>CAOKZL010000177.1:0-1237456 GCA_948472985.1 Iguana delicatissima
CCGAGCCAACTGGGTCAGGTCCTGACCATTGGCTGTTGGGTGAAAATGCATCACCGCGTTCAACCACATGATCCCTGTGGACCTGGTCAATGGACCCATTTGGTCCGCAATTGCCTTGGCCTCAGTGGCACACCAGGGGACCCTAGTCTCGGTGACCTGTGTCTCCTGTGTCTCAGGCCTGTCTGCGTGTCCTTCTCCTATCAGGGTGGTCTGTCTAGTCATGGACCATGTCTCTACTGGGTGGACTGGGGCCTTGGGGTCATTCCAATCCAGATTATGGGGAAGGGTGGCCAGAGCATCCTCCGGCAAAGGTTCCCCAGAAAAGTCCTGTGCAAAGGTTGGGAGCAGCTCCGGACACACAGCCGAAATCAATGCCTTCGGTGTATGGAGCTGGCTCTCCAGCGCAGCAGTTTGCTTAAGGCAGGCTGCATGACTCACAGCCTCTTGCTGTTCCTTCACCTGCCCAACCATGAATCTAGCTGCAGACTGGGCATGATCAAGCTCAGCCTTTAAGGCGTGGGCCTTCTCCTCCCATGTCTGAGCGACCAAAGTAATATCACTGAGTTTCTGGGTGGAGGCCTGCGCGACAGACGCAAACGTTACTTTGTCCGTACGCAGTGCCTCAATCTCAGCATGAAGCCAGGCATTCTGTTTCTCGGTTTCAGCTACCTTCCCTCGGGTCTCTACAAGGGCACTACTAGTGTCTCTGGCCGCAAGCCAAAGTCCCCAAGCGGTCAAAGCGTCCTTTGATGGCCCAAATGGGTTCTTTGATTTACGTGCCAGGGCGTACGCTTCTTGGAGGGTGGTAAAGGGATCGACTGTCTGGAAGATGGAGTCCTTCCAGGGGCATTTCCCCTTACTCAACACCCACTTTTCTAACTTGCCTTGGACTTCTTCCTCGCACATGAGGTCCGTAACAGTAACTGGGCTCTCCTTGGCCATTTCAACACTGCACAACTAAACTTCCTAACACAAACACGGGACCAGGAACTGGAGTGACGGGTAGGATCACCTAGACCCTTGGGGGAGCTGAAGGGAAACGAACACAGCAGAACTAGTCTAGGAAAGAGGGATGGGAACCTATCTCCAGCCTGCCCAAACAAAGTCGCTTTTGTACACCCAGGCCTGGTTTTCCACCTCAACAGCACTGGGGACAAAAGGACGAGGAAACGGTTCGTGGACAGGGAGGTCACCTAGACCCAGGGGACCCTCAGGAGTACTCTGCCTACCTGAAGGGGGAAACGAACACTGGAACTTACTACGCCGCCTGGCCAAGCAGCGGGGAAAGAGGGGCAAGGAACCAAAACCGAAGCATCCCTGACTGGTTTTCTGGGTGAGGGGTACCTTCCTCTACCACGGGCCAAACCTCTCAACCCTAGGCTAGGTCGGGAATCACCACTCGCACCTAGTCAGCTAGCCAATCGAGACGCACCCGAAAATTACACAGCAAGATGCGCCCGCGCTTTCACTATACTAACAACAACACTAGTGGGACACACCCGCATTCTCAACCCTGGGGGAAGAGAAAAGAGGAGGGTCTCCTTTCTTAAGTGCTTTCTGTGCCTTGCTGCTATGGTGTTGGATGGGTGTAGACTGTTCCTACCGTGCTAACACCCTAAGACTTCGCATCCCAGCCCATGATAGACCCTAAGTTAGGGATGTGATTCCTGGGTCAGCTTGTGCACACCCCTTGCGATTGGCAGTGCCGGGGCGGCTGACATACACAAACCAAGCAAGAAAGAGGGATAGATTCCAACCCGAATACAGCAGCTCCTAGAGCTCACACACAGAATTCACACACACACCCATGTTCCTGCCTGACTGCGTTCTTGCAACTTGCCTGGCCGTTCCCTAAGTCAGTACCAGTCTGAGTTCGCGACTCCTTCTCAAATTAGGGGTACTGGGGCTGCCTGCATTCTCCACCACTCTGTTACCCTGTTTACTGGTGGTCCCGTGAGGAACACCAAAATGTGCTCAACTATAGGCGGGGAAAATTAGCTCTGAGCACTGCTTTAGTGTTATGAGAGGCAGAGTAACTTAGCAGGATCTTGTAACCCAGTGTTTACGGGGTCAGGCCAAGTCGAGAAGCAGACCGGTTTGAAAGTAATGAATGATCTTTATTGCATACAGGTACACAAGGTAAGCAACACACGCACACAGATAACTCAGGAAAATAAAAGTGTGAGTGAGATAGTGGGATTTTCAGAGGGGTAGTTGATTCGGGTGATACGAAACCTGTTCCTGAAGCCCGGAAGAAGATAGAGAGTGATGCTGGGGTTCGATGTGGCTCAGCATGTGGAGCTGAGGGGAAGCTCACCAAGCGATGCGGCAGTAAGGCGGTCTGGAACTCGGGAGCAATCCGAGGAAGGTCTCGGAATCAGGGGTTTTTATAGGGAGAAGTGTGACTGCAGGCTATGCCTTACTCGGTGACAACAATGAGTTTTGGGTGCGAGACAATGTCTCCGAAAGGTCACAATTTAGCATGATGGAATCAGAGCCGAATCAACAATGGTGTAGCCAGTATGCAAATGTGCAATGCTTGACAGTGGATGGTTCAGCCTCTGTCAAGTTGCCTGCTCAGGGCAAGGAGCCTTTTGTAGGTAGCGCGCATACATAATGTGGTGTTTGCCGGGGAGGTCCCTGAAGCTGCGATCTGGCTATTTCTGGCTTGCCTGTATTGTTTGAGAATATTTCAGCAGTTAAGTGCCAAGCCTAGTTTTGTGCTTGTCCAGGAACCTCACAAACACGTGGAGAAGGGTGGTAGAATAAGGCCGAATTATGATATCAAAGTGATATCGGGTGCTATCGCCAGGTAGGCCTAAACTGCAGTAACAGGTGTAATAAAGGAACAGAGCAAATATGTAGATCTGTCTAAGGATGGAAAGCACTCTCTTGGGAAAACATGTCAAATGCAAAAGAAAGAAGGGTGCCTATTATTATCAGGCCTTCTTACCTTGTGGTGTCTGAGATTCCACATTCGTGCAGTGCCCTCTTGGAAGACCAGGCTTCAATTGGTGTCCCTCCCCAGGTGGAGTCTATCAGTCCTATAGGATACTGGAGAGCGTCGAACAAATACCGCCCAAAAAGCCAGCACACAGCAGAGAAAAATCTGAAATCTCCATAGCCCAGGTTTTCTGTTCAATGTAGATTTTGTTTATAAAGTTAGGACATTTGTAAGGCTGAGACCTAGAACAATTTACATGTAGTGAGACAGAATTTCTACTTCTGATGAATGTTCAACCATTAGCTGTTCTACAGTTATTGATGGGATTGGTGGGAAATGGCTCCCAGACTCTCTGTAGTTGGCCACCTCTACTTTGAGTGGAGGCATTGCTCCTATCTCTTTCAAACAGGAGGGAATACTTCTTCTAAGACAGTGCTGTGAAGAAGGCAAACTAACTGAGAGCAGCCATTCCCAGCACAGACAATTCTGTGAAGAGAAGGAGGGGTTCCAGTGGGAGGGAGGTGGATTTTTTTAAAAAGAAGAGAGTGTCAATTAAGGACAGAGGACCTTTCTGCACTACAACGTTAGCAATAGCATGTGTATTTCTATACCGCTTATCAGCTAAGTGCTCTCTAAGCAGTTTACAATGTGTTAGCTAATTGCGCCCAACAAGCTGGGTACTCATTTTATTGACTTGCAGAAGGATGGAAGGCTGAGTCAAGCTGGAGCCCGGCAGGATCAAACTCACAACCTTGTGGCTGTAGTGCCAACATTTAACCACTACGCCACCAGGGCTCCTCATGTTACAGTGCTATTATTCCATTTTCATTACCCTATGGAATCCTGGGTTTGCAGTTTAGAATCCTCAGCCAGAGAGCTCTTTGGCCTCAGTAAACTACAAACCCCGGAATTCCACAGGATGTTGAAAATGGAATAATAACACTATGACAGTGTAGTGCAGAAAGGCCGAGAGAGTTGAAGGAGACAGTTGGGAACAGACTGTTGGAGGAGTCAGTTGAGAGGGAAGTTATTGAGTATTGGGTATCTGAGTAATTTACAGTAAAGGTCTACCATAACTCAACTGGAATAGTGTTAATTGTTTGGAACTAAGAACTGGAACTTAAAAAAGCAATTATTCTATACGTTCTTAAATAAAAGTAAACTTTTTGTAATTTTGCAAAGCTGACTCTGGATATTAACTCTGAACAAAAGGTGAGTCATGCTTACCAAAAAGAACACAAAGCTAACACACACTGTAGTCAACAGTGAAGTCAGATGGAAGCCTAGGACACAAATCCAAGGAGCGATTTTTTAAAAGGGGAGGATAGCTGTCGCAAGTGCCTTCTTTGATGTGTCATTGCTAAATGCCAAGATATGTGAGGTTTCATACCCCAACTGAGGACTGCTCAAGATGACCAATATTCCCAGTAAGTGTCAGGCTATTCTGTTCATGAGTTGCATGCACCACAGCAAATGTATCTGCCCACACATCCAGTCATGCCTGAAATACTCTGGAGTTGCACCCTCTTTTTTTCTGTGTGAAGTGTGTTGTGGCCAGGGTTTCCTCTCCTCCCCTGAAATGTAAGGAGACTCTCTGTAGGAAAGATAACACCTTCATCAGTCAATGGTGGGACTGCCTGAGACTCTTCTTTGCCTATAGTGAAAGTCCTTGGAGGAAAAAAAAAGCTGTGGGTTTGAAAAGTCACAGTTCATCCTCAAAGTTCATGACATATAGACCAGGACAGGAGGCATACCTTCTGGATATTTGGGCGGGGGGGGGGTCCCAATAACTAAAGTACCACTCTGCTCACATTCTGAGGCTTATGCCCAGTCTGGACAAGCCTTAAAACTCAAGAGGCTTTTAAAAAACCCTCCTTTCCATGGAGAAAGAGGCCTAGAATAAAAGATTCAAGAAAAAAAATCTGCACTATTCCTTGCCAGATGAGGCAAATTACTTGCAAGAATTACGTCCCTAATGATTTTAACACTTCAACTTTTTTTAAAAGCTAGGCATATTATTATTAAAGGGGAAAAATTACAACAAATGCAAATGAAATAGAATTCTGAAATTACTCCTGTTGAATACTCAAGGGTTTTTGCACAATGTTTGGTCACTTCAACTAATTAGACAAGCAGTAATCCTCATTGGTGGGGACTGTCAGCAGAAAGCAGTGTGCGGGGGAGGGCGGGGACGGGAAACCATACCAGCTTACAACAGGAAACAGCACACACACCCTATTTTTCCCACCCCAAACTGCAATTTCCAGATGTTCTCAAAGGAGATAAAAGGCCGTTATTTTTATTCTGTACTAACATATTTACCTGGCGTTGCCCGGTATTTTATTTTCCTCTTAAGAACTCACCCAACTGTCTTCTTCATTTCCTGTAACTTGTCCCCATATTTCCCAATGCAATCTGTATTCAGAGTTATTTACAAACACAGTTTGGGTTTCTGAGGGAATACACTGTCTTCCTCCTTGCTGCTAGGAATCATCTCCATAGCAGCTGGCCTATTCCAGTACTTCTAACTTTTCTCCATAGTCTCCAATCCAGTCTGTGTTCTCTGGCGAGGCTGATGTACCAGCTTTTGATTTGATTTTATTTTTTTTGCTTTCTGTTGAATTTGTGCAATGGCTGTACATTTTTCTGGAAGCATTTTTTGTTTTGAATTTTAAGATTCCGGACATATAGAACCCACATAATCTACTGTGTGAGGTGAGAAAACCTTGTAATTATGTTGTGTATGTCACTTTAATGTTTCTCACAGATGTCTCCCAAAAGTTCTCTGGCATCCTTATTGATGGTAGGCCTCATCTCCATAGCAACCGGCCTGAGGCCCAAGAGTTCTTGGCTGAGAATTTGAAGGCCCCTCCCTAAACTGCCAACCCCAGGATTCCATAGAATCTTCACAGCCAGCCAATCATGAGGTCTTCTCGCCTCACACAGCCAATCATATACTGATGCAGACAAACGCGCAGACAAACATTGGCTTTTATACAGTAGATGAACAAGTCAAATGACAGATTCAACAACAAAAACAAATTACTAATCTAAAGAAAAAATATCAAAATGTGTTGGAATTTAGAACTTCAGTTGAACTGCTAGTCCCCAGCACACTAGGTTCATTGAATCAATCAATGCCTTACCATTCAGAATCTGGTTTAATAGGTTTGTTCTAGTTGGGACTAGCAACTGGACTTAATTTCCAATACATTTTGGAATAAGCTTGGATTTTGGCCTGAGACACCAACATGAAAGAACTCTGAACCTAAGTCATTCTCTCCTATTTGTCCCCAATAGGCAAACGGCTTGTTGTTGTTGTGTGCCTTCAAGTCATTTCCCACAACTGGTGCCCCTAAGGTGGACTTATTGTGGGGTTTTCCTGGCAAGATTTGCTTGGAAGGAATTTGCCTTTACCATCCCAAGGCTGAGAGAGTGTGACTTGGCCAAAGTCAGCCAGTGGGTTTCCATGATTGAGGGGGGCTTTGAATCCTGGTCTCCCAAGTCAAGGTCCAGCATTCAAACCACTATACCACAAGCTAACTCTCAAACAGTTAGCTCCTGTTTTTCTTTTTCCCTCATTCTGACATCTTTTTCATATTTATATGTGGATTTACTGTCTTCCTCCTTCTCTAGGGTCACCTCCTACTTTTTCCTCTGGTGAAGAAGAGATACATGCCCTATGGAATCTACATAATAGCTGTCTGAATGGACTTGCACACATGGGAGCCAGCATTATCAGCTGCTACAATCAAGCTTAAGAGTTTGTTCTCCTGTCCTGTCTTTGACAGATTTCTTGAAACACTAATACCTCACCTCAAACACCAAGAATGGTTTGTAGCCATAAGCTCACAGCCAAGGCCACTGAACAGTACTTGCATAAATACCAGATAATTTTTACAAATCAGTTATGGAAACATGTCTTTTAATTATCATCATTCCAATTACGTTCGAGCTACAGTGAAGCAGGACTAGGGAATCTGTAGCTGTTCAGATATTATGAAAAACAACGCAAGAGCACTAGTCAACCTGGTTCAGTGGGTGAGGCATGATGGAAGCAGTAGTTGATCAACAGATGAAATACCAAAAGTTCCCCATTTCTGCCCCAAAAACCTACTGTACCTTTTTAGAAAACTAACATTTCAAATCTTACACCCCACCAACCAAACTAAGACGCCAGTTTTTGACATATGCATTTAATAACCCTTGATGATAGTTTGCTAGCTACTTTGCATAACAAAGTCTCTTACTTGCTGTTGGAATAGACCACTCCAAGTCAATAGCCCCCAGTTCCTCCAGTTCTTCATCAGATTCAACAAGAGCAGCTGAAAAAATGCGCACAAGGGGATAATGGGAGGCCTCCGCAAGCTCCTTACTGGCATTAAATATCTGGGAAATATTACAAGATTCCATTCAAATCACAGTTAAGCCAAGCTGAAAACAATTAAAGGGCTCTTTTCAATTAGAGTTTAGTCCACGAATGTGCAAACCAGTGACTGTGGTTTGAAATAAACTCCAGTTTCTTTAAAACAACAACAAAATAACAAAAAGTTCAGCATATGTCTTTATGATGTGTTTTACTTGATAGTTCCTGGGTTGGTATACAAATGGAACCAGAAATGTATCTTCTTGCTATGGTTAACGATAAAGTAAAGGGAAATTTTGGAAGACTTGTTTTCTATATGACTGCTGCAGCTAGGCTGCTATTTGTGAAAAAATGGAAATCAGAAGTAGTACCATTGTAGATGAATGGTTGTTGAAGCTACTGGATATGGCAACCATGGATAAGTTAACAATTTTGTTAAGAGATGGTTCTATAGATAATTATTTAAAAACTTGGGATTCAGTGATTAACTTCCTCAGAAACAATTATTCTGAAATAACAGTAGTTGGCTTCTCTGATTAAAAATTAACCTTTTTCTCAATATATATGTGTGTGTGTATACACACACACACATACATACGCACATATATATATATACACACACACATATACATACATAAAATGAGAAAATTAGATTTATGATAGAATTAGACAAGAAATATGAAAATATTCAAGGATCTTTAATCATATAGTTTACAAAACAAGCAATGACACTCAGGGGGAAGATTTACTTTATTCTTTTTGATGTATTTGTATATGCCTTGGAGGTGACATTTGAACTTTTTAGAATGGGACCCACCTCTTGATAGAAAAACTGGGAAATCACTGAATGATGGTTTTACAGGAAAGGGGCATAAAAATCCAGAAGGGGAGATTGGGACCCCAGGAAAGCCAGATTCAGGCCAAAGTCTTAGACTCTGCACCTGTAAGCAAAGCAAAAGAGTCTCACATTATGTCAGAATCCAGCCTATGTCCACTCTTTTCTGCCCAGCTAGGGTAGCCAGGAGTTCATTATTATAAGGAATGTCCCTTATTTGAGGGTAGGAAAGCTTGTCCCTTATTGGACTGGGAGGTGTCCATTGATGTTATAAGAAATTGCCCCTATTTGATTTGAAAGTGTTTCCTTTTATATAGACTTTATATAGATTTGAAAAGATGCCAAAAAAAGAGATGGCTGTTTTTTTGGGTGTGGGCCTTTCCTAAAGACAGAAATGTATGCATCATATAATTTATGAATCTGGACAATATAGTAGTTTTTATAGAGAAACGCATGGCTAGGTTAAGGGAAGTCAGTATCTTCATTTGGTATTCGGATAGAACACAAACTTGTCAATACATGCCTGAATGTCATGAATTCCACCTGTCCCTTACTGCTGTTTTGAAAACCTGGTAATACTATTTCCAGCTGAAGCATTGCACCCTCATTGCACTCTGTAGACATATCACTCACCTGGGAAACTGTCATCTCCATGTTACTTTGTCCACTGCAGAGCCAGACATCTCCAAAGTAGACATCCTCCAATGTCACATTTGATACCTCTTGCTCGTAGGATTGCCTCACCTCTATATTGTAAGGGCCACCTTGGGCCATAGGATTCAGGAGAACTTTCCAGACACCAGTGCTAGCTAAGATGTTTTAGAAAGAAAAAACATAAAGATTTAGATTGTGTTGTCAGATTGGAAGCTACTCAAAGTGATAACACACACCCAGGTCAAGCCAAGGGGTCGCTGTTGTTGTAAACATATTTTGTATGCAGTTCAGATTGTCAAGAAATACCATGAAGATGCACCACTCTACCAGCAGGCAGTTCCATGACATGACAGAGAAAGCCTAGCCTCCTGCCTGCCTCTATGTGATCTCATATACAGACAAGGCAAAGAACATGTCCCCCCCCAGGCTGATGTTAAAGACTGTGAGCAGGTGATTTCTCAGATAACCTGGTCTTAAGCTATTTAAGGGTTTTAAAGACCAATACCAACATTTAAATCCCAGCCCAGAAACTAACTGCAGACAATGCAGATGGAATAAAGCATCTTTAAGTACAGGTATACTTTGAATTTTAAGTTAGGATCGTCCATGCCATTGTATTTCCAATTTCTATGTATAGTTCTGAAAGCTGAACAGTGAAGAAAGTTGATTGGAAACCAACTCATTTGAAATGTGGTGCTGGAGAAGAGTTCTACAGATACTCTGGACTGCTAAAAAGTCAAATGAATGTGTCTTAGAACAAATCTGAATTCCTCCAGAAGCCAAGATGACTAAATTGAGGCTGTTGTACTTTGGCTGTATCATAAGAAGAAGACCTTGGTAAGGTAGAGGGCAGTAGAAAAAGATGAAGTCCGCATTACAGATGGATAGACTCAATCAAGGAAGCCACAGCCCTGAGTCTACAAGACCTGAGCAGGGCAGTAGCTGACAGGGTGACTTAGAGGTCTCTCTTTTACAGAGTTGCCATACGTCAAAGTCAACTTGACAGCAGTTAAGAACAATAAAATATCTCCATTAACAAAGTAGATGTGTTCCTGAGCATTACTTTTTTAACAGAAAATTTAGTACCAGAGGCAGAAGTCACATGGAAAGAACAAGAATATGCTCCTGCACCACAAAACAGAAGAATGTCTGTGATGTTTCAGCAAAGTTTGTCTGTCAGCAGTTCAACATCTTTCAGCAAACTTTTTATTCAAAGCAAACTATATGACTGTGTGAAACAACCAACCAGGTCAGTAAACAAAAACTTTTGACCCTTAAAGAAAACACTTGAAAGTTATTCCAAAATGCATCTGTGGATAATTTTTATTTTCTTTTACCAGCCTCCACTTTTCTGATGATTTCCAGTTTGGTGGCCAAATTTACAGAAATGCACTTTTTAAACTAATCTTCTTTTCCCATTTCTCTCTGTTCTGCTGTTCACGCATACTTAGTAAGGGATTCTACAGGCAGCTGCTGTTTATCTTGCTTGTTGTAGGCAGACACACACAACTCCTGTAGGATTCTCTACAGCAGAATCCTATTCTTTCCTAGCTCAAGCTTTATTGCGTGATTTACAGCACATACACACTGCTGCAGCCCAACATTAAAAGTCTGTATTTTTCCATCCCTCCCTCATCATCCTCCCAGTGCCACTGCATTTAAAAGCTAGACAGACAAGAGGATAAGGAGAAAAAAGGGAAAGGAGCTGTAGGCATGTAAGAATAATTTTTAAAGACGAGTTTCTTTGTCAGAAGCTTAGTTAAATGAGTCTTCAGCTCCCAGAAGATCAAATCAGCATGGTCAATGACTAGGGATTCTGGGATTGAAAAGATGAGAATCACTGTAAGTATCAGCACTTAAAGAAATATGTAATTAAGGCAGAAGGGAGCAAAAGAGAATTGCATTGGAGGTAGGGGACACAAGTTAACATCTTTTATTTGATCTATTACCATGCACTTCTGCAGCTTCTTTCCTCAGAGCATTCTGCTTCTGGAAAATGGTCACCGATATGCTGGCACCAGGAGTCCCATAGCCCCATAAAAGTGCATGGCTTGGTTCCTTCTGCAGCACCATGTGATCACCATAATAGTTGGCAAAGCGAAGCTCAGCACCTGGAGTACACAAAAGGTCACAACATTCCCCATTAACAGTCATCGTGATCTCTCTGGAACATCCCTGGGGTGCACCAGCTACAATGCAGCTGATCAACAGTTAGGCTTTTCTAACTCCCAAAACAGCAGCTAATTGAGTGCCAAGGAAGCATATAATTTAAGGAAAATTCGTCCTCGCACACATTACTTTTACTCCCACTATTTCTTATTAAACCTCGGGAAGATCTTTTGGGCCACATACCTGTTTCCATTACATTTTTGAAATTACATTTTTTATAATATGCATGTAGACACAAACAGGTGGTGGTTTTTTCTTTTTGTTTTTTGTTTCTCTGATTACAGCTGTTTTCAGCCTTTCTCAAGGTGGCATGCTCCAGACAACGCTGGACTACAGCCTCTATCATCCACATCCAGCCTGCTCAGCAGCTATGCTGCCATACCCTCCAACGTTTCACAAAAGAAAACTGTGACACACATACCCAAGGCACACCAGAGTGTTTTACGACGGCAAAAATTACTCATGAGGAGCAACACACAAGCTAGGACAGGGTGTAGCAGTTAGCTTTTACCTGAGCTTATTGGGAAGAGCAATAAGCTCCTGTCCTCCCAGTGACTGAGGACAAACCATCTTTTCACTTTGAACTCAGTTTGTAGCAATTGACACAAACTGAAGACAAAGGTGGAATATGAGAGGAATGAGAAACTGGGACATTTTAAAAGTAGCTGAAAAGGTGAGGCCAACACTTTGTTCTTTGCAAACATATTCTTCAGGCAACAGGCCAATATAGGGCCTTTCCACACTACACTGTTATACTGCTATTAGTCTACTTTCAACATCGTGTGGAATTCTAGGGTTTGCAGTTTACTGAGGCCAAAGAACTCTCTGGCTGAGGATTCTAAATGACTCTCCCTCTACTGCAAACCCCAGGATTCCATAGGATGGTAAAAGTGGAATAATAGCACTATAACAGTGCAGAAAGGCCCATAGAATAAATAACTGGAAGCAGAAGATGGAAAAGCTCCATTCTCTCTGCAAAAACAAGACGAGCAGCAGATCGTGGCAGACCATGAACTGCTAATATCAAAAATTAGAATGAAGCTAGAGAGGAACACTGGCTAAGATGGTTGATCCTTACAGCAGGACAGTGAAGGAAGCTTGACAGGAACAGAATCAACTCATTTGAAACATGCTGCTGGAGGAGAGTTCTGCAAAATGCCAAAAAGACCCCTCTCCAAAAAAGGAGTCCAAGAGCAACTCAGACCTGAACTTTAGCCAAGATAACTAAACTGAGACTGATCTATTTTGGACATATTATTAGAAAATAAGACTCATTCATAACAATAATAATGCTTGGTAAGAGTGAAGCAGTAGAAAAAGAGGAAGGCTGCATTACAGGTGGATAGTCTCAATCAATGAAGCCACAGCCCTGAGCCTGGAAGACCTGAGCAGGGCTGCTGCTAATAGGGTGACCTGGAAGTCTCTCATTCAAAGGGTCAACATAAGTGGAAGTTGACATGACAACAATTAACAACAATAAAGGATACAAATATTCCATTTTTCAATTTTTCTGAAAATTTCCATTTAAAAGTTTGTTTTTCATAGCTTCAAACTTTCTGGAAGTTTTATATGTCTAAGCATGTTCACTGAATATTGCACCATATGGATCCCTGGAAGTACTAATGGCAGGGTGTGCTAAATTTGGCATACCCACTGTTAGATGAATCAGCAGAGATGGTCCTCAATTGCCAAAAAATATCTGTATGAAACTCCTGCTCAAAAACATAGAATCATAGAGTTGGAAAGGACTTTATAGGCCTTTGAGTTCAACTGAATGCTCAACACAGAAAATCCAACCGTAGTATCCCTGGCAGCTAGTTGTCCAGAGAAAAAAAAACCTACCTAGCAATGGATCCATTGCTGAACCACGCTTACTGTCAAGAATGTCCTTCTAATGTCCAGTTGTAATCTACCCTCTTGTAACTTGAAAGCATTATACCTGGTCCTAGCCTCTGAGACAGCAGAGAACAAACCTGCCCTTCCTTTCTGTGACAGCCCTTGAGGTGTTTAAAGTACAATAACGGCACCCTTCAGTCTTCTCTTCACCAACCTAAACAGACCCAGTTCTCTCAACCCTTCCTCCTATTATCCTTGTCACCCTTCTCTGGCCATTTCCGCACGGGGCGAGGGAATCGCCCCGTGACGCTACTCACTTTTGGGCTCCCCGGTCCGGTCCACGCTTCTCCGGAACAGTGTGTGGCCACCGCTCCGCACTGCTCCGGGGACAGAAATGGTGGCTTTTGGTTGGTCGAGGGTTTCAACCAACCGCTGAAGCTCGCCAGCCTAAAGCCCGCCCCTGGCAGATCGCACGCTTGCACCAATGCGAGCCTGTAAATCTGCATATGGGAGCAGGCTCGCTGTGGTGCACTCCATGCTTTTGAAAGACCTGTTTTTAGCGGTCTGTCAAAAGCATGCTGGATGACCACTTGGGGTCGTTTGGGAGCGGGCTGGACCACGGATCTACGTCCAGTAGGTCCGACCCAGTCCGGTCCCAGGTGCAGACGTCCTCCCTGGAGGACGCTCTGTCCCGTTTAAAAAACCCTGTGTGGAAATGGCCTCTGACACTTCTCTATATCCTTACTAAAACAAAGTGCCCAGAACTGAATGCAGTACTCCAGATGAGGCCTGACTAGTGCAGAATATAGTGGGACTATTACTTCCCTTGTCTTGGAAACAATGTTTTTTTTTAAATGCCGGCTAAAATATTGCCTTCTTTGCTGCAGCATCACACTGCTGGGTCATGTTCAATTTACAATCAACAACCATACCAAGGTCTTTTTCAAATGTACTGCTGCCAAGCTCAGTATCTTCCCTCCCACATTTAGTTTTTGTGGCCTAAATGCAGAATTTTGCATTCTTCTGGGCTGCTTGTTGCAATGGACCTTGTTAGCAGTTACAGGGGTCTAAGGCTGTAGCTCTGCCACTGCGCAACCAGTAGGCATAAAAAACAGTGTATTACAAAACACTGTAAGGACTCTTGGGCTCTCCCCCTACAAGAAACCTTAACTGGTTAAGTAAAGTTAGTTGGGCTGAGAATAATGTGTAAAAATGCTTTTCCAAATTATTAGTATTAGCAAAATGGAATTCAAAATATCAGTCTTCTGATATTTACATTACAATTTGAGCACTGATTATTACTATTCACATGAGAGTTTAAATTCTGATCTTAAAATCTTATCTTGAAATAGAAGAAAATTGTTCTGCTCTTTAGCAAATCGACAGACAAATAAGGTTACAAATTAAAAGCCATTAGCCTGCAGCAGTGGGTTCTCTCTGGATTTATAGCACCCTTGCAGGTTGAGATACTAGTCTATACATTCTGAAAATTGAGGGAACAAACTGAACTATGTAATTTACAGTAAGATCCAAGCAAAGCTGTCTGACTCTCTTGAGGCTGTAATTTTCATGCTGAATTCATTAGGTGTCTTCTGCTTGCTTAACATCAGCCTCCTATAACATTTCCAGTGGATGTACAACTGTAGAAATATGTACAACCTGTAAAAACGGATGTGAAGAATATGCCAAAGAGAGACGGGGGGCAGGAAGGGAAGGAGCATCCAAAAAAAAGAAAAGAAAAGAAAAAGGAGGCAAACAAACAAAACTAGCTTGTTTGCTCAGAGAAACAGCTACTATAAACAAAATTCCGTGCCTGTGGGGGATAAGGAATGACATAGAAAACAGAAAGAAAAACTACAAGAGAGAAACAGAGAGAAACAGGTTGAACCCGTGTTGTCTGAAGTTGTTAACTCATTTCCTACATTTTGTAGAGTGGGACCCGTTCACCCTGTGCAATTATAACACTATCATTTGGCTCCAATTGCCATGGCTCCAGCCTATGGAATCCTGGGATTTGCAGTTCAGGGACAGGACTTTAGAAATTCTCAGCCAGAGTTCTAGCGTCTCACGAAACTACAAGTCCCAGGATTCCACAGGATACAGCCACAGCAGTTAAAGTGGGGCGTAGCGTTCTAACCGTGCGGCGTGTCAGCGTGTGAAACACCCTTATATCCAGATTGCAATCCTGGGAAGGGAAGGGCTCGATGAACTTTGGACGCGACCGACTAAACCTGCGCCCGCCACGGCACGCGCAGCTCAGCAATGTTTCCTCGCCGGGAAGCCGATGAAAATCTTCTCGAAACTAGCTTCACAACCCCCACCCACGCCACTCTGCTGGAGGGCCCCCCCCACCTCTCTCTCCTTAACGACGAGCCCCTCCGTTTCGGGCCGGAGGAGGAATCAAAGGCCGGAGGCAGCCGGAAAATCCGCCCTGCAGGCCGCTCTGCGCGCGCGCGGGAGAGAAAAGGGCAGCGCGTGCGCGTTCTGCGTCGCCGCCGCCGCCGCGCTCGGCCCTCCGGACTCACCCGCAGCCCACGCGACCAGCAGCGCCAGGAGCGCCGGAGCCGCCATGCTCTCTCTGGCGGGAGGAACGCGGAAGGCCCGCGAGCTCCGGCGGAGGGCCTCGGGGAGGGAGGCAGCGCCTTGTGTGACGTCACACTGGGCCGGCCCAAGCCGGGGGGGAGGAGGAGGAGGAGGAATCGCCGCTGTCCGCGTTCTCCGCTTGGCGTCTGCGCTGCCGTGGATGAGGCGAAGGGCCTCTTAAACAGTGTGCCGTCGCAGTGCTTGCCGTTTCCGCGCTAGACCGTTGTAGTGCTATCCTTCCACTTTCAACATCCTACGGGATCCGATTGGCCCCTCCCTAAACTGCAAACCCCAGGATTCCATAGGATGTTGAAAGTGAAATAATAGCGCTGTAACAGTCTAGTGCAGAAGTGGCCCTAGGCGACCACCCCAACCCACTGGCTCGCAACCTGCGTCCTCCAAATGTCGCTGGCCGTTGGCTCGGAGGCGTTTGGCCTTCGCCTTCCCCTGACCATTGATTCACAGTCCCTGACCGTTGGCCACGTTGGCCGAGGCTCCTATGGGTTGAGATCCAAAACGCTGGGGAGCCCAATGTTGAGAACCACAGCTCCGATCCAGGTCTGAGTAACTGGCAGCCATCTAGAAGTGGTTGGGCGGGAAGCCCCGTTAGCGACGGAGGGCCGACGCTGATGAGACTCAAAGGCCATTTCCGCACTAGAGTGTTAAAAGAGCGCCGTTATTCCGCTTCTGACATCCTGGGCGGGGGATCCTGGGGTTCGCAGTTCCGGGAGGGGCCCAAGAATTCCCAGCCAGAGAGCTGGTGGGCCTGAGTAACCTACAAACCCCAGGATTCCATGGGATGCTGAAAGTGGAATCACAGCCCTGGAACAGTCTAGCAGCACGTGGAAGAGGCGCACCTCCCGCCTTTGCCCCAGCCACCGGGCTGGCCCTGACTATCCGCTGGGCGGCCTCCGGCGGGGTATTAAGGGCTCTTGAGGCGGGGCGTGGAGAGGCCGGGCATAAGACGTCATCGCTGCTCTTTATTACGTCGCACCCAGCCCGCCCGGCGGAGCGCTCGCTCCCTCAGCGCCCCAGAGTCCCCGGTCGATGGGCCCCGAGTAGACGTGCTTGGAGCCCCAGCTGCCCAACCTGGACCTCTGGCCTTGCCACCGCCTCCCTGCCTGGCGCCACCGCGAGCCCGCCGACCCCAGACGACCCGAAACGGACCGCAGGGTGAGGCTGGGCCCGGGGGACGCAGCGAAGGGGCGGCGCTGCGCTCCCTTAGGCGGGCCGCCGCTTAGCCAAGCGAGCCGGTAACCGGCCGAGTTTCTGTCACTGAATGACGGCGATTTCGACCAATAGATTGGTGGCTCGGAGCATTTGTGGGCGGGGCCTTGTGTAGGAAGACTCCAGCCTGCCCAGGTTTCGGTGTTCTGCCCCTCCCATGCGCCGTCTGAGCCCACGTTGCTAGGGCAACCGGCAACGAATGCCGGACTCTTTCCTTCCCCCGCCCCACTGAAGGCCTCTTAGAAGCGAGGCGGGGCTGCAGTGCCGCTGCCGTCGCAGGCCCCCCCCCCGCTGCTCGTAAGCATTTATCCCGGGAGCCGGAGAGTTGAAGGTGGGCCGGAGCCCTGTTGTGGCGTCATCTCCAGGTTGGGACGGGATGGAGGGAACGGGGACACGGCCGACTGGTTTGTTTTCTGCCCCGCTCCCCCGGAGGCTCTCAGGCCGCCGTGGGCTAAGAAGAGTGGAACCAAAGCCGAGTGTGTTGCTGTGTGCCTTTAAGTGGCTTCCGCATTAGGGCCACCCTGAGGCGAATCTGTCACGGGGTTGTCGTGGCAAGATTGGTTCAGAGGGGTTTTGCCTTTGTGCTCCCTTGAGGCTGAGGAAGTGGGACTTGCTCAGGGCCGCCCAGTGGGTTTCCGTGGCCGAGCGGGGATTCGAGCCGCGGACCCCGGAGTCGTAGCGCTCAAACCACCCTGAGTAAAGGCAGAGTATCGTCATGCCGCCACATTTGCTAGGGTTAGGGGCTCAGGACCCCCGTGAAAGTGGGAAAAAAAGAAAACCTTGAATAACTCTAGGCCCTGCCAAACCATGTTTAACACACACACACACACACAGTATGACCACCATAGTCAACCCAGGGTAGGTTCCTTTGGGGCGTCAGGGTTCCTTCGTAAGGCGGAAGTGGGTGGCTGGCGCGGCCGCCTCTGCTGCCCCGCACCGTCTTTAATAGCAGTTCGCAGTTCCTGGGTCTCGTGAGGCTTGCAGTCCCTGATAAAAATGGCGCAGAGACACGACAGAGGTGACAGCAAATAATCCGTGAACAATCGAATCCGCAGAAGTGAAACCTCCAAATGTGGAGGGCTGACTAGTTTGTCACTAAGCCCCGCACCCTACAAAGGAGTGACTGATTGTGATTTTTGCACTGGCAAAGCAGGAGAGGTGATTCCCAAAGCCAGGTGGTGCTTAACTTTTCAGAGATGGTACATTGAAAGTAGGGTTGCCAGAGTAAAAACTGGAGAGGGCTCCTGTGCCCTTAATAGTTGTGTAGAAGAGGGCATCTCAGCAGCTGTTGCTTGGCACACAACCAGGAAACAAACAACACCTGCTGAAATTGCTGCCTATACAAAAACGGTAAAGGTATAGGAGCCCTTTCCAGTTTTCACTCTGGGACCCCTAACTGGACAGCTACATTTTATGTGTGCTTGGAGCAGTGGTTCTCTCACATTTAATTATTAAATATGGAATTAGAAAATAGGTCATGAATGCTTATGTTAGTACACTGTAAAAGACCAACAGATTTATTACAGCAGATGCTGTTGTAGTGCATAGCGCACTTCATTAAATGCATAGAGTGTTTTCCAGAATTTCAGTACATTATATGTAGTTGGGGCTGGGACTGTAGATTTAAAGATTAGAGAGAAACACAGAAAGTACTGGCAGTGACACATAACATTGACCACTAAACCTGCTAATAACAAGAACAGTCTAAGCCTAAAAAGACCAAGATGATATGATAAAAATTACATTATCCTTATTCAGGCCTTTGGTGGTAGGTTGAAACCAACTAATGATGATGATTTAATCTGTGTCTCTTATGTTATTTTTGTTATATCCTCATCACTTGTTTGAGGTTTGATGAGAAACTTAAAGCTGCTCAGCAGTAAGTTTTTAAGTGACATGATACATCTCCAAATCTGCGCAGTACTGTTTTGCAAGTTATTAGGTGAGTTTATTTTCTTTGTGCAGAGTTAAGTACTCACACCTCCAATTACATTGATTTGTTGATTATGTTTGTACTCTACATGAAACTGTAAATGTAAACTGTGATCATATAAAATGCAACTCAAACTTTTCACATAGGTGTGATATGCACTGCAAGATTGAATTGACACAGCTGTTTTACAATTCAAGTTCCTACACTCCCTCACTTTGCTTGCCATTACATTCATAACAATAATATTGGAGTACATTACAGTGCATTAGAATTATATAACAATAACATACCAATAGAATTTGTTCTAATTCTTGAGTTTAGGGTTTCCACTATTTCAGTTTTAATAATGGCTGTAACCGTGGCTTTTTGAACTGCAGCAATTAGACAGTGGAAATATTTATGTTCATACTATGCGTCTCAGGGCAATGTATCTGTCACCTCATTGATCTCCAGGGTTGACTCCACTGATCTGACTAGCTAGGTGGATGCCCCCTTCTTCCCTCGCTACCCCATGGCTCAGTGGAAGAGCATGACTATCCAGAAAGAAGGAGTGTAATAGCCTAAAAGCACTAGATCCTGTCTGATCTTGGAAACTAAGCAGGGTCAACCCTGATTAGTGCTTGGATGGGAGATTACTAATGAATACCAGGTGCTATAGACTATATTTCAGAAGAAGGGACTGGCAAAACCATCTCTGATTATTCCTTGCCTGAGAGAACCCTATGAAATTAATGGAGTTGCAGTAAACTAACAGGTGACTTGAAGGCACACTTATACCATTTTTCAGTCAATTAAAGATTTCTTAGCTAATTAAGTGTGAGGTTTTAATTGATCTATTAGCCTTATGCCTCGGGGGGAGAGAAAAACACTAAACAAGACAGCATACTTTCATAACATACAGGTATCATGGCAAGGACAGCCAGTGTGATGTAGCCCCAGAAAACCCCATAATAGGTTCACCTTAGGGTTGCCATAAGTTGGAAATGACTTGAAGCCATACAACAACAATCACAGCAAACCATCATAGCAGAGCAGGTATTCTTTGTCTCATGTGCAGGAATATCTCTTAGTATGGCGTTTGCAATGTGCAATTTTGTAAGTGTCCAGTATTCCTTTTTTAAAAGAAATGCTGTTTTAGGCCCTTAACACACTTTGCTGCAACCCCATGTCCCATTGCAATTCCGGCAACATTCTCCATGTCAAGATGGCACCACCATGTGATAAGGGCCTTAGCTAATCAGATTTTTTTAAAAAAAAATCATGCAGTCTTAGTGAACAGTTTATTAGCCATTGGTATGCATATCAAAGAAGAGGCCATGGCCAGATTGATTTTTTTTTTTGACCACTTGATAACCTCAGTGTTATTCAGGTATGTAAGAATAGTAAGATTATTATATATCTCAACAGATAAAATATACAGTTTTCAGGTTATGATTCTTCCTTTGCTCTTTTAAATGAAGCTGCAGGTGAGATAGAAGCCTATTGAGAGACAATGGCAATTCCATTCTCCAATACCACTCAACGCATTCCTCCGGGATTTGCAAATCTGCTGGAAGGGCTTGCCAGGGAAGTCTTAAGGAGCCAACCTGAAGATATACCATCCTTTGCAGCCAAGTACTTTGAAACTCTCCTCATCGAAAGAGAAAGTGAGTATTGAGTTAATTTCACAAGCATTTTATGTGCCTGTGCAGGAAGCTCCCACCTCTTGACGCCCCATTATCTGAAGACTCACTCTTTTGCTTCTTTTGGAAAACCCACAACAACCTAAGACAAGTTCCATTATTTCAATGGAGGTTCCACTCTTTCATCAGTTCTTCTTACCCTGAGAAGCTCACTTGGAACCACTTGCATGTGTGTGCTGTTTGCAAAGCAAGATGAGAGGTAGTAAAAGGCACTAAGCCAGCTGAGAGACTTTGCAAGCAGCATGCACACAGTCGGTCCCAGGTGAGCCTCTGTTAAGTCCTTCATGCCCCCTATGGTATGGTACATGGGTTCTGCTTTTCAACCAATTACGTTTTCTGACAGTGCTCTGGACTTTAACATGTCTGATAAGTGGGAGAAGCATGTATACATGTAAGTCTGCAGCCTGACCTAGTAAAGACTCATACAATCTATTCCTACATATGTTTACGCAGAATTACATTCCATTCTGTTCACTAGGGCTTAGTCTGCCAAATAAGTGTGCATAAAACTGAAGTCTGATAGACTTGTTTTTTTATTTGAAGTGGAGATTAAATCTCCTATGGGACAGCATTTGACTTTCCCATCTGTAAAATCAAAGTACAGGGATGCATTCAGCTGTATGGTATCCTTAGAATCTCCATTCTCATTTTGTTTACAAGTTTTGAACTCTCATAATTGTGGAGAGTAGCTTAGAAACATGAGAGTTAATTGGTGAATGCTCATTATTTGAGAGTGTTCTGAAGAGGGCTTATGTCAGCCATGGGAAAATATTTGGGCAGGCCAGCTTCATGCATTTTTACTCAGAAGTAAATTCCTTTGAGATATGTGGGGCTTGCTCCCAGGTGAGTGCACACAGGATCAGAGGCATAGTGCTTCCTCCAGATATTCTTTTTGTACTTGTTGGGTTTCATAGCTGCAAGGAGATTTCAGCTCAGGCCACCCAGCCCTAGTCAGTCAATCTAATCATTACATTGGCTTTACTTAAACAGAGATTATTTTCTTAGAGTGAGTTAACAAGCAGCTCAGCATTGTCCCCCCCCTCCCGCTTTTGGAAGTATGTTTTAAAAATTGAATAGAGTGTGCTTCTAGAGAATGATAATTTGCAGATTAGTGGGGAATGCAAGAGAGCACCCCTCTGTATAATATATAGCTGTATAACAAGCATCCTTTTTTCTCTTTTTCCCAGTTGAGTTGGTTAGCTGTGCCTGCTGTAGGTGGAAATCCACTCCTTTTTTGCTTGGAATAATATTACTTCTGCCATTTTCTGGATTAATAGACTTTCAAATTTGTTTTGGTTTTATCTGTGAAGATGTTGCTAAGCAGATTGACACTGAAGAGAGTTATTTTAATTGCATAGGGCATGGTAGCAGCTCTTACATAACAGAATTCTATAAATTCTGCACTAAAATAATTCTTCTAGCCTCAAAACCCAAATTATGCAGCTGGAGCATATATTATACAACTTAAGAACAGTGTGCAGATTTTTTTATTTTAAATAAGCAGGGCAAGAGTAATATTTCTAGCTTTGAGGAACCAAACCAGGGCAGATTGTTCCCCTGCACCCCACCCCCTCCCACACTTTAAAAAGAGGCCAGCAAGTAATGCTGAGGGCATAGCTGAGGAATTGGGGGGGACTACCTGCGTGCCACTACAACATTTTAAGGAAGGAAAACAGGTAAGCCATGCTCCTGTATGTGCTTCTGAACCTGCTGGATTTCTCTACCACAGTGGAGGGAGGGGGGTTCTTTCCTTTTGTTGAATTAAACAATTTTAAGATCATGTTGCATCTTTGTTACCCTTTCTCCAAAGAATTTTAATGAAATAAAAAAAATATATCTCATAGGCTTAGAGTCTGCCCATCCCTGCCTTTTGTTTTTCTGCTAATTCTTGGAAGGGAGTGTGTGGTTTTTAATATGTCTTCATGACTAGTCAGTGCCATGAAGAGTTTTGCATTTGTTTCTTTTTTCTTGCAAACTGTCACTGGAGCCTGTAACAATGCACAGGTGAAGGAGTGTGAAGGGCCCACAATCGTTAAACCTGGGTTTCAATAAGAAATGTTATTTTCATAAATGTGTTTTGTTGCAAATGCTATTTTAAATAAGGACAGCTTGACCAGAAGACTGTTCTTATTTCTTACAAGAAAATTGAATGTATTTTTCATTTTTAAAAAAAATATTTTCAGAAACTGGGTATGATCCAAGTGAATGGGGAGCAAAGCTAGAGGATAGATTCTACAACAATCGTGCTTTTAATGTAAGTATTGGTATACTTGGAGCATCTTCTCCCTTTCACTATGCAGACGTTGGACCAAACTAGACATGACTTAGGACACCAATGATCAGGAAAAGGAGACCTGAGTGGCATAAGGAGTGTCATGGGATGGAGAATTAATCCCTCCCCACTCTGTAATTTATTCTACTGAGGCTATTTACTTTATCTGGTCACTAGTAGCTGAGGGAGGAAATATTAATTTGAAGGGGAAGAAGGCCTAAATGGAAAACCTTTCGATGGCAACAGTGCTATGTTGGGAAGTCTGATTGAGTCAAGAGAGTATTGAGAATCTTCCTTTCCATACCTTATTACACCTCTAGTATAGATTCTGCTGCCAGTTTTCTTTGTCAGGTGACTTTTTTTAACATCATTCAGGAGGAATTCTGTATAGAACATAACATAGCTTGAGCATGGATTTAGCCTCATGTGCCCAATGAGTCATTTCAAGAATGATTTTATGTGTCAACTCTGTTCAGGCACTCCACCAAACAGCTGTGCTTCTAAATGCACAAGCAAGCTGTAGTTTAGACCTGTTTATCTCCTTTCATCTTCTGTCTGAGCAACTCTTCTTTTTTCTATGATGTAATTCGTTCCTGAGGTAGAGTAGCAGTTATAAACATGATTTATCAGTTCAATCCATTGTTGGCACAAATGATGACTTACAAACATGATTTGGTAAGCTTTGAGTTCTGATTCAGATTCTTTGGCTAATCACAAACCACATTCTATCAAATTAGATACGTCATGTCAAATTATAGTTAAGGTTCTTGAACCATCCTTTTCCAGGATGTATGACTTGAACTGTAAGCTGAAAAATAATTGCAGCCACTTGATGAGGATCTGAATGTGTGACGTTGTCATAGGAGACTGCTGTAACACCATGAAGGTGGGGAGAGAATAAGCTAATTATGAATTCGTTTTTCAGTAGTATCAGCTATTGAAGTGTGAGCATTCCTCACAATTTTTTAAAATTTAATTTAATTTATATATTTTGGCCAGCACTGATGGATGTTACAGTCCAATAGCAGTTGGAGGGCTATATATCTACACTCAGCCATATATCTAAGACTCAGGAAATCTTCCTGGATTTTCTCAGCTGATGTCTTAATTAGATCAGAATTTTAAATAAAATGTCATTTGTATGACAGCCAGCATGGTATAATGGTTTGAGCATTGGACTACAAGCCTAAAGACCAGGGTTCAATTCCCCGTTTGGCCATGAAAACCCAGCGGGTGACCTTGAGTGCATCACACACACTAAGCTCCAGAAAACTCCATGATAACTTTGCCTTAGGGTCTCCATATATCAGAAAAGACTTGAAGGCATACAACAACAGCAATCATTTGTATTGCCAGCTCTGGTGTTCTTCTAACAGGCTGGTGCAATACACATTACTTCCGTTTTTACAGGAACTTGCACCACCAGGTGGTGGTGATAAACCGGAAGAGAAAGGGAAAGAACCTTCTGCAGAGTCAGTAAGTAAGCTTTCTAAATGTTCATTATATGCCTTTTCTGAAATTGCATGTAAAATCTCTGCTGCTTTTAGTATGCCTGAAAAATTACACTGGAGTTAAAAAAAAAAAAAGTAAGTTCAGATTTTTATCTTTCACACTATGCAGGTATAGAGGTTTGATATCACTGCTACATCCTATGAAATCCTGAGACTTGTTGTTTGGTGAGGCACTAGAGGTCCCTGGCAGAGAATTTTGAGTACCTCATGAGACTACAAATACTAGGATTCTACTGGATGGAGCAGTGGTAGTTAAAGTGCATTACAGTGCTATAATTGTATATTGTGAAGGAGATCTCACACTCCATCTAGGGATTAACACATCCTTTTTCATGGCTGTTTACAGAGACACACACTCTGGTGAATGATGGAGCCCATCACCTAACTTGAATTTTAGTTTGAATTCTTGATTGGTCTCCTTGAATCTAAAAGACATCAGAGAAGGGAATTGTATAAGTGAGGAGAGTTCATCAATCTTTCAAGCCATTTTGTGTGAAATAACAGCCACCACAATTTCTAATAGTTTTCCCAAATATGCTGTCATTTCAACTGGCTCTCCTAGCCAACATACAGCTTGTTTACTCTTTAACTTAGATTTAATAACAGGCAGCAAACAGCCAGGAGCCATTCTTTTCCCATATAGATTTTCAAATAAACAGGAAGAAAAGTTGTAATTCAGCCAAATGAAAAAGTGCTTAAGTTCTGTTGCTTTCAGTGAAAAATACTTGCAGTAGAATCCTGTATATGTTTATTCTGAAGTAAGTCCCACTGAACATCATGAGACTTACTTTAAGATGTGGTAAGCAGCAGTTTAATTTACATGTTTAAGTCACTGGGACTAAAAACTTAGTAATTTTTGCTTAATTTTTTCAGATTGGTACAGACATCTTTTGCCTATAATAGACAAAGGTTAAGAAAATGTATTTGTTATTGTTCTTATTTTCCTTCCTCCCCCCTTCCTCTCCAAGATGAACAGTTTTTTTTCCTTCCTCTCCAAGATGAACAGTTGGTATTATTTATGTGCTAAATTTTGAAATTTTTGGCAGGCAAAACTTTCATTTGAAAGATGATGGAAAGCTGTCCAAGTGACATTCACAAGATCAAGTATTAAAAATAGACCCACTGGTTTCTTGTAGAAAATATGTATTTTTAAAAGTGACAAAACAAAATGCAACTTGTTTTTCCACCCACCCTAGATATCATAAGCTGGCTTCCAAAAGGCCTTTGAGTAATGAGGATGTGCATTACATTTACTGAAACTTAGTATTCATTTTAAACACACACACTTCAGTACTGTGAGTTGATGAAGTGCAAATCTTTAGATGTGTAACTTTGTTTTTTAATTGTAAAGGAGGAGCCAGTCAAGAAATCGGAAACTAAGGCAAGTCGTACTACTTTAACAGAAGAACAAGCTGCTATAAAAATCCAGTCCTCTTTCAGAGGGTACAAAACACGAAAAGAAGTGCAAAGTTCAAAAGAAGAACTAAAAGAAGGAAAGGAAGAAGAAAAGGAGGAAGGAAAGGAACCTGGGAAGGAAGCTGGAAAAGAAACCAACAAGGAAGAAGAGACCAATGAGCCTGATAAAAAAGAGCCACAGTAGTCAGATGCAGCAATCCTGCCAACAGTCAAGTTTTTAGAACTGGCTGACAGTAAAAGTCCCATTGGTCTGCTTTAAAAACATGTGTCAAGTTTATGAGATAAACCACAGACTTAGAAAATGCACCATGTCATTCTTGGTGCTCACCAGCAGATCAATAAACAATCTGATTAATGCACAATTCTGGGTGACTAGAAATGTATTGGGATTCATACCATTCCATCCTTTTAGATATATTTAAAGAGGAAATTGGTATGTGACCTTATAGCTTTGTTAGGGCTTGCTTGCACAGTCCCTGAGTTGTGAATGTTTTTGGTGCTCTGGATGTCAAAGATAGTTTCATGAATGTAGCAACCTGCTTAGATTATTCTCTCCATGATCATCTTCCATGGTGGATTTCATAGTCCAGACACTTCAGCAGCTGGATTTTAGAAAAAAACATGTTGGGTAGAACTTTTTACATATTTGCATATGCTTTCCACTTTAACCTTTTCTGAACAGCGAAGACCCCCCACTCCCAAATGTCAAGGTTTTTTTCTCTGCCTTTAAAAAGCCTGTGATATTATTGATACTGATTTTGAATGTTAACACTAATCATAATAATAATAATAATAATGATAAAATTTATTTCTATCCTGCCTCTCCCCATGGATCGAGGCGGCGAACAACAATAATACATTAATTACATTAAAAACATACCCAATCCTCCCCACCCACCAACTCACCTAAAACCAACCCCCTAAAACACATAACAATTAACAATTAAGAACAATCAACTATTAAAAGAATAACAATAACTATATCTTTCATCTGTAGCACCTAGGGCTGGTTAAAATACATATTAGCCACGATTTTCACAGGCATACAGGAAGTAACATGGTCAAAGGCATATGCCGCCAGTCTGATAAGGCACATATGCACATCTGTCTCCTTACTTTTTAGTTAATATCTTTGGCTCCTTCCCAGTCCCAATTTCTGCTTTTGTCTCACTGTCCTGTTCCATGGCAGATTTTGTATTCCTTTGAAGGCTAATCAGGTGTGACTTGTGACCTCTGTTGGCTTCTGCTTTTTTTGACAAGTTGGAGAACCGTGCTTACTTGGAAGTCCCTCCCCCTCTCTTAAGTGGTCTTGCTCTTTGCTTAGTAAGAATATTTAAGTGTATAACCCCACTCTGGGTTAAAAAATCAATTTATAGGGAGGTATTGTCTAGGCGGACTGTGTGTCTTTGGTGACATGGCGTTAGAATGAAGAAAATGTATTATTTTTCATTAAACAAGATAAGAGCAATGCAAGATTGCATTTCTAATAAGTATAAGCAAAGGTTTGTGAGTGTGTAAAACTGGAAAAGTTAGTTTTGGACTACAGTTCCCAGAGTCTCGCAACCAGCATGAATAATAGCCATCCAGATTGGGGGATTCCAGTAGCAGTAGTCCAACACCTCTTTTTTTCTTGTTTTATGGGAGGGCATGTAAATCAGACTTGGGGCAGGTAGTTCCTCCCCCTATGACATTTATAAAAAAAATTCTTTTGTGCCTTCCCATCTTCCTCCCAAGATAATGAGCAGCTTCGGGTTGGAGAAGCTTTTTCCTATGAAACTTTTTGATCTGTGGCAAAGGTCAATCAGAAACTGATGAGAGGATCCATAGCCAAAGTTGGGTAGGATTCTGCTATGAACACCATTCCTCACAGTTTCTCTCTGTGCCATCACGTCTCAGTTGGCTTCAGTAAATTAGTTCTGCATGAAATTAAGTGCAGCTCCCCTCCTACAGTCTAGGTGTATTCTAGGTTTTGATTTCATACTTCTAAAATGCTTTACTTGTGCTGTGTAATTTTGTAGGCCTCACTCCTGTTGAGTATATTGTTGTGTATATAATTTTATTCTCTTCCTATTGGTTTTATGTATCTCAGTCAATAGGAAAGGCCTGTAATGCTTTTGTATTGGAATATCCTCCTAGATAAAACACGGAAAATACTTATGTATTATAAGCTGGAATTTTGCCAGTTACCTTGTTAGTGTGAGTATTTTACTTTCAATTAAAGCTAGAAGAATTTGATACGGCTTTATTTTCACACAGATGGTTATGGAATTGGCAATAATTATTCCGGAGTCACAAGTTATTAATACTGTGATATTAGCTGTTAATAAAACTGCAACCACCAGATGGTGCTTGTCATAGAGTTTAAAACCTCTGCAAACAGGAAGAAAGCACTTTGTCATCTCCAATATGGTATCCTGCCTTTCTCAAAACTCCACATGGAATCTGAACAGATTGTGTAAGTTTAATTATAACAGTAACGCATCTGGTTGCACTGATAGTCTTGAACATTATTATAAAGCATTGAAAATTGTTACTGATCCCCAAAAGTAGCATACAAGAGCTGTAACCCTTATCTGGGCCAGAATGTTTTTGGTTTATGTTATACATGTCACAGGGAAGAGTTAAACTGAACTCATATCACAGGAAACACTCTGTGCTGTAGAGACAGCATACATAATACCATGAGTGGATTATCTCCTTCTCTGAGACAATGCCTGTCAACAACCTCCAGGAATGCCCCAAAGGATGCCAGGGCTCCATGCAAATATGCACATCCATGAGGTAAGCTGATCTATACAGGAAGCCCCCTCCTTTTGATGCCTTGTTACCTGACAGCTTACTGTTTTGATGCTTCCAAATTAAGGACAAGTTTCATTGCATTGATGAAGATTCCACTGTTTCCTCAGTTCTTCTTGCCTGCAGAGGTTTGTTTGGAACTGTTTGCACATGCATGCTGCTTGCAAAATGAGCTGAGGGAGAGTGGGGGAGGCACTAAGCTGGCTGAGAGACTTTGCAAGCCATACATGTGTGGTGGGTCCCAAGTGAGCTCTCAGTGTGGGTTAATAATAGAAAAATATTATCCACCAATATTACAATATGCAACTAAATACAACACTAACACTATTATTGAAAGCTAGCATGGGGTAGTTGTTTGAGTATTGGGCTGCTCAGTATTCAGGCTGAAGTCATGTTCTCTTAGGCTCAGAGGAAATCAATGGCAAACTTTCTCTGAATAAATCTTGCCAAGAAAATCTTAGGCTACGGTTTCCCTAAGAGTCAACTGAAAGGCACATAACAATGTGCTGTTATTTGTGATATCTGGATCACTTTTCTGCCAAAGAGTTTATGGCAGAATGTATATTACTCATTTTCTCACATAAACCCACCTTTTTAGCCTCACAATAATTTTGTGAGATGGGTTAGGCTGGAAGAGTGATTGTGGCTGACCCAAGCTCGTCCAGTGAGCCTATTGGCTGAGGTGGACTTTTCCTCACCAGTTACTTCACCTCAAGGTATGTGGGACCCAGAGTAGGAACTCAGAAAATTATCTCAACATGTGGGCAGGTTGGTGTAGATAGTCCTTAAGAACACTAGGTTCCAAACTTCTCTGCAGAAACTGCGTACAGGGAGAATTTTGAGGATGGGCTTCCCAAGGAAAAGCAAGCAATAGCCTGTCATTCATCTTGATCAGCACAAGTATTTCAACTTTCCCTCTATGATCAGCAACACTATAAAAAAGTGTTTCCTCAGAGGAAGGCAAAGGGAAATTTTCTCTGAACAAGAAAGCAAGATAGGTTTGCTTTAGGGTCACCATAACTTGGAAACAACTTTATGGCATACAGCAACAAACCTAGAGGAGTCAAGATTGGGTAAAGCCCTGCAGATTCACACCAGTCTAGAGTATATGAAGGTAGAGAAACAATGTTTAAGTAATTGTCAAAGAGAACAGAGAAATTTCAAGGAAATGTTTAATTTACATGGGTTGTAATATAAGGTTAAACTGGCTTTCAGATTGCTTTCAAGGAACCCAAACTGATTTATGACGTTAATCTGTAAGATCTCCCTGCTGACTAAATGACAGAAAGCAACGTGTGCAGAGATCTGTATCTTAATCTTAAGCAGTTCTGTTGGAGAAGGGCTTTCAGAAGGTGTTTCAGTAGGTGATACAGGAATCCTGCTGAAAATTCCTTCTACACAACTAGTCAAGGTGCAAAATACCAGTCCTTTCCTCTTTTCACATCTTGTTGTTATTGTCAAGTCATCCCAACTGATGGCAACCCTAAGGTGAACCTTTTACAAAGTTTTCTGGGGGCTGAGAGTGTGTGATGCACCCAAAGTCACCCAGTGGGTTTCCATGGCTAAGCGGAGAGTTGAACTGTGGTCTCCAGGGTCATAGTCCAATGATCAAACCACTACACCATGCTGGCTCACATCTGGCCGTGGTTAAAAAGTTCATACAAATATCTAGCCTTGTAGCATTTTGAACTCCCAATGGAACAGGTGGACAGCTAAGATGAGGGGCTTACCTTTTTGGTGGGATGAGAGCATTTTTCTTCTTTTTCTTTCTTTTTCTTTTTTCTTTTTTTACATCAAACAAGGATCCCATGCAAGTGAATTCCAGACCAATGAACACTTTGGCAATTCCTTTGAAAAAGGGTTTCCCTATGTGTGATTCCATGTATTGCACAAAAGGAAGCAGCTTGGTTTTCTACAAAATTTCTGTATTTTTTTCTTAAAAAAACAGATTTCAGAAAAAGATTTTTTTTTCACAATAGAGATGGGTAATTATTACTAAAAACTAATGTTTTTAGCTGTAAGAGCAATATGTCCTCCCAGTTTGAAGTAGCAAGCTGGGAACATTCCCTAACCAACTAAAGAGTGTCAAACATTGTTTTCAATCTTCCTCTATGTGTGTCTTATGAAAATGTAAGACGTTATGTTGGGATGCAACCTGCCAAAAATGAGCCCAGAGGTTGTCAGTTTTTCTTTGAACACCACTTCCCCTTCCCATCCTTTTTTAACAGTTATGTCTAAAACAATGATAGAAGAACAAAAGAGCTTTTTGCCTCCTTCGCATGCTCTCAGGGTAGAAGATTAGCTCATCAAGACATTTGTTTAATGAAAACTTAATAAATTGCCACCAATAATTGGATATATCCCCAAGGTCTCTGCAATTATTACACATGATCAGCTGAGATTTCTTACTCATACCTTTTTTTTTTAAAAGGGTAAGAACGTTCATGCAGCTGCCTCAAAGGGCCCTTGTCCTGCCACGATGTTTCTTAAGGAGAGAGGAAAGTGATCTATATGTGCCTCTCTCCCTAGATGATGCTTACTTCTAATTTTAGTTTCTCAGCATCCCAGGAGGCTGTCACAGTTTCCTTTATGAAGGAGGAATGTGACATCTGCTATTATCACAACCATCATGAATATGCAATGGGTGGAAAAAGAAGAACTAAAGTGCCACAGTGGAGGAGGTCAGAGCAAAGACGCTTGGGCACATGTCAGGCTGAGGTGATCCTTAAAAAGCTACTGTGAACTGTCTGAGGGACATCTGCTAATGAGTATTATATACCGGGTTGGCCTAACATTAGACAGAGCGAGGAAGTTACCTCAGGCAGCAGATGCAAGGAGATATCAAGTTGTATCAGTTTGCTGGATGATGAGAGTTGTGTGTACCATGCAACCTGATGTTCTCACCTGTGCTTGTGAATGCTGTCTTGGCAGCAATACCATGCAGGTAGATCTCAGACTTCATTCTGGTTGGCCTTTTCACATGGAATGGGAGGAAGAACAGCCATCTTGTCCTGGGGCTCCAGCAGCAAAATGTCTCAGGCCAGCCCTGGATTTTTACTTCCTTTTTAAATAAATACAGTACTAAATAATGCATAGCAATCAATTACAAAGGAATCTTTGGGATTACCCATTAGCAAGAGTTTGCTTGCTTTGGGGAACTGCACTTAGGTACAGTAAGCATGAATACCATTTGAAGTAACTGAAAGAGTTTGTTAACAAGGAGGCAGCCTGACACTGCTTCTATTATTAATTTCAGTAACAGAAGTGGGAACAGGAGGCTGCAGCCCATATTGGTAGGAGGTTGGCACGAAGGGACATGTAGCAGGTGGAGATCACAGTCTTTGTACTGCATTAGATACTCTTCTCCACCCCAAGCCATCTTCCATTTAGCTGTGTATGGAACAGGCCACAAATAAGATTTAAATAAGGGGAACAGGAACCGTCTGGCTCCTGGGATGTTATTAACCTGCAACATTCAGCATCATTGCCTCTGGGGCTTGTTGGGAGTTGCAGTCCCACAACATCTGGAGGGAAGCCCATTCCCATCCCTATAGAAATGGTGGGCAAGGAAATTTCACATCAGTCCTAATCCCAGATGATCATGGGCAGGGCCAACCCTCCCACTAGACAGAGCAATGCAGGCGCTTCAAGCACTGTATGCTAGAAGACAGCACGAAGGTGTCAGAAGATGGAGGGAAGCAGACGGCTTGTCCTGCACCTCCTGAATTACCCTTCTGCCTTCAGGTATGGTGGAGAATGCTCCCCCATTGTTAAATTAGAAGCAGCATGTACCTCCCTGATACTTTTTTCATGCAATGTACAATTCTTGTTGTCGAGCTACATCTCTTTCCCAAATGTAAGTAAATGTGCTAAGATTGTGTTGTGGTTGGGGATGCAAATTAAGGTCGAAAGCTTTGTCATGTTACTTGTCATATCCTGGCCACAACACAATTTAGAGCTTCTCTGAGGTTATTCTCAAGAGGTCATGTGCAACCATGTGCAGGTATATTCAACAGCCTGTAAAGAGGAGATGAAATGCTTTATTTGGGATTAGTTTGTCAGTAAAGAAAGACTTGTGGTTCTCTAGTAAGCAAGAAAGCTGGAATAACCTTCAGAAAGAATTTGGAATTTGGATTAGGGGGACAAAGATCAGTGGAAGGGGCTCTGTTCTCCCTCCCCCCTCCCCACAAAACAACAATAACTGGCTCTGTGGGAGATCTTCAATCACTTAATCACAGTAAGTAATTCAACAGGAAGGAAAATGCAGGCTTTGGAACTAGCACGACACTTGCATGTTAGAATACTCTGATATTTGACTTTCCTTCCTTGCTAACAAAAAGTGATTTCAAAACCTCAGCAAGGAGTTGGGAGGCAGAAGCATATTTCTTGGAGAGGAAGGATTAAGAAATAACAAAGACTGCAGGGCTATGTGCACGAGCTTGGCAGTGAACCCAGCTGAGGACAGTGGCATGTATTTTTGACTAAGCATGCAAGGGGATTTAGCTGCAGGTATATTTCAAAAGCCTGCACACCAATAGGGCTGGTCAGCTGGCCTTCCTTCCTTGAGTGACTTGGTTGCAATCCTACCCCTCTAGTTGAAATGACATAACAGCCTATGAGAGAAAAACATGGACATGCATTATGCTGTATATCTCACCAAATCAATTCAGTTATTTGGACAAGCAATGATCTAGAGTCATGAGTGTTCAATTTTCCTTTAAAAAAAAAAAGAATAAAGATAGACTCTATTCTCACCTTAGTTTTGGCTGGATTAATAGTGTTGTACTCATCCCATTGGGAATGAGTGTGTGTAGTAGTTTAAGCACTGAATTATGACCCTGGAAAGAAGGATTCGATTTCCCGCTTGGCTATGGAAACCCACTGGGTAAGTTTGGGTGCATCATACACTCTCAGCCACAGAAAACCCTGTGTTAGGTTTATCTTAGGGTTGCTGTAAGTCAGAAATGACTTGAAGGCATGCAACAACAACAATTCATCCCATCACTCCAAGTAGCAAGAAATTCTAACAACTGGGTTCTGGAAGATTCAGGTTCAAGCCTCCATCCAGCTATGAAACTCATTGGGTGACCTTAGGCCAGTTACTCCCAATATGATTTTCATGACAGGGTAAGGATAAAGAGGACTTATTTGAGAAAATTTATATGCCTTCAAATCAATTCCAATCTGTGGTGAGCCTATCACAGAGTTTTCTTGGAAAGATGCGTTCAGTGGAGGTTTGCTATTTCCTTCTTCTTAGGGTGAGAGGGTATGACTTACCCGACGGGGTTTCTATGGCTGAGGAAGCATTTGTACTCTCACCTCTCAGTCCTAGTCCGACATTCAAACCACTAGGCCAAGCAGGCTCTCCACTGGAAAAAAAAATGCAGGTTATTAATGTAAGGCAAGGAAGGTTCAGGGAAGAGATGTGGGCATGCACTCTTTCCTTGTGCCCTCTGGAGCAGTCCCCTCCCATTCCCTTGCCTCTACCTCAGCACTGAGAACTCACACCAAGGCAAAAGGAAGGCAATGTATGGGGAAGAGATGCACCGCACACATGTGCTTTCCTTCTCCCTTCGGAGCTCCCCCTCCCATTCCCTTCCTCTGCTGAGAACTTGTGCTGAGGCAACATGTAAGCAGATTGGGTAGGGGGTAGCAGTGTGTACTTTCTTTCTGCCCTCCAGAGTTCATCCTCCCATCCCCTTGCCTCTGGCCCAGTGCTGAGGACGTGTGTGAGGCAAAAGATAAGGGATTGGGGGGGGCAGTGTGTGCTTTCCTTGTGCCCTCAGGTGCTCTTTCCTCCCATTCCCTTGCATCTGCTCCAGTGCTGAGAACTTGAGCCAAGGCAAAATGTAAGGGGATGGGGGCAAGGAAGGCAGCACGTGCTTTCCTCCTGTCCTCTGGAGCTGCTCTTTCCATCCCCTTGCCTCTGGCCCCAGAACTGGCACTGAGGCAAAAGGTAGGGCACTGGGCAGAGGGACACACATGCATGAGCCTTCCTTGTGCTGTCTGGGGCTTTCCCCTCCCAATGCTTTGCCTCTGCCCTGGCACTGAGCACTCACACTGAGGCAAAAGGTAAGGCAATGGGGGGGGGGAGAGAAATGCATGCACGCACTTTCCTTGTGCCCTCCAGAACACTCCCCTCTCATTGCTTTGCCTCTACCCCAGTGCTGGTGTAGTTGGACTAAGACATTGGGAGACCCGGGTTCAAAGCTCTGCTTGGCTATGAAAAGCCTCTCTTGGCCTCAGAGGAAGGCAAAGGCATCCCTCTCTGAACAAATTCTGTCAAGAAAGCCCCATGATAGGTTTGCTTGAAGGTCACCATGAGTTTGAAATGAACAATCTTTCAATCCCTATCCCATAGCTCCCCTCAACATTTCACAGACAAAAACTGAGACACATTGTTCAAGCATCATCTGTTGAAATTGGTGTGGCCAAGCAACAAGAGGGCAAAAGTTATTAATGGGGGAGAACACACATAACTTTATTGGAAGCAAGAAGCCCTGGAATGTACGTACTGAGTTTAGGAAAGCTTGCAAAAGGAAAAACAAACCCAAATGAGCCTACGAGGGAGGCCAAAACTCTGCCTGTACTCTCTCCATGCTGAGTTAATTTAGTACTCACTTAGCAGCAGTTGAAGTAAGCTGAGGATGAAAGGAATAAGTTGGAGGAGGAGAGAGAAACCAGAACATTTTTAAAAAACAGCTGAGATAGTGGCACAGCAGAGAATTAACTGGGACTGCTCCTGCCAAACTGTAACAGTGGAGAGTATGTTACATCCAGCCTTGCCTCTGTAGCGCATCTAAGCAAACACTTCTACCCAAATATTTTAAAACAGGTTCCATCAACTGGCAGCAACTAGAGAAAATCTTTAAGATCAGGGGTAGCAGCCACTAAAGCCTCTTCAATCCACATAACCTCCACCACCTGTGAAGTCTTTATAAGTGCTGTTTTTATCCTCAGATGTCCCCAAACTACTCAAAACCACCACAGAATTCAACAGTTTTATTCTCTCATCGTGATCCCCAATCCTTGCATATTGAAAACTCCCTCTAAATCAGCAAAAACAGGAAACAACACCATATCACTTTCTGTACTGTTGTTGTTGTTGTTGTTGTTGTTGTTGTGTGTCTTCAAATTGTTTGACTTATGGCAGCCACAAGGCAAACTCACTGCAGGATTTTCTGGGGCTGGGAGTATGTGACATGCCCAGAATCACCCAGTGGGTTTCCATGGCTGAATACCATGGAAATACCCCCGTTATGAATACTAACAAATTTTATTGCTTTGCAATGCATTTTCCAATTAATTTTATCACCAAAATGAGCTCAGCTATTTAAAAGATCCACATTGCTCAATGAGATGACCGTTCATTGTACACTCATGCTTTCTTTGTCCTTTACCCCAGATTACTACCTTGGTTTCTGAATAATAGATGCCAACCTGGTCTTTATTACAAGAACTTTTTAATACGTACATACATACGTACATACATACATAGATGGGCAGATACAGTCATGACAGATTCCTTGGAAGACTTTGATATCTTCTGTGAGTTTCCCATTTTATCCCAATCTTATAAACACTCTTTAAAAAGTAAAATTTTGATTAACTCAAATAATCTCTTCTCAATATTAGTAATGGCTAATGTATACCAAAGACGGGTCCTGGCTGCAAACAGACATTTGGAATGTCCCCATATGGGTTTCTTTAGTTAAGATGGCAAAGAACAAAACGTTAGTCTATTGCACTTTGACCTTTGTGAAAGCCTGCTTTGTGCTTTCTTGGTAATATCATCAGCTTCCACCCAAGTCAGCTTCTGGATGTTCACTGAGGAGAGAGTGCCTCTTGCCCTTTGCCTCTGGTAGCAAGATGTGTCTGAAGAGCACCTTTTGAAGATGAAGCATTTCTGGAAATCTGCTTGGAGGGACCTGGGCTTGCAAATGTGCTCACAACCACTATTTGGTGTGCAAATTTGTAAACAAAGTAAAATATCACTAAAATGAAGTTTAGTGATCTCACCTCCTGAGGAAATGTAACTCAAGAGCTTCTGGTTCAACTATGGCACTGTGACAAGGTGCTCCGTGAAGGGAAAGGAGAGGAGGACCTTTACCGGTGGGGTTGCAGTAAGGCTGATAGACAATGAAATAGCCTAAACTCCCCTTGGTATAGGGGGGTGAAAAAAGGGGCTCCGGAGATCGTGGGGTGTCTCCTAGCTGTCCTGTGAGTAAGAATCTACGCTCGATGGCAGCAGATGGGGCACGATGGATCGGAGCAGCCACAACCAGCCGGTAACGTTGAAGCGTATAAGCAGCGCCTTCAAACTGCTTTTTTGATCTTTGTCCGATGAGCTGATCTATTTGGAGAATTTTTCATCCCTGACGGACTAGACAACCCTGAATGTACTGAGAGTAAGGAATTTGGACTAGTGCTAATTTGATGTTAGTGGGAACGGAGGAGTGAAAGATGGTGATGATGATGGCGGCGCTAGAAAAAAGATTGGTTTTTTGAAAGGAGAAGAGGAGTGAACACTAGCAGGGACATTATTTACTGTTTAAGTTAACTCACCTCTTTCAAGGAATTAAAGTCTTAAATATACCGATTAAAAGATTTGATCTCTACTTACGAAAGAAGTTGATGAGATGGACTGAGATTTCTGAGGAGAAGATAGGGAAAGAGGCTTGCTGATTTCGAAAGGACGACAAGCGACAGATGGTAATGGCGACGGGGGAAAGCGAGAAGACGAAATGCAAAGACTGTGACTGTGAGTGAAAACAGGGAGAAATTCTGTAATTGAGAAGAGAGAGAGAGTTGGCAGAGAGCTGGAAGAGAGCTGGAAGAGAGACTGTAAGACGATAAGACTGTAGGAGAGAGAGAGCTGGAAGACGAGAAGATAGAAAAGAAGGTTTGCTGGGTTTATGGGAGCGACAGACGACAGAAAGTAATGGCGACGAGAGAAATGAGCGAATGAACTGTAATCATCACGACTGTGAGTGAGAACGGAGAGTGACTGCAGGACTGAGGAGAGAGAGAGTAGGAAGAGAGCTGAAAGGGAACTGAGAGATTGGCGAAAATACTGAGGAAATCAGGGATAGTAAGCTACAAAGAATAAGGAATCTGAGGAAAGAAAGAATTTCAAAGGAAAAATATAAAGTTTAGCTATATATCTACTTGGGTTTTGAATATTTTGATTATTTTGTTATATAGACTTTTGACACATTGATACATTGATATATTGATACATTGATATATAGACTTTTGATACATTGATTTATTATTCATTTATTATTTTCTTGTATTAGCCTATTAATATTTTGATTTATCTTTATTTATTTATCTATCTTCTTGATTTAGCTTTTTGATAGTTACTTATTTATTTATTATTAATTATTCTTTAGCTATTTAGCTAGTATTTAGCTATTATTATTAATTATTCTTAACCTATTATCTTATATTTGAAATATTATTGATTTATTATTTCATAGGATATATTGATCTGTTTATTATCTGTTAATATTTATTCTTATTTGTTTCATTGGATTGCTATCTGAGTTAATTTATAGTGTTCTGATATGATTAACATGTAATGAAGGAAATATTTTGGTCTGTGATTAGGGATTAGAGATTAGAGATTATCAGTGATTATTGAAGGCTGATTAATAGTAGATTACAGTAAAATCATTTAAGGCGAATATATTAGTGATTGATGTTTAAAGAGATTTTGAAGCCAATTAAATTACCAGTATCAATTCTATCAGTCTGGGAAACCTTAATGGAAACTAGAATGATGTCAAGATCAACTAAGACGAAGTTTGCTGCTAATCAACGGAAATTATCGTTGGAAATAGTAAATAAGCCAGAGTTAAATAAAATGGATAAGTCTGATAATTTTCAGATGACCTTATTAGATGAGATAAGAAATATAAAGTTGGAAATGCAGCAAGAAATGAAGGACCTTAGAGGGGAGATGAAACAGGACTTTAAGAATGAACTAAAGGATATAAAAACAGCACTTGGGGGGTTACGCGAAGATATGAAGAATACACAGGATAGAGTCTTAGTATTAGAATCAAAGACAAAGGAAATAGAAGAAACAACAGAAAATGTAACAAGACAACAAGAACGTCTATTAGATGAAAAAGCTTTGGCAGATTTAAAGGCACGAGAAAATTATATAAAAATAAGAGGATTGGGAGAAAGTAACGGTGAAAATTTATATGAAAGAGTAATCCCATTTTTGGCGAAATATTTAGATATATCAGAGGAGAAGATGGAGTGGGAGATTGATAAAATGTTTAGAACTGATTCGAGAATTGCAAGAGAAAGAAGACTTCCTCGCGATATAATGGTGCAATTGGTAAAGAGAAGGACAAGAGAAGAGATAATTCAGAAGAGTTTGGAGAAAGATTTGATAATAGAGAAGACGAAAGTTCATATCTATAAAGATGTATCCTCGAGAATTCTAAGGAAAAGAAATGAGTATAGATTTATAACATCATTTTTGAAATCTCATAATGTAATATATCGATGGGGGAAATTAGAAGGTATCAGCTTTCGATTTCATGGACAACACTTTAAGATGGACACAGTTCAAGAGGCAAAAATCTTCATGAGAAGATATGCGAAAGAACAACCAAGACAATTAAGACAAAAGGAGCAACAGGAAGATGTTGGGATAGAGAATCAGTTATTAGAAAAAAAGAAATTGGATCGGGAGAACGACAGTGAAGAAGAAGAAGGAGCTGTGGGTAATATATCGAAGAGTGAAGAAAGTATAGAAACAGTTGAAGAAAATAATTACCCGTATTTTCCGGCGTATAAGACAACTGGGCGTATAAGACGACCCCCAACTTTTCCAGTTAAAATTTAGAGTTTGGGATATACTCGCCATATAAGACTACCCCTCTCCCAACGCACACCAAATAAAAAATAAAAAAATCAGATTTGATTTCAATATGGTAATTTTAATTCAAATGCTTATGACATGCAGGTTCTTAGCAGGAAAACTGTCAGTTATAAACATAAGGCTGTTTGTCATCAAACATGTAAACATAAAACAGTGCAAGTAGATTAAACTTTTCCTAATTCACTCTAAAGCTGAAAGGAAGGATAAGACAATAAACAAGGGCGGGCCAGATGGGTGAAAGAGGTGTGTTTTTCTGGGCACGGCGCTGCTCTGTGGCCCTTTTTGCAGCGCTGGCTCCACCCCCCGTCCTCCTCCTCCTCCGCCTCCTTCCCAGCGGTCCTCTGCCTAGCAACAGGAGCAACTCTGGCCAGCCTCCCTCCCTCCACGGCCGCTGATAGGCTGGCCCAATCCAGGAAACTCGGATGCCCCAGTCACTGTGAATGATGTGTGAGCCTTCGCCAGCACCTCGTTGTCTGGAGGGAGGGAAAGTGGAGCCGGCGCCTTGGAATGCCTCTTGGTGGGATTTAAAATATGTGTGTGTGTGTGTGTGTGTGTGTGTGTGTGTGTATTATTGCGCATCTGTCATTAGGAATTCCTAAAATGAGCACATGGCAGCACCAGCCACTACTCTATGCCTGTCTCTGGGTGGTAGACCCCCAAGGGTCTGGGGAAAAACAAGCAGATCTTACAAAGCCTGACGTCTCTCCATCTGCTTTAGGCAATGTTAACCAACAATCATTACCCTTCCGGCTACAGAGAGAGGTATTAAGTAAATGCAAATAGCTAGAAAGGTCAGACTTTCCAAACCAGCTGTGTTCCAGCTGAAACTCTACACGTTTATCTTACAAGAGCCCAGCGAAGGAGGAAGCGGCGGAGGAGCCAGAAAGGCTGCCCGGCTCCCATTCTTGGGGGGTGTGCCGCTGAGAGCTCCTCCTCTCCTCCTCCTTCGCCGCTGTTGCTCTGGAGGAGCCAGCAGCCAAGCACCAGGCTTGCATCCTTGCAAAAAGGGGGAGCCTTGCCAGCTCCGCTGGACTTTTGAGCAAACTTGAACAGCTCCCTCCCTCCCCCCATTTTAATATCCCTCCTCCTCCTCCTCCTTTCCTGGGAGGATGTCCTCTGGGCAGCGCTGGGAGGGAGCAGCAGCGGCGGCACCCTAGCCGAGTGAGCGAGTGAGCGAGCGAAGTTTCAGCGAGGCAGGCACAGTGCGATGCCCCCTTTCCCTCCCCCCGGGCCCCCCATCCTCCTCCGCCGGCGAGGGAGGGAGGGAGTAAGCGAGCGAGCGAGAGAGTGGCATCCCCCCACCCCTCGCCCTCCTCAGTTCTCGCCCGCTTTCCTCTCGTTGGCCTCCTCTGCCTCCACCGGGGCTGGGAAGGAAACAAAATGCCTGTCTGAGCCACCGCAGCTGCTTCCACCAAGGTAAGTGGAGGAGGAGGAGAGGGAAGGGGGCAGCGCCCCGCGCCCGGCTCTTTGGGGCTGGGGGGGCTGAGGGGCAGGTGCCCGGAGGGGAGGAGGGTGGGGGAGGCTGGCACCGGCCCTCGCCCCCCATGCGCCCCACCGGCCCGGAGGAAGCCCTCCTTTCCCCCTCTCTGTCAACTTGGCTGGACTCTTCCCCACTTCCGCCCTCCCTCCCTCGCGCGCGCACGGTGGCGGCTGTGCTGGTGTATCCATATCGTGCCCCCAGCTTCTGCAGCACTCCCTGGCCTGGGAGCTGTAGACAGAGCTGGGGGCGGAAGTGGGGAGGCAGCGCGACCGGCGCTCGTGCGAGGGAGAAGAGCAGCTAGAGCAACAAGCCTCTCCCGAAACGCCACCGCCCCCCCGGTGCCACATACGGCGGGGATGCGGCCGTGGCCATTTTTGAGCTCCCCCACTGTATGCGGTGACCGCAAAGACGACACCTGGCATATAAGATGACCTCCGACTTTTGAGTAGATTTTCCTGGGTTAAAAAGTCGTCTTATACGCTGGAAAAATACAGTAGGTGAGACTATAATAAGAAATTAGATCCTCTTACCATGACTCTAAAGATTTTATCTTGGAATATTAAAGGGATGTTAACACCCCAAAAAAGAAGAAAAATTTTCCACTATATTGAAAAAAAGAAATTAGATATAATTGGATTACAGGAAATTAGAGTACCAAAAGAAAAAGTGTATTTAGTACGGAATAAAAAAATAGGTATAGAATTTGCGGCAATTCCTAATATGAAAAAGAGAGGTGTAGTATTATATGTAAACAGTAAATTAGACTCAAAAGAAATTTTAAAAGATGAGGAAGGCCGTTACATTGGAGTCGAAATTAATTGGCAAAGTCGGAAAATATTGGTGGTAGGTATTTATGGCCCACATAAGAAACAGGAAATTTTTTATAAAACATTGTGCAATAAAATTCTTAATCTAGAATACAGTAAAATGATTTGCTTAGGGGATTGGAATGGGGTGATTAGCCCCAAATTGGATAGGCGGTCAGATAATAAAATAAAAGAAAGTCAAGGGAAGCTTCCTAACTCTTTTGAGAATTTGTTGAACAATTTGGACTTATTGGACGTGTGGAGATATAAATATGGGAGTAAGAAGGAATATACATTTTATTCAGAACCACACAATTCTTTATCACGTTTAGATATGTTTTTGATTTCGAAGGCATTAGCTAAATTAGTTTGTAAACAAGAAATATTGGCTTGTAAGATTTCAGACCATAACCCAATTTTATTAAAGTTGAAGGATACATGTGAAGAGTTATTTAGTTGGAGATTGGATGACAAATTATTTTATGATGTGGATTTTGTAAAGAATATTAATAATAGTATTAAATGCTTTATGGAGGAAAATCTAAATAAAGGAGTAAATTTAATGACGGTTTGGGATGCAGCGAAAGCTGTAGTTAGAGGGTTGTGTATTCAACGAAAAGCACAAATTAATAGGAAAAAAAGAGAAAATTTTTGGAGAATGAAAGAGGACCTAAAAAAGAAAGGATTAGAATTATTTCATGATCTAACTAATGAGAAAATTCTTAAAGAAATAAAAATACTACGAAAACAAATAGAGATGGAAATAGATCTTGAACTTAAGGAGAAAATGATTTATGCAAAACAATATTATTTTGAATGGGCAAATAAATCGGGAAGATGGCTTGCGCAAAGAATAAAAGAAAAGAAGGAAAGAACATTAATTACTAAGTTAAGAAGTGGAGAAATAATTTATATGGATTTTCAACAGATTAAGAAAATTGTTAAGAATTATTATGCAACGATTTATAAGAGTCAGGACTACCAAGAAGAACAGATGGGATTTTATATAGAGAATTTGAAGTTGGCAATGTTGACAGATCAACAAAGAGAACAATTAAATAAGCCCATTGCATTATCAGAAGTGATTGAGGTAATTCAAAAAGCAAAATCAGGTAAAACCCCGGCCCGGATGGTTTTACAGCTCAATTTTATAAGATTTTTCAAAATGACTTAGCACCAATACTTCAAATTATTATGAATGAGGCACTTAAAGGTAACATACCAGATACATAGAAAGAAGCTAATATAACATTAATCCAAAAAGAAGGCAAAGATCCTTTAGATATTAAAAATTATCGGCCTATCTCATTATTAAATTCTGATTATAAATTATTTACTGCAATTTTAGCAAATAGATTAAAAACAATATTGAAGGAGCTAATTTCAGAAGAACAAGTTGGATTTTTACCTGGTAGATATATTAAGGATAATGTAAGAAATATAATTAATATATTAGAATTTTGTGAAAATCATCCACAGAAAAAACTGGTATCTCTCTTTCTAGATATCAAAAAGGCCTTTGATACTGTTAATTGGTCTTTTTTGTTTAAGGTATGTGATAAAATGGGCTTGGGAGTAAATTTTATAAGCTGGTTAAAAACAATTTATTCGACACAATATGCAAATATTATGGTAAATGGCTCTAATACTGGAAAATTTGAAATCCAAAGGGGAACTCGTCAAGGTTGTCCTTTATCACCATTGTTATTTCTTTTGGTAATAGAAGTGTTAATTTTAAAAATCAAAGCGAATGATAAAATTAAAGGGATTAGAGTACAAGGTAAGGAATATAAGATCAGGGGTTTTGCGGATGATCTTGTGATAACCTTAGAGTATGAGGATAGTTATTTAGATATTTTGAAAAATATCTTAAATAATTTTGGGAAACACTCAGAGTTAAAAATTAGTAAAGATAAAACTATGGTGATGACGAAAAATATGACAGAAGGGGAGAAGATTAAGGTGGGCCAAATTTCAAGGTTTACGTTAGCTGATAAAGTAAGGTATCTAGGAATTATAATTACGAATAAAACTTCAGATTTATTTAAGAATAATTATTTGAAAATATGGAATGAAATTACTAAAGATTTTAAAAAATGGAGTAATTTAAAATTATCATGGTTGGGTAAGATAGCTACGATTAAAATGGCAATTTTACCGAGGTTGCTTTTTTTGTTTCAAAATATTCCAATTATACAAAACGACAAGATTATTAAAAATTGGCAAAAGGAAATTAGTAAATTTATATGGAGTGGGAAAAAGCCCAGGGTTAAAATGAAGATATTACAAGATGAAAAAAATAGAGGGGGTTTGGCTTTACCAAATTTGATTCTTTATTATCATGCTTGTGCTTTAAGTTGGGTTCGAGATTGGATTAAGTTAGAAAACAATAAACTATTAAAGACAGAGGGTGATGGATTAGGACAGGGTTGGCATTATTATATTTGGTTTAATAGAGGGAGAAACAGTAAGGAATTTGATAGGTACTATCTTAGGAAAGCCCTTTTTAAAGTTTGGAGAAAATATGTAGTCCAAGCTTGTAGGAATACCCCAAAATGAAGCGTTTTATAAGAAAGAAAATATATTATCAGATAAGTGGATAAAATATGAAGATATGTTAGCAATACAACAGAAACAAATTAGAATTAAATCTCAACAAGAAATGAATGACTCAGGAATAAAATGTCATTGGATATTATATAGGCAGATGTATGAAAAATTAAAAATTGATATTAAAAATAGTGATTATCAATTAGTAGAAGAGGAATTAAATGCAGTGTTATATGTGAAGGAACAGAAAATAATCTCTAGTATCTATAAGATATTATTAAAATGGTATACTGAGGATGAAGTAGTAAAACCATCTATGATTAAATGGGCCCAAAATTTCAATCATCCAATCATGATGGAACAATGGGAACGATTATGGACTAAAACAATGAAATATACATTATGTCAAGATATCAAAGAGAATATTTTTAAGATGTATCTTCATTGGTATCTAACCCCTCAGAGATTGGCAGTAATGACAAGTAAATATTCCAACAAATGTTGGAAATGTGATGAAGATATAGGATCATTTTTTCACGCATGGTGGATGTGCAAGATTGTGAAAAGATACTGGAAAGAAATACATAGGCGGATAGAATCGATACTAAATATTCAATTTGAAATGACAGCTGAGGTATATCTGTTATCGATGTGGAAGAAAGATCTTGACAGGACTGTGGGAAAACAATTATTTTATATGACAGCAGCGGCAAGATTAGCCTTAGCGCGGAAATGGAAAGTTAGGGTCGCACCATTGATTGAAGAGTGGGAATTGAAATTGTTAGAGGTTATTCAAATGGATAAATTAACTGGTATAATAAGAGGAGAAAGTGAGAATGAGGTTTCAAGACAATGGAAAAAAGTAATTCAACAAATCAAAAATTCATGTTGAGAAAAGGAAGGGTTAATGTAATTGTCGGAAATCTTGTTAGGGATTTTTAAATGGGGCTAGAAATCAGAGAGGCCAAAGAGAGTTAGAAGGTTGGTTAACTGACTCAAAAGACAAAGAGAGAAGTAAAGGATATAACTAAGTGTGGAAAACTAAATCATATAGTATGTATGTTGTGTGTTGTATGTGTTATATTGTAATATTGTAATATAATTGTAGTTGTGTTGTATGTGGTATATTGTAATATTGTAATGTTGTAATATAATTGTAGTTGTTTTTTTTCTTTTTTCTTTTCTTTTTTTACTTTGATCTTGTTTTGTTAATTTGTATATTTTTAATAATAAAATTCAATAAAAATTATTAAAAAAAAGAAATGAAACTCAAAGACACACTGCCTATAGAATATCTATAGGAACTGAAATCCATTAAACACAACCCCCAAATACGTTTGCCAGTTCAAGATCACATCAGCCTTTGAGATTTCCTGCCCAAAACCTGAGATCTAAGGACACCTCCTAGTACCAACCACACTGGCTCACAATTTATAATTCACAAGCACACACAAACACAGGCTACTTTCCTGTTTGGAAATTAGGACAGAAATCCTAGTTAGAGTGCTCAGATCAAGGTGAAATCATCAGATTATTCTTTCTCATTTACTTAGGGAAATGGGAAGGAACATTTTAGTTAGCTTACTTGCTTAAGCCAGAAGGTGGAGGCAGATCATATCAGAGGGTGAGCCCAGGAATTATAACAGGGGTGTCAAACTCAATTGCACAGGGGGCCAAAATCCAAAACACACTTTAGGTCGCGGGCCGAACAGGATAAACATTTATTGAACACACTAAAACTAAACTTTTAAAACTTTAAAACTTTTAAAACTTAACTTTTTTGAACATAAATATGAATAAAAACAGACAGGAATATTATTCCGGAATAAATCAACTCAAACCTTAAATGACTTATAATATTTTGCTCTCCATAAAAATATATCCTGTCTAAATTATACAAGTTGGAAATAAAGTAAATGTTAAAAGAACAAACATTCAAATTTCTTTACTCTTATGTCATTTTATATAAAAAATAAACTTAAATTTTAAATATCCCAAAAGATTTTGCTCTCCATAAAAATATATCCTGGCTGATTTGGCGATCTCCTCTGCCACGACAAAACTTGCTTTCACAGTAGCTTCACTTTGTGGTTTTGCATGAGTAAAAACCATCTGCTGAAGCGTCAGATTCTTCTTTAACTCTTCTGCTTTCTGTATCTGCTGCTCTGCATTCAGGTCTTTCAGGTTATCCTGATGTTTTGTCTCATAGTGCCATCTTAGATTAAATTCTTTAATTACAGCCACATTAGCTCCACAAATGATACACACGGGTTTACCGGCAATGTCAGTAAACATATACGCAGCCTCCCATCGGTTTTTAAAGGCTCTGTTTTCAAAATCAACTTTTCTCTTCGGCATCGTGAGGGCTAGCTTCGCAATAACTTGCAGCATCATAAGCTAGACTTGATTAACGCAGGAAGTGTCGGCAAGGCAGCTGAAGAGCTGCATTATGGGATCTGTAGTTTATTGTGTTACCAGCAGTTCATATCGCTGGGCCATTAATAACAATAATATATAAAATGATCTTGCGGGCCGGATATAATTACACGCCGGCCCAGATGTGGTTCGCGGGTCTTGAGTTTGACACATATGCATTATAACAACTGGGAAGAAAGAAGGAAGCTAATGTGTAGGGCTCCTTCCCCCAAGAGAATCTTTGCAAGTTGCAGGTACCTATGAAATAATCCTTGGAAATTGTAGCAAGCTAGTGTTCTACCAGCTGAGCTGGAGATTTGTATATAGTGCTTTCCTCTTGTCTGGAGCTGAGTCCACCAAAGCTGGAAAATTTGTACCCTCATCTCCCATCTGGAGATGGCCCATGAAAAATGAAGACTCAGGGCCAGGCTCTGAGACCTGGTGACAATATGCCTAGTTGTAGCATGAAATGGGCCAGGTTAACCATGAAGGAGAGAGAGGCAGTTGCCTCATGGAGCAGATGCTGGGGCAGGGAAGAAGTAACCTTTGGTTGTCTCTTTTGATCTTCCTATTTTCTTCTGTTGGCGGACAGAGGTGAGTGTTTCAGATACCTTGGCGTGAGCAAGTTGTTCCAGGTGCGGTTCTGGATACAAGATTTGGACTTACTATGAATTTCAAGTGCCAGTCTAGCTGGATTTGATGCAAGGGATGGGAAAAGTGCATGTGCATCTTGTCCTTTTCCTCAGAAAAACCTCGAGACACATCTCAAGATGCTAAAAAACCAGTTATTTACAAGTAAAACTGCTCAACTCATTTTGGTCTATAGGAACTCTGAAAGCTTTCTTCAGGGGTTACTTAGAATCCAAATATTTCTGGGCCAGGAACCATTTCCTAGAAAATGAAACCTTCAGGCCAAAATATATTGGGCTTTCCTTTTTTTTTAATGAAGAAAACCATTTTTTGAGTATCTGAAGACATGTCTCCAGTTTCTTCTGTGAATTCTGTTGGATGCGTTTCAGTTTCTAGTTCTTTTCTTCAAGTAGCCAAACAAAACTAAGGATCCTGAACTTAGCTGAATTTTGCTTTCTGTGCCCTTATGCAAAAAGTTTCCCTTTAGTCCTAACTATCCCTGAACTCTTTCCATGCCTAGCTGCATTGCATCCCTAAGTTCCTGCCTCCAGTTTCTACAAGCAGATCCATCCTGCCCCTCCTCATCCCAGACCACAAAACCCGCACTTGTCCTCTAATCACTGCCTCTTTCCACAAGATGGGTAGAGGAAGGTTCTGTTTTCATGGTGGTTCTTTTCGGAGTGGAACTGTGCATTATGCTAACCTAACTTCAAAGCCGTAATTGGTACCAAGGGGAATTTAAACCTTTGGATCAATTCAGAACTCACAAGATCAAGCAGGAGTACAGCTGAAAAGTTTTTAAATCAGTGCTACCTTCAGGATGAATCAACCAGCCAGCACATTGTCCGTTCCTAGATGGTGATATAGTTCTGTAGACATATGAAGCTGAACATATGAAGTGCAGTTTCATCTCTCACCAACTATTCAAAATTATTTGTGGAAGTGTGAAAAGAGAGGATACTGACTGAATTTCTTTTTTAAAGCAGCATGTGGGAGTGACCTCTAGCCTTCGGAAGGTTAGAACTTTGAGCTTCATAAGCTAAGCTACTAAGGGATTTTCATTCTGAGTAAACAAAAACTAATCTGCTAGACACTTTGGGACTATAGGTACAAATATATCAAAATACTTATGTGCCTTCCAGTTAACTCTAATTTTTTGTTGTCCTGTCATAGGACTTTTTTGGTTTATTTATTTAGTTTGGTTTATTTATTTGGTTTATTTATTCAAAGGCGATTGGTCATTATCTTTCTCTAAGGTTGAGAGAGGCCATTTCTGCACTAGACATAGCGCTATTATTCCACTCTCAACATCCTATGGAATCCTGGGGTTTAGAGAGGGGCCTAGAAGCAATAACAATAAGATATGAGACATATCAGAGATGATTCTAACTTATGTAGGAGAGGCTGTTGCAGCCTTTGGGACATATCTGCATATGTGGTGGGCATGACCTTTTGGTTGAAGGCCAAGAAAGATACTGGAGGAAAATATGGGTCAGTCTATAATGCTTGAATTCTGAAATAGCTTTGTTAAATATCTTCTCAAAAGCCAAATATAACAACTTATACCAGGTTCTTGGGAGCTTCTTCTTTTTTGCTGTGAGACTGGAAATTGCTACAAGGTGGAAAGAGGGTGATGCTTTTTTTTAGAATGTAGAGAACTAGTGTAAAAAAGATACATAAAGATCTAGCATTGTCTGAAAAACTTACTCAACCATTTCAATAATTGTAAAAATAAGTAGGCAGGGATAACATTAGTGTTTTCCTCATCCTTGTATTTCTTTTGTCAGTCATGAGGCCTACAAAAACAGACAAACATTCATGTCCCATGGAGATTTCTGGAAAATCCCTTTGGAGTAGTTGTTATCTATATGGTACATTTTTATTAGATTATTGTTTGATGAAGGCTTGTTTCTTCTTGCATAGGGTTTAAAGTGTTACTCTCATGATGGTTTGTTTTAATTTTCTGTTTGCATTTACCCTTTACCTTTTATTGAAATACAAGAGACTGAGGGTTTGAATTATTCAAGAGTAGCATGCAAATCTGGTAGCTCTCAGCTAGTGTTTGCAAGTAACAATGGAGTTCTGATTTGGATTCAGCTAGTACTTGGAAATCCAGTAGAGAATACATCATTCCTTTTTTCCACTCCTTGTATGGAGCACAATAGGATCCCAGTGGAAATGCCAGGTGGAAAATCTCCACTTGATTCTTTGGTTTGGAATGTGACAATGCCAGAAAGGTGAAGACACCCCCAAGAACTTCTGTTCTGTTGAGGTTTGCAGGGTGAGGAATTTCCTCACCCCAACATGGCTCCTCACTGCTGTGTTATGTTTGATCATTGATTCAGACTTCATACGGGTTTGGGTTTTATGATAGGCCTATTAAAAAGGGTGCGTTAGAGTGCCTTAAGCATGTCTAAGTAAGCCAGTGTGAGGTAACAGTTTGGGTGTTGGACTAGGACTGTGGGAAACCTGGGTTCAAATCCTTGCTCAGTGATGGAAGCCACATTCTCTGAGCCTCAGAGGGAGGCAAAAGCAGAGGCAACCCACCCAAAGAAATATTGCCAAGAAAATCCCATAATAGGTTTGCCTTGGGACCACCATAAGTTGGAACCAAGTTGAAAACACAACAACAACAACAACAACAGAAGATATCTGAGGAATTTGTTCTGTGTGAATTCAGATCTGAACTGACTTAATCTACAACTTTCACAGTATAGGCAGAAAGTAATGCCATTATCATTCAGATTTTTCATTTATCTACCCTTCTTTGAGGACAGCCTCTGGTTTAAGTGTTGGATCAGGACTCTGGGTCCCTGCTTGGCTATGGAAAACCACTAAGTGACTTTAGTCAAGCTACACACTCCCAGTCTTAAAGGAAGGCAATGAACCCATCTTGCCAAAAAAAGAAAAAGAAAAAAACAAACCATGAGAGATTTTCCCTTGTGGCAGCATAAGTCGCAAACAACTTGAAAGCACACCATAACAATACCCTCCTCTGTGCTCCATTTTCCCCTCATTTGGAGCATTATTGCATACCAAGAAACAACTCACTTATGTTTGGTTCTCATAGCAATATGCCTAATCTAGTTTACCTAACAAAATACGCAGGAACGGGCAGATCTGGCCAGCTGATCTGGCCAGTTTTAGTTCTCTCTCCTTAATTCTTTATCAGACCGCCTCCCAAAGCTGACAACATCATTTTTTCTATTTTCTTTTTTTCTTTTAAATAATTCTTTTTGAATAAAAACAAACGCTACAAAGTAAAACAAAAAACAGACAATACATAACAATACATTACAAATAAGGGAAACAAACAATACATAACAACACATAACAAACTACGAATATTAAACGAAGCTACAACACACTAAAAAAACTACAAATAACAAAAAATTGGTTCCCACCCTATTTATTGACAGCACATATTGATTAAACAGTTACAGCTAACTATTAAGTACTTAAATTTATATCAAGGTTAGTACTTTTTGCCAATCATTCTTTTCATCTTAAATATATATCTACAAACATAGTTAATAAAAATCCCTTATAATCAAATATTATCACTTATCAACTTATTCCTTATTTTATATTAGTTTAAACTAATTATCAAATATCAAAGAATAATGACAATAATCAAAGAATAATGACAATAAAAATATTAATAATTTTAAGTAAATTAGTAGTAATAGTTCTAACTTTATTAAAAATCACTTTTAATCACTCAGTAGTAATCACTTATAATCACTTGTCGATCACTTATATTCATTCATCAACAAAGTTACTTATTAACTCTTTACTTACTAACTGAGTACAAATATATAAGTCATTCTTTACTTATGACAACATTATAGTATGGGACAGTGAGAAGCTGGGTGAAAGGACATTTCTAGGGTAGCTACTTCTCTATCACCAAGAAAAGGATAATAGGGACAGAAATTTCCACATGCTACCTACATGCATAGATGCAGATTTATCATTAATAGCTATCAGTCAAATGAAGGATCAAACCTCTCACCATAACAGTGACCCGACAACAGGTCAGTTTCCTTAGTTGGATGTTGGTCAGCAGGTAAAGGACAACTTCAGGGCCTCCTCCTTCCCTCTCCCTCTCCCCCTCCCCCTCCTTCTCCCTCTCTCTCTCGGTAATTTTATCTTTAAATTAGATTGGCCTTGGGTAGCCATTCAAATAGAGGACTGTTTTAAATAGAAACTGCTGTCTGATGGACCTTTGCATAGACTAGTCATTTGCAACCTTTTGTGCTCCAAATGTTTTGGAGTTCCGCTCCTAGAATCCTTGACTCCTGGTCATGCCACCTGTGCTTTCTAGGAGCTGAAATCAAAAAAATGTGGAGGGTCAAAGCTTTAGAAATCCACTCTGTTCTGTCTGATTATGAAAGATACGTGGACACCTTATTTAAGGATCATCTCTGTACTAGTCTACCTGGATTGAATTTGGGACTGTAATGCTAAACAGGGAATAGGATGAAAGGAACAAAATTCAGCTGTCAGAGTGCCTGTGTAATTGGCAATATATCTAGGAGGAATTCACCAGTCAATCAAGAAGCCTTCTGCTCTGAAGATCAAGCAGAAAATAATGGCCCTGCAGAGGATTATCAACAAGGTTTGCAACACCCACTAAAAGCGATAGCAACAAAGACAAAGAAAACGAGGGGGGGAGTCACTGTTGTATTAGCAGGACTAGCAGCCACAGCCATAGAAAAGCCTTCGATTAGAAGCCTGGATATGATTTTGATATAAATGTTACTGAAAACAGTGGCAACAGGAAAACTTTCTCTCTACTACCTTGCTTTCTGTTAACATTGAGGAGAGAGCGACATTTGCAGTAGTTGGAACCTTATGTTTGGCAAGACAGTCTCTGAGACAAATATACAACAAAGACTTGAGAAGTGCCAGAAAAGCTTCATGTTCTCAAAACATGCTTTCTGGCTGAAATACTGGGGCGGGGGGGGGTGATTTTAAGGCAAACTGGTGAAAGGCACCCTTGATTCTATTTTGACTGGTCCAACATGCATGGCACAAACCAGAAAGGGGTGCTGTCTTAGTCCAAGAACTGGGTATAATTCTAGACCTCCCTGAGAGTTCTTCTGGTGCTGGATACTATATATAACTGCTATAGCATAATGTTTATTGATGGTAAATGATACAGCAGATGGTAAACATAAGAGAAGTGTTCCAGCCCTTTTGTCAACAGATCCCAGCATCCCCTCATAGCCAATGGTAGAACTGGGCCCCTAAACAAATTCTACTCAGTGTTACCCTGATTTCTGGGGTCCCCGGAGGGACACCTCAATGTGCTCACAAGGGGGAATGGGAATTAGCAGAGCACAAGCTAAGCAATACAAGAGGCAGGGCAACCCAGCGAGATCTTGAACCCAATGTCTACGGGGTCAGGCCGAGTCAAGGAGCAAACAGAAGTAAATTAAATTGTTTTCTTTATTTTTGATAAACACAGTCAAAACATATGTATGCAACACACTCACACAGACCTATTGAAAGAAAGGTAGGAGTTGGATAGAGGGTTTTAAGAGGAGGTTTTGCATGGGAAATACTACAACTGTCCTGAAGCCCGGAAAGTCTGAAGAAAAGTCTGTAGAAGTGGAGATTCTCAGCACGTGGAGCTGAGGGGAAGGCTTGTCGAACAGAGCGACAGCAAGGCGGGATGAAAGTCAGAGCGATCCAAGGAAGAGCTCAAAATCAGGGGATCTTATAGGGGGAAATGTGCCTGTAGGCTAGTCCGTTCCCGGGGAATACAATGGGTTTCGGGCTGGAGACAAAGCCTCCGAAAGGTCAGTACTTTGCATGATTGAATTATGACAGCGTTGTCAATAGAGTGGCCGGTATGCAAATGCAGAGTGCTTGAGAGTTGAGTATTCGGCTCGTCAAGCTGCCTGCTCAGGGCAGGGAGTCTTTTGTAAACAGCTGCATACATAATGTGATCTTAAGAAGGTACTTGCCTGGAGGTCTCCTGAAGCTGCAGTCCGGCAAATACTGGCCAGCCTGGAGTTGTTTTGAATAGTTCAGCTATTTTCAGCCGTCCTCGCGTGTGTGCTTGTCCGGGGGCCTTGCAAGCACATGGAGAGGAATGGGTAATGAAGGCCAAATTCTTGATATCAAGTGATATCTAATATACCAGAGGCCCAGGCTAGAAACTACAGTAACAATCCTCCCCCGAAAATAGGCGATTTGGGGACAATATTGAACATTTTCCAATTAAAAATAAAAAATAGTTTTAGAACCAAATAGGGGTCTTGAGGCACAGCGGTAGTATTTCACCATAGGGAAAGGGTATCTTTGGGGAAAACAAAGGATTTCTAACTTCAAAAATGCAGTCATAACTTAACTAAACACATTCACACAAATGTACATAGGCAATGAACAACAATAAAATTGTCCCGTCAATAGAGAAATAGTGGTAAATGAGCAGTTATGGCAAATAGCACAATGGAAAAACAGCTGAACTTGAAGCGAAAGCCTGCCTACCAATAAGGTACTGCAGAAATGAGCAAGGAAAAGTGGCAATGGGTACAATGTATCGAAGTTTGCAAACTAGCTAACAATTGATTGCTAACTATTAGCTGCTTGCATCTTGCAGATCATGGAGCGAGGAATAATCCATGTGGAATGGCAATAGTCCTTTTAAACTGAGTCCTTTTGTAAAACAGTCTTTTATCTCTGTTGGGAGGTGTCTGGATCACCCCCTCCATGGTCCCACAGCTGCAGCGGAGGAATCGGGCATTTCCTTGGACCGGCTCCCAAATGGAGCTGCGATTTTTCTTCTTCGCACCCCTCCCGATACCCAGGGGTGATGGTCAGGTCCAAGGGCTGTCCTGGTTCTCCGGAGCCGTCAACCTGTAACTATTTTGCTGCAGAACTGATAAAGAGGTTATCCAATGCATAGATAAAATGCAAATTATCAGCTCAGTGCCTGATGGGAGTTCCAGTTGGACTCTAAAAATTTTGCTTCGCTGTAACCAGAAGGTTTGCGGGGGAGCGAGGGTTTCAATAGCTCCCAAGAACAGAGCAGTTTTGGCCTTCCCAGGGCCTATCCAGGTAGTGAGGCTGTGAATTCAGAACCCACATCAATCCGCCGGCCTTGAGGCAAGGCATAGCCAAAGGCACCCCAGAATGAGGCTGGGATCAGATATCCAAAGCCATTCCAGAACAAGACCAGCCTCCAGTAAGCAGACAAATAGCCAAAGTCATCCCATAACAGGATGGGATTCCACTTGGCAGATGGTTCGCTGAGGTCCCCCCCTCACTCAGGACTAGAGCCTTGCTCCAAGCCTGATGATGTAGCCTGAGGGCTTGGGGCTCTGCATGTACTGTGCAGGTTGTTAGATGTAGGTTCTGAGTGTACAACTTCCCTACCTCAAGAAACTGGACTCCGGAGCAGGCTTGAAGATTGGTTGCCCGGATAGGCTTTTGTAAACAGACAAGACATCACAAAACTATTCAAACTAACAATAAACTATATACAAATAGGAGCCTCGGATCTCTCAATTCAATAAAACCAGCCAGCTTATAGCTGGAAAATTTGTTTCTTGACCCACAGTGCGAGGCCAATTAAGCATAGGGCTAGTATGACCTGGAAGACCACTAGTATTATTAAAGGGTGCAAGGCAAAGTGCTTGCCCCGTGGACGACCAACTGCAGGTGTCCCACCATGACTGTTGTGAGGCTGATTCCAAATCTTCGGATGATTCGACGATCACCTTGGCGGAATGGTTAACTGTCAAGGCAATCTGGTGGAGGGAGTACGATACCTCCAGTACTCTATTTGCTAGGCGGGTGAGATTCCGTAGCCATGTAGACATGGAGATCTCATCCTCGAGATGGAATCCGACTAGTTCGGACTCCATGGGCACATATCCAGTCTCTAAGACATAATCTTTTATCTCCCGCCTGAGGTAAAAGTTCTGCCCAAAACAATCCTGAATGTGCTGGGCGCAAAAGCAAGGGTTCTCGGTGGTGCGGTTAATTCTTACTGTCGCACCACTAGGCAATGCAGTAACATGTGGACAAGGAGTCTTTAAATAAAAGCACTCATTATTTATTTGCGCCATTACTGTAGAATTGACTGAGATTGCAATATATTCCGAATTGTTACTATAGCAGAAACTGTCTATATTTCTAAAGCACTGTACCCAATGTTGATGAAACAAACAGCCAGATAAATCGTAGGAGTGCGTGCCATTTGACCAATGGTGAATGTGTTGGGGTAGTAAGGTGGCATTAGTGGCTATCAAGGGCAGTCCAAATTGGGATAATGGATGTAAGATTACTGGGTCCAGAATCCTTTCATGTATGACTTCCACCTTCAGAGTTAGGCTCTCCCAAGTGGCATGCCCTATTTGTGCCAAAGCGACGGGGTGTTCCAGAGATTCCCGATAACGCTCTCTCAGCAGGCTTAGGATCTCCAGGTGCATTAAACCCATGAGGCTAGCCAGTATCACTTGTGCGGCAAAGGTGATTATATTGCTTTGCAGTTGCGTGTACTGGATGGCAACTGACATATTGTGAGTCGTGGTTTTTAAAGAACGACCAAGGTCAGACATTATATCTCTCTCTGCACCAACCCATTGCGGTAACAATTGACTGATCAAATCCATTCCTCTCGCCAGGTTAGTTAAACCTGCAGCAGAGGATATGCCAATTTCTTTTCTCTTAGAGCCAATCATGCCTAGTTTATTTGCCAATACTTCGTTATCCATTGCATTAATTATTGCGCCACCAGTTCCTATTCCTCCTAAGATGGTCCCTAGGATGCTTCGTTTAGGGCAAACATGTGGATGGGAAAACGACAGCCACCATTTTTCCCAGTGCTCCCATTGTGTCCATGCTAGTTTCAAATAAGGTTGGCAGGCAGGAATGACCTTGAAAATATTCACGACAGTAAAATTTAGAACCATGGTGGTGACAATGGGTTGAGAGTTCGAATAGGCGACTATCTCTATGTCTCTGCGAACTACAGTGCTTCCCACATACATGGCAGGGAACTATCAGAAGGAGGGGTATCTGGACACCACATTTTCCCACATGAAAATTTACAACCTGTTGGAGTCCGAGTGAGGTTCTGGCAAGTGAACAGAAAGGTTTTCCATTCCTATGCCGGGTGACAACTATCATACGTGAACCTGATTACAAATAGGGAGGCGTTTTGGTGTTGGCTCCTGACCATTTTAACGGTCAAGGGGAAACCGGTGCTGTTGCCATTTCAGTGTATAACTTAGTTTCGTTGTCGGCAACACCCATTCTTAGTCCGGAGCTAAGTCTGCCCCTAAGGCGTACCTATACCTAGTGAATATATCGAACGGATAACGTTTTTGAAACCAGACGGGTATTGCGTAGCAGGGCTTCTGCCTCCTGATAAGGATTCCAATGGCAGATTGCCTTACGTTGTTTTGCCAATCAGTTGTGAACTGGATCGTGTATTCGGGGGAGGATCCAAGGGAAGGTTAAAACAAGGCAAACAATACCAAATCCACGTAACGGTCCCATTCCGTCTCCCTGTAGGGAACACAGATACAGGAGTCTGTCACTAACTTATCTAACCTATTATAAAACAGAGGCTATCTACAGAAGCGGGGGCATCGGGAAAGGTCGCCACCCCCTCTCTGTTCCATTCCAAAAACCCAATCGTTTACCCATTGTCGAAAGCCTCATAACTTGAGACAAACGTCTCAGACAAATTAACGGCTGGCACTTCCTTGTGGCTCAAAGAAGTTTGAGAAATTACTGAGCACACATTGGATTTTTGGATACCTGGATCTTCCGATTTTGGGGATTACCACGGAGGCGGGATCGACAGGTTGACCTTTCCGCTCTTTGGCTGGGAGTTTAAAGCTTAAGCCAGTCTCCCTTTTTTTTTAGGAATGCGGACTTGGTAGACCGCAGGGGAAATCCTTTTTACAATGGGGATGGGACCCATCCATTTGGCTGTGAAAGAGTGCTTGTCCCTATAGAAGTTCCTATACAGGACCAGCTGTCCCTCTTCCCACTGGCATGGGTGATGGCCCCCATCCCAGTCTCTTGTCCATCTTTTGCAAGTTTTTGCCTAGTTGTGTCATTACCTGCCTGTGTATCTGACCTATGTGCTGTATCAAATTTTTCACCCACTCGTTGTTCAGGACAACAGGTTCCAAATCTGAAGGAATGCTGGTTTTTGATCCAGAAGTTTTTCTGGCAACATCATTTTACACCTGGTCATAACCATGTTCAGTGTAAAACCATGTGATGCCACTGTCCCCCTGAAGGCCATCAAGATGATAGGCAGCTTGGTGTCCCAATCCTTCCCTGAGGAGCGCACGACCTTCCAAAGTGCCTCCTTAAAGGAGCGGGGGGTTTCGTTTTTTTGTCTTGAGCTTTGCGGGCAATGCACAATGTGGAATCGTTGGCATATGCCCAGCGCCTTGCACAACTCTTTGGTCACTTCACCAGTGAAATGAACTCCAAGGTCAGAGTCAAGGTCACATGACACACCCCAGTGAGCCCAAACATTATTGAACAGCAGCCGCGCAGCTGTGCTGGCTGTGTTGTCTCTGCAGGGAAAAGCCTCGACTCATTTGCTAAAGGGATCAATTACTGTCAAACAGTACTTGTTCCCTTTTAGGTGTAGTAGGCAAAGGACCTATGAAATCAATTTGGTTTTTGGGAACAGGGACCCTCAACCCATTGGTGCTGAATGGGAGCTTTGGGTCCAAAAGGGGTCAGCATTGACCATGGCAAAAGACAAGCAATTGTCAACCCATTGGTTAACATATTGCTTCATCGGGGCCCCCCCAACCCGGGTTTTCCCTTTTAACTCTATCCAACGTGATCCCCCCCCCCACAATGTCCCTGTTCTTTGAACGAACTGAATATGTCGCCTCTCAGGTCTCTGGGCACTACCCAATGGCACTGGCCTCTGGTATCGACAGCTCAGAACACACCATCTATCTGTTCTATTTTAAAGAGACCAGACTCTTCAGAGCCTTTCCCCTGGCCAGCTCAGAAATCTTCTGAAGGAAAAAACATGGGAGGGAGCAACAGCTGTTTGAGATTGACATTGATGGCAGTGATGGGAGCCCCTTCCAAAAGCCGTGTCCCTGGCAGGGGCATCGGCCCGGTTTTCCCAGATACAAAAAGCCGTGCCTTTCCTTTGATGCCCTCGGATGTGAGCAACCCATGTAGGGGCAGTCCTCTTTTCAATTTGGGCAGCAATGCAAACTCATTTGTCCAGATGGGTTTCCCATCTGCAATTTTAAGTCATTTTTGAGCCAGATTGGAAGCCATACACTGGCTGTTTTAACAGTAAAAATCTGAGTCAGTGTAGATGGCTAGGGGACATCAAGCGGTTTGTGCTCTAAGATAGCCTTTAGAGCAGTGGTTCTCAACCTGTGGGTCCCCAGATGTTTGTGGACTTCAGCTCCCAAAAGCCCCAGCCACAATGGTCAATGTTTAGGGCTTCTGGGAGCTGAAGCCCAAAAAAACATCTGGGGTGGGTTGAAACCACTGTTTTAGGTTTCTTTGGGCCCGGCTTGGCTGGAGTGGGGCTGGGCTTTCCCCTGAAGGGTGAAGGAATCTGTGACTCAGATCACTCCAAAGTCTGTTTGGGGCTCTGCCACGTGCATGGAGGAACCGTCACAGAACCAACAAGTAAAGCCCTGCAATTGACCCTTTTTCAAGAGAAGCTCCCCACTCAACTGGCCAATTGGTTTCAAACATCGGTGGCAAAGGGCACTCATGTGTCACAACTAGACCATAGGGAGCCGGGGGATCTTGCGGCTGTTTTTGGAAATCCACCCCATGTGACACCAGGGAAACAGTCCATTTGGCTATGGGGCATTCGATACCTGGCCGTTCTGGAAATTTCCAGACAAAATTTACTTAAGCAGTGTGTGGGGGGTCTGGACAACCACACAGGTCCCCTCCAATCAAAAATTTCCCCAGTGTGTTAGAGCCCAACTAGCACAAGGCAGGTTTTCTCGCAAGGGGTGAATTTGGTCTCATGTGGGTTCAGTTTTGCGGGAGGCGTAGGCTATAACACTCTGAGTGCCATTCAATTGCTGTGACAGAACTGCTCCTATACTCCTATCCGAGGTGGCTTTTATGAGGGACGGGTTTTGGGCATGTTTGGATGGGCCAGCGCTGGCGCTTTCATAAGGTCCTCTTTTTGTTGGGCAGATGCCTGCTGCTGTGCAGTTCCCCATTCCCCTGGGCATTCTTTTTCAACAGGGCATATAGATGCTTTGCCTTGGCGGCAAAAGACTCAATAAAATCCCTGGAGAAATTGAAAGTTCCCAGGGGGGGGGGGAGAATGCACATCCGTAAGGGCAGGTAATTTGGCAATTACCTTTTACCCTTTGCGCATCGGGGGGTCTTTCCCTTTTGTGCCTAAACAAAGTGGGAGGTATTTGATTTCCCTGGTCACCAACTGTGCTTTTTCTTTTACTGGCTTTAAAACCGGTGTCTCTAAGGATGGCCAGTTCTTTATGGGTAATGTCCCTAGTTTTCTCTTCCGAATCTGAATGGATGAGGATGTCATCCCCATAGGACAAGACGTGGGCTCATGAGGCTGGATGCAGCCTATCCACATCTTGACCACATGGGCATGGCAGATGCTAGGGCTTAACGGAAACCTTGAGGCATTCTTTTGAAGACGTACTGTTGCCCTTGGAACATGAAGGCAAATTTGTACCACATGCTTCGTGCCCCAATTTAATGAAAGGTGTTAGCCAAATCCAATACGCTGTAGTATTTGGCTCCCGCAGCAATAGCAGACAAGATCTCCCTTAAAATTTCCCCGACCGATGCCACGGGGGGAGCGACAGAGTTCAAAGCTTGAAAATCCACTGTCATTCACCACATTTTACCGTCAGCCTTGAGCACGGGCCACAAGCGCGCATTGCAGATGCACTGCATAGGAGTGACTACATCCCACTGGACAAGTCCCTTTAATAGTCTTTTCCCCTTTCCCTTTCCTTTTGCCTCTCCCGGTCTTTGCCCCCCTTTTATGGCAGGGGATCCTTGCCTTTGATTAAGATGCAAGCACCCTTCACCTTGCCACACTCAATTTTGTCTTGAATTGAAACTTCAGGGAAAGCTCGGGACCCACAGATCACTTGCAACACACTGCACGGGGGCAGGGGCTTTTATAGCAGCACAGCGGTGCACTGCGGAGATCTCAAAACCTTTTTCTAATTGCCACAAAAACCCGTTTGCATAAATCCACTGTAAGCTTATTTCCCGGAGGAATCTGATGCTGAAAAGGCCTTCATCCTCCCCGTGGTTCTCCCCCAAGCCCACAGTTTAAAATGGAATATGTTTATGGACATGGGGATGTTTGTCCACACCTTAGCTTTGTGCTCCCCCCACCATATCCAGTAGACTGGACAGTCTCAGGGGTAGGCTCCCCAGTGGCTCATTAATTTGGGATGCAGCACGTTCAGGTCACCAGAATCCACAAGAAGGGTGGCAGGAGTCTTGTTCTTCTCGGTCCCAATGCCTGCCTTACCCCGAACCTTCCCCACTTTTCTGGCTTCAGGCCCCAAAACCATGACATGGTGAAGAAGCTTCCTGGACCGGGGGGGACCCCTATTTCCCGCAAATCCAGGTTGGGATGGGATCCAGCCAAGGAGGGCCATTGGTCACGGCATTGACTGGCTGTTTACTGCTCACCTGGAGGCCCTTTTTTAGGGCCTCCAAAAGCTCTGAAGTGGGCCTCTTGTCGAACTGGCTCGTGTCCAGTCTGAGCTTTCTTTAAAATGCCCCCGATCTTTACTCGATCAGACGAGTAAGTCTGGGCAGTTGGGTATACCACCGGATGTCTCCCTAGAAGCACCATTGTCCGGGGCCTGCTTTGGAGCTGTAGGCAGGGGAGCGGAATTCCCTGCCTTGCTGAGCTGACTGCGGGAGTCCCTAGCCTGCCAATGCTCCTGCCTATGTTTGTTGTCCTGTCTGGGAGGAGGACGCGAATTCCAGTTCCCCTTTGGAACAGAATTTGGAGCCGTCTTCCTGTGCTGGGAATGGGGTCCATAGCTGGAGTATGTCACCTCCTGTATGGGCTCCCAATTCCCTGCATCTCACCTGTGCTGCTTAGGAGGGACTTCAGGGATCCAGCCTCACGGAGCAGATCAGCGACTCTTTGGATGTTGTTCCCCCTTCCTCCCATCCTGTGGTTGCAGGGTCCATGTCATAAGCCAGTCTGAGCACGCTGCTGACTCAGACGGGGACTCCCGATTTTTGGCTGGGGCTCACCGGCGGATCCCTGGGAGGGAGAGGGGGGGTCCTGCAGAGGCGAGGGAGGGGCTTGCCAGCGACCCCACAGCTGTCTCCGAGCCAGCACCGCCTGCAGCAGATGAGGCCACAACAGAAGCTGCGGTCCCTGACTCCAGTCCGGAGTTTGCAGCTGACCATCCCCCCCGTTCCTACAGAGGCGACAGGGAAAAGAGGCAGCGCATCGTTCAAGACAGCTGCTAGAGAGGCGGCTGAAGTCTGAGGGTTTCCAGCTGTGAGCTCAGTCCAATGGACATTGAATCAGCCTCAGCTGGGCTAGAGACTACTTAAGGCAGACGCTGGAGGGCGGGAGTCACGGGTCTACAACCATCATACATCCACGTCTCTGTGCCTTGCTCAAGAACTCTGTGTCTGGTTAAACTTGGTTGCCTAGTTTTCCTGCTGCCATTGGTTTGGGTGACGTAACCCTTTAATTACTTTGTGACTTCATTTTTTTCCTCTGTTTACTGTGGGTGCCCGTAACCCCTTAATTGTTGTACTGCCTACTAAAAACCATAAAACTCCCGCTGACGCCTCTCTGTGTGCTTAGCCTCCGCTGGACATTGACAGTCCACTAGTCCCAGGGCCATCTTTGTCTCATGATTCAGACCCCCGTAAAGGACAGTCTTGAATTCAACATGATTAAAGTTGTACCCTCCTGGAGCCAAGGGGACCTTTTCTGCTAAAATGGCCAGAAGCTGCTTCCGTGCCACGTAAGCTTCAGGATTTTCCTTCGGACCCTGTTGCTCCATGACATACAGAACACTAGCGCTCTGTCCTGGCCACAGAATTCTAATAACCTCCCTCATCCAGTCGTGGGCCTGAAGCATCACTAAGCCTCGAGCCACCACAATTGATTCCAAAGTGGGGAGTTAAGATGGTGACATGCACAGCCTGGCCAGCTGGGTCAAATCTTGTCCGTTGGCTGTGGGGTGGGAATGGATCACGGCATTAAGCCACATGATCCCAGTGGACTTGTTTAGGGGACCATGCTGGTCCACAATGGCTTTGATTTTGGCTCTCCAGGGGTGATTCTCTTAGTCATTGATCTTGTCTCTACAGGTTGGACTGGGACCTTGTGGTTGCTCCAGTCCAAGTTGTGGGGAAGGGTGGCCAGAGCGTCTTCTGGCAGTGGCTCCCTGGGGGCATCAAGGGAGAATGAGGGAAGAAGCTCTGGGCAGACGGCCGAAATTAAAGCTCTGCGTGTGTGGAGCTGATTCTCCAAAGTCTTGATCTGCTGATGGCAAGCCGCGTAGCTGACAGCCTCCTGCCATTCCTTGACTTGCCCTACCATGAACTTGGCTGCAGACCTGGCATGGGTAGCTCAGCTTCTAAAGCATGAGCCCTGTCCTCCCAAGTCTGGGCTTGAAGGGGGCCACACTAAGTTTTTGGGAGGTGGTCTGCACGACAGACGTGAACGATACCTTGTCCGCACGCAGAGCCTCCATGTTGGCATGAAGCCGGGCAATTTCCTTCTCAGACTCGCTGAGCTTATCTCTAGTTGCTACCAGGGTGCGGGACGCATCTCTGGCCGTAAGCCAAAGTCCTCATGTGGCCAACACATCCTTAGATGGCCTGAACAGGTTCTTTGACCTGTGTGCCCGAGCATACATCTCACGTAGTGTAAGAAAGGGATCTGCCATCTGGAAGTTCGTTTCCTTCCAGGGGCATTTTCCTTTGCTTAAAACCCACCATTCCAGCTTGCCTTTGACCTCCTTTTCTAACATTAGGTCCTTGATCTCCATTTTGCTACTCTCAGCCATACTAACTCACAAATGGGACCAGAATGTGGAGGGATGGGAAGGATCACTGAGATCCCTTGGGGGAAGTTTCAGGGAGACAAACTCTGCAGAACTTAGCTAGGGAAGAGGGTTGAGAACCTAACTCCAGCCTGCCCAGAAAATGTCACTTTTACCTGTCTAAGACCAGCCTTCCACCTCGACAGCTTAGGGGCAAAAGGACAAGGACACGGTTCAGGGCCAGGGAGAATCACCTAGACTCTGGAGAAAACCTTCACGAGGACTCTGCCTGTCAATGAAGGGGGAGAACGAACCCAGTGGAACTTACAGCGCCGCCTGGCCAAGCAGCAGGGAAAAGGGGAGAGGAACTAAACTGTACTGTCCCTAACAGTTTTTTTGGGTGAGGGGGCCGTTCCTTCACCTCGGGACAAACCTTCCAAAACCCTATTCTAGGTTGGGACTCACCACCTGCACCTATTCCAACACAAGTCGGGACACACCCGAGTTCAAATTCTGCCGTGACACACCCGCGCTTTCTATTCTACAAATGGGATGAACCCGTGGTTTTAACTCACTGAATGGGACGCACCCGTGTCTTAACTCTATGGGGGGGGGGAATCTTCCCTAAGTGCTTTTCTGCCTTGCTGTGTGTAAGTGTGGATGGACTGTTCCTAACGCTCTAGAACTTTGGATCCCAGCCCGCGATAGTACCCAAGTTAGGGATGTGATTCCCAGGACAGTTTGTGCATAACCTTTGCTATTGGACTGTGATTCACTGCTCAAGGGCCATCAGTGACCAAGCCGGAGCAGCTGCCACACACAAACCAAGTGAGAAAGGAGTGCAGATTTCCCACGCAGATAGAATAGCTCCTGGAGCTCAAACACACAGATTTCACTCACATGTGTTCCCGTCACTTTAAGACTCGACCATGGCCGTTCCCCAAGTCTGTACCAGTCTGATTTGAGAAGGTTCACAACTCCCACTCAAATTAGGGGTACAGGAGTTGCCCACATTCTCCACCACTCTGTTATCCTGATTTCTGGGGTCCCCGGAGGGACACCTCAGTGTGCTCACAAGGAGGAATGGGAATTAGCAGAGCACAAGCTAAGCAATACAAGAGGCAGGGCAACCCAGCGAGATCTTGAACCCAATGTCTACGGAGTCAGGCCGAGTCAAGGAGCAAACAGAAGTAAAATAAATTGTTTTCTTTATTTTTGATAAACACAGTCAAAACATATGTATGCAACACATTCACACAGACCTATTGAAAGAAAGGTAGGAGTTGGATAGAGGGTTTTAAGAGGAGGTTTTGCATGGGAAATACTACAACTGTCCTGAAGCCCGGAAAGTCTGAAGAAAAGTCTGTAGAAGTGGAGATTCTGAGCACGTGGAGCTGAGGGGAAGGCTTGTCGAACGGAGCGACAGCAAGGCAGGATGAAAGTCAGAGCGATCCAAGGAAGAGCTCAAAATCAGGGGATCTTATAGGGGGAAATGTGCCTGTAGGCTAGTCCGTTCCTGAGGAATACAATGGGTTTCGGGCTGGAGACAAAGCCTCCAAAAGGTTAGTGTTTTGCATGATTGAATTATGACAGCGTTGTCAATAGAGTGGCCGGTATGCAAATGCAGAGTGCTTGAGAGTTGAGTATTCGGCTCGTCAAGCTGCCTGCTTGGGGCAGGGAGTCTTTTGTAAACAGCTGCATACATAATGTGATCTTAAGAAGGTACTTGCCTGGAGGTCTCCTGTAATATTGCTAACAAAGGATAAAGAATTTAGCAGCTGGTTGAAACACTGTCTCCATCATCCTGACCAGATGCAGTTTGCTTTTGATGGTGGTGGCAATGGCGGAGAATTGATGCTGTTCACCTCATCTTATATACCCGCTTCAAATACCTGCTACCCACACTATGAAAGACTTTAAAGACCATAAACAGCCCTTTAAATTGGACTCAAAAGGAATTGGGAGCCAATCTGTATCTGTGTAAATAAACAGCTAACACATACATGACCCATTGAAAGTCTCCAGTGCTTTCTCTTCCCCCAAATTCCCTGCTGTTCAAAGAACCATGAAGCTGCTTTCTTGAAATACACTCTTCAGTGAGAACTGATCATCTATCCAACTACTAATCATAGGCGCCATGTTCAGGCAATGAACAGGGTACAGTGAATACATGGCAGGGAGCAAAACTGCAACAGAGCCTAGACCCCATGTGTTTATTCTAAATGATAGAAAAGAGTCTATTAATGCATGTAGGGGACTCTATGAGCAATCAAGAAACCAACTTTTTCACACGCTTCCTTCTGGCAGCATGAACAGAGCTCTCAGCTCTGATTTAGTTCCATTCTCCACACTCTAAGAGTGTATCTATACTATCCAGGCATAGCAGTTTGATCCCATTAAAACTGCTATAGCACCAGCCTACAGAATCCCTGGTTTTGTACTCTGATGACATAATCAGACTTCTCTGCTAGAGAGCTCACTGCACACCCCTGAACAATAGCGCTAAGAACTCCTTACCAGAGAAGTCTAGATACCAAAAATTACAAATCTCAGAATTCTATAGGTGCTGCTGGTTAAACTAACACCATAAATTGCTACAATTGTGTAAGCTGGGTACGCTCGCACTCCAAGACTGGCATCAGCACCTTGCACAACTGCCCAGACCTCTGTAGGAACTCTTGTCAACAACATCTACCCATGATCTCTGTTCCTTGCAGCTGCCGAAACAGTACCACCATCCCATTTAAGCTCCCTACTGCACCTCCCCTGTAGCATCTCTCCAAAGGATTGTTAAACAGCCACCCATCACTACTAAATATGCCCACAACCAGGGGCTTCTTGATATTAGAAGGTGTCATGGCTCAGCTTTGTGCTCAGAATCAGAGGAGAATAAATGGTTGAGTCTAGGACTAGTGTTAAATCAGTTACAGAATTGGATAAGGTTGTTGTTGTTCTTGCTGCTGCTGCTGTTGCTGTGTGCCTTCAAGTCATTTCCGGCTTATGGCAACCCCAAGGCAACCCCAACATGGGGTTTTCTGGGGCTGAAAGTATGTGACATGCCCAAGATCACCCAGTGGGTTTCCATGGCTGAATGGGGAATCGAACCTTGGTCATCAGGTTTGTAGTCCAACATTCAAACCACTACACTGCACTGGCTCTCTATAAGACTACTGAGGCAGAAAGCCAGGGATCTTCAGAAACCAATCCAGGATCCCACCAGAGACCAATGTGCCAGAGGAACTGGTTACTTCCTGTTTCACCGTACCTGCCCAAATTGTGAAATGCCCTAGAATGACACCATGGCGGATATTAAGCTCTGCCAGCATACTTATGGTAGGCAATGGCTGCTCTTTTTTTTTCTCTGGCTGTCCAACAACATCCTGACAACAGCAGAAAAGAGATTCTACCCCCCTCCACTGTTTGGCTGATGTCAAGCTTCCATTGCACTGTTGTGCAAGAGGTGTTGAATAGGCAGGTACTGAATACCTCCTTGTGCAACAACTTCAAAAGTGCAGTAATGGCAGAATAAGTTATCAAGAGGATTCTAACCAATATCAGGGCATTGCAGACTATCAGAATAGTAGTTCCATGTGTTACCACTGTGAACTGGCCTGGCCTTTGATAACCTTTAGATATCATTTCGAGATCATAATTCGGCCCTGCTCTGCCACCAGCCAAGTGTTTGTGAGGCCACCGAACAAGCGCGAAGCTAGGCATGACTATTATCTACTGAGTCATATTTGTTTACACCAAGGCAGGCCAGAAACTAACAGATCTGCTTTAGGGGACCTCCCAAAACAAACACCTTCATTATAAATGTGTATTAAAACAAAGAGACCTCTGCCCCGAGAGGGCACCCTGACGAGCTGAGTGTTTAAACTGCCAAGCTAGCCGCATCTACATACCGGCCCTACTATTGCCAATTCAGACCATAACTCAATCATGTAAATTCTGACCTTTTGGAGACATTGTCTCCATCCCAAAACTCATTGTTTTCGCCCAAGACCAGGCTAGCCTACGCTCATTCTTTCCCTGATAAAAACCCCCAGTCCCGAGAGCTCCTCGGATCTTTCGCTGGATCGCTTTGGACTTCTATCCAGCCTTGCTGCCGCTCTGTTCAGCGAATTCCCCTCGGCCACCACGCCGGGTTTCCTCCTCTCCAATTGGCTTTCTTCAGGAGTACGAGAAAGGTGGCGTATCACCCATTCCCCAAAAAGTCTCTTTTCTATTTCTTATTTAGTCGTGAGGCTGTGTTTTTCTTAATAATTGTTTAATAAATATTATTGCTAGTTTAAACTGTCTGACTGCTCACTGACCTGACACTGTATACATTGGGTAAAAGATCCCCGCTAAGTTACCCTGCCTCTTGTTAGCCAAGAGAGTGCTCCGGTTAATTTTCCCCATCTTGTTGTGTTTGTTCTGGTTATTTGGGCATCCCTCCCGGGACCCCCAAGTCACAGGGTAACACATGCCATGCATTACTGACTGGGTTGCTTGATAATGTTTTTTTCTTTTTTTAAGAAAAGGAGGGTGTAGGGTCTGTGCTGGTAGGCTGGACAGACTGCTGGCATACTGACCATTGTGCAAAAATGCTACAAAGATTCTGCCAAGCATTATTACTGTTAGCATCAAATACATTTGCGTGATGCTCAAAGGTCTTTAATTGCCCTTTCATTAGTGTGGTAGTAATAATAGAATCATAGAGTTGAAAAAGACAGCCATCCAGTCCAACCCCCTGCCATGCAGGAACACATGCTCAAAGCACCCCCCAGCAAATGGCCATCCAGCCTCTGTTTAAAAACATCCAAAAAAAGATGACTCCACCACTCTCTGAGGCAGCATATTCCACTGCTGAATGGCTTCTACCATCAGGAAGTCCTCCCTAATGTTTAGGTGAAATCTCTTTTCCTGTATATTAGTCATTGTTCCGTGTCCTAGTCTCTGGAGCAGCAAAAAAAAGCTTGCTCCATCTTCAACTTGACATCCCTTCAAATATTTAAATATGGCTATCATGTCACCTCTTCACCTTCTTCTCCTTAGGCTAAACATACCTAGATCCCTAAGCCACTCCTCATACGGCATAGTTTCCAGACCCTTCACTATTTTGGTTGCCTTCCTCTGCACACGTTCCAGCTTATCAATGTCCTTCTTGAATTATGGTGCCTAGAACTGGATACAGTATTCCAGGTGAGGTCTAACTAAAGCAGAATAGAGTGGTATCATTACTTCCCTTGATCCCGACACTATACTCTTATTGATGAAGCGATTGTTATCACCGTGAACTGGCCTGGCTTTGGTAGACATTAGATATCATTTTGATATCACAATTCGGTCCTGTTTTGCCACCCTCAGCCAAGTGTTTGGGAGGCCCCTGAACAAGCATGGAGCTAGGCACGGCTATTAAATGCTGACTCATCTCTGTTTAAACCAAGGCAAGCCAGAAACAGCCAGATCTTGCTTTAGGAGACCTCCCAATACAAACACCTTAATTAAAGATGCACGCTAACACAAAGAGACCCCTGCCCTGAGCAGGCACCCTGGCGAGCTGGACATTCAACTGCCCAGGCAAACTGCATCTTCATACTGCATACTATCCCATTGTCAATTCGGACTTAACTCAATCATGTAAAATTCTGACCTTTCAGAGGCATTGTCTCTCACCCAAAACTCATTGTTCTCGCCCAAGTACAGACTAGCCCACGGTCATACTTTCCCTATCTAAACCCCAAGCTCTGAGAGCTCCTGGATTCACTCTTGGACCTCTCCGGACTTCTATCCAACCTTGCTGCCACTTTGTCTAGCGAACTCCCCTCGACCACCACGCTGAGTTTCTTCACTACCATCTTCAAGCTTCTTCAGGACTATGAGAAAGGTGTCGTATCATCCATTTCCCCTGAAAACTCTCATTTCCTACTTCTTAGTTAGCTGTGTGCATGTGTTGTTTATTTGCCATTTGCCTGTTAATAAAACTAGCATTTTTATTGTTTTAAACTTGTCTGGCTGCTCTTCTGACCCGACGCTGTATACATAGGGTAAAAGATCCCCACAAAGTTACCCTGCCTCTCGTTAGCTTAAGTGAGTGCTCCAGCTAATTTCCCCACCTTTTGTTGTTGTTTGGTTATTTGGGCACCCCTCACGGGACCCTGAGTTCACAGGGTAACACAGCCTAGAACCTCATTGGCTGTTGACTCATGTTCAGGTTGTGACCCACTAAGGCCATTTGACACAACACTGTTATAGTGCTATTGTTCCACTCTCACCATCCTGTGGAATTCTGGGGTTTGTAGTTTACTGACTCCAAACAGCTCTCTGGCTGAGAATTCCAAATGCCCCTCCCTAAACTGCAAACCCCAGGATTCCATAGGATGTTGAAAGTGGAATAATAGCACTATAACATTGTAGTACAGAACTTCCAGCTCGGCCCTGAATGGGCGGAGATGGTGGGGAGATTGTGCCCTGATCTTCCTCCGTGAAAGTGGTGGTGATCCGCAGGCAACCTCAATCTAGAGCCTGCCAGTGGGTACCCAGGACCTAGGAGCACCCGAAGATCTCCAGCTTGCCAGCAAATGAGCCCTAGCAAGCCGTTACTCAGACCAGAGTGACGATCACAGATGGCCACAGCACAGAAAGCGGAGCTGCCACATTGAAAAGAGGGAGGGCATAATCTACCTTACCTGCACCGCAACGGATCCGCCAGACCTCTTGAGACTAGTGAGTAAATTTAAGCTGGCTAATTAAAAATCAAGAAGACTTCATTGTATGTTGAAGAATCACCTCTGATTATGAACTCCTCAGAGTTATATTTGATTGATTTGGAGTTTTCTTCTTCTTTTTTCTCTGCCCTGTGACTCTCGAGCTCCAGGGCTTGTTTTTCCTAATATTCAATTTAAGTCTCAAAACAGACAAGAACTTAATTTCTTGTGTGATCCAAGAAAGGAACTCGGAGGGTTTAAAATCTCGGTACCCTTGATTTCCTATATTTTTTGTTCTTTACTTTTTGCTACACTGTAATATCTTATAGCAAGTGGACTGCTGAGGTGAATATTGTTGTGTCTAACTGGAGTGTTGTGACCTTGGAAAGGCTGCCAGTCTAAAGTCTACAAGAAACGAAAATTGTCTACAAGAAACTAAAATTAAAGAAAAGGACATTAAATATTTGAAAAACCCTAGACTGGGCAAATGTTATGTTTCGGCATTTCAAAGAAAAAAAGAGGTGTGGAGATATATGTTAATCATAAATTTCCCACCGAAGAAATATTTCAAGATAAAAACAGACATTATCTCGGGGTACAAGTTCAACTCCCCAGGAAGATCATACTTTTAGTGGGAATATGTGCCCCGTTACAAAGTAAAAGCAAGTTTTATGATAAGCTGGAGGAAGAGATGAATAAATTTATCACGGAGAATAATCAGGCACATATCTTATTGATGGGAGACTTGAATGGAGTAATAGATCCAAATAAAGACAGAACATGCAATCAAAAAGGCAAAAAAGGAAAAGGTAAACTACCCAAATCGTTTTTCAGAATGAAGGAAACTTTTTCTCTGATAGATATTTGGCAAAACTTACATGATAAAGGTGGTTTTACCTTTTACTCCAATAGACATTTAACTATGTCGAGGATTGATATGTTCCTAATTTCTAAAACATTACGTGTGGCTGTCAAAGATATGGAAATTCAACCTAGGATTATCTCAGATCGTAATCCGTTAAAGTTGGAACTCAGAACGAATAGAGAAAGTATATATCGGAGCTGGCGATTTTATGATCAACTTTTGAGAAACGAACATTATCTGAAAAAAGCTAAGGAAGAATTAAAACATTATTTTAAAGAAAATGATAATGATGAAGTAATGAGAAAAACAGTGTGAGATGCTGGAAAAGCAGTAATGCGAGGTCTTTTTCTGAAGTGGAATAAGGAATGGAGGAAGAAAAGGAGGAAAAAAGAAAAGAATTGGAATTAAGATTGAAAACAATAGAAGAGGAGCTTGGAAGGAACCCGGGAAATGAAAAATGAATTCAAAAAGATACAATTTGAATTACAGAGTCAGAATATGGATGATATGGAAAAGAAATTAAGAATGTTAAAGCATAGAGAATTTGAGAACGCGAATAAACCCGGGAAGTGATGGTATACAGACTGAGGAAAAGAAGGGAAAGAAACTTAATCTTACAAGTTAAAACTGAAAAGGATATGACTATAGACCAGAGAACTATAATGAACACTTTTCGCAAATATTACAAAAATTTATATCTGAAAGACGGGAAAAGTAATATGGAGAAGAAGATACAAGACTTTCTTAGAAAACAAGATATCATAAAGTTGTCTGAGGAAGAAAAGAACAATCTAAACGTGAGCATTTCATGTATGGAGGTGACGAACGCCATAAAGAAAATAAAAATTGGAAAAGGGCCGGGACCAGATGGATTCTCGGGGTTGTACTACAAGGAACTTCAGGATGTACTATCTGAACCAATGCGGAAGATGTTCAATGAAATTAAGACTAACGGGAAACCTGATTCGTGGAAGGATGCAAACATAACCCTGATACCCAGAGAAGGGAAAGATCTAATGGAACCATCTAATTACAGACCAATTTTGCTGTTAAACATAGATTATAAGATATTTGCTAATATAATTGTGGAGAGACTTAAAAGAATTCTACAAAAAATAATTCATCAAGATCAGAGCGGATTTCTACTGAAAAGATATTTAAGAGATAATACAAGAACACTAATTAACATCTTGGAGTTCTATGAGAAACATAATGAAAGGAAATGCGTTTTGATTTTTGTAGATTCTGAAAAGGCTTTTGACAACGTGAATCATAAATTTATGTTTGACTTACTGGAGAAAATGAACTGTGATGACAACTTCCTTAATTGGATCAGATCAATATATTTGGATTGTAGAGCTCAATTATTGATAAACGGAGAGAAGAGTGACCCAATAGAAATTAATAAGGGAACACGTCAGGGATGTCCTTTATCTCCGTTATTGTTTATAATGGTGCTGGAAGTACTCCTTAGGAAAATTAGAACAGAAGAATCTATTAAAGGTGCTAGAATTAAAGGAGAAGAGCTCAAATTAAAAGCGTACTCTGATGACCTTGTTATCTTTATTGAAGACCCAGAGACTGGGATTAAGAAAATGCTCGAATTGTGTCAGGAATTTGGCGAACTGTCGGGTTTTAAAATTAACAAAGAGAAAACAAAGATCTTGACCAAAAACATGAGGAAAGAAGAAATAGCAAAGATAGAGTTGGTAACAGGATTTAAAGTGGAAAAAAAGATTAAGTATCTGGGAATTGATATTACAAAACAAAATAATAAACTTTTTGAAAACAATTATGTAACAAAATGGAATGAAATAAAGAAAGATCTTCAGAATTGGCGGAAATTAAAACTATCTTTATTAGGAAGAATTGCGGCAATCAAAATGATGGTGTTACCTAAGATGAATTACTTGTTCCAAAATCTACCAATTATATCGAATTGGAAGTGTTTTCAGGAATGGAAAAAAGACATAACCTCCTTTATATGGGAAGATAAAAAACCAAGAATTAAATGGAAAATTCTGATTGACAGGAAAGAGAGAGGAGGCTTTGGTCTTCCCGACATGAAATCATATTATAAGGCTAGCGGTATGACCTGGTTGAGGGATTGGTTGAACTTAAAGAATGACAGATTGCTTAATTTGGAGGGAGCTGACTTACGCTTCGGCTGGTATGCCTATTTATGGTATCAAAAAACAAAAGTCGATAAGGCCTTCATGAACCATTATATTAGAAAATCTCTGTTCGAAATTTGGAAAATATGGAAAAATAAGCTGTACATGAAAATACCTTGGTGGGTATCTCCTCAGGAAGCTTTCCAAGGGAAATGGAAAGATTCAGCGATGAAGTGGTTAAGATATGGCAATCTGATTATCAAAGATCACATTGGGCAGCGTATGAAGACGAGAGAGGAATTAGAACAAGAAGGATGGATATGTCATTGGTTTTCATATAGGCAACTAAAAGAAAGGGCAAAAATTGACTTAAAGCTTGAAGGTATAGAAATAGCTCCTCATTTAAATGAATGGGAAAAACTGGTGTTTGAACAAAAAGAACATTTGACATCCCACCTATATAGATTTATATTGGATCGAGAATTAGAAGGGGAACTGTGAAAGAATCAATGATTAAATGGGCACAAAATATAAGACATCAAATAGAGTTGAAAAATTGGAAAAGACGTTGGAAAATGACAAATAAGTTTACTTTAGCACAAATCCTAAAAGAAAATTATTTCAAAATGCTACATAGATGGTATCTAGACCCCCTCCAATTAAGCAAGATGTAGGCAACTAAGGAGAAAGCCTGTTGGAAATGTAAGCAAGAAGATGGGACTTTCTTTCATACGTGGTGGACGTGCCCAGAGGCTATAAGATATTGGAGAAAAATACACAGAACAATGACAAATATATTACAAATAGAATTCCCATTAACTCCGGAACTTTGTTTATTGAATATTACTCACGAAATTGATAAAGAAAAAAGGCAATATGAGACAGTTATATTATATATGATTACTGCTGCAAGGATTCTTTGGGCAAACTACTGGAAGAGAGCGGAAAGTCCGACAATTGAGGAGTGGTTGGATAAAATACAGGAATATGCTTTAATGGAAGATTTGACTGCTAGAATGAAAAATGACTTGAAAGAAAAAGGAATGGAAAACATTAGTTTTATTAAGAAATATATTGAAACAAATTATTTAAAGTTATGTCAATAGATAATTGAAGAAGGTTATGTAAAGGTATCCGGAAAATTAAAGGTAACCAAATCAGGTGTTTGATCTGTTAAATGAGACCAGTCTACATGCAGATTCTGGAATTAGGAGATCACAGATTAAATAGACATAATGAAAAGATCAAACCAGGGTAGAGGGGAGGTGTTGTTAGAAATTGTGAATAATACATGGAAACTATCTATGTTTTAACTGTTTTAGGATGAAATAATGTTTATGTTCAAGGTAAGAATACTTTGTAACTCTGTCCATTTTTTCTTTAATAAAAAATATAGAAAAAAAATAAAATCTGGGAGAAGTATAAAAACAGATTTGGAATGAAAATTCCAGGATGGTTATCACCACAAGAGGCATTTTATAGAAGGGAGATGGGTAGTTTGAAAACATGGATAAGATATGGTGATATGCTAAAAGAGAGTGGAGGTAGCTGGTGTGTTAAAGATATACATAGTCTGGAAACAGAAGGATACAAATTACAATGGCTAACATATTATCAACTAAGAAAAAAATTTGAAGAGGATAAGAAATATGGCTTCGAGAGCTCTAAAAACGAGTTTGAAAAAATATTGTGTGCAGAAGAATCCCTTTAATTTCAAAGATATACAAATTATTATTAAAAATGAGTACAGAGGAGGAGCAAATAAAAGAAAATATGATTTATTGGGCCCAACGTATAGGGTATAATATAGAATTAGATCAATGGGAAGAAATATGGGGGAGGGGATTGAAATTTACTAAATGTAATGACCTTAAGGAGAATTTATATAAAATGATATACAAATGGTATCTAACCCCTAGTAAGTTGGCAAAAATATACAAAAAAAAAGAAAGAATAACCGGTGCTGGAAGTGTAAACATCATGAAGGCTCCTTTTATCATATGTGGCGGCAATGCCAGAAAGTAAAGAAATTTTGGCTTACAATTTGTAAATACATCCAAAAGATTTTAAAGATTAATATTGTATTCAGGCCAGAACTCTTTCTTCTCAATGTGATAGATATGACAGATAATAAGGAAAAATATCATGGAAATCTGATAAAGTACATGGTAACAGCGGCTAGAATTATACATGCAAAATACTGGAAATGTAAGGGAATTCCGAGAGTAAGTGAATGGTTAAATAAATTAATAGAATTTGCAGAAATGGATAAATTGACAACATTATTGGGGAAGAATTTGATTGAACCTTTTCTAAAGATATGAAAACCTTTCACAGACTATGTAAGAAATAAAAAGGGAGACTTGATGGTTACTGTTTTTGATATATAAAATGTAAAGATTGATCGGATTAGATAGTAAGGGGAGTTAAAAGTAGTTATAGTAACTATGTTTAAATACTGGAATTTATGTATAATTTATCTGTATTTGTATGAGGATGAGGTGCGGAATTAAAACTGGACTTATAACCAACCGACGAAGAAGCAGCCAGGAAGGAACTTAAATATTATCTGTCAGTACTTTGTAAATATCTTTAAGTGCCTTTTTCTTCTTTACTTCTGTATAATTTTAATACATCCCAAATGATGTTACATATATACAACTATGGTTGGGACTTCAGATAAATATGTTTTCTTTTTCTATATAAGTATATCTTAATATTAATTTTATTATTTTTGTTATTATTGTTAATGTTGTTAACGTTGTTGTGTGAGTGGGTGGCTGGGTGGGTGGGCAGCGGGAGTTTGCATATTTTTTTTGTCTCCTGTTCTTTTTTTCCTTCCCCCCCCCTTTTTCTTTTTTGTTATTTCCATTGTCTTTTTTTATGTGTATATTTTCTTTTTTTCTTTTTCTTCTGTTTGTATCCATTAAACTAATAAAGATTATTTTTTAAAAAAACATTGTAGTACAGAAATTGCTTTAGACTTCTAGATGCCTTTCACATGTACTGTTTTCAAGCCAAGTATCACCCATCCTATATCTGTGCATTTCATTTTTTTTCCCTCAGTGTAGTACCCTACATTTCTCCCTGTTAAAATTCACTTTGTTAGTTTCGGCCCAGCTTTCATATCTGTTAAGGTCATTTTGAATTCTGATCTTGTCCTCTAGAGTATTAGCTATCCCTCCTAATCTGGTGTCATCTGCAAATTTGATGAGCATGCCCTCTATTCCATCTTCCAAGTCATTGATAAAAGATGTTGAATTGCACTGGGCCCAGGACAGAACCCTTCGGCACCCCACTAGTCACTTCTCTCCAGGATGAAAAGAAGCCATTGGTGAGCACCCTTTGGGTTCAGCCAGTTGGCCAATTCCAAATCCAGCTAACAGTAGCTTTGTCTAACCCACATTTTACTACCTTGTTTGCAAGAATACTATGGGGGACCTTGCCAAAGGCCTTACTGAAATCAAGGTACATTAAATCTACAATATTCCCTTCATCCACCCAGTTTGTAACTCTACCAAAAAAAGAGATCAAATTAGTCTGGCATGACTTGTTTTTGAGAAACCCATCTTGACTTTTAGTGATTACGGAATTCCTTTCTAAGTGCTTACAGACTGTCTGTTCAATCGTCTGCTCTAGGACTTTTCCTGGTATTGATGTCAGGCTGCCTGGGCGGTAATTGTTTGGGTCCTCTTTTTCTCCTTTTTGAAGATGTGGACATTTGTCCTACTGCAGTCTGTTGGGACATCTTCTGATCTCCAGGAACTCTCAAGGGTTGTTGTCAATGGTTCTGAAATTACTTCTGCCAGTGGTTCTGAAATTACATCCCCTTCCCTTGAATGTATTTCATCTGACCCTGATAACTTGAATTCATTAAGAGTAGCCAAGTACTCTTGTACAACTTATTTACCTATTCTGGGATGCATTTTCCCTATTACATCATTTGTTCCATTTTCTCCAGGCTGAACAGTATTTTTTCTTTTGAGAGAAGATGAGGCAAATCAGACATTGAGTAGTACTGCCTTACCACTTCAATATCTTCTCCTCGCAGCAGTTCTACCGTCTCCTTGTTTTTCCCTTTGCTACAGACATAAGCAAAAAAGCCCCCCCTTTTTTTAACTTCTCTTGCAAGCGTGAGCTTAACACGAACATTGATTTATTACTTCTGATTAACTTTTGGTTTATTAGCTTCTGTATCAAATTATTGCTGAAACAGCTTTTAGATTGAGGATATTTGTGAGATCAGTAATTTCCTTGCTTATTGTTTATGGACATCACTATGGACATTATGATTATGATACTTACGTCTTGCTCCAGTCATGTACACAATAAACAGTAGAGATAGATAAGCAATGACACTGAGTCAGTTACAAGTGGAAATTTAACCTTGCTGATGTTTGCTTTATTCTACTATTGCAATGAAGAAAAGGTATAAAGATCTGAAATCTGAGAAATAAAGTTATCCTTTGGGATCACTACTGCTACTAGGATGAACTGAAGGTAGTTCTGATTATTAGAGAGATCCTTTGTCCAAAGAAAACTCTTGTTGTGTTTTAATTGTTTTCTACTGTATTTTATTCTTTGTATCTGTATTCTGTGTTTTTGCCTCACTTCTTACCCAGTTTCAAGGCTCATCCTACCTCCATGTCAAACCCATTGGATACAATGGGTCTGAGATTTCGTACCAACTCACATTACCAGAATTCTGAGCAAACGTCGGTTGGTGCTTTCAGCCAAGTAGTCAATGGCTAGGAGACAATCTAAACGCAGTATCTCAGCAACAAGTATGGACAATCTAAATGCAGTATCTCAGCAACAAGTTTGTTAGACTGGGGACAATGATACAGTAAGCCCCTTAAAGAGTCAAGCAGAATCCAATTGGCCCGCAAATATCACATGACCTCTACTGAGCTGGTAGCTACAATACTTCCCTCTGGCCATCAGTTTTGGAGGCATCCTAGTGTAGCAGAGAGTAGCTCAGCAGCTTACTCCTGTGGTAATTTATTATGATGACATAGGATGAAGAAGGAGGAGGCACAGAGATTGCAGTGTGAGAGCCCCATTTTGAAATTTCTATCAACCACAGGTCTTCAGCAGCATGCTGCTTCTAAGCTTGAAGGTTCTCTTTAGCTCTTATGACCAAAAGCCACTGATAGACTCGTCGTTCTTCACAAAGTTGCCTAGTTCCCACAGTAAAGCTGGTAGAAGATGTTGCTGTCATGACGACAGCTTATCTAATTATTGCTACCTGCCTGTCTGGGGGGGGGGATATAACACCAATCCTTTAAACATCATCACATTTTCAGCACATCGTGCCGTTCAGGGTTATTATACATAAATACAGATGGAAGCTGCCAAGTATTGCATTGAACATGACAGTAATTGCACTAGCATTTATAGCAGCTGCAATCTTGTGCACAGTTTTAGCTGTTTGGAATGGGAGCCAATGTCCTTCCTTTCTGAGCAGCACACAAAGGAGGCAGTCTAAAACATATGTGGACAGTCTAAGTTTATACACAGTTACAAAGAAGTAAGCCTGACTGTGTTATGTGCGTGCACAGAGTCACAGCCTTAGTAAAAAGTGGCTGAGATCTGCATGGGACATGTAGCTACGATGATGTGGTTATGCTCCACCTCCTGATCTGACCCCCCCCCCAAAAAAACCTACCTTAAAATATAGGCAATCATACCAAGGAATGAAGTTCTGTGACACTAGTGAGCGGGGTGGTGATGGACGATGTGTCTATCCCGATCCTTCTAGTCAGCGCTGGTGTGCTGTGCAGAATCAGGGTGTCATAACTTCTTGTTGCATTATCACTCACTGGCTTCAGGGGACTGAACACATTATTTTTCAGCACCCTGCTTGCCAGTGCCATAGAACTTCATCCCTTCATACAACTGCTTGGATTTTAAAATGAATTTTGAGGACATTTCTACGGCCATTGTAAGTGTGAATACCAAACAGTTACAAAATTGTAAGTCTAGCTTACACCATCATAACTGTCTAATGCAGAGCTTTCCAAACTTTCCATGTTGGTGACACACTTTTTTAGACATGTATCATTTTAAGACACAGTTTTACTAGCAAACCAGAGGTTAAACTAACCTCTTATAAGAGATACAGGCACGCACATAAATTGTAATAACAACATGTATGAGGACACAACAGATCTCATGAAAACTTTTCATATATTTTTAAAAATATATGGTTTATAAATAATAACAGACATTTCCAAGATTGTAGGTGACACACCTACACTAATGTATCACGGCACACCATTTGGAAAGCCCTGGTCTAACGGGAAGCCAGCTACAATTCTCATCAAACTCTTAAGCCAGGATTGTATTTCAAGGATAAAAATGATGTGGCCCTCCAAACGTTGTTGGACCTCAACTCCTATCAACTGTGGTCTGCAAAGCCAAGAGCGAGGAACACCTTTCCCCTTTGTACATTAAAACACACGCACACAGAGCAAGTACAGAATGATGGGTGAAAAAGATGGATGACAAAGGTTGTAGTTTTGCACAATTAACTATCGCGCTAGTGTAGTTTTGTGCAATTTTGCAACTGGAACAAAAATCTCACCTCAAAGAGCAGAACATATTTCACAATCCCTCATGTATTCTTTTTTTATATAATTTTTTTATTAAGCGTATAAAAACAACATAACACCAAACACAACATAATATTTCTACAAAAAAAGAAATACAAAAAAGTCAACAACAATAATCAAATAAAGAAATACACAACCATAATAAACCAACCTATAATTCTATGTAGGCTAAACGAGTAGATTAACTAACTAACTAAAAAGAAAAAAGAGAAGAATAAGAAAGAAAGAAGAAAACAAGCACAAACACATAATTAAAAGGTGGTTCCCACCCTGACTGTCCGCTACTCGTAGTATTCTGTGTACGCATATACTAGTTTAGTAAACTAAACACCAAATACTAAAATATCATTTATTGCATGATCTTAATTCTGTAATATAAAATAAAGTAATTCTGTAAATATGAAATACTTCGAATATGAATATACAGCCATGCTTATGTCAATACTTAACTAACATTTTTAATCTAAAATTTAAAAATATTTTTCACAACCTACTTCATATATTTTTATGCATATAAAAATAGATAATATATAGCAACACACAAAGCCATCTATAATATACACGTTTGCATGAGTTGTAAATTTCCCTTATTTAAACAAAACAGAGCAAAATAGCAACAGCAAGTTCAGAGCCTCAAAATCACAATTTCACCCTCATTTTCTCTCAGATATTTAATAAGTAAAGACCAATTGTCAACAAACTCAGTCTCATACGTATTCTTATCATGTGTGATATTAAGGCAAACAAAGACATAGAGCCTTAAGTCCATGTTTTAGTGTTAATGTTTTAAAGGTAGTTTTAATTGGCATTCTTTTCTAACTTTAGCACTACATATTGTTTCAGATGTTCTGTTTAAATTTATGTTGTAAGCTTCTTTGAGTCTCATTCAGGAGAAAAGTGGGATATAAATCAAACAAACAAATAAACATCTGGGGGAGGGAAAACATTTGTAAACAGGATCTTTGGTCTCATTCAGCATGCTTCTTTGTATGCTCATTTATTTATTTATACACATATATATTTATGTAAGTATTAAACAGATTTCTATTCAGCTTCTCAGAATAAAACTGTCTTCAAAGTGACTAACAGCATATGTTTAAAGCATATGATAAAGCATGGTGATCAATGCAAAAACAAGCATCAAAATGCATGCAAAATTCATACTTCTGCTTACTTAAGTGTGTCTCATAAAATACACTTGCTAGCTTGTGCTACTCTTTCCAGTATAAGAACATCTTCTGATTGTTTTTGCATCAGATTTTCTGGCAAATGTGTCAGTAGTTTTTTTTTTTTTAAAAAAGAACACCTTATAAATTTCAGCACCTGGTGGTGCAAAGATTTTTGAGAAATAAGTCCCTTGGCAATAGCCATGGAAGAACTGCAAGAAAGAGTGGGAGCATTATAAGGTTGCTTAGCAATCTCCAAGCCATTATTTTATAGAAGCAAATTTTTTAATGTAGGCAGGGAGCTCAGACGGGAGGAAAACACACAGCTGAGCTGTGCTAATTCTCATCCTCTTGCTACATTCACAGATAAGCAGAAAAATGCACACACACACAGTGCTTTCTCAGAATGGGTTTAATTACACAAGGTATCACGGCAGTAAGGTCTCATACTGGAGAGTGAGCTAAAGCTAAATTCCTTGCACTAACACTGATTTAAGTACTGATAAGATAATGTAAGTGGTCAGATTTCAAGCTATCTAAAGAAACCTCCTGTGTCAGCACATCAAGATAAGATGGGCAACCAGCCCCCTATTGCCTGCCAGCTACTTTAGGTGGCTCAGTGACGGGAACTGTAGTCCATAATATCTCTGGAGGGCTCTAGCATTAAGAAGGCTAACATAAATGCTGCAACTGGGATTGGACAATTGTCTTTGATGACACTGATAATGATAAGGTAAGGGTCTGAACCAATAGTGTGACTGTACAGCCTGGCAAAATAGACACCTCCTCCAGAGGCAACCTGCACAGGCGCACAAAGTGGTCAAAGACAGAAGCAGTCCTACCACTGGGCAAAGTAAAGCCATATCTCAGAGGATTTTGGAGGTTACAAAAGGGCAGCAATCTGTTTCTTCATTTTAATTTGATATTGCATTTTTACCGGCAGAAATAGGGAGAGACACTGTGAGGCTTCTGCATCATGTGTAAAAATAATTTGGCTGCCTTCAGACAGTATGCATTTGTGTAGATAAATATTAAAGGGGTCTTGTCTACCACATTGGTGTTAAAACTGGATTCCTGGCTGAAATGGTTGAAGCAGCATGGGTTACACTAACAGTTAGTAGAAGAAACATAGGCATATAATAGTAGATCTCAAAATCATCAGTGGTAGATAGGCAAGAATATTTGACTTAACAATAGCAACAACAGAAATATTGTCACACCATCTTTCCTAAGTTAGGCTGCTCAGATAAAGAAAACCAGTGTGGGAAGGAGGGAAACCTAGAATGAGTTTTTCAAAGAAAAAAACTATAAATTTAATTTCTAAAGGCTAGGGATGGAAAAGATATTCAAAATATTTGTAAAAATTTTCAAAAACATGTTTCTCAACTGTTGAGAACTTGAATCCTGGACTGAAGAGACTCTCCACAGTTCAGCATTTATTCTATGCAAAATTTTTATGTGGTTGTTTTGTGCAGAGGACGGCATTTGTGCAGAAAATATATTTCTGCACAAATATACTGCGGCGAATTTTGCACAAACCTCAGATGTCAAACTATGAATAATCTTCAAAAACTGCACAGTTTCCAGTGACATTCTCACAGCATGAAGAAAATTGCTAAAATTACTTGTTCTTTCCTCTGAGAAGAAAATTGGCAAAGAAATACATCCTGACTAAATACACACAAGAACAGAACTTGGAAACATTGCTTTTTGGAACATTGCAGCTCTCAGAACCCTCCACCAAGCATGACCAGAAGCTGGACAGTTCTGGAAGTTATAGTCCAAAAGCAACTTTGCCAGACTCGAATAAAAGCACCCTATTTCATCTCAACAAAACGCAAGTATATCCCACTAGCTTGAAGTCTCCCTACCGCTATTTAGGTACAATATTTGAAAAACTTTGAATACTTGAAATAAGCTAGATAAAATATTAAGCAATGTTGTTACGTGACTATGGAATTTCCTCAGCACAACCCTAGAACTCTTTCTATACAACCAGTTCTGATAAGCAGTACATACACAAGCAAAAATATTTGTTCCCCTAGACTTTCTTTCACAGTGAGCGGTTTCATTCCTTTTCTTCTCCTAGGGAGTATTTCTGAGATACGCGTGGTGACTTCGGGGGGTCTAGGACCCATTTTCCTCCCGTGGGACGCTTTAGGGGACCACATGAACTTTTTTCACATGCCCACAAATGAAAAACTTGCATAGGAGGCCCCTTCCAGTTTTCAAAAATTGGTACTTTAAAAAGAATGTTAAATGCCATAGGGGAGCCCCGTAGCCTATTTAGCTGAATTGCCACACAGTGGTGGAGCTTGCAGTGTGTGGGGGGGGGGCTATGGCATGAGGGGTGTGGCCGTGGTGCATAGGGGCATGGTTGCGGTGTGCGGGGTGTGTGGCCAGGGTGTGCGGGGGCATGGCTACGGGCCAGGATGCCCCCAAAATATTGATGCCTGGGGCAAACCACCTCCATTGCCCCCCTGTCCCTATGCGACTGTTGCCACACATGAGGACTTTTGGGAAAGACAATTCAACATTACTGTCTCTTTGTCAAAAAGTGGTGATCCAGACAAATTGGGTGTTACAGAAACAGCTTTGTGGGCCTTGCACATGGTTCCCCAGGACTGCAGGCTCCCAGCCTTGTTCTAGGAATCTAGAAGGACAGCATGAAAATATCTTTTGTACATAATAGTTAACCACACTTTCTTTTCACTAAAATACAGGGCTAGGAAGCTTAGCTTTAAGAATTTGTTAGATACAGTACCAAGTCCATCAGCTGTTGCCATTATAGTGACAAGTTTTGAAATACAGACATACCTCAGTTAACGAAACCTCTGACAAAGAAATTTGTTTTTATAAAGTCATTTTGTGCTCACCCAGCCCTCTTTTCCTCATCCTCTGTGTAGTTGGGCATTTTGTCTTTTTTTTTTTTTTTTTACCAGTATTGGCATTGGGAAGATGGTGAAGGAGGGCTGGAGAAACAGAGACTTCTGGTGTTGTGTTGTAGCACCATGTTTGCAGTAGATATTGAATTAACAAAACTAGCTAAATAAACTACAAAAGGCAAGATGAACAGCAGCCGCTTCCAGAATCCCTTACTGAGCATGCACGAACAACAAAACAGAGACAGAAGGGGGAAGCAGAGAAGTCTGCTTCACAAACACTGCCTATCATGTTAAAAAAAGTATAGCGCAGTGGTTCTCAGCTTGTGGGGCAGGGCTCTAAGTGGGAGCACAATAGCTACTCAAGGTGGTATGTGCAAGAAAAGTCAGCCTGAAAGTACAACAGATAGGAAAAAGAAGAGCAAGCCTCTGTGTGTGTGTTTGTGTGCTCACATGCACACGCGCGCGCACGCACACGCACACACCATTGAAGATTGACTGGTCTCTGTAAAGGGGTGACACAAAGCATCTTCCCCTGCTCTGCCTTCCTCCAACCTCGGAGAAAGCAAAGATCAGCTTCCCTTTTTTATACTTTTCCCACTCAGTTTCTCTGAACATTCTGTCCTTGGCGCAGCAGGCGCATGCCCCTTAGTGACCATGAGAACTCAGCAATGAGACAGAGGATACGTGTGCCAGGAGGGCCCTCTGAAAGAGAGGAGTAGGATGGGACATGGGGGGGCACAACATGGACTGGGGGGCAACATTTCATGTGGATGTAAAGGGGGTCACAGGGGTAACAAGTTTGAGAACCACTGGCATAGAGATATATGTTTGGCTGTGGAAATGGAAACCATAAGGAAAGTGGGGGCTGTGAAGGAAAATAAATAATTGCTAATCGTACCATTTCACATGTGCATATTAATTTTGGATATCTGTATACATCTGTATACATTTCTATTCTTGTTTCGCAGAACTAGAATGGTTACTTCCAACTACAGTCATCCCTCCACATTCACTAGGGTTAGGGGCACAGGACCCCCGTGAAAGTAGAAAAACCATGAATACTTCTATATTTAACGCACAAAAAAAGTCACCATGTTCAACCCATTATGGATTCCTTTGGGGCATCAGGGTTCCTTCCCAAGGCAGAAGTGGGTGTCTGGTGGGGCTTCCTGCCACCTCCACTGCTGCCCCACCCCATTTTTAATAGGGACTTAGCAGGCCTCGTTCACGGTTTCTCAGTCTCACGAGGCTTGCAGCCCCTATTAAAAATGGTATAGGGCGGCAGCAGAACTGACAGCAAATAATCCTTTAATAATCAAATCTGTAAAAGTGACACCCGCAAATGTGGAGGGCTGACTGTACTTGAAACAAACTGCTGAATACTACAGGCTGTTGGTTCTGTTCACTTCTTTGCCAGCACAAGACCCGTTAACAGGCGACAAGGCAGAAGAGCTACAGAATGAGCCACCATGTGAGCCATAAAATATTGCTCTTCACCACGTAGTGAAATCACCCTTCAGTAACTATAGAAGTAGCTGCTACAGTTAAAGGACAGAAGATGTGAGCTGAACCTTTGGGAACTCGAATCAAAATGTAACTTAATTATACTTTCATTACTGAGAAAAAAAGAATTAATTACAAACACTTGTTATTTATAAGCAGTTACTTTTGGATCTACGGTAGTTTCTTCGAATGTACCATTTGTAATACACTTAGCGCAGCTTTTTACTAGGCCTACAGCTCTGGAGTAATCAATTAGTTGCTTAAATTAGTCAATTTAGAAGCATTTTGATTGCCAAAAATGCATCTGTGACAATGTGCAATAATTTTTTAAAGGTAAATTATTTTTTAACACAAGTGCTAATTAAAATTGCAGGTGACAAGAAGGAACCATCTTAGAAACATCTTCCTCCTCAGGCTCAAGCCCTCTAAAATGGAGTGCCGCTACCCTTTTAAGCTCTATGGCATATTCGTGCTTTAAAAATGGAAAAAAAGTGTTTCTACTTCAAAAATATGTGAGCCATATGCTAATCTCTGCAGATTTAATCCAATAATTATCTCAATGCATTCATCAATGGATTTTTTTTCAGCAGGACCATTTTGTTGAAGATCCCACCTCAAACAAAATGGAGGGCTCATCCAAACTGTCCAAAAATTTTGGGATTTCGTGGGAGCTTTAATTGTATTTATTTTTAACAATATCCATACGGCATACCTCTAGTTCCAATTTATTTTTAAATTCCTGAGACTAATCATGACTTTTTAAACCCAGTGCAGGAGGGTTGTTTTGTTTTGTTTTTCTGTCCTGGGATTTTCTGATACACGCAGCAGTAAATTTCCACGTCTGGATCCATTGTCCTGATTCCTCCTGCTGCTGCTGCTGTGGTTGTGTGTCTTTAAATTGTTTCTGACTTATGGCAACCCTAAGGTGACTCTGTCATAGAGTTTTCTGGGGCTGAGAGTGTGTGACATGCCCAAGATCACCCAGTGGGCTTCCATGGCCGAGCAGGCCATGGAAGCTTCCAAACTCTCATCGTCAGGGTTGTAGTCCAACACTCAAATCACTATACTATGCAGACCCCCAATTCCTCCTGTACTTCTGGGCAATCCCATTGATATCATGTTGAATGGGGGTTTGTGACCTTTGCCATACAGGCTTCTCTTTCCTTTTCCTTTCCTCACTGCATTTCCTGTTAACAGGCTGAGGCCCTTTCCGTACCTTACCTTCTTCCGGCGCTGGGGTGCGGGGATCGCGCGAGCAGCCTCTGGCAAGATGCTCTTGTGTCCAGGGTCCTTCGGCTCCACACGAGCTGCCTTCTTGCACGAGAACTCTGCCTCTTCCTTCCACAGTGCTGCCTGGGACCTTCCCAGGCTGCGCTGGGGCAGGAAGTGTGACTGGCAAGGCTCTGGAGGCTCCGCACGCCAGGTAAGTGCATGCTGGGCCCAGGAGCAATGCGTGATCACACACTATTTTTGGCTTCTAGCTGAAAATGAAAAGGTGCATGATCGGCACCTGCCGGCACCTGGAGCATCACATGATTGTGACTGTGTCATGCAGATTGCTCCTCACAATCGCGCTACGCTCCAGGTGCCCTTTCGCATGGAAAATACCATGCGGAAAGGGGCTGACTGTTCCTTCTCCTCCACTCTCTTTTTCAGCTATTGCACTAAAGTGTTTAGCAGTATGTCTGTAACAGCAGCAGCAACAACAACAACAATTAAGTGTGCAAGGTAGGAAATGTGGCTGCTGGGGGAGATATGTGGGGGAGATGTGTTTATGGAGAGAATGATTGGGAGAAAGGGAAACTCCACCCACACAACAGTTAACCACATCTTAAGCTGGAGCAACAGAGTGGACACTTAGTACATATAGGAAATAACTGCATGCAGGAGTGGGAAAAACTGAAACAAGGGGTGAAACCCAGAAATTGAATATCCTGACATTTACCACAACTATTGGCCTGTTTGGAGAAGCCCAGAGTGCTAGATGGCTTATGGCCATGACACATGATGGCCATGACACCTCTGGCCTTCGAAAATATTGCTTCATTACCAGATCCATGAATATCTTGGACACCCTACTCTGGACGTGTTCCAACTTGAACCATGTTGCCTACAACTGGACAGAGCACTCCAAGCCACACAACAACAATTACTTGCTTTAATCTGGACACAAAACCTCAGTTTTGAAGCATAGAACCATATTGGATTGACTGATTGATTGATTGCCAGTTCATTACACTGTTGACTCATGTTTAGCTTGTGGTCCACCAACATTCCTGGAGCCTTTTCACACATACTGCTATTAAGCCAGCTATCACCTGTCCTGCATTTATGCATCGGATTTTTCCTGACTAAATGCAGAATGAGAGCCAGAGTGGTTTAGTGGTTTGATTGTTGGACTATGACTCTGAAGACCTAGGGTCTGAATTCCTGCTTGGCCATGGAAACCCCCTGGGTGACCTTGGGCAAAGTCACTCTCTGAGCCTCAGAGGAAGGCAATGGCAAACCCCTCTGGACAAACCTTGCCAAGAAAACCCCATGATAAGCTCACCTTAGAGTCGGCATAAAGTCAGAAACACCTGGAAAGCACACAACAACTGCAACAAAATGTGGAGCCTTCTATTTATCTCTGTTGGAATGTATTTTGTTGTTTTTATTCCAGTTCTTCAATCTATTAAGATAATCTTGAATACTGTTCCATCTTGGGCATTATTAGCTACTCCTCCCAGTCTGATGTCATGTGCAGAGCTGATAAGTGTCCTCTCCATTCCTTCATCCAATTCATATATAAAAATGTTGAAAAACTCTGGATCCATAACAGAGCCCTGTAGCATCTCACTGGTCACTTCTGCCCAGGATGATAAAGAACCATTGGTGAGCATTCTTTGGGTTTGGTCCATAAGCCAGTTGCAAATCCATCCTACAGTAGCATCATCTAGACCACATCTACCAGCTTGCCTATAAGCATATCATGGGGATCTTGCCAAAAAACTTACTGAAATCAAGATATACTACATTTGTAGTATTCCTCTGATCTATCAAGCTTGTAATTCTATTTTTTTATGAAAGAGAGAGAGAAGATTAGTCTGGCCTGACTTGATTTTGAGAAACTCATGCTGGATCTTAGTATTTACAGCATACATTTTAAAATGCAAATATATTTACTGATTAATTATCTGTTTGAGGACCTTTCTTAGTATTAAATCAAGTTGACAGTTTGGTAATTGCTGAGGTCCTCAAACATTGGAAAGTCAGGACATTTGCCTACCCACAGTCTTCAGGGACTTAACTTGCTCTTTCACATTAAAAAAATAATAATTCTAGGCAAAGGCTCTGAGTTAAGTATTTCTCCATCTTCTCCTCACAGCAGATCCACCACTTTCTTGTCCTTTCTTTTGTCCTGAATGTAGCCTATCCCTTATTTTAATTATTTTTAACCTTCCTGAATCCATGCTGCATTTATCTCTCTTGGCACTTTCCCACAGACACTGGCTAATCATCCATACTCCTCCTTGGTACTTTGCCCCTTCTTCCATTTCCTGTATATGCCTCCTTTAAAGCTCAGTGCATCCAAAAGCTCTTTATACTGCCCACATGGTTTTCATACAGCCTTCCTACTTTTTTCTCACATTGGATTTTTTAAAGATTGTGTCTTCAGCATTTCATATTTAAGTATCTACCATCCATCATGAGCTCCCTTCTCTTTGAGAATTTCTGACCATAGGATCTTGCCCAGTATTTTCTTAAGCCCATTGAAATATACTTCCTTGAAGACTAGCATACAAATCTGATGTAACTTACTTTTTCCTCTGTATAAAAAAGTCTCAGGAGGACATGATCACTTCCACTCAAAGTTCCTAAAACTTATACGCATTGATCACTTCTTCTCTTTTGTCAAGGATCAGGGCCATGACAATTGATACCACTATCACATTTTCCATCTTCTAGCAAATGAAATTGTCAGCAAGGTAGGTAGGGAATTTGTTAAACCTTACATTCTTGGCCACAGTTTGACTTCCAATAAATGTCAGCTTATTTCAAGTTTCTCATTACTTCTAAATTTTACCTTTTTAGATGTCTGGTAGTCTGTTCTAGGACAGTGTCCACCAAGTCTTCAAAGTGGCTTGGAGGCACAGCAGATTCCCACACTGATGTTGTTTCCCACTCTTGTAATTTTTAACCAGTGCTCTAAGTTTGCCTTCTTTGGTCCAAGTCGTGGATCTCCTTGCAGTTATACAGATTCCTTGCACGTTATTCCTCTTCCTTTCATATTTGGCCTATTCATTCTGAAGGAGTTATACATACCAACTATATTGGAATGATAGGTCTCATTTAACCAGGTTTCAGTGATATTTATTGATCATATTTGCCTTCCTATGTTAAAAGTTCAGGTTCATCTTCTTTATTTTCCAGCTTCTGTGCATTAGTATAGAAAACATCCATGGGCTGTTCCCTCCACCTGTTCCCTTATTGTTTTTCCTGCTTCTTAGTAGCTTCATATCAAGGGGAAACAGTCAGAAAGTATCTACAAGGCCAAAGTAGAACCATGCTGAAGAAAAAGGTATGCTTAGATATAGAAAAAGTATAAACTCCTAGGAGTCTCAAGGGAAAATAAATAAAGTATTTCAGGGGATTTGGATCAATGTCCTCAGACATCTTGATATGCTCTGCTGATAAAGTTAGAATTCCAGTGTGAATTTCAAGGAACAAGTGTGACATGCATAGTTTGAAAATAGTGCCTGTTCGTTATTAGTTTATATTATTATCATAGCCTTTTATTGGTAAAATGTTGGTGCTATATTATTTTTGCAGAAATGCTGTATAAGTTTGTTTTAACTGCTTTTTTGGTGGGCAAACTCTGAGCTTCCCTGACATTGGACTTGCCAGACTGTGCTAGATGCATCTTTAAACAAGCTGCTGTCTTCAATTCACTAATGTCTCCAATTATTGAACCTTACATTTCTTCTGCAATATATGACTGCTTGGGTTTTCCATGCATCACTGACATTGCTGTCTGCAGTACTTGGTGTCGCATGGTCCTCTGAAATATTCCCTCCCCCCCACAGTGTACAGTGTAAAGCCCTTTTGATCAGCTATTCAAGACTCATAGAAACCACGGGCCTTATAGTGCTCTTATTCCACCTTCAACATCCTGTGGAATTCTGGGGTTTGTAGTTGACTGAGGCCAAAGAGCTCTCTGGCTGAGAATTCTAAATGCCAATCACTAAATTGCAAACCCCAGGATTCCATAGGATGTTGAAAGTGGATAGCACTTTAACAGTGTAGTGCTAAAAGGACTCATGTTCTATGTTGGGCAGCCCATCTACTGCCAGACATTTTTCTTCATGGATGCTTACATCATAGGCCCTTTTTGCATGGCATTCATCATGTGAAAGGACCTCCGGAGCATTGTGCGATTGCGAGGAGTGTTTCAGACGACGTCCTTGCAGTCGTACGACGCTGCCAGGGCTGGCAGGAGCCAAACGCGCACTATATCATTTTTGGCTTTTAGCTGAAAATGGTGCACAATCACACATCGCTCTGGGGCCACATGCACACTTACCTTGCGTGCAGAGCTCGGCAGCTGCGGCCCTCATGCTTCCTCCCCCAGCACAGCCTGGGAAAATACCTGGCTGCACTGCAGAAGGAAGATGCCTGCAGCTGGTTGACAGCTCCTGCGGAGCTGAAGCAGGGGGAATGCAAGAGCCTCACGGAAGAGGCTGCTCGCGTGATCCCCACGTGACTGCACCAGACAGAGGTAAGGTGCGAAAAGGGCCATAGTCTAAGAACTCAAATCTTTTTTGAGGATACTAATCTCTGCAGCCACATTTGTAGTACTCTTCTCTTTCAGCTGGACCTTGGCCATTTCTGCGCTACACTGTTACAGTGCTATTATTCCATTTTCAACATCCTGTGGAATCCTGCAGTTTGCAGTTTAGGGAAGGACATTCAGAAATCTCAGCCAGAGAACTCTTTTGCCTCGGGAAACTACAAACCCCAGAATTCCACAGGATGTTGAAAGTGGAATAATAGCACTATAACAGTGTGGTGTGGAAATGGCCTATAACCTTCAAAAGAGAAGTTTGGTTTGGCAGTTGGAGAAAATAGAATGGATTACCCTGGACACTGGCATGACTGGTTGGCTGGAACATGAAACAGAAACACTACACATCACAATATTTTGTTGCAAAGCTCACTTGTCCAGTGTTCATTCTGAAAGATGAAATGCATGCCAAGTATAAAGAAACAAGCACCAATACCATTGGAATGCATTATTTTATGTCAGTCATATATCTGATCACTCCATCCTTTGCATGTTGCTGCAGAGGTAAATCCCATCATATTCAGCAGAATCTGATTTCAGGGTAACAGGAGTATACTTCACAACAAGTTTTGAAAGAATGGGGAAATTTTCCTTCTCCCTTGTTAAGTGTATATAGCTATGATTGCTTAGTAAAGCCACAAGATGGGTTTCCTGTTAGATTTCATGGGCACACCTTCTATAGGAAAGAATGGGGAATGTGTAGCCCTCCATTGGTTATATCAGTAATATCAGCTGAGAGTTGCACAGACCTTTGGAACCTATGGATGCCTCAAAAGCCCAAGCACACTCCCAAATAAATTCAGACAAACCCCTCTCAATCTTTGGTGGAAAAACCACCATAATCTGGCCCCACACACTTTCATTCAGCTAAATAGTTATTTAGTTTTGCTCCACCTACAACAACAAAGATGTAAATAGTGAAAATTTGCCTTGAAGTGACCCAGTAGAGCATGAAAAGCCACAGTGCAGTCCTTCCAGTTCCACAATGTGACTGCCCCTGGATTATGTCCAAGATAGGAATCTCATTTCAGACAGACTGTGGGCAGTTACCACTTAACTCAATGCGTAGGGCTCTGTCTGAACCGTCACTGAGACACCCACAAATCTCACTGTTACCACCAAGAGTGAGGCCTTTTCCTTGTCCCCTCTTCTGCCATCAATGTAAGGACTTAATCCCGTGTTACTACTGTGTCCAACAACTGTGGGACCTCCTAGTTACCATGAGGGTACCTGTATGAGATATTATACAACATATCCCCACCGCACACCAGCCCTCGTTATTCACTGCTGGCACCACAGACACTGTGGTTGAATCCAAGCTTAAAATATATATTGTTCCTGGAGGCCAAAAGTGTGTATATGTTTATGTGTATGTGTATCTGTGTGTATCTATATGTGTCCGTGTGTGTGTGTTTGTCTCTTGATTAACAGAAGTTGAACATAACAAGACAAGATTTATTATTTAATACATTTTAAAAAATACCTCACATTCTTTCTCACGCTCCTCTCCTAGCTAACTCAGACCCAAAAAACACATTAATTCCTTAACCCTAATCCTTCATAATCCTATATCAATTGTCATCTCAACTGCCATTCACCAACCTTATTCAAATCCCTTCAGACATGCTACCAGTCATCACTCACGCTCAGCATCCCATTCTCTCAGCCCCTCCTGACTGATCTTTATACAGGGTGCATACCTAAATACATTGCATTAATATATCTTGAATTAAATATTTCACACCAAAAGTTCATGGCATCACATGGAGAACCAAATTCAATTATAGGGAAAATCTTAAGACTGAATTCAAGTCGTGGTCGGGGTCAGATGGTGGCGCAGCTTAGCACGAGCAGGGTAGGGGTGGGGGTGGGCGGGGCAGAGGCTCATGGGTGGGGCTAAGGCCCACAGGGGTGGGGCGAAGGCATGTGGGAGTACAGGCAAGGAGCAGTGGCGCCCCCAAAAAGGTGCCGCCCAGGGCGCTCTGCTTCCCTCGCCCTCCGTCCCTGTGCCACTGGGGTCTAAGGGAAAAGGGTGGATCAAAGATAACAGCGTATTTAGCTGAAAGATTTTATTGTGAGTAACTTAGGACTTTGTCACACACTGGTTTGTTGCATGATTGCACTGGCTTAGTTCTGTTTTTGATCTCTCCTTATCACATAACATTGTCACTCTCCCTTTGTTGAATTGCATTCCCATAATTATTGGGTTGTTTCTTTTCTATCATAGGAAATACCTGTGAATGGCTCCATCAATGCTGCATTTTACTATTTCATATTGGTGTTATGGTATCACTCTGCTGCAGTTCCAATACTGTGGCAGTCATCTGGTGTCAGTGGGTGCTGTTCTCCCCTTTCCCCCTTCCCATCCCCAAGCATAGATTTTACTCTGTGGCCGGCCCCTCTGAAAGCTGCAAACTCCAGGATTCCCTAGAAGGTTGAAAGTGGAATAATCGCGCTATAAGAGTGTCGTGAGGAAAAGGCCTGTACCCCAGTACTTTTTTTAAAAAAAACTTTTAAAACTTTTGGTGTCATTGCACACTTGTGCTGCCCTGATGGTCACCACCATGCTGCAATTACACCATTACACCAGAATAGCCAACCGCGACTCTGAAAGAGCAAAATGCTGAAATGGTACCACAATAGAAAAACACAATGCCGAAATGACATGAAGGAAGTCCCTCGATATGCTGAAATTGTGCAAAGAAATATATATATATATATATTGAGAGAGAGAGAGAGAGAGTGCATGTGCTAGAGAAAAGGAGGCAGGGTCAGTGGAGTAGTACAATCAATCAATTGTGGGAACATGCATCAGAAAACCAGCAGCATAGCATTATTGTAGCGATGGTGTGATAGTGCTTGCTTCTATTTAGTATGTTTTTGTTTCCTTAAATAATGCAATTGCTATGAGACAAAAAGCTAGTGTGATAAAGCCCTAACCTTTAGGAGAAGCATTTCAACTGCTCAGAATGGGAGAAACAATCTAGAAAAGCCAGGAAAAAAAATATACCAGGTGATGTTGTTAAGGGGAACAACCAAATAACATGGAGAGGCAGCAGTTAGAATCAAAAACCAATTAACAAAAGGTGCTAGAAAGCACACAACTGCAATGGAAATCAGTAAAGAGGATTGAAACAACAGAGTAATAGAAAATGCTCCATTGTGTGTGTGGATTAAACCAAGATGACACAAATAAGATGTAAGAATTACAAAAATCCATGCAATATATACACTAATATAGAATGGATTACCATTATGAAAGGAAAAGAAAAAGTTAAATACCAACATAGGATGGGGATGGGGGCATGGTCCTCTAGGAGACTCAAGAGGGCCAGCTGCAAAATTGGCCAGGAAGTTTAGATTTGGTCCCAGGACTTCACTCCTGGGCTATGTCTTACGGAAGCAGCAGTCCAATATTTACTGGACCACAGCTATTCACTTTTCTTCTGTATCCATGCATAAATACTTTGTACCTGTAGAGAGGTGAGTTCAAACTCCTAAAAGCATATGGCACCAATGATTACGTTTATTGCCCACCATTCTTCATCTTTGGAATTCAAAGCACTCTGTTTGCGGCATTCCCATTTGAACAGCGGCAAGACCTAGTTCTGCTTAGACTCAGCAAGGTTGATGTGACTCCAGATCATATTTTTGGCTGATATCTCTGCTATTATTATTAATATTATTTTTAATAAACAGAGGTATATGTTCCTGCAGCAGTAAGTGAGAATAAACTGGAGGGCTGCAGATATGAGCATGACATGAAAGAGACCTGTAGCACTGGCCAAGCAGTGCTGGGTACAGTTTGTGCTTAACAGTGTGTTTCTATGGCACAAGGCAGACCTCATACCAGGTAGCCTGTCTCTTTAAGTATTTAAAGTGTGTTAGTTAGAAGCAAGGGGAGTTGCTGTAAAATAAGCTGGAGCAAGCTACAGAGAGTGTGTGAGAGAGAAATTAGAAAGCACAAGAAGAACTCGAGCCATTCGAGTAGGTCTGATAGGCTCTCCCCAGTCGAGAGTAACTGGGTTATGTAGGCAAGAAGCTGCACTCAACTTCAGCAGCTGCAGAAAGCACTGATCCAAAGACAGGAGGGGGGAAAGGACAGCAAATTCTCATTAAGTGGAGCAGAAAACCTCTCTCTGCCTTCCCGGTGTGGCACAACCTGCTGTTAAGCACCCAGGATGGACTGCTGTAATGTATGTACATGCCTGTACATTCTATATTTCCATATATCCATATAGCTATATGTTTCTCTCTGTATGTGTGTCATTAGAAACTGTGAGTGCAAGAAGCTGGTGGGAAAGACTGAGCTTAACATGGAGAAGAAAATTGCATTGTTGCTCATCTTTTTATTGATGAATTATCATCAAGGCAACCTGTGCTTCTAGTGGACTGTGTGGGTAGTATTGAATATTTTCCACTCTTATCAATATAGTGAGGGTTGAGGGTTGAAGAACTTCCTGTCTTGAGGGATCAGTGGGGGTGTGGATGGATAGGGGTCAAGCAAGGAGGTGATCACCTCTAATTAAGAAGCACCATTTATCTGAACTCAGTGACATTTCAGACATGGCTTTATACTGGAAGAATGTGAATATTCTACTCATTCTTTGCCTCAGTTGGAACTTTAAATTAGGTGTGCTTTGACTTTTTGATCTATCTTTTATTTTTTTTAAAAAGGTTGCATTTTAACATCTCTAAGGCAGCTTCTCTGCATGGTACAGCAATTTCTAGTTGCCGGAACGCTGAACATGAAATAATAGGACTGGCAGAACTGTTAGTTTATGTGTGGGAGTCATTGCTTATTTCTGTGGCTGTGCTGGGGAGAAAAAGTGAGGAAGGAAAACAATGTCTGTTACTTAAGGGGCTGAGAAGGGAGAACGGGCAGAAACAGAAGTCACAAAAATGTTGAACTTTGGATTATGGAACTCATAAGCAGATTTGTACTTTTCAATGACAAAAGAACCCCAAGCCTGGTTGTAAAGGGGAGGCAAGCATGTCTTGTGAGATTTAACACACACACACACACACACACACACACACACACACACCATATCATTTCACTATTGAGCACCCTTACCTGTCCTGGCATCCTCCAGATCATGGCAGAAATCATGCAGCCCCCAGCATTCCTCACCACTGGCTATCCTGGCTTGGCTGCTGGAAGAGATAGTACCACAACATCTGGAGGGCTACATGATTCCCCCACCACTGTAGATGATCCTGGACTACAACTCCCATCATTCCCAACCAACATCATTCTGGAGAGCTAGGCAGCACAAGGTTGTGGAAGGTTGTCTTAAGTACCTGACATGACTGTCTTAAGTATCTTTTATCACAAGGGTGAGGAATGTCTGTTGATCCCAGTGTTGAATTCCACTTCATATGAGTTTGTGGGGAGACATAGTCCAGTGACAGGTGGGGCCAAAGGCTAAAGATTAGAATCACAAATACTAATATGTTTTAGCTTGAAGGTCTTACTTCTAGTAACGAATCCTTCAGAGAACCACTTCAGAATTTTGGAATGGGGGAAATGTATAAAATCTGGGAAACTACTCAGTGATGATATCATGGGAAGGGGGTGTGGCCATCCAGGGACTCCCAGAGGGACAGAATGATACCCCTGGAGGGGGCTGAAGTTTTCCACCTCTGCTTCTGCATATTCAGGTATCCTTTTGCTGAGCCGCTAAGGAATGCAGACAATTCTGATGAGCCATTCTCAGTTATAATTCCCCTATTTCTGCCTTTGTTGCAGGGTTGATTTCTTCAAACATGGTTAGTGCAAATCGCTTAGGTTGTCTTTTTTCAGCATGCCATCCTGACTGCCATGACTGGGCTGGAGATGTATGCAGCATCTCACCTCCAGTGCGCACATAGGTACCTTCAGGTGCAGGGACATCAAATGCATAATACAGAATATAGACCCTTCCATTTCACACTTGGCAACCTCTGAGGTCTGTTTCGAACAGTGGGAACGGTTTGGAACAGGACAACAATGTTTAGAGAACAGTGTTTTAACTCATCCGGGTACACATTTAAGTAGAACTTGGGCAAGTCTGTTTTGGACTACAAATCCCAGAATCACCAGTCAGTGAGATTATGGGGAATTGTTGCCCAAAAATAACTTGGACAAACTCTTCCTTGTTTGAAATTTTAAAGCATGACACTTTGTACTACTTTAAATGTCAAGCAATATCCTAGGGAATCCTGAGGTTTGTAATTTGTTGTTGTTGTTGTTGTTGTTGTTGTTGTGTGCTTTCAAATTATTTCTGACCTAGGGCAAACCAAAGGGCTATTATGAGATTTTCTTGGCAAGATTTGCTCAGTGGGGGTTTGCCACTACCTTTCTCTGAGGCTGAGGCTGAGCGAGTGTGACTTGCCCAAGGTTACCCGGCAGGTTTACACAGCTGAGCATGCATTTAGATCATGATCTCCTAGAATCCTGGTCCAACACTCAGTCACTACACCACATTGGCTCTCTTTTATTTGTAGTTTACTGAGAGGCATGCAGAATTCCTGCCAGACAACTCTAGTGCCTCACTAAACTGCATACCTGAAATTCCATAGGATGTTGTCATGGTAGTTGGAAGTGGAATCATAGTGCTGTAACTGTGTACAATGGGCCCTTGGTATTCTGCTGGGGTTTGGTTCCAGGACCAGAATTCTTAGATGCTTAAGTCCCATGATGTACAGTGGTATACAAAAATGGTGTCCCTTATATAAAATGGCAAAATTAAGCTGTTTTTGTTTGGTTTGGTTTTGTTTTTTGGGGGGAATATTTTCAAGCTGTGGTATGTTGAATCCATGGATACAGAATCTGTGGATATGGAGCGCCCACTGTACTATGAAAGGGCACTGGGTGTATGGAGGATTCCTGGTCAAGGTCCTTCCTCCTCCTTGAAGCACTGCTGCCCACTCACTTTTCCTGTCTGCCCAACCATCCAGACCAGGAGCAAAATGGATGTTTCTGCTGCTCCTTTTACTCTTCCTTCTCATTACTGGCATCCTCAAGGAGAGCAGGAGTAAGAGCCAGAAAGACCAGGAAGCGTCAATGGGGGAAGAGTGTCCCCTCCTGCATGGTGCCCCACTTTGGGAGGTGCCAATCATGTCTACCTCTGTTTTCTGTCTGGCTTCAGGATTACATAATACACCTTCACAGGTTCCTGACAGTACCAGCCCTTGGTGCCAGGCCTATGTGGTAGATGGAGGCAGGGAGAAGGGGGACATGATGGTTTGCCCCCAGTAAGAATTTCACACCCCCACAAAATTTTCTTTCAGTCTCTAAATTTCTAGCACTGTAGAGGGCGAGAAACTGGAAATTGTTCACACTTTAGATAAGTTGTGATTGCATTCTCTCAGTAAGTTTACTTTTCTTTGGATGTCTAAACTCAGCTGAAGTTAGTGCAGTGCTATACTTTTGGGGACTGAAGGAAAATGTCATTTGTGGAGGCAGAATGCTTATTGGACAGGCAGTGCCCTTGCTTTAGCTCCCTCCCATACCTCCTCCCCTGGTGCTGGAGCCTTGGTCTGAGAGTAAAGATGTTACAAGCAAGGCTCTGTTGCGTTACATGGCCAGTTGAATGGTATGGAACTGGTTGTATGAAAATACTGGCAAATATTCAAAGACTGTAGCTTCCTAAATATGATACACGGGTCCCCTTCCTCTCCTGCCTAGTGGGCTTCTGCTTGTGACTTTGACAGGAGCACGACCATCTGAAGATTGTTTTGTAACACTTTTCCCATCACTGCATGGCCATGCTACGAGAAGCCTCACTTTTTCATTGTTCTTGTTATGTGCTGTCATTTCCAACTTATGGAGACCCTACGAGTGGGGTGGGGGGTTTCCTGGGGCTGAGAGTGTATATATGACATGCCCAACATCACCCAATAGGTTTCCACAGCTGAGCATCAAACCCTTGTCTTCAGGGTCCACAGCTCAAAACACTACACCACACTGGCTGTCTTTACAAAGCTAGAAACAGCAAAGAAACAGAAATCTTGCTGCTCATAAGAGAGAGAAGTCAGCCATCTTCAGACAAACCAGGATATGCTATTTACAGATATGAAAAACCAACTTTTACAGCATAATGTCAGAAGCAGCCCTAATCAACAATGTCCATCAGTGTTAAGAGGAAGCCTAAATTCATTTCTAAGGGCTTGACCCAGAAACTTTCCCATCTCTGTGTCCACAGAAGAGGATGGGGAAGGAGGTGACATGACTATTGAGCGCTTGGTTTAGAATTTCCCCATAATTCTCTTTGCCAATGTATTCGTGGTTCCCAGAGGACTTGGGTTTGCTTTCAGCCACTTCAATTAAGAGATGGCAGAGTCATATTTCATTGCATTAAGTGGGATCAAAACCAGGCTTCTTGTTTGCAGAAAGCAGAACCTTGCACCACCTCTCTTTCTGTTTCTCCCACCTCCCTCACCAACAGATGCCTTGTAAAACCATGCCTGCATTCACAAGCAGGTTGTAGCTATCCTTTAGAGGCTGCTTTATACTGAGGTGGGCAGTGCACTGGATCTGGAGGTCTATTTTGTGGTCCCAGAACCCAACACAGACCACACATTGGTTCTTGTAAGTTTTTTGGGCTTTGAGACCATGTTCTGGTTGTATTTTCTCCTGACGTTTCGCCTGCATCTGTGGCTGGCATTTTCATTCCTCTGAAGATGCCAGCCACAGATGCAGGCAAAACGTCAGGAGAAAATACAACCAGAACATGGTCTCAAAGCCCAAAAACCCCACAAGAACCAATGGATTCTGGCCATGAAAGCCTTCATCTCTATACAGACCACACAGATTGCCAAAAAAAAAAAAAAAGCTCCCTCTAACTGTCCCAATTTGGCAGAGACAATCCTGATTAATCTTCTGTTGTGTCCAACTTTTCCAGCTGCTTTTAAAATGCCCCAGTTTCTCTCTCCTCTTCAACTTCCTCCTTTGTCCTCAGCTTACTTCAGTTGCTGCAGACTGAGTTCAACGTGCAAAAGTAGTTTTTAATCAGTAGGGCAGAGAAGATAAGTGGTGTGTTCCTCTCTTGTCCTTCCCAGTAGGCTCAGGCAAAAGCAAAGTGCTGCAGCACACTCTAGCTTGTGTATTCTTCCTCATTAATAACGTTTGCCATCTTGACCACATTTTGATGTTGCTTGAGTGCACATGTCTCAATTTTCATTGTGAAATGCTGGAGGGTATGAACATAGAATTGACCAGAAGACCCCTTTTGTTTTTGAAAAGTGGCCATCTTTTTAACAGTCTTTTTATGATGAATGTGGCAAGGGTACTCTGCAACCGATAAAGTTCCATCATCTTTCTTGGAGGCTTCCAGGGGAGACAGTTAACCCCTTATATTTTCTAGAAAAGGGGCAATCCAATTTGGAGGAAGGAGAGCAAGAAATAGTCTTGAGGGGCCAGAAAGAGTCTTGAAGGCCAATGTTGTATGTACTGTTGTACAGACTTCAAGTTTAAGAGCAGTTATCACAGGGCTCTTAGATGGACCAAGAAGCAGGGCTATCTAACAGAGCAATTCCTCTCCCTAAACCAGCCTTCTTCCCAGAATCTGACAATCCCCAAATGTGTTAGAGTAGAATTCCTACCATACTCCACTATCATAAGCCACTGCTGGCTGGGCATGATAGGAGTTGTAATCAACACATCTGGCAGGTACAAAACTAGGGAAGGCTGACTTAGGTCATTTCCACATGGGCATATTGCCCACACTAGAGCGACCTCTCCAGGAGGTCTTCTTCACGGGGGTCTGCGCTAGAGCAGTTAAAAAAAGTGAGGTTCTAGACCTCAAACTGCTCTAGCGCAGCCCCGGGGGTGGCGCTGTGAGTTTTATAAAAACCACCTTCAAAAGTGGTTTTTATAAAACTTACCCACGCTGCCCTGTAGCAGCCCCCGGTCAAGAACTGCAGAGACGCGGTAGTGCGTCCCTGCAGATCTGCCCAGGGGCGGGCTTCCGGCTGGCGCGCTGTCCTAATTGGCGGAGCGCCGCTGGAAGCCGCCGGCCACCATTTTGGGCGCCGCCTGGCGCCAGCGAGCACCCCCAAAATCTGGCAGCGTTTGGAATGACGGATCTGCGCTCTTCAGAGGGATGGAGCAACCCGCTCGCGGGTAAGCTCCGCCCTTGCGTGTGCGGCCCCGTTTCGCCCCCCCCGTGAGGAAAGGGCCACAATCAAAGAAAGCTCACTTCAAGCTTTGAATTCCACAATATGCCACTGACAGAGGAGAACCAAAGACTGGTATAGTTGGAAACCTGGCCAGGTCCACACCTTAGCAGAAGGTCCACTGTTCTCAAAGATGTTAGGGCCTGGTCACACCTGTACCTTGGTTTTTCTGCTCATTGACCTGCCTTCTCAAAACATATGTAGTAATCCCAGTCAGCCTAGAGAAGAAGCAGCAGTTTTGACTTAACTCTTTAGGGAACCAGTACAGACAGGGCATAGAGCAGGTGTGAGATTTGTTGGTTCCTCCAAAAGTTTTGGACTTCAGCTCCCACAATCCATTACCACAGTGGCTGAGGCTGATAGGAGTTGCAGTCCCAAGCTAGAAACTAGAATTTCTCCCAGCCCTGGTCAAAATAGCAAACCATGACTGGATTTAGGAAGGTGTGGATCCACTCAAGAAGGGCAACCCACTTAGGACTTCTGGCCCCAAGATTCCCAAAACCTGGAATCAGCACCACAAACCACGCCACCATAAGATGAGGTTCGCAACTGACCAGAAGTATGCCTTGGTCAGCTCTTGCACCTTTAAGAAAGGTATGCTCCCGAAAAATCAGGAAGTCATGCTGCCTCTTGGCACAGAATGAAGCAGGGTCACTTCAAAAGAACTTGCTGTTATAGGAACAGCCATTCAGGGAATGGAAGTCTAAATAAGGAGACCGTAGGCAGAGGTAGCTCAGGGAGCTGGGTATATTTAGTCGTCAGAAGAGAAGGTTAAGAAGGGACATGATAGCCACGTTCAAATATTTGAAGAATGTCATGTCAAGGAGGGAGCAGGCTTGTTTTCCACTGCTCCAGAGACTAGGACAAGGAGCAAGGGATTCAAACTACAGAAAAAGAGATTCCACTTAAATCTCAGGAATAACTTCCTGACAGTCAGAGCTGTTTGGCAGTGGAACGTGCTGCCTCAGAGTGTGGTGGAGTCTCCTTCTTTGGAGGTTTTTGGATGGCCATCTGTCAGGAGTGCTTTGATGAGGATTCCTACGTGGGAGGGGATTGGACAGGATGGCCCCTGTGGTCTCCTCTGTGATTCTATGTGGAGGTGGTGGTAGAGCAAAAAACTAAGTGACTTAGTAGCTTCTGGACTGGCAGGTTACAGGCACCTTATCTGTTTGTTCCATCCATGGGACAAAAGTGATAGGATACCAGGAGTGTTAATGTATCTGCAGTGTAATTATGGGTACTGGATCCACCCTCTTAATTATTAAATACAGTCAGAAAACAGGTCAGCCATATCTTGTAGTCAGTACACCTCCTTCAAAGTAACCAAGAGTCTTTCAGCATCTAAAAGCTACATTGTTTTGTTGTCACATGAGCTCTTGGGGACCTCAGGAGAGGACTAGAGTATCACTGAGGGCTCTTCCAGATTGGTCTGAGTCTGCATTCTCCCAAAATCACCCCTTGGGTTTTGCAGGTTGTCGTTGCTGCCTTTGTTTCCACTCTTTGCATTCTTTTTTAGGGTTGGCTGTTTGTAGTGATTGCATAGATCTGCACTGGGCTCTTTCATAATGTGTTTGTTTGTTTTAACTTTATTTTTATAAGTGGAAATCCAAAAAAATTAATTCATGATACCAGTTGTAATGTTACATAATATTCTAAACAGGAAATAAGAATAGAACAGACAGACAGACATTAGAGCATTATCTCAGTTCATAGCTACTTCCATCCTGTATACTATATTCTATATTTTATGATTTCTCACCTCACTTCATCTCAGTATTGCTAATTAATTTACTACTCCTAGCCAGATGATGGAAGGACCAAAATATACCCACAGTTTGTTTGTTTTTAAATGGAGTGTGTTTGTGTGGTTTGCTGAGGTGATCCTATGGTTTGAAGGGCAAATTTTCTCCTTTCTTTTAGTTTTTTTCCTTAGAATTATTGTGTGGTAGGACACAATTTCCACAAATTGTCCACAAATTTTGTCCACAAAAAAGGACAATTTCACTGATGCGCTATTATTTTGAGAAAAATTTTGGAACACAAAAAGGAAGTAGGAGAAAGGAAGGAGATTTTTTGGTTCAAACATGCCTCAAAAGAAAAAAGAAACCCATTCAAGGGTGGGAATGAAATGTCGCAACAGGTGTAACATTTCTGGAATTGCTAGAAAATAGTCCAGGACAACAGAAACATTGTTCGGATATTTAAAAACAGAGAAAAGAAAAACTCCAGCAACAAATAACTGCAACCTGTTGAAGCATTTGCCCTGTTTGGTGGAAGAGCACTCAGACAAATATTATCTTTTTCTCAGTAGGCAAATGCTCATCTCCTCAAAACACACCTTTCCCGTATAGCAGTGGTTCCCCAACTTGGGTCCTTTAGGTATTTTGGGCTTCAGGTCCCAGAAGGTATTTTCGACTTCAGTTCAGCCAAGCCAGCTTCTGGGAGCTGAAGTCCAAAACACACAGGTAACCAGAGTTTGAGAACTTTTGTCACATAACATCTTTAAACCCCTCCTCTGAATGCTTATCCATGCTAAAACCAAAACTGCTATCTGGCAAGAAAGACTTTTAGCATAGCATTAAAGTGTGGGCTTTTTAGGTCTAAAGGACTCAGGTGTTTTTATTTTACTATGTTTTAAGCATTTTTTAATGCTGTTTGAAAAGTCACTTTTCTGTACTGCAAAAAAATTACTTTTCCAAGCTTGCCTTTTTTCACAGATATTTGGAAATATGTTCTTCTGCTCCACTACCATCTATCTTCTTTTCCTTGCCTTCCTCACTTCCCCCCATGGCAGATTTTAGAGTGTCATGTTTGGAGCACCACAGTCTGTTATCACCTGCCATGCAGCATCATGTGCACTGATGAAACTATGTAAAAGTGCACATAAAGACATGCATGTGCGCATATATACGTAAATGGGTGTAGTCATGGGAGGCCCAAAATGAGGACACTGCCCACTCAAATAAAAATTCTGCCCCCGAAAAAATATTTCCTTTTGTCCTCAATCATTGTAGAGAGTGGCACACTGAAAAGGGTTTACACTTAGAAATTCTTCTGTTTGTCATGTTTGCATTCGCTCAGTAGCTGTCTCTTTTCTTTGGATGCTGAAACTATATTTCTAAATGCTCAACTGAAATTTTATGTGTGCTAGAAATCTGAGAACTGAAGGAAAATTTCACTGGGGGGGGCAGTTTTCTTACTGGGGAAGGATGCCCTCATTTTGCCCACCTTCCATAGCTACACTTCTGCATCCACATATTGACATGTTGATGCACGTTTTCATCAACAGCAGGGCCCAAAGAACCTGTGCAGCAGTGAAATGTATCATTTTCATGCCAAATCCACAGGTGTTGTAAGAACTAAAAAAAACAACAACCTGCTTCCTAAATTTAAAGCTATTTTCAACAAAGTCCCAGTCAATGATAGTTCATCAGTGAAGAAAGGAATCTCACCCCAAAATGGTGGGGGATGTCTCTTCCCATTCAGTTCCCTAGACACCCAGGGTCCCAATTCTCTGCTCTGGCAGAACCACAATAGAGCAACTAAAATTGAGCAGGGTCAGTACTAGACTTACAGTGTCCTTCCATGGCTGGGGGAGTCCCAATAAATACTTTGTTGTCTGACTTTTTTCTCCTGCTTTTAAAATGTCCCAGTTTCACTCTTCTCTTCTCATTTTCCCCCTTTGTCCTCAGCTTACTTTCATTGTGTTAACTGAGTTCCAGAGGAGAGAGCAGAAGGTGAGCTGGGTCTGTGAAGACAACTTTGATAGGTGTTTTTACAGGATTGTGGGGCTGAGTTTGTTTGCTTATTTCTCTGTGTTGTTTTTTTTGCTTGCGCTGGCCGTGTGCTCTCCCTGATTAGCCTAATTAGCCTAATTGTCAGCTAATTGTTTGTTAGTCAGTTAACTGTCAATCAAATTAGGGAGAGTTAATCAAGCTAGGGGGAGGAGCCAGCTAGGGGGAGGAGGCTTTATTAGGAACTCCCAGCGGCGCAGTTTCATTCATCTACTTCAATCCTTCAAGTTCAACCATTCAAGTTTAGGAACAACCAATCCTTATAGCGACTGAACAAATTTAAGAAGAGTTCAACTGAGCTTGGTAGTTAGCGAGCAGACATAGCTTATACAGCTCAAATTAAGAAAGGAGGCCCAGTTTTGTTTTTTGTTTTTTGTTTTTTGTTTTGTTTTGTTTTGTTTTGTTTACAACTATTCTCTGTATTATCCAGTATGGAAGGTGAGGGAGCTCTGCTGTCAGCTGTAGCACTTGTGGCCTGTTCCTTTTCTTGCCACAAGATGTTGTCGGGTACACCTGCAGCAAGTGCAAGCTGGTGACCTTCTTGGAGGACAAGGTTCGGCAGCTCAAGGCACAGGTTTCTAATCTTCATCTTATTAGGGAAGGTGAGGACTTCTTGGATAGGGCAGAGAGGACCTCCCTGAAGACCGGATATGCGGAGGAGCTGCCAGATGAGGAAATCAGTTCCGTGAGCCAGGAAAGCGATGCTTGGAGGAATGTCACACGGAGAAGTAGAAGGGCCAGGAAGGAAACAGAGACTCTCAAACTACAGAATCGCTTCAACGTTCTTGGTGCTATGAAAGATGAGAAACACCAGAAGGAGGGAACAGAACATCAGCAAGAAGGAATCCAACTTCGGCAACTGGAACTTGAACACCAACAGGACAGCATCCAACATCGGGAAGACCAGCACTCCCGGCCTCAACACAATGCCCAGGCAATCCTGGAAGAATCTGCTTGTCGAAGAACCCCGGACAGACCTCAGAGGAGGCGAGTTCTGATGGTTGGGGACTCCTTGCTCAGAGGAACCGAACCGGCAGTTTGCAAATCCGGACAAGCTCAATCAAGAGGTCTGCTGTCTTCCTGGGGCCAGGATAAACCACGTAACAGAGAGGCTAGCCAGGCTGGTCAAGCCCACTGACCGTAAGCCCCTCGTTTTGGTTCACGTTGGAACCAACGACACGGTGAAGCGCAGCTTTCACCACATCACAAAGGACTACGAGCTTATGGGGAGAAAGCTTAAGGACCTTGGTGCGCAGGTGGTCATTTCATCAATCCTCCCTGTTCAAGGATATGGTGCACGAAGGGAAAGGACAATAGTAGAGGTCAACAGCTGGCTCCGCACATTTTGCCACCGCCAACAGTTTGGCTTTTTGGATCATGGCTTGAAATTCCAGGAACATGGGCTTCTGGCAAGGGATGGGCTGCACCTCACGAAACTTGGCAGGAACGTTTTTGCAAACAGTCTCACAAGGAGGATTAGGAGGGCTTTAAACTAAGTACAACTGGGGAGGGAGACAAGATTATTCAGGACAAGGATTCGGCAAGTGCAGGGGGAAAAGGCCCAAATGATAGTGGCCAAGTAGGAATAGCATCCAATCATGGGAGGCGTGGAAACAATGCTATGGGACTTGCAGGAAGGGCACGGGGATTTAAGTGTCGCTACACTAATGCATGGAGTATGGGAAACAAACAAGATGAATTTGAACTCCAAGTACAACAAAATAAATACAATTTGATAGGCATCACTGAGACCTGGTGGGATGAGTCTCACAACTGGAATGTAGGAATAGAGAGGTATAGCCTATTTTGTAGAAATAGACCAAATAAGAAAGGAGGAGAGGGTAGCCTTATATGTCAAGGACGTTTTCACCTGTGAAGAGATCCATGACTTGAACACCGGAAGCCAGGTCGAGAGCATCTGGGTAAGAATTAAGGGAGCGAGAAACAATAGGGATATTATAGTGGGGGTTTACTACAGACCTCCAAGCCAGACTGAGGACCTTGATGGCGCTTTCATAGACCAAATGACTGCACATTCAAAAAGGAGAGATACGGTAATAATGGGAGATTTCAACTACCCGGACATATGTTGGCAGTCAAACTCTGCAAAGGCGGCAAGGTCCAGCAAGTTTCTTGCTTGTCTTGCAGACAGTTTCATGGTCCAGAAGGTGGAAGAGGCGACAAGGGGATCAAATATTCTGGATCTGATCCTGACCAACAGGGAAGACCTTGTTAATGATGTAGAACTGGTTGGATCTTTAGGAGAAAGTGACCACGCCCTATTAGAATTTGGCATTCAGTGGGGAAGAGAAGACAAGTGTAGCCAGGCACTCGTCTTACATTTTAAAAAAGCAGACTTCTGTAAACTGAAGAAGCTGCTGGCCGAAATCCCGTGGTCAAGAATAGTCAATGAGAAAGGAGTTCAGGATGCATGGGAGTTCTTTAAAAGGGAGGTACTGAAGGCACAGGCTAAAACTGTGCCATTAAGGAAGAAAAATGGAAGGCATCTGAACAAACCGGAATGGTTGACTAAAGAGCTCTCAGCTGAGCTAAGTGTTAAGAAAAACATGTACAGGAAATGGAAGAAGGGGGAAATCACCAAAGAAGATTATAAGCAAGTAGCCAGGAGATGTAGGGAGAAGGTCAGAAAGGCTAAAGCACAGAACGAACTTAGGCTGGCCAGAGACATTAAAAACAATAAAAAGGGCTTTTTTAAATATGTCCGCAGCAGAAGGAAAAAGAAGGAGACGATAGGGTCACTGCACAGGGAAGATGGTGAATTAATAACAGGAGGAAGAGAAAAGGCAGAACTCCTCAACACCTTCTTCGCCTCAGTTTTTTCCCAAAAGGATAAAAACACTCAACCTGGCGGTTGGGGAGCAGGTGAGGAAGTGGGGGAAATGCAGCACAGAATAGGTAGAGAGGTAGTACAGGAATACCTGGCCACAATGGATGAATTCAAGTCTCCAGGGCCAGATGAATTGTATCCTAGGATTTTAAAAGAACTAGCAGAGGTCATTGCGGAATCTCTTGCTATAATCTTTGAAAACTCTTGGCGGACAGGAGAAGTTCCGGCAGACTGGAGGAGGGCAAATGTTGTCCCCATCTTCAAGAAGGGAAAAAAAGAGGACTCAAATAATTATCACCCAGTCAGCCTGACATCAGTACCTGGAAAGATCCTGGAGCAGATCATCAAACAGTCAGTTTCTAATCACTTAGAAAACAATGCCGTAATTACGAAAAGTCAACATGGATTTCTCAAAAATAAGTCATGCCAGACTAATCTTATCTCTTTTTATGATAGAGTTACTTGTTTGATAGATGAAGGGAATGCCGTGGACGTAGTATATCTTGATTTCAGTAAGGCCTTTGACAAAGTTCCCCATGACATTCTTGCAAAGAAGCTAGTAAGATGTGGGTTGGACAGGGCTACTGTCAGGTGGATTTGTAACTGGTTGACTGACCGTTCCCAAAGGGTGGTCTCCAATGGCAGATTCTCATCCTGGAGAGAAGTGACTAGCGGGGTGCCACAGGGTTCTGTCCTGGGCCCGGTGCTGTTCAACATCTTCATTAATGACTTGGATGAAGGAATAGAGGGCACGCTGATCAAATTTGCAGATGACACCAAATTGGGAGGGGTTGCTAATACGCCTGCTGACAGGATCAAAATTCAAAAGGACCTGGATAGATTGGAGAGCTGGGCCAAAGCTAACAAAATGAATTTCAACAGAGAGAAATGTAAGGTCCTACACTTAGGCAGAAAAAATGGTATGCAGAAATATAGGATGGGGGACACGTGGCTGGCTAACAGTATGTGTGAAAGGGATCTAGGAGTCTTAATAGACTACAAGCTGAACATGAGTCAGCAGTGTGATGCGGCAGCCAAGAAAGCCAAAGCAATTCTTGGTTGCATCAATAGGAGTATGGTGTCTAGATCGAGGGAGGTATTAGTACCACTTTATTCTGCTTTGGTTAGACCTCATCTTGAATACTGCGTCCAATTCTGGGCACCCCAATTCAAGAAGGATATGGATAAGCTGGAGCAGGTCCAGAGGAGGGTAACCAAAATGGTGAGGGGTCTGGAAGCCATGCCCTATGAGGACAGACTTAGAGAGCTGGGTATGTTTAGTCTGCAGAAGAGAAGGTTGAGAGGGGACATGATAGCCATTTTTAAATATTTGAAGGGATGTCATGTCGAGGAGGGAGTGGGCTTGTTTTCTCCTGCTCTTGAGACCAGGACAAAGAGCAATGGATACAAGCTGCAGGAGGGGAGATTCCACCTGAACCTCAGGAAGAATTTCCTGATGGTCAGGGCTGTCCAGCAGTGGAATGTGCTGCTACGGAGTGTGGTGGAGTCTCCTTCGTTGGAGGTTTTTAAGCGGAGGCTGGATGGCCACTTGTCGGGAGTGCTTTGAGGGTTTTCCTGCATGGCAGGGGGTTGGACTGGATGGCCCTTGTGGTCTCTTCCAACTCTACATTTCTATGATTCTATGATTCTATGAGTTCAAAGTGCAAAAGCAGTTTAATCACAATTTAACTTGAGCAGGGGGAAGAGGAGAAGAAGAGGTGGAATCTTGCCATTTCTAAGCAGGCTCAGGCAAAACAAACTGCTGTGCCTCTCTTGCTTGTGTGTTCTTCCTCACTAACAACTTTTGCCATTTTGCCCATACTCTGATGTTGCTTGGCACAAGCATCCTGGTTTTCATCTGTGAAATGTTGGAGGATTTGCAGTGTGAATGGAGTTTCAGGATCTAAACCCTAGACTCAACAAGAAAAGCAAATCCACAGAGGAGACCACATTGGAGTAGTAATTACAGCAGTCAGAAAATGCCTCACACTGATGCAAGGCATTGTTCCCACTCCATGCACCTCAAACTAATGATTTAAACCTGAGCTGCCAATGCCTCACCCAGAGTGCAGCTCCAGGGTGCCAGTTTTCATTGGGGGATTTGGCTTACTCACAAGAAGTAACCTTTTATTCATGAGGAGCCCTTCCTCATCCAGCAGGCATTTCCACATGTGGTGGCTGATTGAACCTGTCCCATTAGCTGCCTGCATTCTCCTGAGCTTGGTAGCCTCTCAGTGACCTCCCCACATTGACCACACTTATCTGTATCACGAGAGGCCTGTTTCCCCCTGACCTACCACAAGTTCCTGGAGCACTGGCTACTTTTCTGTGGCTTGTGGAGCTCAGGGTATGGCTGCTGGTGGTCTCTCCTATGTCCCTGGGGCAGTGGGGTTTAGTCCAAACTTTAACCTAACAGATTATCCTGGTACAGGATCCAGTGCCTTGTGTAGCTCCCTTGAAGTACAGGTTCAAATTAAGAGTGGATGCACCACCACACTTGCATGGAAGTCACCAGCTGCTACTGGCTCCAGGTCAACCTCCAACAGGGATTTGGCCAGCAAGGATAAGATGCTTAGAGTAAGTACTGTTGGGAAAAAGTTTTTATTCCTTCTAGGTGCTAGGGCCCCAGCAGTTGACTGAGTTTGCCTTGAAGGAGTAGTGGCAGTGAGGGGTGCAACACCTAACTAGGGACCCCAAACAGTTGAAGAAGTCTTTTCATTCTTTTCCCTGTCTTTGAAAGATCCAGCATGGTGTAGTGGTTTGAGCATTGGACTATGACCCTGGAGACCAGGGTTTCATTCCGCACGTGGCCATGGAATCCCACTGGGTAACCTTGGGTATGTCACATACTCTCAGGCCCCCCAGACCCCATGGTGGGTTCACCTTAGAGTCTCATAAATTGTTAATGACCTGAAGGCACACAACAACAACAACAATGCTCTGGAAGATCAGCATTCAAATCTCTAACTGACCATGGAAATCCACTGGGTGACCTTGGGCAAGTAATACTTCCTCAGCCCAAGAGGAAGGCAATGGCAAGCCTCCTTCGGAAAAATCTTGCCAAGTCAACCCTATGACCAAAAGTCACCAAAAGTCAGTATTGAATTGAAGTCACATAACCACCACCACCACTTCTGTCTCTCTCCTGGCAAAGGGATAATGTGTGTATATGACAAAAAGAAATTTTACAAGGGATTCTTTATTGGCACACAGATATGCTGGCATGAAAAAGCTTTGTTGGCTGAATTCTTGTTGTTACAAAGCTACTTCAGGCAAAAGAACCCTTCTGTAAAAGAAGAAGAGCTGCCATTTCTACTTGTGTGCACTTGGCTACTACAGGGAGATCAACAATATTGAAAGAAAGACTCATATGACCCTGGGTGGAAAGGCATAGAAATGTCAGGCATTCACGTTGGTTGAGGGAAACATCTCCCCATGACTCGTATTTGTGAATTTTGAATAGCAAATGCTTGTAGAAGGCTGACCTTTGCATGAGGGAGATACATCCTCTGCAATGCAGCTAGCATTTTCTAGCACCATATTACTGTCATTCTAGAGAATTTTCTCTGTAGCCCCATCTCATCTTTTCTGTCCTTATTTCTTAGGATTCTTCACTAGCTGTGGACACCACACTGTTATAGCACTATAATTATAGGACTTTAATTGCCATGGTTCCATTTTGTGCAATCCTGGAATTTGTAGTTTAAAGAGAGCATTTCGAATTCTCTGCCAGAAAGCTCTAGTGCTTCACCAAATTACAAACCCAAGGATTCCATAGGATGCAGCTATGGCTTTTCAAATGGAATCACAGAGTAATGTGAAAGGACCCTAGGCCTGGAATCAGTATTTAATCCCCCACACCATCCAATTGTCCCAATTTGGCAGGATAATTCTAATTAATACTCTGTCATCCTACTTTGCTATGTGTTTTTAAATGACTCGGTTTCTCTCTCTTCCAGCTTTCTCACTTTGTCCTTGGTTTACTTCAATTGGTGCAAACCAATTTCTAAGTACACAAGTAGTTTGTGCCCAAGTTAACTCAGCAAGGGGGAGAGGAAAGAAGAGGAGAGAAGGGGCAGAGTATTGCCCTTCCCTGCAGACTCATAGAATCATAGAATCATAGAGCTGGAAGAGACCACAGGGGCCATCCACTCCAACTCCCTCCCATGTAGGAACCCACCACCTAACAGATGGCCAACCAGCTTCTGCTTAAGAACACCAAGGAAGGAGACTCCACCACACTCCGAGGCAGCATATTCTACTGCTGAACAGCTCTGACTGTCAGGAAGTTCTTCCTGAGATTTAAGTGGAATCTCTTTTTCTGTAGTTTGAATCCATTGCTCCTTGTCCTAGTCTCTGGAGCAGTGGAAAATAAGCTCCCTCCTCGACATGACATCCCTTCAGATATTTAAACATTTAAACATGGCTATTATGTCCTCTCTTAACCTTCTCTTCTTTAGTCTGCAGAAGAGAAGGTTAAGAGGGGACATAACAAAAACTCAGGCAAAATCAAATAGCCACAGCCTCTCCTAGCTTATGCATTCTTCCTCATTAATAATTTCTTGCCATTTTGATGACACTCAGCCAACATGTTATATTTTGACTAGGGATGATAGAATGTTGTCATTCGAAGACATCACTGGAAGGCTGCTAGGTCAAAGGACACTGAGATTAGTAAAAATTACTATTTTGATAACCAGTCCTGGTTAACAGCATTAATTTTTGGAATCCTTTTCTAAGGCTATCCAGGCAGGCAGCTGATATCCAGTGTCTTGTGGTAAAGAATCCCATAAAAATAAATTCTGCATTGGATGAACAAGGGCTTCTTTGAGTCTGTCCTGAATCATCAGCCAATCAATAAATGGCTTTGTCTCTCATTGATGAGTCACTGAATGGCTGTGTTGGCCCTTATCTACCCGGATCAAATGTGGCAATTCGGTTTCATGCTTACTGCCTACCTCCTGTCTACGCAGAAAAAGCAAAATCGGATAAACTCTATGAGCATAAAAAATGTAAGCTTTTGCCCACATAGGGGGAAACAAGGGATTTGTAAATAGCAGGGCATTTGAATGATTATTACCTACCAAAAGGAGATGGGCTTACATAATCATTCCCAGCTGTGTAATCTTAACATGCCAAAGACTCAATTGAAATGCAATACAATGTAGTCCAGTACTTGGTATATGGTGCCTTGCTTTTAAATGCATCTCGAAATAGCTTTTCCTCAAAACATCACACCTTCAAGGACTCAGTAAGTTTAAAATAAAAATATTTTTTAAAATTGACACATACACTTGTCACATCTAGCATACAAACAGTTTTTAAAAACAGCAAATTTTTTACACCAGTGTAGTGCCACCAAAATTGTTGGATTTACAGTAATGGAGAACAGCCTTTGAACTGCGTCTCATAATGTATGTGTGTGTGTGTTTGTGGGAGGGGGACAGTAGGTAGAGCCAGCTGTGCCTAACATGCCCAATGGATAAAACGGCCCTGATTCCAACATGTTCCTTAGCATTCAAAGATCTCATTTCCAAACTGGGCTCTGCTGCCACAAAGGAAGACTGTAGGAGCCAGTCCCACATGGGAATTTTTTGAAACATTTTATTTTCCTTTCCAGGGAATCTTAGGATTTTCTTTCCTTTCCTGTTCTGCCCTGAAAAGAAAACTGAAACTGAATTCTGAAAGTTTTAAAGTTTCAGAAAACATTCTGTTTTAGCAAGTAAAGGTTAGCAGCAGGAAGGAAGCTAATGCCTTTTTGGCCAGTGGCAGAGGAGGAAAAGCCTGGAACCTCCTGTACACTTAAGAGTTCTCCAGCGAAGAAAGGGCTCAGGAGAAACCTGCTGCAATTAAAAGGAGAGGAGGGCAGGAGGTACAAGTGATCTGTGTCCGCTTGGCTTCTTCCCTCCCAACCTTGCTTCCTTTTGTGTTATGCCTTTTACAGTGCAAGCCTTAAAGGGCTTACTCAGATTGTGGGACTGTCTCCTTTCTGATATTTTTAACCTGGAAGCCTGTTGAGGTGAAAAGTAGAGTTAAAAATGTGTGAAATCATCCAGTGAATATGATCCCAATGTGTTATTCCCTCCAAGGTATACAGCAACATACACTGTCAGCGTACATGGCACTGGACACTTTTAGACAGGGTTGAATCCAGTTGTAGTTTTCCATTTGCAGAAGGGCTTTGGATCTCCCAGATGAGTCTGTTAGTGGAAGAAGAAAGAAGGAGAAGCCCCCCTGTGACATTTCCATGTTGAACTGGAGAGCCCCCCAACCTTCTGGAATGGATAAACAAAGGGGAAACAGGGAACTGTAACTGAAAAGGGGAACGGACAAACATCTCCTCAAGATATTGCAGTGTGTACATAGGAGGGAGACCGAGATGGTCAAAGCTCCAGAAACCAAGCCCTAGGACAGTGGTTCTCAACCTGTGGGTCCCCAGATGTTTTTGGACTTCAGCTCCCAGAAGCCCTGAGCATTGACCATAGTGGCTGGGGCTTCTGGGAGCTGAAGTCCACAAACATCTGGGGACCCACAGGTTGAGAACCACTGCCCTAGGAGAAACAGTATATGCAGTTTAGCCTGGAGAAGAGGAGACTGAGAGGCAACATGATAGCTATCTTTAAATATTTGAAGAGAAGTCATGTAGAAGATGGAGTGATCTTGTTTTCTGCTGCTCCAGAGACTAGGACACAAATTAACGGATTCAAATTACAAGAAAACAAATTCCACCTAAACATTGGAAAGAACTTATGGAGCATAAGAGCTGGTCATAAAATGGAAGCAACTGCATTCGGCATTACTGTACTGTTCTTTGTAGGAGAAGTTGGACGGGCATCCCTCAGATGTGCTTTATTTGTATATTCCTACATGCCTTGTGGTCCTTTCTAACTCCGTGTGCCCATGATTCTGTGATCCCTTCTTCTGTTAGCTATGCAGATATCTACTGGATCAACTGTTGCACAGCACAGCACATCCAGCACAGCCTGCTCAGCAGACTCTCATGCTATTTTGTTTACTCAAATTGTTGACAGGCAAATCCAAGGACCCTGCTGTTCCTTCTTCTAATTCTTTATCTTTGAATTGATATAGATGGGAAAGCTCTTTAAATAGAGAATAGAAGACTGTAAAATAAGGCACATGGACATTTTCTCAACAGTACAATTTATGTATGTGATTTGTGAGCCAAGAACTACACTGCCAAATTTAGAGAAAGTAAGGTTCCAAATGTTAATTGAGTTCTGATCCACATATTAGTCCAGGAAGTCTAGATTAGATTAGTACTAAAAATACAAACCAAATGAAGTTATCTAGCATTCCCATATGCAGCAGCATATGGTAGCTTATATAGTGGTAGGACAGTGAATCAGCCTTGGGTTGTACAGAAAACTTGGGTTGTACTGAGAACTGTCCAAAGTGCTAAGAAGTTCAGCAGCTTGGAGAGCTCCTTTAAAATCCAGACTAAAAATCTGGAGCAGATTCCCTTTCCCACTGACATGGAGTCACCAGATGCTATAGCCAAGATATAAGGCAAACACTGAAGGCCAGATCATCTTCCTTCCAGGAGCTCTTGACATAAATGAAAAATTCTTCCACAGAGGCTACCAAGACCTGACTCTTCTCCAAAGAGCAACAGCACTGATGAGCCACAAAGCAGAGCCATGATTCAAGACTGAAGAGAAGAAATTATGAGCTGCAATTTTCTTTTGCACAGACACAAAGAGATCAACTATCAGGATTTAAAAGCAGTGTGGAAAGATCACAGTTAGTCATGACCACACACAACCAGAAATGATCTTAAGGAAGGAGGGCAAAATTGTAAACAGCATTTATAATATTACAACCTACTGTGTTGCTAGCATGCAGGTCAGTGAAATGCTAAGAGACACTATTCAGTTTCATGCAGTTTAAGAGGATAACAGGTTCTGTTCTTCGCCTAGAAACAGAAGAATCTGGAGGTGCTTATGATTCAACAGTGTTTACATATTGCAATTGAAAGCACTTTGAGGAAGTCATCTATCCACCCTCTGTTGACCCCCATTAAATGGATGATTTCCTTGGAGGAGATGGATGACAGGGCTGTGAATAATACTAGAACAAAGCTGATACAATAGGAACACCTGCTGCCAAGAGTGGATTGTATAACACAAAGGGACAAGGCTAAATGTCCCTGTTATGAGAACAGTGGTTGCTCATGCTGATTGCAGGAAGCTTTACTAGCAAGGCTGCTCCAGATCTGAGGTGTGCTGAAATCTGCTTTTAAACTGTGTGAGAATTGCTAAGTAGCAGGAACCCCAGAATTATTTTTAAAGGGGGGCTCAACATTGAGAGGCAGGTTGTTGTAAAGCTTGCCCCATTGCAGGACCTTGCAGAGGGAAGTTACTTTTCCCATTCTTCATAATTTGATGATCCTTAATAATGCAGACTCTTACAGGCCCAATGCATTCTTAGAAGTACCCTCTATGTGTTCAGTGCAGCTTACTCACAAGTAAATATGCATAGGATAGATAGCTGGCAGCCTTTATTATTCTTAGGACGGCTCGATATTGTTTTAATACTTCTTAATCCTTGATCATTTAGTACACTGCAGGTTGATAACATTTGAAGAGACTCAGCTACATAGAAGTCTTAGTGGTCCAGTTTTGCCAGATTATTTCAGGGAGTGAGCCTTCTAGCTCAGTCTAAGGAGGTCAAGCCCCTCCTTCCTCCCCATCATTTACCCCTTGGTAAGTAGTAATTAACTTTTAAACATACTACAGCATATTCCTTTGTGTGCATGCTCAGATGGAATATCCGTTGTGTTCACTGAGGTTTATTGAAGAATAAATGTGTTTTAGGATTCTGGATTTCTTGGGACAATAATATTATTTGGTTATTCTATGAGAATACAGCCTGCTCTTCATGCAGCCTGTAGTCAACTGGTGCTCTCTAGCTTTTTCCACTGCCCAAATGATCCACCATGGGAAAACTGTTTCCCTGCTACCCATGCCATCAGGGAAACCGCAACTCATTTCAGGATTGCTCTGTGCGTGTGTATGTGACAGAGAGGAAGAGGCAGAGGAATAGATTGTTTCAGCCTCTCCCCAAACAACAGCAATACTCATACAGATTTCTGTCTCCTTAACTACTAATATCACAACACATATGTTGGTACCATACAGCCAAAAAAAAAAAAAATGTTTGGCAAATGAGATATTTAGTGTTGCTGCTGTTTAGGTCCAGAATCCACAAAACCCAGTTATGCGGACTTCGGTTCTCTTGATTACCTGCCAGGATCTTATGGATTAAACAATACGAGGAGATTCAGTTATAAGCAGAAAAACCTTTTTGAGATAACAATCAGGTTGTTGTGTATCCAAGAGATGTGGAAACCTAATCTTTTAGAGCAGGATATGTTTGTTTATGCAGCTAGGCGACAACTCTCAATGCATAGATTACATTCCACCGCTGCTACCATCTTGCTAACAAAGCAGGTTTAGATTAATTAAATCTTCAGGACAGATTGCAACCAGTAAGATGCTTTAAACACCCACAGATACATGAACCACAGTCCATTTTTAGCACTGGGAGTTCTAGGAACAGGAGCAGGAAGGAAGAGAAAGTGCCATTACACAGACAATGTTAAAGCGCACACAATGTATATTCAGCAAAGAATGGCATGCTTATCCTTGTGCGCAAAAGCACAGTTGGCTGTCAGCAAGCTGTTCTGGCAGGTAACCAATTATCCCATTACAATGTTTTAGCAGCTTTGGCAGAATCACATCTTCCTTCTCCTAAATGAAGCATAACTTGAGTAACAACAGTTTGGGACTAAGAGCCTTTCTGGGATGATCAGAAAAGCCAGATTGTACTCTGAGTGCCAATGTCATGCTACTCCTCCAACGGCAAGGTAGAGAACACAGAATTCCCCGCAAAATGCATGCAAAGAGCCAAGCAGGGAGGTTTGTGATATTCTGTAGCTTCCAGCCTTTTAAAGATGAAAACAGAGATATTTTGACCACGTACCTAAATTCTTAAGCAAATAATCACCATCTCAGGAAGAAATGTAGAATCTCAAACTCTTTGTGAGTCTAAATCTGGCAAGCTGAGCTTCCCCAGATAACCGCTTACTCCTTCTTCGTGCCACCATTACTTTGTGATTTTCTAGCTTTTGCAAGGCCTTTCCCCCCATTCTAAAGAAAACTAAAATGCTTCTTCAAAGTCTTCTTGTAGTTATTGTCATCATCCCATTTTTCATGAAGCCACCTTCAGCTTCTGGTGACCCTCTGAATGAGGGACCTCCAAGAGACCTGGCCATCCTCTTTGCCTACAGCCTTCTGCTTTGCCAAGCTTTGTTCCCTTTTCCAATGAGTCATGTTATCTCATAATGTGTCCACAGTAATATAGTCTCAGTTTGGTCATTTTGGCTTCTTGTGACTGTTCAGGCTTGATTTGCTCTAGAACCTATTATCTTTTTGGCAGTCCATATTAGTCCATACTGTAGAGACACATTGGCTACAAGTGTCAGGTGGGTATTCCTCAGTTTGAATTTCCTCTCTCTGAAACACTTATTAGATGGCCTTTGGCAAGCCAATGTTCTCTCCACCTCAACCCCCATGTCTCCAATGTGGGGACTAAAACCAGCCCACCTTAACAAGGCAGGTGGGAATCTTCTTCCTGTTGAGTTCTATATTACTCAGTTGGTCTTCTAGCCAGAAGCGGCTGGCATGATGGCTGTGGCTATTACCTTTGTATGCTATGCAGTAAAAGAGTTGCTTTCAAGAAGATTACTTAAAGCACATCTGGGGAACATACCCTCAAAGATGTTGTTGCACTGCAATTTCCATCAGCCCTAGTCAGCAAAGGCAATGGTGAGGAATGATGGGAATTATAGTTTAGTGACATTTGGTGGGCTACTTGCTCCTCAATGTGATTTGAATTTTTGAAACTCTTAACGTAAATGCAAAGTATGATTCATTCATTCACTGGAATTCCTTTTAAAAGCATTCATTCCAAAAAGTTACTTGGGTTACTTAAAGCAGTCCAGCCAGCCAGCTTTGATTACTAAGATATATACCTTGTTAAACATTTTTTCTTCAGTCATTACCCTTTCTTTTCTTTTTCTTTTTTTCCCAGTCACCTCATCTTGGCTGCTTCCTTTGTTTTGAAAGGAGAAAACATTTGTCTGACAAAACTACAACAAAAGTGATTCATTTCCAACAAACCCATCAGTGTTGGCAATGTGAAGATATAATAGGTTGAAGTCAGTCCCAAGCTGTAATTAAGTTAGTACAGATTCAGTCCTTGACAGAAACTCTGCAGGGAAAAAAGGAATCACTGTAGTTCCTACCTATTTTTGTATGCTAGTTTTAATGTGGCAGTGTGATGACGGACCCACAGCCTTACTACATAACAATATTACAGTATAGCATGCTCAAGACCCAAATATCCTGGAAGCACCAGATCCCATCTGATCTTGGATGTTAAGGAGGTTCAGCCTTGGTTAGTACTTGGGTGGCAGACAGCCAAAGGAATACCAGGTAATGTAGGCTATATTTCAAGGGAAGATAATGGCAAACCACAACTGTGTATCCTTTACCTAAGAACTGCTCCCCCCTATTCATGGAGTCAACAGAAGTTAACAAGCAACATGAAGGCACATACAGAGATACATGGAGGACTCACATTTGGGTTCCATCCATTCAGTCATGTCCAGTTTCAAGATATTCCATTGTCTTCTTCAACACAACCATCAGTCAACATTCTATGCCAAATAAGCAAGCTCAGTCTCTATCAGGCTATTTTGGTGTTTCACCTGAAGTTTTTCATAAAGATTTTTATACTTCTGCAAAGTCTGGGATTCTCCCAAGCCTACTAATGCATCCCTCTTTTGTGAACATGGTACTATTTTTCTACTTAATGGAAGCATATGGATACCTGAGTATGCTCAGCTCAGAAAAGCTGCTTTTTTGGGGTATAACTCCCAGAATCCCTTTGCCTGAATGGTCTATGGCTATGCCACCAGGAGAATTCTTGCAGCTGTAGTCAAAAAGTAACTTTTCCAGACTTTGCTTTTAAGTATTTATGATTGACACCCCTTACAGTGGTCTATGCTTCCACACCAAATTCAAATTACTGGGCTTCACCTCTTAATCTCAGCCAGACCCAGTACATATATGACCAGGAATCAGCATTTTTTTAAAAAAAAGTATTCCTAGAATTGCGAATTCTAAATACATGCCAAGACAAAAAGAAAGGCAGAAGCATGGTACAAATCCAATGCCAGCTCCTATCAGAGGAGACCCATTAAATCAATAGGATTCACATAACTTTCCATTCAGCAGTAGATTCATTGGGTCTACTTCAGCTGTGTCTGAAGTCTGTGTATGGAATCAAGCTGTTCTATCCTGTTCAGGGAAGAAATCTTGTAGTCTTAATGATGTTGCTGGACTGCATATCCTAGGAGCCTCAGCTGTCATAGCTAATTCCGAGCAATGCTGGGAATTGCAGTTGAATAACATTGGGCTGCAATGTTCCATACATGATGAATCAGTCCAGGCAACAGACAAGGCAAAAAACCCAGCTGGAGGAACAGTTCTGTTGTAGGATCAGGTCAAAGGGGCTGGTAGTGTGTACTTTGCCGCTTGTTCCTCGTGTTTATGGCTCTTTTCTCCAAGGGTTCAATGTCCTTTACCTAAAAAAAGAGTAGTTAGCTTCACACAGAGCAGGGACAACCTGGGTCTCAAGGGAAGTCACTTTTTCTGTTGCTAATGGGTGTGAAATTTCATTACCTGTCTTTTACTGTCCTTTGTCTCTGGTCCCCTCATGGTCATGAAGGGGACAGCTGAAGTACAATAGAAGTAATATCTGATTTTTAAAAATATAGGTCTGTGAGTCTACCATCATTACCTTTCTTATCCTGTATGATTTTTTTAACATCTGATGAAGAAACCAGTGGAGCTTGGAAAATTTGTGTGACTTATTTTCTGTATTTCTATTGGTGAATAAAGATATCACTCTTTTGTGATTTTGGTTTTTCTTGTATTTTGCTAACAAGAACTTCTAATGGATGGGATCCCCCCCATTTCTTTATTGACATAGGTTATTTCTCCTAGGAACAGAATCCCAGTGGAAAGGAGGAAATTGCTATCAAGCATGACTCACAGATCATGTATTCACAGATTTGACTGCATAGTTTGGAACTCTCTTCTGTCAGTGTTTTTTCTAACTCCATGATTTAATTATTTATATAGCAACGTTACTATCGTATCAAATTATACTATGGCCACAATAAATTCCTTGATGTCTGATGAAGTGAATGGTTATACTGTCCACTTTTGCCAACCTGGTGCTTTCCATATATGTTCAACTGCAGCTCCAATAATCCCACACCAAATGTGGAAACAGCAAGTAGGAAGAGGCCATTTGCCATTCTAATCAGGCCTAGTTTTCTGTGGCTTAAATCCGATTTCTAGTTCCAACTAGAATAGACCCATGCAATCAATTAATGAAGGTGAATAAACACTGGTAGGAGTGCCATTAATTCAATGCGTCTCCTCTATGAAGGAGTAGCAGTTGAAACTAGGGCCTTTTCCACATTTTATATTTAAAACGGGGCGGCGTGTCCTCCAGCGAGGACGTTTACACTTGGGGGCGAACTGGGTCCGGACTACTTAATGTTTGTCCGGACTTCAGCCCACTCCGGAATGCCCAGAACTGGTGGTTCCCCGTGCTATTGAAAGACTGATTAAAAGAGGACTTTCAATAGCCCGGCGCGCCCTAGTCCGTCACTGCCTTAAGTGTAGATTTTCAGGCTCAAGCCGGCACGAAGCTGCAGATCTTCCGGGGGCAGGCTTCTCCGGTTGGTGGAGAGCCTCCGCCAACCAGAAGCCTCCATTTTCGTCTCTGGAGAGTGTGTAGCGCGGGCGCGCGCTGCTCCGGATCATCGTGGATCGTCGGGGGGGAGTGTGCCAGTCCGGTGAGTAACGGACTGCCCCGTTTCCCCTTCAAAGTGCAGAAGAGACCTAGGTTTACAATCCCAGAGTTACAATGAAGAGCTTCACTATCTCTGTCCCTATGTATATTTTAATCTATATAAAATATATATTATGTCATATATTGTATAATATATGCACATACACACCCATCTTCACGGTCTGTGATTTCAGTTATGTTGGTGGTCCCTCCACAAATGCAGATCACATCTGTTTCACACCATCATTTATTGGGTTCATAATTCACCACTTGGCCTATCTCCTGTGGAAGAGCCTCTTCATTATTAACTACTCTGGCCATGCCCTCCTCCACCGGGGCTATATCTGAACTCTTGCCAGCTTGCCAGAACCTGCAAGAGCTTGTGCTCCACTGGAATGGTCTTGGAAAGATCAAGGTCACCTCCAGAATGCAATGAAACAACAGAATAAAACTCACTCATTCATATGCATGAGTTCGTACATGTGTGTAGTAGAGACAAAATGCATTCATCGACAACCATTGTGGCATAGGGATTTGAAGTAGCGTGGACAATTGCTGAAAGTCCAGGGGCCACACTATGGACTTGTATAGGCTGCGGGGAAGAGGGGAGGGTTGTTTTTTGGTTGTTTTTTTGTTTAGGTTTTTATTTTTTATTCATTTTGTTTATTTTGTTTTGTTTTGTTTTAATTAATTTTATTGTGATTACATTGTATAAAACAACATTTCTCATTGTACATTTTACCAAACTATTACCGCTATATTCCATTCCTCTCTGGATTTCAATAATGTTATTTCATTGACATATCAACATTATGCATCGCATTGCATTTGTTAACATACAAGATAGATCCTGCTCTTCAATCCTACTTTACATGTTCCGTGATATTCCACTGATTTTTACTTCTAACTACTCATGCTACCATGAATTAAGAATTATTACCTGTCAACACCCAACCCATTTCCAGAACAATTTGCCATTCTTTGTTAATGTCATCATCTGATTTCCTTTTAATCTCTGAGAGACTATATCTACATTCCAATTTTCAATAAAAGTTGCCCACCATTGCTCTATTGTAGGTATCTGCTCAGTTTTCCATAGCCTTGCATATTCAATATGGGCTGTCGTAATCATATACAGCATTATTTGCCAATATTTCTTTGCAACAGTTCCATCTAACGTGTCATATTTAATAAGTACAGTCCAGGTTTCTTATCAATTTGAACCCTCAATATTTTACATATCATATTATGTATATCATTCCAATATTTTTTAGCCTTAGAACATCACCACCACATATGAAATAGTGTTCCAACATTCTCCTGGCACTTCCAACACTGATCTGTTCCCATATTATATATTTTCTTTAATTTTTCTGGTGTCATGTACCATCTATGAAAAAGCTTGTAATAGTTCTCTTTTAGGTTCTGAGCTGCAGTAAATTTTTGTGTCCGTTGCCAGCTCTGTTCCCAGTGCTCTAATTGAATTGGATGTCCGAGATTTTGAGCCCACAATATCATTGCTGATTTGACTGTCTCATCTTCTCTTTCTTGATTTAAAATCTCCTGATATACATGTGATAATAAATGAAGTGGGTTTTCCCGCAGTAACTTCAGCATTCTTCCTTGCTCTTTTTGTTCTATTCCATAAGTTTTCACATCCATCTGGAATCTCTCAGTTAACTGTCTGTAAGGGAACCAGTTTAACTTTATTCCTTCTGATTCCAATTTTTCTCTTGATTTCATCTTAAAAAGATTCAGATTTGTCTTTTCTAATATGTCGTCATAACACAGCCACTTATCTGAATCAGACCGTCTTCCAAAAAAGGCTTCTTGAGGGGAGCCCCATGTAGGTAGTTGCCTAATGTTCTTATTCTTGTAGTCAGTCCATATTTTAAGTAGTGATTTTCTTACAAAATGATGAACAAAGTCTTTGTCAACTGCAGCTTTCCCATTGAACATATAGGCATGCCAACCCATCCTTAAATCAGCTCCCTCTAATGTCAACATTCTCGTATTCTGAAGATTCATCCAGTCTTTTATCCAAGTAAATGCCGCTGCCTTGAAATATATCTGCAAATCCGGTAGACCCAACCCTCCTCTTCTTATTGAGTCTGTCATAATATTCCATTTTATTCTCGTTTTTTTCCCCTTGCCATATAAATTTAGTTAAATCTCTCTTCCATTGTATAAAAGGCTTAGTATTTGTAATAATAGGGAGATTTTGGAAAAGGTCATTCATCTTTGCAAGTATGTTCATTTTTATAACTGCCACTCTTCCCATCAAAGATAGTCGCATTCTAATCCATTTCTCCAAATCCTTGATTATCTCTTTCCATTTTTTTCATAATTATTCTGAAATAATTCATTATTTCTTTTTGTAATCCAGACACCCAGATATTTTGCTTTTTGACCTTTATTAAAACCTTAAATGTTAAATGCTCAAGTTCCTTCTCTTCTTTCTCCCTCATGTTTTTGTTATAAGCACTTTTTTTCCTTGTTTATTTTGAATCCAGAAAATTCTCCATGTTCTTGAATGATATCCATCAACCTTTGAATACTGCAGAGAGGATCATCCAGAAACAAAACCAAATCATCTGCAAATGCTTTAAGTTTATACTGATATTTCTTTATCTGAAGTCCTCTTATTGCTTTATCTTCCCTTATGGCATTATTAAGTAGTTCCAGTGTCATGATAAATAACAATGGAGATAGGGGACAACCTTGCCTTGTTCCCCTATGCAATTCAATCTGTTTTGTTCTCTCTCCATTAATAATCAATCATGCCTGTTGTTGACTGTATCCAAGAGATAAATTTGTCTCCGGCTTGAGCCTGTTTAATGACCGTCTTCAAGAATGACCAGTTAATCATATCAAAAGCCTTTTCTGCATCCACAAATATCACTGCCAATTTTCTTTCATTATGTTCCTCATAATACTCAATTATATTTACCACTGTCCTAATATTGTCTCGCATCATTCTCTTTGGTAAGAAGCCATTCTGGTCCTCATGTATATTTTCTTGAAGAACCTTTTTAAGTCTTTCAGTGAGAACTGCAGCAAAGATTTTATAGTCTATGTTTAGTAATGAAATTGGTCTATAATTCTTAACATCTGTTGAGTCTCTTCCTTCTTTTGGTATTAGAGCCACATTAGCTTCCTTCCAGTTGTCGGGTATTCCCTCCTTTCTTATCTCATTCATTGTATTCTGCAAAGGTATCAAAACTTCATGTTCCAATATTTTGTAATATTTTGCAGTAAAGCCGTCTGGTCCAAGAGATTTGTCAGTTTTGTTTTGTTTTTTCGAAACTGGAAATGATTGAAAGGTTATTTCTGTCTGGATCCCTTTCATGCTACTCAATTATAGTGCTAAAATTCCACTCTAACAGTCATGGTTCCATCCTATGGAATCCTGGAAATTCCAATTGAGGGAGGGGCATTTGAAGTTCTCAGCCGGAGAACTCTAGTGATTCTCCAAACTACAAACCCCATGATTCCATAGGATGCAGCCATGGCAGTTAAAGAACTATAGAACTATAATTGTGTAGTGTTCATATAGAAGTTCATATTTAGGAGACAGTCTGTGGCAGTTACTACTCTTAATAGTACTTCTGTTAGTACTATTACTCCTCCTAATGAAGGGGACTCTAGAAGGAGGATCAGTCTGGATAGCCTCAGGACCCTGGACATGCTTATAGAAGTGTTATAAAGAAATCCTCCAAAAGTGTGTGTCGGGCAAGTCAGAGTATGTTTCTCTTGCAGGATGCTGTGCTCTGTTAGTAAGATAACGGTGAAGGCTCAGTGGAGCTCCTGTCTCCATTACAAGGTTAGCAGAATTTCCTGCCTCGAATGCAAGAATGGGGTCATAGTGTGCTCAACTGCTGATACTCTGTAGCCCATTTTCTGGAATGTAAACAAACTAGGAAGATAAGGGAAAGTAAAGGCTACAGCAAAACCTCTGAGAAGGAGGGGCAAGGAGAAATGTCTTTGTGTGTCAGAAATGCTATAAAATCATTCTGTTAACTGAGTTCAGGGCCCTTGGCATATTGGCCAGCCAAGGAGCCCGGCTGTAACTTGCAAATTAACTTTTAAATAAATTCTCATTTTCCTACTTTGTGGTCTCCTTGTTTCTGTGCTCCTGCAACACTAATAGTAGATGGCAGTGGTGCCATCAGGACAGGACTTTGGGGCTGAAGTCCACATACCCCACTAAGGCAGCGGAATGACCAGGAAGTCCTCCAAGGGAAGCTGGGTTGGCTCACCATGTTTTAAATAAATCAGGGAATACATTTCTGCATCTAAAGAGGTGGCCCCCTTAACAAACCATTGCATCCAGAATAAAAAGCTAGCTAGCTTCAATGGGATAATCATTACAGCCTGGGACAGACAAAACCTTTCATCAAAGGGGAGGGGCCAGAGGTGTGTGCATCACATTTGTGGACATATACAGGTGTAAGCTGTGCTTCTTGGATTTTTCCCCCCAAAGTGCATATAGTCATATCCATCTGATAGGAATGTGGGCCATTGCTCCCATGGTAATAGGCTGAAATACAAAGTAACATGTGAATGCATCTTGCCCCAATGCATTGCCTTTGCACACTGTACATTTCAGTTGCACAATGGCATGCCAGCTATGCACACTGAGTGTTGTGCTCCATATGTTCTATTATGACTGTATTCATTGTAGCGGTTGTGTAATGTAATTCTGCTGGCAGCTATTTACACTACTCCAAAGCAATGTATAACTTTTGCATGTTAGAGAGAGATTGAGATGTTGGGGGTAGGCAGTCTGGAAGAGACAAAGGTAGGCAGCGTTTCTGTGAACTGCCTGAAAGCACCTTGCATATGCTGATTATATCTCTGTTGGCATTTGATATGAGATGGGAGGTTATTTGGTGTTCAAAACAGCAATAAAGTACAGTCAAAATTTATGACATCTAGGGCTAACAGACAGGGGCCTAAATTCTTAATGTAGTATAAATGTCCACACTAAATTGAGCCATTCCCACCAGCCTCAAGTTATTGAAAATCACAGAATCATAGAGTTGAAAGAAACCACAAGGGCTATCGAGTCCAACCCCCGCCATACAGGAACACACCATCAAAACATTACCAACAGATGGCCATCTAGCCCCTGCTTAAAAACCTCCAAAGAAGGAGACTCCACCACACTCCCAGGCAGCACATTCCACTATCAAACTGCTCTTATCATCAGGAAGTTCTTCCTAATGTTTAGATGGAATCTCTTTTCCTGAAGTTTGAAGCCATTGCTCTGTGTCCTAGTCTCTGGAGCAGCAGAAGAAGGGTTTGCTCCATCCTCCATATGACATCCCTTCAAATATTTAAACATGATTATCATGTCATCTCTTAACCTTTTCTTCTCCAGGTTAAACATATCCAGCTCCCTAAGCCTCTCCTCATAGGGCATGGTTTCCAGGCCCTCTACCATTTTGGACTCCTCTGCTGGACACGTTCCAGCTTGTCAATATCCTTCCTGAACTGTGGTGCCCAGAAATGGACACAATATTCCAGGTGGGGTCTGACCAAAGCAGAATAGAATGGTATTATTACTTCCCTTGACGTAGAAACTGTATACTCCTATTGATGCAGCTCGGAATTTCATTGGCTTTTTAAACTGCCGCATCACACTGCTGACTCATGTTCAGCTTGTGGTCAACTAAGACTGCAAGATACTTTTCACATATTTGGTGGTCAAGCCAGGTGTCACCCATCTTATATTTGTGCATTTCATTTTTTTTCCTGCCCAAGTGTAGTACCTTACACTTCTCCCTGTTGAAAATCATTTTGTTAGTTTTGGCTCAGCTCTCTTATCTGTTAAGTTAATTATGAATTCTGATCTTGTCATTTGCAAATTTAATAAGAATGTCCTGTATTTCCTCATCCAAATCATTGATAAAGATATTGAATAGCACCAGGCCGAGGAAAGAACCCTGTGGCACCCCACTAGTCACTTCTGTACAGGATGAAGAGGATCCACTGGTGAACACCTTTGGGTTCAGTTGGTCAACCAGTTACAAATCTACTTCACAGTAGCATTGTCTAGCCTACATTCTACTAGGCTGCTTGCAAGAATATCATGAGGGACCTTGTCAAAGGTGAAGTCAAGGTATGCTATCCACAGCATTCTCTTTATCTACCAAGGTGGTAACTCTATCAAAAAAAGAGACCAGATTAGTCTGGCATGACTTGTTTTTGAGAAACCCATGTTGACTTTTAGTGATCACTAAAAAAAATGGAGACAATATTTGCCCTGCCCCACTCTGCTGGGACTCCTCCTGTTGTCCAGGAATTCTCAAAGTCTATTGCCAAAGTTTCTGTGGTTACTCCTGCCAGTTCTTTTAAAACACTTGGATGTGGTTCATCTGATGATTCTCCCATCTTACCCACTTTTATAAAGAACACACAGTGGCTTCAGGGTGCTGCACAGAGGGAGGATGAGAATATCAACCCCTCACAACACCCCGAAGAAAGACAGCCACACCTCTAAGAGAAACTTATGTCCCTAACAAGAAGCCAGTCAGGTAGTCTAGTATTAACAAGGGTGTGTCCTACCTATATACCAAATAAAAGAATAGATTTCAGTTTACTTTTCCATGCATTTATTGGTTAAAATTAACCTTTTGCTCACATTCTTTAAACATAAGTTACTTTATGATGAAGACCCCTCTTTATCTCCTTTTTCAGCATGTGTCTACAATCCTCAATCCATTTTAATCATGTCAAAAATGCTTGACAGCTATGATTAAAATTCAAATATCATTCTCAAACTTGGTTAGATTTACAGACTATCTCTTCCTTTCATCTCTCTGACAATCCAGATATGTTTTGTGTGTGTGTGTGCGTGTGTGATTGTTCCAGCAATGTAAAGGTCAAGCTTTCCAGCCCTCAAATAGTATGTCCTATAATGAGGGATACATAGCACCCCTGGTGAGGAGCCAGGACCTGCTCTCCGTGGGAGTGCCACTTTGCCTTCGCTTATACTGTACTTATGTATCTATGTACTTGTATATCTATGTGTCTATATGTCTGTTAGACTACTCAAACCCACGTGTCTGATCACAGAGGCACCCAACTTGATGTGTGACTTCATGGGCCCCAAATGAAAATCATAGCACAGTTTTGGACCCAACAGTTTGTTGATGTTCCAAAACAGACACTCTTTTTCGTTTCTTTTCTTTTCTTTTCTTTTCTTTTTTTGGCTTTAGAATACATATTTATGCACTGATTTCAACCATACATTTCTAGTTATATCCTGAATATTTTTGCGCAAGTTTTTGGCAAACTAAGGATTTTGCAAGGTGGGGGATTTGTTGGTTTTGGTCCATTTTGCATAGAATGTGACATGAAGCAAAGTTTAAGAATTGTAGATGTTGTCACTCAAACATTTGTTTCCTTTAAAAGCAATACCAGACCAAGTAACATGGAGTACATTTCCTAGTCTTAAATAAAGCAAGTGCTTCAAACGCATCGCCATGATTCTCTTTAATGATCTTACAATCAAAGGAAGCCAAATTCAGAGAACACTGCCTATGGAATTTCTCTTTGCTTATTGAACTATGGAGCATGAAACTGTAGGTTCAAGATGTTAGGGAGAATATCAAAGCAAGTAAATAAGCAGCCTCTTAGTTAATAGGTGTATTTTAATAGTTAATAGGTGCCAGAGGAGACCCAGCACATTACCAGTCTTGACAGCTTTAAAAGAGCAGTCAAGACTGATCTCTTCCGACAGGCCTTCCAAGACTAGCATTTCCATTGCCTCCCATCAATTGTCTTGCTGTTCTTTTAATAGTTGATTGATTGTTGTGTGTTTTAGGGGGTTGGTTTTAGGTGGATTGGTGGGCGGGGAGGATTGGGTATGTTTTTTAATGTTTTTTAATGTATTAATATATTTAATGTTCACCGCCTCGATCCATGTGGAGAGGTGGGATAGAAATAAATTTTGTTAACATTATTATTATTTTAAGAATCTCATTGATATTTTGTAAAATTTCAGTACCAGTCAATAATGGTGACCAGCAAAAGATGGAAGAGCTTGTTCTCTACTGTATTTTCAGCCCATTTTCACTACACAATTATAGCACTATGATTCCACTTTAGTTGTCTTGGTTTCATCCTATGGAATCCTGGGCTAGAATTCTAAAGCTCACCTTTGTTAACTATAAACCCCAAGATTTCATAGGAAGTTGCCATGGAAGTAAAATTGGAATTACAGTTCTGTTGATTGTGTAGTTTGATTAAGGTCATACTCAGCTGGGTCCTTCTATGAAGGCTTCCCCAAAGAAGGCAGTAGTTGATGTGATGTAGACTCCTGGTGTTGATTTTAGTTTCTGGCCTCTTGTTTCAGGAAGGGGCTTGCACTAAGCTTGATGAAGACATCCTGGACATTCCACTGGATGACCCAGATGCCAATGCGGCAGCTGCCAAGATCCAAGCCAGCTTCCGTGGGCATATGACCAGGAAGAAGATTAAAGGGGGTGAAATAGAACGCAAAAGCAAGGATCCAGAGTGCACGAGCAGCACTCGTGCAGGGGACCTACGCAATGGAGACTAAATATGGCCAGGTATGGATGCTCAGTCCTCAGCTTGCTTGCTTGCTTGCTTGTGTCAGGCAAACGTGAAATTGAGAAGAACAATTAGTTCATATGTTGCTACGCCTTCATACTAAGGATCTTTGACATCTTCAAGGTTAACAGATTTAGGGTACCCATATCAGATGAGTTTTTAAAAAATTGTGCAAACAGTTTATCTTGTCTGATAACATGGAATTTTATGAGCAGTGTCATCCATTTCAGATTCTCTCATATTGCTCCACCACTTCTTTTTTCAGATGATAAAAATCTATTCAGGAGGGAAATTCCAAATTATTTATTTACTGACAAATATTATAAAACATTTAGATTGGAAGACTTCCAGGTCTGCAAATTTGAGCGACCATAACTGTGCCATATCCTATGCCTAAAATGGTGGTGGTGTGCACATGGATGTACTGAAGCACTCGTGTGCATGTCACCAATATTAGGTATTTTGGGATATGAGCATTTGTGTTTTTCTTTTATGCAGGACTACTTGGAATGGAACCCCCACAGATATGGAGGGTTCACTGTATACATTGCCTGTGAAATGGCTGGTGGATTAGACTTGTAAAAGTAGTTATGTTTTGACTGTGTATCTGAAAATAAAACCTGTTGGAGCAGGTTGACTATCAGTGGGAGGAGTGTTTCACATAGGAAAAAAGTCATGCAGTCTGTTTAATTGACAATGTTAGGACCCATTTGTAAGCACTCTCAGTGTTATTTACCCAAATAGCATGATATTTGCATGTATTGTATAGAAGGCCGCAGAATATCAGCATCACCAGATCTCAGGCAGATGAACAAAATGTTTCCTATGTATTTTAGAAGTATTTTTTAGAAAGTATACCTCTGACAAGCTTTCCATTGCCTTTAGAGGAAGACCCAGAAGATCTTCAGCTTCCTGTAATTTTGGTATTTACAATCCAAATGGCAAAATATTTACAGTTATTCCTTTTAGGGCACGTATAGCTTTCCCGATATGTTTTTGACTGCAAAGCCTCACCAAGAGTGATACGGGAGTTGTAGACCAAAAACAGTTACAGGGCCATGATTGCCTACTCTTACTTTAGGGCTTCAAACCTGCAGAATTTCAGACAGTTTGGATAAAGGATCTCACATACCCTCCAGTACTTCACAGACGAAAGCCAGGATGTGTGTGGCCAAGCAACATCAGTGCGTGGTGAAATGGCAATGTTTATTTGCGAGAAAGAACACACATGCTATAAGAAGCTGCAGCAGTTTGCTTTTGCCTGTGCCCACTGGGAAGATCCCGCCCCCCCCCCGCTCCTGCTGAGTTAATTGAGTGTAAACTACATTTGCACTTTGAACTCGGTTTGCAGCAATGGAAGTCAGCTGAGGACAAAGGGAAAAAGTGAGAGGAGGAGAGAGAAACTGGAGCATTTTAAAAGAAGCTGAAAAAACAGGAGGACAGGGGATCCCTGGAGACTGTCCCAGGCCAGTTGGACATCATGGTTTCAGCTTAATGGGCAATTAGAAAGGAACACAGTTCTAAGTTAAACAGAGCTGTGACTGCTCTTGGTCCCCTCCCAGTCCTCTGCCATTTCTGTATATAGGAAACAGGGTAAGAGCCCACATCAGGTGGTCATAGTATAATGCTCTCTCTGCCCACCCAGTTCTGTGTACTCTCCTCACCTACCATTGGGAAAGGAAGGAGGTTGGGGGCAATGCAGAAAAGGAAGATGCAGCTGGTCTGGGCTTGTAGGGGGGAAGAAACTAGAATCGTACGGAATGGGATTCTGGGAGTTGTGATTTGAAAAAGTTTTCCTAAACTCTGGAAAAGCCCACCTGCACCTCTTCCCAACAATAGCAATAAAGGTACAATAACAAGAATGTATTAAATAATAAAGAGCTGCTTGTTCTTTCCTTACACCCAAAATTAGCCACGTAATTAGATCAGCCACTCACCCCCCCCCCACACACACACACCAGCCCCTGTTCTTTTGCTGCTTTTAGCAAGATATCATCAGCCTGTCTTCTCTCTTCAGCTGCCTGGGGAATTTTTTCCTGCTTAGGCGTTAGCAGGGTGGGCCTTCTGCCTAGTTGATAGGTTGCAGGGGAGTAGAAGGAGGTGGCTGTACGAAGCAAGAGGAGATCGAAACAGAAATAGACGTACAAAAGTGGGTCAGAGCACGTCCCTGGCACAGCAGTGTGGAAAAGTTATCTTTGGGAAGAACCATCCACCCCACATTCCCTGTCCAGCATGGCCACTGGTTAACTTTGCCAAGCTATGCCCTGCCATTGTTTGCCCTGTGAGGTCAAAGAATGAAACTGTTCATGTTATGGTGTGTTTAGCTTAGAGAAGATAAGACTGATAGGTGGCATGGTAGCCATCTTTAAATATCTGAAGGGATGTCATGTAGCAGACGGAGCGAGCCTCGTTGCTGCTTCAGGACTAGGGCCATTTCCGCATTAGCCTGTTAAAGTGCTATATTATTCCACGTTCAACATCCTATGGAATCCTGGGATTTGTAGGCCCCTCCCTAAACTACAAACTCCAGGATTCCATAGGAGGTTGTGTTCTGGCCGAAAAAGAGACGAAGACCAGGTTTCCAGGGAAAAATCAAAAAAGCCTTTTTATTTTACCAGTCACTTGCGCAAGGACGACAGCTGTTTCCAGGACTGTCACCCTGATTAATTAAGGCAGCATCACTATATACCTTTGGTCTACCATGTCAGCAATCAATCATTCATCTAGCCAGCCCATCACAGAAGAACAAAGATCTTTGGTTAACTTTCCATTACATAATTAACTTAGCACACACGTGTACAGAAGAGAACAAACAGTTAGTTAGAAGATGATACAAGTTATAACTCATGTATGAACCATACATCCCACCGATCCTCCCGAAATTCTCCCAGCCATTCTTAGATAAAAGTACAAAGCAAGCCTTTTGCAGAGCAGCCTTCAAGGTTGCACCTGCTGGTTGCAGAGAGCTAATACACGCGTAAGCAATTAGCACTTTCACTTACTGAAGGGGGAGCAATTCACACCAATTATCCCAGCAGCCTGCAGCGGAAGTCAACACTTTCCCTTACTGTCAATCCCAGCATTCTAATTTATTGGTTCATTCATCCCCTTCAGTTGAAAATGGAATAATAGCACTATAACAGGCTAGTGCAGAAACAGCCTAGAATACGAATCAATGCAGTCAAACTACAAGAAAAGAGATTTCATTAGGAACAACTTCTTTACTGTCACAACTGTTTGATAGTGGAACAGACTGGTTTAGAGGACTATCCCTCTTTGGAGGTCTTTGTACAGAGGTTGTATGGGTGTCTTTCAGGAGTGCTTTATGTGCGGATTCCTGCATGGCAGGGGGTTAGACTAGATGGCCTTTGTGTTCCCTTCCTTCCCTAGATTCTAGGATTCTATAATTTTCTAGTTTTTGATAAGTCGTTGCCCATAGGTTCATTTTATTCATTATGTCTTTCTCCTTCACCACCATAAAAATTATTTAGTAATTAAAATAATAATTTTCCCATGAGTAGCTCAAGGTATCATACATTCTCTTTTCTTGTCCCCTATTTTATCCTCATAGCAATCTTGTGAGGTAGGCTAGGCTGAAATAGAGCAACTGTGCCAAAGCTATCCAGCTAACTTTATGGCCGAGTAGGTATTTGAAGACATTTCCCTGTGAGCCACGTTCAGCACTCCAACCCTGCCTTCCCCAACCTGGCTATAAGCCCCAGCCAGCATCTGTAGGAATGAAGGGACTTGTAGTCCAAAACATTTGGATGATACTAGATTGTCTGTTCTCTGCACTTCTGGTTACTTTAGAGACTCTCTCCTCCCACCTTAACCAGACCCAACTTTCAGATATGTTTTGGCAACCCTGCTTTCTGTTCTACCATTGCAAGTGCCTAAGTGAGCAAGCAGAAGAGCCGGGATCTTTTTAGTGGTGAGTCCAAACTTCTGGAATGCCTTCTTGTGGAGATTCACCTGATTCTCTCCTTGTTGTTTATCGGTCTGACAATATCTGCATTTTCACTTTTTAATAAACAGGAGACTGCCTTATATAGGATCCGTCCACTGGTCCATTTAGCTCAGCATTACCTACTCAGATTGGTAGTGACTCTTCAGGGTTTCACCCGGGGATCATTCCAGGCCATGGCCGTTTCTGCACTAGACAGTTATAATGCTATTATTCTACTTTCAACATTCTATGGAATCCTGGGGTTTGCAGTTTACGGAGGGGCCTTTGAAGCCTCTCCCTCAACTGCAAACCCCAGGATTCCATAAGATATTGAAAGTGGAATAATAGCTCTATAACAGTCTAGTTTGGAAATGGCCATAACAGCACATAGATTCAATCTGGGACCTTGTGCATGCAAAGCACATCCTCTGCGACTGAGCTACAGCCTTTTGCATAGTCAGTTTAAGGCCTACAGCTCTCCATGATGTTAATTTGTGCCTTTGATACCATGCACTGAAAATCTGCTTCTTTTCAAAGAGATTCTTGATGTTCACTCGATTAGAAACGTTGCATAATAATTATTATGCAGTTCTGCCAGGCATGATCCTCAGCATCTCAGGAAGGACAACTTACAAAATGTGTACATGTTACTAGCCCTTTTGGCTTCCATGGAAATTTTGATATATGTGAGCAGTGACTACTGAGACCTTTGTTGTCATCACAGGGCTGGGGTCTTGGGTCTTTGGCTTTGTTTCTTGCCTCTCCCCAAGGCTAACAGAATGACAACAGACACAGAAAAGTACTAGACATATTAGATTTGCACAGTTTATTCCAGATGTAGATTTGGAATACTGTTTTTGTAGATTTGTCCCCCTAGAGAATCTCACTAGAGCATTTGGATTAGATGATTCTTGATATCCCTTCCTAATCAATTCAGTGGAAAACCAAGACTGTGAAAGCGTTCTGAACAGAACTGTGGCAGACCAAATTGTTATGTATAGGCAATCTTCCCCTTTCCACAGATGAGTTGGTTTCTATTGCTAGTACTACTCACTCTGTTGCAGAAGTCAGAGATAAGACCCATGGTAAGGAAATTCCGCCTTTATTCAGCCGGCTGAGCATCTCAGCGGAGTCGCCTCCAAAAGACCGAGAGAGCCCCCCCATATGTTCACAGCAATTTATACCTTCTACAATACAGTGTTATCACATGTTCAGGAGAGGAAACAGATGCGCTTTACAAAGATCATTAGTTTCTCTTCTCACTACCATAGACCATTTTCTAGCAATCTACAAATGTTGCAAAGTAGCAAGGAGCAGTAGCGGGAAACTAGCCAAACATTCCATTCCCAGCCGTTCACTTCTTTCTTGTTTTTTTCCTCCCTTACAACTCTAAAGATCATATTTTCCCTGCAAGTCAGCAATACTGCACAGTGTGTATGGCAGATAAATATCAAGACTGGATCTGTCTATGCAGCGCCTAAAGCTCCAGCAACTACACAAGGGACTAGTGACTTTAAATCACAGAAGTTTTTTTGAGTTTACTAGTGTTTGTTTAGTTATTGCTTCCAGAGAGGAAGAACAAAATGGCACGTGCGCGCGCACACACCCACACACACCCAAGCCACATACTGAAGCTGACTAGATTCACAGTTCAACATCGTTAGTAGAAGATCATCCTCATTATACACCAGAGGGTGAACAGTCTTTAAAAACTGCAGTTTTCAGAAACTTTTTTGCAAGAAGAAGAAAATGGCTAAAATCGCTCATTCCTTCCTTTAAGAAGAAAATTAGTAAAGCATTACGTGCACACACACACCCCGCTGATAGGGCTGGTCCAATAGAGCTATCATTTTCCTATTCTGTGAAGATGTCTGTTTGATTGATAGAAACATGGTGAGAGAAATTAATCCGCAGCTTCCACTTTACTACAGGGGAAGCGGAAACATCCCACTGAATTTCTTCATACTCTCACATTCTTGCAAGTCACGGAAAATCTTCATCCTCTTCCTCACAATTTTGCATTTAGAAATGGAAACTTTGAGGGTTTGTTTAGCAGCCCTTTGCAAAAGTTCTTGAGCTTGTGCATTCAAAGTGTTTGTGTGAAGCAACTGAACTTTGAGATAATGTGCATACACATTAGAAGAAATTTGTATCAAATGGTGATTAGCACAGCATGAGGCTGCTGTTCTCCCACCTACCACTTTGAGAAAGCTGTGTTGGAGCACCAAACTTAAAGAAGCAATTAGCCAACAAAATGATGCCACATGAAGGCACCTTTGGAGGCTGAGGTCCTTTAAGTGTGCAGCTGCATTGAGAGAAATTGAACAGCATGGTATAAACTGGTCAACTTGCATAGTTGTGTAATTTCTCTTGGAAGTGAGAGTTGTACAGTGCAAAAGGGACATGTTTTGAAGCAAGAATGCCACAAATCTTGCCTCTGCAACCAATATGCAATAAATGAGCCTTTTTCTTTAAACACATATTTCCTTCAATACAGAAAGACCCATTGTTAACACCCAAATAGAAAAGCATTCACTATGGGAAAATTAGGCAGCCTTGACACTTTCCTTTTGAGGCATACCAATGAAATTAACTAGCGCTTTATTTTTATCGCCTTACTGTTCTCTGCATATGGTTCATTTATCCCAGAAACCAGTCTATCATTAGCTTTTTGTCTAAAACATACCATCCAATTAAAGTTTATTACAGTTTATCTTGTCTAAAAGATGGTAAAGTGAGGAATACGTTATGTGGCTTTGCAGCTTGTTTTAGGCATTGCTGTTAGTACTACTACTTACTTTGGCACTTTGCTAGATAGAACAAGACAAGTTTCTGCTCCAAGAAACTTAGGGCCTTTCGGCACTACAGTCTTGTAATGCTATTATTCCACTTTCAGCATCCTATGGAATCCTGGGGTTTGCAGTCGAGGGAGGGCCGTTTAGAATTCTCAGCCAGAGAGCACTTTGGCCTCAATAAACTACAAACCCCAGAATTCCACAGGATGTTGAAAGTGAAATAATAGCACTAAAACAGTGTAGTGCAGAAAGGTCCTTAGACTAGGCCTAGTTCTATCCATTAATCTCAACCAGATCTATTGAATCAGCTGAGACTACCGGTAGGATTCTGGCCAATACAACAGTCAGCATAGGAGAGGAGAAAGGGATGTGGACAATGCAAGTGAGAAGAAGGAGAACAGAAGCAGTAGCGTAGGAACATGGGGGGGTGATTTGCCCCGGACAGCAATGTTTCTGCGGCATCCCGGCCCATAGCCACGTCCCTGCATACCCTGGCCATGCCCCCATGCAACATAGCCATGCCCCCACACAGTGGCCATGCCCTGTGTGCCTTAGCCCCCCCACCCCCCCACACACTCCAAGCTCCGCCACTGAGCAGAAGGCATAGACTGGTTCAATACCGTCGTTGGAGAAAATGAGAGCTTACAAATCGAATCTGATGCTATCCCAGTTCCTCACCCTGGGGAAAGAACTTACATAGTAACATAAGAAGCTGTATAACTTCCAACATGTCATACTGGGACACATGTAATCAAGAAAAACTGGGGCACATGTGATCAAGAAAAACCCAAGGATGGTCACCATGGCAAGTTATTCACGAAAAAGAACATATAAACCAGGAGAGGCTGCAGCACTTTATTTTTTCTGAGCCTACTGGGAAGGACAAGAATCTGATCCCTCCTTCCCTCTCCGGTCTGCTGAGTTAATTGAATGCAAACTGATTTTGCAGATTAAGCTCAGTTTACAGCAATTAAAGAAAGCTGAGAACAAAGGGGGAAAGTGGGAGGAGCAGAGAGATACTGGGGCATTTTAAAAGCAGCTGAAAAAAGTGGGGAGGCAGAGGATTAATTAGGACTGTTTTTGCCAAATTAGGGCAGTTGGGTGGGAAAGGAAGCCACCATCTGCTGATTGAGACAATTGCTTCATCTAAGCCATAATTTTTGACTTTGACTGGCAGCAGCTCTCCCAGGTATTAGACAGGCTTATTTCCTAGTGCTACTTGAAGATGCTGAGGTTGAACCTTCTGCATATAAAACATTGTTCTCCCACTGAAGGACAGCACCACAACACAGAGTGTTTTCTCAGTGAGGCATTATGGGTGAAATCATGGCGTTGGAGAGGCAGTAGGAGTGTCTCAGTCTGTGCTCTGCTGCCATGGCAAAAGCTGAAGGAGAAGAAGAATAGAAAAAAGAATAGAAGAGATCAGTATTTGATAGGTCCACCTCAGGTGGTAGGACTTCTTGGGCTGTGTCCATGAGAGGCAAAAATGCTAGCCCTGCCTATAGAGTAGAGTTTGGAAAGTTACTTTTTGAACCATAGCTCCTGGTTCTGCTCCCGGAATCGTAGTGACCATTTCACTAGGGATTCTGGTAACCTATAAAGTAACTTTCCCAAGCTTTTGTACAGAGAGCTCCTAGTGTATGGTGATTACATTTGGGGTCCCAAGCAAGGTGTAAGAGGCTTGTTTTAAAAGAAACTACTGATTCTGGAGACTTATGAGAGCAAGACCTTGTCTGGCATCTTAGTGGTATTCACACAGGTAAATTTCTCTTATACCTGCATATGTCCTTTTTAGGGTGCTGCTGAGGTTGGAATTCCCTTCCTCCCACTACAGCATGCAAAGCCCCCTTGGACTTATTGTATAGCCACTGGAACCCCCCCCCACACACACACATACAGCTATTCTGTGCCCATATGGAGAGTGGGCTGGATGGGTGAAGTTTCTAGCTGTGCTCCCATGGCCAGGTGCAAAATGATTGCACTCGCACTGAGACCACTGGAGGACCCCAGCAGATCTAACTACTGATGTAATCAGTTGATCTTTGCCTATGGGGGCATAGGTAGATGCAGAAGGGGCTTCAGAGGCTGTACAGTAAGTCCGGGGAGGGCATATGGCTCAACCTAGGTTAGGTCCACAGGGAAAATAACTATATTAAGCTGAGCCATACAGAGCTGCAGCTCTTTCATGTTTAGGAGGTCTTTTTCTTTAGTAGACTTAGCCCTCCACATTCGCTAGGGTCAGGGACACAGGACCCTCGCAAAAGTGAAAAATTCACAACTAACAACATTTGTGTATCTGTGGGAAGGGGGCTGAGGCACGGGTGGGGAAAGTGGACATCCAGAGTCTAAACCAGGTCAGGGAAAGGAGATGGTTGGCGTGGTGGTCCTGTACTTCCTCTCCCTTGCCCATCTCCTTCCTTGGATGTGTGGGGGGCATGGGAACAGGGTTTGTGGTGCTGAGAATTTGGGCAAAGAACCATCCTTAGCTGGCCAGGCAGAGACTGGTAGAGGAAGAGGAGGACCAGAGGTGGGTTTTTAAAGGGCTGTGCAGCCTGATTGGAGCCAGCAAGAAGGCAGGTTCCCTCCAAAAAGAAGCACCTGAAATGGGAGGGCAGGGTTTGGAGAAACTCGCAAATAATCAAATCCGTGAATGTCAAAGCTGCAAATGTGGAGGACTGACTGTAGTAGGGTACCAAGGGGAGAGTCTGGGAGGGGCTCTGGACTCACAAAAATGGCTTTGGAGTGCACCTGGCCCATGGAGAGCGACAGCATCCGTGGTTATACTGCTCTGGTGTTTTAATACCATTCAGTTAACCATTGAAAGAAGTGGAAGGATACCTTGCAAATTCAAGAAGCCAGGAATTTGTTTGATTCAGACTTCTACTAAGGATGCCTGAATTTGCCCTCTCTATTCTGTCCCTGCAAATTTTACCCTATGCAAATATTAGTGGCATATGCTACTCAGCGCCTTGACTTTTCTTACTTCGATTGACACATGAATATAATTTACATATGCAGACTTAAAGCTTTCTCCTGAAAGCATTTGCACACTAAATTATGCGTACAGGTTTGCGGGGGAAAATGGCCTTCTGACAAATTAAAGATATTATTTGATGTAAAAAAAAAAAAAAAGCACCAGAGTGTGTTTTCTTTCATCTTTTAAAAAATCCTAGAGCTAAATTTGCTAATGAGTTGATGTACATACGCAGGGGAATGAAAGTAGATGGAGGGCAACTTGTCACATGCTGTGGGAGGATTTTAAACTACCAGCATGGATTCTTGACCAATGAAACTGAGCCTGTGTAGGGTTGCAGTGGGGGCAGCAAAAATGATGGTGTTCACTTCTTCTAAGGGCCTAAGTGATAATAGTAGTTTGAGAAACATGCTCTGGGGGCAAGTCTTGCCTCCTGCTATTGGGAAAAGTTTTAGAAGGCTCTTCCAATACGCAGTGGGGTCAGGCCGCTGAGCAGACCTCAAGCCCACCTCAAGCCTGTTGTCTAACACATTGGCTGTTTCCCTCCAAGAAATGTGGCCACACCATGGGCTTGAGACAGACCATCATGTGACCTGTAGGCAAAAAGAGATGGAAGCATTTTCAAAGTCATAAAGTTTCTAGATGGTTACATTGCTGAACCAAGGGCAGCAGAACATGATGAAATTGCCTTCCATATGCCCAAGAGAGTATAGGTGTTATGCAGGGTAAAAATTGTTTGTTTGTTTATTCATTTTTAAAAGATTAAAAAATCTGCAGACTTCCAAATGTCTGGGGTGGGGGGGCAAGTTGGCTCTTTGAAAGTTGTCCACTCTTGCTATAACCTATAAGAGAGTTGGGTTAATGCAAATTGTTGTACAACTGGCTGCTTGCTTGTGGTCTTCTACAAGATGACATTCTGACCAACACTGTCTACTTTGACTGACACAAGCTCTCCAGCTGCAAAAGATCTTTTCCATCACCCAGTGCTTCCTCCCTTTAAAAGGGAGATGCTGGCAACTGAACCTGGAAAGCTTTGCATGCAAAGCCTGAGCTACACTACTGAGTTGTGATCTTTTCCTAAGCATCACAAACAGAAGAAAGTGATTTATACCAGAGGCTCTTTCACACTATACAACTACAGCACTATAATTCCACCCTAACTGCTGTAGAATCGTAGAGTCAGAAGGGACCACAGGGCCACACAACTAAAGCATTTCTGAAAGATGCCCATCAAACCTCTGTTTAAAGACCTCCAAAGATGGAAAGTCGAGCACCCTCCAAAACAATCTGTTTGACTGTTGAACAGCTCTTACAGGAAAAAAAAATTCAATGTTTAGGTGGAATCTCTTTTCTTGTGATTTGAATTCATTGGTTTGTGTTCTTGTGGCTGTATCCTATGGAATGTTGAGGATTTGTAGTTTGCTGAAGCCTAGAGTTTTCTGACTGAAAATTCTAAATAACCGCCCCAACCTGCAAGTCCCATGATTCCATGGGATGTCTTAACTATGTAGTTGTGAAAGGGCACTAAGTCAAATTACTTGTCTGTCTTTTTCAGTGTTTCGAACCCAAAGCAAGGAAAAACTAGGTCATGCAGGTTCAGGGATTCTGAGAGTTGCAGTCCTAAAATAACTTTTCAAGATTTTTTTTTTTACCATTATCTTTATTGAGATATAAGTCATAATAAATAATAAATAATAAATATAAATCATGATAAACAATAGCTTGCTTTCTATACTTCAAATAGTAGCTATCCAGGGTCATAGGCAGAGAGACATCTTGTCCATGACTGGCTTCTTGATCCTTTGTAAGTGGCCTCTGGAATCTTCCCATGTAAAAAGCTGACCATGTCAAAATTCACTCTTCTGCGCTCCTTTCAGAGAGAGAAAGCTGGTCCTCCATTGCGTCTGTTCGCCTTCACTTTAGGGTTTGCTTTGGATTCCTAATTTCAAAGTTTTAAAAATCAATTTTAATTTTAATTGGGCCTGATCCCTGTGGAAGAGGGCTCGCTAGAAATACAAATCTATCACTGAACAGTTCCACTTTTAATGGTGACTTTGGTCTGTTCTTTTTTACTTGAATAAGAATTTTTAAAAAAGGTTTTTCTTCCTCAAGCTCCCCAAATATAAAACTATGGAAGAGTCACAGCTGTATGTCCTAGTTTTTAATGTGGCAAGCAAATCCTACACACTGGATGTTAGCATGGAAACCGAGAGTAACTCCCCAAAGGAGACGAAGGACCTGGATTTGAATCTAATTTCTTCCTTAGCAACACCAGTCTGCGTGCCTCACATCAGCACATGCTATTTTTAAAACTCATCTCCTGGCAAGGAAACGGTACATAATGTGGAGTAAATCAAAGCCAGATAAGTGCAAGAAGCTCAGTGCATTTGTGTACCTCAGCACATTGTGGGACTACTATGCAGATACTAATAATGTTTGTATATTTAGATGAAGCAATTATACCCCACTTGTCCTACAGTGGGCTCAGGATGACTCTCCTCTTCCTACTTGTCCCTCATGACAATGCCGTGAGGTAGACTGAACGAAAAGAGGGTGCATTGTCCAAGGTCACCCAGTGGGTTTTCTGGCCCGGTCGGGATTTGAACCTGGACATCCCAAGACCCAGCCACCCTGCTTCTGGGCTCTGGGCGGTTGCTGGCAAAAACAGGACAGTGTTTGACTGTCAACATTAATAGTCTTTCAGCCTGCATGCTTCTGGAGGGAGGTGAAATAGCCATTTTGCAAACCTGGGCCTTTTTACATCATACAGTTACAGAGCTACGATTCCACTGTTAGTGCCATAGTAACATCCTGTGGAATCCTGGGGGATGCCGTTTGGTGACTAGCACTCTGTGGCTGAGAAGTTTAAACACCCCATCCCTAAACCACAAATCCCCAAAAATATAGGATGTTGCCATAGCAGTTAAAGAGCAGTTATAGCACTATGGTTATGTTGTGTAAGGTCCCCAGAAGTGATGTCCAAATATTTCCAGTTTTAAAATGAGGGGGGATGACCACAGTCTGCAGACATCCAGCAGTGATGAGTGTGTTGTCAAACTGAAAACTGGAAATAGCTCCTCTACTTTTAACAGTTGTGTAAAAGCAGGAATTTCAACAGATGTTGCTTTCACACTAACAGGTAACTAGCAGCACCTGCTGAAACTCCCTCTTCCATACAGCCATCAAAAGTACAAAAGCCACCTCAAGAGTTCAATCTGACTACCCTACGGAGTAGGGGGAGGTAGCCTCTTGGGGCTCTGCAGGTGGCCATCCCTGTTCTCTAGCCACTGTTCCACTCTGGAATGCAATTTGGTCTTTAGCGCTATGGAGATTCAGACAATGTGCAGGGCAAAGCCTGCGCCTTCATGCAAAGCCAGTTGCCTGAAGTAGAATTTGCAGTGGAATATGCTGCCTTGGAGTGTGATGGAGTTTCCTTCTTTGGAGGTTTTTAAGCAGAGTCTGGATGGCTATCTATCCGGAGTGCTTTGCTGTGCGTCCCTACATGGCAGTGGGTTGGACTGGATGGCCCCTGTGGTCTCTTCCAACTCTATTTTTTTAATATTAAAAATATATTTATTAAATTACAAAAGTTCTAACATACAAAACATATAAAACAAAAACACACAACAAATTTCTCTTATTTGTTCTCTTCCTTTTGAGTGCACTCTTCTTCCTCTCTTCTTATAAATCTTTCGTCTTATTTTCATTCTTCAAGTGCGTTTTACCATATATATATATATATATTTAAATAAGTCATTATACATCAGACAATAAATACAGTAAATACAATAATACATAATACAACACAATACAGTACATAGTATATAATACAATTAACATTTCACATACAGTGCACATTATACATATCTACCAACCTACAACATTAAACAATTAATGACTTCCATTCACTTCACTATCGAATAATATATTCGTATTCCTCTTTGCTCCTGATTTATTGGTTTATATTGTTCAAATCCTTATTGGCCTTATCTTCTCTGGTCTATAATTTATTCTTACCTTTATTTTATCAATCATTCTCTAGAATTCCCTAACTTATTATTAATTCCTCTTTGCATATCGATCTTACAAATTCTTCTATCGTCCTTGTGTTTTCATATACTCTTATTAATTCATATATTCTTATTCATTTATTTCCTTATTCTTAACATTCCTAAATAAACGTATCTCCTCTATTAGCCCTTCTTACTATTGTTGCTTACTTACCTATTCCTGCCTGTGATTCTTTATATATATATCTTACCTTGCTATCCTACTAAGTGTCTTATTTAGAACATTTAACCAACTCTATGATTCTAAGTGCATTTTGGATTCTTAATCACATTTTGTTACATCCACCCTACTTTTCCAAGAGGTGAGAAGAATCTAAAGCCTGAAAATGTTAGGTTTTTTTAGATTATAACTCCCAGAATCCCCAGCAAACATAGTTATGCTGCCTAGGAGATTCTATACTTATAATCCAAAAGTCTGAAAATGCCAGGAGTGCAATGCTTACACAGGTTTGGTTTCCTTGGGAAGATCACTGGAGATCTATACATTTCCATGCCACCTTTGAGAGATGCCATCCTGAATTCTTTGGAGGAAGTTTGGGTTGTAAGTTCAGTTATCTCTGTGCTTTTTAAACCCTCTGTTCCATCAACTATATGCCTTTGTTCAACATACTCCCTTTTTTCTTTTATTTTGATGTTTTTGGTCTATCAAACATGCTACTGTGTTTTTTTAATGCTCTATTGACTGAGATAAATTATTATTTGATTTACAGGCCATAGATACCAAAAGACAGAGATATTCCCTGGTAAATAAGATCTACTAAAGAGGAAAAATGAATATACAGCAGTCTAGAACCTTCAGGAATATGTGATGAGTTGGGTCAGGTTTGGACTATGGTTACTGGGAGAACAAAAGTGTCACAAAATATCTATGTTTTTCTCCATGGCAGACTTCCCTGTCCTGGTGTCTGCCAGATGAGCTGGCCTATAGCTTCCATAATCCGTAAGCACCAGTTTCAGGATGGCTAATCCATGCTCTACAGCATTTCTCAAATGAAAACCAGGACATGTGTAGCCAAGCCACGTCAGAGTGAGGTCAAGATGGAAAAACCTATTAATGAGGAAAAATACACAAGCTAGGGGAGACTGCAGTAGTTTGCTTTTGCCTGAGCCTACAAGAAAGGACAAGATCCTGACAGTTTCTCTCCTTTCCTCTCCCTGCCACTCAGTTAACTGATTGCAAACTACTGTTGCACTTTGAACTCAGTTTGCAGCAATGGAAGTATATTGAGGACAAAAAGGGAAAGTGAGAGGAGGAGAGAGAAACTGGGACACTTTAATAACAGCTGAAAAGTGGGGCAGAAGATTAATTGGGACTATCCTGGCCAAGATGGAGCAGTTGGAGGGTGTGCTAATCTCTAATGGGAGATCTAACGATAGTTTGTGGGATGGAGAATGAGGTTGTAGAAGCCTAGTGGATCATTCTGCCTCAGTACCTCCATCAGCTCAACCTTCAAGTCAAGAATCTGATTGTACAGGAGGACATTAACCACACAGTGCCCACAACCTCAGCAGCAGATGGTGGGATGGCAGCAGCAGTGGCAGTGCTGTTTCTCATGAGCCCCTTGTCTGTCTGTCTCTCTTGGAAGACAAAGCAAGGTCTTTCACACACCTTGTCTTGCAGCTTCACTGCAACTAGATTTAGGTGACTTTCAATCAAATACTTCTCTTAATATACCTTGCCCACATCTCAGAGCCTGACCCTGACCCTTGGTCTTGTCAGGAACCGAATTCACACACACAAATATAATAGCGCAAATACACTATTTATTAGGAGCGTGATACATAGTACAGGATTTCAGTGAGCCAACTGGAGGCAATTAGCCAAATCCAAAACATTAAAAGCAAAGAGTTTCTCATCTCGCCCGCAAGAGACCTTGGAGTTCTGGTTTAGCCTGTCAGCACTTATCACTACATTCCTAGCTTTGTTTATCTAATGGTCTCTGGTTCTCATACCTTGTTACAAGCAAGCTGCCAATTAACTCCTGCTACATGTCCCATAACTAAAATGTGGAGGGCTACCCGACAAGTCTCTTCTCCCCAATCCTTAGTGCAAAGAGAAGGAATCTCATGGTGAGAGCATTGCTTTGACACGTGTGTGCATTCCTCATTTGGTAGACTTGGAGTTTTATATTTGAACGGCATACCCTGTGCAACTGTGATTAACGCCTGATATATCATGCTTAATAACAGTGACCATACCACATTCCTGGTAACATCACAAGGGGGCATCCCTAAGTCTCAAGTTTTAGCCCCTATCTATGCATCCATCCCTTTATTTATATTCTGTCTTTCTCCCAGACTGGAACTCAAGGTGGCTTACAAAAGATTGGATTGAAAATTACAGTAAAAGCACATATAGGTAAAAACATATGAAAGTTGAGATTAAAACAGAGTAGAACTAATAACAGAAGTAAAATACTAGTTTAAAGCAAAGACTGAAAATACCACAGCAGCATAAAAACTCCTTTTCTTATTAACAATAAATTCCCACATGCTTACTGGTATAGAAAGGTTTTAGCCTGCAGCTGAAAAGACAGAAAGAAAGAGCTGTCCTAACTTCCTTAGAGAGGAAGTTCCAAAGTGTGGGGGCAGCCACAGAGAAGGCCTTCTTCTGCGTTCCCACCAAATATGCCTTTGAAGGTTGTGGGATAGAAGTGTTTTCTCTAAGAATCATAGCACTCAAGCAGACTCATGTTGCTTATTGCACAAGTTTGTTCTTGTTAACTGCCAGCAAGTTAACTTCAACTTATGGGGACCCTATGAATGAAAGACATCTAAGTCATCCTATCCTCAACCATCCTGCCCAGGTCCTGCAGATTCAGGGATGTGTCTTCCTTGATTGAGTCTGCCCCTTTGTAATGCAATCTGCCTCTTCTCTTACTGCCTTCCATCTTACCAGGCATTATTGGTTTTTTTCCAGTGAGACATGTTGGGATGACCATCTCAGTATACTCATCTTGGTTTCTAGGAAGAGTTCACGCTTGATTTGCTCTAGGACCCATTCATTTGTCTTTTTAGCAAGCCACAGTATTTGTAGAACTCTTCTCCAGCACCACATTTAAAATGACTTGATTTTCTTACTATCATCTTTCTTCACCGTCCAGCTTTCAGAACTACCCATAGAAACTGGAAATATAATGCCATGGACGATCCTAACTTAAGTATTCAGTGATACATCTTTATGTTTCAGGATCTTGTCTGGTTCATAGCTGGCCTTCCAAGTCCTTCTGTGATCATTTTGTTTTGTTTTCTCAGTGTTCAACTGTAAACTTACCTTTACACTTTCTGCCTTGACTTTCTCCAGTAATTGTTCCAAGTCTCTACTGTTTTCTGCTGGTCATCTGCATATCATAAATTGTTGGTGTCTTTTCTGCCAGTTTTCATTCCTCCTTCTTCTGAATCTATTCCTGCTTTAGTATGGTATGTTCAGCACACAAGTTAAACAGATAGGCTGATAAAATGCAGTCTTGCCTGACCCCCTTGCCAGTTGGAAACCATTCAGTTTCTCCATCTTCTGTCCTAACAGTAGCCTCTTGCCCTACATACAGGTTGTGCATCAGGGCAATCAAATATTGTGGCACACCCATTTCTTTATGAGTGATCCATAGTTTTTCATGATCTACCCAATCAAAGGCTTTGCTATAATCTAAAAAGCACAAACTGATTTTCTTTTGAAATTCTTTGGAATGCTCCATTATCCAACTCTCAGATCACAAGACTGGGGGATACTCCTAACCAGGCAACCCTAGCTACATCTGTTCACAGATATACAGAGGAGTCTTATCCCCATTGTTGAAAGAAGGACTATTGTTATCCCAGTTGGTTTCTGTACATGGAGGGGAGGGGTCCTTCACCTCATGCATCAAAACATCCTAGCCATTGAGGTAAGCAGGATGCTGGGCTTTGACAGGCCCATGGCATCATCCAACAGGCCTGCAAGAGAGAACTTCTGGAGTGAAGGACAAAAGGGAAAGTCGAGGAACTAAAACAGATTAGGCTTGAAAGCGACAGTTAAAAATAAAAATTAAAAAAAACAAAACCATATAGTTTCTTCTTTTACCAGCCGTGTGGATTTTCAGTTGAAGATGCCCTAAGGTTTAGGTGACAACATGTGGTGGCAGTGTGAAGATTAGCATGGTGAAAGGAGGAGAAGGAAAGGAGCCCCTAGAGATACCTTGGCCTACTAAGAACATGAAGGTGAACAGAGGCCTGCCTTTCTGGCTGGATATTCTGGAATTCCAGCTAATTCCTCTAGAATTCAGTCCCTGAATCTATTTCTATGTACAGTCCATCACCAGTGAGTGGCCTAAATGGAGGTGCAGATCTGAGATGATCCAGATGGCTTCAGGTTTAAAAGTAAGCACAAAAAGGATTACTACAGCAATTTAGCTGCTGGGGGACCAAATTGATGATATCCTGCCTTCATTCAAGCTGACTGAAGGAGATGCTAAAACATATTGTACAATGATGGAAGGATTTGAAAGGCATTTCATTGCAATGTGCAATGTGATTTATGAAGGCTTAAGTTGAATCTGTTAAGGATGTTATTACTGCTCTATACTCACTGGCTGAATATTGTGAATATAGTGCCCATCATGATGAGATAAACTGTGACAGAATTCTTATGAGGAGTCAAAAATCTCAAGGAATCTGAAAATCTGCAGGTAGATGAGGGGTTCCCTCTGAGGAAAGCACAATAAACAGCAGCATTACCTCTCTGATAGACTGTGTTTCTATACTGAAGGAGAAGAAACTGAAGCTACAGTGGGATTTATGGGAATCTCAGGAAACAAGAAAGAAAAATGCCAGTGATGTAGTGGGAAGAAACATAGAATGGAGTATTGCCCAATAAAAGATTCAGTCTGCTACAATTGCAAGCTCAGGGAGCATTTTGCAAAGACAATAGAGAAAATTGCAACTACTTCAGCTAGTTTTCTCAGATCTGTTGCAGAAGGCCAAATCATTAGGGCAAGTACATTGACAGCAAAAATCAGGATGGATGGACACTGGATAGAATTTAAGTTGGATTCTGGAGTGGATCTGTGAATGCAGCATTGGCTGCATGTGTACTACACTTGAGTTAAAGTTTATTGAAATCAGACAAGAACCTGAAAAGCCCAATAGGAAAACATCTAGCTGCTCTGGGAAGGTACAGCAACTATTCAGTATAATGGCAAAGAAATAAGAGAACAGATCTATGGGGTAAAAGGCTTAGAATGTCCTCTGGTAAGGCTGAAAGCATGTGAGCAAAAATATTTTATCATCAGTTAACCTACAAATAGAATTGTTGTGTTGTATGCCCTTAAGTAATTTCTGACTTACGGCAACCCTAAGGAGAATCTATCACAGGGTTTTTCTGGGGATGAGAGAGTGTGATGCGCCCAAGGCTGCTCAGTGGGTTTCCATGGCTGAACAGGGAATCGAACCCTGGTATTCACGGTTGTAACCCAGCTCTCAAACCACTACCCCATGCTATCTCCCAGAAGTAGAATACCCCACACTTGTTCAAAGTGTGGAGTATTTCAGTTTAACATGAGATTAAACTGAAACAAAATGTTAAAGCTTTCTCCATTAGCTTTCTTAGGAATGTGCCAATTTCACTGCTTAATGAAGACAAGAAAAGCCAGAAGGAAATTATTGAAATGGAGGTTGCTCAATCAGTAGATAAGGTCAGAGATTGGTGTGCTTTTGTGGTCATCACAGATAGACCCAATTGCAGTGATGTTTTTAAGTCTTTTACTCCAACTCTTAAGTCTCTACCTTCGAGTCTCAAGTCAAGTCTCAAGTCAAATATCAAGAAGATACTTTCAAGTCAAGTCTCAAGTCTGGGAGCCAACTTTATATCTCAACCTATATTCCATAATTTCTAGACAGAGTTGAATAAAGTCAATTTTAACAATTTAAGCAAGGTAGACTCTCCACGTTCAAGATTTTGCCATCTGCAGCTTTGGAAGTGGGGAATAAGATCCTTCTTACTTCCCATTTCTGAAGCTGGATGATTTTTCAGAAGTGGGGAATCGGATCCTTCTTACTCTTCATTACTGAAACTTCTAAAGCTTTAGAAAGAAAGATCCTTCCTCCTCAAGCCTGTTGCCTAATCTGTTTGCTGTTCCCCTCTGAGAAATGTACCCTGTACTCTGGGAGTGAGTCTTGCCTGCCACTCTTAGGAAAAGTTTTGGATGGCTCCTCCAATATGCAGTGGGGATAGGCTGCTGAACAGACCTCAAAGACACCTCAAGCCCATTGCCTAGCCTGTTTGCTGCTCCCCCTCTGAGAAATGCGCCCACACTTTGGGCTTGAGACAGATTGTCATGTGTCCAGTAGGCAAAAAAGGAATGGAAGCATTGTTCAAAGTCATAAGGTTTCTGGATGAATGTGTTATGTTACTGAACCAATGGCAGCAAGTCAGTCACTAAAAATATACAAGTCTCGGGTTAAGTCAAGTCCATGCATCATTTATTGCCAAGAAGAGTCTGAGTCAAGTCACTGAAACGACTTTAAGTCCAACTTGAATCTGAGTCAGTTGACTCAAGTCTACATCACTGCCCAATTGAAAGGAATGTGTCTATGTAGATTTGACATAGGTAAAAGAGATATGCAGTGGGGATAGGCTGCTGAACAGACCTGGCAGACCCTGGCAGTTATGGAGCACACAGTCACAAGGTTCACACAGAGGCAGCTAGGCAAAGTCAATTTCTTTTCCACCAACAGTGGATTTGGGAAAGTGCCATTTATTTCAAACTCCATGAAACAACTGCATTTGTCACTCCTATTGAGTGCTCTTGTTTCAAAAGGCTACCCTTCAGGATCACATGAGCTTCCGAACAGCTTCTGAGCACTGCCAAAAAATGAGCCATTTGTTTTGTGATAATGAGGTGTTTCATTTGCAGAAGAACCTTCTCTACAGAAGAGAAGGTTAAGAGAGGACATGATAACCATGTTTAAATATTTGAAGGGATGTCATGTTCAGGACGGAGCGGGCTAGTTTTCTGCTGCTCCAGAGACCAGGACAAGGAGCAATGGATTCAAGTTGCAAGAAAGGAGATTCCACCTGAACCTCAGGAAGAACTTCCTGATGGTCAGAGCTGTCCAGCAGTGGAATATGCTGCTTCGGAGTGTGGTGGAGTCTCCTTCTTTGGAGATTTTTAAGCAGAGGCTGGATGGCCATCTGTTAGGAGTGCTTTGATGTGGGTTCCTCCATAGCAGGGGGTTGGACTGGATGGCCTCTGTGGTCTCTTCCAACTCTATGAATCTATGATTTTGCTGTGCAGACAAAGTTATAGTCACAAGGATGACTATGAAACAGTATAACGCTGGACTGTGCCAGGTCTCAAAATGTTTCTACAGGCTAACATTGTGCTTAAAAAGGAGAAAACATGTACGTGATGTCCAAAATGTGATTCTTCTGGGATATGTGATTGATGGAGATGGTATATAATCTGAACTGGAAAACCTGGTGGTAATTTTAAACATTTCAGTCCCCAAATTACTTGTGGAAGCCTATTAGTTTCTAGGAATGGGAAATTTCCTGGAGTACCTCCTGTCCTATCTCAGATCTTACAAGTCTATTGAATGAACTATTCAATTCAAACAATGAGCTTGTCTGGGATGCAGGTCAGGAGCAAGCCTGCAGAGAGGGCAAAACCACACTGACTCTTTCACCTATTATGGTAGGATTTATGTCATTTCAGCAGATGTCACAGTCTTATGGACTAGGAGTGCGAACTGCAGAAGATGTTAGGCAACCTCATCCAATGGTCTTTTCTTCAAAGACACTGTTAGGGGCATAAAGGTGCTACCCACTGATTTTAAAAAAAAAAAAGGCCTGGCAATCACATGGATATATGATGAGCTCAAAGATTTTAGAAGGGTGCAACTTCGTATAAGGATGTAAAATATAATGGAGAAGGCTAGCTGGAGAGAATTGTATCTATTCTGCTGGAAGTTTGGCAAACACAGCGTGCTATTGCTGTTTAAGATAGATTATTGATGAGAGAGACCTGCATAATCATTCCAGTCAAGATTCATCGGAAGATCTTTTTGCACATGCACAGTGGAGGCAAGGCAATCACAAAGTTCTGAGCATGGACAAGGGAATTAGTGTGGTAGCTGTTGGGATTAAGCATGTAAAACATTGACTCTTTTGTCCTTGCATGTGAGGATGAGTAATTAAGGTATTTTTCTCCGTGCTGCATGAGAAAGTGAATGTTCATCTGCAATATTCTCCCTGTATTCAAACATCCCAAAGAGTCACAGGAGGAATTATTTTGCAGAGGAAAAAACACACATGGTCCAACCCCCTTCTTGTAACTTTACAGTGAGGTAGCTAAGTCCCTGACATGATACATAACACATCTAGTGAATTGTGACATTGCATATCAGGGCATCTCACACAGTAGATCTATGGCACAGCAGGCCCATAGGGCTATTATGTCCATTGTGGAACAGGCATGCTGCTGTCTCTACTTACACAATAGTCCCAAATACATACCTATAGTTTTGCCCTCCTCCTGGGAATATGGACATGATGCATCCCTACAGTTCACCTTTATTTGCTTGTCAGTCAGAGTACAATGATGTAAATATGTAACAGGATTCCAACCACAGGCTTTTGTGTGTGTAAAACTGATTGATTGATTGATTGATTGATTGATTATTTATTTATTTATTTATTTAACAAAATCCCAAGTGTCCCCCCTCCCCGCAACAATTCCTCCAGAACACTTTGGGATATTCAAATACCACGAGAAAACTGTGCAGAATTCTCACTGATCTATTAATCTTCCACAGAGGTTTCCTAACTGTTGCGGAAATCCATTTTTTGATCTGAAAACAGATAACATGAATATTCTTTCTTTACCTGGGATCTTAACTGAAATAGAAGAAATGGTGTGTATTTCTGAAGCTACCATCCATCACAAACTGTTGTGGCATCAGAATTCTTCAAGAAACCATGGGAAAAGATGGCATTAGACTTTTTTCATTGTCAAGTGATTTGATATCTCCTGATTACAGATTACTATTCCTATTTCTCCAAAATTTTCAGTCTGCAGAATCTGAATGCCAATATAACGATTCTCTATTGCAAATCTATATGTGCCTAGTACGGCCTCCCTAAGTGGTCTAGACTGACAATGGATTTCAGTTTCTATCTATGAAAACATCAGATGTCCATAGGTCTGCAAAAAAATACAGAGTACACACCAGATATCTAGCCCACAGTTCTGTCAGAGCAATGAGTTCATACAGGCAGCTTTAAATATAGTGAAAACACAACTGAAGAAGATGATCTACATAATCAGATGTGACAAAGCCGTGAGGAAAGAGTTATGGCTGGAATTCATGATTACAGTTACAAACGTAAAACCTAAGAGTTATGCATTAGTGACTGATTCATACTCACAGTCTTAGGTATTCAATAGTGTAGGGAGTGTGTAAGGATCATAAATGTCTTCCAGTCCAGGCAACAACTGCTGCGAGAAGTGGAGATTTGTTCTTCTGTCAATCAAGAGACCGCAGAGTAAGGTTGCTGCCTCTTTCTTGCAAGCAACAGCCAGTCTGAGGGGGAATTGCGACAGGGATTCTGCTTTTGATTGTCTCAGCAGTGATCTCTTGTGGAAGTGTGTGTAGAAACATCAGTCTGCTGTATCACAATCAGCGGGAGAAGAGGCCCCCATCACCTGTAGCAGCTGCAGCCCAGTAAGTCAGGTTCGGGGGGGGGGGTCAGGAGATGCTACTTAGCTATGTAAATAAGGTAGTTACATAGGTAGCTGATCTTGGCCAACGTAATTTTGTTAATCTCATACCAAATTAAAGCTAATTTCATTGAAGAGTAACCATCCAGTAAGGCTGCGTAACCTGTGCTTTGGGTTATGATTTCCCAAGTTCTTTGGCTGAATGTTTATTAATTATCTGTAGGAAGCAGTTATCAAGCCTTCTCTGGCCTTCTCACTTTACCCTTGAACCAGTGAGTTCACTCACATTGCCTCACTTAAACTCCCACTGCTGCCCATAGCAGATTTTGACATTTTTCCAACCTAGAAATTTGGTTTGTGATGACTCAACGCTCTTGGGTGGTGGATGCATCTCTCCCCCACTACTTCTGTTTTATGGTGAAAGCAGCGGGGAGGGATCCAGCTTGTCTCATTTGCTCAAGTGCTGCCTCCTTACATGGAACCTCAGCTGGCTTTCTGCTGCTGCTGCTGCTGCTGCTGATGTCCACTTGCCAGGGGTCCACCTTTATTTTCTGCTTGTGTTTCTTTTGGATTTCTTCCTCCTGCTCTCCCTCCTCAGACGCAGAGTGAGGTTCATTTCCTCCTTCTCAAAGGTTTGGTGGAGAATGTGTGTGTACACACTCTCTCTCTCACACACACACACACACACAGCTCTTAAAAGTTACTTTTTTGGACTACAACTCTCAGAATCTCCCAGCCAGCATGAACAGAATTTTGGGACTTACAGTCCAAAGCAGTAACTTTTTAAAGCCATATTTAAGTAATGCCAGTAGACAAGCTTAAGGGTTTTGATGAGCATAGTGACTGAAATGGTTGCATAAAACAGATTTTGTTTTAAATTGTATATAAATCATGATATGCAATAAAAAAAGTCTGCTTATACACACAGCAAACTGTTATGTACAATAAGACAGACTTCAGCATACCCATCAACAAATATAAAACAAGATGAAAATTCCCCAAGAATTCAATAAATTAAAATACTGAAGTCTTTATAAGAAAGCAATGCTAACAACATTTCCCTTTAAAATATTCATCGTATTAGAGGATGTCTTTTTAGGATGTACCTTGATAGCCTTATTTTGAAGATGAACCCTCACAAATCAATAAGATGTGAATCTTGCAGTCTATTATGAGATGAATGGAACATGGCAGAAAACCAATTGCAAAGTAATGTTAGATAGAGTTGTGGATGAGTAATGTTAACTGTTGTTGATGGAGATCAAAACTGGAGCTGAAGCTTTCCCAGGTGAAAAACAAAGTGTTTTTTATGAAGTGTGTGGAATTGGCAAGTAAAGCTTATCTAGAAAAGATCAGAAGTCTCCTAACTGTGATGACAGGAAATCAATCAGGAAATGATGGAAGTGGGTCATATGTTTTGCTGAACCCTTCCAGTATTTGAAGCCCCATTGTAATTCATGAGTGATTTTCCCCCTGAGTGTTTTAGTGGTACTCCTCTTTTCCTGCCAAGTTTCATAAAATAATTGAAATCCCACTTTGCTTTGACACAGTATAAATATCTACTGCCGGCACTGCGTTAAGCTTCCATTATACAAGCCCTATGCCGAGTACCAATGTAGCACAACTTATGTGCCTCTATGACAATAGCACATGGCTGACAATCCATGATTCACTTGCAATGTGCAGAGGCAATGTCAAGCATCAGTGTGCATGTGCAAGCTATTCTGTGAGCTTTGATCTGCTACTGCATGTTTAACAGCATGTGCAGCTTTGCTTCCACTGATGTCAATGGGATGTGATTGTTGTGCATCATCCACAAAATTTACTCCATGTGTAGTGTAAAATATACATGTGTATATCATTGCCTGTGTATGTTGTAACAGGATGAGGCCAATGGCCACAATCCAGCACGGCTCAACCACTATGCTACACTGAGCCATTTGTCATCCTCAGATGTATGGTAGAACTGCTGAAGTGACTCCACAAACATTCTGTGCCTGGTGGACATTGGAAGGAAGGGGATTCCAGAAGTACCTGGTTATGTCCCTGAATTCCTCCTACTGAGGTGGCCATAAAATGAAGATAAAATAGACCATGTAGCATGGACATTTCTCTCCTCCAACACTTGCTGCCATCTCCCAGCATCTGTCCCACCAGCAGTGGCTACAATTTGTTTCCCCAGTAATGAAGGGGAGCAGAGCAGTGGAAGGGAATAACACACAGAGTGCTTTAAGTTGGAGATAAGAAATGGCCACAATTTTACTGATTACAGCAACAATAAGCCTTAGTGCAGTATCAAGAAGATCAAATGACCTGGCTGTCTGATAATCCCACCACACAGCCCATTTGCTTGGGGTACATGCCATAGGATTCCAAATAGGGGCAGGCCATTGCATGAAACCACTGCCATCTGAGGTGAAGTCAGACCAACAAGTCCTAAGTTGGGAATTTTCCTAAAGATCTTCACCTCAAGGTGCTTTAAGGGAAGATAGGTATGTAGACTCGGGTCCTTCTAAAATGGATCTGACCTAATGTCCCAATTGCTACAAGATGCTATTGGGAACTGCCAGCCTCTTACCAACTGCAACCAAGAAAACTGTAATGTGGATCATAGAGTCCTGGCCCCAGTCCAAAAAGTGAACTTCGTCTGGTTGGAGAAGCAGCTCCAATCTGGATGAGATGTCAGAGTGGTGAATCAGATGGTCACACAGAGCTTCATCTACTAAGATTACTACCCCTGTTCTAAAGGAATGAGCCCCAAGCTACCTTGTGGGAGATCTGGCACAACCAGCTCAGCTCTCAAGACCAGCATGAACTGTAAACATGTCAAAGGAGGACCTGTTGGCTACGGGTACATAGCAAGATACTCTTGAATAGCATAGACAAGATTTACGCTTGGTGGTTTTCTGCAAGAAACAGCATTTTCAGTGCAAGGAACTGCTTTCTTTTGCAGAGAAAATAATATTTTGGTGTAAAAATGTTATTTTCTGTGCAGAAAATGCTGTTTCCAACAGCAAACGCTGCTTTCTATGCAAATCAACCACTTGTGAATTTTGTGCAGAATAAGCCCTTAATTATAGAATTTTGTAATAAGTTTTTTTGTGCAACATTCCTGGGTATTGTGCATGGATCTTGGCTCAAAACCACACATGGCTATCAGGGGAAGAAAATGATGTATGAATATTGGGCAAAAGCTGCATAGAAATATTTGTTTTCTCCCCAATGGAGAGAAAACTGTGGAAATTATTCATCCTCACTTGCAAGGATTAAATAGTTAAATATTTATATCCCTCCACACTACACCACTAGATCTTAATAGGTATGATAGGGTGCTAGATACTGACCTGAGCAAACCCTTGATCTGGCAAAGGTCTCTTTGCAGTCTTTTGAATTTTCTAATAATGCAAAACAACACAAAACCATGGTAGCAGAGAAAATTAAACCCAAATGCAGAATGTTGGCTTGTGCCTTGTTTTTAAGATACATTTAAGGGGAAGATTTTGCAGGTGGTATCTCAAACAGTATCAATAGCCATCAGAAAATCCATGGGGGATGATGATTCACAGTCTTCCCTGACCATGGTGGTGGGGAAGCTCTCTCCATGTGTCAGGGTGCCAGGGTTTGATGTGGTAGCAGCAGTGTAAAAAACAAGAGCCACAAAACTAGAGAAGGAGAGTACTTCTTAAGAGCCATCTGGCAGAAAATAAGCAGGAGCCAGAGTCCCACAACGCCCCCACACCCTCTGCAAGAGCTGTTTTTCTAAGCCTCAGTGAAAGTCCCTTTCTCTCCTACACTTCCTCACCCAATGGAGACAGCAAGTCCTTCTCTGAATCCTTTCTCCAGCTTCCCATGTGTGTCCTGCCTCTTTCTGCCTCCCCTAAACCCGCTGTCCTTTTCCAAGCAACACATACGGAACACTGACTTCCTTTCCACGCAGGATTCAGCACAACCAGTCCTCAAGTCCTGGAGAGTAGTGGCACTTCTCCAGCTGGAAAATGTCCCTGGCTGTTCACAAAGCAGACAGACTTGTAGGTTGCTGGTTAGAGTCTAATCAATCTTTGCTGCTCTATACATCTCTGAAATTTTCTAAGACCCTCCAAGTAAGCTTTTCCCTGCCTTACCCATCACCTCTCATTTACAGATTGCAAAACATCATGATCAGGGGGATTACAAATCATGCTATCTTGCTCTTGATTTTGTGTGTGTGTGGAATATACACATGGCTTGGTACATATGTTGGTCTTTAAGGAAGGAATATACACATGGCTTGGTACATATGTTGGTCTTTAAAGTGCAAAAATCCTCTTCATTTTTTCCCCCTAAAATGGACTAACATGGCCACTCCTTTAGGATTTTGCAGGGCAGTCTTGCAAAGGGCAAACTGTACGTCTGGTGTGCTTTGAACTGGCTGTTTAGACCTTTAGTTCTCAAGACATTTTGGACTTTGACTTCTAGAACCCTTGATCATTGACCTTACCAAGTGGGGCTTCTGAGAGGTGAAGTGGGGATCATTAATGGCTTCTGTATCAGAAGGTAGTGAATCTGCTTTGGGTTTGAATCTGAGCTTTGAGGGAGCTATCCAAGATACTGAATCTGTTTGACAGATAGGGTTCAGTGGCTGGGGCAACTCTTTAAAGTTTGGACTAAAAGCTAGAGTGCATTCATTGCTCCGCTGACATGGAAGCCTCCAGCTGCCATTAGTGTGCAGTCCAAAGCTTCTGATCAAAGAAAGCCCCTGTTCTAGACCAGGTAATGTAAGACAGAGATGAGGCACAGAGACCCATTCTCATCCCTAGTATGAATGTAGGGGGTGATTATAGGCAAGTCACACACTCAATTTCAGCCCCTTGTTCTGCAATGTGAAGGCCTTACATGGATGTGTATATGCAGACGTGGAAAGACAGTGCAAAGATTACACAACAAGATATTGTAATTTGGACTTCCAAGCATGCAACTGCTTTGTAGTCACATTTACAATCATGGTGCCCTTGCCAACCTTGAAACCCATCTTCAAAGCCAGTCAGGCACCCTAAGCAACCAAGATGTGTCGTGCTGGTGAGAGGGGTGCTGCAGGATGATGTGACCAACCCTCTCCTGCCATCAATGAATAGAACAGAAGCGGGGACCATTGTGGGGTTCTCTCACATGTCTTTGTTGCCTTGTTGCGGGAGGGGGCTGATCATGTCATCCTATTCACCAGTGCCACAGAACCCTGTTTTTCAGGGTAGCTGACTGGCTTTTAAGGTGGGCTTCAGGGGTTAGATCAGGAGATGGAGCATAGCTACAATATCATGGCTATGCCTCTGATGCAGAATCTCAGCCAGTTTGTATGAAACCCTTGATAGTTTGAGGATCATTACATACTACATAATTATAGGACTATGATTCCACTTTAACTGTGATAACTGCATCCTATGGAATTCTGGGATTTGCAGTTTAGGGAAGGATATTTAGAATTTTTCAACTAGAGAATTTTAGTGCCTCACTAAATTGCAAACCCCAGGATTCCATAGGATGCAGCTCTCACAGTTAAAGTGGAATCATAGTCCTACAGCTGTGTAAAATGAAAGGCCTCCTATACAGTTCTGAGTATTCTTAAGACTCAAAAGGGTTTCTCGCACCTCTGACGGGATACATCACAAAGTGTATTCCAGTGCCCTCCCTCCATGTCACTGGGCTCCCTCCTAGGCTTTGCAGATGCTGGCGGGAAGCAGCATTGTGCTAGATGACATTTGCCACCGTGCCCCTGAGATTGCATTGCTTTGGGGCTTGGTGGGAAATTTAAATTGTGGACAATTTCCAGATAAAACTACCAGCATGGCAGGGTCAGTTCAGATACTAGTGTTGGTGGGCCCCGATAGATGCCAGCAGTTACCATAACAAAGCAGTCGAAGATATTTTGATGCCTAAGCCAAAAATACATAGTGTTCTACCACAGTTGACTTGTACAGGAACTGAACAGATTGGCATTAAACTGTAGAGTGCCCACCACCACATCACTACAGCAGTTTAGGTAAAGGCGTTCAGAAGAGTTTCTTTGGCCATTCCCTTCCAATAGCCAGAAAGTAACAACCAGGGAGCTGCTGCTGCTACCCCTTAACATCTGCAGCCTGAAGCAGGTACCTCATCGTGTCTATCAGATAAAACCAGAACTGTGCCTCTAAATGGGTTCTTATCCTGATCCTGGTCAAAGTCTTGATTTGAAAACAGTTTCTGATGTTTGTACAGTTTGTGTTTCAGAGGATTTAAGATACCTGGAAGAAGTGCAGACTATATTGAAATGTATAAATTGGGGTTATAGCACCCTAACTCACTATCAGGATACAACATCCCATTAGCACAGCATAAATATCTGTATGTGAAGATACCCCAGCACGAGCCCCATGCAGGACAGCAACATTGTGTAATGCTATCAGTGACAAGGTACTGTTGTGCAATGCACAATGCTTAACCACTTAACACAAGACACAGTGCACAACTGCAGTATACAACATTGCTGTATGTGCAGCTCTGTCAAAGGCACTGCCATTTATGCCAGGCCTAGCTTAGCCATGATGTAGTCACCTTGCTGTGCATCCTTCAATGCTGTGTTTGGGGGATGAGAGCGGGGGGAGGGGGAATCAGTTGAAGCATGGAAGCATGGGTCATCTCAATGGACTGTTCCAGGGTAGTGCATGAGAATGAACAGTGTGAACGAGAAAGAACTGCTGGGGTGGTGGTGAGAGGTGTTCAAAAAGTGAAACTTTCTGTTCATCTTCAGTTCTGGCAAGAATGTTGCCTGAGTGCTGAATTAATCTACTATATAAAAGTCAAAGTTTGTCTGCATCAAGCAGGTGAAGACCTCATATGATTGGGTGTGTGAAGCGGGAAGACCTCATATGATTGGCTGGCTGTGAAAATTCTATGGAATCCTGGGGTTGGCAGTTCAGGGAGGGGCCTTCAGAATTCTCAGCTAGAGAGCTCAGGCCGGTTGCTATGGAGACAAGGCCAAGCAGCAAGAAGGAGGACAGTGTATTCCCTCAGGAACACAAACTCTGTATGTTAATAACTCTGAATGCAGATTCGATTGGGGAGTATGGGGAAAACTTACAGACGGGTACTGGACAAAACAGATTGGGGAATTAGAGACACTGGATCTCAAATCTGTGTATTTCAAGCACATCTGATTCCAAAGGTAAGGTAAGATAAGGTAATTCCTAAGGCATTTCTAACAAGAATTAAGTATGAGAAAATAAAAACCTGGGCCAGCTGCTATGGAGACAAGGCCTAGCTGCAAGGAGAAGACCAATATATTCCCTCAGAAACCAAACCTCTGTATGTTAACAACTGTGAGTACAGTTGGACTGGGGACTATGGGGAAAAGTTACAGATACTGGACAAGGCAGTTTGGGGAATAACAGACACAGGATCTCAAATCTGTAAGTGATCTTGTCTAACAGGATCTCAAACCGCATCTAATTCCTAAGGTAAGGTAAGGTAATTCCTAAGGTATTTCTAACAAGTATTCCCTATGAGAAAATGGAATTCCAGTCAACGCCGGTAAATACACTAGTCTTTAATAAAGTCTTTCTGGATATATTGACGAAGGCTGCTTTATTGAGTTAGTACAAAACCAGGCATTACAAACTCCACTTCCACCATTGTCAGCAGACTACAGTTGGCCCTTCACATTCACTAGGGTTAGGGGCACAGGACCCTCGCAAAAGTGGAAAAATCACAAATATCAAAATGAGTGTGTGTGTCTGTGGGAAGGGGCCTGAGGCAGGGTGGGGAATGGACACCTAGGGTTCAAATCAGGTCAGGGAAAGGAGAGAGAAAGCGAATGGGTCAGCATGGTTGCCCTGTCCTCCCTCTCTCTCACCCATTTCCTTCATTGTGTATGTGGGACATCAGGAGAGGGTTTGTGGTGCTGAGAAGTTGAGCTGTGAGCCATCCTTACCTGGCCAGGCAGTGGTTGGTGGAGAAAGAGGAAGACTAGAGATAGATTTTTCAAAGGGCTGTGAGATCTGACTGCGACTGCCAAGAAGGAAGGTTCCCCAAGAAAAGAAGCACCTGAGGTGGGGGGTGGTAAGGGTTGAAGAAACTTGCAAACAATCAAATCCGTGAAAGTCAAACACGCAAATGTGGAAGGCCAACTGTATATCTGTGGCACTGTGTGATATGTACAGCACTACCTATGCATGTGATTGTCCCTAACATAATGCTAGCCACAGACTTTTACTTACCTGGCAACATTAAATATTTGAATACAGAATGTTAAGGAAAACAAAATTAAAATGTCCAACTGCTGGAAGTGCTGGAGCTAGAGTAGTGTCCCTTGTCATCAGTGCCATCTTTGAATCTGTCCAAGAAATGCTTTCCACACAAATGCTATCTTACTCCAAGTAGCTCTCCAAACTGCAAAAGCTTTCTAGGTTTGGAATTCTGGAGTCAGCAGGTAGGGAGCGGGGGCAACTGTACATCCAGATTTTGTGGGATTGGACTTCCAACAGTCCTTTTGGCTGGGCTGGCTAGGGTTGGTGGGAGTTGCAGTTCAACCACATCCAGGGGGTCACAAGTTGTTCATCCCTGATATGTAGCAAGCTGATTGCTGGGGACCTGCCGTTTGCCCAAGCAGGGACGTTTGAGGATTAACACTGAGATCCACCTCATACAACACATGCTCAGTAAACGGATCATGCAGGATTATTCAGCAAAAGCTAAAATGTGTCCCAAGCCTCCTTTGAACTAATCACCTGGATAAACTCAAACAGTCAGTTTCTCTTTCTATAGTCCTTTCTTCTTTCTGCGTGCTACCATTTTCTCTAATTAGGGAGATTATCTCAGGCTGTGGTCTTTCCCTGTAGAAATAAATGGTTGTGCCATTAATACTGTTGGAATCCTGCTGATTTCCTTATAAAATGCAGATCTCAAAGCAGGAGGAAATGCTATTAAGTACACTCAGGGCTGCAAGTCTTTTTTAAATGGTCATTATTTTTGCTTCCATGTGCGTTTTCTGGGACCTTTAAAGAGCAGAGAGAGAGAAAGAGAGAGAAAGAGAGAGAAAGGAAGGAAGGAAGGAAGGAAGGAAGGAAGGAAGGAAGGAAGGAAGGAAGGAAGGAAGGAAGGAAGGAAGGAAGGTATAGTCCTGTCCATATTAGCCTCAGAAGTTTAAGGACAAGGAAGCTGTTGAGTAAGGTCTACAAATGCCAGGTTCAATTTGTCTCTTTCTTCCTGCAGCAACAAAGAAGAAATGGATGGAACAGCAGCATCCAGATAGATTTCCAGATTGGTCCTCTGAACAGCACCCTTCTGCTTCCAGAAGAACTATCACCATCCCATGATGTTCCATGAGTCTGATTACAGACAAGATGCAATGCTTTCTCACTTTCCCTTTGGATTGCCCTTCTTTGAAGAACTTCATCATCATCTATTTCTTCTGATATCATTGTTGGTGCTCTCTGCTTTTTCTTGTAGTATAGATCCTTCTTCGCACTCACCCCATGCCCCTCTTTCTGCATATGTTGGTTTTCTTCCATTCCCAGATTTTTAACAATCTAAACATGTACCATATACACACACATCTGTACAATAAATAGTGAAGAAAAATGTATACCTTTGCAGAACCTATAGTCTGTTACATCTCTTGTGACCCTTCACACAGACTTCAACATATTATGTCCAGCATCCCACATATGAGTCTTCTGATATTTACTGCAGAGCCCCAAATTCCAAGCTGGGTGGACATTGGGAAAAGGCTATGTTTTGTTTTTGTTTTCTCCATTACTGTCCAGCAGAATCTGGAGACAGATAATAGAGTTTCAAGTATAGCCTGGAAACCTTACATTTAGGACTATAACTCATAGAATCACCAACTAAACATGGTCACTGGCAATGCTGGATTTTCAACCTGTAGAGCTTGGAAAAGTTACTTTGGGGAACCACATGTCCCCCCCATTCCCAGATAGGGGAATTCTGGAAGTTATAGTCCAAAATAGTAATGATTCCAAGCTCTGGTTTCAAGTGATGTAACAGACAGTTGTGTTTTGCACCACTGTAATCTCTGGCTAAAATGGTTTGAAGACAGACATAACACTGCAAATGGTGGCCAATGTGTGTTTTTTACCAGGTCTTTGGATACCTGTAGTCTGGAATTCCTCTTACTAAAATTAAGCTGAAGATCATTTTAACAACACAGATAAAAGAGCTCTGAGAATGGGAGGAGAAGTATGTTTGTGATGGTCAGGGCATTACCACTGATGAACACTGATGACTGGTATCCTGTCAGTGAGTTAAATATTGTAAGTCCAACTTATGCTGTCATAACCCACTTTTTTGGTTACTGCAGAGGTCAGATTTCTTTACCAATTCTGCAAAGACCAAAATCACATCCCTCTATGGCCATTTCTATGTCATTGGAAAGTGCAGGGATCAGCAGAGATGTTTCCAGCTATTTTCTGTAGGACACCACCTGCAGGGAACTCCAAGGAATCCTGGAGGTTCCTGTGAATGTTGGTTGCAATGTTTCCAGCTGCAGGAAAATAGCTGGATACGTCTTCACTGATCCCCCCAATGACATAGATATGGCTGTGCGTGTGGAAGGGAAGGGGACTGCATTGCTGAAAAGATGGAGTTTTGTAGGGGAGTAGCACTGGGAGGTGTAGCAATAGAGACAGAGCAATGTGCCACATATACATCTCCTGATACAGGAGTCCTGCCTTTGTTTGCTTTTGTTTTAGCTTCTCCCTTGACCAGCAAAAGGCTACCATGCAATTTCTTTCACCCATCCATAAGTCCTCTAAGATGGCAATCTTCTATCTGTTTACTTGGATGCTAAGCCTATTGAAGTGAACACTGCTTTCATCTGGGTCAACATGCCTAACAATGCACTCTCAAAGTAAGGTGAGCGAATCTGAATTGGATGAGGACAGCTTCTGTAGGCTGAAGGATATGGCCTTGACTCCTGGTATCATTTGATTTCTGATTGAGGCACCAAATAGAGCTTTCCCACCCACTGTATTGGCCAGGGACCCAGCTTTGACCTCTTGTCCATTCCCCAGGCAGAGAAGAGAAAAAGGAAGAAACATTTTGTTAGTCAATGCTTGCAGGCACTCATAGTTGATCTTCCACCACTTTCTCTTTCCCATGAAAGCCATTTAAATAAATACATACATAGATACATAGATACATACATACATACATACATACATACATACATTTATATGCCACATTTCTCCCAAATGAGATCCAAGGCAAAATCAATGGAAAGGAAGAACAATGCTAGGAAGGAATCTCCATCATCCCCAAACAATGTCTGGAGACAAGAGGAATTCCCCTCATGCTCAGGGGTGGGGCTTGGTGAGGGGAGGATCTCGTTTGCAGGGATCCAAAGGCTAGATGGGGAAGTTCCATGGCCCAAATTAGACCTACTGTCTTGCACAAAGTGCTACGTCTGTCATCACTTTAGAAGTTTTGAAAGTTTTGAAAGTTTTCAAAAGTGTGCAAAAAAACCATAGAAGGCCTGCTGGTTACAGGCTGCTTATCAACACACTGAAGGCTCCTGCCAGAGATGCCAGAGAAGATAACACTCACTCCCTTGTACAGTGTAGACAGGTGTTCCACAAAGCCCTTTGCTTGCATGTTGCATGCTAGTTTATTCCTTTGCACTCAAGAGTGTTAGAAATTCCTTCATCAACATCATGCTGCTGAGCTTTCTATCTGTCCAGCCCTCCTTGAATTGTTTTCATTAATCCGTGACTCAAATTTGAGATATTAATTCTTTCAGTGTCCTCTGTTGTCACTGGTTTTTAAAGTAGTGTGTAGTGAGCTCTTTTTAAATGAACCTGAAATGGTAGCTGTAAGGACATGCACTGATTCCCAGGTTCTTGGGCCAGTGGTTCATAGTGAGCTCTCTCAGTTGCTCCAGTCCCATCCTTGTTTTCAGCCTTCAGGTTCTTGAATTGTATGGAGCTGCTAGGACAGTCATCACCTACAATCATTCAATACACTCTCCATGCAAGCTGTTCATTCTGGCTGCCTGAGACCCTGCCCCTGGTTTGCAGAAATGTCCACGTAGTCCTGTTGGATCATTTTGCCTCTACTAACTGTGGTAGTAATGCTTGAGGCAATGTGTCTTGTAGGGTGCACTTAAGGGATGGCTCACCACTTGTACAGTCTTGTTAACTCTCTGTGCATTTTCTTAACATAGACATCCCTATCCAGTAGGACAATAGCCTTTATCTGTTCTTTAAAAACTAAGGACCCATGAGGAGAAATATTTTTTCAAAATGGACAAATTAAATCCTTTTGGGTGACATGTCCCAAATTTTGAATGTTCTCAGATGCATCAGATGTTCAAAAACCTTGTTGTGGAAGTTATTGTTAGACAGAATAAATTGAAAATGCAGGATGAAAGCTAAAATATTCAGAAATGCTAGTTGTTTAAAGAAAATCTCTCATAATTTATAACTGGCATATCATTTTGCCTACCAGCCTGGCCATTGACCCATAGTCCTCTCCCCATCTTGTTTCATCTTGCTCCTATTAACTGAGTCCTCCCCCAGCACTAAATCTTCTCCTTGTTAATAAGGTCTGGAATTCACAATTGCAATTATGAAAGTGTAATGTAGAGTTCTACATTCATAACTGATTCATATTCACGATATCTACATAGTCAGTAATGTAGGGAATATGCAGATATTGTAAAAGTCCCGTAGTCTGAATGTACCAAGCAGCAGCCACTGTGAGTGATAGGCATCTGTTGTCCTGTTGATTGGGAGGCAGCTCACTAATATATCTGCCTCCCTCCCATGAGAGATCTCTGATGCAAGTAGGAATTGTGACAAGGATCCTACTCCTGACTTTTGAAGCAGAGATCACTCGCAGGATGGGATGGAAACATCAGTCTGCTGCATCCCAATCAACAGGAGAACAGACCCCTGTCACTTGTAGTGGCTGATGCCTAGTAAACCAAGACTGAGGGTGGCTGGGCTAGGAGACATTACTCAGCTATGTAACTACAGTTACTATGTATCTAAGTAGCTGATCTAGAATCTTAGCCTATTTTCTAATTTCTAATTCTCAAGTGGAGTATGTTTAGCCCTCTAGATGTTTTAGACTTCATCTCCCAGCATAACTAATGGTTGCGAATGTGAGATGTATAATCCAAAACATCCGGAGAACTAAACATTCCTCTTCTCTGCTCTAACTATACTCTTTATAGATGAAGTTGCAATTTAGAAGTCTAAGCCTCTGATCAAAAAAGATAATGTCCTGGTTCTCATGTAGCCTCACAATAGGTAGGAAGTTGCCTATGCACTTCTTTAACAGGAAGTTGGTAGCAATGGGACTTGCGGGGAAGAGCAAATCAGAAGAAGACATGGCTCATTCTCCATCACCTCAGCTGTGTTGTTGGGATGATTGGTGAGGACTAGAGCAACAAACTCCCAGAGACCAGCAAAAACCATGAAGGGATCTATGGCACCTTAAGGACTAACACCTCTATTATACCATGAGTTTTTGTGGACTATGGGCCACTACATCAGAGGCATATGGAGATCAAATAGAATTTAAGTTTGCAAGTTTGCAGGTAGGTTAGTAGACTCCATAGACCTGATGAAAGTGAACTGTTGTCCCCAAAAACACATAGGGTAAGATCCTGCATTGTCAGACATAGTTACAACAATAGACCTGCATCATCGTAGCTACTTTCGCTGATGCCACCATCCCTCAAAGTAGCACCCCAGCCAAAAGATTTCTGAGGCACTGCAGCTTAAGGTGCTGGGAAATTATGACTGCAGGGTTCTCTTGGTTGTGGAGCATTTTGAAATGGGCAGCTGAAGAGATCCCTTGGGGTCTCTGCTTCTTTCATTGTGTCCTGCTATCGAGAGAGCACTTCTGAGCACCCCTTTCTCTGCATCACCTTGGAAACCCTTCAGCTGGTGTTGCTTGGCTTAAGATGCAGGTTTTGGGGGCGTGTTTGATCATTAATGTGTATTTCAAAAGTCACAAGAGTGTAAGCCCCATAAAGGGAGAACAGGATGCCAGCCATAATCAAGAAGTTAGTCTTTAAGGTGCTGCAGGATTCTTTTTTTTATGCAAAAAGACCAACACGGTTCCCTCTTTGGAAATTGTTCCAAGAAATCAAGTTGCTATAAGGAAGATTTTTAAAGCAAAAAGCAAGCAGGAAAATTTCCCTGGTCATTCAGCTACAACCAAATCCTGCCCTTTGCTTTCCTTTGGCCTTGTGAATACCTCACTCTCCTGCTCTCTTCACTCTGCCTTGCCCTGGGGTGGGTCTTCCCACCTCTCTCCCCATCCTCTGCATTCACACAGTAGGCAGGAACAAGTGCAGCCTTCTTTCTTAATATCCCTCCTCCTCCCAGTTTTTTTTCTTTTTGCATGTGATTTCTTCTACTGAGATGGAATGTTAATAAAGGAATGTTGTTATGAAAACCTAAAGAGCTTTCTGGTTCTTCTTCCTGCACCAGGCAGCCATCCACTTCTACTGCTAGAAGAGCCAATGAGTGATGCGGTGTGGAAGTTGCAATGGCGCCAGGTCAGAAGCGCCAGGTCTGCCACAGGCAGACGTCAGCATGTGGGGAAACTAAGCTCACTGGCCGTTTTGTTCCAGGATCTTTCCCTTCAATGGCTTTTGTAATGTGTGTGCGTGCACGCGTGCGTGTCTATCTATGTGCCTTCGACTCACCTGTGGACTTGTGGCAACCCCATGAATTCCATAGGGTTTTGTTAGGCAAAGAATACTGAGAGTTGGTTTTGCCAGTTCTTTCCTCTGAAATATCACCTACAGCACCTGGTATTCATTGGTGGTCTCCCATACAAGTGCTGACCAGGGCTGACCCTGCTTGACTTCCAAGATCAGACGGGATTGCTACCTTCAGGATATTTAGGCCACCCTTGTGAGAGGTACAGAGGGCCAATGCCAGCACCTGGAGCTCATGGGCAGCTGCTGTGTCATGAAAGGGCCCACTGATGATGGCTGCCCTGTGCCCTCCTTTAAAGCCTCCCATCCATTTAACTTACCCTTGTATGCAGCGCCAGACAGCTGGATCTGGCCACCCTTCAGTTTCTCATATGCTCCTTTTAATTTTTTTTATCAGTTTCTGACATGATCAATCCAATATACAAATAAATGTGTGTTCAAAAAATAAAAAGAAGAGAGAAAAAAGATGCATACTAATACACAGCAGGGCTCTCACACACTCCTCAAATCCTGATTGTAATGGAAAGAAAGGTAAAAAAGAAAAAAAATTGTACAATTACAGATCCAATTAAATAATCTTACTAAAATCACTAATAACCAAAACCACAGAGTATTATATCATTAGATTTTTTTATTGCTCAAAAAAAATCCATAAACAGTTTCCAGTCTCTCAAGAAGTCTTCAATTGGCTTATCTTTTAGAACTCACATTAACTTGGCCTTCGGGCCGACATGGCACCCTTAACAATCTGTTCTTCCATTGGAAGTACCTCAGTCTGTTTCCAAGTTTGAGCAAGCAGTATCCTTGCTGCTATTGTCATACATCAAAGAAGCAGTCTATATCTACTCTCCAGTTCTTTAGCCATAATACCCAACCAAAAAATTTCTGGTCACATTACAAAATCTATCTTTAGCATTGTTTGGGTTAACATATAAATCTTAGAACATTAACTTTTCACCTTCTCACAAGTTCATCCGTAAGTAATTCCCCCATTCTTCTGACCTAATAACACTCTGGGGCAGTATGAGAAATTTAAAGAGTGACCAGAGAGTCAGAGCCCTTTCCCTTTTGCCAGTTCCCTTAAGTAAATTGCTCCCAAAGCTGGTATGGACTTGGAAGGGAGAAGATGCACAGGGGTGATGCCATGACAGCTGTTGGCTCTTTTTCAGTGGTGAACCATCTCTGGGTTTTAGTCTGAGCTTGAAAGGAACTGTCCTAAGTGCTGAATCCTATTGCCAAAACAGGTTTAGCACCTTGGGCAGCACCTTTAAAATTTAGACTAGAACCCAGAATGGATTTCCTGATTCACGGACGTGAAATCCACCAGCTGATCCTGGTACAACTTCCGGTATATATTTCATCCCCCTCCTTCTCCTCGTCGTTGCTATTATTAATTGAATTTATATCCCACCTTTCTTCCAAGATGTGGTTCAAGGCAGTTTGCTATACTTTAAAAAGATCAAACTAAAACATTAATTTACAAGAGTTTTTTTAAAAAAATTACATAACAATATTATTTAAAAACATGATTAACAACAGTTTAACATTTAGCAGTTTGTGTTTTTAAAAGCATCCCTGACCCAGCAGTGGTCCTGCTATCTGAATAGATGGGGCACGGCCCACTGATACCCTTTCCAACCAGTAGCAGGATCAAAAGCGGGCTCAGGCCTGGCAATAGCGGTGGATGGGTAGGAAACCATTGGCAGCTGACTTCAGCTCAGGTGACCCTTTGGTTCTGATGTCCCCATCCTCTGCCTCACCAGCTGCATCAGCTGCCACTCCTTTAATAAGAATACACACAAGAACTGGAGATAGTAAGCAACATCTTAAAAGAAGAATACCCTCCTGTGTAAGGCACAAGGTGGTAGCGGATCTGACCCATGTCGGTCCAAAGGGCAGGAGTGCGGTGAACAAGCAGAAATGGCAGGGAAGCAGATGTCGAATAAACACTAAGATAAATTTCTCAACAACAACAACAACAGCAATAACAAAAACCTGCTAGGAACAGACTCGCTTTGCTAGAAGCATTGAAGCAGAGCTATCAGGGATACTGTAGCTCAGGGTGGGCAAACTGCAGCCCACTGAACACAGGCGGTCTTTGGGGGCTGTTTTGAAGCCCTCATATTCCTGTCAGAGCCTCCCACCCACCCCCAGCCTTTTATAACCAATCTAAAACAGTGTTCAAAAGCCACAGTTGGAGGCCTTAAGGAGTATCTCCACACCCTCCCAGTTCCTCATCGCTACAGATCCTGCATGAAGCAGAGAGCTGGATTAGGTGAGCGCCAAAGCTTCTCTCACCTCTAAAATGAGTGGGGCAATGAATACACTCTAGTCTAGGATGTAATCCAGGTTTTAAAAGAACTATCCAAGGTGCTGAACCCCAAACCCTAGATTCAGTACCTTGGATAGTTCCTTTAAAGTTTTCCAAAATCTGGATTCATCACTCCACTGATATGGGAACCAGCAGCCACCATACTTGATTCTGTCCACTGTAGGAAAGTGTCTTGCCACACCACGGCTGCGGTCCTACGTCTGTGCATAGTTCCATACGAGCAGTTCCCTGTCATCTCACTGGACAGCAACTGCTAAGTCCGGGGGGGGGGCTGCTGCTGCTGACCAAATGGGAGGGGAGAGAAAGGAGATTCCGACCATGGAGAAGCAGGTGATCTCAGCATAGTTAGGGGAGGGAAGAAATGAGGGTGCATTCTCAAATGGGTGTACTTACCTTTTCCTTCCTCCTGGAGTTCAGAGCAGCAGATCTTCATTATTTGAATCTCCTCCCTACTCCCTTCCCAGTGAAACAGAAAGTGACATGAGCAGAGAACCTCCTTGAGACTTCATAGCTGCCAGGCAATAGAAGGTTTTTTGGACATTTATATGTTTCCAATTTAGTTGCTACATGCTGAATTGAAATTTCCTAAGTCTTCAAGGGAAGCCCCATGTAAATCATGCTACAGTAATCCACTTGGGAGGTTACTATGACATGCACAACATTGTTCAAGTACCATGTGCAGAGTGTATTTTCTTCACAAATAATCATGGCCCATCTCTTGAATTATCCAGGGCACAGAAACAGGAATCTAGATTTATGGCCATCTTTTTTTATCTTTGTAGAAATCAGACTTTTTTCTCTTAAAAAGAAAAAAAAAACAAGTGAAACATTTTTTCATTGTGGCAACAGTTACTGCCTGAAAGAGAAAAGGAACAGAGCTGGAGAAGATTCTGCATCATTTATTATTGTTTGAATTAGCTCTTTGTTCAAAGCACCCACCAGGCAATGAGAAGCAATGGGCTGACAGCAAATTCAGTGATTAAGAAACAACAAATAAAACAGGGGTGGCAAAAATTTCATCTCTTGAAGGACGCTTTTAATTAGGTGTAATCTACTGGGGGCCACATGCTGGTGGTAGATAGGGAGGTGGGGTGGGAGTGAGAGCTAAAAGTGGGCAGGGATACTGTCCCCTCTTTCTTTTCCCTGACACTCCTTTTCTCCTTCTTTCTCTTTCTGACACCCACTACCCACCCTCACTCATTCTAACACCTTCCTCCACTATTTTTCTGACACCACTCCCACATCTCTCCCCCTCCCCTTCTCTTCCTCCCCCTCATTCTGTCACTTTCCAACCTGATTTCTTTCTGACACCTTTCCCTGCCTCTCTTTCTCACAGCCTTCTCTCTCTAACACCCTTTTCTCTCACTTTCTGACACCTTCCCCCCTCTCACTCTGACAGCCCTTCTCTGATATTTCCCTCCTCCTTTGTGTCACCTTCTATCCCTCTTTCCTTATGGTGACCTCTTTCTCTCTTATGGGCTGCTGGAGGAGACGCAGATCATGTTTCCCCTTTGAAATTAGGACAAGGGATGGAGATTGGCCCAACTCTGAAATAAAGCACCAGAAGACTAATGTAAGCGACAACAATGTGGCAGGTAGTTTGGGAACAAAAGATGAAGGGAGTCTCGAAATATGTGTTGCAGAGCCTTCCAATGAAACAGCATTCTCTGTGCAATAAAACAGAATGCTGTTTTTGCTTTAAACTCCAATCACACAAAGGAAATTCAGACAAGAAAATGCTTGAGCTGGGATTTGGTGGTGCTGACAGAGCCAGGCCTAGAGGGATCGCTTTCCAGCAGATGGCTTTCTGATTTGCTGTCTCGTCTCTGCAAAGAGGTCTCGGAGATTCCTGGAGCTGTGGCATCTTCCCTTTGGATGAAGACAGTGGAAAACAAAGAGATGTTAAAACAGCTAGCTTCAAATCACATGTGCTTGTTTAAATACATTTTCAGTTAGCTTTTTTTTAAAAAAAGAAGTGATGTGATGTGGTATTTTCTTTAGGATGAAATTGATTGCAAGAGAAACACGGCTTCCAAACATTGTAGTAGAATCATAGAGTTGGAAGAGACCCCAGGGACCACTGAGTCCAATCCCATTCTGCCATGCAGGAACACGCATCAAAGCATTCCCAACAGACAGCCATCCAGCCCCTGCTTAAAAACTTCCAAAGAAGGAGACTCTACCACACTCCGAGGCAGCATTTTCCACTGCCGGACAGCTCTGACCATCAGGAAATTCTTCCTGAGGTTCAGGTGGAATCTCCTTTCCTGTAGCTTGAATCCATTGCTCCTTGTCCTAATCTCTGGAGCAGTGGAAAATAAATCCACTCCCTCCTCGACATGACATCCCTTCAAATATTTAAACATGGCTATCATGTCCCCTCTTAACCTTCTCTTCTGCAGACTAAACATACCCAGCTCCCTAAGTCACTCCTCATAGGGCATGGCTTCCAGGCCCCTCACCTTTTTTGTTGCCCTCCTCTGGACACACTCTAGCTTGTCAATCTCCTTCTTGAATTGAGGTGCCCATAACTGAACACAATATTCCAGATAAGGTCTAACCAAAGCAGAATAGAGTGGTACCATTACCTCCCTTGAACTAGACACTATACTCCTATTGATGCAATCAAGATTTGCATTGGCCTTCTTGGTTGCTGTATCACACTGCTGAGTCAAGTTCAGCTTGTGATCTACCAAGACTCCTAGATCCTTTCACATGTACTGTTATCCAGCCACATGTCCCTCATTCTATATTTGTGCATTCCATTTTTTCTGCCTAAGTGTAGGACCTTATATTCCATTACCAGTCACATTATTTGGGACTTGAGGCAGTGATTCCACTTTGGGTTTCAGGCCAAACTGGGGGGAAAGAATAAACCACCACCCACCACCAGCAAGTGTAAGGGTTATTGCTAAACACAGAAGGAACAGGGAACCTTGAGGGAGATTGAGTTGGGAACAGCAGAAATATTTGAAACTATTCCAAAAAATGGTAAAAAAAGACATTTCCTAAACATGAAGCCTCAAAATGTTTAGTGTTTAGTTTGGATTAAAGATTGGGTCATGCTAAAAAATAAGAAATTATTAGAATTATTAGAATTTCATGAGCTGAAATTTGGTTGGCATGCCTATTTATGGTATGAAAAAATTAAAGTGAATGCTGGATTCAAGAATCGTATTATAAGAAGAACAATTTTTAAAATTTGGGAAAGATATAAGAAAAGATTTGGAAATAAAATACCAGGATGGCTGTCACCACACAAGAGTGGTTTTATAGAAGAGAAATAGGGAGTTTAGATTGTTAGATAAGGTATAAGGATATAATAAAAATTGAAGGTAATAATTGGTATATTAAGGATAGGCAAGACTTAGAGCAAGAAGGCCATAAAGTCTAGCGGTTAACATATTCTCAATTAAAAGAGAGATTTAAAGAAGATAGTAAGAAGTTCAGTTTTGAGAAAATTAAGAATGAATTTGAAATATTATTAGAGGCAGAGGAAACTCATTTAATTTCAAAAATGTACAAATTATTACTTAGATTAAATATGGAAGAAGAACAAATAAAGGAATGTATGATTTGCTGGGCCCAAAGATTAGGATATAATATAGATGTAGAGCAATGGGAGGAGGTTTGGGGGAAAGGTTTAAAATTTACCCCATGCAATGATCATAAAGAAAATTATTATAAAATGATTTATAAGTGGTATTTAACATCTAGTAAGGTGGCCCATATATATAAAGGAGCTAAAAATGAATGTTGGAAGTGTACAACCTGGGAAGGCCCTTTTTTTCATATGTGGTGGCAGTGTAAAAAAGTGAAAAAACATTGGAGACTAATTTGTAATTGTATACAAAAATATTAAAAGTAAAAATAATACTTAAACCAGACTTACTTTTATTGAACATGATAGATAACAAAGACCCCATTGAAAGACAATACAAGAAATTATTGAGATATATGGTAACAGTTGTGAGAATAATTTATGCAAAATATTGGAAAACCAGAAAAGTTCCAAAATTATATGAATGGTTAACTAAATTGACAGAATTGGGAGAAATGGATAAACTTACTGTTTTATTAAGAGGGAAACCATTTGATTCATATTTAAAAACTTGGAAACCCTCCACAGACTATGCAAGGAGTACGGGAAGAAACTTGGTAACTATTGGTTTTGATTTATAAATGTAAATAAATGTAAACTGGTAGGAAAATCCAGGAAAATATATAGATTAAAAAGGAGGTAATAATGGATATACAAGAACCAGCAATTAAGTTTTTTGGGAGGTCACTTTTATGTTAATTGTTTGTTAAGAATTGTAGACTGTAACTTCTGTAAGTATATGTTCTTTTGTGTTATTGTTTCTTGCTACTTTCTCAAATCTTTCCTCTTTTTTCCCCCCTCTATTTTTTTGTCATTTTTTTCTATCTTTGTTGACTATGTTGTCTATGTACATATCACTATATATGTTGTATGTGTAATTTTTTTGTGTGTGCATTTGCAATAATTTTGTACAATAAATTTTTTTTAAAAAAAGTTGTTTCCTCAAGTGTTGGGAAACCCCAATGAGGAGAATCTAGGCTGGGTGAGAATCCTTGGAGTGTGGAAAGTGAAGATTTTTAGCACAGAAAATAGCATAATCAGCACAGAAAACAAGTTTTCTGCATTTCTGTGCAAAAAATGCTGTTTCCTGTGCAGGAAGCCTGCATTCAGTGAAAAAAAAATGCTGTCAACTATGCCAAAAAAAAAAAAAACCCTTAAAAAACAGATACATTTTTCTGCACAGAATAAGTCCCAAATGGCAAAATCTATGTAGCATTCAGTTGTTTCCTCACAGCAAGGAGAATAAAAGGCAAAATTATAATTCTTGCCTGTAAGAATGAAATTTATGAAGATTTCTATCAATAGGATGGAGATGATATCATTGTCCTTGCTAATTAAAAAAAAGTCTGAGTGCTTCAACCCCATGAGCTCTGGTTCTGCTAGAACATTTTACAGAATTGTTTGGAAGAGGCTTTCCTCCCTTTTCAGTCCCTCTGTTTACTTTTGCAAAGTTAGTCAGCTACCTGTTGAATTAGAGTTTGTGTTATTCTGTTGGCAAGTCACTCCTATGGTCCTGCTATTTGGAATTAAGATGCATCTTTTACAAGCTGTTTAGGAAACCATATTTTGCAACATTTGCATAGATAGAAAGCATTAGAAGAGCCAAACAGTGATTGGTCTGACCTTATTTCATTCCCACTGTATATAGATTGGGACTTCTTATTCGTTTTCTGCTTTCTGTGGCGTACCGCATAGATCACTATAGCACCAAGCAGTAGGAGAGCTAGGAGCACCCCTATGACAGCTCCTGCAATCGCTCCAGCGCCTGCAATGCCTATGTATTGAAACATACAAAACAAGGGACCTTAAGTAGACCTCAGACTTAGAGTGTGCATATGTCACAGATTCCAAGAAGATGTCAACAATCTAAGCAGTTTTTCTTACACCATTCTGACCTAACTCACAAAAGAAAGCCATGCCGTTGCATACCCTACTAGGGTCAGAATGTGGTTTTCTTTGCAAAACTAAACCAAATCAAGCCATGCACTTCTCACTAAGGTAGTATTCATCACTGGGTGCTATCAGAGCACCAAAGGTTTCTTTCTTTGTCAGAATCATTTCTCTTATCTTTTTGGGAGGTACAGTCAGCCCTCCACATTGGTGGGTTTCACTTTTGTGGCTTTGATTATTCACGGATTATTTGCTGTCAGCTCTGCTGCTGCCGTATGCCATTTTTAATATGGACTACAAGCCTTGCGAGACTCAGAAACTGTGAACGAGGCTTGTAATGTTGGGGAAATTAAAAAAAAAATTGAATATTGAGAGACCTTGGTAAAGAGACTCTCAATCAGCAGAGTATTTTAGTAAATGCACTAAACAGAAGTTGAACAGATCACCAGTCCCACTTCTTTAACTCTACCCCAAAACACACTTAATCTAGCTCAAAATAAGCACAGAAACGGTTTGGTTAAAAATACAAAAGAGTTTACTCACAAAAGCTTGTGCATAGTCTACACAGGTTCAATTCTTCAAGTAGGTAGGAAGAAAATAAAGCACTCATATGCTTGCTGCAAAAAGATCTCTGTTAGGAGATCTCAGAGCATGCTTTCAGGACAAAATGGCAAAGACAAAAGGGAGAGACAAAATGGCCAGAGAACCTTTCTAAAAGAACAAGGAATGTCTGGAGGAAGAGGTGTTAACCAACAAACCGGAAGTTTTCTCTTTAGGTTATCTCTCTATGCTTACAATAGACATGCAAATAAACTAAGTCATTTCATTAGGCATGCAAAGGTTGCCACTCCCAACAATAAATCCCTATTAAAAATGGTGTGGGGCAGCAGTGGAGGTGGCAGTCAGCCCCACCAGCCCCTTCCCAGGAGGGAAGGAACCTTGATGCCTCAAAGGAATCCATGGTGGATTGAATATGGTGATCATATTTCTCTATGTGTTAAACATGGTTTGGAAGGGCCTAGAATTATTCATGGTTTTTCCACTTTCTTGGGGGTCCTGTACCCCTAACCCTAGCAAATGTGGAGGGATGACTGTATATCAAGAGATATTTAGGATTCTAGCCCTTATAATTATGTGTCTAAGTTCTCCTCCATCACCATTTCTGCCAAATGGCAAAACGGAAGGGGAAGGAAAAGGAGAGAGAGAGAATGGAATACTGCCATTGGAAAGTTTAAGTGTGCATGGGCTTGCCAGTTGAAATAAGGGACAAGGCTCTTGTCTCTCTAATAGTTGTGTCAAAGAGAGAATTTCAGCAAGTATTACTTACACAGACAGACAGTGAGGTGTAGTGGTTCGAGTGTTGGGCTATGACGGTGGAGACCAGGGTTCAGTTTCCCACTTGGCCATGGAAACCCACTCAGTGATCTTGAGCATGTCGCACACTCTTGCCCCACAGAAAACCCCATGACAGTTTCATCTTAAGGTCACTATAAGAAATGACTTGAAGGCACACAACAACAACAAATTACTTATACCCACGGGGCCATATATGGCTCCCAGAATTCGCCCTCAACCTCTCCTGACAGTCCCCCAAACTCCCATATCCCTGCTAAAAAAAATAGGGAAAGGTGATGCATGCTGCACCTGCTGAAACTCATGACTCTACGCACCTATTAAAGGAACAGAAGCCCTGTCCATTACTTCGTCTGGCAACTCTAAATGTGCAAAATAGGTAAGCACACTAGTGCTTAAACAGCATTTACTTAAATCCCCCAAACTAATAACTGTAATAATCCTCAGTGAATAGTTTCTGGAGATCAAAACATGTTCATCAACCTATGATGGGGAAAGGTTGGTAGCAAGACTGTTCCCTTATGATTATTCCATGGTCTTCCCTGAATTTTGAGTTTTATTTCAAAATGGGGGAGTGCAAACTTATGACCACTCTATCCAAGGCCAGAGACATTTCTACGCTTTTGGGAGGGGGTGTAGAGAGAGTCAGCCTCAGGTACAAATCTTCCTGTTTCTGTAGAAATGCCTGCTGCCTTCACCTGACATCAGAGTTCAGGTGATCAGAGATCAGAGATCAGAGATCTGATCAGAGATCAGAGTTGGAGATGTGGAACAGGGGAGGATTGGGGATGAGGAAAGTGGGGAGGAGACTGTCAGAGTCTTTGAATCCACAAGGTCCCCAAGCTCTCCTGGTCCCTGACTACATTATCAAAATAGTAAAATCATCAAGGGTGTAGCTATGGTGGCAGGGGGAGCAATATGAAGGAACTGTCTCTCCAAATACAAATCTGCTCCACCATCATAGCCCAACACTCGAACCACTACACCTCACTGTCTGTCTGTGTAAGTAATACTTGCTGAAATTCTCTCTTTGACACAATTATTAGAGAGACAAGAGCCTTGTTCCTGCTTCACTTTCCAAATTTCTAGCATCAGAGTGAATTAAAACTGCAGTTGAGCATTCAGAAAAACAGTTTAAGCATCCAAAGAAATTGGGCAGGCAAACTACGAAGGGAATAAGAACACAGCAAATCTATAAATTTTAGGTGTGAAAGATTTCCAGTCCTTTACTTTCTGCAATGTTACAAATTTAAGGACTGAAGGAAAATTTCACTGGGATGCAGAATTCTTATTTGGAGGAAACAATTTTTATAATTTTCTAATTTCTATAATTTTCTAATTTCTATAATTATAATTTTCTATAATTTCTAATTTTCTAATTTTATTTATTTATTTTATTCATTTTGATTGCAGTCAACTACGTACACTTGAGGCAGCAATAAAGTGTTCCATTCTCACTCTTTACCTAGAATCATAGAGTCATAGAGTTGGAAGAGAGCACAGGGGCCTTGAAGTCCAACTCCCTCCCATGCAGGAGCCCACATCACAGCACTCCCGACAGATGGCAACCCAGACGGTTTAAAAACCACCAAAGAAGGAGACTCCACCACACTCTGAGGCAGCGGATTCCACTGCCAAACAGCTCTGACCATCAGGAAGTTCTTCCTGACGTTTAAGCGGAATCTCTTCTCTCGTAGTTTGAATCCATTGCTCTCAGTCCTACTCTCTGGAGCAGCAGAAAAAAAGCCCACTCCCTCCTCGACACGCCATCCCTTCAAATATTTAAACATGACTATTGTGGGCGAGAGAAGGACAATCTCCATTATAAGCTAGTGAAGCAGTCACGTACGCAAAGGAGCTCTAGCCCCTCCCGCCTGCTGACTCACGGTTCTGCCTCACCTGAAGTGTCTCTCTGGACATTACTTTATATCGAAAGTAGTTTGTGACTGGAAGAAACCTCACCTTACCTGCCCCTCCGGACATTACCTTATATGGATGGAAGTTTCTGGACATTACCTAATATTGGGGGGTGGTCTGTGATTGGTCGAAAAATGCCACAGTGGGAGTGTATACTGTAGACATGGATAAAAAGGCCTTGCCAAGCCTCTGGCTTTTGTTCCAAACCTCCCGGCACCCTGCTGCAGCAGACTTTTATATCTTTTTATACTTAAATAAATCTGGCCTTTAGCCTTTGAACCAAGAAATGTCTGATCATTTGCCTGTTTCTCAGTAAAAGCTGTCCTTCTTAAGGGCATAGAAGGTGACACTATCATGTCAACTTTCTTTTCATCAGGCTAAACATACCTAGCTGTGTAAGCCGCATCTCACAGGACATGGTTTCCAGACTCTTCATCATTTTGGTCGCCCTCTTCTGGACATGCTCTAACTTGTTGACATCCTTCTTGAAATAAGGTGCCCAGAACTGGACCCAGTATTCCAGATGAGGTCTAACCAAAGCAGGCCTCCTCCCACATAACAATCAGAGTCTGGTTATCCCTAGTGTATCCTAAGGTATCCCTCACCATTGTTGTTCTTGTTGTGAGTCTTCAAGTCATTTCTGACTTACAGCAATCCTAAAATGAACCTATCATAGGGTTTTCTTGGCAAGACTTGTTCAGAGGGAGTTTACCATCACCTTGCTCTGAGAGTGAGAGAGTGACTTGCCCCAGGTTACTCAGTGGGTTTCTATGACTGAGCAGGAATTCAGACCTGGTCTCCAGGTTCATAATCCAACACTCAAACCACTACATCATGCTGGCTCTCTGTCCTTCATAATAGGGATTGCTAATTTTTTCTCTCTTTGCATCTGAAGTGGACAACTGCAGTGGGGCCCAGTTTGCTGTTGCTGGAGAATTTCAGAAGTGGTAACTCAGCTTTTAAAAAAAAAATTGGGGGGGAATTCTCATCTTCACTTTTGAGGAGGCAGGGATGCAGGATCTTGGGGGAGGAAGGAGAGCTGAGGGCCATTTAAGGGAGCATATGTTGCCCCTGGGATGAAATTTCCCCATGCCTGTTTTATACATTCTAGAGGGGGTTTTTAAGCTCAACAGTATTATTCTTCCTTGCATCTGGTGGAAGAGAGCTCCACACGTCAAAATATTTCCTGCTGTTTTGTGTGACTGTATGTCAATCCCATCAGAAGCCCTGAAATTTATTGTCACAACTGAATCATGTAACAAGATCAGCATTTTTAAAACCGCTTCCCACATAACAAATATTTCCTGCTTCTATTTTGGGTGCTTTTGTCCACTTTTTCCACTTCTAAAGCCTTTCTCTCAAATACTCCCCACCACATGATACCAATTTAGCTGCTCAAGAAACCACTTCACACCAGATGGCTCTTCCCAACTGCTCTGTTTTTTATAAGCCATTTGGTTTTGAAATCAAACACAATGAAATGCAGTTCTACTTTCTTTTTTTCCATAGCCTCCCCCTGCATCACCTCCAAAATTTGGCAGAATTAAAAGGACTTGTGAGGCCATAGATAGATAGATAGATAGATAGATAGATAGATAGATAGATAGATAGATAGATAATTTTTTTAAAACAATTTCATTTTGATTCCTGGGAAGAGCTGGGGGCTCCAAACATAGAAACATCTTCCTGGCTATAACTAGTTTTGTGGACTAGATTTGAGCATGTAATTGAAGTCAGGTAATTGAAACTGGATAATTAGAGTAGTCTAAATAATATCATTTTGTTAGTGTTGATTTTCGTTATTGAATATAGATGGAACGTATATACTGATGTAATGCTCAAACAACAAGGAAATGGAACTGTGAGAATTATTTATATATAAAGATGAGATCTGGTAAATCTGATAATGGAAAAGATAATATAATGGAAACCTGATAAAAAATTAGTTTATGTTATAGAATGTATGAAGTTTGATGTATTGAATGGATATATAAATGAGGTAGGAATGTCTGTTTGTTTATCTTTTGTGTTTTAATGCATTAAAATAATAAGAACAAGAATAAGAATACAAATAAGAATAAGAATATGAATAAGAATAAGAATAACAACAACAACAACAACAACAACAAATCTTCTGCACCCCTATAGAGATCATTTAGGGGTATTTTGGAGCAAATATTGTAATTTTTTTTTTTAGTCCTAGGGGCCACCAAGTAGCCTTGGGGCCACATGCAGTCCCTGGGCCACACTGTGCCCAACCCTGATCTACAGGTTTCCAGATGCCTGTTGTCCAAGTTTTCCAGAACTTGCCAAACTTACTTGGCCCCACTGGCTGGGAATTCTGAGACCTGTAGTCCAATAAACAACTTTCCCAAGCTCTGAATAAGAGTAGAGATTGGGGGGGAGCAGCATTTTTGTAACTGACCATCAGGTGCTGTACTTTCCTTAAGAGAGGCATTCTTCCAATTGTGTTTTTAATTGGATCCTGTTTTAACTCTTACTTTCTTTAGTGTTGTATTTTTGTGCAATTGTACTTTTCTTTTATTTAACTTTACTGTGAGCACATGGTGACTGATGGCTTCCTGGTCAGTGGGGGACTGAATCCACTCTGGGTTTCAGTCTGAACTTTAAAGGAACTATCCAAGAGGCAGTAGGAATAGAGAGAGACCGGTCTGCAGGTGGATTGATTCAACTGAGGAAGTGACATCCCTGAGTTTGCAAGGGCAATTGGTAACCAGGACTCTTGGAGGTCTTTTATTTATAAGGTCTCCACAAATATTTATCAGCCTCACATCAAATAACAACAATAAATCCAAGAGGCTGCCCACTGTCTCTTAAAATGGATCCAGAGCTTTGGGTACATCACTTAAAGTTCAGACTAAAACCCTAAAACACCCCCCTGACAAGCATGCCACCTGCAGCCCCTACTGTCAGTCAACTTGGGTCTCATTTTTGGGAGTAAGCTGAGCTGTAAATCCAACAAAGACATGACTGAATAAATAAGTAAATCTCAGTCAGATCTAACTTCATGCTGTCACATTACTGGGGATGCCTTTCACTTCATCTCTTGAGATTTTTCCAAGCCCAATCAAACCACATGGATGGCTTTTTGTTATTGTTTTGCTTTGTTCCCTCCTGCCCTCAAAAAACTGGGTATTTTCCCCCTTAAATTAATATTCTTTTTTACACCACTCTCTTCTTCACTGCTCCCCACCCACTCCCTCCCTGAACTCTCTGTGTTTTTATCCTTTACACATTATCAGATCTCATCCAATTCCTGCCTCATGCGGCTGTTCACACCAGAAGCAAAGCCAGTTTGCGTGGGAGTGGTCCACAGAAACAAGGACTAATTAAACGAGGGGACCTGACCTGAGTGGGAGTTGTGTCAAAAAAACGGGATATGAGTTGTTGAGGCAGGAATCAGAGCTCAGAACATCTTGCAAGTTACTTAGTGCCAATCAGGCAGCAGAGTATGAATGGAGGTGGGGGCATTGATGGAAACATTGCACTGGCAGACCTAAAAGCTCCAGATCCTGTCTGATTGTGGAAGCAAAGCAGGGTCAGCCCTGGTTAGTACTTGGCTGGGAACCCACCAACAAATACTAGGGGCTGTTGGCTATATTTCAGAGGAAGGAACTAGCAAAACAACTTCTGATTATTCCTTGCCTAAGAAAACCCTGTGAAATTCACAAGTTTGCCACAAATCAACAGGCAACTCAAAGAAACATACATATATGAACACCCCACACAAAGTTCCACCCAGTTTTCAGCCATGCCTAATTTTACAAACATAAAATCCAAGGCTTCAATTCTGGTTGGATTTTCACTCAGGGCCCCAGAGCTTATTTCTCCCATCCTCATCTTATTGAGCACTGGGGCTGCCTAAGACATCTTGCAGCTTGAGGGAATAGACAAAATGACTCCCATCATTCCATGTGCAAAAACCAGACAAGTAGTTAAACCAAGGATAGGCAGAGCCTTTGGCCACACGTGAACCAATGGTTGCTTTTGAAGCCATTGGTCCCCTTTAGTCTCCCTGGACTGCCCCTTTTTCTGGCACCCAAAAGAAAGTGAATTTATTTTATGATTTATTCACTTAATTTATAGCCTATTTTTCTCCCAGCATGTCTTATAGGTATCTTACAGCTATTTAAAAACAGTACAACTAAAAAAAAAGCTAGTGGAGTTGGACTTCCACATTTGCTAGGATTAGGGGTGCAGGACCCTCATAAAAGTGCAAAAATTGCGAATATCAAAATGTGTGTATGTATCTGTGGGAAGGGGGCCAAAGCATGGAGGGGAGATTGGGCACTCAGGGTTCAAACCAGGTCAGAGAAAGGGAAGGGAAGGGATATTATCATGGTGGCTCTCCTTCCTTCAGTGTGGGTGGTATCAGGAGTGGGCGTGTTCTGCTGAGAAATTGGGTTCCAATCCATCCTTACTTGGCCAGGCGCCAGCTGATGGTGATGGTGGTAGAGGAGAGGGAGGAGGAGGACTAGAAGTTTTAAAGTCCTGTGAGGCCTGATCAGAGTCACCAAGAGGGAAGGTTCCCCCAGCAAAAAAAAGGTGCCTAAGCGGGGGCAGGGATTGGAGAAACTCACAAATAATCAAATCTAGGGATCGACCAATCAAATCCTCGAATCCTCGACTCCTTGGCAGGGATTCGAGATTCGGGAATCCAAATCCCTGTGTCAAACCGAATCTTTTGAATCCTCCACCCAAACAGTTTGTTGGAGACCAGGACGTCTGAAAACCTGGGAGACCAGGACGCCTGAAAATTTGGGAGACAAGACACACAAGGGGAGAGGGCAAGTAAGTGAATTTTTCCCTTGGAGTAGTAATGGCCTTTGCTAACAATTTCACAAATTACATCTAGGGTTGTATTCAAAGATATTTAAATTGAACATTTCATATTTAAGTTCAGCACTTGACTGGAAGCTACAGGCTTGAGATTTCAAGGACAGCTGAAACATGCCTTTGCATATCTCCCTTGCAAAGCTCTTTCAGACACAATTCTGGGATTTCTAGTTTTACAAGGTGTTACAGCCTTCTCTGCCAAAGTGTGCTGGTGCATCATCAAACTGCAAACCCCAGGATGCCAGAAGGAGCTATGCAAAGAAAAGCCACTTTTGACCTGGATTATCTCTGTACTGTAGTAGTTCTGTTTACACAGGCAGGAAAATGTGGGATTAAGCCACATTTTCCTGCCTGTATAGAAAGGGCCTTCATGTCATTTTCAGACTGGGGAGATCCTGAGGCAAAACTGACAATTGTCCTGGCCAGATTTATTCAAAGGAAGGTTTGCCTTTACCTAGGCTTTTGCTAAGGCTGAGAGAGCATGTCTTACTCAAGATTATTCTTCTTTCTCTTGCCTTTGAAACCCTTTTTAAAAAAAAGGATTCAAAAGATTCAAGATTCGTGGATTCCCAGAACCTTCCAGGGATTCGGAATTTCCAGGGAAATTCTGGATTTGTCCCATCCTTAATCAAATCCATCAAAATCAAACCAAGAAATGTGGAAGGCCTATTGTAATAGAAAAGTTAAACCACAATTAACCCCAAGTTTTATTTTTTAAAAAACACAAGTTAAAAATATATGTTAAAAACATAATAAATAGAAACAGAACACATACACACACACATATGTAAAAGCTTTATCTGCCACAACATATTAAAAACGAAATACCTCCCTAAAGCAGGGGGACTTTACTTGTTGGCAAAAAGACAGCAGGGAGGAAGCCAAGTGGACCCTCTGGGGGAAGTAGTTTCACAACTTGGGGTTGTTGTTGATGTGTGCCTTCAAGTTGTTTCTGACTTATGGTGACCCTAAGGCAAACTTATCACAGGGTTTTCTGGGGCCGAGAGTGTGTGATGCACCCAAGGTCACCCAGTGGGTTTCCATGGCTGAGTGGGGAGTCAAACCCTTGTCTCCAGGGTTGTAGTTCACTGCTCAGACCACTACGCTACACTGGCTGCCTAGCTTGGGAATAATCCCTGGGAACTGCCTCTCCTCACAGTGTCTAGGATGAAAAAACTCACCTTTTAAATGGGTTGCATCCCACCCCTTGCCTGTTGAATACCTATCCTGCCAGTCTAGAAGTAGTGTTTCATTTGGTTTGGGTTTCCTCCTCTCCTTTAGGGTCCCTGCAGCCCTCAGAGGGTCCTGGGAGAGGAAAATCAGATGCTGGAGCCACCACCACCACCAATTGCTCTTGGTTTAAACCTTTCGTTGACACTGCTGATAGGATAGCATTTTCTCCTGGACTTGAAGGAAGCAAATGGTGGACAGGAAGCTGTGAAGCGTGCAAACTCTGCCTCCTTCCTGGACCTTCCCAGCATCTGTCAATGGTCAGTCTGGTCCTGGTGAACACTGTGGCCACCTCATGATCACATAGACAGCACACTCTGCACATGCTCCAAAGTCTTTGGCTTCATGTGATTCAGGTGCCATCAAGTGAAACTTTGTGTGCCGGTCTTAATCAAGGAATCAAGGAAGCAATGTCATCAGGCGTGGAAGAAAAGAGGGGCTCCATTCAGCAAGATGGGCCACAGGGGTGACTTAGGGTATTTTAAAGTAATCTCAGCAAAGTACTTTTTCCACATACAAGATACAGAAGAAGACTACGACTTGGAAGGGCAACTAAGAAAGAGCTAGATAAGATCCCCATGTGTAAAGGATAAAGCACTGAATATCATAGTCAAGATCATCCATATTGCACTATTTCTGATTTCTGTTTATAACTGGGAAAACTGGACAGTGAAAAAAGCTACCAGGAAGAGAAACAACTCATTTTAATACTGTTTTAATCTTAACTTTTGTAGGTTTTTAACTATATGTGCTTTAATTGTGATTTTCTGTTTTTTTGGAAGTCACCATGAGTCCTGATCTGGAAGAAAGATGGGATATAAACAAAGGAATGGATGGAGGAAAGGATCTGAAATGTGGTGCTAGAGGAAACTTCTGCAAATACCATGAACTTCCAGAAAGACAAATACGTGCGTCTTAGAGCAAATAAAGCCTAAACTCTTTTTAGAAGCCAGAATGATCAAACTGGGGCTGTTGTACTTTGGGTATATCATGACTCAGCATGACTCATTAGAAAAGACTATATGCTTGGTAAAGTGGGAGGCAATACAAAAAGAAGAAGGCTGCATTGCAGGTAGACAGACTTCAGTCAAAAAAGCCACTGCCTTAAGTTGGTATGACCTCAGCAGGACTGTTAGTAACAGGGCTTCTTAGAGGTCTCTCGTTTATAAGTTTGCCATACATTGAAGCTTCTCATGACAATCAGTAACAACAAACACAAAAACATGTGTCCAATGTGTGAAAACTGCTAAACCCTTCATATCAGAAGCACAACTTCAAGAAAAGGGAATTAAAATGCACTGCAACAAATAGGTCCCAATTTCACAGCTATCATGGTTAAAAAAAAAAAAAAACTTACCATGCAGAAAAGTCTTAGAGTGCATCCCCCAAGGACATATCTTAATTCTTCCAAATTAACTTTAATGATGTCCTTCAGTGAAGCTGCAAAAATCCATGCCATTCAAAATATGATTAAACACCTATTATTTCCAGGACGGTTGATGAGAACTGGCTCAACGCCCAGAATTCTCTTGCAGAATTAACAGAAATGTCATTGGGGCGTCAAAACTGAGACTCAAGGAAAGGGAGTTAACTCAGAGATTTAATCTGGTACACAAGGAACCAAAGACATATTCAGCAGGAACTGTTGAAAGCTGAAAGTGATGGGTGCAATCTAAATTTAAACACACAAAAAAGGCCAGGAGGAAAAAAACCAAGAATAAGGCTTCATTGTAAAGGTGACCTTCACTGTATACACACGCTTAGGCTGCTGTCTGAGGATGACTTGATGTACAGTAGTTATACCTTTCTCAGTAACTTAGTTACTAGCACTTAGAAATTTATTTTTCAATTATATTGATCATAATGTTACTTACTTATGTCTTCATTATATATAGGAAAGCAATAAAAGACATATTAGTTATTTATAATTCAGAACTCTGTGTGTATGTGCTTTCAAGCTGCCTTTTGACTTATGGCAACCCCATACACTTCATGGGGTTCTTTTAAGCAAGGAATATTCAGAGAAGATTTTGCCAGTTCCTCTGAAATACAGCTTAAAGCATCTGGTATTTTTTGGTTGTCTCTCATCGAAGTGCTAACCAGGGCTAATCCTGTTTACCTTTCAAGATCAGAGAGGATCTGGTACCTTTAGGATATTTAGACCTGCATAACTAAGAGCTATTTAACTGCTGCATAACTAAGGTCCTTTCCACACGGGGGACGGGGAAATGGGGCGGTGCACGCAAGGGCGGAGCTTACCTAGAAGCGGGTTGCTCCGTCCCCGTGGGGAGCGTGCGTTCGCTGCTCCACACGCTGGCGAATTTCGGCGGCGTTCAGCGGTGCCCAAAATGGCGGCTGGCGACTTCTGGCGGTACTCCACAAATCAGGGCAGCATGCCAGCCAGAAGCCCGCCCCTGGGCAGCTCTGCAGGGACGTGCTAGCGCGTCTCTGCAGTTTCAAACAGGGCGCTGCAACGGGTTAGCGCGCTCGCGTTTTTAAAAACCACATGAAATGTGGTTTTTAAAAAACACGCCGCGCCACCCCTTGCGGCCGCGCGAAGGCGGTTTGAGGTGTGGAACCTCCACTTTTCAAACCGCCCTAGCACACTCCACGGTGTGGACGACCTCCGGGTGAGGTCGCCCTAAGCCATTTTTTTTACCCCATGTGGAAAGGGCCTAAGAGTCATTTCCACAATAAAAACAGTACAGCAGGTTTACATTATGAGTAACATCCCAGCTTGTGCTGCTGGAGCATTAAGCTCTGCCCGGCAGAACTACACTCCCTCCTGCACACTTTCCTGTTCTGCAGCTGGCCCCCGCAGCAAATCCAGGAGGATGCTTGGTTCATTGTACATCTAGCAGCTGGACGCTGTCTGGCTGCCTCCCAACCTCCTCTAGCCACTAAATGGAGAGAAAGGTTGTGTATATATGTGTGTTTCAACTTCAGAAGAGTGAAGAGGGGGTCCCTGCAGTTTGAGATGCTGAATTCCTTTGTCTGCAGTAACGAAACACCCAGATATGATTTGCAATTATATCTGAATATGTCACCAGCAAGATTCCAGCCTGTTTGTAACCTCATGAGGTAGAAAGTCACTGCTTTTGCAGTACAACTGTATTTTGGAGGACAACTTTTTCCCCCACAGTATTTTCTTCAGAACGTAGCATCTTCTACATTTCAAGGTAGCTGGGAACCACTTTCTTTCATCCACACACCTTTCTTCCATAATGAAAGCATTACAAAGGGCTACATTGCAGGGTTGTTGGAAACCACTTCCAGCCCTTCTCTGTAGCTCCAACTTTCAATATTAAAACAGTAGACAAAAATGTAAAGCTGTCATCAAGTCATTCTCAAACCCCACTCTCTACCCATCTTTAATATGAGGACAACACTGGTTTAAATTGCATGGGCTGAAATGGCCTGAAATAAACTCTGGTCCTCAGGTCCAAATTCTGATTCTATTTGTGGACACTGGTGTGTTGTGATATAAATCAGAGGTGGGCAGATGCAGAGCTGGGGCTATATGTTGCTCTTACTGTAGTTGTTATTAATTTTATTTATTCCCTACCCTTCCCCTAAAACCTGGACTCAAGGCAGCTTAGAAATGAAAACAAGCGTAATATAGTTAAAACACGCAAAGCAGCAGCATTAAAGTTCAATTAAACTTTTAAAACATGCTACTAAAAATCCTGAAAGCAGTTTAAAACTGTACAATCAAAACAATGCAGCATGCTCTTAAAAACTCCTTCAAAAATGTTTAGTGCTCAAAAGCTTGTCTGGATCTTTTTTTAAAAAAGTGCCTGTTGATGGGAGAATAGCAAGGAGAGGAAGATCTTAGCAACCCTCATTAAGAGAGCGTCAGAGCTTAGGGGCTGCCACTGAGAAGGCCTGATTGTGTATTCCCACTAACCTTGCCCGTGAACATGGTGGGACTGAAAGAAGGGTCTCTCTTGAGGATATCAGGGGATGGGCAGCCTCATGTGGAGAGGTTGGGTATGTCCACTAGCCTGGACTCCAGCACTAGGCTTTAAAAGTTATAACCAGCACTTTGAACTCTACCCAGAAACAGACCCAGCTGCCAGTAGAGCCACTGTAGGAGCTGTGATCTCCCTGAAAAAAATTTTCAGACCCCTATATCTTCCAACTGTTCTTTTCCTAGTAAAAAGAGTGAGTTGTTTCTCCCAAAAGCCTCTGGGAAATATGATTCACCCTTTAAATAGGTCACAAAGTGCCTCTGCGCAGTTTAATATTAATAAAATCTCATTCACCTGTTTTTCAGAAGCAAAAATGGGCTTCTGGATACTTCTGATTCTGGCATTTTCCGAGAGTCTGTGCAGTCCACAAAGAAACCAGTGTGGTTTAGTGTTTGAGCATTGCACTATGATCCTGGAGACAGGCTCCATTTCCTCACTAGACTGTAATAGCTAGGCATGGGTCACCGAAATCCTCAAATCCTCAGCAAGGATTCAAGATTTGTGAATCCAAATCCCTGTGCAAAAATAGGCGAACCAAATCTTTCAAATCCACCAACCAAGTTTTTTTTTAGAAAAGTTCTGTTTAAAAAAAGTTTTTAAAAGTTTTAAAAAAATTTTAAGAGTTGCCTTTTAAACCCTTTTTTAAAAAAGATTCAAAAGATTCAAGATTTGTGAGATTCGTGGATTCCCAGAACTTCCAGGAATTCAGATCCAGATTTGGATTTGGAAAATTCTGGATTTGTCCCATCCCTAGCTATAGCACTATTATTCCACTTTCAACATCCTATGGAATCCTGGGGTTTTCAGTTTAGGGAGGGATTCTCAAAGGCCCCTCCCTAAACTACAAACCTCAGGATTCCACAGGATGTTGAATGTGGAATAATAGTGCTGTAACAGTCTAGTGTAGAAATGGCTTGGGGTTTCACTTTCTGCTCAGCCATGGAAACCCACTGGATGATCTTGGGCACATCACACACTCTCAATACCCAGCAAACCTCATGATAGGAACGCCTCAGGGTTGCCATAAGTCAGAAACAATCTGAAGATACATGACAACTGCCCTCAAGGGTCCCAGGGAGAGAAATTTAGTCCCTGCAACCTCCAAAGTTGTCTGCCCCTGTTTTAAATTCTTATGCAGGCAAAGAGTATGAAATCATGGAGATGTTCTGACCACTAGATGATGCTATACACCCATTCCTGCAACAAGGGAGAGAGAACTTGTCATAAATTGTGTCTCAACTGTATACGGGGAACATACCCAGAAAGAAGGATTAGACTCAAAGTAAGCAAGTGTGTGACAGAATGACAGAATGAGGAGTATTAACACTATAACATAGGCAGATAACACCACATTGCTTGCAGAAAACAGCAAAGACTTGGAACTATTTATGAAATTAAGGAAGAAAACGCAAAAGCAGGGTTCTAGTTGAATATTAAGAAGACAAAGTATAATGATCACAGATGATTTACAAAACATTAAGGAGAGTAAGGAAGACATTGGAACAGTTTAAGATTTCCTATACATCAGCTCAGTCATTAACCAAAATAGAGACTGTAGTCAAGAAATCAGAAGACAACTAAAACTTGGAAAGGTAACCATGAAGAAACTAGATAAGATTTTCATGTGTGAAGAAGTTTCATTGAATACCAAATTCAGAATTATATAGGCCATAGTATTCCAGTGTTTATATATTGATGTGAAAATTGGACAGTGAAGAAAGCTGATAGGAAGAAAATTAACTCATTTGAACTGTGGTGCTGGAAAAAATTTCTGCAAATTCCGTGGACTGCTGAAAAGACACATGAATAGGCTCTTAGACCAAACCAAGCCTGAATTTTCACTAGAAGCCAAGATGACTAAACTGAAGCTGTTGTACTTTGGATGTATCAAGAGACGATGTGACTCCCTGGAAAAGCTGATGATGAGTGATATAATGGAGGGTAGTAGAAAAAGAAGATATAGTAGATTTACTCAACTGAGGAAGCCACGGACTTGAGTTTGCAAGATGTGAACAAGGCAGTTGATGGCTAGGGATTTCGCAGGTCTCCCATTCCTAGCGTTGCCATACATTGAAGCTGACTTGGCAGAAAATATTAAATAAATACTGTGTAGTAATAACACATGGATTTCCTACTCATTGGTAGCATATGATTTTTTTATTTTTTTATTTTTTTTGTGGCTTTGCCAGTGTTGCAAGGACAGCACACTTCCTGAACACCCCAGCTCCTAAATGAACATTCATGAGACTCCGGATTTGTTATGTGCTTTAAATCTGACTCTGAGTTATGGGGATTCTATCTAACAGTTTTCTTGGAAACATTTGTTCCGAGGAGGTTTGCCACTGCCTTCCTTTAAGGCTGAGAGAGTGTAGTTTCTCCAAGGTCAGCCAGTGGTTTTCTGTGGCTCAGCAGAGATTCAAACCTCAGTCTTCCCAAACCATAGTCCAATGCACAAATCACTGTATCACACTTCTCTGGATACTTACATTATTGTTGTTGTTTGCCTTCAAGTCATTTCTGGCTTATGGTGACCTTAAGACAAAGCTATCATGGAGTTTTCTTGGCAAGATTTGATCAGAAGAGGTTTACCTTTGCCTTCCTCTCAGGCTGAAAGAGTATGACTTGCCTGAGGTCATCCAGTTGGTTTCTACAGCCAAGCAGAGATTCAAACCCTGGTCTCCAGAGTTGTAATCTGACACACAAATGTTTACAACCCATTGGCTCTGGATACAAGTATGAGATACTTACGTCTCTTGGTGCTTAATTATAATTAGCTTTTTAAATACAGTGCTTTCTTATGGGAATCAAAGCACTTCATAAATCTTATATTATTATTAGCCTTACCACAGCTCTGTAAACTTCCTGATCTGAATCAGAATCACTTAGTTGCTACTATGTGAGGGTGGTCTTGTGATTGCACTATGGACTGCATACAGGATATTCCATTTCAATTTGATTTCAATTTAAATTTTAAAAGCCAGTCCCTGTCCTTATTCAAGATTAAACCACACAAAACAAGTGTATCTTGTGAGTATTTCCTGCTCATACATTTGGGCTATTATGAGATTTTTAAAATTAACATTTAAATTACAAACTTCATAATAGCCCAAAACTATTGCTGTGCCTGCCACTTAGCTGTCTCTAAGCCTTTCTACTACATTTTGATGGGTTATCGTAATCCCAGGGCTAGAAGGGAAGATTCCAGACCACTTAGGAACATTAACAACTCAGACACTTCATCATGTTCTCCAAACATTAACAGAGGATGAATTCATTGATGCTTAGGGTCAAACTCACTGCAAATAATCAGCCATTCATAATGATTAACAAGAACATTTCCTGGACATTCCTGTCCCAACACTTGTTCCTACCTGTCACCTGGAGGGTTAACTGGCAGCTCTCATGCCCGTATTCATTTGTAGCTACACACTGATACACCCCAGAGAATGCAAGTGAAACGTTTGTCAATAGCAGAGACCCTGTCTGTTCATCTGTGGCAAGAAAAGAAGAACAGAATCAAAATCAAGGTGTGAGCTCACTTCAGACTTTTCTTCCCTGCTCTCTGTAAGACGGACAAACAATGGCTGAGATGAGCAAACATACAAGGGAAACATATGGAGAGAATCACATCCTAAACATTCCAAAGTGTTCCTCAGTTTCACATTTCTGTAAAACAGGAGCAGAATATACAAGAGGGCAGGGAGAATATATGCAATTACATCTACTAAGGCTCACTCAAAATGCAATGTCCTCTGACAGTACCCAGGTTGTAGAAACTGTGCAAAGACAAATGCATTTGTAGATAGGCAGTAATTACAGCTGCCAGGCCCAATCCTGTCCTCTCCACCTCCCAGCAGACTTGTAGCAGAGGGAAATGAGATGGAAAATGAAACCATTTCATCAATCTTACCAAAGCCCTATTTGCTCCTAAAAGATGTAGAGCTCATGTTATATTGAGGAAAACATCTTGCACAAATTAGAGGAGAATGCTTACAAAAACACAGATACTAGAAGAAATGTGCATTAAAAGGTATATGAAGTTTTATGTGGACTTTAAAAAAAACTAACATAGAAATGGGTTAAAAATCAACTTCAGGTTAGGAAAATAAGAAACAGAATAAAACTGAACATGACTTATTTGTACTTCTTATTGAACACAAAGAGCAGCTCCTACCCAATTTGCATAGGAAGAATGTAAGAAAATCTGGTATAAGCTGTGCAAAGTCAGCCTTTGTCTAGCTCCAATACACTCTGCAGGGAGTTACACCCTTTCTGATAAGGAGCAAAAATAGCACCAATGGAACTGGATTTTATTTATTTTTCAAAAAGGCCTTGGCATGACTTCATGTGCATGTGTGTGGGTGAGTGGGTGTGTGTGGGTATACATATATATATATACACAGACACTAATCATGAGTCCAAGGAAGGCAACAATCCACTTACTTTGCACCATGTTGGACAGAGGCAGAGCAATCTTGGAATCCAGGTGAGTCCAGGAGTAAACTGGGGCAGGGACACCTTCTGAAGAGCTGCAAGTCAGGCTGGCATCTGAACCCACAGAAACGGAGGTGGTCCCTTTGCAAACTGGAGTGGAAGGGGGCACTGATGGGGATAAGCAGAATTCAGAACTCTGGACCAAAGTACATGGATGGGATCAATTGTCTGTCTCCATGGACAGCAGTCTCAGGCCTTTTCCACACCGGGTGAGGGAATCGCCCCGCGCCACTACTCACTGGAACTTTTGCTCCCTGGTCCGGTCTACGGCGCTCCAGAGCTGTGCGTGCTTGTCAATATGCACTGCTCCGGTATCCCAAATGGTGGCTTCTGGTTGGTCTAGGATCTCAACCAACCGCTGGAGCTCACCAGCCTAAAGCCCGCCCCCGGGCAGATTGCAGGCTCACATTGGCGCGAGCCTGCGAATCTCCATAAGGGAGCAGGCTCACAGTGGTGCGCTGTGTGCTTTTGAAAGACTGGAAAAATCAAGTCTTTCAAAAGCACACTGGAGGACCACTTGGGGTCGTTCCGGACCAGACTGAGGTGCGGATCTACCTTAAATAGGTCCAACCCAGTCCGGTCTGGGGTGCAGACCTCCTCCTTGGAGGACAGACTGCACCATTTCAAAAACCCCATGTGGAAAAGGCCTCAGTTCCTAGAATTATTACTTCTTTTTCTGCTCTTAATATTTCTCAGCCTTCCAGTCAAGATGACCTCTGTGTCCCAGGACAACTCAGCCACACCCTATACTTCAGCCCTGGGGAAGGTGTCTTTTAAGGGGGCCCTCTTCTGTCAGTTGTATCTGACAGGTTTCCTTGCTTGTTGCAGTAGTACTTAAAGCAGGCTGGGATTAGCCAATTAATTTAATCTCTCACAGTGCTTCTGTGTGACACTGAGGCCATTTCCGCACAAGGTATTTGAAACGGTGCAGTCCATGCTACAGGGAGGACGTCTGCACCTGGGAGCGGACTGGGTCCGGACTACTTAATGTACATCTGCACCTCAACCCACTCCGGAAAGACCCCAAGTGGTCATCCAGCATGCTTTTGAAAGACCAGAAAAAACAGGTCTTTCAAAAGCACGGAGTGCGCCACTGTGAGACTGAGACCCTCGACCAACCGAAAGCCGCCGTTTTCGACACCGGAGCAGTGCGGAGCAATGAGCACACACTGCTCCGGAGCAGCCTGGACCAGACCAGGGAGCCAGAAGATCCAGTAAGTAGCGGCGTGGGGCGATTCCCTCGCCCCATGCAGAAATGGCCTGAGTCAAGGGCTTTGTGGAAAATTGAAAGAGTAAACATATCTAGCCATGTGGGGCTCCTTGGAATGGTGGGGTAAACAAAAGAACTCAGCAAGTTCAGAGGAGGCATACACTGCAGCAGTCCCTGCCAGTTAATTGAGACTCTAGTGGCAACCCAAAGATGCCAGCTGCTAAAGCCACGTATCCTCCAACTGCCTCCATTTGGCAGGGGAAGTCCCCATTATTAATCTGTCATCCCACTTTTTCAACTGCCTTGCAGTTTCTCTCCTCCTACTACTTTTCTTGTTCATCTTCAATGTATTTCAATTGCTGGAAACGGAGTTCCAAGTGCAAAAATAGTTTGCACTTAATTCACTCAGTAGCAGAGAGAGAGAGAGTAGGTAAAGGGATAGAATGTTACCCTTCCCAGCAGGCTCAAGCAAGAGCAAACTGCTGCAGCCTCTCCTAGATTGTACGTTCTCCCTTATTAACATCTTTTGTTATCTTGACTGCACTCTGATGTTGCTCAGATGTACATGTCCTGGTTATCATCCAAAGTGTTGGAGGGTATGAAACCAGTTTTGAACAAAAGCTCACACCAGTGCTGTTAATATAAAGAAAAATGGTCCACGCAAAGCTGGACTTTGGGGGCACAAGGGGAAGAACAAATGGCATCTTCTCCCACTCCGTGAACAGAAGCCAATTGCATTAGTAATTTAGCACTGATGAGAGGACACCTGCACATTAGCTGAGGAGTTCAGAGCAGCTGCATAGCAGGATGCGTGTCCTTCCTCCAACATCTTGATGGCACATCACAACAACTGTCACCTGAGGTGATGGCCTTGCTTTGCCCATTGGTAGGGCTGGCCCTATCTCCAGGATAATGTATAGAGAAACAGTAGGTTGGTTTCAGGCTTAGTCATAACTTAGACTTGAATCCTGTTGGTAATCTCAACTATAGTAGACCAATTAACTCAGGAATGGGCAACTGTCAGAGGCTAGGAGACTGCATTAACACCCCAGGAAATCTCTGAGGGTCATAATCCCCTCCCCCAAAAAAAATAAATGCCCACTAGAGTGTGTGTGTGTGTGTGTGTGTAGGGCACTTTAAGGCCCAGGAGAGGCCCTTTCCACAACAGGAAGTGATCAAGAATTCATTTCCTATTAACTTCCTTTTAAAAAAAAGGCCTCTCCTGAGTCTAAAATGGCTGAGGGAGGCCAACAAACATGATGAAAATACACACACACACACACACACACACTGTAGAGGGGCTTGTGGGGATCAAGTGGGGGCCATACTTTGCCCATCCCTGCATTGAAATCATTAAATGGTGTTGACTCACCATTTAACATTTGGTTCAGTGGATCTCCTTGAGCTGGGGCTACCAACAGAATCAGGCCAAAAAGTAGACCTTCAAGAACTGAGTCCTAAGTTCTAGGCCCTTTCTGCAGGACAACGCTGTCGTGCATTGTCTCATCACAATCCTGGCAGCACCTCTGCTGGGATGGGAAAGTGTCCCTAGCGCTCCCCTCCACACCTGATCGGCTGCCCGTGGAAGGGAGCGTGAGGGAAACACATCTTCCTTCCACACTGCCGCAGGCTGTGTTCCCATGCTACAGTGGGGAAGGAAGCCGTTCATTGTGCTTCCGGCCCTTCTGCATGGCTGGCTGCAATGGAAAGCTCGTGCGATCAGGGGTCATTGGCACAGTTTTTCCATCAATGATATACGTTGTGATCACACTGGCTGGCAACACAAGAAGGGTGGGACTGTGACAATATCATGTGGAAGCGTCATCATAGTCCCATTCCTCTCACATCCCCATGCTGGGAGGACACCATCATGCGAAAAGGCCTCTAAAATTCCAAACATTTCTCATTTTGCTAGTTAATGAACATAGCAATTCCAATATGTTTTTGTTATCACTGTAAAGTGGGAGGAAGTCTTGTAGGTCATCTACCCCTCCCCATTTGATGCAGAAAATCCAGAGCTAGAACATCCACAATAGATGGTTACCCAGTCTTCAGGAGAAGACCTCCAGAGAGCCCTCAGTCCAAGTAAGTGGTTCCATTGCAAAAATGCTTTTATAGTATTAAGAAATTTCACTGAATGTTCTACCCTTCTGCAACTAGAGGACACATGGCCTAGAGTTTGCTTGCTTTAGATTCCTCTGTAATCCTTGCGTTAAAATTAAAATGAAGACTTACTTAAAACTGTGAACTGGATAGTCCCAGAGCTAGTTCCATAGAAGTCTGGAGGATCGTTCACCTCGCAGATATAGGTGCCAGCATCCGATGCACGCACATTTTCCAGTCGAATGGACGCATCACCCAGGGTGGGAGGGTCATGAATCAGGCTCAGCCGTTCGGACTGAGAGCCTGGTTTGTACAGCACATTATTGGTGAAGTAGAGAATCTGCAGAGAGGAGGGAGACTCAGCTGAAAGGACGTACCTCTTGGTATAGGGCAGAGTTTAGAAAAGTTATTTCTTTTGGACTGCAATCCTCGCCTCTCCCAGTTAGCAAGGCCAGCGTCCATTCTGGGAGCAGTGGTCCAAAAAAGTAATACTGCTCATTTGGTCTGGTTGGGTCCCTTTAGTTGGATGTACAACTTAAAAAGACAATCTCCAGGATCTCCTGGGGTCCTCCAGAGATCTCAGGAGATGACACAATTAGTCTGTGTCTGGCTACAGGGACGTAGCCAGATGCTTCTCTGATGATCCTCCCTCAGCATCCACTAGCCACTAAATAGCTACCTGAGAGGGCCCCTCACAGGCAACAAATGAACTTTGGAGGGGGGGTTTCATGGGGAAGGTGGTGAACTCCACTCTCTGCAACCACAAAAAAAAAAAAAAAGGATAAATGCTGGTGTTACACTGGTGTATGTTACCAAAGAGTTTTTGTGGCAGAGATGAGGACTGAACCAGCCTATTCTCTCATCATAAGTTTTTCTTGTGGATCCCACTGTTCTACTTAAGCCCCTTTACCTGTTTCCCATGGTCAGGAGATGTTGAGCCTGGGGCAAACCTCCACTCTAGCACAAAGTTTTTGTCAACAGATGTTTTATAATGACATGGCAGTTCCACACTAGAGCCAATCTGCTGCATCACTGGATCATGAGGTACCGTCACCTCCACACATGCTCCATTTCCTAAGGAGAAATGGGAAGGGAAGTTCATTACTTTGGGCATGGAGTTTTGCCATATTTCTGGGTCTCTGACATTGGCAGTTCCTATAGCAATAGTCTTGTCAGTGCAGCGTACACTCAAACTTTACCCATTTGGCTGGGACAGTTCCAGTTAATCCTCTGCCACCCCACTTTTTCAGTTCTTTTTAAAATGTCTCAGTTTTTCTCTCTTCCTCCCACTTCCCCCTTTGTCTTCAGCTGACTTTAACTTCTGCAAAATGAGTCCAAAGTGCAAAAGCAGTTTACACTAAAGCAGGAGGGAAAAGAGAAAAGGAGGCCTTCCCAGTAGGCTCAGGTAAAGGCAAACCACTGCAACCTCTCCTAGCTTATATGTAACTCATTAATAACTTTTGCCATCTTGACCACACTCTGATGCTCATTGGCCAGATGCATTCCAGTTTTGAAGTGCGATGGTCGGAGGATACAATACTGGCCATGCATCATACCTTGCAGAAAGCAGTCCTCTGTTTGAAGTGCCATCTAATCCAAGTCTAGTTCAAGATCAAAAATGCTAAGAGCAGCAAGGACCTTAGAGATGTCCATCCATTGTCGTCTATGGTGCACCTATGACAGACTTCACCCTGTATCTTTTTGGTTAGTCCCAGGTAGAGTAGACATATGGGGTCCCTCCTAAAACAGTGAGTCAAACATGCAGGTAAATCCCACCTATTCAGTGGCTCTCCTGTAACTGGGACTAGCAATAGGTCTTAGCAAATAATTAAGTAACTCAGGATCTTACCTATTATGGTGAGGTGCTCTATATTTTGCTTTAAATTATAGGTGTTCTTTTTAAATTTGCCTCTGTGGCTACCAGCATATGCAAACTTGATGCCAATTTGCATTCATTTTGTCCTCTGTTTTGACAATGCATTTCCTCTTTTTGAAAATATACATATGCTGGCAGCCAACCAAAGCACCTTTTTGCGGTCTATACAGCAGCTAGATTAACTTATGCTCAACATTGGAAACAAGATATTAAAATAAATTTAAATGAATGGAAATTAAAGCTTATGGATATGATGGAGATGGAAAAATTGACAAATGCATTAAAGAATAAATCTATTCAACAATTTGATAGAGAATGGAGCAAAATGAGAGAGTGGCTTCAATTGTAAAGCTAGTGATTATAATGATATAATTTGGTAAAAAAGGTAAAAATGTATTGACTGGTTAAAAGACAAATTATGATTGTTATGCCAAAGATTCTATGTATAGTGGATTGGACTCTTTGTATTGTATTGTATTATTATATCGTACCTTTTGTTTGATTTAGCTGGGCAAAACTGGAGAAGAAAACTTGTTATGGGAGTTTTATATCTTTTTTAGAAATTTTAATAAAAATATTTTTAAAAAAGAAGTGTGTGAATAAAGGATACTAGAGCATATTACTTAGGAATCCGAAAAAGGTACTAGGAAGGACTGAAGAATTCTTCCTTAAAACTGACAAAATGTATGTATAAATTGACTTGGTTTTTCTTCTTTTTTTATTTTATTTATTTATCCACTGATGTTACAGTTGATAATCTTTGAGAATACACCAACATTTGTACAAATTGGAGTATCACTATACAACTGTAAATATGTCGATATATTACTATCTTAGTATATTCTTTTTTTTTCTTTCTTTTTCCTTTTCTGATTTAATAAAAAATACATTTTAAAAAGCTACCATAATTTTGGAGAATTAGCCACCACTGACATTATTCCGGTATCATTCACACACTTTGACATTTCACAAGCAAAGATAGTGTAAGGAATTTTCTTTTCTCAGAAATCAAGGTCTAAAGCCTCAGTGCGATTTTATTCTCCCTCAAGTACTTCAAAAAATTGCTTTTGGACTACACCATGGCTGAGAGATTCATATAGTTATAGTACAAAAAGTAGCTTTTAGAACTTCTTTTCTACACACCGATGCATGGCCCCACCCTGCTCCTCCAACGGCATGCACTGCACAAAGTTAACAATAAGTAACTTTAGATGACATAATCTCATAATGGATCTACTTGTACTTATTATAAATCAGACTAGGAATCATGGGTCTCTTAAGATGCTGCTGGACTGCAACGCTCATTAGCCTGAGCTAGCATAACCCATGATGCGGGATGGCGGGAGTAAGATTCCTTCCCTTTCACAGATCAAGTTGAAGACATTTAGCAATAGTCACTACTCAGATAATCACTGGGATGTCTGGAGGCTTGGGGAGGAAGCTGAAAAGTAAAGCCCACAAAGTCTTATAGTTTCTCCAGCAATTCAGATTCCAAGGCAGAAAATGTTGAGAGACAATTAGAGTGTCTGATCCAGAGCTTAGAAAATGTACTTTTGGGCCCAGTAGAATTCCCAAATCCCTCAGCTCACTTTGCTGGTAGCCATGCTGCCAGACATTTTCTAAGCATTGTGTATCAAGCTCTAATACAATCTTATTGCCACAACTGAAATTTCTGCTGAGAAAAAGACATGAAAAACGTGTAGGTTTCAGGTTTATCAACTGTTCACATGGAAACACAATAATATTGATCAATACACTAAACATTGCTTGGCAATGCCACCAAATGTTTTGCTCCACTTAAATATTTGCTACATAAACTAGTTTATAATAATTCTGGCAACTATTTTGGAACCATTTACAATTTTACCAGTGTCCTGGGAGCTCTGAACTGAAGAGATGCACATGCCAGCCTCCACTTATGGCAAAGAGAGGGCACTTGGGGTTCTTTCACAGTAATTAGATCATTAGGATTCCACTTTAACCGGCATGGGAGCATCCTATTGTACCCTGGTGTTTTTCAGTTTAAGGAGAGATGTTTAGAATTCTCTTCCCAAGACCTCCAATGCCTTCAAATGCCTCCCCAGACTACAAACCCCCAGACCCCATAGGATGCGGCCATGGCAGTTAAAGTGGAATAATAGAGTTATAGTTATATGGCATTAAAGGGTCTTTGGTTGGGGGAGAGGAAACTTTGTGGGTGGCTGCACCCCCATCCCCCAAAAAGAATATCATGGCAAGGGGGAGAACAGATGTGCTTCATCGTAGTGTTGCCACAGTGAAAACTGGGGAGGGCTCCTGTACCTTTAATGATTGTGAAGAAGGGATGATTTCAGCCGATGTTCTTGGTCAGACAACCAGATAGCAAGCAAAGCCTGCTGAAATTCCCTGTTTCTCGAACATCACCATTAAAGGAACAGAAGCTCTCCCTAGTTTTCAATCCGGCAACCCTATCAGCTACAGAAGGAACTGGTGCCTCAGCAGTTGTTTTCCTTTCTCATCTCTATAAAGTTTTCTTTTGTATTCTACCTATCTGTCTAATCTTTTTTACACAATGTTTAAGGGGGAAAATGGGCATTTTATTGTAATTGCCATTCCTGAAACTTGACATCCTTATAGTTGTAAATGTTAGATACTCACCAACGAATGCGAAGAAGAGTAGCAAGCAGGAGAGCAAAGGGGCCAGGAGGACCACGTGCAGAGCCATTCGTCTCATGGGAGGCTGAGCCCCTACCTCTACTGCACAAGCTGAAACTCAGCTGAAACTAGGCAAGGCTGTTCTTTATCTTGTATGTGAGCTCAAGCAAACAATGGATGTGAAGTTCTGAATCACGCAGCAGCAAATGGCCTCCCCTGATAGGAGATGGTAACTATGGCATGCCTTCTTCCTGGTACTTAGAACCATAGAATAGAGTCAGAAGGGACAAAAAAGAGCCAGCTAGCCCAATTGCCTGATGTGCAAGAATACACAATTAAAGCACTCTTGAAAGATGCCCTTCCAACCTCTGTTTAAAAACTTCCAAAGAGTGAAAGTGTACCAGATTCTGAGGCAGTCTATTCCACCATCAAACAGCTCTTACAGTAAAGATGTTCTTCCCAATGTTTAGCTGAAATTTCCTTTCTTGTAATTTCAGTCCATTAGTTTGTGTTTTAGTCTTTGGAGCAGCAGAAGACAAGCCAACTCCATCTGCCACATGACACCCTTCAGATATTTAAAAATGGCTTCCATATTGCTTCTCTGCCTTCTCTTCTCCAAGCTAAACTTACCCAGCTCCCTCAGTCATTCTTCACAGGGCTTGGTTTTCAGGCGTTTGACCATCTTGGTTGCTCCTCTGTGAACACATTCCAGTTTGTCAATATCATAAAGCTTGCTGGAGCTCCAGCTCATTTCCCACAGGTACAAACTATTTTTTTCTGAGCTTTTTGATTCCCAGTCCATTGTGAATTTTTTTCCCTGCTTCTGCTAATTATCTTTGCACTTTAATTCTGAATGTTTGTTTGTGTACATGTGCATGCACAGCTGTGTTCATAGGTCTTTGAGTTGTTGAATTGTACTTTTAATGTTGATCTTTCAATGATTTCATTTAATATGCAATATATTTTTAAATGACAAACTGCTTTGTGGATAGGGGGATGGAAAGACAGAGCACAACCTATTCCAAATAAATTAATAAGAAGGAGAAGTTTTGATATTGCATGAGCACTCTCAAGTCATTCCTGCATGATTTTAGCTCAAGTGGATTGAAAGCATGATACCCTCTTTTGGGGTCTCTTTTTTAAAAATTGTTTTGATTCAAACTGCCACAAAAAAAATTCTATATGTGTGGGGACCAATTTCACCATTCACCTCACAAGACCATTTTAGATCTAAGAAGGTCGTTTTTCTAACAGCAGCTAAGCCAGAAGATGATTCCAGCTCACTTCTTATTCTACAAAAAGGCCTGTCATGGCTGTAAAACAGCCTAGAGAGGTCCCAAAACTGGGCCAAAATTTCCTCTACACTCCCATACCCTCCAACATTTCACAGATGGAAAACCAGAAAACAGGTGGCCAAGCAGCATCCATGTGTAGTCAAGATGGCAAAAGCTGGTGATGAGCCAGCTAGCAATTAGCTTTTCCCCAAGCCTACTGGGAAGGACAAAATTCTATCCTTACCCTGCCTTGTGCTAAGGTAATTGAGTACAAACTACTTTTACACTTTGAACTCAGGTTGCAGCAACTGAAGTAAAGTGAGGACATAGAGAGAAATGGGAGGAAGAGAAAGAAATTGGGATATTTTAAAAGCAGCTGAAAAAGTGAGACCACAGCAGATTAATCGGGATTATCCTTGATAAATCAGGACAAACCAGATTTAGAGTAACAAAGCTGCCCCCCGGGTCTATGGTGAGAAATTATGTCCTTCTGAAGTATCTTGTGGGGCCAGTGTGGCTCCTTATCTCCTTAGAATTGCCCACCCTGGTGTAGTTTTGAGAAGGAACTTTGGAACAGAAATTAAAATACAAGGCTGAGATTTGGCTGGGTGTGTCAGGAGGTGAGTATGACACCAACACAGAAAGGATATATGTTTTCTTTTTGGTAATACAGTCAGACCTCCACATTTGCAGGTTTCACTTTCACAAATTGGATTATTTGCGAGTTTCTCCAACCCCTGCTCCTACACCTCAAGTGCCTATTTTCTGGGGGAACCTTCGCTCTTGACAGCTCCTATCAAGCCATGCAGCCTTTAGTTCTCCTCATTTACTAGCTAAGAACAGAGTGCAGCTTGATTTTTCAGCACCAGAAAACCTCTTCTGATGCCCTCCTCACACCTAAGAAGGAGACGAGCAAGAGAGAGGAAGTATAGGGCCACCATGCCAACCCACCCCCTTTCCTTGAGTTGAGTGGGACCCCGGATACCCACTCTCCTCATCATGCCTCTGCTGCCTTCCCACTCATTTGATATTTGTGGTTTTTCTACTTTTGTGGGGGTCCTGTGCCTTTAGCCCTAGTGAATGTGGAGAGCCAATTGTACAAGGATCATCTAGTGTGGTATGCCCTGTAGCCCAAGTTATTCCTCCCAGATCTACAAAAGCACACCTAAGAATACATTTTCAACACGAGTAATTTATCCTTTCTGAACTCAAGAATTAGGGGAAGAACAGGTTCTGTCACTCAACATCAGAAACCAACTAAGCATGCTTATGAACAGAGCCTGGGAAATGGTTCTGTTTTAGGATGACAACTTCAAGAATCTTACAGTCCACATGATATGGCTAAGCAGCTTTCCCAAGTTCTGCTTGTGGCATGACAGATCACTCTCCCAGGGGCAGTTTTGCAGCACTTACAAATTTGTTGTGCTTTATTTAATGCTGTGTGTGTGTGTGTGTGTGTTTAAATAACAACAGCACTTGAATCCCATTCAATTTTGGTCAGGCCTGCAACACAGGTGAAAATGGATGTTAATCCTGAGCAGCAGCTTCTGTGCCGCACAGCAAATTCTAGGGAGCATTTTTTGGGGGAGGGGGGACTGCAGTATGTGTGAGGGCAAAAAAGTCTCCAGTTCCAATAAGATCACTGTTCCATGGCTACCAAAGGAATATGCCCACCACAGCTTGCAGTAAGTACTTTTTGGATGATAACCTCCAGAATGCTACAGCCAGGATGGCTGATTTGGGATTTGATTTGATGCACATGCAGACCCAAATACACAAATGAAAGTTTGCATTTACCAAAATGTACCGTTTGTTTCTCAAAGGTACAGCAAAAGCAGAGCACCTCTGTGCAAAAATATGGTGCCCCTCCAGTTTATATGGTGCCTCCACTTGTCTGTATTCAAGTCGTCTCTTCTGAAAATCACAGAGACAAAGCTTTAGCAGTCTAAAGCAGCCACTCTCAATTGTTCTTTTGGTCACAGCCACCTTAGGAGCTCGTCTCAGATTCCAAGGCCTCCCTGTCAAACAAGGATACAACACGAACTGAGATTTAGCAAATGACATAACATAAACGGTTTTGACTTGGGAATAAGCATGTGAAATATGGCTTCATTACTGGCAAACAATGCAGGGGTCTTTTTCCTGTGGTGACTTCATATGCAGTAATAAACACTCTTTTTTCAAAAACTACCTTAATGTATCATATATCCAAACACATGCACATACACCTACACCTAAAAAAAAGCCTATCAAGACACACTGATCTTTGCAGAATGAACTATGGTGACAGTGGCTGCAGGAATGCTTGAATGGATACGTTGACCCACTGCACTCTGATTTGCAACTGGCTCTGAAGTGAGACCCCGCATGACTGCTACTGCCAAGTTGTGCAGGTCTGGTCTGGAGACCTAAATCTTCTTTGACTTTTTCCTTTGTTCTTGAGAGGGATGCTTAATCAGACCAATACAAGAGAATAGCAGGAGAGGACATCTGTAATGCAGATGGGAATTTAAATGAACTTAAGCTGAATCGCCACACTGCAAGCAGATTTACACAAAAGAAAGCCAAGCAAAACAAAAAGTGAAGTCCCTAAAGATTCATGTGCGCAAATATATATACTGTACATATTTTAAACTACCTCATCCATTTGTGTTAGCTTAGCCTTAATAATGGGTGGATATAGGTTTGCCAGGTGTTCTGAAAATTAGTGCAGGATGCTAGAGGCTGATGGAGGCTTCTACAAGACTACCTCAGGTCTCATGAGAGCAAGGCCTCTGCAACACCTCAGGACTCCCATGAGTTTTCAGATCACATGGGAACCCAAAAACTTGTAGCCTCTCACTGTTCCAATTTGACAGGGACAGTCCTGATTAATCTTTTGTCACCACACTTTTTCAGCTGCTTCTGAAATGTCCCAGTTTTCTCTCTACCTCCCACTTTCCTCCTTACTTCCATTGCTGCACTTAATTAACTCAGTGGGGAAAGGGGGTTAGGTACAAGCAAAATCAGATGGTGGCAGCCTCTCCTAGCTTGTGTGTTCCTCCTCATTAATATCTTTTGCCATCTTGACTACTCTTTGATGTTGCTTGGCCACATGCATCCCAGTTTTCATATGTCAGCTGTTGGAAGGTATGAAAACCCATGCAAATTTCATGATAGCGTGCCAACAAGGTAAAAACGGCATTGTGCTGCTCATTGTCAGCTTCTCCACTGGAGAGGAAGAAGAGTGGTGCTGTGCCGGCTGTGATTTCAGAAAATGGACCCCTAACATTTTTGTATGTAAGTCCAGATTGCTGCTTGGGGTTTAGTCTGATGAGACTATGGCTGGTTTCATATGGAAGATGGGGCAAACTTGTTTTCTACTGCTCCAAAGACTAGGATATGGGGTGATGGATTCAGATTACAAGAAATAAAATTCCACCTAAATACAGTTTGCCCTCTACTTCTGCAGGTTTTACATTCATGAATTTGATTATTCATGAGATTCTGCTTGTCCTTCCCACCATTTGCCCCTCCCATTCCCTGGCCTTTTGCCCAGGCAAGCTGCCTTGGCAAAAGGCAAGCAAATAGGAGCGGGAAATGTTTGTGGGTGTGCAAGGCTTCTCCCCTCTCCAGCTTGTTGTTGTGCCAGTGCACAGAAAAAAGGCTCTGTGAACTGGCGACAGGCAAGGAACTGGAAGGGGGGAGGCCTTTCCCCTCCATTCTCCTGCCTCCCCCCTTCAGTCTCTTGCCTGTCACCGATGAGAGTGGCGGGCAGGAGAATGCAGGGGGAAAGACCTTGCACACCTCCACTCCTTATGCATTGCCCATGTGGGCGCAGAAAGAAGGCAGGGCATGTGGGTGGGCGGGAGAGTGCAAGGGGAAAGACCTTCCCTCCCTCCACTCCTTGCATGTCGTCTGCGTGAGTGCGTAGTGGCAAGCAGGAAAGGGAAGGTTTTTCCCCCCTGCGCTCTCTTGCCTTTCCACAGGGCTAGCCACAAAAGGCAGGAAGAGGAGGGGAGCACTCAATAGGGGGGCATTATTCATGTTTTTTTTACTTTCTTAGGGGTTCTGCACCCCAAACCTCTGTGAAAGTTGAGGGGCTACTGTATTAGAAAGATCTTCCTGACAGAAAGAGTGGAATATGCTGCTGAGTGTGGTGGAGTCACTTTCTTTGGAGGGCTTACAACAGAGGCTGAAGGCCATCTGTCAGAAGTGCTTTGACTGTGTATTTCTGCATAGCAGGGAATTGGATTGGATGGCCCTTGTGGTCTCTTCCAGCTCTATGATTCTATGATTCATATGGTGCCCACTCTCAAATACAGAATTCAGGGTGATACAGGATGATCACCTATATTGGAAGAGACCTTAAAACCCTAAATGCAAGATGACCACAGGAAAGGACAGCTACATGGGAACGGTGTGGCCATCCAGATGTTGCTGAATTGGAAGTGTCAATTCAAAAATATCTGGAAGGCCACACTATCACCATCCCTAGCTTAAATCCTTCCGATATATTTAGGCTCCAGTTATGTTTTGATTAGGGTTACCAGTTCAGGATTGTCTCAGGCCCTGAGGTTTCTAGGTCAAAACTTGAGGTTGAGGGATAGCCTCTTGGTGATATGAGTCATAGAATCATAGAGTTGAAAGAGACCATAGGAGTCATCGAGTCCAACCCCCTGCCATGCAGGAACCCACATCAAAGCACTCCCAACAGATGGCCAGCCAGCCTCTGCTTAAAAACCTCCAAAGAAGGAGGCTCCACCACACTCCGAGGCAGCATATTCCACTGCTGGACAGCTCTGACCGTCGGTAAGTTCTTCCTGAGGTTTAAGTGGAATCTCTTTTCCTGTAGTTTGAATCCATCGCTCTTTGTCCTAGTCTCTGGAGCAGAGGAAAACAAGCCAGCTCCCTCTTCAACGTGACATCTCTTCAAATATCATGTCCCCTCTTAACCTTCTCTTCTAAACATACCCAACTCCCTAAGCCACTCCTCACAGGGCATGGCTTCCAGACCCTTCACCATTTTGGTTGCCCTCCTCTGGACATGCATTATGAGTAAACATTATGTATTAAGTGTTGACTACAGATGTTCACAGCTTCTCATTCTCTCTGTCACACACACACAGAGAAGATATTTTCCTGTTTGGAAATTAGCATATTTACTCATGTATAATTCAACCCCATATATAAGTCAAGGGCAGGTTTGGGGCCCAAATTTATGGATTTTGATATGATCTGTGGATAAGTCATGGGTCATTCCACAGAGAGAGGTGGCAGCATCAGTGCTGCCTCAGGGAGCCAGCCCTCCTCGTCTGCTGCCATTTTCCCACCCAGGCAGTCAAAAAGACCTTTTGCCACTCTACTCAGAGAAGGAAATAGTTTTTGTGTTGATAAAAGTTAAGGCACAGTATTAACTCTTACAGAAAAGGAACCATCCCCTTCTCTGAGCAGAGTGGCAAAAGTCTGAGGAGTAGCACCAAAGAGTTGCTGCTGCTGCCATTTCCCAGCCATTCAAAAAGGCCCTTCCCTTCAAGGGAGAGTGAGAGAGTAGAGGGAGTTGGAAAGGGATAGTTCCTTTTTTTATTTTTATAAGAGTTAAGGTACAGTACTTACTTTGATTCATGAATAAGTTGACTCAGGTTATGGGGGTCAATTTTTTGACTAAAATTTCTAGACTTATACATGAGTATATACAATAATCTTGGGCTGTTCACAGAAAAAGATGATACTGGGGGATCATTCATACTCAGGGACATGGGATAAAGAACATTTAATCTAGCTTACTTGCTTCCATCCAGAAGGTGGAGGCAGAGCAGGATGGAGGGTGAGCCCTGGCACTACAACAACTGGAAAGGAAGGAGGAAGCTAAATAAATGTATACATAGACACACACACCCCAAGTGTTTGTAAGTTTCAGCAATAAATTTATTAAGCCTTGCAAATTGTAGCAAGCTGCTGCTGTATACTAGCTGAGCTGAAGATTTGTACACAGCCCTTTCCCTTTGCCTGGAGCTGAGCCCAGCAAAACTGTTGAATCTGTACCTTCTGATCCTGCCTGGAAATGACCCACAGAAATTGGAGGCTTAAGGCCAGACCCTGATATCTGGCAACCCTAGTCATGATAACAGTGGGGACTATACAAAAATGTTTTTTCCCTCTGTAGAGGAAAGTTTTTCAAAATCACACTGAGAAATTAATTATTAACATAGCTGCCAAAAAAAAACAACCCACCTATCTCCCCTGATCCACACCAGAACAAACAGCATTCCCCAGATAAGCTGACTGCAGAACTGAGGACACTTTTGCTAAACAGTGCTAAAAAAAAATCTTACAGTGAATTGGTTCCTGCCTTTAAAAATGTGGAATTCCAAGACCCATGGTAAAGACTTATCTTCCCCTCAGAGAGACTGGAGACAGAACCCCAACCTGAGAGGATGAATTCTGACCTCCCCACTGTCTACCCCGTGGAAAGAATCATGTCTCTCACTCTCCAAAGCCACAGTGCCAAGAGCAGAACAAAGTGAAAAGGGAGCAGACTGGTGCTACAGGCTGCGGTATAATAAGGCAACTTGAAAAATGCTGAAGAAATATCTAAAGCCAAGCTGGAAAAGTTACTGGACTGCAGCAGCAGAATCTAGCATATCCAGGCTGCCTGACAGACTCTGTAGTTTATAGTCTGAAAATGTAATTATGCCAAACTCCAGTGTTTGAAGGTTTTTTTAGCTACAACTTTCTTAGATGATTGGTTCTTATCCTGCTACATCTCAAAATTCTCTGCTGCTCTCTCTTGAAAGTAAATTAATGTTAAATTGTGTGTTATTAAGTGGCTTTTAAACTGTTTATAATTTCTTTATACTTTTAGATCTGTGGGTATTTTATTAGATTGCCTCCTGTTGTGCTTTTTGTTTGCAATGGCCTCTAGCTAACAGCAATAAGTCTTTTGGATTGGATTGTAATGTAGGCATTGTGAAGGAACTCCTCTCCAGGCTGGCCGCACAGCGCCAGCCCTTGGGCTCCTGTCCTGACCTTGCCCTTTTACTCTTAGGCTCCATCCCTGGATCTAGTAGGCAGGCCTCATGGTGACTGTGACACTGGACAAGTGGCTGTTACTCCACTGGAAAAACCCTATCCCGGGGTTTACAAGTTTGATATTAAAATATGATTCAATGTTCCTGAGAGGTCACCCAGATAGGCACGTAGACTGCAATGGTCAAAGGATCGAAAACCAGGTCAGGACAGTAAAATCCCCAATCACGTAGCCCCAGGAGACCTCAAGATGTGTAAACCCACAATAAACAAAAGGTCCTCAGCCCCTGAGAAGCCAACTTGAGGGGATTAGCATGTCTGCCCCAAGTCGAGCAAATATTCCATCAGGCAAGGACCATTTACATGAAGTCACACCACAAACTAACACAGCCGAAGATCCTGAGACTTTGGCAACACCTTGCAATCCCATCACACAAAAGAAATTACCATGGTGGAGCTTCGTTATTGCTCCAACACCCATTGTTCTCCCTGGGAAAGGATTAGTCCTCCAGGTACTTTTTCCCCTACAAATAGTCTCAGTTTTTGAGTGGTTCTTTGGATCACTCCCGGTCACCCCAGCAGACCATTGCTCTGCCTGTTGAGTGATCCCCTCAGAGCCCCACTTCTCCGCTGCCTTCCTGGACCCAGGACTTCAGGAAAAGGTGCAGTATTACCCCAACTGTACCCCTCCAATAGTACCCTATCCAATTTCCTCTATTTTGTTTCTCAATAGCTCTTGGATGTGTGTGTGTGTGTGATTGCGTTGGTGCGTGAGACTTGCATTCAACAAAATCATTTATTGGACATTCTTGTTTGGTTTTTGGCTTGGCTTGACCCCATAAAAACTGGGTAAAAGACCCCGCTAGGTTACCCTGCCTCTCACATCGCTATTGCTTGTGCTCTGGCTAGTTTCCATTCCCCATCACGTGGAGCACATTGAGGTGTCCCCCAAGTGACCCCAGAAATCAGGGTAACATGGCTGTGTTGAACGGTGGGTTCAATCTGGTAACACATAGCCAAGCTTCCCTTTCAGTTCTTAAGTGTAAACAGTTAGACACAGTGGTAGAAAATAAAAAAGTCAATATTTATTATATAACAAATAAGTTCATCATGAACTCCCTGATCTCTTTCCTCATTCATGGTTTCCCTATCCCTCTTCAGGTTTTATCCATTTCCTGCACTTTGTCAGCCTTTACTCTGTCTCTGACTGCCCTAATTTTATCATTTCCGTCTCTGACACTTTAACAGCCAAGTTTCAACATCTTCCTCTTCTCCTTTGCTTCCCACTTTACCAAGTGCCTGCCACTCTATCCAACATTCACAATAGCTCAGTGATCAGTTTGCTCAGATTTAATGGATTCAAAAATGAAATATTGGTGGTGGCAGTGGGACAGGAGAAATCGCCACACTCCTTGATCCAAGCATGTGGAGCTCAACAGTCCACATGTATAGCTCTGTGCCCTCTCCCCCACCCCAAGGCACTTTTCAGGCCCTGGCATTGCCTTAGCCATCTACTGGCTGGGAGGAAGGAGACAACCAGGCGGTACCCATCCCAGCAGCTCTGCAGCCAGGAGGAAAAACGGGTTGCTACCTGCCACTGGCTGAAACACTTACGCATCACAACAAGCGAATCTACATTTGGACTATAAGCGTTAACCAAGGCACCAATGTGCAAAAATGACCATCAGAATAAGTTATCAGTTGCAGAATCCTGTTGGGGACTTGGATCTGCAGGATGTAGAACTGGGCAGTTCTGTAACCCCTGTATCCAGTAAAGGGCTGCTGTTATGTTAGTATGTAGGGGACCCAGTGAGGTGACCAGTGCTCAATGAGACAATGCACATCAGCTAGGAAATGCCAGTGCGCACTGGTAGAGCCCAATGTGGACCAGGATGTTCCTGCTTTTGTCCTGTTATGCATCTTTGCAATTCACTAACAGTAGGAGGGTATAATATTCAAAATCATTTGGTTCCTCATTTTGTAATTTAGGTTTATTGTTGGCTACTTCTCTTTCTCTTTAATTAATTCTTTTATCTATTTTTCTTTCAATATTTTTTTTTGCACAGTAAAAAAATAAAACACACAAACATACAAACTTCATTAGAAAGGCAAGGCAAAGCAATCTAATTCAGTGTGTGACTCTTTTCCCACAGGCAGGGTCTCAGAAACAGGCACAGACTCTCCCCAACACTTTTTCATATATAAACAAATACTTTTAATGATTGTTTATGAAAAATAATACATTTTGAAACTGTACATAAAAAATACTTCAGTGTCTTCCTACCTTCTTGCGCAATAGAAGGATCTCCTCACCAATGAAAAGAAAAAAGTCAGCATGAAAATGGTTAGAGGACCCTTGTCCAGATTCACAGACTGTTAGTATCTATGATTATGAATTATGTACTCTAGCTATATTTATAAAAAGAAAGTAAAGATTGAAAGTTGCCGATTAAATATAATTGCACAATATGTATTAAAATGTTGAAGGCGCCCTTATAGACTCCATTGTTAGGATAGCCTGATAAAAAGGTTACTCTGTACATACAGGTTAGTTGCACAAGCTGGGAAGCATCTTGCTACAGAAGATGCAAATTATTCTGTTCAGTCCCTAGGGAGCATCTGGCCTTAATACCAGCATCTCAGAGTGGATTGGATGCACTTTCCAAGTGGATCACAAGGGGGCAGAACATACAAATGAATCTACTCTCAGATTCAAAATTGCAGGTAAAAACTTTCAAATTCTAGCATGTGGGGGTCCAAGTTTATCATTAAGATCTTTTTTTAAAAGGAAATGTGAAAGGCTTAATGCCTATAAGGAACAGTGTATTCAGAGCAGAGCTTGAAGAACTTTGACTGGTATCCTGTTGGGAAGTTGTATCACTATAAACAGACACGGTTAAGTAAAGTTGAATTGCACCGTTGCACAACATTCGTATTCTTAGGAGAGATGTAGAAATGTAGCCATGCCATCAAGACCATTGTGAAAATGGAACCAGCAGCATGGCTGTTGCAATCATGGTCCTGATGCATAATGTGTCCTCATGCGCAATGTGCCTCAATGTGCAACAGCCCCAGTATACAATAGTCCCAGAAGGCTCCTTCACTGTGCAATGGGACATCTTGCATAATGCTCCTTTGTGCATCATTGCAATTCACTAGCATGGTTGCACATCATGTCAATAATACAGTTCCATCATCATGAAATTGTGCATCATAGTCTCTTCTGGGGGATCTTCACCAGACTTTTTGGACTACAGCTCCCAGAGTTCCATCATTTTCAAGCTGGGAGACTTGAGCTGTTGTGGCCCACAATCCAACTTTTCCAAGCTCTGATTCAGAGCTGGAATAGAGAAAAATTGATTCAGTTTCTCTTCACTTCTCATTTGTACAATTTCAAATTTCTCCCTTCCTACTTTAACAATAGTTTGTAACCTAAGATATAAAGTCTGCATAAAAATTCATGTGCATTTTTATGCACATATCTCCTAATATACACATTTTAATACAAAATTTCCCCTAATAATGTATATTTTTGCAAACCTATTATATGTGTCTTTATTTGCATTTTTTTTTCTTGGAGAACTACATCACAAAATTCTGAGAAGTGTTTCAGTACTGAAGAATAACTGCATTCTGTTTCACATACTGATGTAAGAAATGTGCTTTTGCTAAAAGAAGAACAGCACAAAATTCTTCCCCAAACCATACTTCAAAAGTCACCCATATCAAACCAAGTACATTCCAGTGCAGGCCCAAAGTATGTATACAGATACATTTCTTCAACATCTGTTTGAAGCATTGCCTGTTTGCACATCTAATTATAAAAATCTTTGCCATTTCTGAGACTTATAGCTTTTATTTTTAAAAAAATTTAAGAACTGGTAGCCTCCATGGAAAGCCTAAGAAGATATGAGGACAAACCCTATTGTATGGGGGCTACTGTGTTGGGCTTAGAAATGGAACAATCACATCTAAATGTATTTTTAGGGATGAATCTTATTTGAGCAAATCAGATACCACACATGGTTGTTATGAGGATGAACCCCAAATCTAAGCTTGCAAGAATAATATACATATATAACATGCAATACATTTCATCAGTTCCTGTTACCAAAACCCTAGCCTGGGAATTCATCTTGGAAACCATAACACAGATACATTTTCTCCAAATGCCACTAGATCCAATGACTGCTAAAACAGACAATGCTCCTCAGCTGAACTGCAGCCCTATTTAAGTCACAGTCTAGGGTTGTCTGTCACCAAAGCCTTAGTTGAGCTTGAGTGCTACTTGGAGTTGTTCAGGCTGTTATGTTGAACCTGAAGCCTAGCCTAATCAAGCCTAGCCTAGGTTTTGGACTAAATGGGAATTTTTGAAGGAGTTTTTAAAGCCTTAGCATACTTCAGACTAGCCTTCAAAAGCCCTTGACTAGTTTGGAACCTCCAGTGGGCTGTGTCCATGGTCTAGAACTGAACTGAACTGAACAAAACCAAACAGAACAGAACCATTAGACCAGGTCTAATGGTTTTAAGTTATAGGAGAGTAGATTTTGATTGAACATTAGAAGGAATTTCTTGACGGTAAGAGTGGTTCAGCGATGGAACCAATTGCCTAGAGTGGTGGAGGGGTCTCCTCTAGTCTTCAAAGAGAAGCTAGACAGATACCTGCTGGGAGTGCTTTAGCCAGAGATCCTGCCCTGAGCAGGGGGTTGGACTCCATGGCCCATGAGGGCCCTTTTAACTCTGATTCCATGACTCTGTAACAAAGCACAGCTACTTTGGGGTGGTGTGCTCCTTATATCAATTTAATAGACATAGGTTCTTCAAAATATGGGGCTTTCTATAATGTGGCAAGTATAACATGTGCCCCAAACAGAAAGATTTTTGCATATTAATGGTGGAAAGGATAAACACTGACATGGAGCTTTTCCATATAATTGTGCCAGTGGATGGAATAAAAAGTTTTCTGATATGGACTTACATGAAATCCTGACATGAAGAACTATTTTAATCATGTGGAGGTAGATCTCCATGACAACACACCGTTTCCATCATCTAGTTTTATAGAAGCTTAACCTTGTGTATGTGGAATCCAAATTTGGGATTCGAGACCAAGAGTTAACATTCTGAGGATCCCTGGATGATCATCCATTTCCTATAAAGAATTTCACTTGTTCCTGTCAGAAAGCATTTTCCCAACATCTCATGGTGAAAAAATTCAGCTTCTTTGCCCAGCTGTAGATTTCTACAGCTCTTTTGCCCCCATCAGCTGCCTAGCAGTTCTTTATCTCTTGTCCCTACAAAAGACTCGATAATGAGCGGACCCAACAGAACCAATAAGGAGAGCAAGGGGTAAATCTGTCAGAGTTGGGGTGGAGTGGTGTAGACAGCTGTCAGGGGTTGGGTGCTCCCTTAGAACTCATATACATGCACTGCTGGCCATGGAGGGCTATACAGTGCCACCCCATTTTTTAAACTTAAAAGCCTGAAATACAAAATATCTCCTTCCCATCCCTGCAGGCTATGTGAAGTCCCATAGAGCCCATTTTTAAACCAAGAAGTACATCATATGTTAACTTTCATTACACTTCCTACTTTTAAAAAAGGCCTATTCTAGACCAAAAACAGCAACATGGTGGTTGTTGGTAGTGGCGTGCGTGTGGCAGGGAGAAGAATGGTAAAAATGCTCCCCAGGCGGAGAGGGGGGATATTTCTTTTTCTTTTTTTAAATTAAATTTCAACTGGTGGGGTTCATCCAGGGAATGTATGCAGCCCACTTTGCCCACTTCTGAGCTAACAAGAGATTGATCTTGGATGTTCCTGCCCAGTGCTGGGTTTATTCTGTGCCAGGGTAATTCCAAACCTTGAAGACAGAATAAGCTGCATACAGTGCAGTAACCCTTACTATCCTTTAGAACAGGAGTGGGCAGCTGCGTGGAGGCCAGGGGACAATTACCCCTCCCCTGGCCTCTCCCTGTGGGCTGCACATCCCCAGTGTGTCAAAAATACATCAGGTTTCATTCAGAGTCCTTCTCAAAATAGCAACTGGAAGTGATGTTGAATCATTTCCTGTCACCATTTTGAGAGGGACTCCATGAAAAGAGAGGCATTGGGGTGGGGATCCTAGGTGAGTTAGAGGTGGCTAGGGATGCATTTGCATATTTTCTGCATTTGGAGGGTTTTTGCATGGGTTTGGGGTAGAAAATGCCAAAAATAAAGCTAATTTCCCTCTAAAACTATTCTTGGGTGGACCTCCGAGGCTGCAAAAGTAGGGTCTACTGGCTCTCCTCGGTCTGATTTGAAGTATTTGTCAGTTTGTCTAGTCTGTTGTACAAAACCAGTATGCCTCCTCAGAGAGTCATCAGTTCTTGTATGGTATCTAATGGGACTGAGACAAAAATTGTAGTAAAGTTTTGGACTTGATCTGCCAACTCCTTTGGGACCCTCTGGAACAAACATTTTGGTTTAAATATTTTCTTTGTGTACAATGCACATTTATGGACCAATTTTGAGGAAGCTTGATATATTGATTCTGGCTAACTTTTTGTTAAAATTCGGAACCAATTGGAACACTTCAGTGTTTTTGAGGGGTTTTTTTGTTTTTTGCAGAGAACTTAGTGTCAGCAACATTTAAGGATTGTAGATGCTACCAGTCAAACGTTTGTTTCATTCACATCTTAAGCAAAATTGCCAACATCAAGCTGGACAGTGGCAAGTAAATTTCCTGGCATGCATCGATTTCCTTAGCTTACATAGTTCATTTTGCTTCTGCCAGTCTTGGAAAATCACTAATTAATTAAGAACAGAATGAGAGAGAACTGGGGATAAGAGAAAGAATGGGCAAGAGCGTAATGAGTGTGGCCAAAAAAAGGAAGAGGGAGTATCAGGGGTAAGAAAAGCAGAGGAGAGAAAGAAAAGAGTGAACAGTAATTGGGAGAAAAAAAGGCAGCTCAACCATGGAACACATAGGTTGACTTTGACCCCGCTATATCCAGACCTTGAACCAGACTGTTTCCTCACTTTGACTTCTCCTTCCAAACCCTTGACAATCCTTTTGCTGTTTGGACTTTTCTGAGGAAAGATGGTGGCAATGGAGGTATCTTACTCTGCCTGCAGACCAGATCTACACCCCAGCACTTTTTTCCAAGCCAAGATAACTAATCCCAGCTGGGCTTTTTCAATAACAAGATATAAATGTAAGAGAAGGGGGGAAGAACAGATCTATTGGTATTTCTTCACTAAAATACAGTCTCTGCTGTCACATAGGCTCCTGGAGGGTATGGGAGCATGGATGGAGTTTGTGCACCAAGAGGATAAGCAAGTTCTGGAAGGTAACTGAAACTGATTGGCTACAAAACGCCCACCTCTGAAGATTCCATCATGTCCCATTGGATGGCAATGCTATGAAAATAGTTCCTTTGGAGGACACACCCACAAAAGCTGACACCGGCACTCTGAAGGCAGATGGGAAGGCAGACAGCACGGAGCAAGCATTCCCAGTCTTTCTGCTTCACTTGGGATAGGTATAGCTGCTTGCTGCACAGCACATTGCTGAAGTCTCAGAATGTTCACACCAAGGACCCTGCTTGGCTTTGGGCGGGCACCATGACGGGCACCGCCCCCATTCGGCTCAGGGTGGAAGTGGTGAGCCCTTGAGGGGCAGCAGGCTCTTGATGTCGGGGGGCTTGTGGTTGTGCCCCATTTGTCCTGTGGAGAGTACTCCGGTGAGTTGGCACATTAGCATGATGGCAATGAACCCCGTTGACCATGGGTGGAAAGTAGAGGGGCAATGATTGGCTGGAGAGGCTGGGTGTCGGTGTGAGCGTTCCGCTCCTGGGGTTGCTGAAAGGTGGCTTGAAGCCCACTGTGCTGCCCGTGGCAGTGGTGATGGAGGCCGTGTCTGAGGCAGGCTTGGAGGCATAGAGTTTGTGATCCCGGGTGGTGTTCACCGATGACAAAGTGCCATTTTTGGAAATCACATCAGAAGCAGGACTTTTTGCCCAGGAAAGTGTCTTTGGAGCAACAGCATCTTCCCTGCAAGAGGAAGAAGAAAAAGTTAGATGATAAATAAAAGGAAAGTTAAGATGGGTGTTTGCTGTGTGCCTTCAAGTCACTTCTGACTTATGGGGTCCTACGGCTAACCTATCACCCCACTGGGTGGGGAGATAGGTTAGCCCATGGCGTTTTCTTGTCAAGAAAACCCACGGGGTTTTCTTGACAAGATTTGTTCAGAGGCAGTTTGCCATTGCCTTTCTCTGAGGCTGAGAGAGTGTGCCTTGCTCAAAGTCACCCAGTGGGTTTCCATGGCCAAGTATGGGTCTGCATCCTGGTCTTCCATGTGACGACATGACTCACTAGAAAAGACAATAGCGCTTGGGAAGACAAAAGCAGAAGGAAAATAGAAAGATTCCATTATAGATGGATAGACTCAATCTAGGAAGCCACGGCCCTGAGTCTGCAAGACCTGAGCCGGGCGGTTGAGGAGAGGGTGACCTGGAGGTCTCTCATTCACAGGCTCACCATAAGTTGAAGTCAACTTGATGGCAGTTAAGAATAACCATTCCCAGAGTAGTCCTAGTTCAGCATTCAAACTGCGACACCACACAGGTTCTGCTTCAAGATGGATGGACCTGCCTACAGTCATCGCTCCACATTTGCCAGGGTTAGGGGCACAGGACCCCATGGAAGTGAAAAAACCGTGAATAGCTCTGGGCCCTCCCAAATCATCTTTAACACACAAAAAAGTATGATTACCATATTCAACCCACCATGGATTCCTTTGAGGGATCAGGGTTCTTTCACAAGGCAGAAGTGGGTGGCTAGCAGGGCTTATTGCTACCTCCGCTGCTGCCCCACACCATTTCTAATAGGCACTTAACAAGCCTCATTCTCAGTTTCTCAGTCTCATGAGACTTGCAGTCCCCATTAAAAATGGCATAGGGAGGCAGCAGAGGTGACAGCAAATAATCCATGAATAATCAAATCCGCAAAAGTGAAACCTGCAAATGTGGAGGGCTGACCGTATGTTCAATTCATGTTACTTTCAGGCATTTTTAACTCAAATTTGATTTTCTGTTGCTGCATTACTTTGTTTTTTTAAAAAAAAAATATTAAATGTATATTTAAATATGCAAATTCCCTTGCAAAATAGGGATATCTATGCAATTTTTAAAAACTAAAATTAATCTTTATTCATTTCAAATTAACATACAGTTGTGATACAAAATACAAAATACTTGTGCTACAAATTAGAAAATACAAAATATACAAAATACAAATATACAAAAAATAAAGAAAGAAAGACAGGAGGTAAAAAACAGAGCAAGAAAAAAAGTTAAGAGTTTAAAAAAATATAAACCTAGATCTTCCACATTTAACACTTAAGAAACATTTAACAAAAAGTAACGTCCCAATTTACTTAGATTGCTGGTTCTAATTATCAATTATCACCCCCTTTTTAGATCAAGTATTCCCATGTATTCTCCTTACCAGTCTAACTCCATCTAATTTTTACATATCAAATCCAATAGTTACTGGATTTCCCTTGGTGTTCCTTACATGGTCAGTGAATGGTTTCCAAGTTTTTAAATAAGATTCAATTGAGCTTTCTTTTAATAAAGCGGTAAGTTTATCCATATCTGCTAACACCAAAAGTTTATTTAGCCATTCATATAATTTTGGAATCTTCTTACTTTTCCAATATTTTGCAGATTATTCTAGCTGCTGTTACCATACACCTTATGCTGTCTTTCCATAACATCATCCTCATCTATCATGTTTAAAAGGAGTCATTCTGGTCTAAATATTATTTTTGCTCTTAATATTTTTTGTATGTAATTACAAATCAACATGCAATATTTCTTTGCTTTTTTACATTGCCACCACATTACCTTCATGATTTTTACATTTCCAAAACCCCCTGGTTACCCCTTTATATATCTTAGCTACTTTACTGGGGGTTAAGTACCATTTGTACATAATTTTATAAAAGTTTTCCCTAAAGTCATTACATTGAGTAAATTTCAATCCTTTTCCCCAAAAATCCTCCCATTGTTTTAATTCTATACTGTGTCCTAGTCGTTGGGCCCAATATATCATACATTCCTTTTTTTGTTCTTCTTCTGTGTTTATTCTTAACAGTAATTGCGAAACGTGAAAACGCGAGCGCAAAAGGCGCACCCAAGCCTCACACTCGAGGCCTGCCCAGCCTGACGCCTCTTTGTGATCAGAACTGAACAGCCAGGGAGATCTCTGAGTCAAGCCAGGGCCCGGACAAACGGGTCTGCCTCAGTTCTCCCTCCCTGAGAACGCAGCCCCTTCCTCACTCTTGTCCCCCCTTAACTTCTTCCTTGCAGGACTCTCCCTCTTTGCTGCCTTCCCTAAATCTGCCCTTCTCCCAGATGTAAGGCTCAGCAGCGATTTATATTTTCCAAGACTGTTGGCACTAAGGTCAAGATGTTATTATCGGTAGCGTGTATATTCCAGGATTCAAAATAAGACTCTGTGACATTGTTTTAAGGAACGCAGAACTTCAAACATTTATTGTAACACTGTTGCTTTAAATGTGTTTTGTATCTAAATGTTTATAAACAGCACACCATTCTTCTCTCTCTCTCTCTCTCTTTCAATTCACTCACTCTCTCGTACACCCAGTTTCTCAGTTCTCTCCTCCACAGAACTATTCGAGTCTCCAACCTCGCTCAAACGCACCACAAATCACACTCCCTTCAATCACTCCCCAGGCAGTTAACCCCCCCCCCGTTATTTTCCCCTTTCCAGCAGCCCCTTCCCTGGGCTATCCAGGTTCCATTTCACCATCCATTCAGTTTAAACACTCTCAGTTGCCAAGGAGGCTCTGTTGTCAAGACCCCTCCCGTCAGGTTCATCACAGTAATTTATACATTTTTGAGATTAAATGGGATTCATCTGAACATAGTAATATTTCAAATTCATTTTTAATATTCTCAAAACCAAATTTTTATTATCCTCTTTGAATCGCTCCTTCAACTGATAATATGCTAACCATGGAATTTTACATCTCTCATGGTCTAAATTTTGTCTATCCTTAATACTCCATTTATCACCTTCATCTCTTATTATGTCCCTATATCATATCCAACAGTCTAAACTACCCATTTCTCTTCTGTAGAATACCTCCTGTGGTGAAGAGCCACTCTGGAATTCTATTCCCAAATCTTTTCTTACATTTGTCTCATATTTTAAAGATTGTTCTTCTTACAATATGATTTTTAAATCCTGCATTTGCTTTTATTTTTCCATACCATAGGTAGACATGCCATCCAAATTTTAATTCGTGGCCCTCTAACTCTAGTATTTTCTTAGTCTCTAGTGTGTTCCAATCTAAGCCAAACTAAGCAGGAGGCCTGAAAGTAAATTCTAAGAACCAGGACACCTAATCCTCCTCGTTCCTTTGCATTTTATTCTAGGTTTTCTTCCAGCTCATAGAAATTTTGAGATTTCTTTATGCCAAACTGAAAGGGGGGAATTTGGAAATATAATTGGGATTGTCTGGAAGAGACATCATTCTAGGTGGAATCATCATTTTATATACTGACTTTCTTCCAAAGAGAGAAAGATTGATATTTTGCCATTTCCTGAGATTTTTTTTATCCCCTCCCATAGTTTAATATAATTATTCTCATGTAATTGTTGATTCTTCCCCATTAAAACTATACCTAAATATTTAATTCTTTTAACTATTTCAAAATCTATTTTATTATATAATTCTTCCTCCTCTTCCTTATTCTTATTTTAAGATTTTTGTTTTATCTACATTAACTTTAAAACCAGAGACTTTACCAAATTCCTCAATACCTATTATCAATAATTCTATACCACTAATTGGATCTTCTAATATAAGAACTATGTATAGTTCTATTTAAACATTCAAGTGTAAGAATAAAAAATAAAAGGATGGTGGGCATTCTTGTCTTATCCCTCATTCAATGTTAATATTATTTGTTCAGGTCCCATTTATTCTTATTTTAGCCTTTTGAAAAGAATATATTGCCCTAATCCCATTCAAAAATTTATTTCCTAAATCTACTGTTTCCATAATTTTAATTAAGAATTTCCAATTAACATTATCAAAGGTCTTCTTGGCATCCAAAAAAAATCAATGCCCCTTTAATCTGATTGTGGCAATTTAAATATTCTAGTATATCTAACACAGTTCTTATTTATACCTACTTTGGGGCTTGTAAAAATCCATTTTTGATCCTTGTGTATATAGTCTTGTAAACAAGTCTCCAATGATGTAAATATCTTATAATCTTTATTTAGTGAAGAAATAGGTCTCTAATTTTTAACTATTAATGGATCCCTATCTTCCTTTGGTAATACTGTAATATTTGTTTCTTTCCAACTTTCAGGAATCCTCTAGGTCTTCCGAATATCATTCATAACATTACAAAGGAGTGTCGGGAGATAATTTAAAGCACCAAGACAAAATTATCTCCGAAGCTGATGCTCTCTGGACACATTGCCTCAGAGGCAATCTTATATAGCAAAGTTTCAAAAAACAGCAAAAACGTGTGCAGCAGAGTACAACTACAACAAAAGATAAATTATTGCTCTGACCACTCTACCCACAGGTTAGTTACTCACAGAACAGAGTGTGTCATCCAAAATACCTGGAGGCTTTAATCTTCTCAGTTGCAATACGTACAACTATATACAGGATATGCAGATCGATAGCAGATACACAGGCAGAGATACATGCAGAGATACTGGCAGACAGAGATTCAAGCAAGCAGAGAGCGAGCGAGCATTCACGCTTCTCTTTTATGCACTCCTGCTGGCAGGTCATCAGTCAGAGCCATTAGCATGATGCAACACCTTGCCATGTTTGCAGCATCAGGACTCAGCCCTTACTGCCTGTCCCCTAGGAAACGTGTCATCACTTGCTTAGTCATTCCCCAGGTGTTTCACATGTTCATCAAAGGTATTTTCCAATGGAGCAAATGATATTGCATTTTTTTATCCAGCAAGGAGTCACTCTAGTTCAGTACAAAATTCTTTATAATATAATGCCATCAATCCATCAAGGCCAGGAAATTTACCTCTTTTCAGTTGCTTAATTGCCTCTCTAATTTCATCTATTGATATTTCTTTATTTAATTTTTCTCTTTGCACCTCTGTAAATTTTGGCATAACATGTTTCTTTATATAATCATTTATTTGTTCTTCCGAAACCTCCTGTCTTTTATATAATGTTTGAAAGTAATTATGAAATACCTTACTTAATTCTTTTTCTCAGTAATTAGTCTTTATTCCTCCTGCTTTAGTTTTATTATCATTGTTTCCTTAACCTATATAATAACCATCTCCCTGGTTTATTTGCTTGTTCAAAATTCTGCTGTTTTACATAGTCCAATTTCTTTTTCATCCAATCCACCATTGTCATTGTAATTTGTTTTTGCAACATTTTTATCTGGTTTTGAACTTTGTTATTTGTTGGGTTTCTAGCTAGTTCTTGTTCTTTTATTTTAATTTCCTCTGACACCTTGTTTATCTTTTCCTGTCATCTCCTTTTCCATTCTATATTTAATTGTGTAAATATCCCCCTAATTACAGCTTTGCCCACATCCCATACTACTGTGCTTTTTACCACTTTATCTTGATTTAAATTAAAGTATTCTATGAGTGTTTCTTTATATTGTTTGATGATTTCCTTCTGATATAATAGCAACTCATTTAATCTCCATCTATAATTTTTTTTAAAAGATCAGATGCACAGGATTATTATCAGATATGTTTTTGGGTAGCATTTCCACTTTTCTCACACTCTTCTCTATCGCATGTGAATCATGTGTATTAGGAAAGAATGTAAATTCCTTTTTATTTTCTTCTTTAACACTCCATGTGTCAACTAATTGCACTTCTCTTATCAATTCAAAAACTCATTTGCCAATTTTCCTTGATTCTTTTTAATTGTTTTCATAGATAATCTATCTAATTCTGGGTCCGCCACCCCATTAAAATCCCCCATTAGACATTAATTTTCATATTTCAAACCCATTAATTTCTCCTTCAATTCTCTGTAGAATGTACTTTTCTATTACTGGTGCATAAATCCCTGCCACTAATATTCTATTATTATGTATTTTAATTTCCACACCTAAATATCCACCCTTTCTTTCTGTAAATATCAAGTGTGGGCCCAGATGAGGTTTAATATACAGAAGCACTCCATTCTTCTTCTGTCCTGTTGACACAAACTCATCTTCTAAATTTTTCTGGGTCAATAATTTTACATACTTATCTTCTATTCATATTTCTTGAAGACATATTAAATCTCCTTTTTGTTTTTGAAGATAATGAAATATTAATTTACTTTTAAAAGTGAATTTATCTCCTTCACATTCCATCTTATCACCACAAATTACAAATTATCAATTTCAAAATTACAGATTATCAATTGCTGTTAGGTTCAAATCTCCTTATCTAGCACAATTAGTTGCTATCCTACTGTTACTTACAAATTATTATCTTATCACTACAGTTTAGAAATTATCAATTTCAAAATTAAAGATTATCTATCACAAATTAATTACTATGTCTCTATTACCTACAAATTACTCTCTCACCCTTCTTCTTCCCCCCAACCTCTTTTCCCCTTCCCTCTCACTCCCTTTGCTTCTTTCCTCTTTCTTATCTCTATTTACTCTTACTTCTACCCCCCCTTACTCCTTATCTGAACTGTTGAGATCCAACAGGCTCACTTCTTCCTCATACTTCTTCTCTTCCCTTCCTTTTTTCTGGTCCTTCTTCTGGTTCCTCTCTTTTCCTTGGTATGAGTTCTCATCGCTTAAATTCAGGGATGCATCTTCTTGTCTTCTAAACAGCTTTAGTTCTTTCTTATTTTTCTTCAGAAATTCTTTGGCCTTGTCTATAGAATTTAATTTGTATCTTTTCTTTTTAAAGGAGAAGTTAACTCCCTGAACCTTATCCCAACTGAAGGGTATTCCTGATGTCGTGAGCCAGGCTGAGCATGCTGCCAACTCAGACGGGGACTCGGAGTTAGACGGGGACTCCCAGCCAGGGATAGATCCCTGGGAGGGAGAGGGGGCTCCTGCAGAGGCAAGGGAGGGGCCTGCCAGAGACCCCACAGCTGCCCCCGAGCCAGTACCTGCAGCAGATGAGACCAGTGCTTCGGGCTCGAAAGAAGCTGCTGTTCCTGACTCCAGCCCAGAGTTTGCTGCAGACCCTCCCCCACGTTCCTCCAGAGGCAGCTGGAGAAGGAGGCAGTTCGCAGATCGAGAAGGCTGCGAGAGAAGCACTTGAAGTCTGAGGGCCTCCAGCTGTGAGCTGAGCCAACAGACGTTTGATCAGCTCCAGCTGGGCTAAAGACTATGTTCTTAAGACAGACACTGGGGGAGGTTGGGCATGGGGCAACAACTGTCTTCCATCCGGGGAATCTGCATCCTGTGCTTTCTGTTCCAGGCCAATCCTTGTCATTGAGTTTGCTGCTTCTGTTTGTTTTGGGTGATGTAACCTCTTGATTACTTTACTACTTTATTACTAAAAGCCATAAAACTCGGCTCCTGCCTCTGTTTTCTGCTTAAGCTGCCACCTGACATTGACACCTTCTTTCTTCGAAACATCAACTAGAAACATGTAGTCCTTTCTACTCCTCAATATGTATATTGGAAATTCCTTCAAGATAATAATTGATTTTCCATCTATTTTAATACTATTATTATAATGTGTTTCCAAAATATGGTCTCTCATAGTTTTCCTCACACATTGGACTATTAAGTCTCTTGGGAGGTTCCTCTTCTTAGCTACCAAAGAATTCAATCTATATACCCTATCCAATTCTATCTCCAGAAAGTGTTCACTGAAGTCTAAATTCTTTGCTAATTCTTCAATTATGCTCCTTCTTATATTTTCATTCAGCATTTCCAAAACACCTCTCAACCTTAGCCATGATTCTTTCTCTCTTTGTTCTGTCAGCGCCATCCGATCTAGCTGTCTTTCTAGCTCTTCATTCATATCTTTTGTCTCTTTTTTCAACCCTTGAATCTCTTCCTTGTTTTCTTTCATGACTTTTTTCAATTGCAGTAAAAGTCCTTGCATGGCATTAAACTTAATATTCATATCCTCCAGCAGAAGAACAGTTTCCTTCCTTTTTAAAAAAAACATATTATTTAACAATATAATAATACATGACATTACAAAACATATAACACATAACACAATACCAAATACATAATAAACATATACTAACCAACTGCTATATACAATATATTTTTAAACTTAATCTATTCTACAATTAAATCATAAGTGCTCCCCACCACCGGGACCGTTAGAAATATAACCACTTTCATTCCCTTTAGGAAGTTCCATTCCCCTTCCAAAATTGTAATGATTGTTCAGTTGGTTTACTTCCTTTCCTCTTTATTAACACATAAAGACCAGTTTCCTTCCTAAAGTCTCTCATATCATTCATAAATGGCATCGTATAAGAGAGCACTCCTTCATCCATTGAGTCCCTTCAAGCTTGAACCAGTTGATGTTCATGGGTCTTGAGTTCATGAGTTTAGAGCCCTCACTTTACACCTGCCATTCCTTCTTCTTCTTTCCTTCCTCCCTTCTTTCTGTTCTTCCTCCCAGTCCTCTCTCTCTCTTCTCTTCTCTCCTCTCTTCTCTCCTCCTCTCTCACCTTCTTCTTTCTTCCTAAAGATTACACCTACTTACTCAAACCTTCTTCAACTTTCACACACTTTCTTACTTTCTTTTTCCTTCTATTTTCTTCTATCTCTCTTCTTTACTCCTTCCTACTTTCCAATCCTCCTCCTCCTTCCTTCTCATCTCTTCTCAGTTCTTCTTTCTTCTCCCTCTCTCCCATTCAGATCTTCCTCCTCCCTTTCAAAATCAGCTGATCTCTTCTTTCCTCTCTTTCTTTTTTTTTTAATTTGGCAATCCCCTATATAGAGTTAGAAATGTAGAGAAGTTCTACCACCTATACAGCTGGTTTTATATCCTTAAAAAATGTCCAAATGATGTCCAAATGATGTCCAAATGTTTAAACTGAGCTAATTACGATGCCAGGGAATAACAGTTCAGAAACTTTTACTGTCAATACCATTTATAATGGATCTACATTACAACAGGAACCAGAAATTCAAACAAATAATTATTTACGACCTAATCAGGTTTTTTAATTTTAAAAGGTCTGTGGGCACTGCTCGCTTGCTTAGAGCACTCTCTGATGGCGGTGGCTGTTCTGATCTCCTCTGTCTCAGCCACTTCCAGCCGTTGCAGATATCTTCACTCAGGATGGAAACTAGGGAGCCAGCAATCGATCTCCGGAACCCCACTTGTTCCCCAATACCAAAGGAGAAACCAGTTGGTTCAAAAATGATCTGAACCAACTCCTGCCTCCAGAGAGAGAGTTCTCCTGTCAGACCGACAAGAAGATCGTCATCATGGCACCACGGTCAGACCAGAAGTCCCCAATCTCTTCCTTTCATTCAATAAAAAAGGGAGCAACAGCAAGAAAAAAAGAAGAAGAAAAGGGGCCAGTAGAACTAAATAATATTCTATGCTTCCCCAAAAAATATTGGAAGAAAAAAAAAGAAAAAAAACGAGGAGAAATACCCAAGTGAGAGCACAGGCTTAAATGATCTTAGGGGAGAGAGGAAAAAATCAAATCAAAGATCAAAAAAAGGAAAAAGGAAAAATCCAAAAATGAAAAATGAATCAATAAAAACTTATTCAGATCAATCAAAAAGAATATATATATATATATATATATATATATATATTTTCTGCCCAATATACTCAGCACTAAAGCAAGAGGGAGGTGTCAGCTGTTTTACATGACAGCATTTTCAAGGGCACAGCTCTACTGATAGCCAAAAACAGCAGCTGCTTCAGATTTCCAATAGAGACTCCCAACATACAAATCAAAAATAACAGTGAAATAAGATTCTTATTGTAATAAAGATAAACTCAGTAGAGTCAAAATTCAATCAAAACTCAAGATCCAAAGAATCAAAATTGAAAAAGGAAACAAAAAGACAAAAAAGCAAAAGCAACAGAGATTTCAAGACTTCTTAACAAAACAAAACAAAAGAGTAAATAGACAAACAGGCAAAAATAGACAAAACAAGCAAAAACTGGGAGCTCTTTAAATCTCCTAACCCCCCTCTCACAAACTAAGGAAGGAACTCAAACAGCACTCAAACAACAGTCTAATTCGGTAGACCTATTTTCAACCAGTCACTACACTACCACTAAATGTCAAAAAGTTTTTTAAAAAAGTCACAAAAACTATAGGAGAATACTAATACTGAGGAGGACTTCCGCTAGTTGAAGGAATCTTCTTGATTTTATATTTAAATCACATTGTTTCGAGAGGTTTGGTAGATTGCTTGCGGTGCAAGGAGGAGAGAAAATCCCCCTGCTGGCTGACCAATGTGGTGGCTGCACCTCCTGGGCTGCTGCCCTCAGCGGTTGCCGCCCTGTGCCAGGCGACAACAACACTAGGGAACAACTGCAGATTTGCCAGGGATCTTTGGGTGCTTCTAGTTCCTGGGCACCCTTCAGTGGATTTAGATTGCAAGAATCTGCAATCTGCCACCCCTGTAAATGCTGGAGATCGCTGGAGCTCTCTCGTCACTGTCTTCACTCATCCTGAGCCAAACTGGAAATCCCGATATCTATGCAGTTTTTATGCATTTAAATTGGCAAGATCTGCATTGGAACAGCTGGAGAATGAAAAATCCAGTAGACAACTGAGTTCCAGTCCACAAATTAGTATGGTAGTTTTCTTTGTGAACTCCATTTTATATAGGAATTTGCAAAGACTGTATTCCCCAAGCAGCCATAGGGAAAAGTAGAGTTTATCTGTTTCCCCTTTAAGCATAAGCATCCTCCCACTGTCAGGATGCATAGCTCCTGTTATAAGTACGCTAGATATGTATTAGAATATGTAATCGGATAGGTTTACCAGATTAAACAGGGCTAAGCCCTATAGTGCTAATTGCCAGTTGCTACTTCCAATCATGTATCCAGTTGGAACTTCTAAAAGTATCCCAAGGCACCAAATGATTAATCGCCACATTGTGTGATGTCACTTTGTATCTGGGCAAGGAGGAAAAAGATCAGAAGGGGGAATGCGACAGTAGCGAGAAGGTGTTATGAGAATGGGCAATGCAAAGAAAAAGATACACAAACTTGTTCTTGCTGCCAAGATGAAGATACGCAAATAACGAAGGGTCTGGGAAAGTGCTGGTGCTGTGGGATGCTGTGACATTTATGACTTTCACCAATTATTGCTATACATGCTTAAATTTGTATGACAAAGTATAACATCTATAACCACCCAACATGTGGTAGTCTCTGCAACTTCTCAGTAAAGTTGCTGTGTTGCTTGCTTTGCTCCAAAAGAACACTTCTGTTCAAACTCTGAATGAAGTTTTTGAGTGCAAGTTAGCCAGGACATGACACCACCAAGGAAAAATGGAAAATAAGTAAGTAATACAATGAATGGGAATATTGTTAATTTATCTCTGTGTATGCAGTAAGTTAGTTCTTTCTAATTACTTTTTAAAGATATCTTATAAGGACATTTTACAGACATCTTTGAGTGAATTTTGGGCATTCTGTTACTTAGTCCTTTGTTTTTTAAAAAATGGAAAAAATAACAAGTATTGGGAAAGGAAACATAATGAGTGACTTTCATGTATGTGATGTTAATGGTAAAAAAATACTTTAAATAACTTGCATAATAGATTACTTTCAAAAAGCAACATTCCAAGCTTTGAACCCAACACACTTCTCCTTCCCTTTTTCACAGCTTTATCTTGTGATCTTACTCTTAAGCCCAAACTGCACATTACAGTGTGATCCCCATCTCTGGGTCATGCCCTGAATTTCAAAACCATTAGAAGCAGTCACTTACAGTATGGGGAGAGCCTGCAGTATAGAAGTATAAGTATAGAAACTGAAAAATTTAGAGTCAGAACTCAGAATACAAGTTTCAGCTATTAAGCCTGCTATAGCAGGCCAGGTAAGTGAAATGCAACGCCAGCCTTCTCATTATTTAATTAATGAATTAACTAATTGAAATTAAGAATCAATATTATGCAGTAGTTCAGTGTCCAAGCGTTGTTGTTGTTCTAAATTTGTATGGAATCATTCCAATAAAAGTATTATAATATGAGCATGTGCATTTACTTATTGCTCCCTTGTCTCCAAATTTAAGTCCTTTGATAAGCAACTTTAAATAAATATTTGATGCACTTTAGTGTTTTAAATCTTAAGTCTTGGTGGTCTGCAGCAACAAAAGAAATCCTTTTGACCCTGGGGGGCGAGGGGGAGAACAGCCTCTTCTCCAGTGTAACACTCTTCCTGCTAGCCCAAGAGCTCAGGCAAAACTGAAATGCACCTGAACACACCCAGAAACTGCAACTGGGAGCCTCTTAGCTGTGCTAAAATGCTATTGCTATTGGTTGTGTACCTCAAGCAAGCCATATTGCATAAGGAGGAACTCAGCATCTCCTGCAATGCCCTCTGATGTAACTGGGGCTTACACCAGTGCGTATAACCAACAGGATTCTAGCCATTTCTTGATCTACCACAAAGCCAAATGCTTGGCCAAACTAAGCCTTAGCTGGGTGGGGAGGGCACCCCAGTAAGGATTTTTTGGACAAAAGGAAAGGTTGAAGGTGCCTCAGCTATACAAACATTAGGCTACTCCTTTATTGGGAGCTTCTTGTAGCCCTCCAGATGTTGTGGTAATCCAGTACCCTGATAACTGACCATGCTGGTTTGGGACTGGCAAAAGTTGCAGACCAACATTTGGAGGTCTACAGGTTCCTAATCCCTGCTTTAGATTGTCTCAGATGTTTAAGGTGAACAAGGATTCTCACTTGATCTCATTGGCCATTTCCTCTTGGGTCTCTTTCTTCTTCTTTCGGTAGGCCAACATCTGAAGCAGAAACAAGATGATCAGGCCAAGTCCAATGAGAGTTCCCACCACTGCACCGGCCACCACCGCTGCACTAAATGCTGCAAAGGGAGCCACAGCAGGGAAGAGAGGGGACAAAAAATATGTTTAGAGTGGGAGATAAAATATCCCATAACCAGATCCAGTATACTACATCAGTTCCAACTCCCCAAGGCCAGATATATTCTCTTTCATTTGATACCAAATAGTTCATACACGCACTCATATGACTTGATGACCCACAGCTGAATATGTTCATTTAGGCATTTGTCCATTTTATTTAAATCTGTGTATCCTGCTTTTCTGGTTGGCAAACTATTTACCAGCCAATAATAGTTGTTCAGCAAACAACCAGACAGAGGAAGACTCAAATGAAATCCAGCCTTAAAAAAATAAAAGAATAGAGGCAAATGGGGGTGGCAGGGACTGCATAAAGAATGGCCCATATTACTTTAAGGAAAGGTACAGCCTATTGAAGCTGAATGGCACAGTTGTGGAGATTCAAGACTTTTCTCTTGAGCAGTCGGTCACTCTACCTGGCCTTGAAAGATGCCCCTATGCCTAACCTGTTTATCTGATAAGAAAAGTGCAAAGCATCTGTCAAGCTTGTCAGCAACATAAGATACTACCTGATACCAAGTCAGGCTATTTGTCCTACCAGCCCAGAATTTCCTACTATGACTGGCTGAAGCCTTCTGGGTTTTGAAGGAAGAAGGTGGTCTGGCCTGTCTTCCTAACTGATCCTTAAAAAAGCAAAGGCAAAACCACAACCCATGCAAAATGCAGACATTTAAATTAGGCACCCTTCACTCAAGTTGCATGTGGGAGTTAAAATGCACACTTTCAGCTGAGCTAGAAACATTAGAGAACAAAAAGCCAATTTCAACTGGCAGATTAACATCCTTGAGAGCCACTGTGGTGTGGCAGCTAGAGGCCACAACCATACATGACGTTTGGAAAGCATAATATTCCCTGAGCATGCATACACAGGGCTTTCCCTCCAGCTCCCATGCAAGTCTCAGAGACTGTGTGCATTCCCCACAGCCATTTAGTAACTGGAAGAGAAAAGGGGAGACCAGGTACCATTTGGATCCAGTTCTGTATCTGAGACAAAAGAGAAGACATCATCCTCCCAGATCTGCAGCAAATACTCACAAGTACTATAAAGTTGCCTTGGGGGTGGGGGTGGGGTAGATGGGAAAGGCCCTGTGCAGGGAGGCACTGAATACCTTCTTGCACAATGAACATCAAGTACAGATACTTGCATGACCCACAGTTATACAAGTGTATGTCACTAACAATATTCCAGCCAGAGTGTCAGATCCAAATCTCTCAAAATCTAACACCTACTCAGGTAAAAAAATCACTAGATGTCTCTGGGCCAGTCACTGTTTCTCAGCCTAGATCTACTTCAAACAGTTGTTGCACATGTAAAATGGGGAGGAGGAAGGCCATGTGCACTGCCTCCAGTTCAAGGAGGATAGGTGGGATATAAAGGCATTTCCCTGCAACCTCCCAACTTGCCTCATACTTTCCCCTGCAACCCTCAGCTGCTTTTTCCAACAATGTAAGGAGAAATGCATCTGGACAAGCAAATGGCCACAGAAGGGTGAAGCACCCTTACAGGATTTAGGTTCTCTAAGGGGCTCCCATGCAACCAGCACAGTGGCAGCTGGGCTTCCATATCAGCAGCATGGGCAGTCTGCAGACTGGTACTCCTTGGAGGAGCTGTCCATGGTGCTAAACCTATTTTGGGGATAGAAATTTTGAGAACACCTCAAATAGGTTTGGCAACTCGGAGAGCACCTTTAAATTAACCCTGAGGGCCTTCACTATTCCACTGATACAAGAGCCACCAGCTACCCTTGAATGAGAAGGTGTGTAGGATGAAATCATATGGTTCCTCCTGAGCACTCACGTGGATTCACCTCCAGGGTGATGGTGCAGTTAGAATAACCAGCTATGCTGGAGCTGTTGCAGACGTAGGTTCCAGACATATCTGTGGTGAGATTTTTGAGTGTCAGGATCCCCTTCACATGATCTAGAAGCAAGCAAACACACAAATAGAGCAGAAGCTCCTTATTTCATCTAGATTTTAATTTTTTAAACAATGGCATTATCTGATTTTAATCTTTTAACAATGGCATTACCCCCCCCCCCACAACAGCCATGCTGTAGTCTTAAACGGTCCAACAGCCAGGCTGGTTCAGGGATTCTGAGAGGTGCAGTCTAAAAATGTACTATTTCCAGCTCAGGACAGAGATGCCCTGCTGGCTGGGAACTTTTTTCACTAGAAATGGAAGGCATTAGAACTGGGACTATCTCTTTACAGAGCAAAGCACAGGTTTTCTAGTTATGAGCCTGGAACAACTATTTGAAGTGGAATCCCAAATTGCTGATGTGAAGCTGGGTTGTTGGAAAATTGCATACCATACTGCAGTGCTTTCCAAAGGCAGCACTTGGATTGCAAGACATTTTTAAGTAAGAATTGTATGCCCAAATGAGTGTCCTAAGCTTTGGACACCCAGTGGGGACAAGCAAACACATACAATTTAAATAATGAACCAAGAAGACTGATTCAGATTGAACGTTATGTTGACTAATGCAACAATATTATGAGTAAGATCCTACATCAGTGCATAGCTGCATATGTGCAGTTCTGTGACCTTCCACTATTTGGCCACTGCCAAGACCTGGAAGAGCCCCCAGTGCTGTTGCTTACTAGTAAAGGTGGGAGGGAGGGGAAAGTGATTTAGACTATGGAGAAGCAGCCAGTCTTAGGTCATGGCAGTGGCAGGGGGAACAACACTCAAATGGAGTGCTTCTGCCTTTTCCTTCCCCTGAGAGCACAGAGGAGTGGGATTTTCATTGTCTGAATTACTTCTCCATTCTTTCCTTCCTGTACCAGTAAGCAACAGGGGTAGGGGGTCCCTATCATGGCTTGACAAGCAATGGGAGGTTTTTGGATAGAACGAAAGGACAACCTAGCCAAACTAATGCAGCCCATCCAAAATGGGACTTGCACCTATGTAAACTCCACTTATGAGGCATGTATAAGTCTCTAACAGGGTGCCCAGCCAATGTGTGGAAATGTATTTGAAACTCCACAATTTAACTCCCTCTTTTAAAAATCCCTTTCACCTCAATCCAGATGTCAGAATTATACACAGCAGAGAAATATGTGAATGAGAAAATGCCCTCCCCCTGAAACAATTTCTTTAAAAATTTCTTGCCAGATTGGACTATCTGAGCATACCTCTTTCCAATCAGCTGGAGTCAGCAGCACAGGAAGCTCCTATAGCCACTATTCCAAATGGTGTTCCTAAGTACACTTTGGTCTTCTACCCATACAGGCACTACTGCATAGTCAGATGTTTAGCCTAACCTCTGTTTGGTACAGGAATTCCTAGGCTACAGAAGAGCACTCACAACAGACAGGCATCTGGCCTCTCCTTGAAGACTTTCACTGAGGGGCCCATCACCCCAAGAGGTAAATGCTTTCAGTTCAGTGCTGAACTGCTCTCACCATAAAGATGTTGCTCCCAGTGGTGGTTGGTGGCTGCCATGTCAGTGGAATGGCAAATCCATTCCAACTTCAATCTGAAATTTTAAGAGCTATCCCGTGGCTGCATTCACCACCCCACCGACAAAGAAGCCACCAACTGTCTCCAGTTTCTCTTTATTAACTGGAACCTGCCTTCCTGTGACTGAAGTCCATAAAGATCTAGTCCTATCCTCACAGCAGCCAAGCCTTTGCACCTATTATGTGACAGACCATCTGCTATTTGAAAACTGCAATCTCATTCCAGAGCTTTGGAAGATTATTTTTTACACTCCATGAATCCCCCAGCTAGTGGGTAAGACCAGCGGGAATGATAAGTTAGTTTTTTTAAAGCTCTGTCATATTTCACCTCCATTTTCTTTACCCCAGGTGAAAAATCCTTCAATGTGTCCTCTTACAACTTGCTTTCTATTTCCCAGCCATCCTTGTTGTCCTCTTCTGAGCCTGCACCAATTTATCTAAATGACGGGTGGCTAGAAAAGTGTGCCTCACTAGCTGCTGTCAAATTGCAACTTCTAGCATTCCTCAGCGGGGATGTAAATCCTCACCTATTTTGACCTCAGTTGCAAGGATGCATATTCAAATGTCCCAAAATGTTGCAGAGGAATAATTTTAAGCAGGGGAAAAAACAAGATGGGAGGTTTGGCACAAAACCTTGTCTTCTGCATAGAAAAAAAAAAGTTTTTTTGCACAGGAAACAGTGCTTTCTGTGTATGAAGCTTTCTTTCCCCCATGGAAAACCACTTGAAATTTTGCACAAAATCTTCTTTTCTACAAAGAATACCTCCTCCACAACACTTTGGGAAGCTTAAATACTGAGGAAAAAATTGTACAAGATTCTCACTAGTCTATTATTCCTGGCAGGGTTTCCAAACTGTTGGCAATCCTGTTTTTCAGCCTGGGAGTGAATAATAATGGATATTTTTTCCATCTCTGTTCCTCACCAATGGCTGTGTTGGCTGAGGCTGACAAGAGCTGTAGTTCAACCTCTGGGAGCCTGTATTTTGACCTCTTGCCCCATTTTACATCCCTCAGAGGAAGACTCCACACTTATATCCCAGGTGTAGTTACAGAGCATTGCAGTCACAGCAGGGCGTACTCCTTCCCTACCTTGCATAGGAGCATAGAAAACCTGAGAGTTGGGCCCAGTGCGTTGCCAACGGTAAAAGGGGACTGGTTTGCCCAAAATGGAACGGCAGGTCATGGTGATATTCCCTCCAATGTGGGGGCTTCCATGAATCTGACACTTGGGTGTTGATGGTGGGACTGCAAAACAAAAAGCAGAAAATAACATTACCTGTATTGAGTGGGCCACTTTAGATAGAACCAGCATGGTGTAGAGGTCTGAGCACTGGACTAAGAGGCTGTTGACCAGGGTTTGATTCCCCAACCAGCCATGGAAATTCACTGGGGGACCAGAAAAAAAAACAACTGTGATAGGGTTACCTTAGGGTTGCCCTAAGTCAGAAAAAAACCTGGAGGCACACAACAACAAATATTGAGTTGGCAGTGGTATAATGGTACATTTTCAAGCACAAGTGCTCATCTTGATAGCTTCCAACCTGCAGTTATGCTCAGATGGCATAATAAGAATATTAGGTAGTTAGCTAGTTTTCTCAAGTTCAAGGCTCAAGGCAGCTTAAAAGAGATTTTAAAAAAAGTTAAAAGTTTACAAAATACAGAAGTGAAAAAGTAATTAAATTAACAAAAAGTAAAACCAAATACAAACATGAACCATAAGAAAAAAAACAGCACAACAAAGTAACCAATAGAAAATCCAGCCTATTATTCAAGGCCTGTCCCACCTAAACAATCAGACCTCAAAGACCTGTCAAAACAGGAAAGTCTTCAGCCGTTTACAAGAGGAAAGTAAGGAAGGTGCTGTTATGACCCTGCGCAACCCCCACGATTGGCATGGTTTAATTGGCAACATTATTTGATTGGCACTATATTAATTGCTATTGATATAAATAAAACCTGAGGTGACTGGAAGATCAAGCTGGACAGAGGCAGATTACTGACTGTAAATGTGAACTAGCAAGGCCGTCAGCCACACAGCCCTCCGAGGTGCTCCAGGGCCCGGAGGCAGCCACTGAGAAGGCCCTCTTCCCTGTTCCCACCAGAAGTACCAGTGAGGGTGACAGGACAGAGAGAAGGGTCTCCCCAATAGATCTCAAACCATAGGTCAACAAGAGTCATATGGACACTGTCTTGATCCTTATCCAGAAATCAATTCAAGCAAAGAAGATCTTTTGTTAAACCAATGAGTCTTAATTGCCCATTCTAGATCATACGCATGCTTTTGGATTACAACAGGGATGTCTGTCTGTCTGTCTGTCTGTCTGTCTGTCTATCTCTAGCATTGTTGTCGCTGGAAAAATACCATTTTCAACCCCAGAGCTACTGTGAGGTGAGAGCAAAAGATTTGTTTGTTTGTTTGTTGAATTTAAATGCCGCCTTTTCTCCCAAAGTGAGACCCAGGGCAGCTTCCAAAAAGTTAAAAAACATTAAAAGGATTTAAACAATTAAAAACATATAAAATTATAAAACAAACAATAAACTTTTAAAAACAGCTAATAAATAAGTAAAACACTCTCCTGTTTTTCTCTTTGACCTGGAGAAAAGGTTTCTTCATCAGAACTATGAGATGCTTCATGTTTAAAAAAACTAGGAAAATATTTGGAGGAGAAAGAGAGGCAACAAAATGAGACTTAATTTGCCTTTTGTCTTCATTCAGCAAAACAACCAATAGCAGCCACCAGAAAGAACTTCAGGCTTGCAAAACACACACACACACACACACACACAGGATAAATTTGAAGTTAAACCTATAATTACAAGTCCGAGTGCTTTAAACATTGGATCATAACTGAAGGCATGTCTTCTGCCTCCTGTATGTTTAAGGTCTCTTACTCTGATTTCATGCACTTGGAACTGGAAGTCACTGAACTCTCCAAATTTCAAACGAACTGGGCTGAATGGAAAGATACACCCAGTTTACTTGCTTCACTTTCTGGGCTGACATGGATTCTACAAACCCATACAGCTGATCCATACAACCTTTCTTCACTGCATAAATGCTGCCCTTTCCACACCATGGGGCTGCCCTGCAGTTGCAACATGATGGCAGTACTCTGTGAGTCATGCTTCTGTATGATATCGTCGTGGTCCTATCACCATCTTGTAATCACGTGAGCGCAGTATTTGCAAAATGGAAAAAAATGGAGGCTTTCCTGGGATGGCATAGGTGCTGCTTGCAAAGTCTCTCAGTTGGCTTGGCGCCTTTCTTCCCTTCCCAGCTCACTTTGCAAACAGCATGGACATGCACGTGCAGTCCCAAGCAAGCCTCCATAACTCCCTCAACATTCCCTACAGGAAGAAGGCAAGAGAAGAACTGACAAAGGAGAAAGATAATATTATCATCCTTGCCAGTCAGCAAGTCATCATGTTTTGACCATGTGAACTCTGGATCCACTACACTACTGTTGTTGAGTGGTCGATAATTTCAGTTTGAACATGAACAAAATTTAGCACTCCCACTTGCTCTGAAAACCAACAGAAAAACACCGGTGATTGCTGTACAGAGAGACTGATGGAATATTCACAATTATTCATTTGCTGTTTGAAAAACAATTTTGCAACACTCAGGAAATCTGGTTGGAAAAAATAACATAGAGGTAAGAACTTTGCACAGTTTTTGATCAGCAGTTACATGTGCTAAAATGTTTCTGTGTGGAAATACATGCAGCTTTTTTCTGCAATAGTGGGGGCTTTGTGCAAAAATGTGTTTCTGGAATTGTCAAGGATTTTCCATGAAAAAAATGGTTTTTGCAAAAAGCACAATTTTTATGCAAAAAGTGTATTTCTGCACAGAAAAATTTCTCAGACCTCTTTTGGGATGTGCAAATACAAGTCCAAAATGTCATGGAAATATTTTTTTCCTCCATTCAGGAGAAAGCTCCAGAAATTATTCAATCTTGTATGTCAATGAGTCACAACCCTACCATACAAGTATGCTGACACGAGCAGTCCAAATGTTTTCAATTGCCATATTGTCATCTGCATGGCTTTCTCCCCTATATAGCATGCTCCTTGAAGCTTTAGGTATTACAAAACCACCTTGTCTGAAGTTGCGCCATGTCTCCTTCGTATGCAATTATAAGGGCTAGTTCTATGCATTTGAGATCACTGGGTATGCACATCACTTTGGTGTACACTGGTCACACCAGTGGCTGGTCACCTCCATGTCAGTGGGGTGGTTAATCTGTTCCAGGTTTTAATTCAGACTTTAAAGGCTCTATCTAAGGTGCTGAACCTCTTTTGGGAATAACATTCAGCACCTTGGATAGTCCCTTTAAAGTTTGGACTATTTATTTATTTGTATTTATTGAATTTATACCCTGCCTTTCTCCCAGAATGAGACAACTACACTTCAAAAGATTCACTCACCCCGCCACTGTCAAAGGAATCACTGTCTGCTACTGGCTGGCCATGCTGGCTGCAGGATTCTGGGAGGTGTAGTCCAAAAGGAACTTTTCTCAAGCTCTACACCCACCTAATTCAAAACTTCCAGTGGCAATCTTATCTGGCTACCATCACAGGGATGCTGGGACATCCTTATAGATTCAAGTGATTTAGCAGCATTAGAAATAAAATACCATACGCATATCTCATTTTTGGTCATTCATTGATTTGTGCAAACATTTATGGCCCTTTTTGCACATGGAAGGGGAAACAGCGGAAAACGCACTGAAACGGAGCTTACCGGCAGCCGGGTAAGTCCGTCCCCATGCAGAGCAGCGTGAGCTTGCTTGTTCCGCAATCCTCCGGCATCCAAAATGGTGGCTTTGGTGTCCAAAATGGCAGCTTCCAGCTGGTGGAGGCTCTCCACCAACCGGAGAAGCTCACCAGCCAGAAGCCCGCCCCCGGCAGATCTGCAGACACGCACTGGTGCATGCCTGCAATTCTGCACTGGAGCGTGGGAATGGAGTGGCATGGAGTGGCGCGCTCCGTGTTTTTGAAAAACCTGTAAAAACAGGTTTTTAAAAAGCACGCTGTGCGGCCACTTCAGGTTGCTCCGGACCGGACTGAGGTGCCGAACTGCGACAAGTAGTCCGGCCCAGTCCACTCCCAAGGTGCGGACGACCTCCGTCAGAGGTCGCACCACGCCGTACTACTTACCCCGTGCAGAAAGGGCTTATATCTCACCCTTTTAATAGATCCCTACACTGTGAATGACTTGTAGGAATCAAAATACTGCAATTTATAATAATATAAAGTCTAACCAATAATTTAAAAAAGAGGGGGCTGGACAGATTTTTTAAAAAGCCCTAAACAGAGTTCTCCATTTAAAACATCATCTGCTTGGCACAACAAATGTTTGCTGGTACAGGAAATTTTTCACCAACTGATGGAAAGCAGGAAATAAGAGGCAGAAGCCTCATTCCAGAATCCGGGTATAGCCACTGCAAAAAAAAAAAAAAAAAAACGTTTTCCTCTTGTCCCCAGAAGGACTAGGGCCCTTTCTGTGTGGCTTCTCATCTACAGAATACCCTCTCCAACAAGGTTCACCTCCAAACCACTTTTGTTTTCCCTTCATTAGTTTTCCTTAAGTGAAACACTTTTTCCATTTGCTTGGGCCTTTTCAAAGTTGAGCTGCAGGAATGGGCAGGTGCTGGCGTTTCATCCTATGGCTTGCCCTTCTCTTGTTTCCTTGTGAGTCTTTAACATGTAACTTATTTTGAATTTATCTCATGCGATTGTTCCTGGTAACCACACAGATTAGGCCTAAAATGTGGTTTGTTGTTGTTGCTTTAATTGGGGTTCAGAGAAAGTTACTATGCAGCACTGTAGGTTCCATGGTGAAATGGAGATGAAAAGCTAGATGTTATGCCCATATCCAATTGATGTGTGCATTTTGGGAGCAAAATAATGATAATGGAAACACTTGGAGCTCATCTTTTTGTACAGAAAGCAAGCCTGTAAATAATTACTTGCCCTGTTCCCTTGGGGGATCTGAACTGCCTCTAAGCCCAGCTTGTCCAAACCAGCAGTAAACTGATGCCCAATTTACCTAGAACTGTGAGGTTCACAAGTCCTATGTTTTTCCCCATCTTCGTGGTATCTCCTGCAACATTCACTGTGCACATGTACTGGCCAGAGTCCATTTCTTTGGTATCATTGATTGCAAGTGAGACATTGTGAGAAGGCATGGGGTACAAAAAGTTCAACCGTCGCTTGAGATCCAAATCTTCCACTTTGGTTTTTCCAGACATATACACCAAGATCTGAAAGAGAGATTAAAGGGATCAGTGCTCCTGCTGAAATAGCTCAGCCTGCCATAAAAATAAATCAATGACCAAAACACCATGGCCTGAATGCTACTGGTTAGTCCCAGTCAGAGTAGACCCTTTGAATCAACTGCAATAAGAGGCAGTCAAAATTCATGACATGTGGTTTTGACAGTCAGGAAGCAACTACAGGTTGAGTATCCCTAACCCAAAATGCTTGAGACCAAAAGTGTTTCATACTTTGGATTTTTCAGATTTTGGAACACCTGTATTTGCATATACATAAAATACAGTACTGTGCAGGAGATCTCTGGGGAGCCTGTGGACAAATGGGCAAAATCCCCACAGCTATGGCTTTGCACTGAGCACCACACTTGAATTCCAGCCATTTCACAGATCTTCATCTCTCTCTCCAGCCTTGCACCTTTTTCCAGCCTTGTGTCTTATTTGTTCACAACTTGTGTTGTGCACGAGATGTGAGGCCAAAGAGAGACTGAGCATCTGAGAGATGAACGAGCAGGAGTGCTGCCACCACTGCCTCAAAGGTGGAAGCGGGTGGCTAGTGGCAAAATGTTTTGATTTTGGAAGGGTTTTGGATTTCAGATTTCCGGAGAAGAGATGCTCAACCTGTATTAACAAGTTGGTGTACTGGCTAAATACCAGATAAAATTATTGATTTCAGTCAACCTAGCTATGTATTTCTCTGTTGTCCATATTATCCACATTCATAAATTACATGACACATACATTTCTCTAGTTATGTATGGGTCACACCCCAGAACACAGTTTTTTGTGGGTTTTTGGTATGTCATTCATCTAATATATAAAAGTCAAAGTTTGTGAATTTGTCTGTGTCAGGCAGGCGAAGACTTCATATGATTGGCTGTGTGAGGTGAGAAGACCTTGTATGATTGGCTGCCTAAGAAGATTCTATGGAAGCCTGGGATTGGCAGTTTAGGGAGGGTCCTTTAGAATTCTCAGCCAGAGAGCTCTTGGGCCTAGCCAGTTGCAATGGAGATGAGGCCTAGCAGCAAGGAGGGCACTGTATTCCCTCAGAAATCGAACCTCTATATATTTACAACGCTGAATACAGATTGGATTGGGGAATATGGGGAAAAGTTACAGGTGCTGGACATAGCAGTTTGGGGATTAGAGACACAGGATTTCAAATCTGCATATTTCAACTGCATCTAACTCCTAAAGTAAGGTGAGGTAATTACTAAGTTACTTCTAACAAGTGTTACCTAGTCCTATATATAAAAGTAAATGTTTTCCAATCCTCAGAGAGAGATGATATAAGAGATACCTGGCAATCCTAGTTAGCACATATATGTATCACATTGATTCACTGGTTTACTGTGAACTGACTACAAGACCCAGACCAACGTGCAAAAACTTATATTGCCAAATTAAATCTATAAAATGCATGTTTGTTGTTGTGTGTCTTCAAGTCCTAAGATCCTAAGGCCAACCTATCATGGGTTTTTCTCGGCAGAATTTGTTCAGTGACGGTCTACCTTTGCCTTCCTCCAAAGGTGAGAGAGTGTGATTTGCTCCTGTACTACATGGTGTCCTACATTACCTCTGAGTACCAGAGGAAGTGTGCTCTCAGCTCCAGCTGCTGCGGAACAGAAGTAGGGAGGGTGTTCTAGGAAAGAGATTGCTGGGCTAGTCAGGACTGGTCTGACCCTTCCTGGCTTTTCTTATGTTCTTCTCCAGGTTAAACTGCTAACTACCCATAAGGCCTCTGGATGCTAAAAGCTAACTGACCTAATCCAACTTCCTATTTATCTCTACTTAGATGATAATGCTGTTGATGATGATGGTGATATTTATTTATATTTCACTTTTTCCCCAGTCGGGACTCAGGCCCTTTCGCATGGCAGTGTACAAGGGAAAGGGCCCCTTGAGCGTCGCGTAAATGTCAGGAGTGGTCTGCATGACGCACTCCCATTTCAAGGCCCGCAAGCGCAGCAAATACGCATTTTCTTATTTTCGGCTTTTAGCTTGCGTAAGGCTCACGGGCCTGGACCGCATTCACCTGCAGTGCGGAGCCTCTGGAGCTGGGCCTGTTGCGCGTCCTCTCCTCAGTGCAGCCTACAACTGCCAGGCTGCACTGCAGAAGGAAGGGGCAGGGCTCGGGTGGGGCTCTCACGCAAGCAGGAAGGAGCTGCGGAGCCCGAGCAGCAGGGAAGCAGGAGGCTTGGGAGAGCCTGCCCACCCAGGCTTTTCACACAAGGCCCACACTCCAGCAGCGTGAGAAGGTAAGCTGCGGAAAGGGCCTCAGATTAAAAGGGTTAAAAGGGACACAGATTAAAAGAGATACAGCTTGAGGCCTCTCCTTAAACTGCAAACCCCAGGATTCCATAGAATGTTGAAAGTGGAATAACAGCACTATAACAGTCTAGTGTGGAAATATCCTAAAAGTCTGATGGCATAAAAATGTTTCAACTTGTCGACAGAAGGATAGCAAGACTGGGGCCACGCTGGCCTTCTTTGAGAGGGAGTTCCAAAGTCTGGGAGCAGCCATCAAGAAGGTCTTCTCCCTTGATCCCACCAAATGAGCCTGAGAAGGTGATGGGGCAGAAAGAAGGGCCTCTCCAGAAGATCTGAGAGCTCTCACCAACTCATATAGGGAGACCCAAGAGCCTGCATCCAAGCCATATACAGTGGCCCCTCCACTTTCATGAGGGTTCAGGGTGCAGACTCCTTGTGAAAATTAAAACAAAACAACAACAACAACAAATGCAAAAAAATCCCCCCCAAGTGAGCAACTGAGGGAGTGAACACACATGACCCTGCACTCCGTCTCCCACTTCTTTCTGGTGTTCCCCCTTCCCATTCCCTTGCCTTCTGCCTAGGTATGACTGCCACACCCAGGCAAAAGGCAAGTAAATAGGAGGGGACAGCCCTGCATGCAGCGAAGGAGCATGTGTGCCTTCCTCCCATTCTCCCCTTCCAATCCCTTGCCTTTCACCTGGGCACACATGCCTTCCTTCTCTGAGCCTGAGCAAAAAGTAAGGGAATGGGGAGGAGGCACACACACATTCCCCCTCCCATTCCCTTGCCTTTTGCCTCGATGCACGTGCCTTCCTTCTCAGCAAAAGGCAAAGAAATGAGAGGGGAAGCACCATGCACAAAGGAAGGTATGTGCATGCATCTCCCACCCATCATCTTGCCTTTTGCCCTGGTGCATGCCTTCCTTCTCCACATCCAGCTGAAAGGAATTGCGAGGGAGCACATGTGTGCCTTCTTGCTACATGTGAGAATGTAAAGAAGGTACCAAAAATGAAAAGACGCTCTTCTTCATATGGTGAAATGCATGGTCTATTAGCACTTGACATTAGGACTGAAATCCACTTGCAAGTCTCAGCTTGTTGAATGAGAACACTTTATACTGGGGGTGTAGCTTGGGGGGTGGGTGAATGAGGGTGTCGCCCCCATAAGAATTGTGCTTCTCCAAATGAAATTTTCCTTCATTCCCCAAATCTACAGCACTGCAGTAACTTAAAACTTCAACTGAGCATTTAGAAATACAGTTCAGAAAATCAAAGAAAAGGAGCAGGCAGGTTACCACAGGAATGTGAACACAGTATATACAGGAGTTTTAGATGTGAACAATTTTCAATATCTCACTCTTTTAAATGCTAGAAATGTGGAGACTGGAGGAAAATTTCATGGGGAGAGGCCAGAATTCTCACATGGAGGGGCAATAACCTCATTTTGCACACCCAGCTATGTACATCTAGCTATGACTAACAACTGGATTTGGGTCAAAGACTTGAAAACGAACAAATGCAGGCCCAAGGCAGCAGACCTTGGATAGGGGGCCACTGGAGGCCCCATAGAAGAAGAAACAAAAGCCAACAGGAAAACAAGCAGAACTACAAAATAGCTTTCTTTTTAAGGCAGGCGAATCTATATCCTGTACTTCATTTCCTGGCTAGGAAAAACTTCTAACAGCTTATATTCCCAGCTCTGCATGAAGTCTCCAGTTTTGGAGTCCTGCCCTCATCCTCCAGCTGTTGCTCAAATCCCAGTTTGGGTGATAAGCAAGATTCTAGAGCTCTGAGTTCTGAATACAACTGGATTCAAAGAAGAGGAGAAGAGGGAAAGCATGGAAATCCCAAAGAGTCTTCAGCGGCTGTGTATCAGCCAGGCTTAGCAGTAACCTAGTTTTCAGACAGGAACCCATTCTTGCATGTAGCTGAGGCCATTTCTGCAGTAGACTATAATAGTGCTATTGTTCCATTTTCAACATCCTATGGAATCCTGGAGTTTGCAGTTTAGGGAGGGGACCTTGCAAACCCTAGGACTGCATAGGATGTTGAAAGTGGAATAACAGCACTATAACAGTCTACTGAAGAAATGGCCCAAGACATTTCAGGAGAGATAGTGTTGTATAGTGGTTTGAGTGTTGGATTACAACTCTGGAGGCCAGAATTAGATTCCCTGCTCAGCCATGGAAATCCGCTGGGTGACCTTGAATGCATCACACACTCTTAGCCCCAGAAAACTGTTTGACAGGTTCGCCTTAGGGTTGTCATAAGTCACACAACAACAAGACATTTTGCTTCTTCAGGCAAAAGAGCAAATGGCAGCTCCCCTTACACATATAAAGGTTCACATGTGGAAAACCAGTTAAATTTGTCTTATTTTTTTCTGATAACTTAGAACCATTGCTGTGATTGATTGTTATATTGTGCTATGGCATAGAAAAAAAAGTTGAACAGAACTCTGGAGGAAGAGAGGGGAAAGAGTGATGCCAGGGTAATTGGGCTGGGCTTCTTTGAAACTGCAGAAGACTTCTGAGGCCTCTGTTGAGGTGCTACATAGGTTGCACTCAAGAAAGTTGAATGTACTTGAACCTGGAGCAGTGGCGGAGCTTGGAGTGTGTGGAGGGGGGCTGGAGGGGGTGGGGCTACGGCAGAAGAGTGTGTGTGGGCGTGGCTCTGGGGTGTGGGTGTGTGGCCGGGGTGTGCGGGGGCATGGCTATGGGCCGGGATGCCCCAAAAACATTGCCGCCTGGGAGGAATCGCCCCTCCCCACGTCCCTATGTGACTGACCTTGAGCACATGGGCCTAAATATGCCCCCAGGCACTTGGAGTGCCCATCCCAGGGAGGTCAGACTGGCCCCTCCCTCGCTCTCCTTCCATCCAGCAGGCAAAACGCTTTTTATTTCAACAGGCTTTTTACAACTGAAGGGATTTAGAGGAAGGGCTTGTAAGAGGGTGCTCTGCTGTTTCACACTGAAATCTTTTCCATTTCTTTATATCTTTTTAAGTGTACTTTTTTACATTGTTCTAGTATTATGAATAGTTTAATTCTACTTTCACGTTCACCTTTTGTATGTTTTAGCTGTATTGTATTTAAGGAAGAAGGCAGGATATAAATAAGGATAAGAACAACAGCAACAATAAGAATAGCAAATCCTGTTAGCTGTCACTAGAGTAGACCCATTGAATCTGTGGAATTTACTGATGTGTTGACTCACCATTCAGCAACTGACTCAGTGGGTCGACTTGAGACTAACCAACACATACCAGCCTTAGTACCACTGTTGTTGTTGCATGCCTTCAAGTTGTTTCCAATTTATGGCAACCCTTAGGCAAAGCTACTGTGGGGTTTTCTGGGCTGAATGTGTGTGACTTGTGCAAGGTCCCCCAGTGGGTTTCCATGGCTGAGTGGGGAATCATAACTCAGTCTCCTGGGCCATAGTCTAATGCTCTAACCACTACACCACGTTGGCTCCCATACCCTCCAACAATTCACAGATAAAAACCAGGATGTGTGCTGGGATTGCAGCTCACAGAGCACCCCATCCGCCCAGGCAAACAATAAGCAGTACAGCAAAGTTTTCATCTAATGATGGCTGCATGCCACCCATGAGATCTGCATAGGTTTTTGTAGCCCTGAACATTTCACAAAGGAAAACTGGTACTCATGTGGCTAGGCAACATCAGAATGTGGCCAAGATGGCAAAAGTTATTAAAGAAGAAGAACACATAAGCTAGGAGAGGCTCCAGCAGTTTGCTTTTTTACTGGCAAGAGTAAGATTTTTACCCCCTCTTCTCCTTATCTTTTGCCAAGTTAACTGAGCGTAAACTACTTTTGCAATTTGGATTCTGTGTGCAGCAATTGACATAAGTGAGGACAAAGAAGCAAAGTGAGAGGATGAAGGAGTAACTGGGACATTTTTAAAGCAGCTTAAAAAGTGGGATGGCAGAGGATTAGTCAGGACTGTCTCTGCCAGACTGGGATAATTGGAAGAGATGTAGTACTCAAGACCAGTCAGCTTACTCTGGCATAGGATACAGAAAATTCCACTAACATCTCTCCCTATCTCCAGTAACAAAGGCCATGTCCACATTACAATCTTATGGTGCCATTATTCCATTTTCAACATTCTATGGAATCCTAGGGTTTGCAATTTAGGGAGTTTAGGGAGTGGTCTTAGAGGCCTTTCTCTAAATTACAAACCCCAGGATTCCACAGCATGTTGAAAGTGGAATAATGGCACTATAACAGACTAGTGCGGAAATGGCCAAAGTAACAGCAAAGTAAAGGGTCATTTGCTGGTCTTTTGTGATGACCTCAAACTGCTGCCAGTGGTGGTTGCCAAACTCTGGCTAAAAGCATGGCTGGCTCCTGCATGTATATGCATTTGTATGCATGTACATTTATCTATTTCTAACACTATGACAGATTCTAGTTTAGATTCTGTCAGTATTTTTTCCCTTTGAACCTCTCCATACTGTGTTAACTCACCCAGTTGTAAAATGGGGGTAATGCTGCTTCAATGAGTCTTTGCAGCCTGACTGCATTACAGGCTGCAAATACACTCAGCCTGCCCATGTATGCTGGTGGGCAAAGACAACAACGTGGGGGATGCTGAAGACAGCTGGACACCAGACAATGAAGTCCATTTTGATTCTTGGATCAGGTTCACTTAGGAGCAAAATTCATTCAAGAGCAAAAGGACATTTCATCCACCTCTTTCAGCAATTCCTGGAAAAAATATTTATTTCTGAAGAGTCTATGTCTACTTTCTTAATATATTCACAATTTAAAAAAAAATCTGAGTTTGAACAATTTTTTTTACTGCAATTTCCAGGCAGTATAGCCAAGCCTTGTTCCTGCAAAGCTTATTCTCCTTATACTAGTTTGTTAATCATAATCAACATAATCATGGAGGATTCCATGGTAACAAACCACCACCTGGAATGTGAAGCTTGATGCAGCCCAAACACACAGGTTTGCCACAATCCAGTGAACGCAAACCTTGAACTGAGGGTCTAACAGGATAGATGCCCACGCAGAGCTGCCAGCTCCAACTCGCATCTCCAAAGTCCTCCCTGCCCCTCTTCAGGATTTGGTTTCTGCTTCCACTGTGGCTCTTTCTGATAGCAGCAGGTGCTATTGTCAGCTTCCAAGCTAGCTTTACCCATCTCGCCACTGACTGACGCTCTCAACAGAAGCACCTTTTGTATGCGTGGGAGAGTCTCCCATATGGAGTCAAAAGAAGCAGATGGCAAAGACAAGCCAATTGGGCAGCAAAGAAATTTCCATCTTGGCACTGTTCCAACTGACATTGACAATATCCCTCAAAGTTTTACCTATCAGGAGGAATCATAGAGTTGGAATGGGCTGCAAGGAATACCTAGTCCAAATCATTGCCTTGTAGGAACCCACAGCTAAAATCCTATGGAGGGATGGCCACCCCAGCCCCGTTATGATGCAGAGTTCACTACCTTTTGGGCTGGTCTGTTCCACTGCTGAACAATTCTTAGCTGAGATTTGCAAACACCAGGGGCCCTCTTCCTCTACACAACTGTGGTACTAAAGTTCTGCTTTAACTACCATGGCTGTGTCCTGTGGAATTCTGAGATTTGTAGTCTGGTGAGCGTCACAGAATCATAGATCACAGAGTTGGAAGAGATCCCAGGGGCCATCCAGTCCAACCCTGTGCCATGCAGGAACTGACATCAAAGCACTCCCAACAGATGGCCATCCAGCCTCTGTTTAGAAACCTCCAAAGAAGGAGACTCCACCACACTCCGAGGCAGCAGATTCCACTGCCAGACAGCTCTGACTGTCAGGAAGTTCTTCCTGAGGTTCAGGTGGAATCTCTTTTCCTGTAGTCTGAATGCATTGCTCCTTGTCCTAGTCTCTGGAGCAGCAGAAAACAAGCCCACTCCCTCCTTGACATAACATCCCTTCAAATATTTAAACATGGCTATCACATCCCTTCTTAACCTTCCCTTCTGTAGACAAAACATACCCAGCTCCCTAAGCCGTTTCTCTTCGGGCATGGCTTCTAGACCCTTCACCATTTTGGTTGCCCTCCTCTGGACACGCTCCAGCTTGTCAATATCCTTCTTGAAATGAGGTGTCCAAAACTGGACACAGTATTCCAAATGAGGTCTAAACAATGCAGAATAGAGTGGTACCATTACCTCCCTCGATCTGGACACCATACTCCTATCGATGCAACCAAGAATCGCATTGGTTTTCTTGGCTGCCACATCACACTGCTGACTCATGTTCAGCTTGTGGTCCAGCTTGTGTAGTGAGTCAGTCTCTGCCATCAGGCTGTTGGACTTTGGAGTCCTTGTTGGCATCATGGCCAGATGTTAACAGCTGGCCAGTGTCAATTTGTATTACTGAACGTGTTTGAGACTTTTCCCATTAGCTTGGCAGTTTAAGGCTGGGAAAAGATATGAAGGCTGAGAACCACTAGAGGAGTGAATTCTCTTCTGCTTGCACATTTATCATAGCTGTGGGAGAGGAGATGGATTGTGCAGATTGCTTCTGCACTATATAGCCCACTGGCCTTGCCCTGGAGCAGGGGTAACCCCATCCAGCGGCCTCATGTAGCCAGCGATAAGGAATGTGATCATCCTCCAGCGACAGTCTGTGTAGAATTAGTTTGTGGGCTCAGCTCTACTAGTGGCTGAGAGAGGATGCTGGGTGCCCCCAGTGAAAGTCCTGGAATTACATCTAGTTCTGGCAAGTAAGAGTGAGCTGTTAAGACTCTCTTGCAGAGAATTCTCAATATTCCTCATGAAACAGAAGATCTCAGGATTCTACAGGATGGAACCATGGCAGTTAAATTGGACCATATCACCATAATTGTGAAATGTAAAAGGGGCTTAAGTGAGTTCCATGCAGGTAAGGAAGGGCAGGAGCCAATGTAGTGTTGTAGCTTACGTGTTGGACTAGGACTCTGAAGACCAGGGTTCAAATCGCTGCTCGGCCACAGAAACTCACTGGGTAGCCTTGGGCAAGTCACATGCTCTCAGCCTCAGAGAAAGGCAATGAAACCCTTCCTCTGAACAAATCTTGCCAAGAAAACTCAGTGATAGCTTTGCCTTAGTATCACCATAAGTCAGAAATGACTTGAAGGCACACAACAACAACAACAAAGAAGGGCAAAACCAATCCCCAGGTTCATCAAGGAGCGAAAAATGCAACAATGTCAGTAGCATGGTGACATCAGTGTGGTTTGCATTCCCCACTTTGCTGGTGGCTGCAGAAACAAGACACCTATTCAGAGTAGACCAGGGGGACATGAAGCTTGGTACAATTCCCAGTCCCCAGTAAAATTCTGTGCTTTTACCTGAAAAGGACGATCCCCTGGTCTTTCAAGGTGCCATGTGATATAGGGCTCACTGCTGCTGTGTGCTGTATATGAGACTGGCAGGATGGCCCGCTGCCCTTGGATCACAACCACTGAGCCTTGGCCGACCTCCACTTCCAACACAGCAGATGACAGACCTGCAGAGGGTGGGAGAGAAAGAATGGTGTCAGTTCCTCCTCAGCACCTAAGATCCATGGGCTTTTCCTTAGGTCTTTAACAGATAAGGTTCCAGACCAACACAGTCATAAAGAAAATTATTAATACCATAAGGTGCTTATCAAGGTACATTTCTTTCAATAAGCTATGGAACACGCTCAGACTAACCTGCATTAGCACAGATGTATTTAAGGACATATGTCTTCGTTTCTTTCATACTTGCACACAAGCAGAGAAAATTTCAATAGGATTAAAAGTTCTTGACCACTTTCTGCAAATATTTCCTTTTTATGTGTCTGTGAAAAATTCATTTGTGCAAAAAATGACAGCTGGCATCCTGTTAGTTATTTGCGTGACTGTAAACTATGGCACTGTCTTTCCATAGTGGTGGGATTGCATGCTTCTGTGAGGCAAGAGGCTATGCAGATGGCAGCAGTGCTGCTGGCAGACGAGCTTTTGCTGAGGAGCCAGACTAAAGGTCCCAAACAGTGCTGGGCAGGAGCAACAGTGTGTGTGTGTGTGCACGTGTGTGTGTGCGCGCGCGTGGAGTGACACTGGTAGAGGGTATCTCAGAGACAATGGCAGTGGCGCCATAGCTAGCACTTATTAGTACTGGGCAAAAAGAGGCATCGTAAACCCCTCTGAAATGTCTTTCACAGTGAAAAACCTATGATGAGTCAATCCAAAATGAAACAAGAGATAGTGCCAGAAAATGACACTCCCAGGTTGGAAGGTACTCAACGAAGTACTGGGGTAGATCAGGGGAACAACTATAAGTGGTGCTGTGGCTAATGACGTAATTGGACTCAAACCAAAAGGACATTCAGCTGTTGATGTGCTCAGAGATGAAAGGAAAATCCAGAGCTGCACAACAAATATTAGAGGAACATGGAATGTGAGAAACACAAATCAGGTCATAGTAAAACAAGAAATGAGACATATAAACATTACAATACTTGGGGTGAGAGAGCTAAAGTGGACAGGAATGGGACATTTTGAGTCAGATAATTACACAGTGTTTTACTCAGGAAATGAAATCTAAGAAGAAATGGGGTACTAGCAAGGAGAGATGTAGCAAAAGCAGTCAAAGGATATAATGCAAGCTCTTCAAGCAGTTACGGACAGACATGAACCAAAAGTAAAAGGGGCCAGGAATAGGGTCAGAAATATGAATGCAACTCTTCAATGACTTGTGTTCAAGGACAAAGAGAATTACTATAATAATCAATGCAGAAAAATAAAAGACGACAACAAAAAAGGAAGAAAAAGACAGTAGCGTATCTAGGGTCAACAGCACCTAGGGCAAGCATGGAAGTACACCTCTTGGTGCTGCTTCTCCCACCGTCTTGGGCTGAGGAAGACCCTGGCGTGGGGTAGAGGGGGAGGGAGTAGGCCAGGCCCAGGTCGAAGGGCTGCTGCTGCTGCCTCCTCCTCCACATCAGCCCAGAAACAACCCTGGCGGGGGGGGGCATCAGCAGGCCAGGCCCAGGTGGGAGGGCTGCTGCCACCACTGCCACTGCCGTACCAGGCCAGGAAGATCCTCAGTCGGGGTGGGGGGTGTTCTAGGCCCAAGTGAGAGGGCTGCTTCTGCTGCTGTCACTTCCTCCACACCAGGCCAGGAATGACCCTGGTGGGGGCAGGGGGGCAGCAGCAGGCCAGGCCCGGGTGGGAGGGGGCAGCTTTTTTGTACCCCCGGCATTGGCCCCTAGGGCACGCGCCCCACCCTAGGTACACCTCTGGAAGAAGAGACTCCTTGCACAAAATTCAGTAAATCAACGAGACATTTAAAACAAATGTGAGGATATTTTACGACTAGCAAGGAGACTCATTACATGACCAAGTACAAATAAGAAGACAATAGAAATAATACAAGGAAGAACTATACAAAAGAGATGAAAGAACAAAAACTGATTTATAATCACTTCAAGGTGAATTGCCGCGTGGCACAACATTCGTATTGTCAGGAAGGGAGCAGGCATGTAACTACATTTCTGGGACAACTGCGCAAACACAGCCAACAGTGTGGCCACTGCAGCAGGGGTCCACTGGGTGCTATGGGCTCTGTTGCACAATGGGACTCACTGTGCAATGGGAAATCCCACTGCGGAACAGGATACCATGCAGGAAGCCCCAATATGCATAGCTGCAATTCACTAAAAGGCCTGCGCATCCTGTAAAGGACATAGTTATGACATCATAAAATTATGAATCATAGCCTCCAATGTAGGATCTTTACTGTTATTTGTTGCAAGGAAAAGGGTTTGGTACCAAAAATGATGCATAAAGCAGTGCATTTTGTGTATCTTCTCCCCAGTTCTCCAATTGGTGCAGAACAACAAGTTTTTGCATAAATGAAACCCCAATCAGTAAAAAATCTCATAATGGTTGACTGGTGTGTTTTTTTTTCAGTGAGGCATTTGGAAAAAGAAGAACATTTCCCACCAAGGATAAGGAAAATTCAAATATTTGCTGGAACCTCATGTGACCTGCTATGTTGGATAACTTTAGATATGTCGAGCTAAATAGCAGAGGCACTAAGAAACCCCCTCATTGAATTGCAAAGATGCATAACAGGACATCATCAAGATTGCCTGATGTGTACAGGACTGATGCGATGCACATTGGAAATGATGCACATTGGTCGCCCTGTGCACTGATCCCCTTCTGCATCGGCACTTTTCTGGCTCTCGTACACAGTAATACAGCAGCAACCTTCTATTGGATATGGATGTTAGGAAACTGCACAATTCTAATTCCTGCAGATGTACTCACAAAGATCCCCAGCAGGATTCCAGCCAACCTTTGCATCCCTAGACATGGTGTAACTGATTCACTACAGACGAAAGACTCATTTCTCTTTTAGCCATGTGTGTTCCTACTTTTTGGATGGGGGTAACTTCTGACCAGCAGAGATGTACAAGACATATTTAGATCTTACAAGGGAGGAAGTTGAATTAAGCAGCCAGCTTTACCCAATTGCTCTGCCTCTGTAACCCATTGGCTTCATCTGTGGTGACTCTGGCCTTTACACCACCAGCCCCAGGAAGCATCAGTTGCCCTTGGGTCCCTGGGCACCATACATGACATGTCACCTCTATGAAGCTGCAACATTAGCCCCGGCCAGCACTTCCCATTGCAACTGGGCATGTCATTTGGAAGGCAGTTGCAAAGATTTGATTGGCTGACCTCACAGATGGTGAGTAGAATTGATCAGACCTTGCTGCATGCCACACAAAAGTACCCAACCAATGATGACTGGTGTCAGCCCTGTCAGTGGCATGAGACTCTGCTCCTGTTTTTAGTTTGGTCTTTTTTGACCCCCGTATGCCCAAAAAGAGGTTCATCAACTTAGATAGCTCCTTTAAAGTTCAGACTAAGGCCATTTCCACACTAGTCTGTTATAGCGCGATGATTCCATTTTCAACATCCTCTGGAATCCTGGGGTTTGCAGTTTCAGAAGGGGCCGACCGGCCTCTCCTGAAACTCCAAACCCCAGGATTCCAGAGGATGTTGAAAGTGGAATCGTCGCGCTATAACAGGCTAGTGCGGAAATGGCCCAAGCCCTGGAGTGAAATTAACACCTCGCTGATAGGGATCCCACCAACCACCAATCTACCAGCAACAACAACATTTATCGTGGTCTTAGACCATGTAGCAGAGCAAGTATTTCAGACAAACACACATATAGACATACACGTGATAAAATAAGTAAGGTTTGCATTAGTCTAGCCCTTTCTTTTATTGCAAAATAAAAGAACTTGGAGATAAATTCAGTAGCAGAAAGAATTTTATTCCACAAGTAGTAAAATGTATAAAAATTACATTTTGCACCACAACCTCCCACAACTTTCAGAAACTTACCCAAGCATCTACTTTCCCCTCAGCATGTGTTATTTTCTATTTGATTAAAAAAATGCATTTGCTATTTTAATGGTGAGCAGGAATGTGCAAGACAAAAAGACTTCTTAATTACTTCATTTGTTTTCCTTATTAAAAGTATATTTATTTAGCTATTTATTCATTAAAATTACAACTAGTTCCTCATTCGTTACTATTTTATTTGCTTTTGTTACTCACTCCATTCAATGGGAGCTGCCAATGAAAAGGATCCTCTGTAGGGTGGATGTGCCAATGGACTTCACCCGCCTTTCAACTAGGGCCCATAAAAGTTACTCTTTGGAGCTATAACTCTCAGAATCCCTGAGCCATTGGCTATGATGTTTGTGGACTCCAGCAGTAACACTGTTAAAAAAAAGTAACTTTCTCAAGCTCTAATCCCAACAGCCCCTTCCTGAGGGATAGCATTTACATTGCCCATTAACTCTTACAGAATACTGGGGGTGTTTGGGCAATTTAAACACCTAGACCCTGTTTTCTAGGCTGAAAAATATTCAGATCGTCTACAATTCCATTGAGATCTAGATGAAAAATGAATGGGATATACACAAGTGAAACATCTAATAGTCTGTAATTTGTGTCAGAACACACGTAAATTAAATTTAATGATCCTCCTTCTAGTAATGTAAAGAATATTTGCAAATGTTCTCATCTCTGAAAGGAAAGGGTGTTCTGTCACACTGAGAAAATTAACAAGTGCTATGAGATGTTTGCAGGGGATGGGGGTTTAATTTAACCACCTGTGCGCTATCTCTGTTTTAATGAAAAATATGGCAAACACACAGCCAACAGAGATATATACCTGGATCATCATGGTTCCTTCAATTTTTTGGTTTGTTTTTGGACATGTACCTGTGAAGACTGTTAGGATGACCAGTTGCCTGCACTTCAAAACTGAGTAGTACACTTGAGTCTCTTTCATAAAAGAGAAAAGGTGCAGGCTTGCCACCACTTCAATATCCCATCCATTCATCCCTTTATTTATATCCCCTGCTTCTCCAAGACTAGGACTGAGGGGAACATGATAAAAGCAAACATAGCTAAAAACATACAAAAGTAGAGATTAGAACAGTATTAAACTAACAGCTGAATTAAAACCATTTAAAATGCTGGTTTAAAACAAAGATTAAAAACAGTACAGCACTATAAAAAGCTCTTTTCTGGTTAACAATCAGTCCCCACAGTCTTGTTGGAATAGAACGGTCTTGACCTGCCACTGAAAAGATAGCAAAGAAGGAGCCAGCCTGACTTCCACAGAGAGGGCGTTCCAAAGGGTGGAAGCAGCCACAGAGAAGGCCCTCTCCCATGGTCCTATCAAACATGCCCACGAAGTTGGTGGGACAGGAAGAAGTCCCTCCCCCTCCTCCCCCCGAGGATCTTACAGCTTGGGTAGGCCGATATGGGAAGATGCAGTCCTTCAGACAGCCTGGACCTATATCTCCTTCCATCCACGAATGCCCAGGAACTATGCTACGTCACAACATACTGTCATTCCCAGCGGCATTCTGTCGCAAGAACGTACCTGAAACACTGGCATGACAAGCTACCCTGGCCAACTCCCCAGACCACTGCCACTCCATTAAAATTGCTGTAATTCCCCATCCATTGATCTCATCTGAGGGGCAGAGCTTGTAAAGGCTACTTTTGGGATATAACTTTCAGAATTCCCTGAAGCCATGCTGGCTGGCATTTTCTGGGTGCTGAAGTTCAAACGTAATATTTCCAAGTTCTGACGTGGGAGGCAGCATTTTGCATCCAGCCTTCCACAAGAATTTGTGAGGTTGAATACTTCGTCCACCAATAAATGGTTTAATGAGAGTAGAATTGACCAAACCACTTTTAACTCCAGATGGGTAATTGTTTTTAAACCAATGTGTTTCATGTCATAGTCTCATCGCAAGAAGAAAACTAGCCCAACAGAGAGGCAGCTGAGCTATCACCCTTTCCCCAATGTGCTAGCTCCTACGCCCCCGCTTCTTTTTGAGGGAGCGAGGGAAGTTTGTTTTGATGTGGATTTTGTTTTGTACGTCAGAAGCATTATGGAATGGTGTCTCTTGCCGGTGAAGGTACGCCACATTCTCTCAGCTCAGGATCCTAGCAGCTCATTCCGCTGCGCAGGTAGACTGCAAAAGCTCGAAGCTCACGCAAATCTGTTCATATATTAGGAATCATGGTTTTCCATTATACTGGAATCAGGCCTAAACTTAAAGTAGGTGACTGGGTCTGCAAGGGAAAGCCAATAGATGAGATTCCTGCTCAGTTTGGCTAATGATCCTTGAGCCGTAAGAGACATATATTATGTATTTTAATTTAAAGATCTTGTTGCTATGGGCTCCAACTTCCAATGCTAACTACAATATATTTTTCTTCTCCATTTGAAGTGACCTTTTCACTTCATGACAGCTTTCCCCTCCCACAATAATCCAAATTATACCAATCCTTCTAAAGTGGGGAAAAACATATTCCATTTCTGGAAAGTTACCAGCAAATTCTTTCAGTGGAATTTTATCAGTTAAGGCTGGAAATACTGCAGCAGGAACATTCTGCACTGCACTGGTTGTTAGCTGCGTGTGTGTATGTGTGTGTACAGCTATCCTTGAAAATGATGGGTAAATACAAATTCATGTGTGCAATTGATTCGTGGGTAGCTGTCACCTTAGGATATCCAGCATTATGGGAGGGGGAGCTCATTTTCTCAGAAACTATCAGACTCACGAAAGCTGTGAACCCCCCCCCACCCCTCATTAGTATTTCTATTCTGGGACTGTGAAAGCTGATTAATTAAAAAGTACATGCCAGAAGAGGGCAAATGTACTCTGAACTCTGAGAGTAGAACATTCTTGTACCAAAGCGTTTTTACATCATCTATTATTTCCAAAGCAAAGATATTCTGAGACCCAGGCTGCTTAAAGACAGAATACCCCACCCAAAGAGAAGGAAAGAGAGAAAACAGCCAGCGTAAGGACTAAGAGAACAGGCTCTGGTTTGGCTTGCACAGTCCTGGAATGTTCTCTACTGTGCCCAACTCCCTTTATGGTGCTCTTCACCAGTACAGTGCACCCTTGGTATCAACTAGGGTTTGGTTTCAGCACCCTCTGTGGGTACCAAAAGTCATGAATGCTCAAGTCCCTTTATGTACAACGGTGTAGCAAAATGTTGTCCCTTATATAAAATGGTAAAATCAAAGTTTGCTTTTTGGATTTTTAAAAAAATATTTTCAAGCTATAGTTGAATCCATGGATATGCGGACAGGGACAACTGACTGTAAATTACAACATTTGCTTCACATACTGCATTTCATGGACCTTGGAACAGGAGAGGTAGGGACAGGATTTGTATACCCTTAATGGCTGTATAAAAGAGAGAATCTGAGCTGGTGAAGCTTGCATGACAAGCTACAGCTGCTGGAATTCCTTCTTCTCCACAATTATTAAAGATACAAGAGCCCTGTCCATTGGCAACCCGAAGGACGAGGCCAAAGCCCCTCAAGACTACGTCGGGAGACAAGCTCTCTGACATGGTCAGGCAAAACTGGACTAGCGAGGATCCTATATAGTTGAGCATCCTCAGGAATTACATTCATGAGTGTGATAATTAATAAATTATTAATTGATAAATTATAATTATCTTGCAAGTGCTTTCATGGTACTCAGATTGTTATCAGCTCCAACTGCATGATGATGATGACGATAGGATGGTATAATGTTTTCATTGCAATGTTTTCATTGTTTTGTAAAAATTAATAACCATCCGCCTGTCAATGTTGAGTCCCCATCCTCGCCTCGAAAACATTCTGGGGCCCTGCTGCATTTCACATCTGCCTTACCCACCATCTCTGGAAAATAAAAGTGTGACACATGAGTTCATACTGCTATGGAGTTCTCCCGTCTGATTTCTATGATGAAAACTCTGTGTATTGAATCATGCCAAAAGGGTTCACCCTTACAGCAAAGCTACCTCCAAAACCTTATATATGGTATGGACCCGTACAATTCTTTGGCAGAAGAAGAAATCAGAAATCAGCATATTTGGCAGAAATCAGAAGAGTGCATCTTTGATGGGGAGCTATGAAGATATTATATAAGATTGTCAAGTATAAAGATTTATCATTAAATACCAAAGTCAGAATCAGCCATGTCCTAATACTTCCAACTTCTATGTATGGTTGTGAAAGCTGGACAGTGAAGGAAGCTGACAAGAACATCAACTCACTTGAAATGTGATGTTGGAGGACAGTTCTACAGATACCATGGACTGCTAAAAAAGACATATCAATGGGTCCCAGAGCAAATGAAGCCTGGACTCTCATTAGAGGCCAAGATGGCTAAAGTGTGGCTATTATACTTCAGACACACTATGACTCATTGGAAAGGATGATAATGGTTATTGAAGGGGTAGGTAATAGAAAAAGAGGAGCACCATATTACAGGTGGATTGATTCAGTCAAGGAACCCTGGGATCTGAGTCTGCAAGACTAGAGCAGGGATATTGATGATTGGGGCTTATAAGGTTCTCTAATTCACAAGGTCATTGTAAATCAAAGCTAACTTAACAGCAAACAACAGCACCTCTTAACTAAGTGCAGGGGTGGAGAACACATGCTACTGGACTGCAACTCTGCTTGTCATTAGCTGTGCTGACTTAAGTGGACTGGAGTTATATTCCAACAACATGTGTGCATGCAGAGTAGACCAAAAAGTTATCAAGCAGTTTAGCCATTTCCAATTATCAGAATGTATGGAAGAGCACTCTTTGAATGTGAATACTTAGAATCTTCTATCAGGAAAACAATAAAGGCTAATGTCTATTGTAAGAAATATGCTGATGAAAGAAAGATGCCAGAAGCCCTAATGTTAACTAACTAAGGTGGTGATGCAAGAAGCCATGAAGCTCTGGTGCGCTCCCCGTCTCTCAAGAACAAAGGCAAGATATCTTCTCTCTAAGTAGAGAGATGGAGGGAGTATGAGATGAAAGAGGAAGTGACATCAGAAGCCTCATGAAATACCAGACTAGGGATGGGAGAAAGCAGAGCACACAAAGGTCATTCAAAGATATGTGAGGATCTCTCTCTCTCCCCCCTTCAAATGAATGCATCTTCTGTGTAAGCTTAGTGGCCCTCTTAACACAAGTTGCGATAAGCCACTATATACGGCGGCATGGAGTGCTTCTTTTCAGAAATACAGTCAACCAGCATCCCTTTTGTTCATGAAGGGTGCCGTATTGGCCTCATAAGGATCCATACTCACTTGGCAGTGTGAAGACATCTTCTGTCTTCTTCTGAAGGACATTTTGTACACTGGCTTTAAGATCAGTAGGTGTTCCGTATCCGTTACATTTATATCCTGCCTTTCTACAATGAGCTCAAGGCCACATGTGTAAGAGGAAAGTACTCAAATCATGCCCAGTTCTTTACATTCCATGGCTCTGGGGCAACTAGAAACCTGGATTTCCTAAGCCCCAGTCCAATTTGTTAATCCATAGACCACACAGGTTCTCTTGGATATGAAAGAGAACCTCCTTCGGTCCATGCTGTTAGTATTATGCTCTTTACAGGCCAATAAAAAAATACATAAAAATGGTCAGTAGCTCTCTTTGGTAACATTTAATGTTTAATTGCAGCAGCTCTGAACTAGTATTTCAGAGGGAAGTTGACATCTCTGGGGTAAGTGATGGGCTCGATTCTGACTGTTGTGATCAGGAGATGGAAGCTGGAGGGCAAAACATCAGCTGAAATTGGATGCTCTGTGAATGCCTTATATCTTCCTGACATTGCGATACCATGGAAGATGTCAAAGAGAAGGGGAACTTGCCCACAAGGCTAGGAGAATTAGTATGCATCCTTCAGACTTTGCCCATTGCCCGCTCCCTGCCTAAATCCCAGAAATAATTATGACAGCAATGTTGGATAGTATCAGAAATGCAGTCCATTAAATGAGAAGCCTTCTGTGCAAGAGCTAGTAACCAGAAACCACTTGTCTAATGCATTTTAATGCACCAGCTCCCTTGGAATTTCTTAACCAAACAGGAGCCATTTGCATCTTCACTTACTATTACTGCAAACAAAGCACACCAGATGGGTTTTTCTAGACTTTGGAGAAGGGCTTTCTCAACCAACATAGCTGGGTTGGTGATCTATCATCTTAAAAACTCAGGTGGATAGTGTTACTTTTGGAACTCAAGATAATGGGGATAGACAGTTCCCTTCACTTTTTAACAGCAGCTGGCACTTGAAGAACAAGCAGAGCTTGGGCAGGGGGACACCATTTCTGGACTCCAGCTCACATAAACCCCTAGCCAGAAAGGCCAACCTCTTCAGCCTTTCGCAAGCCGATGCCAACTATGGATTTAATGAAGGGATGAGGAATCCCCAGCCTTAAGGTCAAATTTGGTCCACTGTTCTCATGTGGTCCTCAAAAGCCATCCCTACCCTTTCCAAAGTTCCCACTCTCAAGAGGTCGTAGTTTTCACACAAGAAAACCAGGTGTGCAGGCAGACAGACTCACTGTCAGATTGCTACATGCAGTTGTAGATGCACCAAGCACATCGATACACAAAGAAAAATTTGTGTGAAACAGACTATCTACATGAGAAATTAGAGATATACTTTCCAACATTTCACAGCTGAAAACCAGGACACATATAGCCAAGCAACATGAGAGTGTAGTCAGGGTGGCAAAAGTTATAAAAGAGAGGGGGGAAAAGACAGGCATATTAGGAGAAGCTGCATCAGTTTGCTTTTGCTTATTGGGAAGGACAAGATTCCAATCCCTCCTTTTCTTCTCTCTCTCCACTGGGTTAAATTGAGTGCAAGCTACTTTTGCTCTTTGAATTCAATTTGCACCAACAGAAGTAAGCCAAGGACAAAGAGGGAAAGTCAGAGGAGGAGAGAAAGGCAGGGACATTTTAAAGGCAGCTGAAAAAGTGGGGTGCCAAAGGATTAATCAGAATTGTTCTTGCCAAATCAGGACAGTTGAAGGGTATGTAATACCATCTCTGCAGTTCAGACTGTTGCAATAATTGCTGCCAAAATCACAAACATAGCTACTGGCCAGCTGCACTCAGCTCACCCATTTAGACCAATATATTGCTTCAGACGTGAGCTCCTTGGAAGATATAATTTTAATAATCTTCCAAGGAGCTCATATCTGAAGCAGGTAAGGCCGAAAGGAAGAGAATGATTATGTCTCAAAGCCACCTGATAAGCATCATGACCAGCTGGGGATCTGGCATAAAGGAAAGAAGCCTTGACATATTTCAAATATTAATCTTGCTTCAAGGGCACTCTAAGTGCCTGACTACATGTTACCCTTAATGTACAGCATATAGTTACATCTGTTCCTTAAAAAAAATAGGAAAAGTAAGTACTCTCAGAGTGCCCCAAGCATATTCTGTGAGTTGTAGTCCAAAACGTAATATTCCAAAGCTCTGTTCAAAAGCAAGTACCAAGGTGGATTAGAATCACAGCATGAGGCAAAACTTTAAAGCCTGCTGCCTTGCATATTTTTATGCAGACTTGTGATCTATGCTAAATCACTCATGCTGACATTTCAGGTGAGAATGAAGCACTGGCATAGATTGGGCTGCCAGACACAGTCTTCCGAGTTTGGCCTCAATCTCTCTTGCCATAGAGCATAAGCTTCCAGTATTCCAGAGAGGAATACTGGGACTTAAGAGGCCAAATGATATCAGCACATGACCAGCACGGCAAAAGTAATTACTGTAATGAGGAAGACCACACAAGCTAGGAGTGGCTGCAGTGCTTTACTTTTGCTCTATTGATTATTTATTTATACATGCTCCTCCTTTCTCCTGACAGTGGGACTCAAGGTAACTTTAGCCTACTGGAAAGTCAAGATTCTAGTCCCTTCTCTCCTCTCTTCTTTTGTGAGTTAACGGAGTTCAAACCACTTTTGCACTTTGAGCTCAGTTTACAGCAACTGAAGTAAGATGAAGATGAACTACTAAAGTGGGAAAGAAGTTGGGACATTTTAAAACCAGCTGAAGAAGTGGATGCCTAAGGATTAACTGGGGCTGTCCCTGCCAAACTGGGACAGTTGGGAGGGGGGTATGACTGAAGAAAAACTCAAAACATAATCAGTTCAATTTTTTTTTTTTAATGCAGTGGAGGGCTTTTCTCGTTACATCCTGAGTTTGGTGCTTTCCTGTTTTTCTTTTCACCTCAGCAAAGACTTGAACACGAGCCTTCCTCCTTCTGCCACCACCCTGGTCTGGCATTCCTAACTACTGAACCCTGGGGGCTTCTCTGCACCACTGTGTCTCTTTCTGTACCACTGGACCCCCTCGCTGGAGTTTGGAACAGTTAATTTTGGGGACTCCAGTTCCCAGACTCTCCTGGTCAGCACGGTTTCTGGAAGAAAAAGAATTTTTCTGAGCTCTGTCTGTAGGTCTGGCCCATTCAGAGTACATCCAGCTCCAGAGCACTTGGAACAGCCAAGATGTTGGTTGTTGTCATCCCTCCTCCCCACCCACCAGCTTGGGCTCCTTAAAGGATGTGCCATCTGCTTTCAGATTGATGGGATTTCCTGCCTTACCAAGGTCAAGCATTGAGAAGGAGGATGCAGGACAATGGCAGTTTTGGGGCCCCTCCCACCCCACCGGAACCCTGCGCCGACATCAAGCCCGGTCACTTCCAAAGAACACTTTGGTGAAACAAAACCCTGGAAATGCCTGGGACAACAACAGGAAGCCCCACTTACGTCGTGCTTGATAAGGTGCTGAGACTGATCCAAAATGTCTCCCTCTTCCCTATCAGCTTTCCTATCAGCAGATTCAAACAATATCAAATTGCAGGCCTTGCTGGTGTTTGCACTGGCCTTCCCCACTCTCTGATATGAAATTCCTCCCTTAATCTCCTGAAGTGCCCAGACTCCAAAAAGCACAGCCCAAATAAGATCAACGTACTCTCCAACTGTCCTGATTTAGTAGGAACAGTACCAATTAACCCCCTGTTGTCCCACTTTTCAGCTGCTTTTAAAACGTCCCAGTTTCAGTCTTCTCTTCCCCTTCAATTTCCCCATTTGTCCTCAGCGTACGTTAATTGCTGTAAACTAAGGGCAAAAGGCAAAAGTGGTTTGCACACCATTAACTAAGCAAGGGGAGAGGAGAAGAGACAGGGATCCTTTCCCAGTAGGCCAGGTTGAAGGGAAATGCTAAAACCTCTCCGTGTATTGCTTAGCCACACATCTCTCAGTTTTCATCTGTGTAATGCCGGAGGGTATGCTTCTTTCAATATTCTGTGAAACTGTTCAGAAATGTCTCCTCTTCCACAAGTACATCATACAGAAATGTAGAAATAACATGGCCCTCCAAATGTTGTCGGACTCTAAGTCCCAGCAGCCTCAGCCATTATTGAAGCTGCATTTCAATAACATCTGGAAAGTCAGCCTGATTTCTGACCCCAATATAACTACATCATGAGAAAGGGGGCAGGAAGAGCGAGAGGTCCTTGTTTGAAGGTTATCTGATTAAAGGGTCTTTCCAGAATTGTTTCTTTGTTTTTGTGTATGTAAACAAGAAGCAGTCAGACAATATTTATTTGCTATGATATATCCAAATGCTTTGCCCATTTTCACACAAGCTTTTGTGGTGGAACAGAGGTGATTTAGCCTCAGCAAGCAGGCAGCATTTTCACACAACATTCTGTTTTCTTCCTGGTGTATCCCGGTGGGGGAGGTGGTTGCCAGCAAAAATAATTCATTTTTCAGTTCAGGTCATGTTATTTCTGCATTTTCTTTTTGCTCGCCTGGAAGATGCCCACCCCAGTTCTTACTTTATTTTTTGTAGGGAGAGGAAGACCAGATACACCATAGAAACTTTCCCTGTAGTTTCCTACCATCTCCCTGACTCCTCCATTAATTCATACATACATACTTACATACATACATGTGTGTGCATGTGTGTATATGTGTATGTATATGTGTGTGTGCGCACGCACGCACACACACACACACACACACAGAGGCATATATACCTGATATTGCCCAGGATTTTATTTTCTCATAGGTAATACTTGTTGGAAAGATTTGAGATCCTGTGTCTCTAATTCCCCAAACTGTCTTATCCATTACCTGTAACTTTTCCCCATATTCCCCAATACAATCTGTATTCTGAGTTATTAACATGCAGAGGTTGGGTTCCTGAGGGAAATACACAGTCCTCCTCCTTGCTGCTAGGCCTTGTCTCCATAGCAACTGGCTTGGCCCAGGAGATCTCTGGCTAAGAATTTTAAAGGCCCCTCCCCAAACTACAAACCCCAGGATTCCATAGAATCTTCACAGACAGCCAATCATATCAGGTCTTTGCCTGCCTGACACAGACAAATTCACAAACTTTGACTCAGATAGATCGATAGATAGATCGATAGATAGATAGATCGATCGATCGATCGATCGATCGACAGACAGACAGACAGACAGACAGACAGACAGACCACTATGGCAGTACAGCAGCAAGAAAGCCCACTGAAGCATGTTCAAGATACTCCACAGAGGTACAGTGACAAGGGAGTCTCCTGGAGTGCGTGAAGGAATGTCTCGCTAGCACAATTTTGACTCTTGGGGGAATATTACTAGCAAATAAACATGAGATGCAGACATGCAGGCACACAATCCACCCACCCCTATTGCTTCTCATTGAACCCCATGCAATGTGCAGCTGTGGATCTCCTTCAAATGATCTGTAAGAGGACTCCTTTTTACATACATCATCTCCATTTTAAGAAGAGTATTTCAAACTCCAGTGAATAGCAAGGATACACACTCGTTTCCTTGGAGATGGCCCAAAGCAAAAAGGCCACCTGTCACTGTGATGTTCACAGCAGACAACAAAATGCGGGCACTGCGAAAACTTTCTTCAGGCAAATATGATGACACCAGCCATAAGCAAAGGATCAGGAAATATTAACAGGTGAGAACGTGGAACTCTAGTGCCACAGCCCTTGTGGATTTCTGAGTCTTGGGGAGAGAGAGAGATGATGTTGTTCTGCAGCCCGCAGGGTTAGCTGGCTTAATTGTTGGAGTTGGAGCTACAGAGATTATTCTGTGGTAGGATCAACTGGGGGGAATTATCTACTGAGGAGAGGTCAATGGGACATGGTTGGAAGGGGAGAGGCAAAGAGCTCCTGCTGGGTGTTGCTGTCTCCACTTTCTCTGCAGCACATGCACTCTAGTTTGATCATACATCCATTTTTTAAAAAAGGCCAGCAATCACTTGGCACTTGCTTACAAAGGTGCATGCTCTACATTTTGGCCGCCTAGCTGTCCACTGTTGGAAACAGGATGCAGGGGAGACAGACCTTCAGACTGTTTGGTTTCTAATTACGTATTATGTATTATTATTTTTACTATTACTGCTATCATCACCCTCAATAATCTTTTTAGTTCATTCTTTCTGTGAGCTGCCTTGGGCTCCACTCTGGAAAAAAGGCAGCATATATATTAATTGATTGATTGATTGATTGATTAGTTGCAATCCTCTTCTTCCCTACCCCCAAGATGAGGATTCATGTACCCAACTCATTTAATATTTCCAACAGTAATATCAATACTGGCTTTGATTTATTTTATTTATTTTTTTGGTGGAGTAGGTTATGCAGACAAGTAGCCCTCTCTTTCATTGTACTTTCATGCTCTATGCCACTCTTGCTGCTAGTTGACTGTTTAGAAGGGAGATTACTCAACAGTAGGGGGAGATTGCTTTCGCTTGTATTGCAATGCAGACTTATTCACACTTCCTGAACCAATTACATAATCTGAATTGCTGTTAAATCACACTTTTCCAAATTTTGCAGTGCAATTTTCCCACCAGAAAACTCATGCAGAAATATGTCTGCTAGGGGAACTGCACACAGGAAACCTATCATAATAATATAAAAAGGCACAAAAATGTATTATATTAGGATAAATGACTTGCAGAAATTCATATATTAGTCAAAACTAATAAAAAAGAATAAAAGATAAAATAATATTTATATTATGGATAAGAGAATATTTATATTACGAGCTACGCACAAGAAAATGTGTTTTAATTTTTGTGCCTTAACTATTATAGACTTAATGCAGAATCAGAGCATATCCAAATAGAGGCTGGAAAACTGAGAAACAGTGAAAACAAAACAAATAGGTTCCTCTGTCCCTACCAGTGCATAAACAGGTTAGCAGCTGCTGTTCCAGTCTTTGCTGCCCATCTTTCTCCTTCCCTCTGGGCAAAAGAAAATGGTAATCAAACCTAGAAAAAGCCCTCTGCAAAGTTTTTGCTGAACTTGGCAGGTGTATGACCAGGCTCAGTCTAACACTGGGGCTTATGACAACGAAAAAGCAATGCGCACATGGACATGAATGAATGAATGAATGAATGAATATATTTATTTCAGTCAGTGACTAGTAACTAGTGACTAGTAGGACATTGGCTGGCGCAACAACACAGTGGATTTTGCAAGCTGATTCAGAGACCTAACTCCGGGATGGGGAACAATGGCTGAATCTGACTCTCATGGGACCCCAATCTTGCCCTCTGAGGTCTCCCTGATGGCCACTCTCTCTTCCCTATGACAGCAATCTTGGACATTTCCCAACATTGGTACCTCTTCCTCACTTCTAAGAGACTTGAATGTCTTCTCCCAAGGATCAGTTACTGGCAGTAAAGGCTTTAAGCTAAGATATGTTGGTATGTTTGAGGCCCATTTTTTGGATTTGGCCCAGCCCATCTCTGGAATGCAGCCCACAAATTATTTGTCTGAAATTGAATTAACTGAAAATGGAAAGAGATCCTCCATCCTTGAACAAGCCAGACTGACACTCCTAAGAGTCTAACAAAATGCCAGTGCAAAGGGAAAGTTTGAACCCCTCCCCAAAACTCAATTGGAGGGGCTAAGCTACCCCAAAATGATCAACCCCAAAATTATCTGGCAAAATTGGACCACATAGGCTCCCCTTGTAGTTGAGCCTCCTTGGGAATTATCAATCAGAAATGTATTAAATGATTAAGTGCTAAGAAAAAGTAAGACAGCAATTGTCACTGAGTCTTCCCAGGAATAATAAAGGCTGACTGCAACACGTCCCAGGCAACTTACTTGGGAGTAAGCTCCACTGAACAGATGGAGGGCCCTTTAGGTAGGCACTGTGTTTTAAGTCTTCATATTTAAGGGTGTTTCAATGATAAAGGATGGGGTAAGTAATCTGCCCTTCCCCTGCAAGCATCTGCAAAGAGGCAAAATTTATAACAACCTGCCTATCAGTGTTGACCCCCCCCACACACACATACTTAAAAACAGTTGTGAAAAACAGCTATCATTGTGATAGGTGGAATGAGCAATCAGGGATGGGGTCAGTGGATATTTGTGGACTCTACACCCAAAGGCACATTACAATTAGTCAAGAGGTTATACTCTCTTATTACAACAGTTCTACGTGCAGTATTTTGCTTTGCTTCTCTGCATAGTAAAGAATGGCACTCTTTATTTATATGGAAAGAAGAATAAAATGTACACAGGAGATCCATTGGGATGGCGGCTATGACAGCTCCCGGCCGCCCAACTGATCCCTGCTAGTGAGCATCAGGCTTGCTCAGATCCTCATCATCAGTTCTGTGTTCTGTTTTTTGACGACAGTGAAACATCTCTGTGTGCACAAATTCCCAGTGAGCCAGTTTTATATTAACAGACTGAGGTTCCTGTAAATACATGAAGGACTAAAATCAGAATTTGGAAACGTTCATGTTTGAGGTTCCAAATCCCTCAATTAGCACAGCAACCAGAACTGTGAGAGTTTTAGCCACTCTAACCTCCCAGCAGAGGGTGGCTGCTCCATGGCTGCAGAATTCCTCCCCACAGGAGGATGGTTTTGTCTCTTCTCTGCTCTCTTTTGTATGAGCTATCATTTTAATTTATAAATGGTTGGTAAATAAATAAATAAAATGAAACTTTTCCAAGTTTGGGCTGTTGCTCAGTGGCAGTGTTTTCCTCTGCATGAAAGAGGTCCCAGATTCTATCCCTTGTAGCTCTCACTGAAAACGTTCTTGAATGGCAGAACTTCTATCTCAGGCCATGGTGAGTCACTGTCAGTTAAGAATAGCCAATACTGAGCTGGAGAGATCAATGATTCCCCTCAATAGAAAGCAGCTCTCTATGTAGCTGAGAAAGTCCAACTCCAGCCCTATAAACAGTTTTCTGATGCCAGCATTGATTAACTGTCAGTGGCCAAGATAACATTTCAAACAGGGGTAGTCACTTCACAGTAAAATGACAGCTCCATTATTTCACAGATCAAAATATAGAGCAACACATCTCTTCCACTGGATGAACCACATCTGTGCATTAGCGTATGTTTCCCACCTCCTCACTATTTTCTGTTGATCCCACTGCTGTGTACTAAGGAGCCAAGCAACCATGTCTTCAGTTGCACGCACAAGCCTCCCTGAGACTGACAGCATGACTCTTCTACACAAATCAAGCTGCCAATCCAGGACACCTCCTGGGCCATCTTTTGTATTATTCTTTTCCTTCATGCTAGAGGCTGTTTGTGACAGGAGGATAGGAGACCCACATGATAGAATCAAGATCTCAAGCAGGTCACTGCCAAGCTAGGTAGCTGAGCAGTGGAGCAGAGGTATCTGCAAACTACCACAACTCCATATTATTGTGATTGTCAGTTATGAGACCACAGATAGAATTTCGTAAAGATCAGTGACCAAAGAGAAAGAGAGAGTCAAAGATCACTTAGTAATCCTACTTGTTGCAATATGAGACTGCACTTAAGGATTGCAGAGACAAAAAGTAAGCTTTGTTGCTTGCCATTAGGTCTATCTATGAAGAAGGTAGTGCTATCCACATAGTGCTAGAATCTACCCCCCGCTGCGCCCTCAAAGAAATCCAAAAAAATACAGGCAGCTGAGCTGATATAAATCAGTCAGTCTCTCTGTGTAGCCATATGTGTTCCTGAGGAACTTAATTTCCACAGGTACTGTGAAGACCACAGCTAAGCTCAAGGGATCTTTGGAGGGAAGGAATGGCAGATAATAGTATCACTCCTGCTGACAAAAAATCCTGGCTTCACCACCCTGCAAGCCCTGGTTCTTCTATACCACTGCATCTGTGGCCTCAAATAAGAGTTGAAGAATCTGTTGTGCTGCCCAGGGGCACCCGCAATTAATGAACACATTTTAAAGGCAACGGCTACCAGTAAGAAATACCAAAAAGCAAACCAATATCTTGACACATGATGGGCTTCCAAAGAAGCATAAGACCAAAGATATATACACACTTCTGAGACATTTCTATCAGAGATCTGCATCCCCAACCACAAACCAAACAATCTTGGGTATTGCATTGTATTGGACGCTGGCTGTCTCCTAGTAGGGGTGATTTGGCTATGTCAGAGAGTCAGTGTGATGCAGTGCTTTGAGCGCTGGACTAGAATTGATTCCCTGCTCAGCCATGGAAACCCACGGGGTGAGCTGGGGCAAGTCACACTCTCGTTCTTTATCTTACAGAAGGGCAATGGGAAACCCCCTCTGGGAGGGATTAAGCCACTCTGAGAACACCACCATCAACAACAGCCTTATTGTTAACTCCCATCAAGTCAAGTTCAACTTACGGTGAGCCTGTGAATGAGATATCTCAAAGTCAGCCTGTCATCAACAGCCTTGCTCAAGTCTTACAGACTCAGAGCTGTGGCTTCCTTCACTGAGTCTATTCATCTGCAATGCAGTTTCTCTCCTTTCCTCTTTTCCTCGTTGGAGCAAAAACTTGGATTACACTTATATTGATGAGTTTTCCCTGAAGTTTTACTGATACTACAGTGGCCCCTCAACTTTCATGAAGTGGGGCGCAAAACCCTCACAAAAGTAAAAAAACAACAACTCTCAAATAACTCCACACACGCACGCACATACACACACAAACACAAGTGAGCATTCCCCTTCCATTTCTTCCAAGGCTCTCACTCTCATTCATTTGCATTTTGCTCAGCTGTACTGCCTTTCAGGCTCAGGGGCAACAGGCAAGTGAATGGGAGGGGGCAGCAGCCGCATGCGCACTTCCCCCACCCATTCACGTGCATTTCACCTGGTCACGCTGCCTTCAAGGCTCAGCAGTGATAGGCAAGTGAATAGGAGGGGACAGTGACATGACCAGAGAAGGCACACATGCAGGGCTGCCCCTTGCCATTTGCTTGCCTTTTGCTCAGGTCTACAGAAGGAAGACACACGTGACTGGGCAAAAGGTAGGAGATGGAGGGGGAGAGAAGACGGGGAGACAAGCGAAGGACCTTACAAATAATAAAGTTCCTGAAGGTCAAACCTGTGAATGCGGAGCGAGGACTGTATATGGTCATTATATCCTTTTACTGCTTTTGCTACATCTCTGCTCACCTCATTCCTGACTCAAAATGTTCATTCCTGTCCACTTGAGCTCACTCACCCCAAGTACTGCAATGTTTATATGTTCATTTCTTGTTTTACTATGTCTAGCTTCCCCTGATTCATGTTTCTCACATTCCATGTTCCTATAATATGTGTTGTGTAGCTTTGAGCTTTCCTTTCACTCCGAGCATACCAACAGCTGGACATCCTTTTGGCTTGCATCCAACTGTGTCATTGGCCACTGCACTACTCATAGTTGTCCTCTTCTGGACAATGCCTTCTGTATGTACTCTCTAAAATGGTGGTGGAAAAAAATATAACTGCATGTCAGATGCACCCAAAGTCATTTTTGCAGCTCCCAATTCCTGATAAAGCTCCTGGGATGTCCCCCATGCCTCCCAGATATTTTTTTCTGCTATTGGAGCAGAAATGTGTGGGATATGTGTATATGTGTATTGAAGTTGTATGTCAACTTATGGCCATCCCATGAATTTAATAGGGTTTTCTTATGCAAGGTGTACTCAGAGGTGGTTTTGCCTCTGAAATAAAGCACAGAGCACCTGATGGTCTCCCATCTAAGTACTAATTAAGCCTGACCTTATGTAGCTACCAAATTCAGAGATGATCTGGTGCCTTTAAAGTATTTAGAGTATTTAAAAAAAAAATAATTACTGTATGTGGACACCCAGACGCTCCTGAGTTTGAATTTTTCTTTATTTTGTTTTTTCTTTTCTTTTTTGCCATTTTTGGGTCTGGTGTACATTGTGGCAGATGCCGAGGGCAAAAAACCTCAGCAAAATTGTCCATTCCTACTCTAGGACATCCCTTGGAATCTTCTACTGACTCACAGAGCTTCCATCTTAGGCACGGAAGCGTTCCTCCACGGCAACATTGATGCAGAATTAATAAGCCCTTTGAGCTGGAATGCTTGAAAACTTTTGTTGTGCCTAATTTAAACACACAGAACATAACACAGAGAGAGAGAGAGAGACTGAGAGAGATCAAAACAATGACAAGAACAGCAACAAAAAAATTTCCACCCTCTACTATTTTTCGACCAACGTATAGTCCTTCAACAACATTTGTATTATGATGCACAATTTGGCGTATTTGAAGGGGGCACTGACCTTCCAAGGAGCCCTGGATATTTTTAAACTACTTATGTGCCATGCAGCTATTTGTTCTTCCTACCACCAGATGTTCTGAAACATTTCCTGACAATGTCTTACAACTTCTGGGCAGGAAGCTGTGCTGTGAGGCGATAACTGGTTCTCAGGAAGGCCTCAGACTCTGAGGGCCAAGCAAGGGAGTTTGAACAATGGTGGGCTATAACCTCCACCCAAATGGCACATGGCATTAAGACATTAAAACACACAATTCCAGTTTCCCAAAGTACTGGGGAAGTATATGTCTCTGGCTGAAGGAAGGGGAATACTGGATTCACTCTCTTTCCGCCTGCAGCCACAAGAAATTAGATTAAGCTAACCTCAATGGGCACTTGCTATGGTGAGGCAACTCACTGCCTAATAATAGCTAACTCCATTATAAGAACATAAGCACTTAAGAAGTCACCGTGAGGGAGGAAGGCCAGTGGGCTAGCAGTCCAGAGATGGAGAGAAGGGAGAAAGGAAGTGGGGGTGATGGGGTAGAGTACACAGGACCTGCACCTTTGGGATAAAGGAGATAACGTAGTCCTTTTGGCAAGAATCACTCTTCCCTTCTCACACCCATTTCCTTCCTTTTTCAAAGCCTGTAACAGGAGGAGCAGGAACTAATTCAGACTTGGAAGTTAAAGAGAGATTGGGGAACATGACCAGAGTTTTCTAAGAAACTGCAGAAGTCCTGGATTTCATAACAATAGTAGAACAATGTCTGGGCTGTATCCCTTCAGGATTCCAGCAAGAACTTGCATAATAAATTCTTCATATAAATGAGAAATCCATGCACTTAGAAAATGAGTGGTTCAGCCTAAAGCAGTGGTTCTTAACCTGTGGTCCAGGGACTCCTGGGCACCTCACAGGGGGTCCCTGAAGTCCTGCCGCTGGACATCACAACAGCAGTGGCAGCAACAGGGATGTGGCATTGGGGTGTGTGTGAAGGTGCTGAAACTGCTCCCTTGTTTTAAAACATGGGAGCAGTTTGGGTGTGCGCACAGGTCTGTCATGGTGTCCTTTTCATCAGAGATGTGACAGCAGGGAAGGGTGGGTGCCAAGTGGCATGGTGGCAGGTGTGTGCATGCACCCAAATTCTCTCTTATTTGCAAACAAGGGAGCAGTTTTGGTACTTGCAATCCCCACTACTGCCACATCCCTGATTAAAGGGACACAGCCCATGAGCATGCCCAAACTTTGATTCTGGAGACCAAGGTCTGAATCCCCATTTGGCCATGGAAACCCTCTTGGTGACCTGAGCCAACTCACATTCTCACAGCCTCAGAGAAAGGCAAAGGCAATAATCTTGCCAAGGAAACTCCCATGATAAGTTCACTTCAGGGTCATCATAAGACAGTTTTCACAGAGAAGGAACATGATGGCTAGAAAAAACCTCTACCTGTCAGGGGCACATTGTTGTTGTATGCCCTCTAGTCACTTCAGAGTTATGGCAACCCTACGGTGAAGTTTTCACAATTTTTTTTTTTGCAGGATTTGTTCTGAGGGGGTTTGCCTTTGCCTTCCTCTGAGGCTGAGAGAATATGACTTGCCCAACATCACCCAGTGTCTGAGTGGGGATTTGAATCCTTGTCTCCTTTAATAAATAAATAAAGATTTGAATATTTAAATTGATATTTTAATATTTAAATCTAAATTTAAAAAATTAAATATTGAGTTAAGTCTTAGGGATCACCCACCAACAAATTATATTTACAGTAAAGAAAAGGCTAAGAACCGCTGGCCTAAGGGATCTAGCCTAGCCTTCTTGATTTGGTAGATTCCTACAAGAAAGGGTTTTAATATAAAAAATAATATTTCATTATGCAAATCCTGAACTTCACTCTGAAGTTTTTCAGACCAAACCCCAGGTGTAGGCATCCCCATGAGGATTAGGTCTAAGCTGACATCTTTTGCCAAGCAGCACCAAGAGCCACATCAATTGAGGCACACGCCAACCACAATATTTGGCTTGGGCTCTGATTTACCAGTTCAAAAAAAAAAAAAGGCTGGTTCAGCTCCATCCAATTTGGTGGCTACTTGACTCAGGTCCAGATTCAAATCTTTCTTTTAGAAAATCTAGATCTTCTTTTCTCCCCTTGACTATCACTGGACATCAACAAACTACAGTACAGTCAGTCCTCCATATCTTCAGATTCTGTGTCCACAGGTTCAACCAATCAGGGTTTGAAAATACTTAAAAAAAAATCCAAAAAGCAAACTTTGATTTTGCCCTTTTATATAAGGAAAATCATTTTACTACATGACTGTACATAATAAGGCTTGACAATCCATGAATTTTGGTATCCGTGTGGAATCCTGGAACCAAAACACAACAGATATGGAGGACCCAATCTATTGTATCTTTTCTTGCTTGCTCTGATCTTTACTATGACAATGCAACATTATTTTAAGGAGCCTCCAAGGCCGTGTGAATCAGCGGAATGTGATACCACTAAGCAATTGTGAGAGATCGGTTGGGAACACAAGTTGACTTTGCATGTGGGAATACAGTCTCCAGAAGCCCACCAGCCTGTTGTATTTTGAGGTGTGGAGTTAAGTATGTAGGCTCCTCAGACTCTTAAACAATGTAGGCTTTTCTGTACCTCCTTCCTTCTCTAAGACCACAGGCCAGAGAGGAAACTTGGAATGGATCATCTATAGTCCAGGACATTCTGACAAACAAGGAATGGTTCTCCTGAAAACATCACAAAGCCAGGAGGAATGAACACAACACACTTCTCTAATCACATTCCCACTTCCAATGCTGAAAATCAAGAAGTGACTCTCAAAACCATCCTAGTTCCAGCTGGCAGAGCTCAGAAGTATTAGTTACAAATAACTAGTTGTATATCTGTATATGTGCCTTCAAGTCTCCTTTCAGCTTATGACTTCATCAATTTCATAGGGTTTTCTTAGGGCAAGGAATACTCAGAGGTGGTTTTGCCATTTCTTTCCTCTAAAATATAGCCTACAGCAACTGGTATTCATTTGCAGTTTCTCATCCAAGTGCTAACTAGAGTTGATCCTTTTTAACTTCCAAGATCAGATGGGATCTGGTGCCTTTAGGGTGTTGTTGATGTTGTTGTTGTGTGCCTTCAAGTAATTTCTTGCTTATCTATCTTGCTTACCTATTGTAGAGTTTTCTTGACATAATTTGTTCAGAAGTGGTTTGCCCTTGCCTTCTTCCAAGGCTAAGAGAGTGTGACTTGTCCAAGGTCACCCAGTAGGATTCCATGGCCAAGCAGGGCTTCAAACCCTGGCCTTCCAGTGTCCTAGTCCAACACTCAAACCACTACTTCTTGTTGGCTGTCTCTTTAGGGTATTTACTTGTAATTAATTCCTTTTTCAATAACAAACGTATAACAACATAGCCTTATGACTGCAACTTAACAAGCGATAGCTTCATTCCTTCTGTGATGTAACTTTACAAAACTGTAACTTTTAAATTACTTTTATAGCTATGGGATGGGGAGCCTTAAGAAAGAATATCATGCGGTTCAAGTGATGAAAGCAAAACATTCAGATTTGTGAGGGAAAAAAATAAGAATTAAACTAAATAAAAATAACTATTTTCAAGAAGTAAGAGAGAATTACTTCGAAAAATTGTGATTGCAACATTAATCAGCCTTGCAACAATAACTGTAAGCAGAGCGCAAACAAGTCACTTTTTGGATTACAAAATCCTGATTCGCCAAACCAGCATAGCTGTGATCGGCCTGGCTGGGTGATTCTGAGAGCTGCAATCTAAAAAAGTAAACTTTATGAACAGCAAGTAGTCACATTTGGAAAAGCAACCTTCTAGGCTCTGCTGGTGAGTGAGCCATTTTCTCATGTAGGCTCTTTGTTCCCATCTGTTGTTCTGAAAGATATATCATGGGCACCAGACTCTTTAGATGAATTGTGTGCATTCACAGCTGCAGTAAGAAAGAGCACAGAGAACAAACTCCAAAGGAGGAAGCCCATTTTAAGAAAGATTTTGTAAATAAAAGCTGAGACTGGGCTCTGCCGAACTAAGATCAGCAGCCTGGGAAGAGAAGCTTTTCCCGACATTGTTCCCAGCTCCTTTTTATTTATTTGTTCCCTCAGGAACAGAAGGAAAGCAGCTTCCAGTTTACTGGCTGGGTTTCAAGTTAAATATTGAAACTCCCCGAGCAGCTTAAGGCTACAGTGACAGATCACGACGTACAGGGAGAGACAGCAAAAGCCATCAGCTTCCGAAGCATCCCCTTTGGGCAACAGTCACCAGCTGTATGTGACAAAGCCCAGAGGGAGACCTCCGCCTGCTCTTTGCGGCTTCAGTGCGGAGGAAATGCTCTAGTCTTGCAAGAAACCACTCACGTGCTCACATTGCATGAGGACAGGGTAGCAGGCCTCCTGGGTTGGACCATTTAATACTTTATGCCCAGCCAACCTGCATTTGCTACACATTAGGTGTACATTTGATGAAGAGCTGCAGGCAAGTCTGCTTCCTTGAAAAGAACCAACTGCACAGAATTATACACATTAGTTGAAGGAGGGCCCAACTACCACATGGGGTGTGTGTGTAGTGATGTTACTGCCGTTGTGTTTTTCTAAATCCCTTTTCACTCACACACACTGGAGAGGGGGTGGCATATCCTCCAACATTTCACAAATGAAAACTGGGAAACGTGGGCAAGCAACATCTGAGTGTAGTCAAGATGGCAGAAGTTATTAATAATGAAAAAGAGGCAAATTAGGAGTGGTTGGAGCAGTTTGCTTTGGTCTGAGCCTCTTAGGAGAGGCAAAACCCCACTCCTTCCTGTTCTGTCTCCTTGGCTGAGGTAATTGAGTACAAACTACTCCTGTCCTTGGAACTCAGTTTGCAGCAATTGAAGTAAGCTGAGGACAAAGGGAGAAAGTGGGAGGAGAGAGAATCTGGGACATTTTAAAAGCAGACGAAAAATGGGATGGCAGACGATTAATTAGGATTGACCCTGCCAAATCAAGACAGATGTGGGGGGGCTGTTGATGTAATTACGTCATGTCACAAAACTTCCTCCTCTTGCATTACCAAGAGCACACTGTCCATAAGGAATACTCACAACTCTTTTGTCCTTGCCAAGAAAGGACATATTAGGAGTCCTGTATGGAGTCCTGTATGGTTTTTACTCCTACAGGAGTCCTGCATGGTTTTTACATATGTGTAAGCACCACAGTTACAGTGCTACACAAGGAATTTCAGCTCAACCTCTGCAATCCCCACTTACCAATAAGCAACCCGGCTATGAGCAATCTCTATATTGCGACTGGCAGAAACAGGGCTTCTGCTGCAAGTGCCCCTTGCACCAGAGATCATTTGTACAAGAGGCCGTGAGATCGTCAGTCAGCTACTTCCCAAGTCATGAGGAACAGACTTCCCAGTAAGCAGAGATTAGGGAACTCTCACAGTCCCTCCATAGCCACTAAAGCAGGGGTTGTATTTTTGCTGCTGCTGCTGCTTTGTACCTTCAAATCATTTCTAATTTATGGAAACCCTATCATGGGGTTTTCTGTAGCTGAGAGTGTGTGATGTGCCCAAAGTCACACAGAGGATCTCCATGGCCAAGTGGGGACCTGAATCCTGGTCTCACTCTCCAGCTTCATAGTACAATGCTCAAACCACTGCAACATGCTGAGTCCCATAGAGGCTATATAGAGACCATGAATATGTAACTCCAGATTACACATTTGTAGCTGCCATAGAAGATTCTGGCGATTGTCATCGTCGTCATCGTCATCATCATCATCATCACGATTTCACAATCTAGCATGTGTTACTGACTGGCCCATCAATGATTTGGACTCTACCAAAGAATCTAGAAATCAGTGAGATCTAGCAGAAGGATAAATTAATGCCTGCACTGTTTGTAGGGGAAAGCAGGGCTGCAGCCAACCAACTACTGTTTTGTTTCATATTTGTTTCAGTTTTTGTCTTTTCTCAATAAGATTCTTCTCTCTGGGTTATCTCACTTCCTGCAGTCTTCACATTTGGTCTCCCAACTTGGCAGCTCCCTCTGACTGTCATGAAATCTTATGGTTCTGTCATTTTGTCCTTGTCACGCTAATAGGGTGTAATTAGCACTCTGCCTTTACAATAGCAGAAAATAAGAGGCACAGTCTCCTATACTTTTCTTCAAGGAAGACTGATTTCAATCAATTTAAATTGCCATTCAACAAATGTTGAAACAACATTTTCTATATGGAGTCCACATACTTTTTGGAATATATCAATTGTTCGTGCAACATGCAGCCTTTGCTTGTATAGCCGAAACATCTGATAATCTTTTTAGAATAAAAGGGGAAGGGTTCAATTGCAGGTTTTTTCAGCAAGATATTGTCAGAGATTGATCATTTTTGTAACTGTGCTCCTGTAATCCTATCTGTAAACAGAATCTTGGACAAAACAGCTCTCTGGTCAGATCTAGTACTTCTCTGAAGATCTTCTACTTCATGTGATTTGGCATTTGGCATACACACCACACATAAAATATCTAGTGTGCATGATACATGATACAAATGTGTTCTAAGAAATCTTTTTTTTATTGTTTTTAATAGTTATATTTTTAACTGAGTTTGATTTTATGGGAAGTGTAATGATATTTTTAACTTTTGCATTTGGTGTATTTTTAAACAATATCTCTTTTAACAGTGGTAAACTGCCTTCAGTTCCACATTAGGTTAAAAAAGCATAATAATAATAATAATCACAACAGTAATAATAACACCGATTTGACTATGAACTGCAGTTCTGTTAATAGCAAGCAACCTAGCCTTTCATCTAGGAAGTATTTATTGATTTAAATATTCAGATTCCTGCCTTCTATCCAAAGATCTCAGATTGGAGAACAATAAAAATCAACATGACCAATTTAAAACAATGCAAAGATTAAAAATTATTTTAAAAGGCTTAAAACATATTAAACAGTTTAAACATTAAGAGACAACAGATTTAAGCCAGCAAAATACAGGAAAACAATTTCAAACAACACACATATTTGGATCTCTTTAAAACCAATTAAGAATTCAATCTTCTCTTAAAGTCTAGGAGACTCTATATTGGATACAGGAGAAACTACAGGCCAGGGCATCAAGAGAGTTCCTTTAAAAGTTAGCCAAAATCTGGTGTGGACACTTTTCTCCCTGTGGACATGGAAGCCACCAGCTGTCACTGCAAATGCTTTTGCTTGATTACAATCATCATAGTTCCCACATGAATCAAGATTAAATACTACATAAATTTATAGCACTTTTCTGTGTTACTACAGAAAATAATCCAACAGCATTCCCAATTAGGCAGACACAGACTGTATTTTCCATTTAACCGGGTTTAGCATGTTTTTAGTAATATATCTATTCAAGTGCATGTAGAATAAAGTTTTCGTATGCATCAAATATCTGGTGTATTTTTTGGAGGGACAGATGGTATGCATCTCAGGACAGAAGTATATATTTCGCAAGTAGAATAGGGTAGGCAACTATAGTGCGGATCTAAGGACCAATTATCTGGCCCAAGGACCTCTGTGATCCCCACAGACTACCAAAAATGCCAAATAAAAAAACCAGAAGTATCTGAAAGTCCAATTCTTTTAATAAAGGTTATTTTTTAAAAAAGTCCAATTCTGGTTTTGGAAAGGTAGGGTTTTTATGTTAAGCAAACACAAGGTTCCTGAATTTAATCTCCTGGGGCCTCTGAAAGAAGCATTTCACCTCCCTTCTTTGGCACCTGGCAGAATTGAGGGCTGGAAAAAAGAGTGTTGGCACCTGCCTGCATTTTGCCTACCCCGTATATAGAAGGTACTGGGATGAGTCTCTGGCAACCCGTAGTTATCTGGGAAAGACATCTGCCTAAAATCCAAAAGAACTGCTACCAATTAAGACAGGCAACACAGAGCTTGGTATGGAAAGAATATTGAAATGCTTCAGGAAATTAAAAGAAAGAAAAGAAAAATGAGGAATGAACTTTTCAAGTCTCCAAAACCCCAACAAGGAGAATCCTTTTCAAGCTTTTTTCTCATTTCTCCCCCTACACCCATATGGCCCACTGGCCCCTCCCGAAACTGCAAACCCCAGGATTCCATAGGATGTGGAGAGTGGAATCATAGCGCTGTAACAGTCTAGTGTGGAAATGGCCGTAGACTCTCCTCCCAAGGTCACTTAGTAAACAGTGTGGGAAAAGACAGGAAAGGATCCTGGGAAGCTACAGCCTTCAGATCCTTGCCTGTGTAACTCCTCACCCTTCCACTGTTGCAGGAGGCAGGTGAGAAGGAAGTCACCTGGGACTCTTGGAAAGGTACAGCCTTCAGATCCTAGACTGCTTTCCCCAACCCAAGTCCTGAAGTTGCACAGGGATAGCCAGGGGGACCTGTTCCCCTGTCCTGCTGCTGGAAGAAAGTGATTAAATTATTTGTTCTCCCTTGTGGGACTGAATAACTGAAAAGAGCACATCCCTATATAGAGCTAGACATTAAAAGATATCCCACTTTGCTCTTTGTTCCATAGCTGCTTTTCCACTTCTTCCATAGACGCTTTTCCACTTGTCAGGTCTGGTCTGTTTTATCACAGTATTATACAGTCCCTTGTGACTTTTGGCAAGACTGAGCCTCACACTGAACTGGTAGGTGACGTGGCAAACCATGTTCCAAAACAGCTGTCAAATGACTACTCGCATTCTATTTTTCTTGGGATCTTTTTTTCCAGTGGGGCACAGGAAGAACAGAACAGGAAGCCACTATCTGAAGTTCTGAATTATGTAAGGCCATGCTCCAGAGAATACTTCCCACAGCGTCCAGAGATACCCCTTCTGGGTCTTCTTTCACTCTCAAACAAAGAAGCCAGCTTGATTTCAGGTGAACTAATACATTTACATTGTTGGCATATTTTACGAGATAAATTCAAACAGTTGGTTCGTTCAGCCTTTCTTCTGTAGGTGGAAGCAGTATGGAGGCTTCGTCAACCACCATCTAGTCCCAATGGCAGCAGTAAACTCTGTCCTCTGATACAGTCATTACATCATAGATGGGCAAGTTTTATAATTCTGGGGACCAAATTTCACCAACTGAGGCCCACTTACTCTTATCCCAGTACTGGAGAATGTGAATCATAGAGTTGGAAGAGACCCCAGGGGCCATCGAGTCCAACCTCCTGTTCTGTTATGCTAAATCTTGGTGACAGCAGAGGAAAAAAAACTTTTAGAAAGAGCAAAGCACGTGTGTTATTCATGCCTTGTTTTAAATCACATCTGTGCTCCCAGGAGGCCTCCAATTACGCAATTATGCTTTAAAGCAAGATGCATGCTCTCTGAATAGCTTGTTCTTCACTATTCCACTGAAATTCAGTGATAAGGGGGAATGGGGAGGACACATACACCCCAACGGCTGTATGTTGCTCACTTCTGCACTACACCAAGCTATTTCCCAAGCTGTAGCCATTTCCCAAGGTATTCATGCTGATTTTTCTTCAGATGGCCAAGCTCCTGAGGACACAGAGGACCTGATTTGCATGTATGGGTTCCTCATTTAACTCTGAGGCAAAGGGCAAGGGGTGTGTGAATTCTACATTCTCCAGTATTTCAGAGATGAAAGTGGAGACACGTACAGGCTAGCAACATCAGAGCATGATCAAGATAACAAAAGTGATTAACGAGGAAGAACAGACAAGCTAGGAGAGACTGCAGCAGTTTGCTTTTGCTTGAGTCTATTGGGAAGTACAAGATGCTGCCCCTTCCTCTCCCTTCCACTCCCCACTGAATTAATTGAGTTCACTTTGAACAACTGAGGTAAGGTGAAGGCAAAGGGGGAATGTACGAGGAGGAGAGATAAACCAGGACATTTTAAAAGGATCTGAGAAAGTGGGATCATAGAGAGTTCAAATCAGAGCTATTTTTGCCAAACTGGGACAACTGGAGGGTAGTGAACCCCAGCAGCTTGAAATATTTTATACATTCTGTCATTTACAGGATGGAGTTGGTATTCTCGCCAACATTTCGCTAGGACAGGTGTAGCCAAGCAACATCAGAATGCAGTCAGAACTGCAAAAGGTGTTAGTGAGGAAAAAGAACACATATGACAGGAGAGGTTGGAGCAGTTTGCTTTTGCCTAACTCTACAGGGATGTGCAAGACTCCCCCTCCCTTCCCCTGAGGTAATAGAGTGCAAACTACTTTTACACTGTGAACTCAGTCTGCAGCAACTGAAGTCAGCTGAGGATAAAGGGCGAAAGTGGGAGAAAGAGAAATAAACTGGGACATTTTAAAAGAACTGAAAAGTGAGACAGCAGAGAATTAATCAGGACTTGTCCCTGCAACACAAGAAAGCTGGAGAGAATGCCTTGGTTACCAATCTGTCTATTTTTGGTTCTGCTTCCACCTACTCCTGAACTTTATGCAAATTAACATTTTCAGTTTGCAGAATCCAGGACTTAGTACCAATGACAGATATCTTCAGCTCCTGCCTAAACTCAGCATGCACAACCTCCCTGAGGACTAGAGGTTTGACACAATGTGGAATCACTGGTAATCAAGATAAGTTCTTCTAAACCACTAAAGCAGGAATGATCACTGAAAATATGGGCGAATGACCATTTCATCATTCTATAACACAATCCCTTTGGTATGTGCAACTTTCTTACAAGACAGCTCAGTGCGATTTCAAAAACTATGTGAACCCAGCTTCTTTCCCTAAAGCCATAGAAGGCAGGGAATGCTGTTCAGGAGGTGGAAGTGGGGGTGAAGAGAAAGATTCCTGCCAGATTCTTCATTCCACTCCTATTGATGCAAATAAATGGTTTGGGATTTTTTTATTTTTTATTTTTTTGTCCTGCACTTCATCCCTCCCCCCTGCCAAAAAAACAGCCAAAAACAACTCTTTAAAAACTGGCACAGAGGAATATGGCAACTTCCAGCACCCTGCCTGGAAATGTTTTTTGAGCATAGATGCTGATATGAGCTGGCCTAGATAACGCAGCACTTCGCACATGATTTATTGATTTTGCAACTCATCACGGGATGATAGGCCATCGGCTAGAGTTATTAAAAATGCCCCACTTGGTTGGCTCTCAACAAAAGTTAATGCAAAGGGATGGTCTAGTCCCAGGTGATGTGGAGCAAAGAGGCTGCCATTCTCCCTCCTGTCTTGCTTACTCCACCCAAGGAATGTACCAGGAAAAGGTCAGAATGTAAGACACAGTGTAAGAATCCTGTTGGTTGTTGTTAAATCAAGGCCTGTTTTTACTTCACTGTTTTAATAAAATTACATTGCAAAGTAACCCAAAGTGACAATAAATGCTGAATTCTATGGACACTCTAATTTGCACAGCTCTGAATATATTTTATATCTTGGAACAATTAATTTTGTTTCTGCTGAGCCCAGTCCTATTAACTCTGGAAGTTTTACACTTTTCCTTTGGCTTTAGAGGTTTCTCCAGCTATCTCACTCACACACACACATACATTAATTGTTCAATTGATCTTTTCAGGCCTAGGACAACTACAAACTTGCTTTTTAAATTTAAGCCAGGGCCCATCCTATCATTAAGCAGAATGAGGCAGCCTCCTCAGGCAGCAATTTTTGGGTGCCATGAAAGGGAAGCAAACTGTTATTTAAGTAAATGTTATTGTATTTTCATTGCCAGGAAGCAAGGGAGCGTTCTTTGTGGGATCTCCTGCCCTCCATGAAAAAAAGTAATTCTGTTTGTTTTGACTACTGTGTACTTTGAGATTGGGGGAAGCACTTTCTCTTCTGTCTCAGGCAGCAAAATGACTTGGGCCAAAGTTGATAACAGCAAAGATTCTTTGACACAACAGTACCAAATTCTGTATTTTCTTTTCTTGTGCCAATGTATGAAATATACAGAAGATTTAGGAAACAGAAGCATGAGTTCCTGTGGAATGTCTCATGCATCCAGAAGAGGCCAAAATGTGTAAAACAAAATTCTGCCTCACCTTGTTCTATAAATCATTTATCCTGACCAAACACATGGTTGGGAATCATGCAGCCCTCCCAGTATACTGCAGCCCCACAACTGCCCCATTTGGCAGAGACAGACCTGTGTAAGCCTTGATTGTCCCACATTTTCAGCTGCTTCTAAAATGTCCCAGTTTCTCTCTCCTCCTCCTGTTTTCCCCCTTTTCCCTAAGTGTATCTCCACTTCTACAAAATGAGTTTGAAATACAAATGTAATCTGCACTCAGTTAACTCAGCAGGATGGGGAGGAGGGGGTAGAATCTTGCCCTTCCCAGTAAAATATTGTTGACAAGCTGCCTACAGTACTCTCGTCTTTGTCAGAAGATGTATCCTTGTCGAATATTGTTTTGAAACTGAATATTTTGATGTACATGCATACATGTGTGAACAACTGTTATGCCTCTAATTCTATCATGTGTTGGTAATTGTGGATTGTTTCTATTAGGCGTTTGTGAAGCCTGAATTTATTATTACTATTAGCATCTAATTGTCCTTTTTAATGTGATTTTTGATGTTTTGATATCTGTTTATGTCAGATTGTTGGAATTAACCTTATGATATAATACATACTCATGTGCAAACAGTTGTTATTTGTTTAGTACTATGTCTGCATATTTATGTTATAGTTTATAATCCTGTTTAGGAATTCTGTTTAGGAATCATATAATACGTCTAATTTTTGTTCAATATACAGCGTCATTCACCCTGTAGTGGTTGTACAGTGCAGGGTAATAGAGGCTTACTGTGGTTGTTGTACTATATTGTTGAACTGCAAGTCCCAGCAGTCCTTGTCGAGTTGCCCTCCATTTCAGTTCCTGACAGTCCTAGCCAATAGCAAGAAATGGTGGGAGAGATGAAAGGCTGCCAGAAAGAAAGAATGAATGAATCAATTCATTTCAGTCACAGAAAAGAAAAGAAATGAAGGGGGGGGGGAATGGGAAGAGGGTAAAAAAGGGAAAAAGGAAATGGAAAGCCTCATCCATTTGGATTCTGGTTTTGCCCCCCAAGGAATACCTTAAGGGGCTACTCCCATGCACACAGAGACAAATGAGGACCACTTATGCTCGGCAGCAGGGGTGGGAGTCATATGACCCTCCAGGTGTTCAGTCCCAGCAGCCAGTGGTGAGAAATAGCCAGCGGTGAGAAATGCTGAGTTCTTGCAGTCCCTCATACGGAGATCTTGCAGTTCTGCCTCTTTATGTGTATTTTACAGTATGCTTCTTATTTAGAGTAGACTGAGGCCCTTTCCGCATGTGGAGGGGGAAACGGGGGGAAATGCTCTAAAACGGAGCTTACTGGCAGCCGGGTAAGTCCGTCGCCATGCAGAGCAGCACGATCTCGCTGTCCCGCAGTCTCCAGCATCCAAAATGGCGGCATAGGCGTCCGGCAGGTGGCTTCCGGCTGGCAGAGGCTCTCCACCAACCGGAGAAGCTCGCCAGCCTAAAGCCCGCCCCCAGCAGATCTGCAGGCATGCACTAGTGCGCGCCTGCAAATCTGCACTGGAGCGCGGCGATGGGGCTGCGCGCTCCGTGCTTTTTATAAACCTCTGAAAAGAGGTTTTTAAAAAACACGCCGCACCACCAGTTCCGGTCGCTTCGGAGCAGATTGAAGTGCGGAACTACGAAAAATAATCTGCCCCAACCCACTCCACAGTGCAGAAGACCTCCGTCGGAGATCGCTCTGCACCGTTTTAATATCCCGGTGTGGAAAGGGCCTGAAGTATCATGATGGCTATTTCTCATAAGCAATAAATAGGGGCCAATGTAATACTAAGTAGGGTTGGGTTGAAACAAAGAATAGAGAGACGTCATTCTGGAAAAAACATTGCTCACTAAAACACATGCCCACTGGGCTGACCACAGTTCAGAGAGAGGTGTGAAGGGTGAGGTATGTCCATCCCTCCAGGGTAAGGGCAAGGTACCCTTCATTCTGGTGTGGCTTTACACTGTCAATATACACTAACTTTGTGATCTCCAGTTGGTTGACTCACAAAGCCAGCATAAGCCATCTGCCTTGGGAGCACACTTTGTAAAAGTGGTGGTGTTGTTTTTTTCAACTGGAACCCTAAGAAACCAGCCAGTAAGACCACTGGTTTGTAACTTTTAGAAACTCTGAGAGCACTTGTTCTGGATCAGGGAGGCCATATTGTCCCAACTCTCTAGCCCAGTGAACTGGTCACAGAGAGAGGCAGGAGAGGCAGAGGAGAAGCGAAAATAAGTAAACAGTACAAAAAGGCAAGGGATTATTGAGAGAACATTTGCTTATTGCAAGAACATCTCTCAAAGGGCTTTGAGAGAACGTTTTCAGCTTCCTGATGCTCCCCTGGAACATTCCTTTTTACCTCTTTGCTTAATCTCTTGCATTTTTGAATTTTTCATTTAATGTGTGTTGGCACATTTGCATAGCTATCTGAATCTGGAAATAGCTGGTATAAACATCAGTGGCAGCATGGCACTGGGAGATCTGGTGTTTGTAATTGGGCTCCATTCACAATCATTATTGCTAACAAACAGGAAGTGTCCATCTCAGAGACACTCCCATATTCTTGGCAGTGGCTGACCTAGAATTAAAATGTTTAAGTCCATCAGGAAGGACAAGACTGGCATTTCATTCAGAGAAGCCTTTTCAAAGGTCTAAGTGCTTCATCAGCCACTTCATGACACTGCACCTTCTTGAAGAAAGCAGAGCCAAGAAATCAACATTTTAAAATTTAGGCAGGAAGGGAGGAGGAATCAGAATTGCTTAATTAGTACCTTGTCACACCCTCCAACTTTTCACAGAAGAAAACTGGCACATGTAGCCAAGCAGCATCGTGAGCTTGTGGTCAAGGCAGAAGAAGTTATTAATGAGAACCTCAAGAAACACCCAGAAATGGCTGTACAAGTCTGCTCTTGTCCGAACATACTGGAAAGAGCAAGATTCTGCCCCTTCATGTCCTCTCCCCTCAGCGAGTTAACTGAGGGCAAACTACTTCCACATTTTGAACTCAGTTTGTGGCAATGAAAATAAGGCTATTTCCACATGGGACTGTTATAGCGCTATTATTCCACTTTCACCTCCTATGGAACCCTGCAGTTTGCAGTTTAGGGAGGGGTTCTTGAGGCCCCTCCCTAAACTGCAAACCCCAGGATTCCATAGGAGGTTGAAAGTGGAATAATAGCGCTATAATAGTCCAATGTGGAAATGGCCTAGCCGAGGACAAAGGGAGGAAGTGGGAGGAGGAGACAAAAATAGAGACATTTTTAAAAGCAGTTGAAAAAGTGAGATCACAGAGGATTAATCAAGGCTGCCCTGGTCAAACTGGGACTGTTGGAGAGTAAGCTCTCAAAACCACAAACCAGAGATTGGTCTGTTGTTTTTACCTGTGCTCAAGTCAATTTCAACTTATGGTGTCTCTATGAGTGAGAGAATTCAAAGTCACCCTGTCATCATCAGCCCGGCTCAGGTCTTGCAAACTCAGGAGCGTGTCTCTCTGGATCGAGTCTAACTACCTTGAGTGTAGTTTTCCTCTTTTCCTTCTGCCTTCCACTGTACCAAGCAATACCGTGTTTTGTAATGAGCCCTGTCCAAAGCACGGCAGTCCCAGTTTAGACATCTTGGCTTCCAGGGAGAGTTCAGGCTTGATTTGTTCAAAGATCCATTTATCAATCATTTATTGGGACTACTGGGAAGAGATTAGACCCTTCAAAAACAAACAAACCACTACCATCACCACGCGAATTGTAGGGAGAAGATGGCAGAAATGCCTTTTGTTCAAGAACTACCAATACTGGAAGCCTGCAGCTAGACAACTGGCTAGGGAATCTTTGAAATAAAATGAAGTGGAAATGTATTTATTTTATTACTGCTTTTATCTGCTGACCTTTATGCCAGTACACTCCACTGAAGGTTCACAGTTTTAAGCGGCTTAGTCAGCTGTAACGGGGAAGATACCAAAAGGGAAGAGGAAAGTAAGCAGCTCTTTCATTTCCTCTGGCCATGGGCTGGCCTGTACAAGCCAGCCCCCAGCACTCGCTTCTCAGCCTTCATGGGAACTTCACCCCACCTTTTCTCCCATTATTTTGTTCATTGCCATATGGTTATCCAGTGCATTGTTTTATTACAATTCTTCACAACTTTGGTTTGATATGGAACCTTGATTGAGTTGAGGGCTTGCGTGCCCATCAATATCAGTAATGGTGGTCCCATTATGGGACTTTGGGAGTGGGGGCAGAAAAGATCAAAGCCCAGCTTTGGGCCACGTGGCTTCACCCTATTGCCAGGTGGCAGGGGAATCATGCAGTGGCATCTGCCCACAGGGAATCCCAAATCTGTCATTGTAGAATTTGCCCAACAAGTGGCCTAGATTGATAGAAGCTCACTCATCAGCAGGTGGGTCAGTACATCTGGACCCACGCTGATGCCAAGCCAATAAAGCTGTGTCCTGTTTTATCCCAATATGAACTCTCTATATGTTGTTATTGGAAAGTAGAATGTCAGTAGCTGCTACAGTTTCTGCTTATTTTATTGTTTAGTTTCCACCTAAACCAATTGGTTTAGAGCAGGTAGCAATGTTTTCGCAAAAAAAAAAAAAGCAAACAACATTTGTGGGCACAGAGCAGTGCCTCTTTGCTTTAAAAATTAGTTTTCTGCACAATGTGTGTGTGTGTGTGTACAAAACCATCTTGTTTGTTTTTGCACAAACAAAATTTACACTAAAAACTCTTGAAACATGAAAAGTCTCACAGTGGTTGACCCTTTTTTCTTCAATAGGAAGTGACTTCAAGAGTGAAGGCAGGAAGCATTTTTTTTATTCTAACCAAAAGCTGGGTGGTATGCTTTACACACTTTGACCATATCAACCACTCTGCAGTAACAGTGAGAAATTCAAGATGGTGAGTGGTTTCTTAGCTGCTGATGGCAGGTAAACCTGCAACTGGGGACCAGACAGACAAAGGGACCACAAATCAGTGTTTTTTATCTAATATATAAAAGTCAAAGTTTGGTTGTCTGTATCAGGTGAAGACCTCACATGATTGGCTGCCTGAGAAGGTTCTATGGAATCCTGGCATTTGCAGGTTAGGGAGGGGCCTTTAGAATTCTCAGCCAGAGAGCTCTTGAGCCTCAGCCAGCTGTGTCTGTCTTGAATAGGCTTGTTGCTATGGAGATCAGGCCTAGCAGCAAGGAGGAGGGCAGTGTATTCCCTCAGAAACTCAACTTCTCTATTTTAGTCAATCTGAATACAGATTGGACTGGGGAATATGAGGAAATGTTACAGGTACTGGACAAGACAGTTTGGGGAACTAGAGACATGGGATCTCAAATCTTTCTAACAAATATTATCTATGAGAAAATAAAATCCCAGGCAACACCAGGTATATATGCTAGTTTATTGATAAATATTTTTAAAAGTATTTTTGTATTGCCTCTAAGCCTGTCAGGACTCTCAAAGTGCTGAACAATAGATGAAAAAATTATTTTACAAGGTTTAAAAGGATTTTTTACAACCATGTTTTAAAAGCCACACAATTAAAATAAGCCCTTAAACTAGTTTTAAGAACCAAAGTCTCTGTGGCCTGGCACACCTATATGTGGGGAAGTGCTGCTTCGTATATATACCCACCTATGTGTTGAGGCTGGCGGGAGGAACCCTTTTCTCTGTCCTGCCAGCAGAGCCAACACACTAGGAGATGCGGAATATGGCCTCCTCTGCTGGGGCTTCCTTGTCGTGAAACACGCTCCCCTTGAGGCGCAACTAGCACCAACTTTGTCTTCATTTTGGCCCCAAGCTAAAGGGTTGCTTTTTCCCAAAGAATCTGTGGTCTCGAGATCTTAATTTGAATCTGTGTAAGTATATTGCTGTTTAAATTGTTTTACGCTCCTCTCACTGTTTTATGTTTCAGATTATTTTAATTTATCGTTGCTCTTTTAAATTGTTTTGATTTGATTTTTGTCTGTATGTTACTCTGTAATATAAGGCAGGGTTTTGAAATGAATTAATTAAGGTGGAACAATGCAGTGTTAACCACATGACAGAAACAAAGGCCATTTCCGCACTACCGTGTTAAAGCGTTGCTATTCCACTTTCAACGCCCTGTGGAATTCTGGGGTTTGTAGTTTACTGAGACCAAAAAGCTCTTTGGCTGAGAATTCGTAGTGCCCTTCCTTAAACTACAAACCCCAGAATTCCATAGGAGGTTGATAGTGGAATAGCAGCACTTTAACACTGTAGTGTGGAAATGAGCTAAGTAGGGATGAAACCAGCCTGACTTCCACTGGGAGGGAATTCTGCAACTGAGGTTCCACTACAGGTAAAAGCCAGCCTCACATGCTCTGCCCACCAAACTAGTATCTTGAAGTGAGGATTGCCAGACGTCAGGGCCTGGCCTGAGCCCCCAGTTTCATGAGTCATCACCAGGCAGGAGATGAGGGTGCAGATTCCCCAGTTTTGATGGCCTCAGCTCCAAGTATGAGGAAAGATCTGTGTGTAAATCTCCAGCTCAGCTAGTAGAGCTGCAACTCAGTACAACTTCAGGAATGCTCTGATGGTGTGTTCCTGAAGGGCAGGGGGTTGGACTCAATGGCCCTTGCGGTCTCTTCCAGCTCTATAATTCTGTGATTCTGTGATCCATACTATAACTTTCCATAAGTGTGGAGCATTTCAGAAAAATCTTTGGCACAGTCCCCTAGTTTCCATGCCCTAGGTCTAGAACCAAGCCAAAGTGCACGTCACTGAAAGGACTTGCATATTCTTTCCCTGCATAGCACTGCTTCCATTTCTCTTCTCCTCTGTAGTATCCCATAAGTTAGATTTTCAATTGGAAGCTCCTTAGGGCAAGAACCTTTCTTCTTGCACCCCTTAAAACACCACACTGGGAGAACTATATATGGTATTTGCTGGCGTATAAAACACATTGACATATAAGACACACACCCCCCATTTTCAAAGGCTATTTTTCCAGGGGGGAAAATTAGTTTTTTAAAAAATTAGTGAGGCTTCCCCTCCGCCCTTTGTTTTGCCTCGGCGGGAGTTCTCCACACTGAGGCAAAATGCATAGGAAAGGGAAGGGGAGCTCTAGGGGGCAAAAGGAGTACTCGCGTGAGGTTTCTCCCACCCCCTTTCCCTTCTGTTTTGCTTTAGCGCTAGTTCTCCACGCTGAGGCAAAACAGATGGAAATGAGAGGAGGAGAAGCAGGGAGAGAGGAGGTCTCACACAAGGCTTCCCCCCACACCCCTTCCCTCTGCATAACGGTGTTTGAGCACTGTGCTTGCCTCTGTGTACCAGCATATAAGATGCACTGGCACATAAGATGCACCCTATTTTCAAAGGTAATTTTCAAGAAAAACATGTGTGTCTTATACACCAACAAATACAGTAATTAGGGACAACAATGAGAATAATTAATAACAAAACTGAAGGGAAATATCAGAAATAGGAAAGTTAGTAGAAAGTTAGCAGAAGTAATACATGTAGTTAATCATTTATAAGCTAAATATAATTCAGTTATCTTTACAATCGAAGGAAATTTTCTTAATTATTACATTTAAAATAAATTGGCATTTAAATTTAAATTAGATGCCTGCACTAACAGCCTTGCCAGAATGAAGCTGAAAAATGCCACCCAAGATTTTTCTCCCTCTTCTTCTGCATTTTGAACTTTAGAATAATGGAAGCAGCGTGAAGTTTTGAAAACCTCATTTCTCATCCACCACTCCAAAAATAAGAGAATCTTCTCTTGCTTTCCAGTTCTTCCCTGCTAACAATCTCACCTCCTTATCCTTCTCTTTTCTGAAGTCATCTGCATTTTATCGATGAAACATCTGGTTTCAGTAATATGTATCCTTTATTATTTTTACAAATAAAGTATGCAAAGATCAGCTACTGAGTCTGCCAGCTTTAGGGTTCCTTAACATAATTCATACTACTGGAACTACCCTTGATTATGAAGAGAATATTTGCTTCCTCAGTAGGAATTCTGGGAGTTGTAGTCCAAAAACAACTTTTCTCAGCTATGTCAACACTTGCAATCTACCAAGACAAAATGAGTTGCTGGGGAAATGATTACAATGCCACAGGCAACCTGTGTGGTTTTTCCTCTGTCTAGGTCAGTGGTTCTCAACCTGTGAGTCCCCAGATGTTTTTGGACTTCAGCTCCCAGAAGCCCTGAGCATTGACCATAGTGGCTGGGGCTTCTGGGAGCTGAAGTCCAAAAACATCTGGGGACCCACAGGTTGAGAATCACTGGTCTAGGTGTTCTCAACTCTGTAGCACAAGATCTGAAACAGGTCAAATAGAACAGCAGCTACCTTCCATTCTGGCTTCTCTGTGATGCTACTTTTTGTTTATGTGGATGACAGCACGGCACCAAGAGCTAATGCTTCCCTCCAAATAGAAGATTTAAGTTTAACATTAACTAACAGTTTAAATATGCAATGTGATCCAGTGTGATTAACTGCAGCACATACTGGTCTGTAGATAAAAAAGCATCCCAAACGCAATGACATTGGCTAGGCTAATTCAAAAGACAATTCACTTAGCGGCAGTAAAAGTGTAGATATGTGCACATGCATACACACTGCTACTAGTCAGAATTTTCTTTCTTCAGCCAGACAGAAAACAAACACACACACAAACAAAAATCTTCTTAGTCCAACTCTAACATCTTATGTGTTTGTTTGTTTGTTTGTTTGTTTGCAGGAGTAGAACTACTTTTTTATATTATTTTTTATTAAGTAAAAAGAATAAAGGAAAAAAAATAATGAAATAACACAATCCAAATACACACAACAATAACAAAACCCCACACAAACATCAACAGACATCTCAATCTAGACATAACTAAAACAAACACCAACAAAACATAGCTAATATTGGTTCCTGCCCTTCTTGCAAATAGATATTACTTAAACATTAAAACCTAACTATTAAGTCACTTTATCCCATAGTATTTGATTGGTGCTTATCACTTATCATGTTAACTATTTACTTAATTTCTCAAGTTCATAATTCATTGTTACCTTACTCTAAATTTCTTTATAGTAATGATCAATCATTGAAAGATAATAATCCTCTGTATTAAAAAAAGTAGAACTACTTTTTGATACACAGCAAACTGGAAAATAAATGTTCCCCCACTAGCTTTTCTATGTGCTGATATAGTGTTCCCAAATGAACAATGGGTGTACAACATCTGCAGCAAAATGTTGCAGAGTGGAGGGGTCTTGTTTAATGTTCTAGTCCATTAGGTTCCTACCGTTCCTGGTTTTCTTCCCTCCCAGTCATCATTCTCCGGCAACAGAGCATTGTCGTGGGGTTTCTTTTTTGTGTTGCCTCCCACACCCAAGAGTTTTCTCATTTAAATGCACGTGTACTGATATGCCAGGGACAATCTGGATTAATCCTGTCATCCCACTTTTTTAGCAGCTTTTCAAATGTCCTGAATTCTCTCTCCTCCTCTGACTTTTCCTCTTCATCCTTTGCTGCAAACTGAGCTCGAAGTGCAGAAGTTTGTACTCAGTTAATTCGGCAGGAGAGAGAGGAGAGAGGGGGCAGATTCTTGCCCTTCCCTGTAAGGTCAGGCAAAAGCAAATTGCTGCAGCTTCTCCTAACTTGTATTTTCCTCTCCATTCATAACTTTTATCTTTTTGACCACCCCCGATGATGCCACAGGGTATGGAAATACTGCCATTTCTGAAATTTTCAGCATTTCTTCAGGTTTAAACACTTATTTTTTTACTTACAATATGTGGACTACATAGTTTTATAAGTTTGATAGTATTGTAACTGCCATGGCTCCAGCCTAAAGGATCCTGAGATTTGTAGTTTGGTGCTTAGAACTATCTGCTAGAGAGCTCTAGACCACTCCACGATCACAGCTGCTCAACAGAGAATTTTAAGTACCTTACCAAATGACAAACCCCAGGATTTTTTAGGAGGAATTCATAATGGTTAAAGTGCAATCACACTGATACAAAGCTGTAGAAGACTTCCAACTTCTGTAGCCCTGTTTTTTTCTATGCAATCAGCACAACCCAGTATTGTATTTGCTACCAGTAATACATGTCTTGAAGACATGTCAGACAAAAAACCAACTTTGCTTTTATCTCTTCTGTTTCTTCCAGATCAGTTATTTTCACTGAAATTACCTTGTTTGCTCGTTTTGTGGGAGTTAAAATGCAGACATCATTGCCAATTTGTGTATTTATAGTGATACTGATATCTTACCTTTCCAACAGAATTTTGTTAAAACAAGTTAATTATAAGGAAAAAAAAATCAGAACCAAAGTATACTAAAAAATCCACCATGAAGACCACTCACCAAGTAAAAAGGAAACATTAAAAATAACACAGAGCATTAATCAGATCTAAAGGCAAGAGCAAACATCCAGTTAAATATCAACTGATGCCAAACACTGGCTAATAAAGTAAAAAACAGTTAAAAAAAGAAAGTGGAATGCCCTTCAAGAGTCAACAAGGCATATCTCTGAAGGAAAGAATTCCTAAATCTGGGCTTTCTCCATTGTTCTCTGAGGTTTTTTGATGCCTAATGCAGAGAGTTATAATGAAATGATTTCAAGGGCTACTGTCCAATTTATTCAAAGCTTCCTGTCTGCAACTTGTGCCCCTGATACTGCTTCTTGTTCAGTGTGCACTGGCATTTAATGATGATTTGGCTTTTACTCAGTCTTTTTTGTGTATTCGTATATTTATAGTGATACTGATATCCTACCTTTCCAACAGAATTTTGATAAAACAAGTTAATTATAAAGAAAAAGAAAATTAGAACCAAAGTAAAATCCACTATGAAGATCACTCACCAAATAAAAAGGAAGTATTAAAAGTAACATAGAGCATTAATCAGATTCCAGAACAAGGCCATCCAGTGTTTCACATCCTGTAGTCTCTGGTCAATTTGCCCACCGCTGTGTTAGCTGATGGGAACTGTAGCCCTGCACATCTAGAGGCACTGAATTGGGAAGGAGAAATGCCTAACAATATGCTTAGGTGTGTCCATGCAGACAGGATCACCTCAAACACAGATGTCCAGCATGAGAAGAGGGGAAATTACAATTAGGAAGGGTGTTCCTACTTCCAATTATGGGTAAAGGGATATAGGCTTGACACCTCTGTCTATGGGGGAAGGAGGAGAATGTCATAGCTAACTTCCAGGCCAATCTATTTCAGGCAGAGGGGATGTATGGCTCCCCAAACGTTGCTGGACTGCATCTCCCCTCAGCCTCAGCTAGCAGGGCCAGGGATGCCTGATCATACGAACTGTAGTCCCACTGCTTGTCTATTTATTTAATGTATATCCCATCTTTCTCCTAGCATAGGACCCATAAATAAATAACAAAATATGGCCAAAATCTTAGTATACAAATGTTTCTAATTATTAAATAAGCAATTCTATTAAATTCTAATCCATAGTCTATTAAAAGCACAAAGTTTAAACAGTTTAAAACATTTAAAGCATAATTTAAAAATCACACCATATTAGAAGACCTTTCTCCTACATGAGTTACCAACCAAAAGGCTACCTAAATTAAAAGGTCTTCATCTGCTTGTGGGAAGATTGCAGAGAGGGAGCTAACCAAGCTTCCCACAGGAGACACTTCCACGGCTGGGAGCAGCCCCTGAGAACACTATTTCCCAGGAAAAATCTTGAGGCTGCACATTCCCCCTTCCTTGAATAAAATAAATGCATAGATCTCCTTGTGTGTTAACAAACATGCTGAGCTCAGTCATTTATCTCCATAACCAGAATCTCCTGTCCTGCTCAGTGCCACACACTTTACATGCAGTAGACTTTTCATGGTTCCCTGACACCTGCTTCCCGTCAATCATCACATTAAATTGAAAGCAGGGGATTAAAATGCTAAATCAATCAATTAATCAGTCTTGAAAGCAGTTATGCAAATTTACAGAACCCATGAGCAATTCAATTTCCATGATTTATTCTCATTACAGAATACAGGTTTTCCACACCCTTCTCCATGCTCTGTGAAAAGTCATTCTCACCTTGCATGTGAGAAAAAATAGTTGCCTGCTCCTGAGCAAGGTCTAAAAGCAGCCAAGCTAACACTGATGAGGAATTTATTTGCTTTTGATGCACATTGTTTTGAAAGCATATGTCTGGTGTTACTTGGATTTCTTATTTCAGTTGTCACTGCAGGTTTATAGATTTGGTTTTAAATGAGCAGGTTAAAATAATGCAACCTGAAGTTTCTTCCCTGTGATGGGCTATAATATGAACTCTTGTATTTTATTAGTGTAGAAGGAAGGAAGACCTGGAGGAGAAATTTATTGCCTTTGCCCTGGCACTGGATAATTAACTTGTTTGGACTAAAGCGATCAGATTCCCCCTAGAACAGTGGTTCTCAACCTGTGGGTCCCCAGATGTTTCTAGACTTCAGCTCCCAGAAGCCCTGAGCATTGACCATAGTGGCTGGGGCTTCTGGGAGCTGAAGTCCACAAACATCTGGGGACCCACAGGTTGAGAACCACTGCCCTAGAATCTGGCTGCAGGATTCTGGAAGTTGCAGTTGTATTCCAAAATAACAAAAAACCTTGCAAGCTCTGGATGCAACTAACCCATGGATCAATGTCATAGCACACATAGGCCCCTCAACATCATACCCTCTAACTGTCTCAATTGGCAGGGACAGTCCCAATTAATCCTCTGTCCATTCACTACTTCAGCTGTTTTTTAGACATTCCAGTTTCTTTCTCCTCCTCACCACTTTCCCTCTTTGTCTTCAGCTTATGTCAGTTGATGCAAACTGAGACCAAAGTGCAAAAGTAGTTTGCACTCAGTTAACTTGGCAGGAGAAGGAGAAGAGGGGGTAGCATCTTGTCCTTCTCAACAGATGCAGGCAAAGGCAAACTGCTGCAGCCTCTCCTGTCTTATGTGTTCTTGCTGACAGACAACTTTTGCCATCTTGACCACACTCTGATGCTGCTTGGTCAAAGATGCCTCAGTTTTCATCTGAGCTTTTTTTTTTTTTTTTGCTATTTATTAACTTTATTAGTTATGTAGATATCCCAGCTTAGGCACTGTATGATACAACAGTCCATCCGTTGTTGTGTTTTGCTAAAGGTGTGTCCCCAAGGCACTTTACAATGCCCTTGGCCACTGTAGAGCTGAACAAGTCTTCCTGACCTATATTTATTGTTGTGTATTTAGATTTTTCTTGCATTATATTTAGAATTTCCTAATATCTAAATACACTGTTTTGTCTAAATATGCATTTACCTCTTTATTACATATCTAAATACACAGAAACTCAAGAACATAACACATAAGGGAAACAGTCTGTGTTGGAAATGTGGAAATGTGATTGGAACACATTTTCACATGTGGGGGATGTGCTAAACCATCAAGAAAATATTGGAAAAAAATACATGATACAATTACAAGGATCTTGGACATAAAATGACTCCAGAAATATTAAATATTATCGGAAGACAAGAAGAGTTGAGAACAAAGAAGATGATAATATTATATCTAATGAGGAATACGCAATCTAATGAAGGATACGCAACATATTCCATTTAACATTCCTTTTGAAGAAGCCGTTGGGATTTTCAGAGGTACCCTATTCTCCTGTCAAGCAGGTCTTACAGTAAAGACATTCTACCTAATGTTTATGTGGAATCTTTATTCTTTTAATTTGAATCCATTAGTTTGTGCTCTAGCCCATGAAGCAGAAGATAAGCCTGCTCCATCTCCTACACAACCATCCCTTCAAATATTTAGAGATGGGTATCATATCACTTGCAGTCCAACAACATCTGCAGAGCTGGATGATTCCCAAACCTTGATTGCATGATCCATAATTGGCTTCCTTCGATTGCTTGATTGCAATAGCCTTGGATGGTATTTGCTCTTGTTATATTTTGGAACTTCTTTCTTTGTTTTAAAATGAAAACCAGCTTGCCCATACCCCATCATTCGCATTTTGAATGAAATAATACTTGGTGTATCGTAAGTTCTAATTTTTATTCACAGGCAATTTGTAAATTTTACAGTTGCCTTGAGAGAAGAGGTCAAGGGAAATGCATAGCAGAGCTTTTTCATCCGCAAAGAAAAATATCCCAATTTGGTAGCAGCTTGAGGCTTACTTCTCTCAGTCTCTGTTTTTGCTTTTTTTTTTTCATCCTGCAGTCAACCCAGTTTGTCCAGTTTACATTTTAGAGTTAGTCATCATCACTCACTATATTAAGCATCATTTTGCAAAGTGCCAGCAAAACTATACATCATCTGCTGCGTTTCTAATGCACAAAGGGAGAGAATAGCTTGTATTTGTCACCTTTTTTTCTTTCCTTCTTGGTCCTTTCCCACACCATGTAGCAAAATCAACAGAATGCTTTACAGTTGGCCCTCCACATCTGCTAGGGTTAGGAGTGCAGGATCCTCAAAAAAGTGGGAATATCACAAATATTAAAATGTGGGGGGGGGATGGGGCCAAGGCATGGTGGGCAAAAACAGGCACCCAGGGTCCAAACCAGGTCAGGGAAGGGAGAGGAAAAGGAGTAGGTTGGCATGGTGGTCTCTTGCCCATCTCCTTCATTCTGTGTGGAGAGGGTTTGTGGTGCTGAGAAATCAGGCTATGAGCCATCCTTAGCTGGCCAGGCAGCTGGTGGAGGAGAAGGGCCAGAGGACCAGAGGCAACTTTTTAGGGGCTATGCAGCTGATCACAGCCACCAAGAAGGAAGGTTCCCCCAGAAAAGAAGCATCTGAGATGGGGAGGGCAGAGTTCGAATAACCCTGTGCACAAAAGCTCACAGAAGGTCAACACTGCACAGAGCACCACCTTGAGTAGCCCTGGGTGAAGGTATGGAAAATGCAAAGCCCTGACCCTTTTTTGGTCTACAGAAGATAGGCAAAGGGCTACAAGCATCAATGGACCTATGTTGAATTGGAATTACAGTGATTCCCTCCACATTTGCGAGGGTTCAGGGCACAGAACTCTCGCTAAAGTGGAAAAATTGTGAATAACTCCCCCCACAATCTCCCTACCATTCCATAACCTCCAGCTCCAGTGCTGAGAACTCATGAGACGCAAAAGATAAGGCGATGGGGGGAAGGCAGTGCACACTTTCCTTCTGCCCTCCAGAACTCCCCCTCCCACCCATTTGCCTCTGGCTGTAGGCTGAGAACCTGTGCAAAGCAAAAGATGAGGGGACTGGAGGAGGCATGGGCACCTCATGAATAATCAAATTTGTGAGAGTCAAACCTACAAATGTGGAGGGAGGACTGTGGTTATTTGGGGGCGGGAAAGGATATTTTTCAACAGAACAAAGCTGCATGTATTTTAAATATCTGGGTGTTAAAGAAAGTAAAAATCCATTATTATTTACCACTACTAAGTGTTGTAGCCAGGGTTGTGTAGTGGTTTGAATGTTGGATAAGGATCCTGGGAAGCGAAAGTTCAGATCCCCACTCAGCCATGGAAACCCAAGCCGTGCCCTTGGGCAAGCTACACTCCCCGAGCCTCAAAGGATCTGAACAGATCTTCCCAATAAAATCCAAGAAGAGAGTTGCCGTAAGTCAGAATGGACTTGATGACATATAACAAGAACTGCTGTGTTGTCATTTTGATTTGATTTGGTCTTCCTTTCTGACCAAGAGTTCGACATTGCAAATTTCAGTTTCTTGCCAACAGCTTGGTAGCAGAGAAAAGGAACAGTTCTGGAGATCAACTGTGTTAGGATGAGTCTTGCCCGCTGACAGAGGGTTAATCACCTAATCTCATTTACACCCTGAGGTGTGATTGGTGTTTGTCCATTTATTTCCCAATCCCATTAAGGGGATTTGAGGGGAGGGAAGATGGAAGGGTGTTGTGTTTGAAGAAAAGCCCTGAGAACTCTGGTTCAGGCTTGAGAAAGAATGGTCTGTTTCACTGTCTCCTATCTTTGTATTTGTTTTGTACTAAATTCTTTCTGTTCCAGATATGAAGATACTTGCACATTTGGGTAAATCTTTAAAGAAAGGAAATTCTCCCTCATTTTAATCAATCCCGTTCAATAAGTACAGCCATTCCTGGCATGGAAAGAGACATGTACCTGCCAGCCATTTACCTATAAAAGATATGGAGCCTTTCAGAATGAAAGAGATGGCAATTCTAATTTAGCACAGTCAGAGTGGAATATGCAAGAATTCAGACCCAGAATTTGAAAAATGAAGTACTCAGATTCCAGACACAGATGAACAAATCTGTCAAATTTTTGATTCTCTCCCATTATTTAAAAAAAAATCCAAATTTTATCCCTTCCAAATAAGAACCTTGTAAGTCTGCGTAAGTTCTCATAAAAAACTAAGTGAATCAGAATTCTCATCTATCCTTGTGCTGGTTACATGTTGATAACCAGCTTCTTCTTTTTAAAAGTGCCTTGGGGAAATGCAGCTTAGTACCCTCTGTGTATATCCCAAGCAAATGCCATAAATGCAGCTGCACTCCTGATTCTTGTCCAAATGCATTGTTTTTTGCTTTCACACAGTCCTCATTGTTCAGATGGCACAGATGACATCTTGCAACAAAATGTGCCTGAAGCAATCCACATCACGAAACTCACAGAGATTGCTGTCATGCATCTTCCAGGATTCAGAAAGGAGAATAGAGAGGTAGGGCAAGAGTACAACTTCAGTGAAATAGGATCTCCTGTATTTGCATAACATGGAGATGTATATTTTGCACAAATACATGAAAGTGCCTTATTATACCCAGGGCTGTCGTATGCCAAAACTTCAACTCCAATACTAACTCCTCTGTTTTTCTACTACCTGACTACAGCTACAGCTCCTTTGCAGAAGGCAAATGTATATTACTTTCTTATTGTGTACCTTCAAGTTCTTTCTGACTTACAGTGACTCAGTAGCACAACAAGACTCTAGATTTTAGACTCTAGATTTAATGGTCTTAATTCCACCACACCTTAGACAGCAATGTGTATTTGTTTCACTTCAAAATGTGATACTAACCCTGTCATGTTTGAGAGAGAGGAGGTCTGTATCTTCATTCTGCTGAATGGGGCCCTGCTTTAAAGTCATCACTAATTTATATATTAGTCCCATCAGTATATGCTTGACCATTTTATAGAATGCATTAGAGTAAGTCTCTGCCATAAGGGGCTTACAAAGAAACTACAGTCAAATTACAGGCACAGGGAAACAGAAGAGGGAGGACAATCTGTAATTCTTCAGCTTTGTGTATTTAGACTCAGCAGCCTATGTACATGTGAATGAAAGTTACCAAGAAGCTCAGGAAACATCATACAGTGACTTTTCCCACGCTAAAATCTCGAGAACGTTGCTGTGAGTATACACCTGGACCAACCGGTTGCATTAAGATCTGTGTCAAAGGAAGTAGTGGAACCAACCGACACAACCTCATTGCTGTAAGAGCAGCCGCTGCCAAGTTTCATTACAGTAAAAATAGTCCTTCTTCAGGAATGACACTTAGCTTTAGTCCATGAAGCAAGATGATGTCTTTGTCCACAAGAGACACATGGCGGAAGTGGCCAAGACACAGTCATGGGTATATCCGTTGATAATGTGGAACAGCACATTGAAGCTGGGTCCACTAAAATGTATACAGATTATGGAAGTCCTTCACTGTGACATATCATACAGAGACCTGCCATTTCACACGTGACATGTTGCTTGATGCAGCCTTGAGTAAAAGAGAGCCTGCAGAAGCAGCAAAATGTACCCTCTCACGCCCTCCATCACCTCACTGGTGAAGACCAGGATGTATGTGGCCAAGAAATACCAGAAAGTGGTCAAGGCAACAAAAATTATTAATGAGGAGGAAGTTTGCTAGGAGGGGCTATGGCAGCCTGCTGTTGCATGAGTCTCCAGGGAAGGGCAAGGTTCTGCCCTCCTTTCCTCTCCCCTCCGCTGAGTTAATGGAGTGCAAACTACTTTTCCACTTTTGTGCTCATTTTGCAGCAAGTGAAGTAAACCAAAAGCTAAGGGGGAAAGTGGGAGGAGGAAAGAGAAACAGAGACATTTTAAAAGTAGCTGAAAAGGTGGGATGCCAGAGGATTAACTGGGATTCTCCCTGCCAAATCGGGACAGCGTTCCAGCACTTCGCTGCTCCTGACCAGCATGTGCCATTTAAGGCAACCGCCTCATTCTGCCAGCCCTGGTGCCTTTCACACTACACAGCTATAACACAAGATTCCACTTGTAACTTCCATACCCCTATGGAATCCTGGTTTTTTTAGCCGGATAAGGCACTAGAGCCTTCTGACTCAGGATTCCAAACAGCAAATCCCATGATTCCATATGATGTTGCCATGGCTGTTAAAGGGGAATCATTGTGCTGTAACTGTGAAGAAGTATGAAATTGCTCCAATGTTGCCTCTGCTGAAGTTGTTTTTTTATACTTAAAAAGGAAGCAAGTATTGCTTGGATGCCTTAAGTCATAAGCTTTTTTCTATCCTAACTTTTAGTCAGGAGCAGGCAAAAATTTCACGTCAATTCATTTTTTAAAAATAATCTGAATTTACCAAAATTTGCAAAAATCATGTGTGGGAGAAGGTGAAACTAACAAATTTGCCCATCCTTACTTAAAGAATTTAACCCAATAATGAGAATGAGCCCATCAAGCTCCTACTATCATTGATTGCTAGCATGCTGTGATTATGCAAGGAGAAAGATGAGAAGTCTGAGGACAAGGACTTTAACAAAATGTAATTTTGTCCTTCTACAGGCTGGATGCAATGACCTAAATTCAGGGATTTGCATCCCTCTATCCACCCTTACCCCCTCCACCAAGTACACAAATGATGGGTTTGATCTGTTCAGCAGGATTAAATTCAGTCCGTTCAGGGATTCAATCTTCTTCGTTTCCACAGCATCTGAGAACTCACTAGTCACCTCTCTCCTGGCAAAGATGTTCCTTAAGATAAGTGTGCGTGTCTCTGTGTGCAGAGATGCACATGCAGAGAGTATGTGGGTCCCTGTACCTGCAGGTACAAACTCCAACTGAGGAGGCCCAACTTTCATGACTAAATTGGCAACACGAGCAGGAAGCTGCGAGGACAAGGGGGAACACCTCTCACCTTCTTCATGCAAAAGCCGGACCACTTGCAGGCCTCCCTGATATTTCTGACTGCTGAGTGATTGGTTCTAGATGGATGGAAAATATGTTGTTGTTAATGCTGTTGTTGTTGGGTGCCTTCAAGTTGTTTCCAACTTATGGCAACGCTAATGGGGTTTTCTGGGACCTGGACTATGTGACATGCCCAAGGTCACCCAGTGGGTTTCCATGGCCAAGCAGGGAATTGAACTGTGGTCCTCAGGGTCATACTCCAATGCTCAAACCACTACACCATGCTGCTTCTCATGGGAAAAATATATTCCTCTAAATCTTGCTGGGCTGCAACTCCCATATTCTCTCAGCATTGGTTATGCTGACAACAGGGGACTGGAACTGTAGTCTAAATAGATTCTGAGTTGCCCACCCACGATTTTGAACAGGAGTAAAAGCCTCTCAACTTTATCAGGGGCTTCCTTCATGTCTTTGCAGGCAGGGGCATGGAGCTCTGGCTGGCCACCACTTTCACCTGGCACACTGGCTTTCTTTCTTGCAGAAGCCTGGGGAAAACAATAGGAGAGCCACCCAGTAAGGACAGATCTGTTGGCTGGTGGTGGCCGGACTGTCACAGCAAGGTGGAGGCTTCTCTTGGGTCCTCCTCCATGGGATAAAAATGAACTCCGAGCACACTGACTGTCAGTCAGCTTTGGAACAACTTCCTGCCTCCTTTCTCTTTAACAGGAGTCACTTGAGGCATTCACTGTGTCAAAGGGCTACATCTGTGGGGAGTTTGCATTAAATGTGGGATGCTCTGATGAATGTCTTGTATGTTTTGATTCTAAACTGTCCCAACTTTGGCATTTTAGGCATGGGTCCAGCTCCAATTTGGGAAGGAAGGGGCCTGAATGCCCATCATAGACGGTTCAGGGGGTTCCTTGGGGTACCTTGGGTATATGGGCATTGAGACTTATGCCCAGCTCAGGAGTGCTGGGCTGTACCATACGCCTAGCTAGCAGGAGCACCATGCAGCAGCTTCCATCCATGTGGAATCCCACATGTCATTCTAGGGCACTTTTCACACTATACAACCATAGTGTAACGATTCCACTTTAACTGCCTTGGCTCCTTCCCATGGAATCCTGGGGTCTCTTGTTTGGCAAAGTACTAGAGCTCTCTGGCTGAGAATTCTAAATACCCCTCCCTAAATAAACAGTCCCGAGGATTCCATAGAATGGAACTACAGCATCTAATGTGAAATCATAGTGGTATAACTGCTTATTGTAAAGGGGCCCTCGGTCTACTGGGTTAAATCTCCATCGGTTGGCAAGTGGGTTGAGTGGGTTGACCAACGTTTGGAAGTGGGTCCCTTGCCCAAGCATCTTCAGCTGTACCCAATAAAGCTGTGGCCTGTTTCAATTCTAATAAAAGTGTATGTGACTGTGATTAACCTGGCCAAGAAGAGCTCACATTTTTTGCTGCTAGTCTCACAAACAAAATACCTCCCACCACAGTGGAGAAGATGGTGATCACATCATCTGCATGCCTACCTCACGCTGCTATTGATGGGCAGATTCATGACCTCCACTAATCTTTCTCATGGTCCTTTTATCTCTAACCATGTGGTTTCCAGATGTAGTTGGACTACAACTTCTACCATCAAAAACCATTCACCATGCTGAGCATGATGCATGATGGAAATCATAATCTGATGACATGTAGGATCAATGTCCCAATGCATACAAATGTTACTGTGAATATTTTCACCATGTGACTGAACACTCTTTGCATATATCCCTTTCCAATATCTGAAAGCCATAGCCCACATTCTGCAACTTACCCTGCATCTATGGCATCACAACACCACAGTAAAAGAAGAAGGGAAGCTGCAGAATGGGGAGACCAGGAGTACAAGCCAAAGAAAATTCATCATCTTCTCACTGAGTAATACTCCTAGAAGACTGGACATTTCTTTAGTGCTGACGATCTTTGTATACATGCAGAGTAACTACTGAGCTCTACACACACGCGCGCGCGCGCGCACAGAGAGAGAGAGAGAGAGAGAGAGAAACACTAGTATCCTTCCTATCATGCCACCCTCTTCCCATCATCCATCTTCAGAGATGCTGTAACAGTCCTCATGACTTGGCATTTGCTAAAGATTTAGCAGATTTTGAACAGTTAGATGGCTAATGTTTTAATCGGCTCTAAAAAAATTAATCTACTACATATGTGCTCACAAACGGAAAAAAATAGACCCAGAGTTTGAGCCAATAGAGTAACAAACACAAGATGGTGCAATCACAACCTGTAAATTATATACAACATGAAAGAAGAATACAACAGAGTGAGTGACTGATGCAAGAAAGTAGGTAGAGTTTTGCCATTTAACACAACCACCCTGCCCACTTTCCTCCCTCCCTTGGCACAACACCTGGGACAGGTGCTCTAGTTGATGTTGTGCCAAGTGTTCAATATCCCATCCTTCAGAAGCTTGAAGCCCAGATAAATCACACTGAAAGGGGAGGGGAAAATTTCCCCTCTTCCCTCAGACTAGGCAGTGAGGGTCGCACAGGAAGGCCAATGAATTGTCAAAGGACTAAACAAAAAGAAAAGGAAATACTTGCTATGACTGAAGAGTTTTAAAAGAAAAAGCAAGAACAAATAAGCTCAATGAGAATGGGTCTGTTCACACACAGCAAACCAGAATTGCTGAGAAGTCTATTTTATCTGAAGGACCTCATCCAGTGTGATACTACTATAATGGTAATTGGCACCAGAAGAACATGGTTTGTATGTTGGCCAGTCCTGTAACAATCCATGTTTTCATAGGAAATGGTACACCTGTGGAGTCCTGGACAGCCAACAGCAATGAAATGAAGAAAGATAGCAGAAATACCAAATTGTTCTGAAAACAATCAAAACAAGAGGTCCATGCTTGCTAGCTAAATGAGATCTAAGGCCACTGGTTCTTTTGTGTTTGCTTCCATCCTGGTGTCATACCCCCCACCCAATATTTCACTGATGAAAACTGGGACGCATGTGGACAAGCAGTATCGGAATGTGTTTAAGATGGCAAAAGTTATTAATGGGGAAGAATAGGTAAGCCTGGGGAGGCTGCAGTAGTTCGCTTTTGTCTGAGGTTTTTGGGAAGGGCAAGATCCCACCTCCTCTTCTCCTTCCCCCCACTGAGTTGACTGACTGAACTTTTTTGTCCTTTGAACTCAGTTTGCAGCAATGGAAGTAAGAAGACAAAGGAGAAAGTGAAAGGAGGAGAAAGAAAGTAGGACATTTTAAAAGTAGCTGAAAAAAATGGGACAACTGAGGATTAATCAGGACTGTCCCTTCTAAATTGGGACAATGTGAGGGTATGCTGCCAAGGCCCACATCCGGTGTAGCAGTCTGGAAGAGGATCCAGGACACCTTTAACTATACTTTGCCCATGAAAGAGCATTGCCCTTGTTCTCTGTTAGAGCTCATGGCATTTTATAAACGTGGTGCAGAAACAGAAACTGAGGCAGGACAATCGTGCTCCTCCTGCTTGGGCTCTACTGCCTGAAGCGAGTCTGCATGTTCACTCACGGTCAAAGCCGGCCATGAAAGAGGTCAGTGAATGCACACTGAAGACGCAGGAATCCCCTGAGGTGCTTGTACTGTACTTATCCTCCCTCCCTCCCTCCCTCCCACAGCCACCATCCCAAGAGAGCACAAGAAGGGCAACTGCAAGAGCAAGCCCTGCTAGGCAATTGGCATCATCAATGCAGAATTTCCACACAGAGAAAAAAATTACCCTGCCATATGTGTTACTAAAGCACTCATTTGCAACACCAGTGATGTAACGCTTATACACTGAGTTTGGACTTGTAAGCTTCATCATCCACCAGTGGTACAGAGAATATACTTGACATTTTAGAAACATGAAAATCTATTGTTGTGTGTCTTCAAGCTGTTTCTGGCTTATGGCAACCCTAAGGCGAGCCTATTGTGAGGTTTTCTTAACAAGATTGGTTCGGGGGGGGGTGTGCCTGTACCTTCTACTGAGGATGAGAGAGTGTGACTTGCCAAGTGCAAATTCAGACCCTCGTCTACAGAATCATAGTTTGACACTCAAACTGTACAGTCTTCATTTTTATAATAACCACAACTACCCAACAAAGCCAATCACTGTGACTTCTATTTTTCAGAGACAAGAGGCAAGATAAGATAGCTCACAGGCATTTGTTTGTTTTCTGTGACATTTCTATCACACTTTTCCTTTAAGGAACACAGAGTGATGAACCTGTTTTAATTTCTTCCCCATCACACCCACAACAACTCTATGAGATAATTTAAACTCAGAGGTTGTGACTGCCCTTCCCAACAATACCAAATGGCTGAATGGAGAGATGAATCAGGGACTCCCAGACTAGGCCGAGTGCTGTGATCCAACCTTCTCCCACCTGGCACCCTCTAGAAAACTACAGTTTTCATCATCCCCAGTCAGTGCAGCCAAGCAAGTTGGAGTGATAGGAGTTGTAGTCCAACACGCTGAAAGGGTGCCAACTTGGAGAAGACTCACCTGCACCCTGCTGACTCTTATAAAGCACTAATATATTTGGGAACAGGGAAATCTCAACAGTCAGGGAGGGTCATGTGGCAGTTGACTGTGGAGATCAGCAGCAAGAGCCCTCCTCCAGAGGCCCTTTGACAGTATACAGGTATACCACTACAATTCCACTTTAACTGCCATGGCGACATTCTATGGAATCTTGGGATCTGTAGTTTTGTAAGACGTTAGAGTTATCTCATTGAGAATTCTAAATACCTCTATCTAAACTGCAAATCCCACGATTCCGTAAGATGTTGCCACGGCAGTAAAAGTGAAATCAAAGCATTATAATTGTATAGTCTGAAAGGGTGCCCAGTCTGGATTGGAGGCAGGAGGCTGGCAAGTCAGGGTCTGCGATATGGCAGCTTCCCCAGGAAAATTTATCAGACATCAATACGATTAGCATCTCCCCTCGCCAACATTTAGTGGTATTTGAATTACTAGTTTTGTTAATGTGATACCAGCCCTTGAGGGAACGCACAGTCTGTTCTACAAGCTTTTGTGGCACAAGCGAACCAGGGCTCAGTGACATGAACACTCTCTCTGTGTTATCATATCTGAAGTCACACAGTAGATGCACAAGTTACACTCACTGATCAATTCAGCAGTAGTTGATCCCCAGCTTTGAAAAGGCCACCTTTTTAGACTATACTTTCCAGAATTTCCCAGACAGCATAACCAGTGTCCCTTCTGTCCAGGGAATTCTGGAAGTGGTAGTCTAAAAAGTAACATTTCCAAACACTGGTTGACTTGCATGGGACAGTGCAAAACAGAACAATGAAAACAGCTTTACTCTTTGCTCTGGATCAAGATATAAATGGATAATGTAAAAATGCAAAGAGAGACCAGGTTAAGAATATAAGGGTCATGCTGGGTCAGGTTAAGAATATAAGGGTGCAAGCAGGACATGGATATAATAGCAGTCTCTCCCTTGTGCTCTTGTAGTAGTAGTGGTGGTGGTAGTAGTAGTAGTAGTTGTGTGCCTTCAAGTTGTTTCCAACCCTAAGAAGAACCTGCCATGGGGTTTTCTGGGGGCTGAGTGTGTGTAATGCACCCAGGGTTACCCAGTAGCTTTCCATGGCTGAGTGGGCAATTGGACCCTGGTCTCCACGGTCATAGCCCAGTTCTCAGACCACTACACCACGCTGTGTTCTCTAGCCACTGGTTTTTGAAAGGCATGATGCATCTTATCCTGGAGGTAGGATGTAGTCCTCATGTCCCATCCTCCATGAATATGTCCAATCTCTTTTGAAAGTCATCAAAAATCAATCGCCATCACCATATCATCTGGTAGTGAATTCCACAAATTTAACTGTGCATTGCATGAATATGTATTACCCTTTATCTGTTCTGAATCTCCCACCACTCTGTTTCATTGAATCATCCCACTTAATTTAAGAGGGACTCATTTTCTCCATAGTACACACAATTTTAAGCAGCTACATCATGTGCCTGCCTTTCTACACTAAAAAAATCCAAAGAACTGTAAGGTTTCTTCAGAGAAGAGCTGCTGCAATACCTTAATAATTTCAGCAATTTTCAAAGACTGTCTGTCAGTCTGTTTTGATGTAAAGACTGGACAGGAACGGGCAAGAAAAATGAATCAGGTGGGCCCTTTAAGGGCCTTTTCATCCTACACAAGCATAGCACTTTGATTCCATTTTAACTACCCAAGCTGCATCCTATGGAACTCCAGGATTTCTAGTTTCTGAAGACATTAGAGCAGTGGTTCTCAACCTGTGGGTCCCCAGATGTTCGTGAACTTCAGCTCCCAGAAGCCCTGAGCATTGACCATAGTGGCTGGGGCTTCTGGGAGCTGAAGTCCACGAACATCTGGGGACCCACAGGTTGAGAACCACTGCATTAGAGAATTCTAAACATTTTATGAAACTACAAGTTCCAGGATTCCATGGAACCATAGCAGTCATAGTGGAATCAAAGTGTAACAGGACTCTAAGACTAACAAATTTGTTTCAGCACAAGGTTTTATGAACTACAATCCAATTCTTCCGTTGCACAGAGTACAGCCTCAGTCAACATGTGCATATGAAAATGTAATAGAAACATAAAACAGGCTAGCTTTAATCATTTTCAGTTGCTCTCTTTTACACCTTTTCTAGTTCTTTATTAGCCTTATTCAATCCACACAGTGTTTTTGAGGAAAGATAACTGCATCGTAGAATCTTGAAAATACCATTTAGTTATTTCCAAGAAGGCTCTGTGGTTCACTCAAGGTTGCCTTATGGCACTATTACTCATCTGAAGAAGCCGCTGGTTGACTCAGCTCAAGGTCACATTGAAGGGGCTAGTTATGGGGCCCAACAGGCTAAAGAAGTTACACTAAAACCTTGAAAAGCTTCACTGTCTTGTCAATTAGGACGGTACTAAAATACTAGAGGAAGCAGATCTCTAATGCACAGCCTGCAAAACGCAGCATCTCTGCAGTGATTAATTCAAATTAATGCATTCTCGGAAGAAATAAATAGAGACAGATATGCACTGGAAGGAAGAAACTGGGAAGTGGGAGGAGGGAAAAAGACACTTCAGGGCATGAAGGACAGCTCCTGCATCGCTGCATGCACGAGTAGGGGATGAAGAAAAGGAATGCAGAATGGCTGGGTGTAACACTAAATTCATATACAAGACACAGTACAACAGGCAGAATTCTGAGCCATTTTTCCAATCACTGATGACAAAATGCATGATGGGAAGTCATCAGAAAATGCAAATGCTAATTACTTGGCCTTTCTCCTTGTTCTCATCTCCCTCTGCTCCTGGAAAAGGCTGCAACAGCAAGTAAAGGAAGAGGGGAAAGGTGACGGCTCTATGAAGGTCAACTTTGGGCTCCCTGTCAGGTTGTGACCTACAGTACCAGCTCCTAACTGGCACCAACAAGATAGACTGCCTTGTTGAAGAGAAACTTACTAAGAACACTTAAGAAATGCAGGTCAAACAAATTATACGTCATTATCGTCAACAACAACACACATACTAGCCACTGTTCCTTGGCATTACCCCATGTCTTGGAGCAAAATGGTTGAAAATACACATGGCTCTCCCATTTGCTAAGGGAATCCCATGAACAAGTTCCTAGGAAGAAGGTACAGACGAGCGACTATGAAAGAATGCATGTCCTGTATATAGAAGCTTGCTGGTGAACTCCCCCATGTCACTAACTGTACCAAGGATACACTACCTGCTGACCTCTGTGTGTTTGGGACTGCAAACTCCCCATTTGCATGGCCAACACTCAGGAATTCTGGGAGCTGAAGTCCAAAACATCTGGAGGCTACCAGCTTGTCTTGTCTATACTGTATGTATCAGCAGGATTTTGTGGAGAAGGTTTCGGGCACCTATAGATCATTAATACACTGATATAATCCAACAATTTGCTTTAATCCCCATTGCTATAGAGCTAAATACAGTATCAGCAATTCTATCAAAATGCAGCTCTGGATTCTGCCTAGGTTTTTGCATTCTATTTATATGTTTATCATATGGGAACCCAAAATTTGCAACAGTTCATTCCCAGAATTCGGTAAGCAATTTAAAACAAATGAAAGTAATGTTGGATGTGAAGGCAAGTGGCCAGTGAAGAATTAAGCATTCTGTTAAACATGCTTTAAAGGCACTAGATATAATTGGGAGGGGGGGTCTCAAAATGTGTTTGCAAAACTTTTTCTAAAAAAAATTTGTAAAATCGGGGGACTGAGTCAGTAGGTAGAGGTGGAGAAGGAGGGAGGGAGGGAGGGAGGGAAGGGAACAATTTATGGGAAATTTGCATGTTAACAGTGTTAAGGTGCATGACACAAAACCTGTTATCAAATTTCCTACCATTTAATGAAATGGTGTGAACCAAAAGGATATAAGAATGTTGAACTCACTCTTTCTGGCAGCATCACCTGCCAAGCCTTCAGGGTGATTCTGAATAGGGCCCTGTTTGCTGATGAAGGTCAACCTGACACAAGGTTTTGATCCGACATCTGACATATATAGGACATCCCTCTAGCTGGCCCCAGGCACTCTTTGACCAGAAGTTGGCCCTGCCAGACATAATTTTCTTTCCTAGCATCTAAACATTCAAATGCCGTCATTTGTAAGGTGGTAACACAGTTCAGCTTTAGTAGCCAAAAGAGTCGGACAGCTTTAAGTAGCTTAGATTTCGGCCACAGGGAACTGTGACTGGCCCTGGAAATTCTAGAGGTCAGCGAGTACAAGGCAAAGGCATTTAAACATCACATGCAACTCAGATCTTATTTATCTACTTTCAAGAGTTACTGAGTTCTCGGACTGGAATCTGCAGGGTCTACTCAGGGAAGCAAATGAAACAGTAAAGGGAGTTTTTTTTTTTTTAAAAAAATCAACTTAGTTATTATTTGGCTGCTTAGAGCAGAGCTGCATGTTTTGCCAGATTTCTGCAACTTGGAGAGGCCCATTTCATACACTGTAGAAACCCCTGGCGACACTACACTCTTAATGTATTTCTTACCAATGCAGCTGAATCTGGAAAATCCAAAGCAATGGCCTTTTTGTCTGGGAATGAAGGGAGTTGTGGGCCAAGCCAGGGAAAGTTTGAATCTTCAGTAAGGTGTAAAGGATGCACGAGTGGGTGGGTGTTTGGACCAGGGAAGTAATTTGCTGTATAAGAACAGCTGTGTTCCAAGCAAATTCCTGTTTTCCATCTCGTATGTCACAAGATATGCGTCTACCAATTAAATAAGGTCCAAGCTCTTTGAACCACCATATCGTCTCATAAGAGCCTTTAAGATCTTCAGGGGAGGCACTTTCTCTCTCCCACTGCCCTCACAGGCAAAGTGGATGGGAATGCGAGAAAGGGCTTTTTCTGTGACTGCTCACGTACTGTGGAACTCTCTTCCTGGGGAAGTCAGGATGGCTCCTTCTTTGTTGTCTTTTGGGCTGCAGGTGAAAACCTCTCTCTTCCAGCAAACATTTGGGAACTTTGTTAACTATGAAAGAGCTTTTTACAGCACCATGACATTTTTAAATAATAATTTTTATTAAGAGTTTTTCGTAGTACAATAAAATTTACATATAATCTGATGAAAGAAGAAAGAAAAAGCAAGAAAAGAAGAAGAAAAGTAAGTTATAGAAAATAACATAAACAAAAAGAAAGCATAGCTTCTGATTTCCTTTTTGGCAGTTTTACATACATATAGTATAGTCACACCTTCCTCTCTAACACTACATCTTTCACTTTGGTTTTTATGTTGCTAAGTCATTTTCTTTTCTTCAGAAAATGTCCAATCTTTCTGAAATATCTCCAATGATTTTTCCTCTAATCAAAGCAGATAATGTTGTTCATTCCTGCTACCTCAGTCAATTTTGACAACCATTCCTCTATCATTGGTACCGTTAAGTTCTTCCATCTTTGTACATACAACAGTCTTGCTGCTGCGATCATATATTGGACTAATCTCCCATGGTTCTTTTCCAACTGGTCATCCATAACACCCAAAAGAAAAAGTTCTGGTTTCAACTGAATATTAATCTTTAAAATCCCCTGCACCAAAGTATTATGATTTTAACTGCTTCTAATCTTGGCTTTAATGTAATATTTTAAATGGTTTTAATTCTATTGTTAGTTTAACAACAGAATTGCATTTCCCCACTTCCCCACCTGTTCCCCACTCCCCAAGTTCTTTCTTTCCTTTTGGGAGAAAACTGAGGCAAAGAAGCTCTTGAGTAGTTCTGCCTTTTCTCTTCCCCCTGTTCGTACTTGGCCTTCTTCTCCACGCCTTGGAGTGTGGTGGAGTCTCCTTCTTTGGAGGTTTTTAAGCAGAGGCTGGATGCCCGTCTGTCAGGAGTGCTTTGATGTGGGTTCCTGCATGGCAGCAGGTTGGATTGGATGGCCCCTGTGGTCTCAACTCTATCATTCTGTGATTCTAATACTGTTTTAATTGCAGCTTCAGTACATTTTTACAGTATGGCTATTTCCACACTACACATATAGTGCTACTATTCCACTTTCAATCTCCTATGGGATCCTGGGGTTTATAGTTGAGGGAGAGGCATTTAGAATTCTCAGCCAAAGAGCTCTTTGGCCTCAGTAAACTACAAACTCCAGAATTCCACAGGATGTTGAAAGTGGAATAATAGTATTATAATAGTGTAAGAAGGAAATGGCCTATGTGTTTTTTATCGTACTTTGCTGCCTTTTGCAAGCGGCCATGAGCCCCAGTCAGGGAGAAAGGCTCTAAAAACAAAGGGATGGATGAATGGAACAAGAGCTGTATTCTATTAAATTATATCAACACAGAAGCACAACCAGAGATAAACTCCTACCTGCTACCAGTCTTCACTAAACAGGCGGTAAGAAGCCAGTATATTTGTCATCCCAGGGAATGGGCCAGCCTAGATCAGATGTGAGGCTTTTAAGTGCCTGGCTCAAATAAGGAGTATGGGATCAGCTGAGCCCCATCTGTCACTGAAGAAAGTCCACGGGGGCAATTTTCACTTTTCCCATTTATGTGTGTGGTTCTTTAGTTCGTTCAGAGGCAAGATAAAGCCTTTTTTGTTTGTTTGTTGCAGACTCAGAATTAACTGTTTGCCTTCCATATCCAACAAGGCTTATATAACTGGAGTAAAAACAGGCATATGAGGTTAATTGAGTGGTTTGGGGACAAAAGCCATTAAGAAAGTAGCATGGATCTCTATAGCTGCCGTGGTCTTAGATGATTTAAAACAAGGGTGGGCAAATTCTGGGGGGTCCAGAGGCTAATCTTCTATCAGTAGGACCCACTATAGGCTGCACCATCCTGAAAATAAAGAAAGGGGGTGGCAGACAAAAAACTAATTTTGTTATTTTGGAGGGCCAGTAAATGAGAATCCTGGAGTGACTAAAAGAAATATATGGGGGAATGGGGCTCCGGGCACTCCTGGGGATCCTGATGTGTCCTTGAGGCAGCCCCATACACTCTAACATTTCACTGGTGAATACTGAGACGTGCGGCCAGGCAGCATTAGAGGACGGTCAAAACAGCAAAAGTTATGCATGAAGAAGAATACACAAAGTAGAATAGGATGCAGAGGTTTGGTTTTGCCTGAATCTATTGGAAAGGGCAAGATTCCATTTGCTCCTCTTCCCCCCACAACAGAATTAATTGGGCGCAGATTACGATTTCACTTTGAACTCAGTTTGCAGCAAGTGAAGTAAGCCAAAGATAAGCAGGAGGAGGAGAGAGAAGCTGAGGCCATTTCTACTCTACACTGTTCTAGTGTTATTACTCCACTTTCAACATCCTGTGGAATCCTGGGGTTTGCAGTTTAGGGAGGGGCACTTAGAATTCTCAGCCAGAGAGCCCTCTGGCTTCAGTAAACTATAATCCCCAGAATTCCACAGAAAGTTAAAAGTGGAATAACAGCACTATAACAGTGTAGTGCAAAAATTGCCTAGGACATTTTAAAAGCAGCTTGAAAAAGTGGGACAACAGAAAATTACAGTGGCCCCTCCACTTTCATGAGGGTTCAGGGTGCAGAACCCTTGCAAAAGTGGAAAAACCATGACTAATTCCCCCTTCCAGGCGATCTTCCTCACATTCCCTTCCCATTCCCATTTTGTGTGCCAGGGTCAGAGGCAAGGGAATGGGAGGGAGGAGCTCTGGAGGGGACAAGGAAGGTGTGCGACTGCCCCCCCCACTTGCCTTTCCTTTTGCCTCGGCCCATCTTCTCAGCATGGGAGCCAGAAGCAAGGGAATGAGAGGGGGTACTCTGGAGGGGAGAAGGAAGACTTGTGCATGCCTCCTCCTCCCCCCAACCCATCTTCCTTTGCCTTTTGCCTCAGTGTGCATTCTCATCTCTGGGGCCAGAGGCAAAGGAATGGGAGAGGGAGCTCCAGAAGGGAGAAGGAAGGCATACGTGCACATGCCTCCCCCATTCCTTTCGCTTTTGCCCGGGCATTTGCCTTCCTTCTCCACACCAGGCAAACTGCAAGGGAATGGAAGGAGGAGAATGAGGAGAAGGCACACACACACACCTTATGAATAATCAAATTCACAGAGGCCAAACCCACAAATGTGGAGGGAGGACTGTAATCAGGACAATTAGAGCGTATGCAACCCATTGGTTGCAATTTACCCACCCTCTTCTACAGCAAGGGTCTCTGAAACCTCCAAATCAGGATGTCAGAGTTTAAAATCTAAACAAACACTTCTCAGCCTTCACAAAAAAAAGAAAGAAAGAAAGAAAGAAAGAAAGAAAGAAAGAAAGAAAGAAAGAAAGAAAGAAAGAAAAAAAAGGGTTTCTATTTCAGAATAATGCTTACGTAGCCAGAGTCTTGTAAAGTTACTGTCTGGGACTACTACAACCGTCAGATGCCTCCACTGGCTAGGAGATTCTGGGTGTTGTAGTTCCAAACAGTAACTTTATCAAGCTGTTTGCCTAGCATCCAGGGCATCCCACTGGTCTGATTTGGTTTTACAGATAGCGTGTTGTGGGCATCCCTCTCCCCTAGAAATAGGAACAGGTTGCTGTCCTGACGCTGCTTCTTGCCTGACCACAGTAACTGAGAACACATTAGCCTCGCATTAGCCTTGGTTGACCACCCTTATCTCCCACTGTGTCTTTTCAAGTGACTTAGGGTAAAGCCCAGATGGATGCTTTATCCTTCATGATAAGGAAGCAGACAGACCAAGAGCCTTTTGGAAAAAGGCAACTAAGTCCCCAAATTGACTTTGCCTTATCAGGACCACCTGAGCAGCTCAAGATAAAATCATCTTAGCTAACTCTTGCTTCTCTGCAATCCATTGTAAATTCTAAAACCCACACTTAGAAAAAAAAGAAACCCTTTTCTTTTGCTGGGTGATTTTTTTCCCTTTGAAACTCACAATGCTTTGAAACTATTGTTATGATGTGTCTTAAAGTAGTTTCTGACATGCGGGTTTGCTGGAGCTGAAAGTGTGTTATACAGCGAAGATATCCAATGGGTTTCCATGGTTGAGTGGGGAACTGAACCCTGGTCCCCAGAATTATAGTTCAATACTCAAACTACTACACCATGTTGGATATACTTTTATTTTAAAAGACACATTGCTTGGGAGTTCTAAAATGACACACAAATAGGACAGCCCCAGGTATGGCTGCCTTATTATTGGCCACTTTGGTGACTCAGATATTATGACACATTTTGGTTAGGGCTAAAAACTAAGAACAAATCCATCATTTGGGTTGCATCTGGCAATTCACACAGCAAGCAGCAGCTGCAGGAAACTGGAACACATCTCAACCCCTTTGGATGTGATGCTTGGTCCTCTGTTCCCAGTAGGAGTGCCAGATCATTGAGCCTAGCCCTTTTTCTCCGGTCTTGGGGCAAGAGAGAAGAGTCTCCAGGAGAGAGCACAGCTTTGAAAAGCTTTGAAAAGTAAGAGAGAATGTGTGTGTGTGTGTGTGTGTGTGTGTGTGTCATTTGTTAATTTTTTAAATTATTATTTGTATGGCATGCTCTACAACTATGGTTGATCCTAAGGTATCGTGATTAATGACATCACCTGGGTCAACTTCCCATTACATCACAAGAGATCACTCCTAGATCTCATTTTTGGCCCTGGGATGCTTCTGACTTAGCAACTCTAACTGCCACACAAGTGGCTTCTTCCTAAGGTCTACATCAGGGCTAAGTGGCTGTTGCATTCCAAGTGTTTCTTCTTGCAACCTACGCAATCTCTCACCATTGGCTATACTAACTAAAGCTATAGGATTAGCGGGAAAAATACATCCATGGAGGAAACAGGTGCCCATTCTTGCCTTGTGTAAATGAACTTTGCGCTGTGGGGTTTGCCTCTACAGGGGGAGGGGGGGGTCATGCCTTTTTCCAAACCTCAGATGGACTGACTCCTTGGTTGAGATCCTACATTGTCTCAGTGTACCATAAATATCTGTCAGAGGAGTTACGCTATGCTAGCAGTATGCAGTCCCTGTACTGAATACCATGTAGTGTAATGTGTGAGAAATGGTGAATGCACACAGATGTCACCTCACTGCAAAAGGCATAGAGGTAGTATCCCATGTACAATGTGCATTGATACACTACCTTAGGTGTATTACTGTGCCTCTGCCACAGTTTTATGTGCAGATTCTGTTCCCACCACTATCAGCTGGACACATCCATTCTGCATTGTCAAAAAGTCAATCCATGTGCATAGCACAATGTGTACCTACATGGTGTCACTAACTGGAGTTTGCTCTTATCTCCAAGTAAAAGCTGTGAAGGAACATCCAAAGTCTTATTTGTTCTGCTTCTATAACACTGTAAGAGGCAGACCTGACCAAAGATGTTTTGCTGCCTGAAGCAAAGGAGGAGAATCCCACTCCTCACTCCACACACAGTAGTGACCTGGACTGGCAGAGAAAATTTAACAATAATGGGAGAATGTCCTATACTGCACCTGGGGGCAGCAGAGTGGGGAACAGACAAGCCTTTACTGTGGCACAAACTTGCCCTCCCAGAAAAAGAAGGGGGCTGGGCAGAGCTCCCCATTTTTCTTATGGATGGATCTGGCCCTGATAAGAGATAATAATAGAATTCATGTCTTTTCAGCCTTAAGAAGAACTCCAGTGGTGAGAATCAATGCAATCTAGTATGGGGCTATTGAGGACAGCAGACCTGGCAATTAGCACATGACATCTGAAGCAGGATTGCCAGACTGAAAATTGGAAAGGGCCTCTGTACCTGTCATAGTTGTATAAAGAGGGAATTTCATCAGATGTTGCTTCTAATACAACCAGCTAGCAAGCAACACCTACTGAAATTCCCCCTTCCACACAGCCATTAAAGACACAGGATCCCTCTCTGTTTTCATTCTACAAATCCTTAATTTGAAGTAGTCAAAGAAAGGAGAAGGCCTCTCCCCTCCAAATTCCAAACTATAAACCCTTGTGAAAAGAGTTAGATGTACAGGTACATTTACACTGTTTAAAGCTACAACCTGGGATAGTTGCAACAATGGGAGGTCTGTGTCTCTCTGATCCTGGGGAATATAATATTCCCCAGAGGAATATTATAGACTTTCTTTTTAATTATGCCCTCAGAAGCTGAAGAAACTATTAGAAATCTCTCCCCAACACACTCTCTGTTTATTGCTTCTGGTTTGATTTAATATTCTCTTGCTCTTAAAAATTTTGCAGTATCTTGTGAAGCAATTTGGTTGTTGTGGTTGTGGCTGCACAATGCTTTGGAGGTATCATATAATTAGGGAGATGGTATAAACATCTCATTAAAAGGCAGTGAGGTAAACTTGAGTCAATTGACTTGGACTCAAGTCAGACTTAAGTCACTTCAATGACTCGATCTGGACTTGGCAATAAATGACACATTGACTTGATTCAACTTGTGACTGTATATTTTTAGTGACTGACTTGCTACCCTTGGTTCAGTAACATAACTCATTCATCCAGGAACCTTATAACTTGAATAAGACTTCCATCTCTTTTTGCCTACCAAAGCGTGGACACATTTCTTGGAGGGGAACAGTAAATGCATTAGGCAATGGGCTTGAGGCAGAGTTGAGATCTGCTTGGCAGCCTGTCCTTTGCTGCATATTGAAGGAGCCTTCTAAAACTTTTCATAAGAACAGAAGGCAAGACTTGCTCCCAGAGCATAGGGTGTGTATCTCAGAGAACAGCAAATGAGTTAGGCAATGAGCTTAAGGAGGAAGGATTCTTCCTTCTAAAGCTTTAAAAGCTTCAATAATGGGGACTAAGAAGGATTCTATTCCCCAGTTCAGAAGCTGCAGACCCCTTTATGCCCATTGACACAAATACCTCCAGCCTAGCGGAGAGTAAGAAGGATCCTATTCCCCAGTTCCAAAGCAGCAAATGTAATGCAGCACTCACAAAGCAGCACTCACAAATGTGGAGGGTTAACTCTGCTTAAATTATTAAAACTGACTTTATTCAACTCTGTTCAGAAATTCTTAAATATAAGTTGGGATTTAAAGTGGACTCCCAGACTTGAGACTTGACTTGAAAGTACCTTGCAAGGACTTGAGACATGGAATAAAAGACACCTCTGTTAAAAGTGGAGTAAAGATCTGTGTGCACATCTATCAGGGCCAGTCCTACCATAAGGCAGAGTGAGGCAGCTGCTTTAAATGGCAGGTGCTGGGAGCAAGGTTGCTAGAATGAAAACTGGCCAAAACTGGAGTGACTTTCTATGCCATCTATGCCATTAATGGCTACACAGAAAAGAGAAGCAGGTTACTTGGTTGCATGACAAGCAACATCTGATGATCTTTTTTCTTCTACACAGCCATTTGAAAGTACAGGAATCCTCTCTGGTTTTCCCTCTGGAAACCTGAACTGGGAATCTCCTATTTAAAGCAATTGGAGGAGAGAGTTCAGTGCTAAGCAGCTTGCCTTTTTACTTTTGGCTCTGGTGGAGGATACTGACCAAAAACAAGACTTGAAAAAAAGGTTCAGGGGTCAATCTCATTGGCTTTTGCAAAGAAATGGGAGGGCTGCCATTTTGTTTTTCATCTCAGGCAGCAAAATGTCTTGAGCCAGCCCTGCCACCTGTCAAATCACAGGGTTCTAGAAAGAGCTGTAGTTTAGTTCTCCTAGTTTAGAAACCTCTGAGAAACTTTCTCCCAGGTATGTCACCTTCTGGTCTTCTGTCGGATGCAAGGGGAACACAAGAGCACTTCTAAAAGTGAAAACAATGCACTGTCATCAAAAAACCCAAGGTCTAAAAATGCCAACTCAGCTGTAAGAGGCCCATGACAACCGCCTGTGGGCTTCCCATAGGCAAAGAATCTCCTTGCTCTCGGTCACAGCAGCTATCATTTCATTTTCTGGAGAGGCAAATATCATCCTAGGCAATCCATACCCCAAAAACCTCAAATAAGTGTGTGCCTTGGTGGTGGGGGGCTATTTCAGAGTTTTGAAATGTCACTGTTTGGACTGCAGCTCCCAGAATCCTCAGCTACAGGATTCTGGGTGCTGTAATCAAGTAATCTGAGCTTACTTGAATTGTATATACAAGCATGCAGGGAAGGGGCACAACAAAAATTTGCTCCAGTCATTTTTGTCCCTTCCACTGTTGGAAGTGGACTGGGAAGGGAGAAGACGTTTGCGGCAGAAAACAGAGTGAGTTTGACATCCCCCACTTCCCTTTTCTTACTCTTTTTCTTCAGCGAAGGCAGAGTCCACTACACTCCAGTTTACACCAGGTATTGGGGGGGGGCAAAATGAGAGCATTACCCCCCAAATAAGAATTCTACCCCTCCCCATGACATTGTCCTTCAGTACTCAAATTTGTGTCACTGCAGAGAGTGAGACACTGAACATTGTTCACACCTGGAATCCTTAGATTCTCCTACATTTGAATTCCCTTGGTAATTTTACCTTGTCCTTTTTCTTGGATGCTTAAACTATATTTTTCAAAATGCTCAACTGAAATTTTAAGTTACTGCTTTGCTAGAGATTTGGAGATTGAAATAAAACATCTGTAGGGCAGAATTTTTACTTGGAGGGGGAAGGCAATGCCCTCCTCCCCCATTGCTGTACCCCTGATTTACACACAAATGGGAAGAAACACATGTCCATCACAACTAGAGTTCCCAGTTCAGGATCTTGAGTTTTCTGAGCCGAAACTTTAAACACAGAGACAGCCCTTAGTCATTTCATCAAGCATTATGCACAAAGTACATGTTGCTTTCCTATTTGAGGAGACATGATAAGGAACTTTTAATCTGGTCTACTTACTTATAGCCTGAAGGCAGATGCAGAGCAGACCAGAGGGTAAACTCTTGCACCACAACAACTGGGGGAGGAGTAACTAAGACACCCCCAGGAGCTTTGCAAGTTGCAGCAACCAATTAATGAATCCTTGCAATCTGAAGCTAGCTACCACTTTACTAGGAAAGCTGGAGATTTGCACCCAGCCCTTTCCTCTTGCCTGGATCTGATCCCTCACCCCCAAAAATGTGAAAATCTGCACCCCTGTCTCCCACCCGGAGAAAACCCATAAAAACTGGAGGCTTCAGTCTAGGCCCTGAGATCTAGCAACCCTAATAACCATCATTCTGCTTTGGTCCTCAGCAAAACTAATCTGAGAACACAAGGCTACGAAAAACAGGGGTGAGGAGGGTAAATGTCAATTTTTGAAAAGGTGGGAAGAGGAGGAAGGGGAAAGTTGAAACATCCAATTAGTATCAAGATGTTCTAAATGAATGAAATGAAAGAATCGGCCGTCTTGGACTGCGGGGTCTCCAGGGCCATTTTAGAGGAAGAGTTATTGGTTTAACTGAAAAGCTATCCCCATCCCTATATAAATAAAATCACAAAAAGTGGACTTTTGGCATTTCACAGCATATCCATAATTCCTGACCATAGTTCTCCAATCAGATATTCCCCGCTATAAGCTATTAAACATTTGGGAATTAAAGGATGAAGGCGGATTTCATTTGATGACCTCGCTCTATGAGATTAAGATGATTACGCCATGTGAAACTGAGACAGAAATTAAACCAAGAGAACGACACTCTCCCCTCACTATCTGTATTAGTTTGGTGGATCTTTCCTGGTACCTGATTGCAAGTTTCAACACAGAACAGTGGACGGAAGGAGGGAGAACAATCTACCAGAGAAGAAGACTAAACGTTACAGTGTGCATGTATATTTCTCCAGGGCCAATAACTACATTATTAGCTTCTCTAGCAGGAATAGGAGTTGCCCGTTCCTGACTCGACACTGGGGGAAAAAAAGCAGAAGAGGTTGTTTGTGAGCAGGGACTATTTATAAAATTAACAGATATGAGTTGGCCTTAAGCACAAGGCTTGTTGAGAAAGTCCCTTGTTGCATTTCTCACGACCCTGGGGCAGGAGGAACTTTTAGACTCAAGAGAGTAAAAATTCATGAAAAAAAAAACATTTTCGTACTTCTCGGGAATACATAGGAATTGGCTGAGTGGCTTTTAACTCTCACTGTGCCAAATGAAAAGGAAAGAATCTATTTTAAAATAACCATCATAATAAGGTGTAATTGGCAACAGGGATTGAATGTAGAATGTGACTGGCAGGAGGACTGAATGAAAAATTATAGGACTATAATTCCACTTTAGCTGCCATGGTTCCATCCCATGGAGTTCTGGAATTTGTAGTGAGAATTGTCAGCCAGAGAGCTATAGTACCTCACCAAAATACATATCCCAGGATTCCACAGGATGTTGCCATGGCAATTAAAGTGCAATCACAATGCTACAACTGTGAAATGTTATAGGGCCAAGAATGGGATATGAAAAATGTGGCATAGTTTTCTGTAATTCTGTTCCCTCGGGGTTGAGAAGAGGCAAATACTGGAGAGCACCCAACAGAATCCAAGGAGAAAGGAAAGATACCAACAACAAACATTTCCAAGTGCTCAGTGAATAGTTTTTATTTTATTTTAAAACAAGCCCAGGCGTCTTCTAAAATAAAATAAAAATAATCCATTAAGCACTTGGAAATGTTTTTATCTCCCCTTTTCCCCTCAGATTTCCTCAGGGTTGGACTTGAATATTTTGGTGTGCCAAACAGGTACCCTACCACTGAGTTTTATTCCGTCTTCTCTGTGCAGAGAGGACCAAGGCATTTTGCTGCCTGAGGCAAAGATGATGCTCATCCACACTTTGTCAACAGAAGCTGTTGGATTGGTGCCCAATGTCTGCCTCTTAAATCAACTACCTTGTACTGCCTTATGATAGGGCTGTCCCTGCCTCCGAGAAGCTCTTTCTTAAGTCAGCATCATCCCTCCCTTCCTGTCCCATTTTACAAAAGCTATAAATTTCAATCATTCCACTGAAGACTGGGGGCAAGGAGAAACAGCTCATATTACTCCCCCATCCTTGCCATGGATTAGACTGAACAAAGCCTAGTGACACTGCAAGCTCTAGGGTCTGACTGTAGAAGCTGTACACAGAGCTCCCTGGTCAAGTCAACCAACAACTAGGATTGTATCATCACACAGTCTGTAACAGGCACGCACCTCCAAGCAAACAGAGCAGAAGAAACACGTGATGATAAGTGGCGCCGCGCAGTTCACTAATTTAGGTGAAATCCATTGACAGCAAAGTCAACACTAGGCCGTAAGATGTTGATCACGGATCCAAGAGCAGCTGCTTGTACTTAGAGGTGAAAAGAAGATGGAGATGGATGTCACGTGAGAGGCTTTCTGGAAAATGCTCGATACACAAATGTACAGTTGTTAGATTTGAGAGACACTAAGACTCTTGAACATTTGGAGGGGAAGAAATCCAGAATTTGTCTCAAAGATGATGCTTCTTTGCGATTACACAGATCTTTTGTTTGGGAAGACGTATGTCATTTTAATAAGAATTCCTTAAAAATTCTGCAAATAATTATTGGGCTGTCTAGCAAACAGATCAATGGATGTCAAGTGCTAGGAATTTGGCAGCAGGCTTGCTATTCCTCAGTATTCTCACAGAGTACAGTGTTAGCGCTGCTTAGCACTGGCTAGATTCGAGCCACTCAGTTTAATGTTGCAGGTGGACCTGTGTCTTAATTTTACATTGCTTTAAAGTAGTGATGTTTTGATATGGTAGCTTATTCATTTTTCAACTTTTTTGTTACTAATATTTAATGCATGCACCTTGTTTCAATTTACCAATTTACCAGCCCCTGGCCGGCCCCTCCCTAAACTGCAAACCCTAGGATTCCATAGGATGTTGAAAGTGGAATGATAGCGCTATAACAGTCTAGTGCAGAAATGGCCACAGTTAAGACTGCTGGGAGAGAATGGTAGACCTGGGATAGAAATGTGTTTCCTTATATCTTTCTGGTATGGGACAACAAATAATTTGAAAAGTTTTCTCTCTTCTGGGCAAGATTATGACAGTTTTTGTGCATTTCTGATGTTTATTTTTTTCCTTTTTTGTAACAGGGACTTTTTTTTGCTACAAATGTCTTTGTCTAAAAATACTTGGTTTCTACACAAAATCCAACATATTTAAAAGACATTGTTTTTTCTTACAAAAACATTGTCCTGCAATGTTTTAAAAAAAGTTCTGACATACTTGAAAGCTTATGGTATTTGATGAAGCAAGAGAAGTATTTTTTTAATTTATTTTTCTTTCTATATCTAGTCTGGGATAGCAGGCTTATTGTAAAATTTACTCTTTTAATTCCAGGGTAGAGAGGAATCCAGTTAATATTATCATTTGCCATGTCTGCACCATTTCCGCACTAGACTGTTACAGCGTTATCATTCCACTTTCAACATTCTATGAGCTTTATTTGCTCATGCTATATTCATGCGACGAATGGAGAAGCTCTAGCCCAGGGCTTTCCAAATGGTGTGCTGTGACATGTTAGTGTGTCACCTGAAGTGTGTAGGTGTGTCGCCTACAATCTTGGAAATGTATGTTATTATTTATAAATCATATATTTTTAAAAATATATGAAGGTTTTCATGAGATATGTTGTGTCCCCATACATTTTGTTATTACAGTTTATGTATGTGTTTGTATCTCTTATAAGGGGTTAGTTTAATCTCCAGTTTCCTAGTAAAACTGAACTACTGTGTCGCAAAATGATGCATGTCTAAAAGAGTGTCACCAACATGAAAAGTTTGGAAAGCTATGCTCTATCCTGTGGGCTTAACATGGCCCATAGGAAATCACCACTTGCCTACTAGCTTCCAAAGGATCTTCTCTCCAGTGAGTGATCAGAGATAACGGATTTCCTCTCTTCCCTCCTATGCTGCTGCACTGAGGCTTTGAAAAGTTTCCTTTAGTGGCTTTGACATAGGGTCGCTAATGTGTTCCACCAGAATCAGCTTAATCTCTGGGCTTAAAAAAAAAAAAAAGATTAAAGGTTCCTTATACTTGGTTCAAGCCTTGTCAATAGGTAAGGCTCAAATCTCTCTATTGCTCTTCCCCTCTGCCCAGTTTAAAATGCTATAATAGCATCAGAGCTGGCCATAAATACACCCAAACCATTCCCTTGAGAGAAATTCCTTGAAAAAATACCAAAAAGTTTCCAGCGCCATGGCTTATAGTCATCATTTCCATCTCCTTTTAAAGCTATCAGGCTATTGCCACTTCCGTTACAGAGAGGCTGTTCTGCAAATAAAAAGAACTTATGCTTCAAATGTTGTCTGTCACGTAGAGCTGGGGAAGGAGGCAAAGATGACAGGGACTTAAGACAAACAAGGAAGGGCAAGGCTTGTGGCTGTGATTTAAATGGTCAGCTTCTTCAAACCATGACCCCCACATTCAATGTTTATAACATGGAACCTGGATTTAATTTTGCCATGGGTCACCCTGTTCTCACACCTCCATCCACACTCCTCCTAAATTATACCATCTGCTCTGGACAACCTTCACCAGAGGCCCCTTTGCATTATACATTATATTATATTATACATAGCATTATAGCGCCATGATTCCACTTTAACTGTCATGGCTGCATCCTATGGAATTCTGGGGTTTACAATTTGCTGAGGTACTAGAGTTCTCTGGCTCAGAATTATAAATAACACCTTCCCAAACTGCATATCCCAGAATTCCGTAAGATGGAACCATGGCAATTAAAGAGGAAACATCCGGTATTGTGAAAAGCCCCAGATCTTAAGGAAGACACTGTGCACAAGTCAGAGTTTGGAAATTTTGCTTTTTTTGGACCACAACTCCCATGATTCCTCCAGCCAGCATAACCAGTGGCCATGCTGGTTGGGGGACTGTGGGTGTTCTAGTCCAAACAAATAACTTCCAAGCTCTCCCTTTGGCTCATAGCCAGGTTGCTAGTGTGGAAACTGGAGAAGGCTCTTGCACCTTTAATGCTTGTGGAGAAGTGGGACTTTTAGCAGGCATTGCATAAGAAGCAAGCTCTGCTAAAATCCCCTCTTTTAGCAAACCATTAAAGGCACAGAGCCTTCTCCAGTTTTCTACCTGGCAATTCTACCCATAAGCACTCTATACATGGCTGACCCTGTTATAAGGCAAAGTAGGGCAGTTGCCACACACAGTAAGATATTGGGAGGCAAGGACTAAGTGTGCCTAGTGGTTTGTCAGGCGCCTGCTGCCCCAAGTTAGCCTACTACCTTCAATTTTGGTAGAAGATGCTGTACCAGACAAGGTTGCTGGGTCATCAGCATCCTGGTTCCTGAGATTACAGGGTTAAGACCTGACACCTGGAGACAATGTCTCATGGTGTCACCAGGGCAGTGCTGGTGAAATATATTTGAAAAATAGTTTGTTTTCAGGACAGTGCTCTCACCCTGAGATACCTCCCTTTGCTGAGGAGCCAGCCCCCAACACCTGGGAACCCTCTCCCACTTATAGCACTTCTATACATGGAATCAAAATTAAGCACCCTCTTATCCTTTAGCTCAGGAGGCACAATGGTTTGGGTTGCATTTGGCTATGTACTATTTACAAAATTCCTACACAGACCCTTGAGGCATTTAACCTAATAATCCCTGCAGCAAATGAAATTTTGCACACATAGGAAGGGAGGAAGTCCTGCACATCACTGTTCAAACACATGGGTGGAAGTTAGACTTAGATATACTTAGAGAAGACCAACTGAAACCTATGGATAGAGTTTGTCATGGGCAGAGACCTCAGAACTGTTTTTAAGGTGATAACAGTGGGGAAAATACACTGGTAGGCAAGTTATTATTAATTTTGCCTACTTGCAATAGGAGAGCATCCTTAAATATGAAGATTCTTACAAGCATGACAGCCAGCATGGTATAATGCTTTGAGTGTTGGACTGCTGTTGCCATTATTGTTGTGTGCTTTCCAGTCATTTCCAATTCATGGCAACCCTAAGGCAGACCTATCACAGCATCTTCTGGGGCTGAGAGTGTGTGATGCACCCAAGGTCACCCAGTGGGTTTCCATGGCCAAGCGGGGAATTGAACCCTAGCTCCCAGGGTCACAGTCCACAACCTTCTGTTCTGGGGGCACTTGAGCCCAATATGGCAAAATGGCAAAAGTTCATAATGGAGAAGAGCACACAGATTAGGAGACACTACAGCACCTTGCTTTTGCCCAAGTCTACTGGGAAGGGCAAGATTCCATCCCCTCCCCTTCTGTTGACTTAATGGAGTGCAAAAAACTTTTGCATTTTTAACTCAGTTTGCAGCAATGGAAGTAAGGTGAGGACAAAACAGGAATGTGGGAGGAAGAAAGAGAAACTGGGACATTTTAAAAGCAACTGAAAAAGTGGGGTGATAGAGGATTAATCAAGACTATCCCTGACAAACTGGAACATTTGGGTGGTATGGCCTGTGGTCACAGTTAATAGAAGTTCCATTGACTTCTATGGGTCTATTCTAGGGGAGTGAGCCAGTGCAGTGTAGTGGTTTGAGGACTGGACTATGACACTGGAGACCAGGGTTTGAGTCTCCAGTCAGCCATGGAAACTCATTGGGTGGTCTTGAGCATATCACCTACTCTCATCCCCATGAAAACCCCATGATAAGTTCCCCTTAGGGTTGCCATAAGTTGGAAACACACAAAACAGCAGCAACAAATCCAGTGGGATGGGTCAATTGAGGTCAGTCTGGGTTCCAGTTTCCTGGACCCTCTGGAAGCTGCAGAGACAGACAAAATGCCAAAAAAGCAAAAAAAAATAAAAAAAAATAAGAGCATAGCCTGGTGTGACAAATGGGGTTTCTGTAGGTTAAACAGTGCAGGAGGGCCCTGCAATCCATTTAAAGGTGGATCATCTTTCCTGTCTTTCCAAGAGGCTTTCAGGAGAGGCAGTACATCTTTTTTCTTTTTGGTTGAGGAGTCTGGAGGGGTTGAAGGCTGCAAAACAGTTTTTGGGAAGTGCATACTTTAAAGTAAGAATGAATAAGTCTGGAGTTAAACCCTTGAGGTGTGCTAAGCTCATAAATATACTCACTAAAGACAAAGGAGCAAACATGTTTGTATATGCACTAGTGTTACAGGGTAAAATAAGGGACAAGGCTCCTGTCCCTTTAACAGTTGCTTAGAACAAGGGATTTCAGCAGGTGCGTACTGCATTATAAGCAACACCTGTTGAAATTCTGTTGTCCATGTAACCATTAAAGGGGTATGACCCTGGTCTCGTATTTTACCTGGCAACCCTAGCATGCACACATGCATTCAAACATACAGAGGCCCTGTAGACACGTGCACACATTTGTATGTACAAGTGCTTCCCTCAATCCTGTTTTATTAACAGGTGACACACACACACACACACACACACAATACAAATCACCCATTTTTCTTGGCCTTTCAGGGCTGCAGTTGTAGCTATGGACTAGAACATGGGGGATGCTGCAAGGATTAGCTAAGCATTCTCTCACTGAGTTTACAGAAACTATTTGCAGCAATATTTGCTAACGGCCCCAACATTTACACAATGCTGTACAGAAAGATTAGCAGCTGCCCTGTGAGGAATCATTTAGAGTCTAACTTATACCAAGACAAGCAAACAAGAGAGCAGTTCAAAGAAGGGCACCGGATAACAACAACAGAAAAACCAGCAATGATCCAGTGAGTGCCTTTTCCTGACCTTTTTCATCCAAAAGTTCAAAGCCCTTTGCGTGCATTTTAATACAGAGGCGAGGAAGGTATGGCCCTGTAGTTCTTGCCAGGCTACAGCTCCCATCAGCCATAGGCAGCATAGCGAGGGATAGTGGAAGCTGCAGTCCAGCAACATCTGAAGGACCACAAGCTGTCAGTTCTTACGTACGTGTACAACGGACAGAAGTGATGCAGCCAGCTACATACACGTGCCCTATGCATTGATAATGCTTAATATAAAATAATTAATTAATTAGTATTTTTCCAGCAGATGAAGTTAGCAATTGAATGTGTGCCTTTAAGCAAGATGATGGGTGTTACCGTATAACCAAGGGAATATGCTTTGAGCAGTAAAAGGGAACTGTCTTGTGAGCAGGATGTGAAAAAATATAAGGAGACACCAGAGTGAAGAACAACACGTTACTGGCTGGCCTGTGCTGGAAGATAAAGATTTTAACTCTCTGACAAGAAAAAACAGCAAGCACTGTAGCTCTAGGGCAGGGCTTTCCAAATGGTGTGCCGCGACATAGCAGTGTGTTGCCTGAATTGTGTAGGCGTGTTACCTACAATCTTGAAAAAGTATGCTATTATTTATAAATCATATATTTTTAAAAACTATTTGCAGCAATATTTGCTATTTTTTAAAAATATATGAAAGGTTTTCATGAGATATGTTGTGTACCCATACATTTTGCTTTTACAATTTATGTATGTGTCTGTATCTCTTATAGGGGGTTAGTTTAACCTCTGGTGTGTTAGTTAAACCTGGATTACTGTGTCGTGAAATGATGCATGTCTAAAAAAGTGTGTCACCAACATGAAAAGTTTGGAAAGCTCTGCTCTAGAGATTAGTAAAAGGCTGTGTCAGCCTTTTTTATTTATTTATCATTTTTATACAAATCATAAATTTGAAAATCCTTTACAAAAATTTTTCTATCGTACTTCAATATTTACACATGTAAATTTACTGCATTTCAATAATGTGCGTTTTTGAAGGGACAAGGAGAATATAAATTTCAAATGGAGAATGTGTTCATCACTGACTTTTTCTGGAGAACACAAAATTAAAAGTCAGTCCGGTTGTACAACCATTTTAATTAAATAAGCCTTCTTACCCTACTCAATCTCTCTGAGTTGTTTTTTTCCATTGGCTTTATAAACTCAGGGACAGGCAGATTTTGCGGTAACAGCATGCTTGGCATTACAATCTATACACAGTCATAAGTTTCAATCACAGAGTCCATTAGCTGGGGCTGCACAAACAGAACTTGGAAAGTCACTTTAAAAAGTAATTTAGCTTCCATAACATCACCTAACAAGTAGTTAGTTACCATTAAGATTACAATTTTCTTTTTAAAATTATCATTTCCTCTTTATTCCAAAATAATTAAACATTTTTAGTTCTTTAAAACAAATTTAAAAAACAAAAACAGAAGAATGCTCCAAGCCACTGAGCTGTAGTAAATCTAACTAGGGAGGCCACCTCCCTATTTCACTATGCAACTGGCTTAAAAATGCAAAAGTTATTTCCTGGCTCTGTTAAAAACACAATACAGTTAACAAAGTAGATGTGTTCCTAGGCATTACTTCTTTAAAAGAAAATCTGGTACCTGAGGCAGAAATAATATGGAAAGAATAGAGGCAGATTCCTGCACCACAAAAAATGTTTGAATATGTCCCAGCAAATGTTTTGTTCAAAACTAACAATATGCCCATGTGAAATGAAACAACCAGGTCAGGTATGCCTTGCAGAGGTAGACAAAAATATGTTGAAACTTCTGGAGACCACCTGAAAGCTCCTTCCAAAATGCATCTGTTGTTTTTTTTCACCTCCACGCTCCTTATGATTTGCATTTTGTTGGCCAGACTTACAGATCTACACTTTTTAAAAATATTCTCTATTTTGCTGTCCTGTTTTGATGTCCATGCATGCTCAGAAAGGGATTCGGAAGACAGCCGCTCTTTACCTTGTCTGTTGTAGGCAGGCACACACGTTAAGAGCAGCATTGGCTAGAGCAGAATCCCATTATTTCCCAGCTCAAGCTTCCTTGCATTGTTTCCTGCAGATACACTGCTGCAACCTAGTAGTGAAAGTCTGCTTCTCCAGCCCTCCTTCCCCATCCTCCCAATGCCAACGCAGTTAAAAAACTCACTTGCTGGACAGAGGACAAGGAGGAAAAGCACAGGCTAGGCAAGCATAGACGTACTTTGCAAAAAAAAAAAAAAGACGATTCTTTGTCAGAGACTTTGTTAAGTGAGATATACCTACATACAGAACATGCCATGTCTTATCATTCACTGAAGGTCTGCAAGCATAGAGCACTGTGCAACACTGAGAGCTAACCTGGGGACATAACCATGCTCAGGGCTGGAGCTCACAATAGCACTCTGCCTGGTACAAAGTTCTAAATGAAAAGATAGGTAGCACTACAGAATATACAGAATCAGAAGTTACTGAGACATAATCTAGTCCAACACCCTACCAATGCAAGAAATCTGCTGCTACAACTTTTCTCTTTACATGTCAAAAATGCAGCTGCCGCCTTATAAATTCTTAACTGGGAATAAGACATGCTGAGTTCAATGCGGCTTACTTCTGAGCAGATGTGTAGGATTGCAGTGTGCGCTAAGTAGCCTGTGTGAACTGATACAGATCTGCTCAAAATATGCTTCTCTGCTTCTCCTGCATGAGTAGAGCAAAACATATGAACCACAAACCTAGAATCTTAATCTTGCACAGAACCTCACAAATGCATATAGCACTTTGCTTGTAAAGCCACAAGTTAGATTGACCAGATATTCAGAGTTGCGCAGGTGGTACCAGTGCCTGGGTGAGTGTCAACAATGTCAAAATTTTTCAGCAAATCCTTATAATAAAAATATAAATAAGAAATTGTGAAATGTATATAGGGCTGATCTCAATAAACACTTCACTTACAAGAAGTTTCTTTGCAAGTATGTATATAACTTCTACTTCACGTCCAGGTTATTGAAGGACCATGTCTTTCCTTATGAACCTGCCTGTGCTTTGAGATCTGCTGAGGAGGCCCTTTTTCTGTCCCATCACCTTCACAGGTAAATCTGGTAGGAACACAAGAGAGAGCCTTCTTAGTGGCTGATCCCAGGCTTTGGAACACTCTTTCCAGAGAAGTTAGACTGGCACCTTCTCTACTTTTTCTTCTCAGACAAGTAAAGACTTTTCCATTTCAACAGGCATTTCATGACAGCCCCCTCCTGCCTAAACTAAGTGTTGGATTTTTCTATTTTTTGCGCTGGTGTGTGTGTGTTTACTGGTTTATGTTTTAATTGGTTTTAATTTTTTGATCATTTAATGTTTGACAGTGTGTTTTTATTCCATTGGAAGCCACTCTGAGTCCTAAACGGGGGAAAAGGAGGGATAAAAATAAAAATAATGTTGATGGCAGTAACAATTGTTATTTTTGTTACTGTTGTTTTAAAAATTGTTAGCCATTTTTTTAAAAAAAAAAACTGGTCTGGAAAGGACAGACATGAATCCAGGAGTTTTCCATACTAGTTCTGGTACTTACTACAAGTCAAATAATCAGTCAAACATAGAAGCTGCAATTCTCCCATGATTGTTTTTGCTGTTGTTCATTACAAGAGAAGAAAAGAAAAGCTTCTGAATGAAAAGAAAAAGATGCAAACAAGATCACTTGTTGTTTTATCAAGTTCAGCACCTTTACAAATCTCTACAGTTGTCACTGAACAAGTAGGGTGATAAGAAAGCAATTTAACTATCACACAAGCCCTTCATCCTTCTTCCCAGAGAGGGGATCTAAGACTTCTTCACACGTTATGCCAAGTCTGCCACTGAGTCTGTATAATACAGTAAAGCATACGAAACTGCCTTGTATCAGTTTGTCCCTCTTAATACTGAAGAGACTAGTGTGTCCCGAAGTGAGGTGATGGTTAGAGAAGGGGTGGCTTCTAGATGTTCTTCAGCTGAAACTCCCGGAAGCTTGAGCCAACATGGCTGAAGGACAATGATGCTGGGAGCTGCAATCCAACTACATCCAGAGGGCCACATATTGCCTTGGTTAGAGTGTTAAACTGGGAGTTGGGGGAGCCAGGCTGTGGTCCTGTTGGCCGGCGTAACTACAGTAGCATAGATGGTGGAATGGTAGGGATAAAATGGCCATAGAGAAGATTCCAGATCTAGATTCTAGTCTCCCACAGAACAACTTCACACCAGTCACTCTCTTGGGCTGATGTGGTTTGCAGAGTTCTTGGCCATTTCTGCATAGACTGTTACAGTGCTATTATTCCACTTTCAACATCCTATGGAATCCTAGGGTTTGCAGTTCAGGGAGGGGTCTTTGAACAGAAGAGGAAGTGGAGACCTTTGAGGCTCCTCCCTAAACTGCAAATCCCAGGATTCCATAGGATGTTGAAAGTGGAATAATAGCACTATAACAGTCTAGTGCAGAAATAGCCCTTGTTGGGATGAAGTGAACAGAAGGAGAACTACTGTTGCAGAAGAGGTGGGATATTAATGTAACTAATGGATAAGTACAAGCTTGAGACTGGCTACTCTCAGTGGTGCTCTTGGTCTGAGGCAGAGAAAGGTCATTCCCATCACCTACTACCTGATCCAGTTTTTTAAACTGGGGATGTGAATCTAGGGCCTTCAGCATGTAAAACATGTGCTCAACCAATAATTCCAATTTCAGATAAGAATCTCTCTGACATCTTTGTGACTAACAGATTTATTGTATAATGCACTTTTCTGAACACCCATTTACTTCTTCAGATTTATGGGGTATAATCTAAGAGTTTGGATATATAGCCAGTGCACACAGGTAGGAACTATAATGTTAACAATGAGTTCAGGGTGAATTTCAGAGACCAAAATACTGGTGGTAGCAATTACATTACTAACACTGTCCATTCATGAAACAGTTACTGTAATGATTCAAATATCCTGCCAAAAGGACCTTTTGCATGCCCTCATGGGAGCTGTAGGCCAAAGACATTTAGAAAGCCAAAGATTCTCAATTGTTAATATATCCTTATCTCTTCCCTCCAGTTGGTTTTTTTGGTTGGGGCTGATGGGAGTTGTACATCTGGCAAGTGAAAGGCTGGAGAAAGTTGGAGCCTCAAGCAATAAAAAACAAGTGATACTGCAGATTCTGCCATGTTCCCCCAGCTGAATCTCACTGGCTGAAGACCAATGATCTGAAATGTCCCCAGTGCATCATGTAGGATGGATCCATAGACAATTAATAAATAATTTGATGCACAAATAAGGAGCAGCTAAGGAGCTGGGATATGGTAAACAAACCGTCTGGAATCACAGACACAACATAGTTTCAGTCCACCTGCTTTATAATGCACAACCTCCCCACCCCAGTTATATCCAAGTGGTGACTGTGGGACCCATTTCGTATTTGTTTACTCCTTAGAACTCAGTGACCATGAAACTCAAACAAAAGAACAACACTTCATAGAAGCATTGAATTGGAGATTTGGAAGGGGCCCCATGGGCCATCAAGTCCAAACCTCCACTCAGGTCAGGTTCTCTGGCTGAAGCACTCCCAGCAGGTAGCTGTCCAGCCTCTTTTTGAAGACTAGAGAAGGAGGCATCACCAGCACTCTAGGCAATGGTTTCACTGCCAAACCACTCTCATTGTCAGAAATTTCCTTCCAATGTTCAATTGAAATCTCCCCTCCTGTAATTTAAATCCATCAGGCCTAGTTCTGTTCTCTGAGGCAGCAGACAACAAGGCTGCACCCTCCTTTTTGGGGCAGCCCTCGAGGTATTTAAAGACTGTGAACATATCACCCCTTAATCTTCTCTTCACCAAGCTGAAGACGCCCAGCTCCTCATACATTTTGGTTTCCATACCTTTTATCACCCTCGTTGCCCTTCTCTGAACCTACTCCAATGTATGTATATCCTTGGTAAAATGAGGCACACAGAACTGAATACAGTACTCCAGAATAGCCCTTGCCAGAGCACAATATAGTGGGAATAGTACCTTAAACACAGTGTAGATCTCCTTTCCAGGAGACCGTTTATTTAATTATCTGGGATTTTAGCTTAGCTTTGGAATTCACTTTCCAGTTTCAGATGTTTTATTTCTTTCTCATTTTTTTAACATGTTTTGCAGTGTCCGAACCACCTTCAGCTATCAGAAAGGTGGCTGACAAATGTGGAAAAGAGATTAGAATAAAACAAACACTCAATTCTAGCCATTGTCTGGATGGATTAGGAAAAACCGTGGGAGTAGAACTTGACCAGAGAGATTACCTATAGTGGCTCTTTATAATCAGGCAGTAAATGAAAGACATAGATGGCACAGGGGTGAAAATCATTCACTGTAGACAACTGGTAGTCAAAGTGGTAGTCCTTGGGCCAGTGCCAGTCCCTGAGCCATCAGCCACCAGTCTGCAGTGAGTTTTCGGGAAAGAAAGAAACAGTTGTAGGCAATGGGCATGCATATGCCGCCAGTCTCTGCCACCTTCAGAACAGTAACCTGCTGGTCTGAGCTATCTAGTACCTTACTTCATACCTGAATGCCCTGAAAAACACATCTGAAGCACCAGGGCTGTCGCTACCACTGGGCAGAACGAGGCAACCACCTCAGGTGGCCGAGTGGGGAGATGGGACTGCCACAGCCAGTCATCTTGAGCCCCTTGGCCATTTCTGTTTGTTGAAGGAAAGAGTTGTCCATGCCACCCTGAAAACTTCTCTGTTGCCTTTAGGCAATGAGAACACTGTCGGATGCCAGGCTAGCTGGTATTCAGATGTGACATGGTAAAGGGAACTGTCCTATACTTTGCCACAAGCAGCAAAATGTCTTGGGTCAGCCCTGTCAAGCATACCTAATTTACAGAATGGTTGCAATAGTTTTTATTCCCCCCCCATCTCACAACAATCCCGTGAAGAACTAGGAGAGTTCTTTTGGGTGGGTGAGTGGGTTCTGAAATAAGATGTACTAGCAGGACTGGCAAGAATTGCCACTGGCAATACAGGGACCTCTCCATAATGGTTCTGTCCCTACCAAGAGACAGTTGGACTCCACTGAAATCTTTCCAAGCCAGAGCCAACATGGTATAATGGTTTAAGTGTTGGATCAGGACATTCCCTGCTCAACCACAGAAACCCACTGGGTGACCCTGAGCAAGTCACACCCTCTCAGCCTCAGAAGGCAAGGAAACCCTCCCAAATGAATTCTGAACAAGAAATCCCCTTGGCTTACTTTAGGGCGCCATAAGTCAGAAATGACTTGAAGGCACACAACAAGATGTGCTACCAAAAAAGGAGATTGGAAAGAACAGCACGGCTCTCCAGAGGGAACAGAATTGATGGAACACATGGAAAGAAATGAAACGAAACCCTCTTTATGTCGCATAGTTATAAGGCAAAGGCCCACCTGAATCAAAAGGTCTTTAACTGCTGGCAGAAGGAAAGGAGAGAGGGGACCAAGCCAACCTCTCTTGTCTTGGGGAGCTTCACAACCTGGGAACAGCCCTTAAGAGGGCCCTCTCCTGGGTTTCACGGGAACCAATCTACTTCAGTGTAATGGAAATGGACTGATATCCATGAAAGTTCATGCTAAAATATAAATCAGTTAGCCTTAACGGTGCTGCTGGATTCCCTTTCCCTCTCCTTTTTTCCTTTTCAAAATCCACCAGCGAGTTTCATGGAGAAACACTCTCTCATCCATTATAGCCCAACACTCTTAGCCAGTACACCCCACTGGCTTTCCTCAAGCTACGGACCTAAGGCGGAAATGCGGGGTCTGTAGACAGTTTCGGAAGCACACGGATCATTCTGGCCACTGCTGCGTGGCCGCCGAGTCGACACGCGGCCGGCGGCAACCTCAGAATGAAAGGTGTGCCTGTGCTCTACGGACGTTCATTAGTTTACGCATATGCGCGCCCGCACGGGTCGCACATGCCTACGCGCGCGTGCCTGGGCACGCAGAGGTAGCAGACGGGGGCTGGGGGCACACAGCCCCCCCCACTCGGGCCGCGACCCCCAGCGCCCTTCCCTGGAGCGCGTCCGGCCGAAGACCTCGGGGCTGCCCTGCGCGCAGGCGGGCTGGCGCGGGGATGGCGCTGCCGGGCGCTCAGGGCAAGCCAGCCCCCCGCCCGGCCCCCGCCCGGCCCCTCCGCTCGAGCGGGCGCGAGCTCGCAGCCTCCTCCGCGGCGTTAATCCGGAATAGTTGGCTCCGGCGGATTCTCTCCCCGCGGACAGCCGCCAGCGAAGCCGAGAGACGCTCCGCTTTCTCAACAGACAGAGCGAGGAGACCAACAACAGGAACGCAGACAAAACCACCCGACCCACCCTCGCACGGCGCGCTGATTAGCCGGGTAAAACGAGCAACTAATCCGCATTAGCTCTCCTCCAAAAATAATCCACCCTGATACCCAGGAAGCATAAACTGCCCTTTCATTTCAGGCAGGCGAGAGCCGAGCCGCCTCTCCGTCGTGCCCCCGCGCCCGCCATAACCCTGGCGCGCTTCACTCAGCGGTAAATCCCCCTGTGCCCCGCGGATCTTACGCCTAGAGAAGCGCGCACCGGAGGAGCGTAGCTCCGGGGAACTGGGGCGACGGGGCACCGCCAACTTCCAGAGGGAGGAACGGAGAGCCTTCAGGATCGGGAGCAGCGCCGACCCTGGGACCGCCACCCCCGTTCCCGCCGACGGAGGAGGGTCGTGGCAGCCCGAGGCGAGGCGAGCCGCCCGTCCGCCCGCCCGCCCGCCGGCCAGCCGGAGGATCGCCCACTCACCCAGAAGCGCCGCCAGCGCCAGCGCCCGCGCCAGCGGCTCCATCGCGCCCGCTCGACTCCCGCGCGCGTCCGGCTCCGGAGCGGAGAGCGCGAGCGCGGCAGGTGCGCCGCCCGAGCGGCCGGCCGGCGGGCCTGCGGGCGGGGGGGGGCGGGGGGGAGGTGCCCCGGGGGGCGGCGCCCCGGGGCCAGAGAGGAGGCCTATCAGGCGGGGCGGGGCGGGGCGGGGCGGGGCGGGGCCCGAAGGCGGGGCCCGAGGCAGAGGGAAGGGGCCGGGGGCGCTGCCGTTTTGGTCACGGTCCTCAGAGCTCCCTGGCCGGCTTCAGAGGTAAACTCGGGGAGAAAAACTGAGAACTGATCCCAGAAATTGGAGGAAGAATGATGATGATGATGATGATGGAGACCTTAGTCTCCCCACTGTCTGATGCCCCCGAATCAGTGGCATTCCCCCTGTCATATAGTACTACTAATTTCTACGCACGACTCTCTCTTCCTCCGTATATATAGAATAAAAATAATTGTGGGATCAAAGCACCTAAGATGGAAAAAAGTAAAAAAAATATTGTCTCAAACTAAATTGTAACTGGCTTTATTTTAGAGGTTTTAGTGACATTTGTCCCATCCGCTTTACTTTTTAATTCTTAACATACGCACATAGCGCCCCAGGTAGGTAGAAAAAAGATAAGCCTTTCATGTAGGTAGCAAGGTGGACTTTGGTCTGTAAACTGGTAGCAGCTGCTTAGCTCCCCTGTCAGTGTGACAGTGAACCTGGTCCAGGTTGTCGTCTGAACTTTAAAGCCGTCCAGGCGACAAAACCCATTTTGGACCACAGGGCTCAGCATCTTGGATAGCCAGTTTATTTTTATTTTATTTTTTATTTTAAAACACAAATCCTTAAAATTACATCCTTCCAAAGCGTTACTTGAAATTTATACCGTCTTAACATTACATTTTCAATTTAAGAAAGATTGAATACTCATAAAGTGGAGGAGAAAAAACATGAGCAAGAATTAAAATCAAGAGAATTATTGGAGGAGGAGGGTTTTCAATGTCATTGGTTTTTGTATAAACAATTGAAAGAGAGGTTCCTTATAGATAAAATGTCAGAAGGTATAAAAACAGAGATGAAAGAGGAAGAACTTGAGAAAATATTTTTTGATTCGAATAAACAAATGGTTTCCAAATTTTATAATATACTTTTAGAAAGGGAATTGGAGCCTGAGCAAGTAAAGCCAAATATGATTGTGTAGGCACAAAACATTGGAAGTGAGATATTGTTAGAACATTGGGAAAGAAGTTGGCGAGATACGATTAACTTCACAGCCGCTCAAAATTTGAAAGAAAACCATCTAAAAATGTTGTATAGATGGCATTTAGACCCAGTTAAATTAAGTAAAATATATAAATTAAAAGAAAATAAATGTTGGAAATGTGGTAGAGATAATGGTACACACTATCATATTTGGTGGACTTGCGATAAATCAAAAGTCTTTTGGAAGAAAATACAAGAAATATTGCAAGAAGTGTTAGAAATAAAGATACTCTATACTCCAGAATTATTTTTATTGAATATGCTGAATAAAATTGGACTAGATGATAGAAATAAATATTGGAGAATCATTTTGTATATGGTTACAGCAGCGAGACTCATCTTTGCAAAAGAATGGAAGAATGACCTGACTCCGAAGATTGAGGATTGGATAGTTAAAGTGATGGAATATAAAGAAATGGATAATTTAACAATGCTGTTAAGAGGTAAAAATCAGGATGAGAATGAAGAAGAATGGAATAAAGTAGAGAAACTCCAGTCTTTGTTAGAAAATTGACTAGTGGTAAATGTTATGAATTAAATATTGAGACAAATGTAAATACGAATGTGAAGAACGTGATTGAAAAGGTCGACGGACTATTGAAGCATAAATTACAGTAAGCTGAATGAAATATGAACATTATTGTATTAAGTACTATATATTTGTGTAAATAGAAATGGGGTGGGGGGAAACCTCACTTTTGTGGTGATATTTGAGAAACGTGAAAAGATCATAGAATGGGAATTAGATGAGGTTAAGGGAGTCTTAATGTGGTATAGGGAGAATTTAAAAGGATGAATATTTCAGTTAAGAAATGTGGAACTGATATATATTCTCTCGTGTGTTTAAAAAAAACTTTATGGGATAGCCAGTTTAAAGTTCAGACAAAAGCATTGATTGGACTCGCCATTGCACTGGCATGGAATCCACCAGCTTCCACCAGTGACGTGGAACCTGTGCCACAAATCTGCGGGTTTGTAAGGTGTCACAAAGCTTTGTGGGTTTTGCTGCAACAATTTAGTGTGTATTCCCTCAGAAAACTGTAGTGTTCTAGCTCAGGGTGAGCAAGACAAGATGTCACATTTGGCTCCCTGGTTGTTGTTTTGTAGTCCTGCTGTCTCCATTGCTTGACACCCCCAAATCCATGACTCTTCCACTGGGACGGCTCCCCCCGCACACTGCTCAAAATCCAGTAGAGCCCACCACCCCAGGAAAGCTGCCCACTGCTGCTCCAGCAGAAAAATTGGAAGGTATAAACTTCCTTCTCTTTATTCCCCCACCCCACCCCATTGTTTGAAGAATTGTTTTGTGCAGCTGTGTTCTCAGTCTGGCAAGTTTCTGCCTAAAATAAGGATAGAGAGGAAAGCAAAAATCTCACTCCTCTATTAGAAACACACACGCTTGGATGTGAAGCCCCAAACTGATGCTGTTTGCAGTTCTTATATCCCTAAACTGAGAACATTTTGATGTTTCATTCACTGGCCCTTAATTTTCCTTCAAAAAGCAACAGTTTTAAATTAGTTATTTGTGAAAGAAAGGAAGAGGAGAACAGAAGGGAAGGAACCCATTGAGATAACAACAGCTTTTGTAGCCCTCTGTTTTTGGACCAGCTTTTTAAAAAATGACAAAGTAATGAGCAAACTTTCAAAAAAGTTTGTTTCTGAAAGTAAAGCTGTTCTTGCACCAAAGGTCAAGCAAACTGAGGGAGAGGGAAGGGGGAAAGGCTTTATTTTTTTTTATTGATTTATATCCCACTTTCTCACACTATGGGACCTAAAGTGGCCTACCAGTTAAAACAAATTAGCTAAAATCATATCATAGAAACATAGAAGAATGGAATCTTAGAGCTGAAAAGGAACACAAGGGCTATCTAGTCCAGCCCCTTCTCATAAAGGAATGCACAAACAAAGCTCTCATGAAAGACATTTATCCAACCTCTGATTAAACACCTTCAAAGAAGGAGAATCCGCACATACATATACCCCTGAGGATGTTTATTCCACTATCAAAAATTCTGATAGTACAAAAATTCTTCCTAATGTTTAGATGGAATTTATTTTCTTGTAACTTGCATCCATTGCTTTGTATTCTAGGCTACTTCCACATTATACTGTTATAGTGCTGTTATTCCATTTTCAACATTCTGGCAGAACTCTGGGGTTTGTAGTTTCCTGAGGCCAAAGAGCTCTCTGGCTGAGAATTCTAAAGGCCCCTCCCTACACTGCAAACCCCAGGATTCCCTAGGATGCTGAAAGTGGAATAATAGCACTAGAAAGGGTAGGGTGGAAATGACCCTTGTCTCTGGAGCAGCAGAAACATGCTGACTCTGTCTTCTATCTTCCACATAACAGATATTTAAAAACAGCTGCCATACCACCACCTCTCAGTATTCTCCTCTTCAAGCTAAACTGTTATACCAGCTGCACCCCCTTCCTAGAGCTGGAAGACCTAAAGATGATAACGCACATACTAGTAAGCTCAAGGCTGGACTCTTGCAATGCTCTGTACATTGGGCTACCTCTGTACTAAGTTCAGAAACTTCAATTGGTTCAAAACAAGGCAGCCAGATTGGTTACTTGTACATCTAGGAGTGAGCATTTTACACCAATATTAAAGTCACTCCACTGGCTGCCAGTTAGTTTCTGGGCAAAGTACAAAGTGTTGGTCATACATGGTTGGGTCCAAGTTATCTAAGGAATTGCATCTCCCCATATAATCCCCCCCTGCACACTCAGGTACTTTGGGGAACATTTACTTCAAGCAGGACTAAACTAGCAACAGTCACCTAGAGGACTTTTTCTTCGTCCACCTTAGACTGTGGAATGACTTTGCTGGAAGATACTTGACAGCTGGCCTAACCAGATGATTTTAAATTGTGAAACTGAACTATAATTTTAAATATATATTGACTCTTTCAATAGGTATTTGTTTTATTTGTTCTTTTAAATTGATATGCATTTTAACTCTTGTTTTTAACTGATGTTATGTATTATTTGCTAACCTGTTGTTTTTCTCCACTTTAATCCATGGGGAGAAGCAGGTAAGAAATCATCATCATCATCATCATTTCCAGCTCCCTTAGTTATTCCTCATAAGGTTTGGCTAACCCAGACCTTTGATCATCTTCGTCACTCTTATCTTTTGTATGTCATACCAAAAATTAAAAAGCATTAAACAATCAGTGCTAATGCCAGGCTGCTGCTGTTTCCAGGATAAAGTCCCAAAATTGGTCATTTCCCATGGTTTTGACAGTGTAGGATAGGAATTTGGAAAAATGTGTCTCTTCAGATGTTCTAGAACTACCAATCCCATCAGGTCTCACCAGTACAGCCAGTGATGAATGATGGTAGGAGCTGCAGGCCAACAACACCTGGAGGGCCAAGTCTTCCTCACCTCCAATTGCATAGAGACAGAGGGGCAATGGGGGCGATTTGCTCTGGATGGCAATGTTTTGGGGGCCAAATCCATAGCCACGCCCCCATGTGCCCTGGCCATGCCCCCCGCAGTGGCCACCCCCCCCACACACAGTGGCCACATCCCTGCACTGTAGCCCCACCCCCTCCCGCCTCCCCTCCACACACTCCAAGCTCCACTACTGCTCACCTCTTATGTAAGAGATGCAATGTAGATTACAGAACAATCTTGGGTGTAAATTGTCTCATTTTAGATTCTTATTTACCATTTTTAGTTGGTAAGATGTGTTTTACTTCCAAGCCTGCTGTGCTTGGAAAGCCCACTTATTCATGACTCAGGCCTTCAATGTCTGCCCCAAAGTCTTGTCCTGGTGGTCCCACTGAGTGTGATCCACTCACAACAATTCACACTGAATTCAAATATGCTGAGTAGAAAATAGATTACAGGTTAAACTAGGTGCAGCTGGAGAACAAAGGAATACCAGTGACCCCTTCCTTTGAAAACATAAAGGCCTCCTGTTAATATCCAACCTGAAGAAGACTTCAGATGAGCTCCAATATTTGTGCATTTGTTCATACCATTTTAGTTGAACTTCATCAAGGTCTCACTTTCTCTCTAAAGGACCAGTGCAACTATGTACAACAAAGCTACTTTGTTTTGACATGGCTTTGAATGTTTGGAGACTATTTGGGGGTAAAAAATCACCCAAATTTTAAAATATGTGTGATGGGAGTATGGGGACTAAGCAGATGTTCTGAGGGGAGTTCCAGGGACCACAAAAAAGGAGTTGGCAGCTGCATGAGGCTCTGGATTGAATTTTTCCCATCCTGTGATAGATGCCGGCTAGCATAGAGCTGGGGGAAGGTGCTAATAGATGGAGCTGTGGTGTTACTCAATCTGCCCTATGGTCCTTAAAGTGTGTGCTTGGATTTTTATTTTATTTTATTTTTAGAGGAGAGGTGGGTGGCATCTCGTCCCTTGCCTAAAGCACCCTGGCTGTCCTGTTTCCAGCTACTTTTCCAGTGCGCAGAAAGCCTGAAGCAAAAAACTGGAGAAGTGAGCAAATGGTCAGTTCTTACTTAGCAAGGCAGCTCTTTCTTGCATAAGCATAACTATAGATGCCGGAGACTCTTCCTTGAAACACTGAATAGTCTGCAATAATTTTGCAAGCAGGTGTATGAGAAAGTATGCTGGTACATAAAAACCTGGGCACAGTACTTATAGTGGCACATTGTGCAAGAGACTATGCAATGTATGAACATCATGAGTTGAACATCATGAGTTGGAAACTGGTGGCCTTCAGGTGTTGTTGGACTCCAGTTCCCATAAGCGTCCATCATCACTGTCAATGGCGAGGAAGGTTGGGATGAGTGCTTCATTAACACCAGGTTCTCCTGCCCTGCTGCATATCCTTCTCTCACTATCACCATGTGGAGTGTCTTTATAGGCATACTTCATTTAACAAAGCCAAAACTGGCTAACGAATAGGTCCTGTAAGATCTATGAAGACAGTGAAGATAGTGAAGCTCTCTCTCTCTCTTTTTTTAATGAAGTGTTGTATACCTGTCCTTCCCTCACTTTTCCTTCTCTGCTTAGCTGGAAAGTGCAGCATCAGGACTGGAAGGATGGTGAAGGAGGGTTGAAGAAACACAGATTTTCAGTATTGGGTTGCAGCAGAGCGTCTTCAGTAAACAGTGCAATAAATGGAGCCTGAGTTGAGAAAGAGCAATTCTGTTGTAACCATGTCTGCCTGCCTATAACAGGCAACGTGATCAGTAGTCTGAATTCCAGAATTCCTCAATGAGCCTATGCGAACTGCAAAACAGAAAGAAAATGTGGGAACAGATAACTCTGCCCTCATCACACACACATTTAAAAAAGCAGAGATCTAGAAGTCTGGCTACCAAAGTGGAAATCTTTACAAGAAAAGTGGACAGTGGTGAATGAAAAAATCATCCATAGATAAACGTTGGAAGAAACCATCTTCAAATGATCTTTGGAAGGTTGAAGATGTTTTTGTTCATTTGTGAAGGTTTGTGTGACCTGGTTGTTTTATTTCATACATGGATATTGTTAGTTGTGAATAAAAAGTTTCCTGAAACATATTGAACTTGTCTTCTTTCTCCGTGTGGGGTCAATTCCGGTTAATACTTGGATGGGAGTCCAACAATGAACACCAGGTGGCTGTAGGCTGTATTTCAAAGGAACAAATGGACAAAACCACCTCTGAGTATTCCTTGCCTAAGAAAAACCCTATGAAGTTGATGAGTTGCCAGAAGTTGACAGGAAACTTGAAGGCACTTATTCTGGCTATGGTACCAAATTTTCTGTTAACATAATAATGCTCCAAACCACATCTACTTCGTCAACTAAGGTATATCTGTATACCTGTTCTTGCAGATGAAGAACCAAGTCCACATATGCTCAGAGGCCTCTTAGTGCTTCCTGCAAGAAATGTAGTTCAAACTCGACAGTCTTTCTGCCTGGCTTTCATCCAACGCGCACCAATAACTGCTCAACTCAAGTGACTTCATCTCTACATACTCTGTGGAAAGGGTATTGTAACTGTCTGGCTTGAATCCTATTGTTGGCCCTAACCAGGGTAGGCTCCCTGGATCAATGCAATTTATCTACATGTTGAATCACCGTTCAGCTATCGACTTCAGTGGAGGCACTCAGTTGGGGCTTGCCAGTAGGCTTTCAGGCCTCTGTTTCTTTCAGTGTCACTTGGCATAAAAATAAATGCTGGACAATTATTTCTCATCAGAGAATGTGGAATGCAAGAGGAGGATGTAAGTCATGCCATTAGTAGCATAGGTCAGAAATCTTCCTGGGAAATTCTCTCAGTCTGACGGATAGAAAAATGCCTTCATGAACTGTGTATCAGACTCTTTAATGTAAAACATTACACTTGGCATTAAAAGAATTGCTTATATCTGAAACTGTCTGAGGCTCAGCATACTTTCAAACATTTCAACCAGCTTCTAATCCTCTCTCACAGGGTGAGGGGGTGAGCTTTCTGCTCCAGATAGAGGTCATTTCCTCACTACACTGCTATAGTGCTATTATTCCACTTTCAACATCCTGTAGAATTCTGGGGTTTGTAGTTCACTGAGGCCAAAGAACTCTCTGGCTGAGAATTCTAAAGGTCCCTCCCTCAACTGCAAACCCCAGGATTCCACAGGATGTTGAAAGTGGAATAATAGCACTATAACAATGTAGCGCGGAAATGGCCAGTGTCTCAGCGGGCTACCGTTGAGACCTGCAACTGCTAGAATTTTTGCCCTGGCTGTGCTGACGGAGGGATGTGGTAAGTTATAGTCTAAAAAATAATCTTGACAACTTCTGCTTCCAGATGACTAGTAAAGTGAGCACTGCCTGGACAGACCTATCCATACAGACATAAACATATTAGATTTTTTTTTTTTGTTCACTCACTTGCTCCCAACTGAGTAAATCAAACAAACAAGACGTTAAGGTAAGGAGTTATAGTATAAAACAGTTGAGAGCCTGGGGAAAGTGTGGGGAAGTTTGGCCTACAACTCCCAGGATCCATGCTGGCGTTCCTTCCTGGGAGCCCCAACAGTAACTTTTCCAAGATCTACAAGTAGTTCTCTTTGTGAAACAGAGTCCTCACAATGTGGTCTGCGTCTGGTGTTAAGAAATGCTATGTTTCACATACGCCTAAAGGGCCACCAAGAGCCAGCATGGTGTAGTGGTTTCAGTGCTGGACTAGAATCCTGTGGGACCAAAGTGCAAATCCCCACTGAGATCTTGAAACCAACTGGATATCCTTGGGCAGCCATACTGTCTCAGCTTAAGAGGAATCATAGAATTGTAGAGTTGGAAGAGACTGCAGGGGCCATCCAGTCCAACCCCCTGCCATGCAAGAACACACATCAAAGCACTCACAACAGATGGCCATCCAGTCTCTGCTTAAAAATCTCCAAAGAAAGAGACTCCACCACACTCTGAGGCAGCACGTTCCACTGTCGGACAGCTCTGACTGTCAGGAAGTTCTTCCTGAGGTTTAAGTGGCATTTCTTTTCCTGTAGTTTGAATCCATTGTTCCTTGTCCTAGTCTCTGGAGCAGCTGAAAACAAGCCTGCTCCCTCCTCAAAATGACATCCTTTCAGATATTTAAACAATGGCTCTCATGTCCCCTCCTAACCTTCTCTTCTGCAGACTAAACATGCCAGCTCCCTAAGCCTGCTCCTCATAGGGCATGGCTTCCAGACCCTTCACCATTTTGATCACCCTCCTCTGGACACACTCCAACTTGTCAGCATCCTTCTTGAAATGAAGTGCCCAGAACTGGACATAGTATTCCAGAAGACATCTATCCAAAGCAAAATAGAGTGGTACCATTACCTCCCTTGATCTAGACACTGTACTCCTATTGATGCAACCAAGAAACACATTGGCTTTCCTGGCTGCCATGTCACACTGCTGACTCATGTTCAGCTTGGGGTCCACCAAGACTCCTAGATCCCTTTCATGTACTGTTATCCAGTCCCTCATCCCATATTTGTGCATTCCATTTTTTCTGCAATGGTAAACTTCCTCTGAATAAATCTGCCAAGATAACCATATGAGAGGGTTACCATAAGTCAGAATCAACATGTGCGTGCACAGCAACAACCATCCACCACTACTGCAGCTTCAGTGGATGACCCTGTGTGCTTAGTAGGAAGAATGAGAAAGAACATCTTCCCCTGACCTGTTTGTTGTGGTATGCCTTCAAGTTGTTTCTGACTGATGGAGACTTTAAGGCAAACATATCACGGGTGTTTCTTGACAACATTTGTTCAGAAGGGGTTTGTCTTTGCTTTCCTCTGAGGCTGAGAGAATGTGACATGCCCAAGGTAATCCAGTGTGTCCATGGTCAAGCAAGGATTCAAACCCTAGATTCCAGAGCCCAGTGTTCAAACTCCTACACCACATTTACTCCCCTCTATCCATATGATGCATGATTTTATACACATCTCTCATATTCATCCCTACTTGCCTCCTTTCTCAAGCTGAAAAGCCACAAACATTGCTATGTTTCCTTATAAGGAAGCTGTCAGTACTCTGATTTCTTTCTCTACGTCCTTCAGTTCTACAATGTGCCTTTTGAGATGCACAAAAAAGAGAGTGTGCCGTAAAAGTTCTTCATAGATCTTACATGGCATATTCATTATCCAGTTTTGGAACATGCAGTGATGTAGGGCCTTTTCACACTTACAAAGACATCGTGCTATGATATCACTATAACTGCAATGGTTTCATCCTACAGAATCCTGGGATGCCCAGTTTAGAGAGTGGCCTTTAGAATTCTCAGGCAGATTGCTCTTTGGCTTCAGTAAACTACAAACTCCAGGACTCCACAGAATGCAACCATAGCAGCTAAAGCGGAACAATAGTGCTATAACTGTGTTGCATTAAAAGGCCTGCAGTAGAGTCGGGGCCTACAGCAGGACTACTTGATCAACAGATTGATTATGTGACATTATCCATCCCCTCTCTCTGACTTCCCTGTTCTCACTGAGCTGCAATCCTTAATGCAGTTGGGCCCAGAGTGCACGGTGACAATATATTGTTATGACCTATCCCTGCAGTAATGGCGTGTATTTTGGGATAAGTTAAGACTCAGTAGCTTTACAAAACACCCACTTTGTTGCAGTTGAAAACTGCTAGAACTAGTTTGTCGTTATAGATCTTAACATCTATCTGCATTTTTAGAGTCTGCTTTGTGTTGTGGAGGATGATCATTTGTGCTGCACAATCTGCTGCTACATCAGTGTGAATATGCTGTGAAAAAAGATGAAAAGAGGCAAAGGCCAACAGAAGCACTCTGAAGCCTAGGGCTTTTTTCATGCAAAGGGGTTTCAGACTTTTAATTTAGCAATTTCCCTCTGATTCTGAAAAAAGTAATAGACTTATAACCCACCCCCCACCCATTTGTCATCCCCAGATAATTAATAACTGGTGAAATGAACCTTCAAATGAGCATGACTGATGTCCGCTTGATGGTTAATCAGATTTGGGCAACAGACTAACAACTTTAATATGTTTTAAAATCAAATCAGGGTTTAACCAAATCTCTAAATATGAACAGATTAGATTTGCACAGTGCAGCTGCATGCTAATCTGTTCTGTACTCCTGGAGAAATCTATTGTGTTATCATTTTGAACCAGAGTCCACAAGACTAATGAGATGACTTGAGATGGCAGTGCTGACACTAATACAGATTTCTTGTTCCTCTCGGCTTGTTTTGTATACCACACGAGCACAGTTTTCCTGCTTTAATTTGGAGATTGTAAAACCAGGATAAAGAGAAGTTGTGTTGTGGGACGAGTATTTTTCAATGAGATGGTGAGGTAGAAGTACTAGGCACTGATCTACGGAGGACTAGCTTTCCCTGAAGCCAGCCTCCTCCTCTGCAAGTGCATTCTCCTGTCCCAGCCACTGCTTACAAGGAAGGCCATTTCCACATGGGGCCAGGGAATTGCCCCGTGCTGGTACTTACCGGACCCATGGGCTCGACGCTTGGATCCAGGCTGGTCTGGAGCAGAGCATGGCCACCGCTCTGCACTGCTCGGGGGACGCAAATGGCGGCTTCCAGTTGGTGGAGGTTCTCCACAACTGCCGAAGGTCGCCAGCCCAAAGCCTGCCCCCGGCAGATCGCAGGCTCGCACTGCTGCGAGCCTGCAAATCTGCACTGGAGTACGGGAACGGAGTGGCGCACTCCATGTTTTTGAAAGACCTTTTTCAAGCGGTCTTTCAAAAGCACACTGGACAACCAGTTCGGGTCATTTGGGAGCAGGCTGAGGTGCGGATCTACAGTAAGTAGGGCCGACCCAGTCCGCTCCTAGATGCAGATGTCCTCTCTGGAGGACGCTCTACACCATTTCTTTAAGCCCGTGAGGAAATGGCCTAACTCAGTACTGTTTACAACAGGCATAGGGAAATTTAGACCAAGTATACAATTCAACTCTCCCAGGGTTCTCCTACTGACCACTCCCCTATATCATTCTTTGATGGCTTCCTAGCTTTTGTACAGTTTGTCCACCCCATTCTGAAAGACAGAAGTGGTTCTTCTGAGGCTTACTGATTGATAGTTTAAGACCATTAAGCCAAAATATGCTGTTAAAAAAAAGAAAGAAAAAGATCTACCCATTTTGCCCCGACTCCAATTACCCCTGGAATGCAACCAGTGACAACTTCTCAGAAACCCCCCTGCCCTTAGTCTGAACTGCTAGAAGCAGTTCTCAAAGTTTCAGAGGGGATCCATCTTCTCCCAAAAACAAGACTATCAGAATGAATCCTGGGGCTTTTTGCTTGCTTAGAATGTGTGCTTCTTTATCTTTCTCCTTCTGCATTCATGCCAAAGGGCCTTTCCACACTGCAGTGTTATAGTGCCGTTCTTCCACTTTCAACATCCTGTGAAATTTGGGTTTGCAGTTTACTGAGGTCAGAGGGCCCCCTGGGCAAGAATTCTAAGTGCCCCTCCTTAAGCAGCAAACTCCAGGATTCCATAGGATGTTGAAAGTGGAATAATAGCATTATAACAGTGTAGTGAGGAAAGTCTGAACTGCTAGAAGCAGTTCTCAAAGTTTCTGGGGATGACTGGAGCTAAAGCTCAAGACACAGGTAGAGGCTGCCAGATCAGGAGAAACCACTGTATGATATATATTACAAAAAAAAAGTAGCTGTGTTAATTTATAATAACAGAACAAAACCCGCAGCCAGACAATACATTTAGTACTGTATATTTCTTATAGTAAAATGTGTCTCTCTCTGAAATATTACAGTGCAACTCCCAGCACAGTAGTAAAACCAATGGGTGAGAAATGCTGGGCAATGCAGTCCAACAGGATCTAGAGAATCAGACTTTGCTGACCAACCACAGTTTCACAACAGAGTCCAAGCGTTCAAAATCTCTTGAAACCTTTATAGAATCATAGAAATGTAGAGTTGGAAGAGACCACACGGGCCATCCAGTCCAACCCTCTGCCATGCAGGAACACCCTCAAAGCACTCCCGACAGATGGCCATCCAGCCTCTGCTTAAAAGAAGAAGGAGATTCCATCACACTCCGAGGCAGCATATTCCACTGTCAGACAGCCCTGATCGTCAGGAAGTTCTTCCTGAGGTTCAGGTGGAATCTCCTTTCCTGCAGCTTAAATCTATTGCTCCTTGTCCTGGAGCAGCGGTAAAATCAAGCCCTCTCCCTCCTCTACATGGCATCCCTTTAAATACTTAAACATGGCTATCATGTCCCCTCTTAACCTTCTCTTCTGCAGACTAAACATACCCAGCTCTCTAAGTCTATCCTCATAGGACATGGCTTCCAGGCCTCTCATCATTTTGGTCGCCCTCCTGTGGACTTGCTCCAGCTTGACCATGTCCTTTTTGAATTGGGGTGCCCAGAACTGGACACAGTATTCAAGATGAGGTATAACCAAAGCAGAGTAGAGTGGTACCAGTACCTCCCTCGATCTAGACACCATACTCCTATTGATGCAGCCGAGAATTGCATTGGCTTTCTTGGCTGCCGCATCACACTGCCAACTCATGTTCAGCTTGTGATCTATGAAGACTCCTAGGTCCCTTTCGCACATACTGCTATCCAGCTACGTGTCCCCCATCCTATATTTCTGTATTCTATTTTTTCTACCTAAGTGTAGGACCTTACACTTCTCTCTGTTGAATTTCATTTTGTTAGCTGTGGCCCAGCTCTCCAATCTGTCCAGGTCATTTTGAATTCTGATCCTGTCCTCTGGCGTATTAGCAACCCCTCCCAATTTGGTGTCATCTGCAAATTTGATGAGCATGCCCTCTATTCCTTCATCCAAGTCATTGATGAAGATATTGAACAGCACTGGGCCCAGGACAGAACCCTGTGGCACTCCGCTAGTCACTTCTCTCCAGGATGAAAAGCAGCCATTCGTGATCACCCTTTGGGTTCGGTCGGTTAACCAATTGCAAATCCAACTAACAGTAGCCCTGTCCAGCCTGCATTTTACCAGCTTCTTTGCAAGGATGTCACGGGGAACTTTGTCAAAGGCCTTACTGAAATCGAGATATGCTACATCCACAGCATTCCCTTCATCTATCAAACTAGTAACTCTATCATAAAAAGAGATAAGATTAGTCTGGGATGACTTATTTTTGAGAAATCCATGTTGACTTCTCGTGATTACTGCATTGCTTTCTAAGTGATTAGCAACTGACTGCTTAATGATCTGCTCCAGGAGCTTTCTGGGTACTGATGTCAGGCTGACTGGGCGATAATTATTTGGGTCCTCTTTTTTTCCCTTCTTGAAGATGGGGACAACATTTGCCCTCTTCCAGTCTGCTGGAACTTCTCCTGTCCTCCAAGATTTCTCAAAGATTATAGCAAGCGGTTCCAAAATGACCTCTGCCAGCTCTTTTAATATCCTAGGATGCAATTCATCTGGCTCTGGAGACTTGAATTCATCCAGTGTGGCCAGGTATTCCTGTACCACCTCTCTACCTATTATGTGCCGCATTTCTTCTGCTTCCTCACCTGCTCCCCAACCCCCAGGTTGAGTGCTTGTATCCTTCTGGGAAAAAACTGAGGCAAAGAAGGTGTTAAGTAGTTCTGCTTTTTCTCTTCCCCCTGTTAGTAATTCGCCATCTTCTCTGCACTGCAGGCCTATCATCTCCTTCTTTCTTTTTATCAGGTGAAGTGATGAAATACGAAGCTCTGGAGCTGTCAAATTCAATCCCAAGATGGAGAACATAGACTTGATGAATCATTGGTAGATATGAAGGCATCACATAACTTCTAGCAATGGTGGATCTCAATTTATGGAAATATGAGGCTGGTAGTAGGTCTCATGCATATGTTTATTGTGATACTACATCTAATGTAGTCCAGAAAAATCTATGCTTTAACAAACTTTTAGCTTTAAAAGTGTCAGTAGTACATTTTGTTGTATAATTTATGTGAAGCGGTGAGTAAAATCCTTCTAATCTAGAGGTAGGGCAAGAGCTCCCATGCCTTGCATTAAGGCATCACATCAGTGATCAGAACAATCTCTCGTTGGTCAGCATTTGAATATTAAATATTAAATATTAAAATACAGAATAATTATTCTTCATCCTGTTTTGTTCCTACATAGGGAACTGCCTCTAACACAAAATTGACAAGTCATCAGACATATTTAAAGACATAGCACAGCTTTGGCTTAATTTACAGAGTTATTGTGGGCATAACCTAGGGAGGTGGAGAACTATGTGTGCCACCTGGAGTTCATTGGAGGAAAGACAGGATATTATTATAAACCATACTGATGGTGCGCAGGAAGAATTCCCCCCCCCCCGCAAAGGTCAATGTGCACATTCCTTTCCCACTACCAACCCTATCTTCAGGATGTTAATATAAATTGCCAAGGACCTGAACAAATCAGTACCTTCCCTCCTGCCATTCTTGAATTGACCTTTGTTTTTAAGTGAACTAAGAATATTTTATATCTCATCTGCTTGTGAATATAGACTTTATCCATAAACTTCCACCATTAATCTGACTTCTGGCTTCTTAAGGAAATTCAATCTCTTTCTACAGGCTGAACAGCTATCAGCATACTGTTAATTCAAAGTACAGTTGGCCCTCCACATTTGTGGGTTTAACTTTCATGGATTTATTTTGAAGTTTCTCCAACCCCTGCCCCCTCCACCTCAAGCACTTATTTTCTAGGGGACCATTCCGTCTCAGTGGCTCCAATTAGACCACAACTCTCTTCTGGTCCTACCCTTCCACCACCAACCACCGCCTGCCCACTAAGGATGGATCACAGCCCAATTTCTCAGCACCACAAACCTATGCCCCCACATCTCCCAAGGAAGGAGATGGGCAAGAGATGAAGTACAGGGACATCATGCCAACCTACCCCCCTTTCCCTCTCCTATCCCTGACCTGATTTGGACCACAGGAGCCCATTCCCCAATAATATCTTGGCTCTCTTGCCACACACACACACATACACACACACATTTTGATATTTGCATTTTTCCCCACTTTTGCAGGGGTCCTGTGCCCCTAACCCTGGTAAGTGTTGAGGGCCAACTGGAGTCATTAGGAAATTAGAGGGAGCTTTTCAGGAGTCTTTTTTAAATGTATTAATCTATTTTTGCTTAACTTAGGATGTGCTTGAGTATACCCATTGCCTTAATTGTTCTAGCAGTAGTTCTTTTCTTTACTGGGGACTCCCTGTAAATATAATTTGTTGTTGGGGAACCCCAAGACTTAACTCAAGATTTAAATATTTAAATATATATATTTATATATTAAATATATATTTAAATATTCAAATATTTACTTAAATATTCAAACATTTCAGGGCTCCTAGAGATTAGGATTCAAATCCCCACTCAGACACTGGGTGACCTTGGGCAAGTCACATTCTCTCAGCCTCAGAGAAAGGCAAAAGCAAACCACCTCTGACCAAATTCTGCAAAAAAACAAAAACAAAAAACCTGTGATAGGTTCATCTTAGAGTTACCATAACTCTGAAATGACCTGAAAACACACAACAATAAAGTGCTGCTGGCAGAAAGAGGTTCTTTCTAGCCTTTGAAATCTGACTTATAGCGATACTTAGGTGAACCTATCATGGGGGCTTTCTTGACAAGATTTTTTGCCTTTGCCTTTCCCTGAAGCTGACAGAATGTCACTTGCCTGGGTTTACTTAGTGGGTTTCCATGGCTGAGTGGGGATTCAAACCACAGTCTCAAGAGTCACAGTTTGGGCGCGCACATACCTGCCACCATGTCCCTTTCATCAGGGACACAGCAGCGGGAGGTGTGGGTGCGCCCAAACTGATCCCTCATACACACCCCTACTGCCCTGTCCCTGATGAAAGGGACATGGCAGTGGGGGAGGTGTAGGGGGGCAGGCACTGAAATTGCTCCATCATTTATAAATGTGGGAGCTGTTTGGGCATGTGCACACACTTGCTGCTATGTCCCTTGGCCCTCACATCCCGTACTGCTGCATCCCTTCTGAAAGGGACACAGCGACAGGCATGTGCCCAAACCACCGATTCATTTGCAAACAAAGAAGCAGTTTCAGCGTTGCACTCCCCTTTCCTGCTACCGCAGCCCGGTTTCTGCTGCCGCTGTTGATGTCCAGAAGGAGGGCTTTACATTCCCCTTGTGAGGGCTAAATGGACCTCTAGGGGTCCTCAGACCATAGGTTAAGAACTACTGTGTTACAGCATCCCGCCACTGGAGTTTGCTATAAAGAAGGTCATGTGATCTTTCTCCTGAGTACGAGCTGCTTGGAAGAACCCTTGACTTTTTTACCACAGGCCTCCCTCTGCTGGTATAAAAAAGTATGAGGCATGCTGGAGTAGTCACTTCAATGGTATTTTTCATTTCTACTGATATCTGTACACCTTATCTGATGTGCCTTACTGGACAACAAATGTTCAGGGAACAGTGGGCAACCTACCCTAGCAATGCTTTCAAGTGGGAGAGGAGCTAGGCACTTTTTTTTACAAGTGCCACAATGAAATTGTCAATTGCTAGCAATTTCAATGTTCTGATAAAATTTACAAATATGGAAACCTGCTAAACAAAAGGATACTTTTTGTACACTTTGAACCCTGAATTCTGAATGCTTACCTCCACAACCAATGATGGACTGAAAATGTTCTTGTATTAAAATCAAAGCTTGTATTTATCTGATATTACTAATCTATTTCTACGGGATTTACCCACCCTTTGTGGGGTGAGGTGGGGTGAATGGACAAAATCTGCTGGCATTTCTACACAGGAATTTTTTTATTAGTTACATTGATATAATAGTTATCCAATTAAAAAACTACAAAAATTAGTCCCAATTATATCACATTTGTGAACACAAAAAAGTGATAATCTTAGGGAGCACAGAAAACCATTCAGATATTCAATAATAGAAAGCAGTAACAGTTCTTGGAAACATTTATAAATTGAGCATCCTTTCAATGTTCTGTTCACTTACTTCTAAATTGCTATGACAGGTTCCAGTTAAGTCACACAGAAGGCTGTACAGAGAAGTCCATTCATACCCATGTTTGATCTGAGAGGTAAATCTGCAAATACAGAATCAAATTACAAGAATTCATCACAAAGACAATTGCTCAGTTGGAATTAAAAGCTGTATTTTTGACACAAATTAGTTGGAAATGAGATAGTTCTTCTTTATGACGTTTATACTCAAAAGGAAATTCTCCCTCAAAATTCATTTCTCAAAACTGTTGGGAAAAATCTTAAAGCAGTGGGGAAAACTGAGATGAGTTTATTTCTTCCAGGTAAGGAGGAGGTGTGGTGCAGCGGTTTGAGTATTGAACTAGGACTCTGGAGGCCAGCGTTCAGTTTCGCACTCAGCCATGGAAACCCAACAGGTGATCTTGGTAAGTCATGCTCTCTTAGCCTCAAAGAAAAGCAAAGGCAAGCCCTTCTGAACAAATTGTGCCAAGAAAACCCCATGGGTTCACCACAGGGTCGCTGTAAGTCAGAAATGACTTGAAGGCACACAAGAACAATAAGAAAGAAGTGGGTCCTCTCCATCAGGTCTTGTTTGTTCAGTAGCCCAAGTGGGGAAGATAAGCAAACCAACATGTAAATAAAGGAAGTGTACCATCACTATGTTTTGCTTCACTACATGTAGGTAGAACTTATATGCAAATACTCAGCTCAGACATTTCAGCTATCTACAACCTCAGAAACATGTAAATTCTATAGCTTGCTGCTACTATCATGAAGTATGACAGAACATTATGGGATAACTGCTCATATACATTTTTTAAAAAGTTGTATTTCATAAATGCCAACCATGACTTGCCATTTGCCTGGATTCCACCTGTCAGGCCAGTGGTAACATATGATGGCATAGAAGTTCATCATCTAGAGAAGGGGTGGGCACTAGCAGCTCTAAACACCTTTTTGATTGCAGATCCGATCAGTCATCACTACTACCCATGCTGCTACAGCTGCTGGGAGTTGCAGGCTAAAAGTATCTGCAGCTTCGCATTCCTCACCCCAATCTAAAGGGGTCTCAGTCTTGGTCTACTGCCAAGTAGGCTTTAACAAATGTGGTGGTCACTCAACTTTTGCAGGGGATGGGGGCACAGGATCCCTGCAAAACCTAAAGAACTACTAATATCTCTAGCCTTCCCAGACCTTATTTATCACGTGCGTGCACGCACATGCACGCGCACGTGCACAGATGACCTGGGGAATTGAACCCACTGTGGAAATGTATAGCACACAATACATTTGAATCCACGATGGGGAGCACAACAGCCACCCAAGCCTGCCTTTGAGGGAGCAGGATTTCTTCGTAAGTATAAATGGCTGGCTGGTGGGGCTTGCTGCTGCCTCCATTACTGCATTATACCATATTTAATAGGGGTTTATAAGTTTCACTTTGCATTTGTAGTCTCTCTGCAAGTAAGGCAGAGGGGAGAGAGAGAGATGGAGGCTTCCCTGTCTGGGTGTAATTGGGAGGTTTTCCTGAGGTAAAGCAGCTTCAGGAGGAGACAGGATGGGTCCTGGAGGTGGGGAAAATATCTGGCAAGCTTTGAACCGAAGGACCTGATTGTGATGCCAGGAAGAGAATCATAGAATCATAGAAATGTAGAGTTGGAAGAGACCACAGGGGCCATCCAGTCCAACTCCCTGCCATGCAGGAACACCCTCAAAGCACTCCCAACAGATGGCCATCTAGTCTCTGCTTAAAAACCTCCAAGGAAGGAGACTCCACTACACTCCGAGGCAGCATATTCCACTGCCAGACAGCCCTGACTGTCAGGAAGTTCTTCCTGAGGTTCAGGTGGAATCTCCTTTCCTGCAGCTTGAATCCATTGCTCCTTGTCCTGGTCTCTGGAGCAGCAGAAAACAAGCCCTCTCCTTCCTCTACATGGCATCCCTTCAAATATTTAAGCATGGCTATCATGTCCCCTCTTAACCTTCTCTTCTGCAGACTAAACATATCCAGTTCTCTAAGTTTATCCTCATAGGACCTGGCTTCCAGGCCTCTCATCATTTTGGTCACCCTCCTCTGGACTTGCTCCAGCTTGACCATGTCCTTCTTGAATTGGGGTGCCCAGAACTGGACACAGTATTCAAGAAGAGGTCTAACCAAAGCAGAGTAGAGTGGTACCAGTACCTCCCTCAATCTAGACACCATACTCCTATTGATGCAGCCGAGAATTGCATTGGCTTTCTTGGCTGCCGCATCACACTGCCAACTCACGTTCAACTTGTGGTCTATGAAGACTCCTAGATCCCTTTCACATGTACTGCTATCCAGTCACATGTCCCTCATCCTATATTTCTGTGTTCCATTTTTTCAACCTAAGTGTAGGACTTTACACTTCTCTCTGTTGAATTTTATTTTGTTAGCCGTGGCCCAGCTCTCCAATCTGTCCAGGTCATTTTGAATTCTAATCCTGTCCTCTGGCGTATTAGCAACCCCTCCCAATTTGGTGTCATCTGCAAATGTGATGAGCATGCCCTCTATTCCTTCATCCAAATCATTGATGAAGATATTGAACAGCACTGGGCCCAGGACGGAACCCTGTGGCACCCCGCTAGTCACTTTTCTCCAGGATGAAAAGCAGCCATTCGTGATCACCCTTTGGGTTCGGTCAGTCACCAGTTACAAATCCAACTAACAGTAGCCCTGTCCAGACCACATTTTACCAGCTTCATTGCAAGAATGTCATGGAGTACTTTCAAGCTAGTAACTCTATCATAAAAAGAGATAAGATTAGTCTGGGATGACTTATTTTTGAGAAATCCATGTTGACTTCTCGTGATTACCGCATTGCTTTCTAAGTGATTAGCAACTGACTGCTTAATGATCTGTTCCAGGATCTTTCCAGGTACTGATGTCACACTGACTGGGCGATAATTATTTGGGTCCCCTTTTTTCCCCTTCTTGAAGATGGGGACAACATTTGCCCTCCTCCAGTCTGCTGGAACTTCTCCTGTCCTCCAAGATTTCTCAAAGATTATAGCAAGCGCTTCCAAAATGACCTCTGCCAGCTCCTTCAATATCCCAGGATGCAATTCATCTGGCCCTGAAGACTTGAATTCATCCAGTGTGGCCAGGTATTCCTGTACCACCTCTCTACCTATTATGTGCCTCATTTCCCCTGCTTCCTCACCTGCTCCCCAACCGCCAGGTTGAGTGCTTGTATCCTTCTGGGAAAAAACTGAGGCAAAGAAGGTGTTAAGCAGTTTTGCCTTTTCTCTTCCCTCTGTTAGTAATTCGCCATCTTCTCTGCGCAGCGACCCTATCGTCTCCTTCTTTTTCCTTTTGCTGCGGACATATTTAAAAAAGCCCTTTTTATTGTTTTTAATGTCTCTGGCCAGCCTAAGTTTGTTCTGTGCTTTAGCCTTTCTGACCTCCTCCCTACATCTCCTGGCTACTTGCTTAAATTCTTCTTTGGTGGTTTTCCCCCCTTCTTCCATTTCTCTTAACACTTAGCTCAGCTGAGAGTTCTTTAGTCAACCATTCTGGTTTCTTCAGATGCCTTCCATTTTTCCTCCTTATTGGCACAGTTTTAGACTGTGCCTTCAGTATCTCCTTTTTAAGGAACTCCCATGCCTCCTGAACTCCTTTCCCTTTCACTATTCTTGACCACGGAATTCCAGCCAGCAACTCCCTAAGTCTACAGAAGTCCGCTTTTTTAAAATCTAAGATGAGTGTCTGGCTACACTTATCTTCTCCTTCCCGCTGAATGCCAAATTCCAATAGGGCATGGTCACTCCCCCCTAAAGATCCAACCACTTCTACCTCATTAACAAGGTCTTCTCTGTTGGTCAGGTTCAGATCTAGAATATTTGATCCCCTTGTGGCCTCTTCCACCTTCTGGACCATGAAGTTGTCTGCAAGACAAGCAAGAAACTTGCTGGACCTTGCTGTCTTGGCAGAGTTTGACTGCCAGCATATATCCGAGTAATTGAAATCTCCTATTATTACTGTATCTCTCCTCTTTGAATGTGCAATCATTTGGTTGAGGAAGGCGTCATCAAAGTCCTCAGCCTGGGTTGGAGGTCTGTAATAAACCCCCACCAGAATATCCCTATTGTTTCTCGCTGCCTTAATTCTTACCCAAACATGGCTGGCTTGGCCCTGGCCTTCACCTTGGCCTGGCAATGGCCCCAGGGCAGCGGTCTCTCCAGTGCATGGTGGTGCTGTGAACACAAGGCAAGGCTTCTAAGTCCCTGTTAAAAATGGTGTAGGGCAGGAGCACAGATAGTGGCATATAATCAATGAATAATCAAATCTGCAGAATGGACTGACTGTAATATGCTTTTATCATATTGATTTTCACTTGAAATTGGTTAAATTACTTGATTTTTTTCTGTTGCCATCCCAAAATCTCATGATAATAGGATGAGATAAAAATATTTTAATAACTAAATAAATAAATTTCAGTTCACATTTGGAAATACAGAAATTATGTCAAAAAATACATACATCCATATACTGATTCATGGGAACTCTAGCTTCACCTGTTTGCACCACAGATAAGCTAAAGCTGTTTATGGAATCAAATCCTGGACAGAGGTTTTTCAGAGGAACACACAGGTGGTTTTAAGTCCAAAATATATGTCAAGGAGTATCTGTAACCAAACGAACTTATGTGTGTGCCAAGGTGGTATCTTCCTTTGTGTGCTGACATTGGCCATATTCACACAAAAATGCAAATGAGAATCTCAGACAATCCTGTCATTCACACAAAAGCAGGCTCATAAATAATGATACTGCTGTTTTGTGGATTTTGGAATTTGTTGTATTTTGCTGTATGGTCAACATGGCTACCCCAAATATGTTTTCAGGTTCGCAAAATGTTAACTATTCACTGCCTGCTTGGCTCCATCTGCCAGCAGGAGTGACTTCAGTAACCTGGAACTCATCAGGAAGAAAAGCTTAGTGTAACTTCTGGTTTACTGCTCCCTTCCAAGCAAGTCTGGAGCTGGCTTGTATTTTTTTGGCTTGTCATACCTAAACAAGTCAAGAGTCTAATTCCCATGCAAGGCTAAGCTTTCAGGACTGTGGAACTGACACACTAAACCTTTGACTCCGACTCCTTTATTTTTCTACTGTCTGACCTGAACTCCTTCACAAACAGCAAATATACATTAATTAGTAATACAAAATTTACTGTAGCAAAATGGTAGTACAAGGTGTTTCATCTCCACCCTGTGAATCATCAAGCTACTTAGACTGCAAGAACATAAAATTTATTTGATTAAAATTTCTAAACAAGAAGCTTTCCTAATTTCCTGTTAAAGTAACAATGCAATGAAGTAGACATTTAATATTGTAAGTTTTTATTCTGAACCCAGAGTCAGAACCACTACATTTCTAAGGACTCTGACTCCACAGCCCTGTAAGCTCTTCCTTGCTTTTGTGTTCTGGTTACTGAAGTACTCTTACTGTTGAAGGATTCAAGTGGAAGTGATTAAGCAGCATGGAAAACTGCATCTGGTTGCTTCGTGCAAATGCAGTGAACATTTATGTTAAGCAGAAGGGCTGGCACTGGTACATGCTTTACAGAAATTTTTCTCTAAAGTAGTACCACAAATGTGCTCAGTTATATTTTTCCTAAAATTACTGAAGGGCCCTTTATTTTCAGTGGGCCAATATGAAAATGGAAAATATGTCTTTTAACCAGAACATTGCAATTTTATTGGAAAACTGAAAATGTGTATTAATATATATTGCACTGATTCTGCAGTGTAAACCTGGGAGGAATCTGCCTTAAATCTCTGGTAGGCTGTATACATTTTAAAACATTTAAAACATTAAGAACAAAACATATAATTTCAAATAAATATTAGTAAAGGCATTTCTACATCCAGGGAGATACCACTGAGTAAGAACACATTTCTGAAAATCAACAGATTTGCTTGCTTTTATTTGGACTGACACATTCATTGTATGTCACAACTTCCACTGATCAATGAGGTTTTTTAAAAAAGAAATTTAAAAAAAATCTGGTACTTGCCAGCAGCGTAATGGGGCTTATATAGTAACATTTTGATGAGACATTAAAAATGCTTACTACCTGGGTCCATAACTTCCCTGTCCCCACCCCATCCCACCCCTTCTCACAGCTTTGATTGCATTTCATAAAAAGCATGGTTTGATGAAATGTTTCCCAGTGGTGGAGTTACTTTCACTGCCACACAAAAAGGATAATTAACTTTTTTAAAAAAAAGAAGACCAGGATTACTTTAATGTAAAAAAACCCAACAAAACAAAAAACAGTTGATATGGCAACACTATTAAGGTGGGATACATCACAGAAACAGAAGGGTTTTTTTGCAGGCAACACTGGTTGGAAATAGTAAAAACACTTGATGGGTGAAAAAGTGTGAAATGCTAACTTATATACAAGAGAGGCTAAAAGTGGCACTGAAAAGCAGTCTCATGTGACTCCAAGTTTAAACTTGCCATTATCTATTGCTTATTTATTACATAACTGTAATAACACTTATAGAGAGACAGATGTGTAAAAATGAAGACATTGTGGAAAACAGCTTTTCATATGAAACGTAAAGTGTACGCTCGTCCAACGTGGAATGTACCAACAGTCACTGTATTTACAAGGCTCCCTTTCAAAGTCTTCACTTTACAAAACCAGCTAATTGACCCAAGCAAGTTGTATATTTTACTAACTTGGGACACACTTTTTGTAAAATCACCTCCAATGTGATTTGGGGTGTTTTTTTTTTGTTCAAGTTCTTTCACAAAGGCTTATTTTACCCAGTCCTGGACAGTTCAAGATGCCCAAATGCCACACAGGAATCAAAGTCCTGATCCTTATGAAGGATGAGATTTAATTGTTAAATTTCAAGGGGTATCCAATGGCTTTTTCCAGGCACTCTACCAATGAGCCAGCAGAAAGGAAGTCCCTCTCCACTTCCACAAATTTGATGTAGATGGACTTGGGAGAAATCCCTGGGTCCACAATGCAGTTTTGAGATAAAAATCCATTAATTCCAACCCACTCTTTGCTGAAGGTTTTGGTGTTAGCCTGAAAGTGTAAGAACAAGCACTGCTGAAGAGTTCTAACCTCAGCAATGCCAAGGTAACAATATATGATTCGGGTAGATTGCATCTGCACTTTGAGAGAAGTTTGTGTCAAGGGCATTTCCACTTCCCCAAGAGTTTCATTTTCAGGGTCTTGGCTAATGATCTCATGATCAGGAGACTGTGGCTTCTCATGACAATCTTCATAACCAATGGCATACAAACCAGGGCTTTTTGGAATGCCCCCAGGTAATAAATACTGGACAATATTTCCACCCGTTGGCTTGGAGTGAGCAATAGGTATCCAGTCAATCTCCATGTGTAGCTCTAGGCACCGGGCTTCACTAATAGTGATCTCTAGGAATTTGTAGTAAACATTCTTCCAGTTCATTTTCTGTACCCTGGTCATGATTATCCTGCCTTCTGGCTTCTCTGAGTTGAAATATTCCCGGAGTCGCTTGCCAAGGGGAACTTGGGAACTGATCTCAGCATAGTGGTAACGAATATCCTCCTTCCACCGTGTGTTATAGCCAATGCCAAATATGGCCAGTTTGTTAGAAAGATGTAGCCTAGAAAAGTCTGTCCAGCTCTGAAATAATTCCCACTTTAACTGAACGGATTCCAAGATTTGTACAATATTCTGCATCATATCACGTTTCCTTTAAAAAAGAACAAGAACAAAATATGAGGTTTGAAGCAGGTAACCAAGTGGTTTAGAAAAACAGAAGAGGCATAAGTTGGACACTAGGTTTCCTAGGTAAAAAACAGAATTGTAAAGATGGAGAGAAGCTGGAGAAGTTTTAAAATGATGTTTCGAACATTTTTGTATTAATAAATCTTACCGGCTTGTTCCAGTGTGGTGTAGTGGTTTGAGCATTGGACAACCACTCTGGAGAATAAGGTTAAAATCCCCACTCAGCCATGGAAACCTACTGTGTAACCTGGGGTAGGTCTCCGTTTCAAGAGGAAAGCAATGGCAACCCCCACCCCACCCCCAAACAAATCTTGCCAAGAAAATCCCATGACAGGGAGTCCTTAGGGTTGCCAGAAGTTGTGAAGGCACACAACAAAAACAACTGATTTGTTCCGCCATTACGAAGAACAGTAGCAGTATCTCCATCACCACATATAAAACAAATGAAAATGGTCCTGAAAATGGTCCAAGCATTATCTAACACAACACATAGAAAGGCTAGAGGTCAGTAGCAGAGCTCCTGATTTGCATTCAAGAGGTCCCACATTCAGTCTCAGGCATGTCCAGGCAGAAGTGCGAGACTCCCGCCTGAAATCCTGGTCTGATTTGGTAGAAGGAAACTTCCACAGGACTCAGCAATGTGTGGTCCTCTAAATATTATCAGACTGCAAGTCCTACTAGCCCTAGCTACCATAGCTCACCATGAAGGATGATAGCAGATGCAGTCCGACAACTTTTGGAGAAGCCCACATTCTCTATCCCTGTTTCAGGAGACAACCTTTCCAATAAAAAAGCAGATGTTGGAAGATGGAAACTGAGAGACTATACACTGCAGCACAGAATTCTGCCCCCACATCTTTCTTTAGGACCACTCCTCTAAAGTGAGACTTTGAGATAACTTAGATTGTTCATCTTACTTCAATTGAAACTAGGTTGTCAGTATGTGCCATGTGACTTTTAAAAACTGATTGAGTTCAAAATCTTAAATGTCTTGAGACTGACATACCAACAGAAAAATCTCCTCCAATACATAACCCACTCTCCCACCCAAATTAATGTGGACACATTTTCTAACTGGCAATTTCTTCCACTACCTGAAAACTTATTTTTTTCACCAGGCCTTTGATCTCAGTGTCCGGTGAAATTTTTGGCTCTTATTTTTGCTATAATTCTTGGTTTTCATTGTTTACCCACAGCCCTTTTGCTCTCCTTGATAGTTATCTCTTGGTTTTATTTGTTAACCATAAATGTTCTGAGCCTAGTTCTGGCTCAGAAAAAGCAGGATACACTTTGTGAACAAATAATCTTTACTCTAACTTCACTTACAGTGAGCCCACAATGAAATCAGGTGAGAAAGAAAAATTAAAATTTACAGAGAAATCAAATTTGCAAAACATCCAACCAGATTGTAAACACCATGTGTAACTGAACTTGAAGGTTGTTTTCTTAGAGCAAATGTTAACTTTGATTAAATACAGTGTGAAGAATATTGCGACTACTGTAGGAAAGTTCAGATTTTTTCTTTTAAAATCAACACCTGGAAAGATCTTAAGTCACAACAGAAGACTCATACACTACTTACTGTGATTCTTCAGAACATTCCTGCTTTATCTTTAATGACTTTTTCATAGCAGGCGTTTCATCTAAAAGGTAAGATCATGAATAAATTTTACACAAAAGCAGAATACTATTACCTTTAAAATGTAATGACAGGTTGCCTACAACACTGTCACAAGCTATCGTGAAAATTGCCCGGGGGTACCTCTAAATGCCATGCAATAAAAACTAATTTCTTCAGTAGTTATTACATAAAACTTGGAGGATTTGAGTCAGTTTATTAGCATTATTTACCCTATTACATTTTAAGGTTCATCAAAAAAGCTCCCTGTGTTTAGTAAATCAGACATTTGTAAGCCCAAATATCTCTGCAATGCTCTCGACAGCTTGTGGGAACATTGGACAGTGGCACAATAGTACAGCATACACATTTTATTGATTGATTGATTGATTGATTGATTGAATTTATATACCATCCTTTCTCCCAAGTGAAACTCAAGGCAGTTTCCAAAAAGTTAAAAAAATTAAAAATATATAAATAATTAAACATAAAATTATAAATCTTAAAAGAGTTTTTTAAAAACAGCTAATAAATAAGTAAAAAGTCTCCAGCTCACCCATTAAAGGCCTGTTTAAAAAGAAATGTCTTTGTTTGCCTATGAAAAGAAAGCAGGGAGGGGGCCACAGGGTGGGAGCAGCCACCAAAAAGGCTTTCTCCCATGTCTTTACCAGGCAAGCCTATTGTGGTAGCAGGATCGAGAGAAAGCCTTTCCCTGCAGATCTTAGGGCTCTAGCAGGTTCATACAAGGAGATATGGTTTTTCAAATAGTCCAGACCTAAGCTGTATAGGACTTTATAGGTCATGATCAGTACTTTGAATTTTGCCCAGAAACAAACAGGTAGCCAGTGAAGCTGTTTTAACAAGGGAATTATGTGCTTCCTATAACTGGTCACAGTTAGCATTCTGGCTCCTGCATTTTGAACCCACTGAAGTTCGCAAACAGTTTTCAAAGAAAGTCCCACGCAGAGGGCATTACAGTAGTTCAACCGAAATGTAATCAAGGCCTGTGTCACTAAAACCAGATCTGACATTTCAAGGAACAGGCACAGCTGGTGCATAAGTTTTAACTGTGCAAATGCACTCCTGGCCACTGCCAAAACCTGGGCACCCAGGCTCAGAGTAGAATCCAGGAGAACAACAAGGCTGCGAGCCTGAGATTTCAGGGGGAGTGTAACCCCTTCCAGCATAGACAAAGTCCCTATTCTCTGATCTGCCTTTCGACTGACCAGGAGTACCTCTGTCTTTTCTGGATTAAGCTTTAATTTGTTTCCCCTCATCCAGTCCATTATAGACAACAGAGATTGGTTCAGCACTGAGACAACTTCCTTGGAGTCAGATGGAAAGAAGAAGAGTAGGGTGTCACCAGACCCCAAAACTCTAGACAACCTCTCCCAGCAGTTTCATGTAGATGTTAAACAGCATGGGGAACAAAACAGAACCCTGAGGGACCCCACAGGCCAACAGCCAGGGAGTCAAACAGGAGTTCCCCAGCACCACCTTCTGAGTTTGTCCCTCCAGGAATGACTGGAACCACTGCAGAACAGTGTCCCCAAGTCCCTTTCCAGAGAGTTGGCCCAAAAGGATACCATGGTTGATGGTATCAAAAGCTGCTGAGAGGTCCAGCAGAACAGGGACACATTCCTCCTTTCTAGTTCCCGGCATAGGTCATCCACCAAGGTGACCAAAGCCATCTCCATCCCATAACCAGACTTGAAGCTAGACTGAAAGGGATCTAGATAATCCGTTCCATCCAGAAACCCTTGGAGTGGGGAGGCCACCAAACACTCCAGAACCTTACCCAAAAATGAAATATTGGAGATTGGCCAATTTTATTTTATATTCAAAATGGTGGGATCCAGGGAAAGTTTTAAGTGGTGTTCACACCACAGCCTCTTTTAGGCATGCTGGAAACATTCCTTGCTGAGAGGAGGCATTCACCACTCCTCTTACCCAGTCGGCTAGTCCTCCTCTAGCTCATTTCAAAAGCCAAGGGGTAAGGGTCCAGCATACATGTGTGGCTCTCACCTCTCCGAGGATCCTGTCCACATCCTCAGGCTGCACCAACTGAAATAAATCTAATAATACAGGACAAGCAGGTGCCAAGATCACATCCACTGGACCAATCTCAACTACAGCATCTAAATCAGAGGTAATCTGAGCAGTTTTGTCTGCAAAATGTCTTGCAAATTCATCACAGTGGGCTGTAGAGAGGTCTTAATTTTCTTCTTTGGGGCAGAATGTAAAAGGCCTCAACCACTTGAGATAGCTCCACTGGATGGCACTGTGCAGATGCAATGGTGACAGAGAAGTATGATTTCTTTGCTGCCGTCATTGCCACAGCATAGGCCTTCCAATAAGTTCTATTCTATGTTTGGTCAGACTCACTCTGAGTCTTCCGCCAACATCACTCTAGTCTCCATCCCATTCATTTCATCATCATCAGCTTCCCAGTAAACCAGGCAGCTTGCTTGGCTCCACTTTCTGGGAGGGGTTGATTAGGAGCATTTGCCCACTGTTCTGGCCATTTCTCTGTTCCAGAGATCAGCCAGGGCTTCAACAGGATCACCTGCCAAGGCAACAGGAAACTCCCCAAGAGCCATCAGGAATCCATCCAGATCAATAAAACTCCCAGGACAGATCATCTTAATCAGCCTCCCACTCCTGCAGAGGCTCTGAGTCCCAGTGAATCTAAACCCCACCAGGTAGTGATCAGTGCTTGACAGCAGAACGATGGAAAGTTCCTCCACATCTAGATCACCATCATCCTGCCCAGAACAGAAAACCATGTCCAGAGTGCATCCTGTGGCATGGGTGGCACCAGTTATTACTTGGGACAGGCCCATGGTTGTCATGGTGGACATGAAGTCCTGAGCTTCTCCTGACAGAGTAGTCTCCACATGGATATTGAAGTTCCCCAGTACAACAAAACAAGAGGACTCTAACACCACTGCCAAGATCAGCTCAGGAAGGGAGACTGTTGAGCAGCAGGGTGGGTGGTACACCAACAGAATCTCTACTCTGTTCTGGCCACCCACCTTTAGAAACACACACTTGAATCCAGCAGACTATGAGACAGGGCACCTGATGAGATGGAATCCTTATAAGCCACTGGAACTCTGCCTGCCCACTAAACAAGCCTTGCCTGCTGCTGTATAGAGAACCCAGGTGCACAAAGCTGAACCCCCCTCCCCTGCTTCATCCAGTCAGGTCTCTGTAACACAGGCCAAGTCAGCATATTCATCCAGAACCAAAACCTGGATCAAAGATGTTTTTCCATTTACTGACCTGCCATTGGGCAGCAGGATTTTCAAGCTAGGGAGTCTGCTGCCAAGGGCATCCAGACTATTTGAAGTGAGGGACAACTTGGGAGCAGTATTTAAGTCTTTTACTCCAAGTCTCAAGTCAAGTCTCAAGTCCTTGAAGATACTTTTAAGTCAAGTCAAGTCTTGAGTCAAGTCTCAAGTCTGGGAGCCAACTTTATACCTCAACCTGTATTCCAGACTTTCTAGACAGAGTCCAATAAAGTCAGTTTTTAACGATTTAAATAGAGTCGGCCCTCCACTTTTGTGATTGTGCCATCTGCAGTCTCAGAAGTGAGGAATAGGATCCTTCTTATTCCCCATTACTGAAGCTTCAATAGCTTGATAAGGAAGGAGCCTTCCTCCTCAAGCCTGTTACCTAACACATTTTCTGTTCCCCTCTGAGATACGCACCCTGCAACCTGGGCATGAATCTTGCCTTCTGCTCTTAGGAGAAGTTTTAGAAAGCTCCTCCACTATATGTAGTGGTTACATGCTGCTGGGTAGACCTCAACTCTATCTCAAGCCCATTGCCTAACCCATTTACTGTACCCTCTGAGAAATGTGTTCACACTTTGGGCTTGAGATAGACCATCACGTAACCAGTAAGTTGTAAGGTTTCTGGTTATGTTACTGAACCAAGTCAATCACTAAAAATATGCAAGCCTCAAGTCGAGTCGAGTCAGCATGCAATGTTTGCCGAGTCGAGTTCAAGTCGAGTCACTGAAGTGACTTAAGTCTCACTTGAGTCCACGTCAATTAACTCGAGCATACATCACTGCTTGGGAGTAACCAAAACCCTGTGGTTCTCTCTTCCATTATTGTAATAAGATTATCTCCCCACACTCCCTCTGCTCATCACTGTCCACCATCCAGAAGCTGAGAGGCCACTAACTGCCCAGCAAACTGGCACAGTTTCTCTGCATTGTCATATCCAGTTCAATCCAAAGCACTTGAACAGAGAACAGAACAAATGTTCTACTTGTATATTAGTATGCTATACTAAGTCGGCAGAAACAAGAACAGCAGATGCATTACGTCATTAGTAATGTTAAAAAGAAAACAATCTTGTCAAACATAGATAAAATGTCATAGTATGGAAAAGGATTAGCATTTCTTACCCAACTCTTGGTCTCCTGACTGGTAGCAATGAAGTTCCTGACTATGGTTCCCCCATTCATCCTGCGAGTACTCCTCCATTGTACTGCCATCTGACTCAAGCTCTTGGTATAAGCCACTACTGTTGATAAGCACTGGTTGGCAAGGTTGAGAGTCCCATCCTCCTTGACCAAACACCTGCTCCAGCTGTTCAAATGTGTAACTGCTTTTCCTTTTGCCAACACCATGTTCTTTTACTCGACTGTAACATCTGCGAAGGGTCTAAAACAGAAAATTCATTTGTTACTGGCATAATTCTCAAAGAGTTAGATAACTTTCATTCATCTCTAACGTTAGCTCAAAAAAAGTTCACTTTCTTGAAAAAAGTCAAACTTTCTTGACTGCTTTAACCAAAACAGAATGCTATCAAGCAGTGTTCAAGCCAGGCTAAACTTCCAGTCATTTAATGTTCTCAACATATAGTCCTGTTATTTGTACATTTGCCAGAGTAGGACAACACATCTACAAGATCAATACAGACATCAATTTTATCTGTTCATCTCTATTACCAAGGGCTTTCCCTTCTTAATAGCACTTTTATTATTTAGAACTAAATCCTAGTCAGATACCAACAAGCCCACAAGATGTACACCTTTACAAAAGGAGGAGAAAGAACAGTTACTAGTATGCCCATAGTTCGGAGAAGGCGATTAAGAAAAAGAAGAGACAGAAAGAGAAATAAAAACAAGGAGTCACCAAAAGCAGACAGCTTGGTAATCCCTTACTCCAAAAAGAAAACATTTAAAAAAAAATTAAGCAAAATGTTGGCCTAAACTCTTTAGCTAGTAAAATATATTACTTACATATTTTGCATCCTTACTAACTCACTCTGTCTCTTGGGAAGCTGCTGAAATTTAAAAGAGGTGAAATCAATAATGCTCTGAATTCCCATACTCAAATATCAAACACACAGTACTAAGATGGTCAGGTCTAATTATCAAACATTAAACCCAACAGTCAGGCCTAGATTCTGAAGCATATACACCAAGTTTCAAACAGTCCCCCCCCACATTAATTCCTACTCTGATTGCCCACTTTGCTGCCTTGCCTTACATAGCAGCAAATGTAAAATTGTAGTAAACTGTTCTGAGCCTCTCCTTCCCAGGTTCCACCTGTTTCTTAGGTGGAAAGGTACTCTTTTAATGTACTCTGTTTTAAACGATGAGCTGTAGACTAAAACTGAAGAACCACAGCATGGAAAGGCACAATGTCTGCTCTTTTATCAGGAACAAGTATGTTCTATTCACAGAAAAGAAATAGTAATAACCTGAAAATGTTTTGGGGTGGGGGGAGAAAATAAACTAAGTAGTATCTTCTTTTTTAGACAAAAATACAAGAAGTTAAAGAAATATGGTTACCAGGATGCCAAAAGATATCACTTCTTTAGCACTTCTTTAGTTTGGGACTGTATTCTTATGAAGGGTAATTTTGCCAGTTTCCCCAATTGCTCCACTGACTTTGCTACTGTTCAACAATTACCATGCGTTACCTTAAAAAAAAAAACTTTCCAAACATTTGGAATTCCAGGAGTAGAAATAAAGCTATTAAGAGTGCTTGATTTCATAATGCTATTTTGAAATGTGAAGACAGCGATGAAAGAGGTATAATTTTCTGGCTAAAAGAAACACTCTGCTTTTTAAAAAAATCCATAATAACCAGAACAGATATGGGGAAGCTATAGAGATATGAAGGCCTGGAAAAAAATGGGAAAAATAAAGAAAAAAAAGTTTTTTCCATTTTTTCCCTGAAAGCTTTTTTGTTTGTTTTTCCAAAAAAATTGGAAAAATTGAAAAAAGGAAGAAAATTTGTTACGGAATATTTTATTTTAGCTTGATGAATAAAATCTTTAAGACAAGGTGTTCATATATTCTCCAAATCATTTCTAAAAACTATGACTGAAACTGATACTGATAACTATAGCTCAGAAAATGAGTCTGATTAAATTTTATGCCTGTTCATTGAATCGGTCCCCCCTCCTTCCACACACTTTTCCCCCTCTCAGTTCTTTTTATGGGAATGGGTGCTTTATGCCTATTTGATATTGTGAAGAGGAAACATAAATAATTTTCTTTGTTACTAATGTTGATAGTTTCTTCCGGTTTTTTAAAATTGCTTTTTTTGCCTGCTCTACATAAACTAGCAAAACCAAAGAGGTTCTGTACAGTTCAAGAGACTGTTGCTCCATTTCTCACAAATAAAAATTTTAAAAAAGTAAATTCCGTTTGTAATAATTGTTTGAATACACTGTATTTTTAATATACCAGTTGTGATAATTTTATGCCAAATCAAATTGTACACAGTCATATTTTATGTCCCTAAAGTAACACAGTGACTTTCAATCCGTAAAAATGGCTAATGTTGCATTTTTTCACTTTTTCCAAAAATTTCCATTTTTTCTGGAAAAAAAACCCGAAAAAAACCCCACTTGGTTTTTTTCCATGGCTTCAAAATTTCCAGAAATTTTACGTCGCTAGAAGCTACAATAAAGGAACTGGGAATGTATGGCAATAGTGGCACAAAAAAAGCTACCAGCAACAAGAACATTCCAAAACAGAACACTGAAATCCCACCATGTTGTGGTGGCTGAGAAGGGACCTTAGAATAGGAAGAGCCAGTCTGAATTCTCCACAAAGATACCAATCCTACTATGTGATCCTGGCTGAGTCAATATTGCACAGGACCGATGAAAGACCCGAGAAACTCAGAGAAATATCACGATAATGTTAACAATAACTCATAAAGGAATGGGCATAACCACAACAGCCATGCTTCTCCCACATAATGTCCATGCTTATGAGTTGGCAACTAAAGAGCGTAGGACAGGATGTGTACTTCTCACAAGGACAGATTTGACCCAGAGGTTACTGATCTCTGCTGTAGAAATTTGTTTTATGATTTTTCTATCTAGATTACAATTGTATTCAATTAAGATCATAGCATCAGCTTTAGTGCATAAGCTATAAAACAAACTTTTCTCTAACCCAAACAATCAATTTATTTCTTTGGGAATACAACTTCTTTATATAGTCTCTACCTCCCATTTTATACTGGTGACAGAAAACGGCACCAGAAAATGGCACTGGGGAAAGAAAACAGCACTAGAAAAAGTGTTACTTATTAATTTTATTCATTTATTGACTTTATATCCCATCTTTCTCCCAAGATGGGATTTAAGGGGGCTTTCAGAGAAACATGAATACATTCATCCAATCCATTTAGAGTCCTAATATGATTAGAAAGAATAAATAAATTAGCCCAAGTCCATTGGAACACACTCTAGTTATTGTAAATAAAATTGTCCTGTTCTCATTTGATCCATTTTTCTCACCTGAACCTAAGAGTTAATGTTGTCACCTTAAAACAAACCAGGGCTGGGAAAGAACTTAAACATTTCAAGTATTATTACCCATCAGTAACGTCAAATGTTTTCAGCTTCTTGCCACTTTCTGATATTTTCTAGTAAGCTGCACAGTCCACTTACACCAAATAAATTTGTTTCAGGTCTTAGTATCAATGAGATGTCAACATAACTAAATCAACCAAAATCCGGATATTTCTGTTTAGCTTTGTGACAGACTTGATTATCTAGTTAAGCAACAGACTATTACAGCAGGAATCACTGTGGATTCATAAGAGATAATAAATGCTTTTATTAACAGTCAAGTTAAAACAAATAGTGACTCTAGCACAATTAGCCAAGAATTCTTAATACACTCTGATGAGATCTTTTGGAAGCCCACAACCATAAATTCTGCTTCAAACACCTGGGGCTCAATTTAGCATTTCAAAGTATTTTCTGGTAGCCTGTTTCAAAACTAAGTAAGTCATCTGACTATTGTGCAGCCAGAATGATCTTAATTCAGATATATAGCCTTCAAAAGATTTTCCCAATCTATCTGCACACAGAAAGGTCAGAGGAGACAGAAAGCTCCATGGGGTCATGTGACAGCTTCATTCAGCCAAAGGCTGTCATCCATATTGTCAATGGACACAACTACACCATGTGCCCAAGAGTTGAAAACTGAAGCAATGGCTTGGTACCACATACAGCATGGAGTGCCACAGTGTGTGACAGTGATGTATTTAAGACTTTTACTCCGAGTCTCAAGTCAAGTCTCAAATCTCTACCTTCAAGTCTCAAGTCACAGAATCATAGAGTTGGAAGAGACCACAGAAGCCATCCAGTCCAACCCCCTGCTATACAGGAACACACATCAAAGCACTCCCAACAGATGGCCATCCAGTCTCTGCTTAAAAACCTCCAAAGAAGGAGACTCCGCTACACTCCGAGGCAGCATATTCCACTGCCGGAAAGCTCTGACCATCAGGAAGTTCTTCCTGAGGTTCAGGTGGAATCTCCTTTCCTTCAGCTTGAATCCATTGCTCCTTGTCCTAGTCTCTGGAATAGCGGAAAACCAGTCTGCTCCCTCCTCGGCATGACATCTCTTCAAATACTTAAACATAGCTATCACGTCCCCTCTTAATCTTCTCTTCTGCAGACTAAACATCCCAGCTCCCTAAGCTGCTCCTCATAGGGCATAGTCTCCAGACCTTCACCATTTTGATCACCGTCCTCTGGACACGCTCCAACTTGTTGATATCCTTCTTGAATTGAAGTGCCAGAACTGGACACAGTATTCCAAATGAAGTCTAACCAATGCAGAATAGAGTGGTACCATTACCTCCCTTGATCTAGATACCATACTCCTATTGATGCAACCAAGAATCACGTTGGCTTTCTTGATTGCCACATCACACTGCTGACTCATGTGATCTACCAAGACTCCTAGACTCAAGTCTGGGAGTCAACTTTATAACTCAACCTGTATTCCAGAATTTCTAGACAGAGTCCACTAAAGTCAGCTTTAATAATGTAAATAGAGTTGGCCCTCCACTTTTGTGATTGTGCCATCTGCAGTCTCAGAAGTGAGGAATAGGATACTTCTTATTCCCCATTACTGAAGCTTCAAAAGCTTGATAAGGAAGGAGCCTTCCTCCTCAAGGCTGTTACCTAACACATTTTCTGTTCCCCTCTGAGATACGTGCCCTGCACTCTGGGCATGAGTCTTGCCTTCTATTCTTAGGAGAAGTTTTAGAAAGCTCCTCCTCTATATGTAGTGGGACATGCTGCTGGACAGACCTCAACCCCACCTCAAGCCTATTGCCTAACCCATTTACTGTTCCCTCTGAGAAACGTGTCCACGCTTTGGGCCTGAGATGGATTGTCATGTGACCAGTAAATTGTAAGGTTTCTGGTTATGTTACTGAACCAAGAGCAGCAGGTCAGTCACTAAAAATATGCAAGTCTCAAGTTGAGTCGAGTCAGCATGTAATTTTTGCCGAGTCAAGTCCGAGTCGAGTCACCGAAGTGACTTAAGTCTCACTTGGGTCCAAGTTAATCGACTCGAATGTACATCACTGGTATGTGAGTCCATGTGGTGTAGTGGTTTAAGTGTTCAACTTAAGTCTTCTGAGAGAGCAGGATTCGAATCTCTGCTCAACCATGGAAACTTACTGGGTGACTTTGGGCAAATCACACTCTCTCGGCCTTAGAAGGTGGCAATGGCAAATCGCTACTGAATAAAACCTTGCCAAGAGAATTCTATAATAGGGTTCCTATCTTGGCACTAAACCAATCATAGTGACTAAATATAACCTAAATGGCATTCCTGTAGAATTTAAAAACCACGTAAAGAGCAGATTTCCACTCTATGTGTGCATGTGTATGTGCCTTCAAATTGCCTGTCGACTTACAGCAATCCCATAGATTTCATAGAGTTTTCTTAGGCAAGGAAAACTCAGAGGTGGTTTTGCCAGTTTCTTTCTCTAAAATATAGCCTACAGTACCTGGTCTTTGCTCTCAGTCTCCCATCCAAATACTAACAAGGGATGATCCTGCTTAGCTTCCAAGATCGGATAGGATTTGACGGCTTAACTGTCTGAAGTCAGGGATTTAGCACATTTAGATGTAAGGCGAATTAACTGGGAACCAGAAGAACTGTGGACGAAAGTCAGGAATATTGTCAAGGAAGAATGCAAAAAATGAGATTATTTGTAGTCCAGAAGAAAGAAGAGCTTCAATGACTGATGAAACCGTTTACATAGTTAAGGCCAGGTTGAAAAGCAAAAATAAAAGATGACAGAAACAGGGTCAGAATCCTAACCACAATTGTTCAGCAACTTGTACACAGGGCCAAGAAGGACGACTATAATAATAAATGGAAAGAAACAGAAGAAAACAAGAAAATTAGAACAAGAGGCCTCTTCTACATGATCCAAAAAGTTGAAAGGAAATTTAAAGTAAGAATAAGGATGCTATATTGTCAAAGGAAAACCATTATGCGATTAGGACAAAATAAAAGCACAATGGAAGACAGACACTGAGAAAGTGTGATGAAAAGATGATCCTTTTAAAGATGAGTCCACAATTTTAGACAGTGGAAGATGCCTCCATAGCAATTAAGAAGAAATAAAAACCAGAAATAGAGAGCATACTAATACGGCTTTTTCAAGCTATAGAGACAGATTCTATTCAAGTTCAAATAAAAATCTGCCAAAAAATCCAGATAACAAATGAAAGATTAACAGACTAGAAACAATCAATTCCAGTCCCCCAGAAAGGGATCACAGTAAGCAATGGACTATTGCATGTTCTCCATACAAGCAAAGTGATGCTCAAGATTTTATGACAAAGACTTCTACCACTTATGGAGGAACAAATGCCAGGCCTCCAAGCTGGATATTGGAACACCCACAGAATTTCAGAAAAAAATCAACCCGTGCTTTATAAAAGCACAGTGTAATCGCCCAACAATTGCTACAATCACTGATGTCCCCTTTCCTGGAGACTGGAATGCATACTGAGTGCTTCCAGTATGCTGGCCACTGTTTTGTTTTCTGCATTTATTAGCAGATTCTTATTTGAATGTGAATTTCTATTTGAATGTGAGTATAGCAAAGCCTTTGATAGTGGGATGAGGAGGAGTTATGGTTAGCTCTGAAAAAAATGTGCTACCAAATTTTATTGTCCTGATGTTCTGATGATCTATGCTCTGGAAAAAAGAGTCCCCTGTCAGGACACAAAAGAGAGAAAATACATAATATGGAAAGTGGCATTTGACATGGTATGAAAAATGGTGGAAGGCAAATCAACAATTTAAGATATGGAGGTGACAACATATTACTAACAGAATATACTTTATTTGCTGGTGTATAAGACTCACTTTTCCCTCCAAAAAATACTGTTTGAAAATAGGGTGCGCCTTATATGCCGTGTGTCTTATACGCTGAGAAATAGTATTTGCCAGTGTATAAATGGGGTGCATCTTACTCATGGGTGCATCTTATACGCCAGCAAATACAGGAGCAAAGACCTGGAATGACAACGGATGAAAGTTAAGGAGGAAAGTATGAGTCAATGTGGTGCACTAGTTTGAGCACTGGACTACAACTCTGGAGACAGGGGTTCCAATTCTAGTCAGCCAAAGAAAACCACTGTGTGATCTTGGGCAAACCATACTCTCTCAGCTTCAGAGGAAAGCAAAGGCAAACTCTCTCTGAAGAAATCTTGCCAAGAAAATCCCAGGTAAACCCCACTGTTGTTCTTGTTCTTGTATTCCTTCAAGTCTTTTCAACTTATGGTGACCCTAAAGGGGTTTTCTTGTCAAGATTCAGAGGGGGTAAACCACTGCCTTCCTCTGAGGGTAAGAAAGTCCAAGGTCATACATTGGATTTCCATGCCCAAGTGGGGATTTGAACCCTAGTTTCCAGAGTCATAGTCCAACACTTAAACCACTATACTATGCTGGCTCCCTGAGGTTCGCATAGGGTTGCCATAATAGAATCATAGAATCATAGAATCATAGAAATGTAGAGTTGGAAGAGACCACAAGGGCCATCCAGTCCAACACCCTGCCATGCAGGAAAACCCTCAAAGCACTCCCGACAAGTGGCCATCCAGCCTCCGCTTAAAAACCTCCAAAGAAGGAGACTCCGCCACACTCTGTGGCAGCACATTCCACTGCCGGACAGCCCTGACTGTCAGGAAATTCCTCCTGAGGTTCAGGCAGAATCTCCCCTCCTGCAGCTTGCATCCATTGCTCCTTGTCCTGGTCTCAAGAGCAGGAGAAAACAAGCCCACTCCCTCCTCGACATGACATCCCTTCAAATATTTAAACATGGCTATCATGTCCCCTCTCAACCTTCTCTTCTGCAGACTAAACATACCCAGCTCTCTAAGTCTGTCCTCATAGGGCATGGCTTCCAGGCCTCTCACCATTTTGGTTGCCCTCCTCTGGACCTGCTCCAGCTTATCCATATCCTTCTTGAATTGGGGTGCCCAGAACTGGACACAGTATTCAAGATGAGGTCTAACCAATGCAGAATAGAGTGGTACCAATACCTCCCTCGATCTAGACACCATACTCCTATTGATGCAACCAAGAATTGCGTTGGCCTTCTTGGTTGCCGCATCACACTGCTGACTCATGTTCAGCTTGTGGTCTATGAAGACTCCTAAATCCCTTTCACACGTACTGTTAGCCAGCCACGTGTCCCCCATCCTATATTTCTGCATACCATTTTTTCTGCCTAAGTGTAGGACCTTACATTTCTCTCTGTTGAAGTTCATTTTGTTAGCCTTGGCCCAGCTCTCCAATCTGTCCAGGTCCTTTTGAATTTTGATCCTGTCATCAGGCGTATTAGCAACCCCTCCCAATTTGGTGTCATCTGCAAATTTGATCAGCGTGCTCTCTATTCCTTCATCCAAGTCATTAATGAAGATATTGAACAGCACCGGGCCCAGGACAGAACCCTGTGGCACCCCGCTAGTCACTTCTCTCCAGGATGAGAATCTGCCATTGGTGACCACCCTTTGGGTATGGTCAGTCAACCAGTTACAAATCCACCTGACAGTAGCCCTGTCCAGCCCACATCTTACTAGCTTCTTTGGAAGAATGTCATGGGGAACTTTGTCAAAGGCCTTACTGAAATCAGGATATACTATGTCCACAGCATTCCCTTCATCTATCAAGCAAGTAACTCTATCATAGAAAGAGATAAGATTAGTCTGGCATGACTTATTTTTGAGAAACCCATGTTGACTTTTCGTAATTACGGCATTGTTTTCTAAGTAATTAGAAACTGACTGTTTGATGATCCGCTCCAGGATCTTTCCAGGTACTGATGTCAGGCTGACTGGGTGATAATTATTTGGGTCCTCTTTTTTTCCCTTCTTGAAGATCGGGACAACATTTGCCCTCCTCCAGTCTGCCGGAACTTCTCCGGTCCGCCAAGAGTTTTCAAAGATTATAGCAAGAGGTTCCACAATGACCTCTGCTAGTTCTTTTAAAATCCTAGGATGCAATTCATCTGGCCCTGGAGACTTGAATTCATCCAGTGTGGCCAGGTATTCTTGTACTACCTCTCTATCTATTCTGTGCTGCATTTCCCCCACTTCCTCACCTGCTCCCCAACTGCCAGGTTGCGTGTTTTTATCCTTTTGGGAAAAAACTGAGGCGAAGAAGGTGTTGAGGAGTTCTGTCTTTTTCTTCCTCCTGTTATTAATTCACCATAAGTCGGAAACGACTTGAAGGCACACAGCAGCAGGAAGAAAGTGCAAAAGCAGGACTAATCTTGAAAAAGAAGAAAAAAAAAGTAATATAATGACAATAAATGATTTACACAAATTTAAACTGGGTAATGAAGGCACAGAAATAGATTTTCTATACCCTGGTTCAAGCATTAATCATAATGGAGACTGCAGTCAAGAAATCAGAACACTGAGGCCACTCCCGCACTATAGTAATATAGTCCTTAATTCCACTTTCAGCATCCTGTGGAATTCTGGAATTTGTAGTTTACTGAGGCCTAAGAGTTCTCTGGCTGAGAATTCAAAATGCCCCCCCCCCAACTGCAAACCCCAGGATTCGATAGGATGTTGAAAATGGAATAATGGCATTGTAACAGTGTAGTGTGGAAATGCCCTAGGACTTGGAAGGTCAGCTATGAAGGAACTAGGTAACATTCTCAAGTATAAAGATATATAATTAAATTACAAAGTCAGGATCATCTATGCCATTGTATTTCTGATTTCTATGTCACCTTGGATCCCATCTGGGAGAAAGGCAGGATATTCAATCAATTCTTTTTGGGAAAGCTATATAGTGAAGAAAGCTGATAGGAAGAGAATCAAGTCATTTGAAATGTGATGCCAGAGAAGAGTCTTCTGCATAGACCACGGACTGCCAAAAAGACAAATAAAGGTGTTCTATAGCAAATCAAGCCCAAATTCTCCATAGAAGCCAAAATAACTAAACTGAGGGAATTGTACTTTGGACGTATCATGAGATGACACGACCTACTGGAGAAGATGATAATACTTTGCAAAGTGGAACTCAACATAAAAAGAAGACCACACTACAGGTGGATTCAGTCAAGGAAGCCACAGTCCTGAGTTTGCAAGACCTGAACATAGCAGTTGGTGACTTCGGAGGTCTCCTTTTCAGAGGGCTGTCATAAGTTAACCTGACAGAAAATAACAAGGGCTACCAAAAGTTCAAGTCAACTTAAACACACTGAAGAACAACAGGCTATATGACAGAGTCTAGACATCTTATATGTGCAAGATAGAATTCCTATCCATGGCACAGAATTCTAGGGTGTGCTGGATTACAGAGAAGCACTATAAGCAGAGTTTCAATATGTTAATTTTAGACCAGAGCTCCCTAAATCCCTTGGGCATCCTGGAGTGGGATTTGGGAAGCTGTAGTCCAAAAAAATTAACACATTAATGTTATGCTTACAGCCCTTTTTTCATCCAACAGACCCCTAGAACTGTCTCCCATAAACAACACACTCTGTGCATAAGATGCAACTTTCCTCAAGTGTTGCAAAGTGCATAAGTGCTTTGATCAAACCTTAGCTGAAATACTGTGCCCAGTTCAGGGTACCACAGTGGTTTAGGAGTAGTTTAGGAAGTTGGACAAGATGGCCCTTGTGGACTGTTCCTGCTCTACGATTCTATAATGCTAAAACATCAGCAACATAGACACTAAAGATATAGGTACGTATTTCCTGATCAATATTAATCTGGCAGTTGCCTTGAACACCCATAAGGAGAGATGGCAAATTCCTACCAGTGTATCTTTTTAAAAAATTAACCCAAAATTAAAAAATATTTTTATTTAGATATTAAAATGTGTACAACATTACATTACACAATAAAAGCAACAACCAAAACCTTAGAACAACCATTTAGAATAAAAAAGAAAATAAAATCAATGAGGTTACAGAAGCTATCCTCTGAATCAAAATTAAGAGGACAGCACATTATTCCAAAGTTCAACATGTGAATATGGAAGACAGTGGTACCAGAGCTATTGCTGACATACTCAATAAATGGAGACCAAGCACCTCAAAAACTTGTAGTACTGGGCATCCACAAGTGGGCTCCAGTTTGGGAACAATGGCCTAAAGGTAACTGCAGGCAGGATCTAGGAAAACAAAAGTTGTAATTCACTACCAAAGCACTAATTATCAGTGGCAACAACTATTTTTCTTATCTAGAAAATAAATCTATAAACATAAACCAAACACCATGTACACATATGCTCAAGCATTCAACCTATTCTTCTCTATCAAGTCACCTCATAGGCTGAAAATCATGGGCACAAATTGGGCACTAAAACTGGACCTTAATGATATACCATTCCCTGTCACTCTGCTTCTGATAATATCAGAGTATCATCAGCACTGCATATGAATATTTTAACTTTTTTAAAAAATGTAAAACTTTATTATGCCTTTCTTCAGCTGAAAAGTCCTCAGGGGTAGCTTTTAAATGATCAGTAAAGACTTATAATCTAAATGACATAAGACAAAAGGAAAATGGGGTAAGGGAAGAAAAACAAATGAACTTGAGCATCTATTTGTAAGGTTAAGTGCTAGTTCCTACAACAGCTCTAATTATAATAAGCACAACCAACTAGTATCTCTTGATATAAACACGGTATTTAAAAAAAAAGTTTACTAGTGACAATGACTACCACTATAGCTGAACTGCCCTATTATTGACAAAAGCGTTTTGGATTCCTTCCATTGTCTGCCTGGAAATAAGACCTACATTTGCACTGATACACCCATCTTCTTCCATCATGCTAGAGTACTCACCTTTTCCAACAATAAAAAAATTATAGGGGTTGTTTTCCTTCAACACATTGCTCACAATAATTACCTGGAAGCAAGCTCCACTGATCTCAGGGGAAGGGGATTGGTTATCAAAATCCTAATGAAATAAACTCTGATATCCAATTTTAGCATATATCAAACTTGTAACCCGTATTCCAACTGTCAAGATCCACCCTAGAAAATCAACAGCTGCTTCTGCAGAGAAACTAATTGTTCCATGGGGCAAAATGATTCTGTATCTGTACACCAGATCAATAGACTGAACCACTAGCCTATTCTCTGTTGCCTGGGTTCCATAAGGAAAGAACATCCTGCATTTATTCCTTTGCTGTCCTCTTGCTGTGATCCCTTCAAAAACTTATTCTCCATGTAAAGAATATAGGCTAAAACCCTAAGAGCAGAAGTTGTTAACTTGTGGTCTTCCAGATGTTGTTGGATTGCAACTCTCATCAAACCTCTCCACTCACTATACTAGCAAGGGCTGATGGACGTTTCACTCCAATAGCAGGACAGCCTCAAACATCCCCACCCTACCTCTGCCACAGAGCAACCATGCTTGAAAGCTGCTTGCTCAGCTCAGTTTACTACCTGCTTGCATATCTGTGCAATCTTCCACTATCCAAAAATAATTTGTGGCAGGTACTGAGTAGTTCTAGGGTGTTAAGTCTTAAGCAAGACAGATCAAATTGAAATCACATGTCCTAAAGCTCTTTCCTGTACACCAGTGGTTCTCAACCTGTGGGTCCCCAGATGTTCGTGGACTTCAGCTCCCAGAAGCCCTGAGCATTGACCCTAGTGGCTGGGCCTTCTGGGAGCTGAAGTCCATGAACATCTGGGGACCCACAGGTTGAGAACCACTGCTGTACACCAAGACTTTCCAAATGGTGTGTTGCGACATGTTAATGTGTTGCCTGAAGTGTGTAGGTGTGTCACCTCCCTGGGCCAAGAATGACCCCTCCCACCTGAGCCTTGAAAATGTATGTTATTATTTATAAAGCATATATTTTTAAAAATATAAATGAAAGATTTTCATGAAATATGTTGTATCCTCATACATTTCATTATTACAATTTATGTATATGCCCGTATATCTTATAAGGAGTTAGTTTCACCTCTGGTTTGCTAGTAAAACTGAATTAGTGTGTCACAAAATGATGTATGTCTAAAAAGTGTGTCACCAACATGAAAAATTTGGAAAGCTCTGCTGTATGCAAACAAGCAGCTAATTTGTGTATGTAAGTAACTACTGGCTTCTTTAAGAATCAAATACTTGAGTTCTCTCAGGCAACAGCAAGAAAGTTACATCCAAAAAGTAAAATTATGAGCATCAATTAAATTATCTGTAGTAAATCAAGCTCTAGACTTGAACATCAAGTTCAAATTAAGTAACCAAGCAGCATATTTTCATATTACAGACAAATCACAGACTCACCAAAGAAGTTGTCCGAGACCTAGAGTAATGCTGTCCAGTCTTCACACATGGGTGAATATTTGTCAGGCAATAGCTGTCCAAAACATACGGTACAATTCCACCTGACAATGATTTATTCAAAAGGAATAAGATGTCCACAGACTTCAAAATGTATTAAGGGCACACTTCACTATTGTTTTCACATTCTTCGCAGCCAAAGCTAATATATTCCTGATTTTTGTGTAACATATTGCTTGATTAAAACACATTTTTGGAAAGCTCAACTGCCTTGAAGATGAAAGGTATTCAAGAGTCCACAGCTTTTTAAAACAAAAGCTGACTATTATTCTTTCTCATGAACCTGTAGCTCCCTTGGTTTTCATGTCTTCCTCCACAGAAAAAGGAAAAGATTTCTTCAATTTAGAGCTCTTTCCTCCTTGTTATATCTTATATATGCCAAACACATTTCAAGAAGTATTAGTCCATTCTTTTCCTCAATGGCTGAGGATCCTTGCTTTGAAGCATTAATTTGTTTTTAGAACTTTTCAGCCCTTTTGCCATTAAAAGAGAAAATTTTAATTTACTATAAGAACATTTACAAATTTACAGTGCAAGAAAAAGGCATTTTTCTGATCAAATTCATTAGCTTTCTATGCATCCCAGTGAAGAAGTGCAGCACTGATTACCATAAACTTTTGTTATGTTGTAATGATTTCATATCTGAATGCAGTTAGAAATACTTCGATAGCCCAATTTGAAGCTCTCATTAAAATTTTCAGTTGAAAGAAGGGAATGTCCTTGACACTTACTCTTTTAGCTACAAATTCAAACGTCCTTAGGACTGAATACTCTCACAAGACCTGAATGGTGAACACTGCACTGTCTCAAAGAAGACTACTGTTTTGTACTACATCCCATGCATGCCTAACCAGAAGCCACTGAATGTCTGAAAAGGATGTCATATCGAAGAGGGAACAGGCTTGTTTTCCATGGCTCCAGAAACTAGGACAAGGAGCAATGGATTCAAACTGCAGGAAAAAAGATTCTACCTGACCCTCAGGAAGAACTTCCTGACAGTCACAGCTGTCTGGCAGTAGAATATGCTACCTCAAAGTGTGGTGGAGTCTCTTTCTTTGGAGGTGTTTAAACAGAGGCTGGATGGCCATCAGTTGGGAGTATTTTGATATGTGGTCCTGGATAGCAGGGGATTGGAGTGGATGGGCCCTATGGTTTCTTCCAATTTTATTTTCTATGATTCTGTGAATGTGATAAGGATTCACTCTCAGGAAGCCAAGTCTAGGATTTCAGCATTACACTCATATATCTGAGCATTTATGTTTCCCTTTGAATGCTTATTTTTGATTTTTTCCCCCTGAATTTCTCTTATGTCAAAGCACTCTGACACTAAGTCTACAAATGATTCATATCTAAGAGGCTTTAAAATGCATTCACTATTAAGCTACATATTTGCAAAAGAAAAAAATTAAATATCTGGACATATAAAATGGTGCAAAGGAGTTGAATTACTTTATATAAATTCTTGCAAGCTTGCTAGCTAATAAAGTAAGTCAGCCAAGTTAATCAATCTTCAAATACAACTAGGGTTATTAGTGATACGCCAAATTACAGCCCCTTCCCTTTAACAACACAGCCTTCAATCATCATCTGCTGGCTCTGAGTCCATATCCATTTGGCAATTCAAGATCACATAAAAGCACAGAATTTCTGAATTTCATAAATGGTGGATATTGGAAAGTTAATGAAGAATACAGCATATATGCACTATTAAATCAGGTTCCGAGACAAATAAAACAAAGCATTTAAAAACAATGTATTAGGATACATGTGATCATAGAGATTTCATTAACCAATAAATCTGATGTTAAACAAAAGCAAAACTGTTTGAAAGGACACAGGTGAAGAAAGCATCATCACTTTGATCACATTTGATCACAACAGATGTAGATGTAGCAGCTGTATTAGTAAGTGATTTATTAAATTCTTGCTTGTCCTCAGAATTAGCATGAGAAGCTAAGACTTGTGCAGACATAACCAGTCAGTCTGTGACAGAATCTGAATACAAAGGTGGGTCTATCAAATTGGGCATTCCATTGCTTCACTCTTGCTATCCCATTCTGAGGCTGCGCACTCGTACTCAGAAGTAAGCAATATGATTTTTTCTAAATGGTTGGATGCCAACTCCCATAACCCCAACCATCATGACCAATAGCAAAGGATTATCAAACTGGAGTTCAAACTTTGGGGGGGGATTACGTTGACTATTCCTGCACTATGCAGTTACTTAAGAGTCCCACTCAATGTGGCTTCCTTCTGAGTATAGATATATAGGATTGTACTGTTAATATCTTGCAGTGAACTGAAATAGGATGCAACCTACAAGGGTAGTCTCTAGGAAATAGTTGAGGCAATGAACCACTGAAAATAATACTGGAATAAAAAAGTGATATTAAAAACATTCAAGCACTACCACTCATGACTTTTAAATGGGAATGCTGTTTTAAGAACAATTGTTTGCATATCAATACTACCAGTAGTATTAGTATTATAAAAGTAATAGGATGGGATATGCCTAGCCAAATAAATAATCTGCTTGGCTCAGCATGACCTTAAAGCCCTCTTCCTAAGTTTATACTAGCCAAGTGAATTTCAGTGTAGACACTTAAGAAGTAGTGATTATACTAGAGGTAAAGTGTGCCTATATCACTCTGTGTTCTAGAGCAGCCTTCCTGAACATGTTCAGTTGTAATTACAAGCAACAAGTTGTGGAAGTCTGTTTTGGATAGAGAACCTTACACAGTATACTGGCCAGAATGTCCTCTCATAATAAGCTCACCGACTTGTTTAAAAAATATATGGAGACATTCTTGTTGATCTTAAACCTCAAGGTTTGGCTTGAACAATAACGTGCGAACTCTGTAGCTCCATCCAGACTTCGGAACACCCACATAAACATTGTTCATCTTGTCCCTTTCTTGTTGGCCTATTTAGGAGGACTGTCAGCCTTTAGAGGGGAAATTTTATTGCTTGCTTATTATGGCTATATTTACTCTGGTTTATTATATTGTTTATGATATTCTTTATTATGGACTTTATTACCTCCTTCTCTCCATTGTTAATTATATTTATTAATCCTTATAAACTACATGGAACTATGAGAGAGGTAGGACATTAACATTTCAAATACACAGACATTTATTTTCATCCCAATCTTACACAGAACTCCTATTCTAACTGTAAAGATGTAACCAATCATTTTGGATTATACTGGTACATTTATTTCTAAAATATCACATAACCATGGATTCCAGAGACTACTTTGGTTATTCAAGGTCCCATCCCACAACTGCTATAACATTCTTAACGGTTCTGTTGGAAAGCAATGTACAGAGAACTTTACAAAGCAGAATTATCCAACTGACTAGAAGCAGTTCGCAAACACACGTGTTACTGGTTTTCAAGTCACCAGCACTGTGAAATCAGCAAAGAGCAGAGAAATTGCACAGATGGGTGCAGCTTCACAGTTCTTGAAATCAGTTTTTAAAACCTTGGTTGACAGAAGACTGTCTGGAGCATGCAACAACAGATATAGTGTTTCCTGGGCAAGAGAGGCTGCCTGGTTTCCACACATGGCTCAGTTCTACTGGCAATGCAATAGACTGCTGGTGGAGGGTTCACCTACAGCACCACTGGAGGTGTGTGCGTGGTGGTATTCTTGTGTCACACAGATGAGTACCAGTATCAGAGTTAATAGTACTAACCAAAGGAAAGCAGGCAGTAGATCCTACCCAGCCATGCTCTCGCCCATACCTTGATAATTAATGGCAACACATTAAATATAAACCAAATTTGATTTCACCAGCACTGACTTGAACAAGCATGATACAGAAGACAGACAGTACTAGCATATTACTCTGCAGCATATTACAGTGCCAGAGAACATGCTGGCAGCTGCTTCAGTATCAGAAAAAGTGACAAGCATGTGAATAAACTGATCAACTTCACAGCACATATCATCTCTATCTGCTCCCGCTCAGTTACGAAAATTTACTAACAAAACCGAACAGAACATCAATTTCACTTCAGTGAGTGACTAATTTCACTAACTCTTCACAATGACTTATTACCAAAAGGGCACTATTACCTTAAAGCTAATTCTCTCAGTTAAAAAGCAGCACGTGGAACTTTCTACTCTGAAGAACGCAGAATTTTTTAAAGTTAATCTCTGATTTTTCTGAGCTATTCAATGTTCCTGTGTTCTGGCAGAAAATTGAGACAGATGACTAACTTGCATGAAACTGTTCATTCATGAGATACCTGAAGTTTAGAATACTGGAGGGCATTTTTAAAGCGCTAAGTTCTAACTATATTCCATATATGTCTTCCCACTCATTTTTCTAATGCTATTTTCCAACACATCAATGATCACGTCGCTTCCAATGCCAACATAATAAAGCTAATCACAATCTTCAGAAGCAGAGCTAAACCAAGTTCTCAACTCTAGTATTTTAAATGCTCTATTTTGATGATTTGGGGCTAAAATCATTTTACTTGCCATTGCTGAACATTTCTCTTCAACACAAAGACACAGAACCGTACATACATATAACTCTTTTAGTTTACCCTACTGGATCAGAAAGAACAAACAACAGTCCTGGCAAAACTCAAACTCTTGCTTCTCATTCCTAGGTTTGCTTACTATGATTCATTACATCCCTGCTGTCTGTGTTAAAAAACAAACATTCTTTTCCTTCTTTCTTTTCCTCTGCCTTTGAACTCTTGTAACTGCAGTACTGTAGTGCAGGGACAAAACTGAGGGCCACACAGGAGATTATGGCTTTGCCAAACTTGAATCTTTAGGAATTAAAACAAGAGATTTTGAATGACGAAAACCATAAGATTTTTTTTTTCAGAATTGTGCTTTGCTAGTTTTAAAAAAAATTGACAGCAGTGCAATTTTTTTTCATCTCGAACGATTTCAACAAGCCATAAGGTACCCTGGCACCTCCAAGCTTGGTTCCAAATGACATGATGAGGTCTCCTGGCTGCCATAACATCCCTGAAGAAACAGATGGAGGCTTGCAAAGAAAGCCCGAAGAGTGTGTGTGTGTGTGGGGGGGACATTCCTTTCCTCCAGGGCAAATACCTGGACCCTCGGACTGACAAGGAGGACATAGCTATGCCCTCCAGAACGGCCCCCTACCGACTAGCTGCACTCTCCGAGGAGCGCCCGGCACCACCTCTGCCTCTCCCACTGCCTCTCTTGAGCATCACTCGCTGGGCCGCAGCTGCGCTCCGTACCTTGATGCGCTCCCGGCACTGGGAGGGTGTCCGCTCGTAGCCCAGTTCGGCCAGGGCTCGGGAGACGCGCTCGTACATGGCAGGCCCGGGAGCCTTGCTGCCGAACACGGTACCGGCGCCCTCCAACTGCTGGTACCGCGCCTCCACGAGCCGCTCGTTGCCCCAGACCGCGATCAACGCGTTGGTCTCGGCCGGCGTCCACGACATGCCTCGGCAGGCGGCCGCCGTGGCGGTGCCTCCGGGCGAGAAGGAGACCGAGGGAGAAGTCCCGCCACGGCCCCCGGCGCCGCCGCCGCCGCCGCCCCCCGAACCGGCCCCAGCGCCCCCCGAGGTAGCGGCGGCCACGGAGCCCGGTCCGGTGGGGCCTAAGGGAGAGGCGCCGCTGGGCGTCGAAGGGTCGGAGAGGCTGGGGTTGCCGTCGCTGAGGGCCCCCGGCGAGCCGGGAGACAGTACCTCCATCTTAGGGATCTTCAGCGGCGACTCGGCGACCGAGAGCTGTGAGGAGCCACAGGGCGCCGCCATATTGGTGCTGCGGAGCCGAGCGGGCGGAAGTGACTAATAGCGCCCGGCGGGCGGAACTTCCGCCAGGCGACGAGAGCCTGAGTGGAAAGCGGGAAACAGGAGGGATGCGGGGCGAGGAAAGAAGCAGAGGGGCAGCGCGAGCGAGGGAGGGGCGGCTCCCCGTTGGCGGGGATCTCTCAGCTTACGCGTTGCGAATGCCTGAGGTTTAAGAAAAGCCCAAACGACAAGCGCCCCGTGCTTTAAAAGGCACACGAACTCTTTCAAGGGATGCTCAAGTTAAAGGCAAAGACCGTTCTGTTTCTGCGTGAGTGGCTTTTTTCGTTTTAGTCGTTACTTGACCCACCACCCTCTCCATTATAGATTTGTTCAGCCCTTGAGAGCCACCTGGTGCTGCACCACGGCGTGGGAAGGCACCTTTAACTGGTTTTTATTTTGGCAGCAGCTGTCGTGACTATAAATCCACTTCTTCAGAGTCTGTGCTGCATCTGAGGAAACCGGTTTATAGCCATGAAGGCTCATGCTAAACTAAAAACCCTTAACTACTTAAAGGTACTGTTGCCTTCCTTTCTTTCTTCCCCTCGTCCTCCTTTTTACGCAAGCGACTAATACAGCTACTTTTTGAAAACTGGTGCTGCATGGGCTGCTAAGATCTGCTCCACAGTTTGTTTGGATAATTAGGGCCATTTCCACACTAGCTTGTTACAGCGCTGTGATTCCACTTTCAACATCCTATGGAATCCTGGGGTTTGCAGTTTTGGGAGGGGGCAGGCTGCCCTTCCCAAAACTGCAAACCCCAGGATTCCATAGGATGTTGAAATGGAATCATAGTGCTATAACAGGCTAATGTGGAAATGGCGTAGGTGTTGGGAGAGGCAGCGTGATGGGTCCACATCACAGATGGCTTCATAGCTCCAGCCCTTGGGTTCTAGCAGCCTGTGCTGGATGGAGTTATGCTCCCCCTGAAATCTCAGGTTCACCACTTGGTTGTACTGCTGCACTCAGAACTAAGCCTGGATCCCCAGGTATCAGTGGTGACCAGGAGGTCATTTGCACAGTAAAATGCCAGCTACATCTGTTCCTTGAAAAGCCAGATCCTCCTATGACGACATGCCTTGAATACATCCGGTTTGGATAACTATATTGACTTCAGTGCCGGGCTTCCCTTGGAAACTGTTCAGAGACTATAACGGTTTCAGAAATCCTGCAGCCAGAATGACAATGGCAGCTGGTTACAGGGGTTATATTATTCCCTGCCCCTGCCCCGGTTTTGTAACAATTTTACTAGTTGCCAGTCTGTTACTAGAAGCAATTCAGAGTGCCAGTTTTGATCTTTAAGGCCCAAAATGGCTTGGGTCCAGACTATCTAAAACACTGTATCTCCCTGCACAAGCCAGCAAGAGTTTGAAGATTTGCAGGCCAGGGCTTTCTCTCAGCCCCACCACCTTTGCAGGCATGTTTGGAGAGGACAGGGGAGAGGTTCTTGTCTGTGGCTGCTCCCAAGTTGTGGCACACACTTCCACGGGAGTTCCATTGGGCCTTTCCTTTCCTTTTCTTTTCTCCAACAGATGAAGAACTTTTGCTTTAGACAGGCCTTTGAGATGTGAATTGAATTAGTGGTAGTCTGTCTGAACTCCCAGAACTCTTTCAACACATTCAGCTCCCATCAAACCAAAATTCTATTCAGATTTCCTTTTCTTCTCTTCCTAGCTGCCCTATCTCATCTGATTTCTTATCTCATGATCTGATCTATGCCCTGTCTGACTTTTTAAACAGACTCTGGCTTAGACCCCCCTCTAGGCCCCCCTTATAGCATTCCATGAGCTGTGGTTGGCTGTCTCTGCTCAAGCTGTCCTAGCTTCTCTTCTCACTGGCAGTATGGTGAGATGAGAAAGAAAAGAATGGAGTGCCTGGACAGGTCCAATGGCAACTTTGTAGAGTTACAAGCTTGGTAGATGAAAGGAATGCTGTGGACGTAGCATATCTTGATTTCAGTAAGTCCTTTGACAAAGTTCCGCATGACATTCTTGCAAAGAAGCCAGTAAAATGCAGGCTGGACAGGGCTACTGTTAGGTGGATTTGTAACTGGTTGACCGACCGAACCCAAAGGGTGATCACCAATGGCTGCTTTTCTTCCTGGAGAGAAGTGACTAGTGGGATGCCACAGGGTTCTGTCCTGCGCCTAGTGCTGTTCAACATCTTCGTCAATGACTTGGATGAAGGAGTGGAGGGCATGCTGATCAAATTTGCAGATGACACCAGATTAGGTGGGGTTGCTAATACACTGGAGGACAGGTTCAAAATGACCTTGACAGGTTGGAGAGCTGGGCCAAAGCTAAGAAAATGAATTTCAGCAGAGAGAAATGTAAAGTCCTGCACTTAGACAGAAAAGTGGAATGCACAAATATAAGATAAGGGATGCGTGGCTGGGTAACAGTACGTGTGAAAGGGATCTAGGAGTCTTGGTAGATCACAAGCTGAACATGAATCAGCAGCATGATGCAACTGCCAAGAAAGCCAATGTGATTTTTGGTTGCATCAATAGGAGTATGGTGTCTAGATCAAGGGAGATAATGGTACCACTGTATTCTGCATTGGTTAGACCTCATTTGGAATACTGTATCCGGTTCTGGGCACCTCAGTTTTAAAAGGATATTGACAAGCTGGAGTGTGTCCAGAGGAGGGCGACCAACATGGTGAATAGTCTGGAAGCCATGCCTTATGAGGATTGGCTCAGGGAGCTCGTTGTGTTTAGTCTGCAGAAGAGAAGATTAAGGCCCTTTTCGCACAGCATTTGCCATGCAAAAGAGCCCTCGAGCGTTGCGCGAATGTGAGGAGCGGTCCACATGACACACTCACATTCGCATGACACTCCAGGGCCTGGCAGGCATCACTTGCATACTTTTTCATTTTCAGCCCTGAGCCAAAAATGGTGTGCGATTGTGCATTGCTCCAGGGCCCCGCGTGCACTTACCTGGCATGCGGAGCTCCGGAGCCGCACCAGTCATGCTTCTTGCCCCAGTGCAGCCTGGGAAACTCCCAGGCTGCACTGCGAAAGGAAGAGACGGGGCTCTTGCGTGACCAGGAAGCAGCTACGGAGCTGAAGCAACGGGGACGCGAGAGCCTCTCGCTGGAGGCTCACACAATCCCCACACCCCAGCACAAAGAAAAGGTGAGTTGTGGAAAGGGCCCAAGAGGGGACATGATAGCCATGTTTAAATATTTGAAGGGATGTCATGTTGAGGAGGGAACAGGCTTGTTTTCTGCTATTCCAGGGACTAGGACAAGGAGCAGTGGGTTCAAGCTGCAGGAAAATAGATTCCACCTGAACCTCAGGAAGAACTTCTTGAAGGTCAGAGCTTTCCGGCAGTGGAATATGCTGCCTCAGAGTGTGGTGGAGTCTCCTTCTTTGGAGATTTTTAAGCAGAGGCTGCATGGTCATCTTTTGGAAATGCTTTGATGTGTATTCCTGCATGGCAGGAGGTTGGACTGGATGGCCCCTGTGGTCTCTTCCAACTCTGTGATTCTGTGATTCTATATTTTAGCATATCCCTTTGTGGACTCTGGACCTTTTGATCAAATGCATGTAATAAGGTGAAATGGAGTCCACAAAACCTTATGCTGAAATATATCAGTTAGTCTTGAAGGTGCTGCTAGATCCATCCTCCTCTTTTCCTTCTTTTATTGAAACAGACCAACACAGCTGTTTCCCTGAACAATGTGTTGGAATGGTTACTGGCTGGATTGGAATGTGCGAGATCCAGCTTCAGACCCCCAGAGAGCTTTGAAATTCAATGGATGACCTTGGGCAACTTGCTCTTTCTCACTTGGCCTTCCAGTGTAGTTGTGGATAAGTCAAAGTGGAGGAGGAAGAGAGACGTGTTTGCTTTCTTGAAGTCGTTGGAGGAAAGTCAGTATGTACAAATAATGAAACAAATCTTGTCTCAGCTGCTTGTTATTACATCCATATTCTGTCTTTCTTTCAGTAAGCTGAAGGCAGCGTATGTGTTTCTTCCCCTACCCACTTAATTTTGGTAAGACCTGAGTGAGACTGAGTGACCCAGGACCAAGCAGTGAGTTCCAGGTCCCTCCATCTCCCAGGTCCTCCTCCATTTTTACAAGGCTTTCTGTTATACTCAGCCTACGATATATTTTACATTGATGGATCATATAGATACGTTATTTATTTATTTATGATATAAACTACTTAATTTAGATTTCAAAGCTTTATACAACAGTCTTGAAATAAATAATATAAAGCAATATATACAATCATGGCACAGTATTTCATCTATAAAATCTTACATTTTATAAGTTAAACTTATATTGGTTTATATGATGTGTGGAGAGAGAAACTGAGCAAACTGGGGTGCTTGTTGTTGTTGTCGTTGTTGTTATGTGTACCTTAAAGTTGTGGCTTATGGTGACCCTAAGGCAAATCGATCATGGGGTTTTCCTGGTAGGATTTGTTGAGAGGGGTTTGCCTTTGCCTTCTTTTGAGAGTGAGAGAATGTCTAAGACTTGTCTAAGGTCACCCAGTTTTTTTCCATGGCCGGGGAGGGATTCAGACTCTGGTCTCCAGAGTCGAAGTCCAGTGCTCAAACCTTTAAACCACACTGGCTCACACTACAAATAATAAAAGTACAAAAACTGGCTAAGTTACAAATACAAGTCAATTACAGGTTGCAGAATGCTGTGAAGGTGTCAAGTTGCTAACTTCCCTGTCATGGAAAATACTAACCTGCTGAATGTGTGTTTTTTGCTAAATGCTACCATGTATGTAACCATTGCTAAAAGGGGCTACTCTGTATCCAGGCTTAAGTATGGTTTGTTGTTGCTCCATTGTAATCAAAAGGCCACTTGCTGTTACAGTATATTGTGCTTCATATTAGGGAATTGTGGGAACAGGCTGAAAAAATGAAAGTTAAGACTGATGGTGCTAGGATGTTACCAAAACAGAGTGGTGTGGAGATAGGGAGAGAGAAATATGAATGGGGGGTCACCTTGGTCCAGGATGTGTGAGCTTGTGGAAGGCACCAGCCTGGGAGGAAAAAAGGGTGGGGGGTAGTCGCATGAAGGGATTTATGGCTTTGACCAATGAACACTTTACATATCTAAACTTATATTGATAACCTAAAAAAGATGTATGGTGTAGGTAAGCTGTTTTGGCAACTTCTGTGGAAGTGTGCTGTGCTGCTCATGCTTATCCATAAACTGCTGTTCACGTCAGAGTGAGTTTTGTGGAGTATGTTACGTACTGGATAACAAAAGGAGGGCCTGTGGGGGGAAAAGGATACAAACTAGAGGCTTGTCTTCTAAAGGGAGAGGCAAGAGTCGGATAGGGAAAAGATGTAATAAAATTAGGGCAGTTAGAGACAGGGAAGAGCTGGATAAGTCTGGGAGCTGTAAATGAAGGAGGAGTTCAGGAATTTCTTCTTTAATTCATCTACTATATAAAAGTCAAAGTTTGTGAGTTTGTCTGTTTGTGCGCATCAGGCAGGCGAAGGCCTCATATGATAGGCTGTGTGAAGTGAGAAGACCTCATAGGATTGGCTGGCTGTGAAGATACTATGGGATCCTGGGGCTGGCAGTTCAGGGAGGGGCCTTCAGAATTCTCAGCCGAGAGCTCTTGGGCCTCAGGCCGGTTGCTATGGAGATGAGGCCTACCATCCATAAGGATGCCAGAACACATTTGGGAGGCGTCTCTGAGAAAAATTAAAATGACATACACAATGTAGTTACAAGGTCTTTTCACCTCACACAATAGATTGTATGGGTTCCGTATGTGAGGAATCTTAAAGCTGAAATTCAAAACAAAAAATTCTTCCAGAAAAACATAAGGCCGTTGCACAAATTCAACACAAAGCAAAAAAGTCAAAAGCCAGTACATCAGTGTCACCAGACAACACAGATTGGATTGGAGACTATGGGGAAAAGTTACAGGTACTGGAATAGGCCTGTTGCTATGGAGATGATCCCTAGAAACAAGGAGGAGGACAGTGTATTCCCTCAGGAACCCAACCTCTGTATGTTAACAACTCTGAATTCAGATTGGATTGGGGAATATGGGGAAAAGTTATAGGTACTGGAATAGGTGGCTTGATATGAAGATGAGGCCTACCAGCAAGGAGAAGAACAGTTTATTCCCTCAGGAACCCAAACTTTGATTTTAAATAACTCTGAATATAGATTGCATTAAGAAATATGGGGAAAAGTTACAGGTACTAGAGTTGGATAAGTTGTTAAGAGGAAATAAAATTCTGGGCAATGCCCGGTAAATATGCTAATCTTGTTATATAATCTTGTTTATTTTCTACAGCTGAGCCTGGCTGTTCCATTTAAAAATTGATAATGCTTACCATGGTGAGCCCACTGATCAACACAACCACCTGTCCACAATAAGGATCACCTTGAGGCCTGAATACCAGATCCAGGGAGGGATCTTGACCTAAAAGGGCAAGGTGAGTGATGGGAGCCTGACAGTTGGAACTATGGGGCCAACTTCTAGAGGTGTTCTGTTAGCATATGTTTTTCAATTGTTATGCTTTGACTCAGACTGCTTACTCTTCTTGGCTTTCTTCTTCTGTGATTTGGCTCGATAACTTCAGTCACTTGATTTGACTTGGACTGTTTCTTGGCTTCTCTCTGTTTCCTCTCTTGCAGCTAACTTCTGGTTCTATGGTAGCCATGCCATATAGATCTTTTAAAAAGTGTTCCACTTATGGGACAAAGATCCCAAATACTGATGGACACTCCCATTGCCTTTTGTGCCTGGGAGAAAATCACAATATTGGGTCCGGTTCACACTATAAGAGAATGACTACAAGTCCACAAAAACCAGTCTTTGCACCTAAAGGCCCTCTTATATGAGCAGGCCTTGACTTGTCCAAACATTCCTTCAATGTTCAGTAGATCTTCACTTCTGCTCATTTCCTCAGTACTGACTGCCCCTTCCTCCACCTCACGAATTGCATCCAAGCAACCTTCTTCTCAGGCTCCTGCAGCCAAAAGTGCTAAATGTCCTGCATCCAATCCTGCTATTGGTACCACCAAGTGGAAGGGTGAGGTCTCCTGTACCAGGGTTCCTTTGACACCAGGATTCTCTTTTGATCTTGAGTCTGCTTCTCAGCCTGCCAAATGGAGGTTCCAAAAGAAGAAAAAGAGATCCAGAGATCTTTCCTAGTCTCAGGTGCCATTCCTGGTGGTCCCTACAGTTGCTTCTGGACCAGCATCACCAGACCACTCACCACCTTGTTCTTCTCTGGCCTGGACTCTTCAGACTTCAATTCCACGCCACTTACTGGAGGTCATCCAAGCATTGACCATGTCAGATGGTGATATAGTTGATCTCCCTCTCATGGATCTCAGCATTCTCTAAGTCTTCCTGCTCAGTCCAAGACGTGGCCTTCTCTGGTTCCTGAAATTCTCCCTGCCAAGGATGCCCCACTTTCACCTTTACCTCCTGTTCAGTGTGACCCTACGTCTCAACTCTCATCTTTGCATTCATCCTGATGCTCTGTTTCATTGGCTTCAAGGGTTCAGGACTGACCTTCTCTGGTTTCTCATAGATCCAGACAATGCCATTGCCCTTCTCCCAAGGCTATCAAATCAGGACAGTTTGGCCATAGGCACTGCAGTCCATTCCCATGACACCATCAGTATTCTCCTTCCCCCTCTGAAGGGGATTCTCTCTCTGAGCAGGCTGTGGAGTACTATAATCCTGATTACTAGTACTCAAGGCAATGTGGTCTAGGCCATCACTGGTACTTGTGTCTATTGGGATCAAAGTCCATCACAATATTACAGTCAGGATACCCCCCTTTATAACAAGGCATGGAGAACTGCTGAATCAAAGCAGCCCTTCTCATTCTTCTTGATGCTGTCTATGGTCCTGATGTACATGCACACATGTACGAGCTATCAAACCTGTGCCACCATCCTCCATCCTGTGTGGTTTTTTCTCCTGCTGTTTCATCTTTTTGAAGAAGGATGGTGGGCTTCACCCCATTCTGGACCTAAGAGAGATGAATTTGCTTATCCATCCCAGGCCTTTCTGTATGGTCACCTTGAACTCCATCCTGCCATTGCTGAAAGAAGGAGACTGGTTTGTGTCTAAAGACTTATTTTCACATTAGAGTCAAACTGTTGCATTGGCACTACCTCTGCTTCACTGTAGGAAGGAAGGCCTACCAATTTCATGTCCTACCTTTCAGATTGTTCACCACCCCACACACACATCTTTACAAAGTGCATAGCAGTCATGACAGCATGGTTATGCCAGAAGGGCATCATTGTCTTTCAGTACGTAGACAACTGGCTCCTTGTCATACACTGCAGGACTCAGCTCCTTTCAGATATAGGTCTCACTCTTCAGTTTCTGGAATACCTTGGTCTCCTTGTCAACTTTGACAAGTCCCACTTGCAGCCATCTCATGCCATCCAATTCATCTGAACAGTGCTCGACTCTCTGAATGCGAGAGCATTCCTTCCCTAGGATTGCTTTAACATTCTGCATTGTGCTGTCCTTTGCTGCTGATGTTCCAAATGGATGTCTGCCAACCTCATTCAGGTTTTGCTCAGCCTTATGGCTTCCATGACCTTTGTCATCCCCAAAAATTGCCTCTGGATGTGACTGCTTCAAGCCTGGTTCCTTTCAGTATTTGACATCATTGTGGATTTGTCTTAGATGTGGTTGATTATTTCAAAGGTAGTTCATCACCCTCTGCTAACCAAAATACCGTTTCTTCCATGTTTGTCCACAAAGTTTCTCATGATGGACGCATCCATGGTTGGTTGGGCTGCCCGCATGGGCCATCTCTCCGTCAGGAGTCACTGGACTGATTGTAAAACCAGGCTCCACAGCAACATGCTAGAAATGGAGAAAACTCTCTGTGTTTTTTAGTCTCTGATAAAACACTAGTCAGGTCAAGTAATATCAAACAACACCGTGGTCATCAATTACTTGAACAAGCAAGGGGGCCCACAGTCAAAGACTCTTCTGCACTTCACTCTTTGGATCTAGGATGAGTGCCTGGGCAAAGACACTCTACTGTCCCAGGAGATGAGAACACCTTAACAGATGCTCTGAGCATCTGTTCTGCCTCAAATGGAAGCTCCATCCCGATGTTTTCCAGTTTGTATTCTGCATTTGGAGGACACCAGAAGTCAATCTCTTTGTATCACCTCAGAATGCACGGAGCACTGCATTCTGCTCAAGGACTCAGAAGCGGAGAGGATCAGTAGGAAACGCCTTCCTGTATCATTGGGGAAGCATTACTGTGTACACTTTTCTTCTCTTCCCTCTCATCATGAGAACCTTCTCCGAGCTGACCAGGGACAGAGCGAGCTGTAGTTCACTCTTCTTCTCCACCTGTCTCGTGGAGTTTATCTTAAACTTCTATCAAGACCAGGTCTCCTGACTCTTCATGATGGTAAAATTCAGCATCCCAACACAGATACCCTCAAGCTGACAGCCTGGAAGATCCATCGTTAGCTAATGGCTGGGAGGATCTGTCCCTACGTTCTTTGTTGAAACCACTTCATTGAATCCTTGCTGCAGCTCTAAGGCCTTCCGCTTGAAGATTCTACTCCTACAAGTGGAGCACGTTGCTTTCGTTCTTATCTTTCCATCACCTATTTCTGGAAGTGACCCAGATTTACCACATCTTGGACTTTCCTCTCTGAGAAACACCTCTCTCTGTCCTCCATCCAATGCTACCTTGCTGCTGTATCCCATAGGCTGCAGCTCATGGGTAAGCTTACTTGCTTCCAATGTCCTTTAATTGAACATTTCTTCAAGGGCTATAGGAACTTGCACCGTCCAGTTCGACCTCCTACAGCCCAAGGGAGTCTGGTGCTTGTCCTTTCACAGCAATCCCAGAGATGGAGACTTGTGACATCCACCTCCTGACATAGGACATAGTTGCAATAACAATAACATTGGTTAGGCAACCTGGAAAATTGTGTGTTCTCCATATTGATGCTCCCTATCTATGTTTCCACAGAGTCATCCTCAAACCAGACGTTTCTTTTCTTCCCAAGGTAGTGTCTGCTTTCCATTTAAATCAGGACATCATACTACTTGCACTCATACTGAACCCACCCTCTGAATTTGAATGGATGCTTCACTGCTTGTATGTTAGAAGAGCACTGGCCTTCTACATTAACAGGAGAGCTGACATTACTACCACTAAAACGCTTGCATAGCAGCTCTAGAAGCTTCCAAACAATGCACTGCACAGGTACAGTAAACCCCATTTATCTGAGTTCACAGATGATCACTTGAAGAACTGCAGTTATAGGTAATCAACTTGTTCTTACTAGCTGCATGAAGATGGTGGGACAAATAGAATCACAGAGTTGGAAAAGACCTCTATGATTCTATTTGTCCCACCATCTTCATGTAACTAGTAAGATCTGCTAAAGCTTTGGTATTTGTTGATTTCAGTATATTGGACTGAGAAGATAAGAATATATTTAAGAATTAAGAATATATTTAATCAATATTTAGAAACAGTTGTTAAATGGATGAGATTGACCACACTGAAGCTGAATCCAGGCAAGTCAGACAAGATGTGGGGGGGGCAGGTCCTTGTGTCTGGTAAAGCTAAATATGGTAGCAGTTAGTGAAGTGATTGTTACTCTGTCAGCAAGTATTGGCAGATTCAATGTTTTCTTGGTCTTGCCTTGTGTTTTTTTTGTTCTTTTTTTATAATAATAGCGTTGCTGTGGTCTCTAGAGAATTTGCTGCAGATTGCACTCCCTGTTTAAGGAGAGAGACCTCTAGGTGTGCTTTCTCAGAAAGAAACTGTTGTCCTACCAGATTCCTAGTCTAGAGCAGGCCTGCACAAGATACGGCCCATAGGCTGCATGTGGCCCGCAAAAGTATTCTGTGTGGCCCGCAGCAAGGAGGAGGAGAGTGAGGGGGACAAGATCGCCCACCCTTCCCTCTCCCACTGCCCTGGGCACGATTGCTCCCCGGCAGTGGAGAGAAGAAGAGCGAGGGGGATGAGATTGGCCGCCCCGCTTCCCTCTCCCGCCCACCCTGGGCACAAGCGCTCCCTGGTAGTGGGGAGGAGGAGACTGAGGGGGATGAGGTTGCCACCCACTCCCCTCTCCCACCTGCCTGGGCACGATCACTCCCACAGTGGGGAGAAGGAGAACAAGGGGGACGAGATTGCCCCCTTCCCCCTCCCACTGCCCCGGGCATGATCGCTCCCCAGTGGGGGGAGGAGAGCAAGGGAGACGAGATTGCCCTCCCACTCCCCTCTCCCACCTACCCAGGGTGTGATCGCTCCCGCACTGGGAAGGAGGAGAGCGAGGGGGATGAGATCACCCCCCATTTCCCTCTCCCACCCATCCCAGGCACGATCAGGGAGGAGGAGAGTGAGGGGGGTAAGGTACAGTTACTTTTAAAAAGAAATAAAATAGTGACAAGTTTGAGGTATTCATATAGGCCTAAAAATCCTAAAGGCACCAGATCCTGTCTGATTTTGGAAGCTAAGCAGGGTCAGCTCTGGGTGGTACTTGGATGGGCGACCATCAACAACCATCAAGTGCTGTAGGCTATACTTCAGGGCAAGGAACTGACAGAACCACCTCTGAGTATTCCTTCCCTAAGAAAACCTATGAAATTCATAAGGTTGCCATAAGTTGGCAAGTGATTTGAACTCACACATGCACACATACAAATATTCATAATTTAGCAGTGCTAGGATGATGTTTTGGGACCCAGATTGTTCTTCCACCAGCGCCAGTTAAGGAGGGCAGCTAGCAGATGTCATTCTTTGTAAAAGTATCTTCCTTAGCCTGGTGCAGAGGAACTGTTATGTCAGAGTATACGTTATTTTCTGTTGACATTCAGCAGTGGTAACCCTAAAAAAATACTCCTTGGCATGGTATATAAATATTTTGCATTTACAGCTTATTTGGGTTATTTTTTATATATGTGTTTCTTATTTTATTTTTGGCTTAGAGATGACCCAGTTGTTTATCTACTGCTGTTATTAATATGTCCACAAATAATATACTGTATTTGTCATGCAACATTGAGTAGCTCCGCTCCTTCTAAGACTCCATCTGTAAGAAAACCTTAAAAATATACTTGAACTTACCTAACTAATATTTTGTTTCTTAAGTAATAAGTGTAATAATTGAAATTTTCCTTTTTTATAATATGGTTTATTTGCAAAATAATGTAATCATTAATTAATCAATAAATAATTAATTATTATAATATAATTAATGATTAAACTATATTGAAAAGTGAAGCGCTAAAAGTCTATCTGCTGACCCAAGAAGTTTAGCCTATTTAATTTTGGCCCTTACCTAGTGCCGAGTTCTGCAGGTCTGGCCTTGAGTATGCAGCAGCCACTTTGGCTCTCCCAAGCAAGCATTCACTCAACTGAGAAAAAGTTACATTGCATCCATTATATCCCCCATTATTCACTCCAGCAAAAGATCATGTGTACAAGATCCTGTTGGCACTCCTAGAAGAACAAAGAACTTAAGTTTATATTTCTTATGGAAGGGTAGAATCACTAACTGCTCTTCTGGGCTGCTCTGGTTGGCACTAGCAGTTGGGTTTAGGCCTTAGTCACTACTTTCCTTGGCTTTGATATCTCCATGGCAGATGTGCTACACTTCCCTTCTGTAAAGGAAGATTGCTTTAAGTAGCTCCTTCTGTCGTCTGTCTGTCTGTCTGTCTGTCTGTCTGTCTGTCTTTCTCTCTTTCTCTCTTTCTTTCTTTCTTTCTTTCTTTCTTTCTTTCTTTAAATGAACTGTGACATCCGCTCTCCAGGCTATCTCGCAGTTCCAACCCTTGGGCTCCTGTCGCTCACTCATCGTGCCACTGTTCCTCTCAAGATCCCTCCCTGAATTGGGTACTTGGGCCTCAAGGTGATCCCTAAGTGGACCAGTGGATGTGTTTTTCTGAGGTTTCAGTGTGGTAAGCGTGACCAGACATCCTGTCAGAGCTTATCAGGAATTGTGAAAAAGAGTGAGAAATTCTAAAAAAGAGTAAACAAGTAGAAGTTGGTTGATACCTTGTTAGATTACACGTTAAGCCCTGTAGTCATTCACATTCTGTTCTTGCCCTGCTGATTGTCTTGTCTCTAGCCATCTTTCCCCATCTGCCTTTTGTCAGAGACAAGTCTCAGTTTTGTATCCTTTCTCCCCCTGCATAGTTCCCCCACTTCTCATCATTCCCTGAGCTATGATTAGCTGGCACCAACTAAGCTTGCCCAGCTTCTCCCTTTACAGAAACTCTCCTTAATAATTGTATGACTGCTTTTCCCCTTTTCTTACAAATATGAGGGTTCAGACATACCAGCAGAAGTTAAACGGCAGTGCACTTCCAAGAGAGAAGGGGAGATTTTCCATATCTACCCTAAACTGGTACAAGAGATGAGAGGTATCTTCTCGTCCTAGAAAGGCTGTGATACTGTAGTAGGTATTCTTCCCTTGTGCTTACATGGCTACTTCAAGAAAATAATTTTAATATACACCTTGAACACACAGTTTTACTCCCTTTAAAGAAAATGAAGTGGCATCCAAAAAAAAGTAAAATGTGGAACCTCTGGTTCTTTGGGGTTGCATGTATAGTTCTTTTGGAGGGGTATATAGCCTGGTTTATATAGCTATTTGAGGAGTGCAGTTTTGGCTTAGCCCAGATCCTCCTACTATACTAAAGCAGTTTATAACAGTCTTGAAATATATAATATAAAGCAATACATACAATCAAGGCACAGTTTATTTTTATCTATAAAATATTGAATTTATATATTGGTTTATGTGATGTGTGGAGAGACGAGCTGGGAAAACTGGGGCTGTTGTTGTTGTGTGCCTTGAAGTTGTTTCTGATTTATGGCGACCCTATTATGGGGTTTTTCTCGGATGAGTTATTGAGAGGGGTTTGCCTTTGCCTTCCTCTGAGGGTGAGAGAATGTGACTTGTGCAAAGTCATCTAGTTGGTTTCCATGGCTGGGGAGGGATTCAAACCCTGCTCTCTAGAGTTGTAGTCCAGCTCTCAAACCACTATGCCATGCTGGCTCTCTGTCTGCAAACAAAGCATCACAATACTTTCCAGATCACAATACACGCAGATTGGTTGTAAGCGCTATCCCATGTTTGAACACTAGAGAGAGCTGTTACTCCCCATAAAACCAGCCACATTCTAACAGGGTGCAAGTAGACTTTCAATATTCTCCTTCAGGGTTGACTTCGTTGAGGCTAGTGAGCATTTGAGAAAAAGGCTCTCCATTAATTCTCTGTGTAGTTCTAAATTCAGTCTGATTTGTCTGCAACGATATGGGATTCTAATTGTATAGCTACATTAATGTGGAAAGGCTGCATCAGAATTGACTGACTGTGTACCCTATATTTTCTGAGGCTACTTCTGTAAATGGAATCACATATTTATTTATTTATGTATGTATCTATGTATGTATGTTCGACTGAGTTCTTGTATTTGTTGTCCTAGAAAGTTACATGAATACTAGTTCTGGCATAACTTCCTATGTGCTTGAACTCATTTTTTTTTATTTCATATTTTTTTCTGAATATTATTTTTTTATATCTTGCCGCCTTCTTCCAGGATGCAATTTGAAAGCATTTCTGTTAAAAAGGAATGAACGTGGACAATGCAGCACATTATTAAAACCTCTGTTCACATAAACAGTCATTTCCCAAATGCCTGTCAAAAAAAAAAATCTGCTTTCAGAAACCTTCTCTAGGACGGAAGTTGTGGTGCCTGTTAGCAGCCACCAAAAAGACCCTCCTGTGTTCCCACAAAATGTACCTATGAAGGTGGTGAGACAGAGTAGAGCTTCCTCAAAAGATCTCAAAATCTAAGCAGGCTCATATGGAAGAATATAGTCCTTCAGATAACCTGGACCCAAGCTATATAGGGCTTTATAGATCATAAGCAGGACTCTGAATTGTCCCTGGATAGAGATGAGTAAACCAGTGGAGCTGTTTTAACAGAGGGATCATATGTTTCAAATAACTGGCCCTGAGCTATGGGTCCATTTCTTTGGACCAGGTGAAATTTTTAAACAGTCTTCAAAGACAGGCAAATATACAGCACACTGCAGTAATCCAAATAGGATGTATTGTATTTACCGGTGTATAAGACACACCCATATATAAGATGAACCTCATTTATTACAAATACTATTTGCCAGTGTATAAGACATACCTGCATATAAGACAAACCCCATTTTCAAACATTTTTTGAGGGAAAGGTGAGTTTTATACACCGGCAAATAATAGTAACTGTATTTATCACATTTATCACTGCGGCCATTAAGATACAATGTTATGTGGTATACTTCATAACACATTTATGTTTTGTTGTTGTTGTTGTTGTTTTTGAGTGCCTTCAAGTTAATTCCAGGATATAGTAGCCTTATCACAAAAAGTTTTCTTGGCAAAATTAATTCAGTGGAGGCTTGCCATTACCTCTTCTTAGGCTGAGAGATTGTGACTTGCCTGAAGTCACCAAGTGTATTTTCATAGTTGAAAAGAGATTTGAACCCTGGTCTTCAGGACTCCTAGTCCAGCACTCAAACCACTATACAACACTGCATTGCTTTTAGAGCGTAAAAACACTACATTCCTCATTTCAATGACATTTACTGGGTATATCAGATATGTTTTATTATCTGCATCTGCTGCAGACTTTAGTATCCAAACTGTTTTAACTCTGCAGCAAAATATTTGACATTTTTTTACTTTATCCTGGGTGCTTTAATTTCATTTTTAATATGTTGTAGACAATTTGCAATTATTCTTCCTTTCTTTGGACTGGAGCATATGGGTGAGAGAGTTCCTCTCTGCACTGCAGTGGTATGAATGATTCCACTGAAATTAAAGGTTACTGAATAGTCCTGGAGCTCAGTTTTGCAGCATAGTTGAGCACCGCCTTACCGCAGGACCTGCAGTGCTTGTGCTCATAATCTATGTTTAATGTGTGCTGCATTTACAAGGTGCCCTGACTTCAGATTAAATTATGAGCTCCCAGACCTGCCTTGTAAATTTCCTTTGAGTTCATTCACAGAGAAAGATGTCTAAAGGCTAAAGTAAAATGCCATGTGTCTGTATATGAGAAGACCCCAAGATTCCAGCTCTTCAGAGAGCTGACTTAAACACTCTGTGAGACAGCTTACAAGACTAAATCTTTGTTTAGCATTGCGTAAGTGAGCTTTTGGTTTGTGATTTTATTCCTCCCTGTGCCCACTCCCCCAGAATGCATTCAGTTTTCTCTCTTTCATAAGAAATTGTAATTTCATTACATGTGAATTCAAGTGGCTGTCAAGATAGGACCTCAGGAGCCGCTGAATCTGTGTTTTGCAATTCTACGTTGAAGGGCAAACAAAAATTATAGTTTGTCAGTTTAGATGTAATAGCAAACAGTGGTTTGTTGTGAAGGAAGGGAGTACATGAGCCCAAGTCCCTTGGGTAATATAAATTGCGTATGCTTCCTTTCATTTCCTCACCTAAAAGTTTTATTGCTGTTTCTGCATGGCATTCAGGACCTCACAGTGTTAAAGGAAGAACAGTACAAAGAACAGAATAGAACCATATCATACTGTGATAGTCTTACAATAGACCTGGAGAACTGTACCATACTGTGATAAGGTCCTTTATTAGTAATATGGCTTAATTAATCAGAGTGCCCTGTCCTGTCTGTCTGTCTGTCTGTCTGTCTGTTTTTCTTTCTTTCTGAGAAACAGTAGTGACAATGAATAACAGGTGGTGGTGGTGTTTTCCTTCAGTTGCACCACTCTACCCCAGGCTGTCCATCAGGTCCTCACCCTTAATGTATTTAGACTACAAGAAAATGCACTTGTATTTCTTTAACTCTTACTGATAGTTGATTTTATTGCTGGCTGCTGGTTGAATTTGGCTTAACGTTTTAGTGGTTTGTTTTAATTTTTGTGATTTTAAAATATGGATTATCTTTAAAAGCTTTTTAAAGAAGATTGGACAAGAGGCAGGGTTTAAAAATTAAGAAATAAATCACAGTTAGCTTGCCACAGACATTAAGGAGTAGGAGAGCAAGGGAAGATAACAGCAGAAGTTTAAGAAAACTGATACTTGAGAGAGAGGTAGGAGAACTGAAACTTAACCTAAACCTAATCTGTAGCTTCCAGGATTGTTCATATTGATCTTCAGTTCTAGATTCAGCACTCATCAGGTGCCTTTTTCTGCCTTTTATGAAGGATATAAATATTCTGGACCCCCCCTCAAAGAACCTAATATATAAAAATATCTCAAAATGAAAGGTTTGCCTCCTGCACTGCAGTGTTGTACAATTCGGATTATATCTCTTCTCAAGAGTTAGTACCTTTTTCATATTCTAAGGCAAAAAAAACCCCAAAAGCAATGAATAAATCTAAAGCTCTGTCTGTTTTAGAGGCTGTTCTCTTTTTCTCTAACCTTTCTTTATTGATTTCTTTGTTTTAAATCTACTGTGAATACAGTTTTCTCCTGCCAAGCTCATTCAGCATCATCTATGCTATCTCTAGCGTTTTATCTTTTTTTCATGTACTGTACTTTGTGCTATGTCTTCTCAGTTATTATCACTCCCTCCTTTGTCACAAATGGTCAGCAGTTACGTTTTCATAGCTTTAAGTTGCAGTATTGCTGCTGCTAAATCAAGGACACTGATTATTGTTGCAGTAGTAACTGTGCACTTCAGTCCCCTCACATCTTTCTTCTGTGAATGAGATTATGTAGTCCATTCTGTGAATTCTGGAAGACAAAGGGTATGAGGCCAAATAAGAGGCAGAATGCGTCCAGGAACTGTTAATCGTTTTGTGCTGATATGTCTGGATTTACAATAGTGGTTGTTACGGACAGAATGCTTAGAAGTATGAACAGCCTCCATTTCTGAAAAGTTTCTAAGTATTAGGATTTATTCCAATTTATAATAAGATTCAGGGCTCTCATGTGTTGTTTTAATTTCATTTTTCATTATTTTTCAACACAGAAGCAGCAGTTCTTACAAAAGTCTTATTGGACTGGCAGATAAAACAAATTCTGCAGTGTTGTATTTTATCAATACATTTTCTTACATACCCAGTGGCTTTGTGATCTCCCCCAGACTTTCCCCTGTCAGGTCTGTCTTTTTGCATTATTTGCTGTCGTTATAGTACCTAAGCAAGGTTAAGTAGAGAGCTGTACTAGTCATGGCTTGAATAGCTTGAATCCATAGTGATAAAGTTATATTAAAGTTGGATAGATCCTCAGAGCTTTTCCTTCTGGTGAAACCCAGACAGAGCTGTCTCTCAGCAGTTACTTTGCTGGCAGGGAGCTCATTTGAAGAGCATCTGTTTCAAATTTATCGTTCCTGTGCTGTCATGCTTCAGTGTAACAGATTCTGGTTCTTGCATCTCTTCTCTGCAGATCCTTTTACTAACTGCAGCCCCAGCTGAGCCTTCTCCCAGAGGTCTCAGTAACACCTTAGGCCAGCCTCCCCCAAAGGAGGAAAGAGCAGGTGCGAGGCGGGCCATTGACAGTGGAGTAATTCCCTACCACATCCCAGAACACACACATGGGCATGCAGAGTGCCACATGCAGCTTCCCCATTACACAGCCTCTCATTAGCTTAGTGTCTTTGGGGTGATTGTAATGAAGATTTTGTAATGTTAGCAACAAAAGATCTCTACACTAATACTGTTAATACTGGAGGTGGGTGGACTGTCATGAGCCAAGGCTCATGGATCATACAGCAGAAATGCTTCACTAAGAAACTTTGGATTTTTGGGGGAGTTTCTGGGATAAGCTCTGTCCCTCCAAATCAGAGGTATCAAACTTGATTTCATCTAGGGCTGCATCAGCGTTATAGTTGCCCTCAAAGGGCTGGTTGTATCTGTAAGTCTATATAAATATATCTGTTCTTTTATCATATGAAATTACTGCCTCTGCATTCGATTATTACTGGTTTTTAAATTGCCTTCCCTCTGCATCAGCTTTTCTTTTCTTGGACATTTTGGGGCTATTTGATCATAGTTTATGATCCCTATACATAAGTGACATAGAATTGGTCAGTATATCCAAAGTGTACCACTTTCTGTTCCCTAGCCCCTCTCTGTGCCTTTTTCTGCCCCCCACCCCGCAGCCACAGTTGCAGGAGAGGTGTGAGGGCCACATGAAAGGGCCTGGCAGGCCGGATTTGGCCTGCGGGCCTTGTGTTTGACACATGTGCTCCAAATATTCCAAGAGTTTTGACGTATTTCTAGCTTTTCATCTCCAAGGTCAACATTAAATGTGAATTGGATCCAGAAAATTTTGCACTAGATATAGTGCAGTTGACGTATAGAGTGTATGCCTGCCTGCCTGAATGCTATGTATACAAAGCAAAATGTAAGAAGCAGTTATTGCAAATTTACCCCTGAAGCAAATGAGTATATCTTTATTTGAGATGACTCTTTATCATTTCTGGCGAAAGATTACTCTTGCTTTTGACTTGGAAATTGTTTTGGCCTTCCCTTATGCAAATTTGATAGCCAATTATGGTTAGATTAGACAGTGCACTAAGCGCATAGTGTGCTGGGAAACATTTCTAATGTGCAGTTATGTGTGCAAGGCCCTGTTATAGATTGGCCTGCCACATGCAGTTAGAGAGATTTAAACCTCTACAATCCATATCACTAAATTTGCACCACTACCCTCATGAGAGCTTACCCTTCTTTCTTTTTGCATGACTGGATTTTTTTCTTAGAGAGGCCCTTGCCAAATGGTTGAATTTAAGAACATAAATAGGGTTGACAGAAGAGTTAAATCTTCCCTCCCAGTGCATGCTGGGCCCAATCCAGAGCAGCCCCTGCATGTTAACTTGTAAAAAAATAAAAAAGCAAGGCTTCCCTGCATGTTTAAGAAAGTACCTGTTTTAACCCAGTTTCACCTGCTTGCCCTCAGCCGCCACTTTTGCGGGTACTCCGGAGACAGCCTGCAGTGGACCCATTCTCTGGACACCCTCAGCCACCACTGGTGCAGGCACACTGGCAGCAGCTGGCAAGAGTGAAGACACTTTATTTCGGTCATTGACCAATAAAATAATAAATACAGTCATAGAAACTGGTAACAAAACAGATAACACAGATAATTTTTGATAACCCCACATCAATTACTGTTAACCATTTGGGGCGTATCTTGCAAATAATATTAAAAATTTTGCTACTTTAAGTATGCCAGTTTGTTCCTGGTTATCCAATAGATAGCGTAAATAGAAAACATCGGAATGTCCTGGGAACTGGGTTAGCAGGGGAGTAATCAGCTTTTGGCGAATATCCCTGTAAAACTGACAGTACAAGAGTGCATGGGCTATAGTTTCTATAGCATAAGTGTTGCAAGGGCAAAATCGGATCTCATAGGGAATTTTCCCATATTTCCTTTCCAATACCACTGTGGAGAGAACACTGAATCTAGCCAATGATAAAGCTCTCCTAAATTTGGGTACAGTAACATAGTATAAGTATGTGGCTGGTTTAGAAATCAGCATTTGCCTGTTGGCAAATGTGTAGTTAGTGAAGGCAGCAATTTCTGTTTGACCTTCTATATCTAAGATCCTTTGTCTTACAATAGATTTTGCTTGATCTAATCCTAACCTTAGAATAGTATTGCTTGAAAGTCCACAAAGGCTCAATTTATGAAGTACAGCTGTGTCCCATGTGGATTTGTAACTGTCACCCAATATTAACTGGGTCAGTCCACCAGGATTATTATGTAGCTTTAACCAATAGGTAAAAATATTCAACCAAATACTTGATTCCAGTTTACTAACTCCCTTCGGAGTACTGCATTTGGAACACATCAGGCAACCTGAAATATGCTTCTCAAAAACTTTGCTTGAACTCTTTCTAGAAAGGTCATATTATTATATAACCCCAGCTGAGCCCCATATAACAGTTGAACCCAAGCTTTAGCTGTAAATAATTTGATTGCAGCTGGAATGTACTGTGCTCCTTTAGTGAAGTAATAATTTTCTATGCCTGTAGCAGTTCTCTGTGCGTTACGAGACACATAATCTAAATGGGCATTTCTACTTCCTGAGGCTTGGAAAACTATCCCCTGATATTTAAAGATCTTAATCTGCTCAGTTGATTGCCTTCCTAAGATCCAACTTCTTTGCTTGGGATGTTTTGACAAGGTGAGGCTCTTAGTCTTGGTGTAATTTATTATTAGTTCCTCTTCAGCGCAATACTGAATGAGCAACTTTAGGGCTCTTTTAAGGCTGACGGGGGTCAGTGACAGAATACTGCATTGTCGGCATATAATAATAGATTAATATGCCTATGAGCTGATTTAGGGGGAATGGAAAGAAGAGTTACTTAAGTAAGGAATCAGTGAGTTTATGTAGTAATTGAATAAAAGTGGAGCCAGTATGCATCTCTGTCTGACTCCTTTCTTCACTTGTATTTCCTTGGTGACACATCCTTGGTTGCTGCACCTGACCTTCAATCTGGTATTCTCATGGATTTTGATGAGCAGCAGAAGTAATTGCTTATCTATTGTGGTATTTTTAAGTTTAATCCACAGTTTAGATCTAGATATTGAGTCGAATGCTGACTTGAAGTCAATAAATGCTGAGATTGACCAGCTTGATGAGAATACTTCTCTACTAGGCATTGCAGTACCATTGCATGTTGATCTTCCTTCCCTAAATCCAGCCTGTTCATCCCTCAAAATGTTCTCAGCTTCCATCCAGTCTATTAATTTAACCTGTAGATGTTTAGCATACATTTTACTGACCTGACTTAGCAGACTAATTGGATGAAAATTGGCTGGATCATCTCTTTTACCCTTCTTATAAATTGGGATTATGATAGCTAAGGCTCAGTCTTTTGGTATCATAGCTGTACAATCTATTATTGTAAAAAGTGAGGTTAGCACTGGGATCCACCAGTCTAAGTCATTTTTTATTACCTCACAAGTGATAAAATCTACACCCAGGGCTTTCCCTGGTTTGAGCTGTTTAATCAAGTTCTTCATTTCTAGACCAGAGACTGGGGGCCAGTAGGGGAGGGAAGTTATATCCAGCTCCAAATCGGCCAGAGAGTTCTCCGTTTCAGGATACATAGATGCAAAATAGTCTTCCCAAATATGGGCTGGTATCTGGGATGATGGACTATAAATATTTTTTGGGGAATGATGGTGCTACCACTCTCCAAAAGAAGGTGGGGTTATTTACACTGGCCGCTGCTGTCAGACATTCCCAAGATGCTCGTATATTATCCCTTTTCTTTTGGCAGATCAACTGTTTGGACTGTTTTTTTGATTTCATGAATTCTGATGTTGAACAAGAATTGGAATCCTCTTTATATAGTTTAAAAAGATGTTTTAAAGAGTTCCAGGCTCCATGGCATTCCATTTATGTCGTGTTCTTGGATCTTGCCTAATTGTGGTAGATTGGGGAACAGTTAGCAAAGATTGAATTGATTTAATTAAAGTGTTGAAATTGGCCAATACCTCATCATCTGACTTTTGACCTACTATTACTGAATGAAGGCTCTTAGCTGGTTCCCTCCCTGAAAAATTTGTATTTCTGCTTGATGGGGTGTCCATTTAGCGCAAATGGGAAAGTGGTCATCAGGCACTGTTGTAATCTGGTAAGAGGGTAAAAGCACCCTATCAAAGACCTTCATACACAACATAACAGGAAAATGACACTGTCAGGATGACTAGCGACTACAAACTTAGATAGATAGGATATTAAACTCAATGAAATACGAACGTAGTCTAACAGGGAAGACTTAAGGCCAACCCAGTGGGTGTACTCCGCTGGATAGTCATTACTTGTAGACCTGTTCAGAATCATCAAGTTCAAATCTGAAAAGGTTTGCACTAAGCACAATCTTCTATAGTCACTATATATATCCTTAGACTGACGGTGCGGGATGGGAGGCATAATTACAGAAGATGAGGGTTGGCAATGGAATTTAGCAAAGAGGGGTCTGTCATCTGCTCCAATTCTTGCATTGAAATCACCGGCCATTATAATATGTGCTGCTGGTAGTGCTGCCATTAAGCTTTCCACGTACGTGTCCAATTTATCCCGTACATATTTTATCTGTGAGCGGACATATAGAGGTGGAATATACACATTTATCAATACAAGTTGACTCTTGTTGAATTGAAGCAAGATTGCCAGGGCATATTGATCTAATGAAGGTAATTTAGTTACCTGTGCCTGTAATGAGGTGGATGTCAGAATATCTAAGCCCCCACAAAGCCTCCCACATTCGTTGCCCGGTACAGCATCTAATATAATTGTCTTATACCCTTCCACAAACAAATATTCTGCAGACCATGTCTCTTGAAGAAAAATTATATGATATCATAGAATCATAGAGTTGGAAGAGACCCCAAGGACCATCGAGTCCAACCCCCTGCTATGCAGGAACACCCATCAAAGCATTCCCAATAGATGGCCATCCAGCCTCTGCTTAAAAAACCCCAAAGAAGGAGACTCCACCACACTCCGAGGCAGCATATTCCACTGCCGGACAGCTCTGACCATCAGGAAGTCCTTCCTGAGGTTCAAGTGGAATCTCCTTTCCTGCAGCTTGAATCCATTCCTCCTTGTCCTAGTCTCTGGAGTGGTAGAGAACAAGCCTGCTCCCTCCTCAACATGACATCCCTTCAAATATTTAAGCATGGCTATCATATCCCCTCTTAACCTTCTCTTCTGCAGACTAAACATACCCAGCTCCCTATGCTGTTCTTCATAGGGCATAGCTTCCAGACCCTTCAGCATTTTGGTCGCCTTTCTCTGGACACGTTCCAGCTTGTCGACATCCTTCTTGAATTGAGGTGCCCAGAACTGGACATAGTATTCCAAATGAGGCCTAACCGATGCAGAATAGAGTGGTACCATTACCTACCTCGATCTAGACACCATACTCCTATTGATGCAACCAAGAATCGTGTTGGCTTTCTTGGCTGCCACATCACACTGCTAATTCATGTTCAGCTTGTGATCTACCAAGACTCCTAGTTCCTTTTCATATGTACTGCTATCCAGCCACACATCCCCCATCCTATTCTTGTGACTTTCATTTTTTCTGCCCAAATGCAGGACCTTACATTTCTCTCTGTTGAAATTCATTTTGTTAGCTTTGCCCCAGCTCTCCAATCTGTCAAGGTCACTTTGAATTTTGATCCTGCCCTCTGATGTATTAGCAACCCCTCCCAATTTGGTATCATCTGCAAATTTGATCAGCATGCCCTCCACTCCCTCATCCAAGTCATTGATGAAGATGTTGAATAGCACTGGGCCCAGGACAGAACCCTGTGGCTCCCCACTAGTCACTTCTATCCAGGAAGAAAAGCAGCCATTGGTGATCACCCTTTGGGTGCAGTCGGTCAACCAATTACAAATCCAACTAACAGTAGCCCTGTCCAGCCTGCATTTTACTAGCTTCTTTGCAAGAATGTCATGTGGAACTTTGTCAAAGGCCTTACTGAGGTCAAGATATACTACATCTACAGCATTCCCTTCATCTATCAAGCTTTTAACCCGATCATGAAAAGAGATAAGATTAGTCTGGCATGACTTATTTCTGAGAAATCCATGCTGGCTTTTAGTGATTACGGCATTGCTTTCTAAGTAATTACAAACTGACTGTTTAATGATTTGCTCTAGGATTTTTCCTGGAATTCATGTCAGGCTTACTGGGCGATAATTATTAGGGTCCTCTTTTTTCCCCTTCTTGAAAATAGGGATGACATTTGCCCTCCTCCAGTCTGCTGGGACTTCTTCTGTCTCCAAGAGTTCTGAAAGATTATTGCAAGTGGTTCAGAAATGACTTCTGCCAATTCTTTTAATATCCTTGGATGTAATTCATCTAGCCCTGGGGACTTGAATTCATCTAGTTTAGCCAGATATTCCTGTACTACTTCTGTACTTATTCTGTGCTGCATTTCCCTCGCTTCCTCACCTGCTCCCCACACCCCAGGTTGGGTACTTCTATCCTTTTGGGAGAAGACTGAGACAAAGAAGGTATTAAGTAGTTCTGCCTTCTTACTCCCCCCGCCCCGTTATTAATTGGTCACCTTCTCCACGTAGTGATCCTGTCATTTCCTTGTTTTTCCTTTTGCTGCAGGCATATCTAAAAAAGCCCTTTTTATTGTTTTTGATATCTCTGGCAAGCCTGAGTTCATTCTGCACTTTAGCTTTTCTGACTTTCTCCTGACATCTCCTGGCTATTTGCTTGAATTCCCCTTTGGTGAATTCTTCCATTCTTTCATTTCCCGTACCTGTTTCTTTTAACACTTACCTCGGCTGAGAGTTCCTCAGTCAACCATTCCGGTTTCTTAGGCACCTGCCGTTTTTCTTCCTTATTGGCACAATTTTCAATTGTGCCTTCAGTATCTCACTTTTAAGAAACTCCCATCCATCATGAACTCCTTTCTTTTTTAGTATTCTTGACCATGGGATTTCAGCATATAACTCCCTAAGCAGTGGTTCTCAACCTGTGGGTCCCCAGATGTTTGTGGACTTCAGCTCCCAGAAGCCCTGTACATTGATCATAGTGGCTGGGGCTTCTGGGAGCTGAAGTCCACAAACATCTGGGGACCCACAGGTTGAGAACCACTGGTTTAGAGATATCAGCTTTCTTAAAGTTTAGGATGTGTGTCTGGCTACACTCGGCTTCTCCTTCCCACTGAATGACAAATTCCAAAGAGCATGGTCACTCCCTCCTAAGGATCCTACCACCTCCACCTCATCAACTAGGTCATCCCTGTTGGTCAGGATCAGATCTAAAATAGCCAATCCCCTTGTCGCCTCTTCTACCTTCTGGACCATGAAATTGTGTGCAAGGCAAGCGAGGAACCTGTTGGACCTTGCGATCTTTGCAGAATTTGACTGCCAACAAATATCAGGATAATTGAAATCTCCTATTAACACGGCGTCTCTCCTTTTTGAATGTGTGGTCATCTGCTCCAGGAAGGCCTCATCCAAGTCCTCAGGCTGGCCTGGAGGCCTGTAGCAAACCTGCACAATCACATCGCTGTTGTTTCTTGCTCTCTTAATTCTTACCCAGATGCTCTCAACTTGGCTTCCAAGATTTAAGTCATGGATTTCTTCACAGGTGAAAACATCCTTGACATATAAGGCTACTCCTCGTCCTTTCTTGTTTGGTCTGTTTCTGCAAAATAAGTTATACCCCCTTATTCCTACATTCCAATCTATCTAGAGATATAAGCCAGGAAAGAGGGATCTCTGCTTCTAGATTTCCACCCTGCAATGGTCCAGGAAATCAAAGCCAGGGAGGTAGGATTTGTTAAGTGTCATTCGGTTTCATCAGGCATGAGGGTTAGTGCAGACAGATCCTGAGGGCCCACAGCTCCTGCACTGCCAATTCCTATGCTAGGGCAGCTTGGAGCAAGCGTCTTGAGTATCCTTTGATGTAGCTGAGGTGGCATCCGATGACTTTTGGTCTTCAGTCTCTGATTTTTGGAAAGCATAGCTCTCATCTCCTCTCACTGTGGTCAGATCGATTAGATCTCTGACTGGCTGCCTGGGTGAAGGTGTCATTGGGCTCCTCGAGCTAGAGCGCCTTCTTCTTTTTTTATTCTTTACTCGAGTTGAGGATTCAAGAGGTGTGCATATTGGTGGCCCGTCTGACGGACGGCTGGAGGGCAAAAGGGAGGTGATAGACGCTGCAGCAGTAGACACTGACTGTAACACTGTTTCAACTGTCTCTAGTCTGCACAATATGGTTTGCTGTTCCTCAGTGGAAAGAGTACCAAACATCTGGATAAGTCCTTCCTCATCCTCCATGGAGTCACCTGTTATTTGCATCTTTCTTTTAATTAAATCAGTGGTGTAATATCTCTGATACAGGCCTTCACCTGGTCTTGAGGCAGTTGAGGAAGTCTGCTGTATGGAGGATTGCTTACTAGGATTGTAATCTTTAAGGGTTATAGCATCCTCCTTTGCAGATCTGGCTCTCTTCCCAGAGTTTATCAGCGGCTGTAGAGTATTATTGTGGAAAACACATGTAGGTATAATTGACAATCTCTTCAGCAATTTCCTATTTTTCAGAATCAGCGTAGGGAGGACAGAATGCCTAAATGTCAATATTATTCTTTCAAAGCCAACTCATCTGGGGAGCCATGAAATTTCTGTGAGCTCACTAGAATATACCCTTTGTTGGAGGAGTTGTGAGAGTGAGTAAAGTACTACTTGCCTGTTGTACCATCTCCCCTCATTACGAGGATTGATTGCAACCTGGAGTAGAATCTTATGTCGCTGTAATATTAGTTCATCTCTGTTAGTTTCCCTGCATGTAGTATCTTGTTCTACATGAGAGAGTTGGGAATATTCAGCAGCACTAGTGATTGGCTTCGTGGGAGATTTTGTTACATACTTTCCCATTATGTCCTTAAGTTCGTCTGTTTTCTGGTTAATAGCTAACAACTGCTCAAAGATTGCAATTACTGTTTTAGCTGTTAGAAAGCAGTTCTTAGCAGCCAGATCCAAGTCCACGGTTGACTTACTTGTAGTTTTTAAAATATTTTCCCCTTTGACCGCTGAGGAGCCTTCTTCATCAGAGGGGGAGTAATCATCCACCTCCCATTCAGATGAGGCATAGGGTTTATCAACAAGGTTTGTATGTGGGGGGGGGGCGGAGAATAGGAAAAGGAAGAGAGCTTATTTATTGTGTCTTTGCACTGAAAAAAATCCTCTAACCTTAGTTGTCTGAGAGTTCCTGCAGCCTTTGTAATTTCAGTAAACTTAGAATTCCCTCTCTGTGGCTTCTCAGACACTCTCCCCCTTTTGGTCTTCTCTTTTTTTCCTTTTGGGATCTTTCTCTTCCTCTTTAAACTCTTTTCCATTCCTGCCTTGTTGCCATGTCACCACTTGTTAACTATAGTTATCTGAAACTTTGGGATAACCTGGCTCCAAGCTGTGTAAAACTTCCAATTAGGCTTGGGTGTGCTAAGTTTAGCTAAGAAACCCTCACAATTCTCTTCCCAATTCTGATTTTAGGTTTTATGTTGATATCTCATTTTTTCCGAATTTCTTTGACCAATATGTGACCAATTGCTTTTGTGTTTAGAGCCTGAAATAATACATGCCTTTTTTTGTCCCGAGCACATACTGCATGAGCTACCAAACTTGTTTTTCTTACCTGTATTTGCCATCTTGTGGCCTGAGCCTGCACAATTTATATGGATTCTAAACATACCTTTGGTGTTGTCCATGGTTTTGATATGATTTGAAAACAATGCAGGTTCCTGACCATTTCTGGTAGACCCATTCATAATGCATCCTGTGTTAAAGCTCTTTTGACAACTACCTTCCTTGCTGTATTGTTGTTGTTAACTGTGCTCCACATTTAAAACCTATTAATGATGTCAGCCATGGAAACGCTCTGGCCAATCAGATGGCCCAACATAAAATCCTTTCCAATCCTTTGGCTCCTCAACCACTTCTTTTTTTCTAGTGATTGTCCCTTCATATATCTCACTAAGTCACTTAGCCTGTCTTCAAGATACATGTCTGAAAAGGGAAAAAGAGTGCTGGAAAGTTGCTGTCTCCATCTCACTCTGTCTGGCATGAGAGACAAAGCTGTCTACTTAGGTCCCCCTTGCTCCCGCAACTGGTGCATTTAAATGGCCACACAAGCAAAAAGAGAAATGGTTAGAATAATAAACAGGAACTGATATATGTCTTTCATTTCCATTGTACAAACCTACTGTAAAGACTGCAGTTTGTTTCCCACAGAATGTGGGAAAAGGAGTGAAAACAGAAGAGGTAGCACACCCACCTCATGAAGACCCTTTGTTAACCTTCAAATGGATTGTATACAAAGGCTTAAGCTTTGCTTGCATGTATGGTTGTATGTATGAGTTGAATCTGCAAGCTGGCTTTCACAACTAAGAAGCTACTGAAAAAATTTCTGTATTGCAGTTTGGTCTGTCCCTTCAACTAGAAAGTGATAGAGGAACCAATTTCACTGGACAAATTGTTAAATGTGTTGGTAATATCTGCAAGCTCCCGCAGTCTCTGAGAATTAGGACAAAGATTCTCAGGAACTCAACATTGTGGTCAGGGCTGAGAAAATTCAAAACCACTCTAGGCCACCCTGCATTATCATTTGTGACTCTGATGAAGGGCACTGTGTTGTAAAGAGCTCCAGAAAAGGCAATGTCACAAGTAGATGGCTTTCCCAAGGTGCTGGTGGCGTTGGATACTTCCCTCCCGATAGAACTCCTGACTGAGCTGAGCTAACGAGTCCCTGAGAAGACACTGGTCCAGGAAGTAAAGAATAATTGTATCCATCCTTGGAGGCTTTGGTTTTTGTTTTGTTTGTGTTTAACACCAACTTGATTTTGACTACGCTGACTTTCGAGAGCTGGGCAGTCATCAACTGCCCAGTTCTGATCTTGCAAACTCAGGGCCGTGGCTTCCCCTTTTTTTGGTGCCTTGCGCTTTAGCAAGCATTATTGTCTTTTCCAGAGGGCCATGTCACCTCTTGCTACATCCAAAGTACAACAACTTCAGTTTATTTGTCTTAGCTTCTAGTGAGAGTTAGAATCACAGAGCTGGAAGAGACCCCATGGGCCATCAGGTCCAACCCCCTGCCATGCAGAAATATACAATCTTGACAAATTCTTGACAAATGGCCATCCAGTCTCAGTTTAAAACCTCCAAAGAAGGAGGTTTCTGTCTCTCTTTTTTCAGTGGTCTATGGTAACCATAGAATTCTCCTCCAGCACCACATCAAATGAATTGATTTTTTTCTTGGCAGCTTTCTTCAGTGCCCAAGTTTCACAACCATACATAGAAATACTATGGCATGAATGACTATGATTTTGTTATTTAATAATATATCTCTTCATTTGGGGAGACTATCTACTTTCTTCATAGCATCTCAGTCTTAGTTTTCTGATTTCTTGAGTGCTGTCTCCATTTTGATGTCTAACCATGGTATAAAAAAATTAGCTATTTCTGTGTCTTCATTACCTGCTTTAACAATTATGTAAATCATCTGTGTTATTGTTTCTGTTTTCTTAATATTCAAATGTGGTCGTGCTTTTGTCCATTCTTCCTTAACTTTAAGTTGATCTTTTGCTTAATTTCTTGATGCTAACCAAATTCTCCTACAAGTTTTGGTTCTGCTCTGTCTCCTACATTTGCATTCTGATTGTCCATAATTAGCAGCATATCCTATTTTGGTATGTGATCAATTTTCTCTTGGATGCCCACATAAAATCTTTCAGTTTCTTCCTTGTCTGCATCTGTGGAGGGAGCATAAACTTGTATTATAGCTACACTGATGCATTTTCCATGAATCACAGAATTGGAAGAGACCACAGCGGCATCCAGTCCAACACCCTGCCATGCAGGAATACACATCAAAGCACTCCCAACAGATGGCCATCCAGCCTCTGCTTAAAAACTTCCAAAGGAGGAGACTCCACCACACTCCGAGGCAGCATATTCCACTACTGGACAGCTCTGACCATCAAGAAGTTCTTGCTAAGGTTCTGGTGAAATCTCCTTTCCTGCAGCTTGCTCCTTTTCCTAGTCTCTGGAGCGGAAAACAAGCCTGCTCCCTCCTTGACATGACATCCCTTCAAATATTTAAACATGGCTATCATGTCCCCTCTTAACCTTCTCATCTGCGGACTAAACATACCCCGCTTATTGATATTATTCAGTCAGACTTCTCATTGTATCCCTTGAGTGCTTTTGCTACATCTCACCTCACTATTAATGCTACCCCATTTCTTCTTATTTTTTCATTTCCTTATTGTGTAAGGAATGTGTACAATCACTGTGTAATAGTCTCATTGAAAACGTCTCATTCCTGTCCACTGTATCTCACTTCTACTAACTGTGCCTATGTTGTGTGTTCCATTTCCTGTTTCATGATTTCTAGTTTTCCCTAATTCATGGTTCTCACATTTCATGTTCCTACTACATACATTATGCAGCTTCATACTTTGTTTACACATCTGAAGATATTAGTGGCTGAATGTCCTTTTGCTTTGAATCCAGGTATTTCATTAGACTTCATTGCCTTGATCAGCTGTTTTCTCCTGGCCAGCCATTTTCTTATGTTAGAAGACCAGATTTGATAAGTCATGTACTATTCATTTGTATAATTTTGGCAAGTAGGTAATTAGCCTATTTTTTTTCTTATCAGGGGAATGGTTTCAAAACACTCATATGCAGTCACATAGTGACTAAACTAAAGTTCTTAGATTGTTGAGAGTATACTCACTGTTCTATGCATCATAACAGGGAATCCTTTTTGTCAGAATCCTACATATTTCTAGATCAATATTATCCTACATATTTCTAGTTCAGTATTTGAAGCTGGCTGCCACCCGCAATGTTTCTTTAGCATTTCCTGATAAGCACGAGCTAAGATTTGCACAGAGTTGGGCTGAAGAGGATAGGAATAACACCAGTACTAGTTGACATGGAATGGTACACACACATCTAGCCATGCTTCCTTCATCCACCCTTTCTGCTAACTTCTCTCTTGCTGTGTTTTTGGTTTATGGTAAAAAAAAAAATTGAATCAGATTTATAACAGTTCTGGAAATACTTGCATTATAGAGATGAACAAATCCTATATGTAAACAACCACCTCAGAGCTGGTGATTACCCAGGGAGTATTGGATTTGTTGGCTCTGAATTTAAGAACTCATTTCCCAAAACTCCATTGGTCACTACTGTTGGGGATATGTATCTTTAAGCACTGAAAAACCTCTTACTCTTCCAGAAGGACATGTATGCAACAAGAAAGATGTGTACATGTGAGATAGGAAGGCCATTTACTTCCTAGTTTGGGGCTGGTGCAGACTGCTGAGGAAACGCACACATATTTGAGAGGATTTTGTACAGGAAGCCATTACCATGACCTCCTTCTTCTTTGTTAAGCTTAATATCTTATTAAGCAGTGAGATTCAAAAGGTAGCCCTAAAAATTGCATTAACATAGATTCTATTTTAGCATCAGGGTAGGGGGGAGTTGTGCCCTGGTAGAGACCAAATATTTTTCTTGCATTTCTGACAATCAGTTAGAATATATCTTCCCACTGTGCATTCGTGAAAAAATTGAAAGAGTGGGCCCATATCTCTGGAGAAGGAGAGGAGACCACTGAGCATGGTTGATGTCTTGGTTCCTAGATCTGAGAGCCTTGAGAATAAGATTTGTATATGATCTTTGTAGGTTTGTTCTTCTGCTGATACTTTTGTATCATTCATCCAAGTCTCATTCTTGGATTGTAAGTCAAGAGGTTGCACTAATGTACCTGAAGTAGAAACAGAGAAAGGGATAAGCTCCTGCAGAATAAGAGTTAGGACTGGGATAAACAGTAATAGAATAAGGTGTGAGTCAAAAGTGTAAGTGTGGAAACCAAGAAGGACATACCGTTGCATGACAGTACTAAGAAAGGCAAAAATAGCAATAACAATTACATTTCTATACTGCTTATCAGTGTGAAGCACTCCCTAAGTGGCTGACAATGTATATTAGCTAATTGCCCCCAACAAGCTGGGTAATCATTTTACTGAACTACAGAAGAAAGGAAAGTTGAGTCAATCTGGAGCCCTGCAGGATCGAACTCACAATATTGCGGCTGCAGTAGTGACATTTAACCACTGCGCCACCAGGGCTGGAGGATGTAGGTAAAGTACTATTTACAGCAAACAAGTTGCGCTACACACTTAGAAATTGCAATATGATCTCATTCTGGAACTGGAAAAAGTAAATGGCTTTGTTTAATGTTTGCGCTCTTATTTGATACTACTTATTTGATATTGTTGTTGTGTGCCTTCAAGTCATTTCTGATTTATGATAACCCTAAGGTGAACCTATCGTGGGGCTTTATTGGCAAGATTTGTTCAGAAGAGGTTTGCCTTTGCCTTCCTCTGAGGCTGAAAGAGTGTGAGTTGCCCAAGGTCACCCAGTGGGTTTCCATGGCTGAGTGAGGATTCAAACCCTGATCTCCAGAATTGTAGTCCAGTGCTCAAACCACTATGATGCATTGTCCTCTCTGTTACTTGTTAGTGACTATAAAAGGAATGTGACTGCTGCATCAGTCAGATTCAGAGCTTTGTCGTACTCAGATTATACACATAATATTATGGCTGAATAAAGCTTCCTCAAACAAATTTTGGTCCTGGTGTGTTATTTATATGCCATTGGAAAAAATAATGTTGCAAAAACTTGAAAGCAATAGGAAAAGAGGAAGACAACTTTACAAATGGATTGACTCAGTAAAGGAAACCATGGCTCTGATTTTGCAAAACCAGGGCTGTTAATAGTAGGATCTCTTGGAGTCATTCATAGGGTTGCCATAAATCAGATGTGACTTGACTGCTTATAACAACATCGTACAATAGGCTGGCCCTTAGAAACAGCTCTTTAATTGTTGAAAAGAGTAGTAGTATAGATGGCTGCTGCCTTTCCACCTCTTGTCTTCTCTAGACTTGGGGTTCAACTTGACTCTGACTGTCCTCACCCATTGGGATCCTGATCTACCTTCCTGTACCTGTGAACTGGCCTTGATCTTACTTTTGTTTGCTCCTTGGGTTAGAAGCCGGCTTTCATTTGTCTCAGTACCTGACACCTCAGACAGACTTGTACTATCTGTTATTTAATTTTTTAAAAGATAATAACTTTTTAATGTGTATAACCAAACAATGTGTACATTTTTAGCTATAATTTCTCTTCTAAGCTGAATGTTAATTGTCAAGATACAAAATTCCTAGGAAATTAATTGTGTTGAAAAGTTTTAATGACCAAGACTGAAGAAAGCAGTTGGACTTGCCGGCACTAAGGCTGGCATACAAACACACTGTAAAACCAGGATTTGTTCCCACAAGTGAAGTTTGCTTCCTTGTGTCTTGACAATGCAAGTGTCATGCATACGCATCAACAAATCCAATGCTAATTCAGTTATCTGTCTTGCCCCTCCCCCCTTGCTTCATGCAGTCTATCTTCCTTTATTTTTTAAACACAAGGTGTATATCTAATTGAATAAACATAGATCCATTCCCTTCTTTTAGGGAAGAAAAACCCCTTCCACAATCTATTTTAATATAATTGAAAAAACTTATCCGGATATGTGGGTTTGTGATGCTGGAGAGGTCAGACTTATGTTGTGCGCAGCTACTGTCTCCTGCAGCAAGCAGAACCTATTTTCCCTGAGCCTTTTCCTGGAGAGGAGATTGTACATGTGAACAAAATTCATGAAGTGTGTTTTCACTGTGTCTCCACAAACTCAAATGATGTACATTTATAGAGAGTCTTCATTCTTACTGTGTAATGCCAAGAACCAGGCATGATTACTGAGATACTTCGCTTTATAATTAATGGAATGGTGTACATTAGATCAAATAAATTGCTGCAAAATATTCATACTGTCTGGGTTTCAGAAAATTAGTTGTTCTTTTTACACAGTTTCTAACCTGGCCCAATTTTTTGGTAGCAGTGTTGCCTTTATTTTTTTAATTTTTGTATTATTATTAATAAAAATAATAAAATTATATAAACAATATTCATATACATAATCAGTACAGAAAACATATCATCATTCTATATCATTATACAGATGTTATAATTTGCTTCTTCTTATTCCTTATCATAAACTACTTTCTCTGTTCAGAAAAAGTAATTTTTTGTTTACTTCCTGCTTATCTTTTTTTAGGTTTATTCTATGCATTATTAAGGATACCTCTATAAATACAATATATTTTGAACACGTGCACATTTTTTTTATCTTACTTTACCATCCTGTTAGATCACTCAAACTTATGTTGTTGGGTTTTTTTGTCACCTTTCCCTGTTTATTCAGGGTATTCAGCACTAATAATGACCGGTAAGTAGTAGTGTTGCCTTTAAAATGTCACAGAACTCAGTGTGAGAGAAAATATCATGAATCACAAAGGCTTGCAAATTTTAAAAATTGATCAGTGACGTTGCTTGTATATCTCTTATTTCAAAGAGACAGTGCACTTTTCCATTAATTACTCCAAGTGATCAGAAGAAGTATTCACTATGTATTATTAATTGCGTTTCTGTTGATAGAGACCTCAGCTTTCATGGCTAATATGATGTGTTTGTTTTCAAAAATGAATTTGCTCCATCTGACTTTCTTACATGCAATCTGCTCCTTTGTATTGAAGTGAGACCTCCAGAATGCGCTCAATGAGGAGATGGCAGCAAAGACGAAATAGCTAATTGACTCTCTTCTTCTTTCAGTTTGGGCACTTCAGAGCTATGAAAAGGCACATGTACTTGTCAAGTGAGCACAAAAAGGAGGTCAAGATGTCTATTTTACTATGACCAGGTCACGACCTGAGCCTCTGTGGCCAGTGTCTCCAAATCCCCGCAAGGCAGCAGGCCTGTGGTGAGCCTCTGTGTGTGTGTGCAAGGAACCTTCCCACTGAGAATGTAATTAAAGGAGCCTGGAAACAGAGGGGAAAACTCTGCATTTCTCTGGGGCTCATTTTATTCTAGCTTTGATTAATGAGGTTGGGTGGAGTTAATGAACAGAGAGTTTAAAAGAGTAAGCTGCCCAGGCTGATAACATCTCCATCCTCTTGGGGACTTGCTAAGGGTTATGGGCAGCAACAATGATCCAGCAATTGGGGCTGGGGGATCAGGTGCTGTCCTTCTATGCTTAGATCATTTATTTAGAGCATTATCTTCAGCTGTATTTCTGCATTTCCTCTGAACAAGATACAACTGGCTAACCACCCTAAGTTTGCAGCTGGAAGAAACCAGTGGGAACTGCTTGACCACATCAGGTCATTGTGAAGTAGTTACATTATTCTTGATTCCCTGAGGTTCAGGACTTCCATTGTCTGTACATAATATCCTTTTCCCTTGTGTAAATAAAGGTTGTCAGAAGTCCTTTTTAGCTTAAGCTTAAGCCATCAAAGAGGGGTCCGGGAGAGGACCTGCCTGAGCTATCACTGCAGGTCCCTCTCATTTATAATAGCAAATTAAAACAGGGTGAAAAAAGTGCAATGAACTAAAATACAACTCCGGAAATCTAGTGAGCGAACCCTGAATCTGATGTGGAACACAATGGTTCCATGGTTAAAATACTACTGTGGATCTTTCAGGCTAATTCTTCACATTCAGGGTGGTTTCAGCAAGTTATAAAGTCTTCTTTTCCTTCTGCTCCCTGCCCCCAGTAAGATCTGTTTATCAAGGATGTTTGTTAGAAATCTTAGAGATGTTTTGGAGTATACAATATATTTATTCCAGAAAATGCAACTTTAATGGGTTTTTGTTTCATAAGTTTCCATAGGAGTGCATATTAAGTTAAAATTTAAGAATGGTTGATATATGTACTGTATACTTCCTCTAGAGCATCTAATTTTGACATCTGACAGACTTATAAATTTTACCCAATAAAGTTTTTACCAATTATATGTTTCTGCACTCATTTTCCTTTTTCTCTATCAAACTATGTGTCTGTGTGCATTTAACCTGTGGGTCAAAGAACATTTATGATTATTATGATGTACAATATATAACCCTGTCAAGAATCCTGATAATTACAACTTTCACCCTTTTTAATGTACAATTCTGGACTTGATAGTAGCAAAATTATAAAAATATGGATAATTTCTTCTAAAGGTTTTGAAATCTAAGATATTCCATTGGCTGGGAATGAAAGTCTTTTGAATCCACAATAGTTCTTATGCTGTTCCATGTTCTTGCCCTTAATTTGTAGTTAATGAAAAGCACCTTTTTCAAGTTCATAGAAGCTTACCTGGCAAATATTAATAGGGAAATGTAAACATGTATACATGATTAGTTGTTTTGCTCATTGGTTGGAGTATTCTGCTAATAAAGAAAGTCCATAACTTTAAGTCCCATGTTGCCAACCGATGATGGAGAAGGTGTTGGCACTTCCTCCAGGGAAGGACCAAAGCTCAAAGTGAAAAGTACTTGCTTGGTATAAAGAAGGTTCCAGATTCAGTCCCTGGCATCTCCAGTTCCAAAACCATCAGATAGCAGGTAGTGGGAAAGACTCTGTTTTTTCAGATCTTGGAAAGTCACCATGAGACAGAATGGGTAGTACTGAGCTTGGTCAGGCATGGAAACTGTGCAGTTTAGATGAACCCTGAGGATCTCCCAAGCTCCCGTTATTGAAAGGTCCCAAAATGGAGAACTTCAACTACAGAATCTTCTTGAGTACGCTCCTCCATTTTAAGGCTGTTTTTCTGCCTCAACATTTTTTAAATAGCTTCTTTTCAGTGCTACCTCTTTTTTCTTTTACATGGACAGGTGCACATTGTGGGTGACACCATATCTTCTGTGGCTGTCTGTCCTTGGACTAGATGTTCACTTAGTCTTTTCTCCTTCGCCTGGTAGCATTAACATTATAAAAGCATAATCTTTTATGTATTTCTTATTTGGGCCACCAATCTGTGCACTGTCTCTCGCTAGCAATTGTAAGGTGAAAATTCATGTGAACTGAAAAAGGACAGTATATTGTTTTAGAGTAAAGGTGGCAGAAGATTTAGGTAGACCAGTACTCCTGGTTTTAAGATGTTCTTTCTTGTATATATTTGCTGCTTTCTTTCCCCCCCCCCATGTTTTTATTTCTAATTTAATAAGTAGATTAAAGAACTTGGTCCCCCTCTTTCCTTGATTCAGATTCCTATTTATACCTTCAAGGGTTAATCTGACTCCACACATTGCCTGGAGAAAAAGAGAGGGCACTTGCCAGCAACAACTGGGGACTCAGCCAGCTGTCTACTTACTCCTGAGTAATGCACTCAGAGAGTCCAAGGAGACTGTCTTTCTTTGTGGAAGAAGGGTAATTAGGATCAGTTGATGGCAGTAAAAACAAAGCAGAAGTTAATAGTGCACACTCAGACTTGCATCATAGAAGAGTAACCTGATTAAAGCCACTGCAGTGTTTACAACCTACCTTGCCAGATGTGCACATATTAGGAAATTGCTGCTACTAACAACTTTCCACTACATGTGCTTCTTTACATATCAGTGTGTAACTTTTTGTGTATACTTTGTTTGTACACCAGGAGATGATGGCCATTTGTTAAGAACCTCTTAAATGTAATTGTAAGCTGTGATCTCAGCTAGCAGTCACACTGAGCACATCCTTTGACCTTGCCTAATATACCAGCTGTTTTAGTAGAAATTGCACAGGTTGTCATATCTTATAAAATTTACCCAATTAACAGAGTGTTCAGCTTCTTCTGTGTGGTCTCTCTGCCTCACACAATGGGTTTTGTGTCTGCACAGGGACCTCTACTGGAATGTTCCAGAGCTGAGTAGCTTGGTGGGAACCCTGCCGCCTACTGCGTACCATGCATTCTCAAACCCACCAAGCTACTGTCTCTTCAGGTTTTTTTTTTGTCTGCAATATGAGTCACTCCTACCTGTGTGTCCCACACTGCTGAGCAGCCTTTTTTTCTTCTTTCTCCACTTTTTCTTATATATGTTTTCCTCATGCATTACTTCTTTCTCTTTTAAAGGTATACACACACACACACACTTTCTTTTTATCTTGGTTTCTCTTCGCTTTTTTCCCCTTCACCTTCTTTTTTATGGCCACCACCTTGCTTTTTAAGAGGTGCTCCCCTTGTAATAGGGAAGTCTTCCTATGTGACACTCACAAACAGTGCCTATACTGTTTGGAAGAGGAATATAACATGTCCAAGTGTAAAACCTGCCACTATTTCACCTTCTAGACTTTAAAAAAATGGATGTCATTTCCTTTCTCTTGAGAGCAATTGCCTCAGATCACGGAGAAGACAGCATACTACTTTGTTCATGGCGTCAACTGTGACTGCCAGACTTGCACAGTCACTGATTTCAACCTCAGTGCCAACATCAGTACTGATGGAATTGGCATCGCCTTTGATTGCACCACTGTTAACTGCTTCTCTGTCTCAACCTCTGGCAACAGCCCAGCCTTTAACACAAGCTCCAGCTACACCTCTGTCGGCAAATGGGATGTCCACCTCATCTGTTGCTAAGACGAAGGAGGAGACCTTAAAGCAGAAGCACAAAACCCTTGTAGCTTCAGATCCTCATCTGAAAGCTAAAAAGAAAAAAGTCCAAGCACTCTGGTGTAGTGGATGCTGGAAAGCCATCAGTTTTGGCTTCTGATCAGTTTTGGCTTCTGACTGTACCATCCATCTCAGCATGGGCTTCTTGTTCACCACCTGCTACTTCTTGAGTACAGGAGGTACCCCCTCCATCAGCGTCTGCACATACTTCAGCCCTTCTGTCAGTACTCGTATAGACCTTGGCATTGTGGTGTGTCTTGGGCAACGTGCCCACTTAGCAATTGAGGCTGAGAGCTGCTTCTCATCAGCCTCATGATTGTGATTGTGGTCATTATGGTTGGGCAGTCGTGATTGCTCTTCCTCCTTCATCTCTAGGGGTCCATATAGACATGAAGTTCATGAAGATTCCCCATTCATGTCTGTTTTTTACATCGACCGTTACTGTCGTATGTGTGGAGGGAACAACTTCACTCCTTCATATCCTATTCACATCCTATTCCCCGGCCTGTTGGGACAGGTACCATCAGTATGAGTACCTATCTCTGTATCATCCAACACATCAGCACCATTCCTGATGTCAGTCAAGATTTGCCTCACCTTGGCATCAATTGCGTCAGTCCTAATTATCATCTTATCAGGGATCTTGATCATGGACTCCACCTCATGCTTGATGTTGGGAGATGGATTTTACAGCACCTAACACAAAATCCTCCCTGGAACCGCTGCGCTCTGAACAAAAACGTAGCTCAGGGGCTAGCAATAAACATACAGCAGAGTATCAAAACAGCAACAAGCGAGAGCAGCAGCAGAGTGTAAACATACAGCATCAGCTCTGATCCCAATCTACCCACTGGTTAGTTACACTAGCACACAGTGTTGTAATCCAAAAATACCTGGAGGCTTTTACTCTTCATGTTCCAACATATACACATCCGTACAAGCAGGATACGCAGATCCTCAGTCAAAGGTTAAGCATCACATCAGGCATCACATCAGGCAGAGGTTTGCTCGGACAGAGTTTTGGCGTCAGAGAGTAGTCAGAGAGTCAGAGAAAGTACCTGTCTGAGCTCACCTCTTATATACACACCTGCTGATAGCTCATCAGCTAAGGACAATGGCTGATGCAACCCTTGCCAGGATTTCATATTACCATGACTCAGCCTTACTGTCCCCTAGGAATTATATCATGACTTGCCAAGTCATTCCCCAGGTGTATCCCCACATGCTCATCAAAAGTATTTTTAAGTAGGGCAAATGTCACAGCACAGTCCGACACCTGACTGTACACCTCACAATCTCCATCTTGTTGGTCCCACCAGTTGCCCTCTCAGTCCTAAGGAGGTCATCTACAGCAGTCTGTGGCCCATGCTTTGCTTCCACCTCTGGTACCGCTTCTTGAGACTGGCTCACAAGTCATCAAACCACCTCTGCCTCCACCTCAAGATGAATATTTGCAACCTCTGTCAGGCCCAATATTACCACCTCCATGCATCACAGCAACAATATCCTGGCCTCTGCCTTCACTGCCTTGTGTCACTGCCTCAACTGTGACCACATCTACATCAGTCACCTTCATCGACAAAGTCACGTGTTTGACTCCTACCACAAGATGCTACCACTTCCAATCTTCATCAAGTCTTCTGTCAGTGTTGTTGATGTTCCACTATTATCTGCCCATTACAGCACCTGGTAGAACATCACTTCAGACACCTAGGTCCTCACCATGATTCACCATCAAGTTTTCAAATATTCTACCTGTTGGCATATTCTGCTCCACCCCTCCACATTCCATTCAGCTGGAAGAGATTGACACCCTGCTACTCAAAGGTGCCATCAAGAGCCTGCCCCTAGATGTATGAAGACCCTTTTTTTCCCCTCCTGTTACTTCACATTGCCAAAGAGAGATGGTGGTCACTATCTCATCTTGGATTGCCGAGGGGTAAACAGGTACTTCTGCCTTTGCAAGTTCAAAATGGTCATTCCAGGCTCCATTCTCCCATTGCTAAGGAGGGGAGATTGGTTCGCGTTGATAGAACTCTGCAATGTATACTTCCATATTTCCATCTGTCCTCAACACAGGAAGTACCTGCACTTTGCAATCAGTGAAGACATCTACCAATACATGGGGTATGGTTTGCAGAGCAGCCCTAGCGGCAGGTGGTCATGTACCCAGATTGGCTCTGTCTGAGCAAAACCTAGCCCTAGTAAGAGGGAGGAGCTGTGGGTGAGACAGCAGAAGGCATGTATACAGGGAGCCTGAAGTGGATTCTAGCTTCCTTCAGTGAGATTCCTAGAGAGAACTTTAAGTTAGAGCTTTCAGTCAACCAAAGGAGGTTGCCTGGAAAGAGGGTTGTCTTCTCAGTGACCTAGTGTGGGGCAGAGAAGAGACCAAACCACTTCTGAATGGGTCAGAAAGTTGGACCCTGAGTTGGGAAATACACCTTTGTGCTAAGAGGAGTCAAAAGTGTGTATGTGAAAGTTGTGTTCTTGAATGCTGTGGTGTTTTGTAGAAATTAGTTAAACGTCTTTGGTGAAGTGTAATTTTGGGTGAATATTCTTGAAAAACTCAATACCTTTTGCCCTGTGTATTACTTTAATAAAATCTGTTTTTATAATTTCTGCCTGAGCAGAGTGTTTTCTTCAGTTTTACTTTTATAAGAACACACTACCACAGGTCATCAGTTCTTTTTGAATAACCTTTGAGAAACTTTCCTCTTTATATACCAAAGTGGTGGTTTTAGAGGGAAAGCAAGTTGTGAATAAGTGGAAGGGAGGGAGCCAGGGTGCTATAGCAGGATTATGGGAGTGCTGCTACCCCAGTCAAGGAGAAAGAAACACAGGCCCTGGCCTTCGCTGGCCCTTCCTCCACACAGGATATTACTGTTTGGACTAGCCACTGCACCGAGTTTTAACAAAATGCTTGGCAGTGATGATCGTGTATCTCAGGACCCAAGGCATCATCTCCTACCCATACTTCGATGACTGGTTGTTGGTTGCATCCTGCAGAGACAAACTATTCCAGGACTTACATCTCACTTTATCTCTTCTTCATTGTCTGGGATTCAAGATCAACACCAAGAAGTCAATTTTGTACCCAACTAGGCAAATCAACTTCATAGGGGCAACCCTGGACTCTTCTTGTGGCAGCACATTCCTCCTGAAGAAAAGAGCCCACATTCTACACAATGCAGCCATGCATGTTATTCATTACCCGGTATCCTCAGCTCAGTGCATACAACATCTAATGGGCCCCATGGCTGCCACCATGGTGGTGACTCCTCTCACTTACCTCAGACTTTGCCCTCTCCAGTCATGGTCCATCAGACACTTTGGGATAGCCAGTCCATGAAGCTTGTCATCCCATGGCATGTGAAGTCCTCCTTAACCTGGTGGGCATTGTTCTGCAACCTATGTCAAGGTGTACCCTTCAGACCACCTCAACCAACAGTCATGATAACTATGGATGCCTCTCTGATCGATTGGGATACCCATTGCAAAGGCCTCACTCTACAAGGTCAATGGGCAGATCATGAAAAAACTCTCCACCTGGCAGTCCAGACATGATTCAAATTCTTTGAGAGACTTCTTATAGGGAGAGTGGTTCAGATTGTATTGGACAACACCACAACGGTCTACTACATAAACCACCAAGGGGACACTTGCTCATTAATATGTTTAAACCTGGCAACACACCTCTGGAATTGGTGCAGCAGGAGATCCAGCTGCACACTGACCATTCATCTTGCCGGCTCTGACAACACTCTGGAGTGGACCATCTCAACTGGAGCAAGGATCTCTAGCACAAGTGGTCACTTTCTCGGGAAGTCTATTGGTCTTTCATAAGGTGATGGGGAATCTCTCAGATAGACCTCTTCAGCTCAGCACTCAACACCAAGTGCCAACATTTTTGCTCCAGGGCAGGCACTGCCAGGGGGTTACTAGGAGATGCCTTCCTCTTCAGGTGGATGGGATGTCATCTCTACCTCTTTCCACAATTCCCCTTGCTCAGCAGGGTCATAGCCAAATTATCCAGAGACCAATCAAGGGCCATCCACATTGCTCTGTTCTGGCCCAGACAACCGTGGTTTGGTCCCCTATTAGCAATCTCTTGCAGCTGTTGCATGTCCCTTCCCTGCATGCCCAGTTCTCTGTCTCACTCAGAGGGCCAAGTCCTCCACCCAGACATTCCACTTCTCTGCCTCACTATGTGAAAGAGGCTCCTCAGCTCTTCAAGCTGTTTTTCAGGCATCCTGCAAGTACTCCACAAAGAAGTCGTATCTCTATAAGTGGAAAAGGTTCTGCGACTTCTCCAGTGTGCGCTCAGAACGTGTAGTTCCAGTCATGACTTCTCCAGTACTCTATTTCTTCTCTCTTTGAAAGAACACGGTCTTGCCTTTTCATCTCTGAAGGTTTGGCTGGCTGCCATAGTCGCCTGTCAGCCATGTGATGGTTCCACAAGAATTCTGTGCATGGATCTGATGATGCAGAAGTTACCGAAGGGTTTGGCTCACCTGTACCAACCTGTGTCAGTGCCTTCAACATCTTGGTCTTTGTTGTTAGTTCTGTTGCAATTGCTGTGGCATCACTTTGAACCTTTGGTGATGATAGACAAGCGTCTTCTTACTTTAAAGACTGTCTTTCTGGTTCGGGTCACCTCAGCTCACTGTTCAAGTGAGTTGGCGGCACTATACTGTGATGAACTAGTCCTAGTTTTTCACTAAGATAAAGTGGTCCTTCATTCTGACATATCTTTTCATGCCAAGTTTGTCTCCAAGTTCCACTTTTCCCAGGACATTATTGTACCTACATTCTACATGCAACCTACCACATCACTGGACAGGTCTCTCCATTCTCTGGACATGCACTGTGTTCTTGCTTTTTATAAGCAGAATACTGCATCCTTTTGCTGCTCCAACATCTCTTTGTCTGCTACAGTGGAAGGCAGAAAGGCGAGGGGGTTTCAACACAAAGAATCTCTAAATAGGTTGTAGAGACCATTCATCTCTCCTACAAGCTAGCAAAATAATCAATACCTGTATCCTTCTGGGCCCACTCAACCAGGGCTGTATCATCCTTGGCCACTGGTCTCCAAGGAGTTTTCCTGCAAGAACTCTGCAGAGCCGCAACTTGATGATAGCTATCGGCCTTCATCTGCCATTATAGACTAGACTGCGGAGCTAAGAGGGATGCTTGCTTTGGGAGGGCTGTCCTATCTTCCATCTTGCAGTGACCGTCCCTCTTCCTTTGCCTAAGCTTTTCAATCACCCCTTGTGTGTGGCACAGAGACCAGGAAGAAGAACAGGTTGCTTACCTGTAACTGTGGTTCTTCAAGTGGTCATCTGTGCCTTCACACAAACCACTACCTCTCCTCTTTCAGGTCCCTGCTTTGGCAAACTTTGAAACTGAAGAGAAGGTAGCTTGATAGGCTTGAGCATGCGCAGTATGCAGGAGGGGCAGGGCTCCTGCCAAGCTACTCAGCTCTGGAACATTCTGGAGGAGGTCTCTGGACAGATGCAAAACCCATTGCGTGAGGGCACAGATGACTACCTGAAGAACCATAGTTACTGATAAGCAACCTCTTCTTGTGCAACATTATTTCTGCTACAAATATCCAGACATCCAGCTTGTGATCAATTCTCTTTGCAGTCTTTTGAGGTAAAGAAGACAATATTCCTTAATAGAAGTTCTTCAATTGAATGATCATGTTCTGAAGCTCTGCTATGGAAAAGAAAGATAGCTATATTGCATGTAAACAGCTGTGTCCAGAACGGAACAGGCTGTAAAGTATGAGTGTGCTATGTGCTGAAAAGTAAATCTACAACCTTTGGAATACTAGGCTGATTATTCCATCTTACTGCATAATTGGGTAAAATGGAAGAGTAGCATTTGGGAAATATTAATATATTGATCTGAAAAGAAAATCCTAGTACTCAGTGGATGTAAGTCTGTACGCTGCTTTTCAGCCAATGGTAATTAAGGTTCGTGGCTGGAAAAGCTCTGTGTTTGTTCTTGCCTACTTAATTCCAATTGCCTTTGTTATAGGCTTTCTACTCTTCACATTAACCAAAATGCTTTAATTACAGAGCCATTTGCACCAGTGTTGGTTAAACAAATCAATGTTTGGAGAAAGCAGAATTCTTCTCACCAAACTCATTTCCTCAGCTGGGTGGGAAGGGTTTGAGGGGGAGAAAATCCTCCAAAAAGTAGTATGTTAGTCTAAGCAATCGCAGCTGTCAGGACTCCAGGATTGGAGCAATCAGATTTGTAATTATACCATTCTAATTACAGGGATTACAGAGATCGTGGCATTACAAATTGCATGAGCTGCAGGCATTAGAATACATTAAATGCTTACTTGAAAGCAAAGCAAAGCAGGTGACTAAGCCAAGGATGTCTTGTTCTTTGGGAAGAATTAGAACTGTCTCTAGAATTGAGGAATATAGTTGCTCAGCATCTATGGAGAATTTGGCATAAAGCAGCATTCAATATACAAAGAAGCTATGGTTTCATTGGAAGAATTTCTGATTTGGGCTTTGAAAGCTGCGGGCCAACACATGTTCAAGTCTCAGCAACCAGAAGATGAGCTGAAGAGGATTTCAAGAAGGAAAGCTTCATTGTTCTGTGTAGTTTCTTCATTCTTCAAAATAATACATGCATACAAAAATATGTGTTATGTTAATGTATCTAATTATATCTATATAGTTTAGTTTTAATCATATGATACTTTCAGACAGCAGAACATTTATTTCTGTGGTACAAAATATGTCTTTATAATACATGTAGCATTAATTATAGTGAGCTAGAAGGGAGATTAAAAGGTGAACAACAATTTTTTAAAAAATCTTTTTTTCCTGCTTAAAATCCACACAGGATGTGTGATTAGTTGAGTTAGGATAGCACATCAGAAACTGAATCTAGCTACTTTCTAAGGTGATAATCTCATGCTCTCTAAAGTTATAGCTTCATAATCAGGATAATGCTGGGGTACCAGGATGTGCCAGGGTCAAGAAGAATCCAGCATTCCTGGAAGGTAGTGTCCTGGTTCAACTTAATTTACAAATGACTTCTACATAGAAATGGCTTTATAAGTAATGAAATATTCATCTTACAAATACTTGTATATATCATTAATCAGGTTTCTGTGTTGTATATTAAATCTAGAAGTCTCTGATTCAAAATCCTCTACTGTTTTTAATGAGCAGGAAAAAAATTAGAAAGTACATAATTTCTCCTTCATTGTATCTGCTGAAGCTAAATGAAAATTTGGACTAAAAGTGCTGATGATACTGGTTTATGGTAAGTTTTGGCAATTTCACTCCAGTGGGTATTTACGTGTGATTTACATGCATGTGATTTCAATCTGTTTATACCGAAGATAAGTATACTCAAAGTACAGTTGGGCATTGGGATTGCCCATCTCAAGACTCAAACTTGGCCATACTGTAACTGGCAGGTTCATTTTAAGACCTATATCTTATAACTCCTAAGGCTATGTATCATTAGGCCAAGAACACTAAATGAAAGTGAATTCATTTCCGATGCTTAGAGGTAAAGCAGACAATTCTCTTTCTCCCAGCTGTCCCACATAGTTCTCACCAGTTTCCTGTCTAATTATTTCAGGCTTTAACAGGGATGAAGAGGAAAACTGCATATGTTTTTGCTGCCTGTTAGATTTCTGTTCTGTTCTATGAAACCTGATTTGAAAGATGAAACTGCTCCCACATTTCCTTCTCCTTTTTTCTTTTTGAAAGGTAGACACTAAGAAGCTGTTTACAGACAACTCCAAGTATAATTCTGTGCCAGTGGAATGCCTCTGAGACCTTGGAAACAGACTGAGGCATGAGATCAGTTTTGAACAAACCTGGAAACCTTATGCTGAAGGCCAGAAGAATGCCTACACTGCACATGATTTTGTGGGTTATTTGCTCAAACCAAATCTCAACATACCTGCGCAGGAGACCAAAACTGCATACACCAGTAAAACACAAGAAACAGTCTCTAGATATCTGCATTTCTTTCTTCCCTCTGTGTTCTACTGAAATCCCAGATGCTGCTGGTAGAGAAAACTGTAGGGGTTTGTTATTTTTATTTAATTCAGTTGAATCATTCTCTCTCTCTCTCCCTCACGCGCGCGCGACACACACACACACACACAGTGGAGATTATACTTCCAGACATTGTTTTTCTTGATGATTGTAATCTTTTGATGGGTGTAGCAGGCTGATGTGTGTTAGTCACTGCTAGTCTCAATCCAAACATAGTGGGGGAAACAGCATCACACAGTGAAATGATTGTGATGATAAGTACATGTTTTATGAGATAATTCCACTTTTACTTTGACATTTTTTGTGGAGAGACATGCATCTCATTTATCACCAGTAAGTGTAATGAGTCAAGATGTGAGAGATTAAAAGAAATAATCTTTTATGTGTACTCTGCTGTTCAACCTAAACAAAGCACTTGAGGTTTAAGGTATATTTAGTAATATTTGGTTTATTAGCAAATTGATCTGAAAATCTAGTCAATAAATGGAAGCAAAAGACATCCCTGAAAAGCAGTCCTGCTATCACACATCAGATTTCTGGAGAGACAGAGATCCTGAGCCTAAAAGTGAAACTACAAAACCGCCATTGCTTTCTTGTATCTGCTGTACTTTAAAGCACACACATGTGTGAGAAAAAGGAGAGAGGCTCCAAGAGCTATAATAGTTATTTCAGAACCGTTAGATATCTTCCCACCAAGAAAGTAGACCACTATGGTCTGTTTTTAACCAGTGATTTTTCTGAGAAAGGAAATATTTGAATTAGCCACTGTAATAATCTGGGAAGTATTAAAAACAAAGCCATTATTTTGAACTTACCTACCTCATTGAAACAAACAAGCATCATGAAAAGACAGAAAGACAAGTGTATTCTAGCAGAAACTAGTTTTTTATAATCACTAATCTTCTATCAAGCAATTACTCCTTTCAGTGCAGATTTTCAACCCTTCTGCCAATGATAAATGATAATACAGAAATCTAAGATAATCAAACTTTGTGCTGCTGTTTTAATGCCATTGGTTTCTCAAAGCTGAGGAAATATTTTAGGGGACCAGAGCAAACTCAGCAGGTGGAGTGGGAATAAGCTGCTATAGAATATGTTTTGAGATTGAGAGTCCCATGATGTTTTTAATGCATTAAGTTGAATAGGTGTACCAGCAAAATGCATTTAACCCTGGAAGATTTCTGAAAGCCACCTCTCCTCCCATTTGTGATGAGTGCTTGTTTGCCTCTTGCACTTGTCAGTTCCCTGAGCAGCCCTACAAATGATGAGTAGCAAACTCATTACCCCAAAATACAATTTGCAATTCTAATATAGATGTTATCCAAAGGTGCCTCTTGTGCTTTTATAGATCTTGCCTCTGTAAACCACAGCAGGAAACATTCTGTGCTTAACAATGGATTTCCATTCTCTCTGTGTATTAGCATTGGCTTTTCTGCTGTGATAGGCACAGTTTATTTCCAGTATGTGAGGAATGTGGATGTAAGTCACATCAAGATAAAATGCACTGAAGTACACACTATCAAACTACAATTTCCAGAGAGTGTGTGGGGTTTTCTGCAGGCAGGGGTCATTTTTAAAATCTGAAAACATCTGAGTGTCCAACTGCATTTTAAAACCAGAAGCACCCTTACTTCTGATGCTTGCTTGCTGATCTGATCTGAAATTGAAAGATGGGATAGTCACCATGACTGCAAAGTAGAATGGGAGGCATGATAGCCAATGGAATTCTCTAATTCTTTTTGCCTCATATTATCAAATCACACTCTAGCAAGTGACAACAAAGAGTGAATTACACAATGTGCACCATGCCAATGTCTTATTGTCCATATGGCATAATAGTGGAAGGTACTTTTTTTCGCAGCCATATAAATACTAAGTAGCTATTGCAGCCTTAGTAAGTAGCAGTAGTACCGGTATATGGAAACTAAGAGGCTTATAAAATCAGATAATTTACAAATGTTGAAATCTAGAAAAAATGCAGCATACTTGATTTTCTATCACAAAACTACAGAGGCATTTATTTGTAAAAATATTATTGATTATCAATTTTGAGAAATACAGTTCAGCAACTAAGAAGGTTCTTGTACATACATCCCTGATCATCTGTGACCAGTGTGGTATTGTGGCTTAGATGGTACAAGAGGTATTCACAAATCATGGCTTACAAAATTGAAAGTTTATTTAAGATTAGTGTTTGACTTGTGTGGAACACCTTACCCCTGGGCTGGTTATTGTGCATTACTTCAGTTGCAACTATCCAGGTTGGACAAATGTTTGACTGAAAGGTAAGGATGACTTTTTAAGTGGAGAGTATGAGAACTGTAAGAGCAGCAAGAAAACCATTCACGTGTCCTTTAAATGATATGGACAAGCTGCTATGGGTGCAAAGAGAGAATTATCTCGTTTGCATTTTAATGTTAGTATATCTGATTCTGCATTGTTAACCCATTGTGTGAACTGAAATTCAATTTTTACTCAATTATTTACACTCCTCTAAATTGTTCAATGAAGCTCTCCATTCTTTGCTCTGCCGTGTTCTAGTGCCAGCAGAAGTATTGCAACTAAAGAATTTTTAGCACAGTTCAGTGGGGATATGGAAGTAGTGTAGGCAGCTAAGTCTCTTAAGATATTTTCCAATTTGAAATTTGTACTAAAGTGTATATTTGGAGTAAATGTGAACAAAAATATGTGTATTTATGAAAATAATTTTGTAAACTGTATTATATATTGGGAAAATTCCTTGTAAAAATGTTTTCATTAACAAAAATGCAGACAGGGTGCATGATTACATTTACAGCTTTTCATGTGAATTTAAAAGGAAAATTGTGACAAACTAAAACTTAAAACTTAAAAAATTAGGCCAAGATTCTGCATCAAGAGCCCTATGTATGTCATGCAGCTATGGCCCTTTCCACACGGGCATATTGCCCACACTAGGGCGACCTCTCCAGGAGATCTTCTTCACCGCGGGGTGCGCTAGAGCAGTTTGAAAAAGTGAGGGTCTACACGTCAAACTGCTCTAGTGCAGCCACGGGGATGGCGCTGCGAGTTTTATAAAAACCACCTTCGCAAGTGTTTTTTACGAAACTTGCCCACGCTGCTACGCAGCAGCCCCCAGTGAAGAACTGCAGAGATGTGGTAGCGCATCCCTGCAGATCTGCCCGGGGGTGGGCTTCCGACTGGCGCGCTGCCCTGATAGGCGGAGCGCCTCCGGAAGCCGCTGGCAGCCATTTTGGGCGCTGCCGAGCACCACCGAACGCCACCGAAATTCGGCGGCATTTAGAACAGCAAATCCGCGCTCCCCGCAGGGATGGAGCAACCCACTACGAGGTAAGCTCCGCCCCTGCGTGCAGCGCCCATTTCGGGCCTCCCACATGAGGAAAGGGCCTATGTTTCCTAATACTCTTCTTCTAAACAGCACAGCTCCGCAGCCCAAACCTATCTATTTACATGTTGTGGGAGACCAAGGGGATAAACAGAGATGTGTCCAGCTGTTTTCTTGTAGCTGGCTATGCTGTGATCGGCATTTGCAATAGGGCTCTAGCAACTTTAAATATGTCCACAGCAACTTTAAATATGGCCGCAGCAAAAGGAAAAAGAAGGAGACGATAGGGTCGCTGTGCAGAGAAGATGGCGAATTACTAACAGAGGGAAGAGAAAAGGCAAAACTGCTTAACACCTTCTTTGCCTCAGTTTTTTCCCAGAAGGATACAAGCACTCAACCTGGCGGTTGGGGAGCAGGTGAGGAAGCAGGGGAAATGAGGCACATAATAGGTAGAGAGGTGGTACAGGAATACCTGGCCACACTGGATGAATTCAAGTCTCCAGGGCCAGATGAATTGCATCCTAGGATATTAAAAGAACTGGCAGAGGTCATTTCGGAACCGCTTGCTATAATCTTTGAGAAATCTTGGAGGATAGGAGAAGTTCCAGCAGACTGGAAGAGGGCAAATGTTGTCCCCATCTTCAAGAAGGGAAAAAAAGAGGACCCAAATAATTATCGCCCAGTCAGCCATCAGTACCCAGAAAGATCCTGGAGCAGATCATTAAGCAGTCAGTTTCTAATCACAAGAAGTCAACATGGATTTCTCAAAAATAAGTCATCCCAGACTAATCTTATCTCTTTTTATGATAGAGTTACTAGTTTGATAGATGAAGGGAATGCTGTGGATGTAGCATATCTCAATTTCAGTAAGGCCTTTGACAAAGTTCCCCGTGACATCCTTGCAAAGAAGCTAGTAAAATGTGGACTGGACAAGGCTACTGTTAGTTGGATTGGTAATTGGTTGACCGACCGAACCCAAAGGGTGATCACAAGTGGCTGCTTTTCATCCTAGAGAGAAGTGACTAGCGGGGTGCTACAGGGTTCTGTCCTGGGCCCACTGCTATTCAATATTTTTATGAATGACTTGGATGAAGGAATAGAGGGCATGCTCATCAAATTTGCAGATGACACCAAATTGGGAGGGGTTGCTAATACGCCAGAGGACAGGATCAAAATTCAAAATGTCCTGGATAGATTGGAGAGCTGGGCCAAGGCTAACAAAATGAAATTCAGCAGAGAGAAGTGTAAGGTCCTACACTTAGGTAGAAAAAATGGAATACAGAAATATAGGATGGGGGACACGTGGCTGGATAGCAGTACGTGTGAAAGGGATCTAGGAGTCTTCATAGACCACAAGCTGAACATGAGTCGGCAGTGTGAAAGCCAATGCAATTCTCGGCTGCATCAATAGGAGTATGGTATCTAGATCGAGGGAGGTACTGGTACCACTCTACTCTGCTTTGGTTAGACCTCATCTTGAATACTGTGTCCAGTTCTGGGCACCCCAATTCAAGAAGGACATGGTCAAGCTGGAGCAAGTCCAGAGGAGGGCGACCAAAATGGTGAGAGGCCTGGAAGCCATGCCCTATGAGGATAGACTTAGAGAGCTGGGTATGTTTAGTCTGCAGAAGAGAAGGTTAAGAGGGAACATGATAGCCATGTTTAAATATTTGAAGCAATGCCATATAGAGGAGGGAGAGGGCTTGTTTTCTGCTGCTCCAGAGACCAGGACAAGGAGCAATGAATTCAAGCTGCAGGAAAGGAGATTCCACCTGAACCTCAGGAAGAACTTCCTGACAGTTAGGGCTGTCCGGCAGTGGAATATGCTGCCTCGGAGTGTAGTGGAATCTCCTTCCTTGGAGGTTTTTAAGCAGAGGCTGGATGGCCACCTGTTGGGAGTGCTTTGAGGGTGTTCCTGTATGGCAGGGGGTTGGACTGGATGGCCCGTGTGGTCTCTTCCAACTCTACATTTCTATGATTTCTATGAACTTTCTCCATCAGCCCCCTGCTCTCCAATATTGCATAAATGGCCATGTTGGAGGAGGTGCCATGCTGCTTGTAAGATTAGTTTTGAAGGGAATAATGGCCATTGTATGGTTGGAATAGAATTCTGGCCTACCAGACAACCATAAAAATGAGTAGTAATGGTGTAAGTCCTATCTGTGTCATTGTAATTCACTAACAGTATGCTACCCAGCTGAATCTTAGAACTTCCCCACTATACCAGCCTCTTTTCTCCATTCCATGATTGAATGAGATGAAATATAGAACACTATGTGAAGGGACCAGTAGAGGGGAAATTGCTCAGTTTTCTATATTTGAAGTAAGAAAGGTGTTTCAAACGATAGAGTCTCTGTATTGCATTCTGTCAACTTTGCGTTGATATCACATATGGAATTCCTTAATATTTATTAAGTTCAGTTTTTAAAAAGCCATCTTTCTGAGCATAAATAGTATGTGCATTTAAATAGTATTTCTAATCAATTTGTAGATCATTTTATATTTCCCATGTGATCAAGCCTTCATTTTCTGTTTCTTAATATCTTGGGAATTCTAACCTCTTCATCTGCCTATGTAGAAATTTTTACCAGCTAACAGGTAAATATGAGTCATTTCTGCAAACTTGAGAAACAATGAAACTTTTCTCATCTTTCTCCTGGTGGCTTCCTCATTAATGATTTAAAAAAGTCCTAATTTCTTTTTATTAATTTATACTCTTGACTTGGGAACCTAAAAGCAAGATCACTGTGAGTATCCGGGCTAAGATAAAGCTGCCTAGGTTGTGCTTTGATTCCCCCAGTGCTACACTAAAAGTTCTTTAGTTGCAGTGCCAATACTAGAACAGTACAGAGCAAAGACACAATCTAAATTTAAATTAATTGATCCTTGTTTTCTGTAAAACAGAGATTTGGTTTCCAAGCTAAAGTAGTATGTGTGTGTTTTCATCTCTTGTAAGACCTGAAGACATCAAAATGTAATTCCAGCATGTCTGCTGATAAGAATGTTTACTCTAAGGAAGGTTCATGCTGGGCAAAGTCTCCTGTTTGCCTTATAACAATCTCCCTGTTAGAGAGATAATAAGAGCAAAATCAGAAGGACTCTTGATAATCCAAGTGGTCCAAAGTGAATGAGGAATGCAAATCAGGTGAACAGTTAATTACTTTTTGAAAAATTCATTATTTGTCTAGAGCAGCTGATTGAAAAGCAGCACTGCAATTTAAATTAGGACTGTTTGTTCATTTTCAGAATGAAATAGTGTAATTTGACTTATAATCTGTTACAGCTTGGATGAGTAACAGTGATCTGAGGACCCAAAGCAGCTTTGGCCAATTGAATCACAAAGCATCCTGATGAAGCAGGTAGAAGTGAAATGAGGGAGCTCTTCTTGTGATTCTTCACGCATACACATAGCCTCTCTCACACACACAAGCTAGCAATTAATTGTTGCCAGTTTCTGAGACACAGTAGTGCTTTTTGTTCTAACCCTCTTAAATTTGCATACCGTATATCATTCTCCATGTTGCCCTGGGACATTATTATGATTGGCAGGGACACAATGATTCATTTTGCACGTGCAACTCTTACTTTCCTTTTAATGAAGTAACAGGCTTTGCATATATGTGTGTGTGTGTGTGTGTGTGTGTGTGTGCGCGCGTGCAAAGCCTGTTACTTCACATACATATATATATATATATGTGTGTGTGTGTGTGTGTGTGTGTGTGTGTGTGTGTGTGTGTTTGTTTCCTTATCTTGATGTCACTATAAGATAGATATCAAATCTTCCTTTGCAAACACTAGCAAAAAACATTTTGATATATGTGTGGGTATGTAGCCTAGTGTACTGGTTTTAGCATTGGACTATGATCCTAGAGATGAAGATACAATTCCCCGCTCAGCCATGGAAACCCACTGGATGACCTTGGGTGTGTCACATACTCTCGGCCCTAGAAAACCCTGCGAAAACCACCTTAGGATTGCCATAAGGCACACACATAGTAACAATATAAAGTAACAGTGAGCGAAGTGCAGCCCCATAGGGCCGCTTTTGTGGCCCCTTGGCTCCTCCAGGGATCAGAAAATTGCAAATTTTTCCAAAAAAAAAAAGTTTGTCTCTAGGGGATATGGAAAGTGTGAAAGGAAGAACTGGGCAAGCCTGGCTAGTGCCAGCCACTCACAGTTCAGGGAATGCTTTGAAGGGGAGTCTATGGGGAAGAAGGGATCCAAAACTGAAGCTTGTATCTGCCAAAGGGAATATAGGGGAAAGATGACATAGAGATAGAATGGCCAGCCAGGGCGAAGACCTGAATAGGGTTTTGAATAGTTGTGAAGGATTAAACAGTTGAGTGGTTAATTTGTTATCTAAATGTATCTTAATAAACATCTACTTATTTACTCTTTTTTTTAATAACTGTGACTAACTGTTCCTATTATGTTTGATAGAGTCTGGTCACACCACAATGAACCCACAGAGCAACACATACACAGGTCCACATAGGAATCACCTTGAGGCCCAAGTAGGGCCTCAAGGTAGGGGTTTTGAGGGGAAAGGGTGCACGGAAGTGACAGGAGCCCAAGGAGTTGGAACTTCAGGGCCAGCTTGCAGAAGGAATCTGTCACAGGGGACATTCCTGCCATGATCCTTAGGTGGAAGTGACCATGTTCTTCTGAACTTTATTATACAGTGGAAAGGGGAAGCCAAGCATAGTTGGACACACATTCTAGACTTTAAGAAAGGTGATTTCAGTAAACGTAGAAAAATATGGTCAGAATGGTCAGAAATACTAAAAGAGAAGGGAGTTCTTGATGGATGGGAATTTCTTAAAAGTGAGATATTGAAGACACAATTTCTAACAATTCTGTGGGGAGGAAAAATGGAAAGTGTTTAAAGAATCTGGGATGGATTTCAAAAATCTTTCAATGGAACTGTGATTTAAAAGGGACATGTACAAGAAATGGAAAAAAGGAGAATCACAAAAGATGAAATGAAACAAATAGCAAGTGTAGGAAGGAAGTCATTAAAACTAAAGCATAAAACAAGCTAAGGCCTGCTGGAAGATTAAAAACTAAAAGGGCTTTTTTGGTTATGTCCATAGCAAATGGAAGAACAAAGAAATGGTAGGGCCTCTGTGTGAAGAAGATGGTAAAATGCAAACAGGGGAAAGAGAAAGGGCAGAACTACTGAACACCTTTGCTTCAGTCTTCTCCCAAAAGGAAAACAATATTCTACTTGTGGAAAATGTAGATGATGTGGCAGGGGAAATGTAATACAGCATAGGTAAAGAGATAGTACAGGAATCCCTGGCTACTCTATATGAATTCAAGTCACCAAGACCAGATGAACAATATCCAAGGGTATTAAAAGAACTGGCACAGGTAATCTCAAAATCCCTGGCAATAATCTTTGAGAAATCCTGGAGAATGGGAGTAGTCCCAGAAAACTGGAGGAAGCTAAATATTGTCCCCATCTTCAGAAAAGGAAGAAAAGAGGACCCAAAAAATTATCACCCAGTCAGCCAGACATCAATACTGGGAAATATTCTAGAGCAGAACATTTAACAGACAGTCTACTCCTCCTCCCCCTCCTCTTTCTTTTCTTCTGTCATCTCTTTTCAAAGTGGTATTTGGAAAAAGAGGCCTCCACTTTGAGAGACTGACCCAGTGTCAATGGGACTCTAGACCAGTGGTTCTCAACCTGTGGGTCCCCAGATGTTCGTGGACTTCAGCTCCCAGAAGCCCCAGCCACTATGGTCAATGCGCAGGGCTTCTGGGAGCTGAAGTCCATGAACATCTGGGGACCCACAGGTTGAGAACCACTGCTCTAGACCAACACTCAAATTCAGCCTCATGAACCAGTATCAATGATTCTTCCGGATGAACTGCAGAATTGGAAGCAGGCCTGTTAGTACCATCCTTAGAGCCTGAGTCTTGCAAAGACCTTTTAATGGCAGGAGAGGCAGTCAGTGCAGATGAGGACTGTGAGATTGAACCATAAGCCAAATCAGAGAGCACATCTATAATGGTCAAGACTTGCTTATATAAAAGAACTTTAAGCCTAGATGACTGATTTTTGCACACTTGAGGGATCATTGCTTTACAATGAGCACATGGTCCCACATGATGGCCTTCTCTGAGGCACAGAAGGCAACATAAGTGCTCTTTGATTCCAGGAATTTTAGCCCCATAAGTACACCTCTTAAAAGAACCAGAGGTCATCTTAAACATTGAGAGAGCTGTAACTGAGAACCAAAGCCAAAACATAGCCAAAGAACAGTCCTAGCCAGAACAGAATCCATAGCCAAAGCCAAATCAAGATCTAAGAAGAAATGCCAAAATGCAGTCTGATAAGCAAGAAGCCTAAAAAACATAAAATAAATACAGCTCACCAGCAGTTCCTTTAATGCTGCTGCTGGTGGTGCAGCAGCAAACAAAAAGGAACTGAGGGCTTGAGCAGAAATGGACCAGGGGAAGAGGGGCTAATGCTAAAATGCTTACATAACAGCTCTAGACGTTTCCAAATGATGCACAGCAGTGGTCCAGTGAACCCATTTGTGTGAGTTATAAAGACCATGCAGAACCTTCCTTTTATGTCCAGGGTCAAGACAAGATTGTAAGAGGCTTCTCAGATGACAGCCAAGGCTCATCTAGTAAAAGATTTTGTTTTGCATGGTAGCTAACCAGATGCCTCACATCTCTTCAACTGAGTGTGAGAGGACATTTGTCTCTCTCAGACTTTTGGTCTACGACTCCCAACATCCCTACAATATCTCTGCTGACTAGGATTCCAACCACTCCTAGAGGACCACACCTCTCTTTCACACTCTGGAAACTTGAACCCAACATTCCACAGCAGTAGAATTGCCACTTTTTCTTACTTATAATTTTCGCATGGCAAGAAGTCATTTTCCAGCATAAGGAGAGAGCATGGGAGAAAACAGTATCTATGTTATTCCTGACATACAACTGTTCAGGGCAGAAAATGTTGATTACGATGGACTCAAACCTGAAGACCATGGGCTCTGACACCAGCCTCTTACTGCCATGATGTGTGTGTGTGTGTGTGTGTGTGTGTGTGTGTGTGTGTGTGTGTTCAAATCACCTGGTACTTGTTAATGGTCTCCCATAGAACCACAGAGTTGGAAGAGACCCCAGGGGCCATCTACTCCAACCTGCTGCTTTGCAGGAACACACATCAAAGCATTCCCAATACATGGCCATCCAGCCTTTGTTTAAAAACCTCCAGAGAAGGAAACTCCACCACACTCCGAGGCAGCACATTCCACTGCTGGACAGCTCTAACCGTCAGGAAATTCTTCCTGAGGTTCAAGTGGAATCTCCTTTCCTGCAGCTTGAATCCTTTCCTCCTTGTCCTAGTCTCTGGAGTGACAGGGAATAAGCCCGCTCCCTCCTCAACATGACATCCCTTCAAATATTTAAACATAGCTATCATATCCCCTCTTAACCTTCTCTTCTGCAGACTAAACATACCCAGCTCCCTAAGGCGTTCTTCATAGGGCATGGCTTCCAGATCCTTCACCATGTCGGTCGTCCTCCTCTGGACACGTTCCAGCTTGTCGATATCCTTCTTGAATTTAGGTGCCCAGAACTGGACACTGTATTCAAAATGAGGCCTAACCAATGCAGAATAAAACAGTACCATTACTTCCCTGGATCTAGACACCATACTGCTATTGATGCAACCAAGAATCACATTGGCTTTCTTGGCTGCCACATCACACTGCTGACTCATGTTCAGCTTGTGATCTACCAAGACTCCTAGATCCCTTTCACACATACTGCTATCCAGCCATGCGTCCCCCATCCTATATTTGTGTGTTCCATTTTTTCTGCCTAAGTGGAGGACCTTACATTTCTCTCTGTTGAAATTCATTTTGTTAGCTGTGGCCCAGCTCTCCAATCCGTCAAGGTCATTTTGAATTTTGATCCTGTCCTCTGATGTATTAGCAATCCCTCCCAATTTGGTATCATCTGCAAATTTGATCAGTATGCCCTCTACTCCTTCATCCAAGTCATTGACGAAGATTTTGAATAGCAGTGGGCCCAGGACAGAACCCTGTGGCACCTCACTAGTCACTTCCCTCCAGGAAGAAAAGCAGCCATTGGTGATCACCTTTGGGTTCGGTCAGTCAACCAATTACCAATCCAACTAACAGTAGCCCTGTCCAGCCTGCATTTTACTAGCTTCTTTGCAAGAATGTCATGTGGAACTTTGTCAAAGGCCTTCTTGAGGTCAAGATATGCTATGTCTACCACATTCCCTTCATCTATCAAGCTTTTAACCCTATCATAAAAAGAGATAAGATTAGTCTGGCGTGACTTATTTTTGAGAAATCCATTCTGGCTTTTAGTGACTACAGCATTTCTTTCTAAGTAATTACAAATTGATTGTTTAATGATCTGCTGTAGGATATTTCCTGGTATTGATGTCAGACTGACTGGGCAATAATTATTTGGGTCCTCTTTTTTCCCCTTCTTGGATATGGGGATGACATTTGCCCTCCTCCAGTCTGTCGGGACTTTTCCTGTTCTCCAAGAGTTCTCCAAGATTATTGCAAGTGGTTCAGAAATGACTTCTGCCAGTTCTTTTAATATCCTTGGATGTAATTCATCTGGCCCTGGAGACTTGAATTCATCCAGTTTAGCCAGATATATATTCCTGTACTACTTCTGTACTTATTCTGTGCTGCATTTCCCTCGCTTCCTCACCTGCTCCCCATGCTCCAAGTTGGGTACTTCTATCCTTTTGGGAGAAAACTGAGGCAAAGAAGGTATTGAGTAGTTCTGCCTTCGCACTTCCTGCTGTTATTAATTGGTCATCTTCTCCACGCAGCGACCCTGTCATTTCCTTATTTTTCCTTTTGCTGCAGATATCTAAAGAAGCCCTTTTTATTGTTTTTGATATCTCTGGCAAGCCTGAGTTCATTCTGCACTTTAGCTTTTCTGACCTTCTCCCTACATCTCCTGGCTATTTGCTTGGATTCCCCTTTGGTGGTTTCAACATTCTTCCCTGTACCTGTTTCTTTTAACACTTAGCTCAGCTGAGAGTTCCTCAGTCAACCATTCCGATTTCTTTAGACACCTGCCATTTTTCCTCCTTATTGGCACAGTTTTCAATTGTGCCTTCAGTATCTCACTTTCAAGAAACTCCCATCCATCATGAACTCCTTTCTGTTTTAGTATGCTTGGCCATGGGAGTTCAGCACATAACTCCCTAAGTTTAGAGAAATCAGCTTTCTTAAAGTTTAGGATGCATGTCTGGCTACACTTGGCTTCTCCTTCCCACTAAATGACAAATTCCAAAGAGCATGGTCACTCCCTCCTAAGGATCCTACCACCTCCACCTCATCAACTAGGCCATCCCTGCTGGTCAGGATCAGATCTAAAATAGCCAATCCCCTTGTCACCTCTTCTACCTTCTGGGCCATGAAATTGTCTGCAGGGCAAGCGAGGAACCTGTTGGACCTTGCGATCTTTGCAGAATTTGCCTGCCAACAAATATCAGGATAATTGAAATCTCCCATTAACACGGCATCTCTCCTTTTTGAATGTGTGGTCATCTGCTCCAGGGAGGCCTCATCCAAGTCTTCAGGCTGGCCCAGAGGCCTGTAGCAAACCCCCACAATCACATCCCTATTGTTTCTCGCTCCCTTAATTCTTACCCAGATGCTCTCGACTTGGCTTCCCAGTCATGGATCTCGTCACAGGTGAAAACATCCTTGACATATGAGGCTACTCTTCTTCCTTTCTTGTTTGATCTGTTTCTGCGAAATAGGTTATACCCCCCCCATTCCTACATGCCAGTCATGAGATTCATCCCACCAGGTTTCAGTGATGCCTATTAAATCATATTTATTTTGTTGTACTAAGAGTTGGAGTTCCTCTTGCTTATTCCCCATGCTCTGTGCATTAGTGTAGAGACACTTGAGACGATGTGCCCTTCGTGGAAGTCCTGTACTAAAGTTACTTTCTCTCTCCCTGTTGATCTCTAGTTCTACTTGGCCTGCCCTATCTATATCATTTGGGCTATTTTTCGCAGCACTCACTGAATCCTTTCCCAGAATAATACTGTCCCCCTCCCCAGACAGATTCAGTTTAAAGACCTCCTGATCCATTTTGCTAGAGTCTTAGCAAAAATGTCCCAGCCGACGGTTGTAAGGTGCAGGCCATCCCTTGCCAGAAGACCATCTTCTTGGAAATGGAGACCATGATCCAAAAATCCGAATCGCTCCCGGTGGCACCATCTTCAAAGCCAGTTGTTGATCTCCACTATTTTTCTTTCCCTTTGTGGGCCATGTCCTTCCACACAGAGAAGAGATGAAATGACAACCTGCGCACGAAAGTCCTTCAGCTTCCTACCCATATGCTCGTAATCCTTTGTGATGCAGTGAAAGCTGCGGCTTGCCGTGTTGTTGGTTCTGATGTAAACCAAGAGGGGGGAGCTACAGTCAGTGGGCCTGACCAGTCTGGTTAGCCTCTCCATGATGTCATTGATTTTGGCCCCAGGGAGACAGCACACCTCACGATTGATCCTGTCCGGGTTGCAAATGGTTAGTTCCGTTCCTCTCAGCAAAGAGTCCCCAACCACTAGAGCTCATCTCCTCTGCGGTTTGTCTGGGGTTACTCGATGAGCAGATTCCCTCATAGCTGCCTGAATTTTCTGTTCGTGCTGAGACTATTGGTGCTGATGCTGTTGGATGTTGTTCTGCTGGTGTTGGAGTTCCTCTAGATGACCTCTTCCTGCTGTTCCACTTTGTCATTAATAAGGTCAAGAACTTGGAAGCAATTCTGTAGCTCGAGAGTCTCTGTATGGCACTTTGCCTTTCTACTCCTGTGTGTCACATTCCTCCAAGCATCCGTCTCCTGGTTTCGTGAACCAGGTTCTTCGTCTGCTAACTCCTCCGTGCACTCTGTCTTGAAAAAGGTTCTCTCAGCCCTATCCATGAACTCCTCTCCCTCCCTAATCGAAGATTTGAAATGCATGCCTCCACGTATTGAACCTTCTCCTCCAAGAGGGTGACCAGCTTGCATTTGCTGCATGTGTACCCAACGACATCTTGTGGCAGGAAGAGAAACATGCCACAACTGTGGCAGGTGTCTGCAGCAGCTCCCTCCCTCTCCATATTTGATAGTCTAGATAGTTAAATTGAAAAAGGTAAAACTGAGCTTTGCCTTCCAAGTCCCATGGTAAAATCTATGTCAACCCCCTGTTTGCCAAATTCTTATTGTCAACCTATAAGAGAGAGGCTGCAATTCTATAGTGCTTATAGGTACTCCCTCAAATTCCAACCCTACCTAGATGTTGTGGACAGGCAGATTGACTCCAGATGGCTTCAAGGAAGAAGCGATTAAGTCTTGCTAAAGTTAGGTAGTGAAAGTGAAACTCCCAAGGCGCACGCCGCTGGGAGCAGATATAAAGAGCTGCTAGCTCTTCCCCCTAGCTAGTCAGTTAGACCATGTGCTCAGGGAGAGCGCACGGCCAGAGAAAACAGAAAAACAATCAATCAATCAAACAAACACAGCCCCAGAAGCCTGTAAAAGACACCTGGTCAAGATGTCTTCTCAGACACAGCTCAACTTCCGCATTTTCCTCTGGAGAGAGGGTTAAGATTCCAGGCCTTCTGGTCTCCTGTCTAAAGAGTTGTACGCGATGTCTGTCTTGTCTCTGCTCTGCCTAGCAGCCTTGGAACTAGCAAGACTGTGTGACCTAGACAGCGGATGAGAAAACACCTGGCTTCTCTCTGCTGGGAATGCTGGAATGTTTTGGTTAAGCGGGCACACAGAACCTATAACTTCAGTGAGAGAATCCCCCCCCTTCTCTTCCCCCTCTCCTCCGTCTGGCGTGCTTTTTACAGCCTGTGTTTTTCCTCTCAGTGTCACTCCTGGGCACAGAGGAGTCGAATGGATTTTTTGTTCTGCCTTTCTGATACCAGTATGCTACAAGTGAATACCTATGCTGTTATGCAATAAACAGTAGAATAGTTTTTGACAATATGTTTTTGGCCTGGACTCTGTTCTTTTGACTCTGCTGGTTTTTTAGTTGCCTGGCCTGAAGCCCTGGAGTTATATGGCTGCCCTCGTGTGGGCCTCGCTTCTCCCTTTGATGTCCTCGGAGTACAGTGTGGCCCCTGGAAACTCTAACAGAGTACTAACCACAGCTGACCCTGTTTATTTTCCAAGATCAGATGGGGTCTGGTGACTCTAGGGTATTTAGGCGATTACCATGGTCCTGTTCAGCAAACTAGGACCATCTCACTTCTCTATTTCACCCACCAGACTTCAGCCTTTAGCATCCAAACATAGATCAAAGAATATGATTTAGACAGCCATCCCATAGTTATTCTATTCAGCCTTTCCATGTCCTATGGCTAATAACTCTCTGTTACTATCTTTTAGACTTCATTTCAGTCCTATGCTATCCAAAAAGCACAAAGATTTTGCCTGGAAGAAAGAACCAAGAACCAGAAGTACAGACTATTCAAAATGATTGTTTTATTGTTTTGTTCTCTCTTTAGGATCCTAAAACAGAAATTCATCAGGGAAAAACTAATATTGTGCCAAGGATAAAGGGCACAATGTTGCTATTCAAGAGTAGTAGTACAACAGGAGGACCTAAATAGCCCAAAAGCCCTGGAAACCTATCTGATCGTGGAAGCCAAGCAGGAACAGCCCTCGTTAGTTCTTGGATGGGAAAGTGCCTACTGATACCAGATGCAATAGGCTATGTTTCAGAGGAAATAATTGGCAAAATCATCTCTGAATATTTCGTCCTTAAGCAAACCCTATGAAAATCATGGAGTCACCTAAGTCAAGCAGCAACTTGAAGGCACATACACAGTTAAGACAGAGGATTTATCTCTTAGTTCTCATGGTGGTTATGAGCTGATATGAGAATTAGGGTGTTCTTTCTGTTTCCATTTAGACAGGCAGTTCAAGCTATGTTTGTTCCTGTAGGTACTTTGTAACTTCTGCCAGTGCTGTCTTAAATTAATACCACTATCTATATTTTGTTATGTTTCCATTTTATTGCAATTTTCCTGATGCACTATTTTGATTCAATTAAGTTATAAATAAAACAAAAGAACAAAATACAAATAGAATTACATAGATACAATTTTAAAACCTACTATATAAAAGCCAATGTTTATCTGTGCATTTGTTTGTCTGAGTTAGGCAGTCAAAGACCTCATACGATTGGCTGAGTGAGGCGAGAAGACCTCATACGATTGGCTGACTGTGAAGATTCTATGGAATCCTGGGGTTGGCAGTTTAGGGAGGAGCCTTTCAGAATTCTCAGCTGAGAGCTCTTGGGCCTCAGGCCGGTTGCTATGGAGATGAGGCCTACCATCCATAAGGATGCCAGAAAACTTTTGGGAGGCATATATGAGAGAAATTTAAGTAACATACACAACATAGCCCATGTCCACACTATCGTGTCATAGTGCTATTATTCCACTTTCAACATCCTGTGGAATCCTGGGATTTGTAGTTTAAGGAGGGCATTTAAGAATTCTCAACCAGAGAGCTCTTTGGCCTCAGTAAACTACAAACCGGAGAATTCCACAGGATGTTGAAAGTGGAATAATAGCACTTTAACAGTGTAGTGCAGAAGTGGCCATAGTTACAAGGTCTTCTCGCCTCACACAATACATTGTATGGGTTCCGTATGTGAGGAATCTTAAAAAAATCTTTAAAAATCTTTTTTTAAAAAACAGCCAGTACGTGAACGTCACCAGACAACACAGATTGGATTGGGGACTATGGGGAAAAATTACAGGTACTAGAATAGGCCGGTTGTTATGGAGACAATGCCTAGCAGCAAGGAGGAGGACAGTGTATTCCCTCAGGAACCCAACCTCTGAATGTTAACTCTGAATAAAGATTCAATTGGGGAACATGAGGAAAATTTATAGGTACAGGAATAGGTTGATTGCTATGGACACAAGGCCTAGCAGCAAGAAGGAGGACAGTGTACTCCCTCAGGAACCCAAACTGTGTATGTAAATAACTGACTACAGATTGCATTGGGTAATATGGAGTGAAGTTACAGGAAATGGAGGAGACAGTTTGGTGAGTCCTTAAGAGGAAAATAAAAACCCCGGGCTACGCTGGGTAAATACGTTAGTGATAAATAAAAGCAAGGGCTAGATGCAGATGGAATCCCATTTAGAAGAACTTTGGGTTTAAAAGCTCTGTAAAAGAGTTTGGTATATTAACTAAATTAAAAGCAACAAAATCAGAATGAATGTGTAAGACTCAAGCAGGGTTATAAATAAGCATTTCACAGATAGCAAGAAGACAACAGAGCCAACTGAAAACAGATGCATCAGCTGTTGCTGTACAGAATGAGATAGTCAATATCTCTGTGAATGACTTTGAAATATACACAGAAATCCTTCCACATGATTACAGCAGAGCAATTTAACAACCTGTTGTTCTGAGACTAATATCAGCACAATCAGATCATTGCAGTTAGGAGAAATATTCCTATTAAGCATCTGACTCTGAGATCACTTACTTTCTCATTATTATTTCATAAGACATGATATTCATATGTTTCCCTCTCTCTTACTTGCAGCAGTTGTTCTTCCATCAATAAGGTAAACACAGATATTCAGTGGTCTGAACGATATGGATTATGTATAAAGCTGCTTTGGGCCCTGGAGAGCATGTCACCTTCCAACTTCAAACCCCCTATAGAAAGGCTAGGATGTGCATATATAAGTCAGCTTCACAGCTGCCAGACAGAGGGATCGTCAGCGTAAAAGACAGCTTTGCATATAAGCAACAAATTCATTAAGGAAGAAAAAAGAGACAACAAAAGAAAAGAAATGACAGTAAAATAGTGGAGATGTGGCTAACTGGACAAATGCAATGTATTCAACACAAAAAAAGATGGGAGAAGGAAGATTGAAAATTTTACTGAAAATTGTTCTTTAATGATTAGACGCGGAAAGTATCACGTGTGGCCACTACTATTCACAGCTGCTGACAGGGCCAACTCCACCCATTCCACAATTGCTCCATTTCTGAACAGCAGACAAGCAAGGAACCGTTACAAATTGAGGAACAGTATAGTGTGTAGCCCTTTCATCACATACTTTAGGCTGAATGCAAAACAACTCATTTTTAAAATTAAATCATCTACTCAACAAATGAAAAATGTCAAAATTAAACACCCAAGGCTGATGACCAAAAATATACTTTTTATTTACACAAGAAACAATACATTTTTTAAATAAAGAAAACTCCAAGACCGAATTAACCACACAAGTCCTTCTATATAATATTTATCATTTCTTAACAAATTCTTCCATATAGTTTGATACTTTTTCAACAAAACAAGAAAGGATGCTGATTATCCAAAGGAGAAGTATGTTTCTTTTCTCAGTCTTTTAAAGTGTATGGAATTTATCACTCACTCTCACATGTTCTCAGCCCCCAGAAAATCCCGTGATAGGTTCACCTTACGATTACCATACATTGGAAACAACTTGAAGGCACACAACAACAGCAAGGCCTCTAGCGGGCATTTGGGGCCATTTGAGGGAACCTTCCCCACCCCTATTTTTTTGGAAAAATGTTGCAAAAATTTGTTTTGACCCTTGAGGGGCCTGAGAGACTCCAGACACAGAATCATAAAGCTGGAAGAGACCACAAGGGCCATTGAGCCCAGCCTCCTGTCATGCAGGAATATACCATAAAAGCTTTCCCAAGAGATGCTCATATAGCCTCTGCTTAAAAACTCCCAAAGGAGGAGACTCTGGGCCTTTCTGCACTATACTGTTATAGTACTATTATTCCACTTTCAACATCCTATGGAATTCTGGGGTTTGCAATTGAGGGAGTGGCATTTAGAATTCTCAGCCAGAGAGCTATTTTGTGTCAGTAAACTACAAACCCCAGAATTCCACAGGATGTTGAAAGTGGAATAATAGCAGTATATCAGTGTAATGCGGAAAGGCCCTCCACCACACTTCCGCGCAGTACATCACACTGTCAAACTGCTCTTACTGTCAGGTGGTTCTTCCTAATGTTTAAATGAAATCTCTTCCTGAAATTTGAAGCCCTTGCTCTGTGTCCTAGACTCTGGAGCAGTAGAAAACAGGCTTGCTCCATCCTTCACATGACATCCTTTAAAATATTTTAACATGGCTATCATAGCATCTTTTAACCTTCTCTTTTCCAGGCTAAACACACACGGCACCCTAAGCCACTCCTCATAGGACATGGTTTCAAGGCCTACCATTTTGGTCACCCTTCTCTGGACACGACCCAGCTTGTCAATATCATTCCTGAACTGTGGTGCCTAGAACTGGACACAGTATTCCAGGTGGCAGAATAGAGTGTTCTTCTTCGTGGTCTCTGTGACTCACACAAGTGCCTGTGCAGTACTGGCTAGGGAAACTTCTTGAGCTTCTGGCCTAGCATTTTGGTGGGAACCCCATGCCCTTCCTGAGGCTATAAAAGGCCGCCTACCGCACTCGCACTCAGTTCCATTTTTTCCACCGTGTTGGTTTCAGAGCTTCTTCGTCTTTGTCTTCGCCTCCTCGGCTTCGATCCTTACTCTACCTGGACTTCAACCTCAGATCTGTTTCTTGGCTCGGTTGTTTATGGCCTCAACAGTGTTCTTCAAACACTGTTGATCGTGTAATACAAGATTCCGCACTACGAGAGACACTCTAAGTGCCTCATCTGCCTTGGCAAAACACACAATGTGTCGACCTGTGCTCACTGTCAGGCTTTCACAACTCAGACCAGGAAGGCTAGACTTCACACCGTTCTTTACAAACAGGCCCTAAAACTTACCACCTCCACCTCTGCCTCCGCAACCTCTGCCGTGTCAGCTCCTGTGGAAACCACAACCCCTTCTTGGAGGCCATCGAGGATGGATACCTTGAAGAAAGCCCTTCCGCCTCCCTCGAAGGAACCGGCTTATTGGATTTCATCCAAAGAGCCTCAACAAGACTGATCAGCATCAGTCCCAACTTCAAGCCATTCTAATCATTTTCAGCATCGACAGCCAAGAAATTGAGGCCCCCAGCCTCAACGACACCTTCACCTCTAGTCCCAGCTACTCCAGGCTGCTCCCTTGAGAAGGAATTGGCCAAATCTCGTAGATGTCAAGATAGACACAAATTGGCCGAGGCCTCTCACATCAAGCCTCTTACTGTGGTGACCATCTCTGAATCCAATCAGGACCTTCCACTTGAGTCACCTAGATGCCAGGCCCCACTCCTACAGGCATCCTCTCTTGAGGATTGACCTCATTCCCATTTGCCTCTTCTGCTCGCTCTCAAGTCTCCAACAGTGAGATAGTCAAACACAATCCCACACGAGACCTCACAACATCCAGATGAAGGTGGTAATGGTGCAGAAGGAATCATAAGAATCTTATCTCCCACCTCCTTCTCCACGGACACACCCCTCCAAGTCACAGTTCCTGCTCCATCTCATCAATCTGCCAGGGCCCATTCCTGCTTCTTGCTGTGGTCGACCCTTCGACACCATCATCGCCGTACTAGTCCTCATAGACACAGTTCCCACTCTCAATCACGCTCTTCCTTAAGTCACTCCCATCATTCTCAACACCGAAGATCTACACGTCATGATCGATCTCAATCTCATTGGCACCATACCTATGTCTACTGCTCACTTTCGAGGTCGTCCAGTGACTACTCTTTGGAAGACATCTGCGTTCTCCAACACCATTACAAGGGACGCAGATATTACAAGGATGTCATGTCTTGTCGTCATCAACATTGATCCTTTACTTTGACCCCCTCGCCTCTACCTAAGTGGCCACAAACTCAGATAGCCTCCGATGCTTCTGAAGGACAACTTCTCCCATTGACGTCTGCTGTCCCATCCTCTGCGCAACCACCATCCCTGCGCAACCAACCATACCCATGCCACCTCCAGGCACATCGATCTCTCTTTAGGTGAACATCTGTTTCCTCAGACTCAGTCAATCACATGGGTGACAGGCCTCCAGAGATAGCCGTCTCCCATGAAGAACCCATTTCTCCTTCTGATGATTTGTTAGAGTGTTTTCCGACCTTATATCCTGCATGGCAAAGAACCTCAACTTTGCCATGGAATTAGCCAAGGAGGCCATAGATGACCAACCACAAGAACAGGCTCTCTCCATAGCCACTATTCCGTTGCTATCCTACTTGCTCCACATTTTCAAGAAGCCTTGGTCCTCCCCAGCCTCCACACCAGCCACATCCAAGAAGCTCGACTCCTTCTATAAGGTGATTGACGCCAACAAACAATGGCTCCAGAACCACCAAAAGCCTCATTCCATCATTGTGGATGCTGCCCAAGCAAAGACCTCTCAATCTCTACATGCAACTGCCCCTGATAAGGAGGAAAAGAGGCTCGACAATATTGGTTGGAAAACTATTCTAACATGGCTCTGATCTTCAAGATGTCAAACCACTCAGCTTGGATGGTAGCCTACGATCAGTGGCTGTGGGACAAGATGAAGGTCTTCATTAATAGACTCCCTGACAAGGAGAAAAGGGTAGCGGACATCTTCCCTGCTGAGGCCCGCCACCTCACTAACCAGCAAATCACCATGGCACACCACATCGTGGACTGTACTTCTAAAGCCTTCGCTTCCTCAGTGACCCTTCGCCAACACTCATGGCTTCACTCTTCAGGCTGGCCACCTTCATCTCAGACCCTGGTGGAGGACCTCCCTTTTGACTCAGCTGGCCTTTTCAACAGCACAACAGATGAGAAACTAGAGCATATTCACAAAATGCAGTCTTCAGTAAAGAAATACGGCATCCAACCACAACAATACCTCTCTCAATAATGCTACCATTGATACTGCAGTCCTCTCATCATACCTACAGCCCATACTTACCACAGTGCTCATCACAACCCACCTCAACCCAGCACGGCACTGCCCACCACCTCACCCATAAAATAGCCCTTACAAAAAAGAATCCTGACACCCCCCAAACTCTGGGTTTGATGGTCCCGAGGATGACTCTGATGCTTCCGCTTCCACCGCTACACACTTGTCTGATGCCACTATGTCTGCCACCACGGGCACCACTACAGATGGGTCATCACAACTATACCACCTGCCAGACCCAACCTTTGGGTCAAAACTCTCACAACACCTCTATGCCTGGTCCTCGATAACGACCAATGCCTGGGTTCTTGGCATCATGCCCAGAAGGTATGCAATTGAGTTCTCCTCGATACCTCCATGCGGATGCATCCAAGTCACCCATCCATTGCCCCCTCTTGTCAAAGAGCTCCGTGTCCTCTGAAGAAAGGGCACAATAGAGCCAATCCCCTTCCATACCCTTTGATCCAGTTTCTCCTCCAGATATTTCTTGGTCTTGAAGAAGGACGGGGGTGTACGACCCATCCTGGAGCTTCATAGGATAAATCGGTTCATCAAACCTCGCAAGTTCAGGATAATATCCCTGAAGTGCATCCTTCCTCTTCTCCAAAGGGGAGACTGGTTCACCACCCTCGACCTCAGAGATGCATATTTCCATATAGGGATCTGACAAGAGTACAGGAGGTTCCTTGCCTTCTCAATCGGCAGACAGGCATTCAGATTCTGAGTACTTCCATTCAGCCTGAACACAGCGCCCACAGTGTTCACAAAATGCATGGCAGTCATAGCGGCTGCCCTTTGTCAGTGAGAAGTTGTCCTGTCTCCATACATTGACAACTGGCTAACCGTCGCACCTTCTCGAGACAAACTCCATTTCAACATCAACTTGACCCTCCTTCTCTTGACAGACCTGGGTCTCACCATCAACTTCAACAAATCACGCCTCCATCTGATTCGTCAAATACAATTCATTGGGGCTATCATCAGCGCGACTCGACAACTAGCCCTCCCACCTCTGGAGAGGATCACCCACATCTCCATCTCGATTTTGATGCTGCAGTGCAATCGACATACCATCACCACTCAATACTTTCTGGGCCTTAATGGCTTCAACGATGACTGTCATCCCCTTCACCAAGTTATGGATGCGACCCCTACAGAGCTGATCCCTGAAGGTCTTCAACCTGATCATCAACAGCCCCTATTGTCGCCTCTCAATACCAAGGGCCATCCTTTGGTCCCTCTCCTGGTGGAGGAACCCCCAAAATGTCATAGCAGGCATACCGTTTCAGCTCCTGAATCCAATGATATCTCTCACCACCAATGCCTATCACGAAGGCTGGGGTGCCCGCACTGACTATCTGACAGGCAGAGGCCACTGGCCCGACTCCCACAAATCTTGCAATATCAATGCCCTTGAGACACTCACTGTCATCAAAGCCCTCAGAGCCTTCAAAGACATTGTCAATGGCCATACTGTAAGATTTCAACAGACAACACCACTGTTGCTTACTATATCAACAGGCAAGGGGGCACATGGTCCACAACCCTATTCGACCTGCCAATCCACCTGTGGAACTGGTGCCTTCTTTGTGAGATCTTTCCCTTGGCTCTTCACTTACTAGGTGTTCAGAATACCTGGGGAGACCGACTCAGCTGGTCGACATCGACCTCCCATGAATGGAGGGTCGACCCTCAAGTCCTCACTGAAGTATTGAATGCCTGGATGACACCACAATCAACCTCTTCGCCTCCCTGACGAACAGACAGTGTCGCCTCTTCTGCTCCAGAGGCAGGGTGAGCGAAGGCTCCCTTGAAGATGTGTTCCTCTTTCATTGGAGAGGCCCAGCGGTCTACATCTTTCCTCCATTTCCTCTGATCACGAGGGTCATCGAGGAAATCTGTTGAGACCAAGCATCGGCGATCCTGATCATCTTTGTTTGTCAGCCCTTGTTTGCCACCCTGCTCCTGTTCTTGAGAGGACAGTATTGGAGGCTACCACTCAGACCGGACCTCCCGACGATGAACGACAGTACCATGCACCATCCGGACATCAATCATCTCAAGCTGACGGCATGGAACCTCCGCCCTTGACCTCTCTTCCAGCAACTCTCAGATGAGTAATTGAAATGGCCTACAAGCCCTTGACGCTTCAATCCTACTCCTACAAGTCCTCCAAATTCGCTGCTTTCCTCAGGAGCAGACACTGCGATGTTGACTCCTTCAATACTGTCAACCTCCTCAACTTCCTTTCATTGTTCTGCAATGCACCGCAGAATTCAAGAAGTCCCAGAGACTTTTCCTTTGCTACTCCTCCACCAAGAAGGGCCTCCCGGTATCTTCTCAGCGACTGTCAAAGTGGGTAGCATCCACCATCAGACTTGCCTATGAACTAGCCAGTAGGGACAATCCTCCACAGGTCAAGAGCCACACCACCAGGGCCCTGTCTGCTTCAGCAGCCTGAGAGGTGTACCCTTACAAGACATTTGCAGGGCAGTGATCTGGTCCTATCATACCACCTTCATTTCCCACTATAGGATTGATCAGAGATCCTCCAGAGACATCGCCTTTGGCAGAGCGGTGCTATTCTCTTCTGTCACCTAGGATGTGCCTTCCACTAATGACCTTATTGTATGCACTTTTATGCTTATTGCTACTGTTTGTTACCATGCCTAGCATTTATTGGTGTGATATTTTCGGATCACGGGTGTGCATCATGTACAGGCACGACATTGCCTGCTGCCAGCTCGCCAGTCTCCCACTTGTGTAAGTCACAGAGACCATGAAGGAGGAGGACAGGTTGCTCACCTGTAAATGGAGTTCTTCGAGTGGTCATCTGTGAACTCACACAATCTCACCCTGCCTCTCCTCTTTGTGTCCTGTCATGCTCTATGTGCCAGCACCTTGTGGCAGCCAAGGATCTGAGTGCAAGTACAGCAGGTAGGTTTTTATGGCTTCAGGGGAAGGGGAAGGAGTTCCCACCAAAATGCTAGGCAAGAAGTTCTAGAAGTTTCCATAGCCAGTATGGGGCAGGCACAGACTACCCACTTGTGTGAGTTCACAGATGACCACTCAAAGAACTCCAGTTATGGGTGAGCAACCTGTCCGTACTATACTATTGTACTATCGCTTCCCTTGACCTAGACACTATACTTCTTTTGATGCAGCCCAGAATTTCATTGGCTTTGACTTATGTTCAGCTTGTCCATACTATACTACCGTACTATCCATACCTGTCCGTACTATACTACCGTACTATCGCTTCCCTTGACCTAGACACTATACTTCTTTTGATGCAGCCCAGAATTTCATTGGCTTTGACTCATGTTCAGCTTATGGTCTATTAAGACTCCCAGATCCTTTTCACATATACTGTGGTTCAGTGATGTGGACTCAAGTTGATCAACTTGGACTCAGGTCAGACTTAAGTTTCTTCAATGACTTGACTTGCACTCGATGTCAATAATTTTTTTTAGTGATCAACTTGCTGCCCACCTGCCCCTCCAGCCTTTCCCCAGTCAGCAGTAAGGGAATGTTATCCTGATGACCCAATCAGAGCTGCACAGGCTTTTTTATCCTCACCTCTCGGCCTCTCTTTTCTTTCCTGCCTTTCTCCTGAAGCTATTTATAGGAAATCAAAAAAGCAGGATAAGGGAAAACAGGACTTTGCACCTTTTTTCTGGTGAGTGTGGGCGAGGAGTTTAATCCTCCTCCTCCTCTCCTCTCTCCATTTAGTTCCTCCTTGCCCTGTCATGAGTGCTTCAGAAGGGCTTTCCTGTTCTTCCATGGCTTCCTTCCAAACTTGCTTGCTCTCAACTTAACCGCTGCCCCCCCCCCCACGGACAGATCACCAGCTCCTTTTTTTTTCTCCCCTGCTGGCTCCCATACTTGAGACGTGACTTGAGACTCAAATTATCTTGCAAGGACTTGAGACTCAACTTGAGGCTTGAAGGTAGGGACTTGAGACTTGAATTGAGACTTGGAGTAAAAGACTTAAATATGTCACTGCTGTGGTCAAGCCACATGTCACCCATTTTATATCTGTGCATTTTGGGGGTTTTCTGCCCAAGCGTAGCATCTTACAACTTCTCCCTATTGAAATTCATTTTGTTGGTTTTGGCCCAGATCTCTAATCTGTTACAGTCATTTTGAATTATCCTGTCCTCTTGAGTGTTAGCAACCCCTCCTAATTTTTATGAATTTACCTAATTCTTTAAAAAGAGGGGAAAAAATAGTAATCATTACAAATCACTTGTTAACATTATTTTACCTTTTTTGTTAATTTTTTTCTAAGCAGTTGCATCAAACCTCAAAGTTTAATTAAAACAGAAGATCAAAAACAGTAAATCTATTTCAACTCTGCTTAGTTATATTTATACTTATAATAACAGCATAAAAATTATAATCATATTATAAAAACTAGTAATAAGCATTGATAATTAGAATGATGATTAATTCTCAAAAATTATTAAAATTATTAAACATTATTACTAAAACCCTACACTGTAAATATTACAAATATCTTAAAACAGTGGCAAATTAAAATCTTCTATTATTTTCATATTATACATCTCACGAAATGAAAGGAGAAGATATAAACAAGTTTAAAAACCTATTATCATCAATCCACTCTCGTTTTTCTTTAGATAGGCAATCAGGCATTTCCATTCACAAATTCAATTTTGTTGGTCCCTTCACGCTATCTGTTAGATTGCAAACCTTTATATTTCAGTCTGGGTTTTTTATCTCCCCAGGCAAATTTTTACAAACCTTTTTGCCATTAGAATCATAGAATCATAGAGTTGGAAGAGACCAGAAGGGCCATCCAGTCCAACCCCCTGCCATGTAGGAACACACATCAAAGCACTTCCACCAGATGTCCATCCAGCCTCTGTTTAAAAACCACCGAAGAAGGAGACTTTACCACACTCTGAGGCAGCATATTCCACTGCCAGAGAGCTCTGACCATCAGGAAGTTCTTCCTGAGGTTCAAGTGGAATCTCTTTTCCTGTAGTTAGAATCCATTGTTCCTTGTCCTAGTTTTCAGAGCAGTGGAAAACAAGCCAGTTCCCTTTTTGATATGACATCCTTTCAAATATTTAAACATGGCTATCATTTCCCCTCTTAGCCTTCTTTTCTGCAAACTAAACATACCTTGCTCCCTAAAACGCTTCTCATACAGCATGGCTTCCAGACCCTTTACCATTTTGGTTGTGCTCCTCTGGACACGTTCCAGCTTGTCAATATCCTTCTTGAAATGAGGTGCCCATAACTGGACACAGTCTTCCAGATGAGGTCTAACCAAAGCAGAATAGTGTAGTACTATTACTTTTCTTGATCTGGATACCATACTCCTGTTGATGCAACCAAGAATTGTGTTGGCTTTTTTGACTGCTGCATCTCACTGTTCAGCCTGTGGTCTACTAAGACTCCTAGATTCCTTTCAAACTACCATTGTCTAACCAGGTGTCTCCCATCCTGTATTTGTGCATTCCATTTTTCCTGCCTAGGTGTAAGACCTTACATTTCTTCTGTTGAAATTTATTTTGTTAGCCTTGTTTCAGTTCTCCAATCTGTCAAGGTCATTTTGAATTTTGATCCTGTCCTCTGGCGTTTTAGCAACCCATCCTAATTTGGTATCATTTGCAGATTTGATCAGCATGCTCTCTATTCCTTCATCCAAGGCACTGATAAAGATGTTGAATAGCATTGGGCCCAGGACAGAACCCTGTGGCACCCCACTAGTCACCATTGTTTAAATGGTGCCTCATTAGTCAATATTGGAATCATTTGGAAAATAAATATAATCTTTGGAAGAACATTCATCTTTATTGCTGATATTCTCCCCAGCAAGGACAAGTTCAATTTCTGCCACTTATCCAAATCATTCTTAATCGCTTTCCATGTCTTCACATAATTATTTTCATATAGTTGACTAGAATTTCCATTTAGAGGGATGACTAAGTATTTTACTTTCTTTTTAATTTTAAAACCTGTTTTTAACTGTAGTTCATTTTTCTCTTGGATCTTCATATTCTTAGTGAGAATTTTGATCTTTTCCTTATTTATCTTCAAACCGGCTAAGTTTGCAAATTCTTTTAATTTTTTTTTCTTACAATTTCAGTGTTGATGCCAGTGGACTTTCCAGCATAATCACCAAGGAATCAGCAAAAGCTCTTAATTTAAATGCAAATTTTCTACTTTTAACTCCAGTTATCTCAGCATCTTGCCTAATAGCTTGATTCAAGACCTCCATAGCTAAGATGAACAAAAGAGGAGACAGAGGCCATCCTTGTCTTGTCTCTTTAAAAATCTTAAAAGGTTTGGTCATGTCTCTGTTAACTATTATTTTTGCAAATTGATTCAAATATACTGATCTAATCTGTCAAAATATTTGAATCAAAATTCATCAGTTCCATAGCTTTAAAAAGAAATTGCCAATTCAAATTATCAAAAGCTTTTTCTGCATCCAAAGAAATTAATATGCCTTGTTTCTCATGATGTTCAAAGTATTCAATGACATCCAACACAATTCTTATATTGTCTTTCATTTGTTTTGCAGTAAGAAATCCACTTTGATCATTATATACTTCTTAAATAAATTCTTCAATCTTTCAGCCAAAGCTAAAGTGAAGATCTTATAGTCATTCAGCAAAGAAACTGGTCTATAATACTTTGGTGATGCAAAATCTTGTCCTTCCTTTGGAACCAAGTAATATTAGCTTCTTCCCATCTCATCTTAAGGCTACAAACAAGAATAATTATTCTTATTTATCTCTCTAAACCTCCAAAGTGTCATTAAATGTCTATTCTTTCAGTGGGCACCACCTCTTCTGGAATTCAATTCCCAGTGCTAGCACACATTTCAAACAACTTCTAAGATTAAGACGGGTTAATCTATTATCAGTTGAACTATTATATTCATCTCTAAATTACTCAAGATTTTTACTTGATTTTACAAATCTTCTCATTCCTAATAAGATTATGAGAGAACAACATTTAAATGGTTTTGGTATTTTTCCGAGGCACCACTTTAAAAATTCAATACTCAAACCTCTCATACCACTGAGGAGATGGGGTAACGCTAGTGTAGAGTTAGCTCTTGAGGAGCCTTTTCCAAAAACCTCTTTGAGTCATTAGAGGAGCACAGTTTAACATTCAGAAAAAGTTAATTCCCATAATGCCAATTCCAGCTAAACAGTCAGGAAGAAATTTCTAAGCTGCCCATAATTTTTCTCCTCTAGAAATCAGTTGTTTGGAGCGCAAGACACCTCACGCTCCGGCTTTGGTCCCTGTAAACCAGATGGAGCTTTTGTACCCTCCTCTGTCTAGAGGGCTTGTGGTTGAAACCAACATACACCCCATCTCTAATAGGAATCCATCTTCACTTGCTTCTGACTTAATTGATTTATTGGCTTAAAATTGAAAATTTTATTTTCTCTTTGATTATCAAACATTCTATGGTTTATTTTTATACTCTTGGAGACTTAAATGCTAGGTCTGGCTACAATGTTATTGAACTGGAAACAAAATTCCCAACTCTTACCGAGCTAAAAGATTCTAGGTATTTTCCATCCAGGATTTCTAAAGATAATATTTCAAATTTCTCAGGTTTTTGTTTAGCATAACTTGCGCATAGTGTTACTCCACTGGAAAAACCCTAGCCCGGGGTCTACAATTTTGATATTAAAACATGATTCCATGTGTCCGAGAGGTCACCTGAACGAGCACGTAGGCAGGCACGGTCGAATGACCAAAAACCAGGTCAGGCCAGTAAAATCCCTAGTCACGTAGCCCCAGGAGACCTCAAGAACCACAATAAACAAAGGATCCTCAGCCCCGAGACACTGACTTGAGGGGATTAGTGTGTCTGCCCTAAGTTGAGCAAATATTCTAACAGGTGAGGACCATTTACATGAATTCACACCACAAACAAATACAGCCAAAGATCCTGAGACTTTGGCAACCCCTTGCAATCCCACCACGCAAAGGAAATTACCATGGTGGAGATTCGTTATCGCTCTGACACCCATTGTTCTCCCTGGGAAAAGATCCAGGTACTTTTCCCCCTACAAATAGTCCCGGTTTTTGAGCGTTTCTTCAGATCGCTCCCAGTCTTCCCAGCAGACCATTGCTTCGTCCGTTGAGTAATCCCCTCAGCCCTCCTCGTGCTGAGTCTCATCTCTCTGCTGTCTTCCTGGACCACGGACTTCAGGACAAGGTGCAGTATTACCTCCCCTTCAATACTCCCCTGTCCAATTTTCTCTCTTTTACTTCTTAATAGGTCTTGAGTGAGTGAGTGCATGAGTGCATTGGTACGTAAGGCTTGTATTCAATAAAATCATTTATTGGACATCTTTGTTTGGTTTTTGGCTTGGCCTGACCCCATAAAAACTGGGTAAAAGACCCTGCTAGGTTACCCTGCCTCTTGCATTGCTATAGCTTGTGCTCTGGCTAGTTTCCATTCCCCATCATGTGAAGCACGTTGAGGTGTCCCCCAAGGAACCCCAGAAATTGGGGTAACAATAGGCTAGATTTATTCCTATTAAATGATGCTGTGCTGGATGATATTCCTGGTGAATATATGTTTATCAATCAATGTGGATCCAGCACGATTGACTATTGTCTAAAATCAAGGAATGCATTTCGTACAATTCAACACCTTTGGGTTGTCACCAGAACTGAAAGTGACCACCTTCCATTAGTTCTCACTATAATGACCAAAGGTAGAGTGAGTCAGCAACTATATTTAAAAGCAAGTACAATCAAACGAAGAACAAGAACAAGAATCAAATGGTCTTTGGATCTGGATCACTTAATGAAGGAAAAGCTGACTTCTGATACAGTAGCTTCACTCAGACCCAAAATACTGATAAAAGACTTTTCATTTATGTTGCTAGAGACCTGTGATATTCCAGCTGTGGTGTGAGAAAACCACTTCAGGGGGATTTTTATTGAGGGTACTGACTCTGTAATTGCTTCTGATAAGACTATTGATAAACAGTCTGGCCCCACAAACAGTCTGCCCCCCACCACAAATGGCTCCATCCTGGGAACACATATCTATTGATGAAGTTATTGAATTAATTTCCCATCTCAGAAATGGAAAGGCTCCTGGAATATAATAATAATATCCCAGCCAATTAATTAAAACCAATAACCACTGGTGAGCATCTTTGTTAGCACTTATTTACACAGATAAACAAATCTGAAATGATCCCCAATGGCTGAAATCAAGCAATTGTAGTTCCCATCTATAAAAAAAAAGGTCAAGTCAACAATCTTGAGAACTACAGACTGATAAGTTTGCTGTCCATAGTGGGTAAACGCTGTGCTCGCTCTCTTTCTTCCAAATTAATCCTCTTTCTAGAGCAAAATAACATTCTTTCCAAGGCTCAAGCAGCCTTTCAAGAAAACCATTCACCAAACAATCACTGTTTAGTATTAGCTCATCTTGCAGAGAAGAACTCAAGACCTAGGTATGGCAAGCTTTTTGTAGCATTTATGGATCTGAAGGCTGCCTTTGATTTGGTCCCTTGGCACAAGTTATGGAATAAATTGGAGTCTTTATTGATGGGCACCAGACTCCTCGCCCTAACTAAGGTGTTTCATAATAACAGCCAACTATGTATTAGATAAGGTCTTCAGGGACATCTGTCTGAACCCATACCTATGTTGAAGGGGGTGAGACAGGGACATATCCTTGCACCTACAATTCCTCCTATAATATTTTGCAATAGAGAATGCCAAGTCCATCCTGACCTGGGGTCTTCACAGACATCAGTTTTTGAATATCCTGCCTTATCTCCATTGTTTTAATCTTCCAATTAATATTCTCTTTTTCTTCTTCTGCCAATTTAGGTGGCTGTTATCTCATCAGGTAATCTGCTATCTTTATATCTTCTGTGTTCTTCATTGAATATAACTTCGAGAAATACTCATGCAAAATCTTTTGAAGATCTTTATCCTTTGTAAATTCTTTATCATTTTATTTTAATTTCAAAATCATTCTCTTCTGTCTTTCTTTTCTTAATTTATATGCAAGCCATCTTCCTGGCTTGTTTGCATATTCAAAGTTTTTCTGTTTTAAAAACTTCAACTTCTTTTCAAAGCCTTCTTATCATCAACACTGATAGTTGATTTCCTAGCAGTCTCAACTTCTTCAAAATTCCTTCATCTTCTGGAAATTTTTAATGCTGCTTCTTTAATTTTTATTTCATTCAAAATCTTCTGCACTTTCACCATTTGTTCTTTTATATTCTTTGTTTACCCAAATAAAGTATCCTCTCATATTTGCTTTACTTGCATCCCAAACTGATCTGATGTTGGTTCCTTTATTTAAATTTCTTTCAAAAATCTCTTTAATTTCACTCTTTGTTTTTGAAATTACTTCTTCCTTCATCATCAAAGATTCATTTAGTCTCCATCTGTATTCTTTACTGATCTTTCTGATCCACATCTTCATTGGATTGTGATTAGAGAAAGTCTTTGGGAGGATTTCAACTTTATATATCTTATCAGCCCAGGTTTTGGAAACCCATATCATATCTATCCTTGAATGCAATTTATGCCTACCAGAAAAGAAAGTATAGTCCTTCTCATTTGGACGCTTAAATCTCCATATATTCACAGTTTGTAACTTATCCATCATCTCAAAAAATATTTTGGTAATCAACATTGTGACCTTTTAACATCCTTTGAAGAAGATCTCTCAATTTATGGGGAAACCACCCAGTACCCCATTAAATACCGTTCATCATAAGACAATTCAGTTAACATAACATTCCATTTTTGAATTAAAATTCCCTTCTGTAACCCCAGTATATAACCCCCCACCAAGATTTTCTTCCCATTTACAATAATTTCTGCTCCCATAAATCTACCTTCATCATCCGTCATCATCCATAAAAATCAATTTAGGGGATACATTTGGTCTTACATATAAAACAACCCAATTTTTCTTAGATTGTCCAGCAGAAATAAATTAATCACCTAATCTTTTTTCATATTAAAAGTTTTTGATCTCCCCTCTGTACATGAGTCTCTTGCAAATAATGTCCAAGTCCAATTTTTTTAAATAATGAAAAATCTTGTTCCTCTTTTAGGGTGTATTCACCCCATTTATATTCAAAGTCAAAAAATTGTAATCCATGTTAAGCTTCAAATAAGAAAAATCCAACAAAGAGTTTGGACTTTTTAATGTTGTCTTCATCCCATGTACAACTGAAGCAACTGCACTTGCTGATATGGTAGCAGATGCAGATGCTGTCACTCCCTGTTCATCAGAATCTTTAGTCTCTTCTTTCAATTGTTGTGAATCCATTGTCTCTTCTTGATTTCTTTCTTTCTCAAATTTATTTTTAAATACTCTTAGAAAAGCATTAATCTTATCAATGGTATTTGGCCTATATCTTTCATCTTTGTCTGTAAAGTCACTCCCTTCAGTCTATCTCAGGTAAAGGGAATATTTTTTCTTCTAAGTTTGTTCACCAAAAAGTTATAATTCTTCAGACTTCCGGTCTGACTTATGCCGCCGTGACAGGGTTCTCCTTGCTGCCTAGGCAGGAGATCCCTCTTTCTGTAGGTGAGAGTTGATTTGGTAATCCTAGAATCGACCAGTTTCCTCCATGGTATTGGGAAAACAAGTAGGTTCTGGAGATTGGTCACCTGCTCCTTAGCTTTCAACCCGAGTGAGGATTCCTGTGACGGCTGGAAGCGGCTGGGGTGGAGATCAGAACAGCCACCTCCATCAGATTGTGCATTTTGCAGATCAGCAGCATCCGCAGACTTTTTAATTCAAAAACCCGTTTGAGCTGGCATACATCTAATTGTCTGCACCTCTCATCTCTGCTTTGTGCCTTAGAGCCATCGTTAATGATTCCCTCGGTAAGAGAATCTGAATAGTTTTCCTTTGACTTTATGATTGACGTTGTTCAAGTGTTCGGACTTTTATAGAGGGATTTTCCCTTACTATAATAACAGCGAAGCTGCAATAGACTTGTTAGAACACTTAGTTTATACTGGAGATTACATAAAAAGAAAAAGAAAAGCTGACTTTGTATCTCTAATTGAAGTATTTAATAACTGGGAATTATAAGTTCCTGCAAGTACATGTGGGCAAAAACAACATGGGGAAGTGTTGGCATTAGTGGCGGCGACAGCTGACTCCCTTGGAGGACCTTAACAAGACTGATAGCCAAGAGAATGAGACACTTCACCTAGGAGTTAATATCAAATTATGGATCTGGTATTTGTTTGGGGATTTTTTTCTTTTTTCCTTATTTCTGCCAGAACTGAGTCTTTGTTGGTGGCCATAAATGTTCCTAAACTGACTGTGGACTTTGAACTAAGAATGGAATGAGTTGTGATGGATGTGGGGGAAGAATAATTTCATGGTGGTGACTTATCTAATGAAAGAAACAACGACTGGATTTTTTTTCCTATATGGGTGGAACTGAGAACTGAGCTGTAAAAGAAATAGTCTGGATTATAAACTGAACAGTTGAGTATTAAGAATTGGCAGATTAGTTTGTTTCTACTCTTCTTGGTGTGAAATGTCTGGATTTAAATTGGACTCATCTTCAGCCATGGACCTTTGATTTATAATCTGGATTTGAATCAATTTGTGAATATTGTTGCTTCCCAGATAGTGGATTGGATATTAATTTCTGTTTGAAGAGAAGAGAAACATATTATAAATTCCTAATATTTTATGCTTTTTTGTTGATTTTTAGAGCTGCCAGTTATTGCTATTTATAGTGTGATAAAACAAAAGAGCAGGAGAAAACAAGCCCACTCCCTCCTCGACATGACATCCCTTCAAATATTTAAACATGGCTATCATGTCCCCTCTCAACCTTCTCTTCTGCAGACTAAACATACCCAGCTCTCTAAGTCTGTCCTCATAGGGCATGGCTTCCAGGCCCCTCACCATTTTGGTGAGGTCCTCTGGACCTGCTCCAGCTTATCCCTATCCTTCTTGAACTGGGGTGCCCAGAATTGGACACAGTATTCAAGATGAGGTCTAACCAATGCAGAATGAGAAGTTGGTACATATGTGAACGCTCATTCTGGGATGACAGGAGGAACAATCCACCACGCATGGGACTTGGTCCTCGTGCCAGCTGACGCAGGAGTCTTTCACGAGCTGTTGCTGTTAAACGGTTTGAAAAAATGACTCCCTGTCCCTCTCTCTTCAGTTACTTTCCTAGTGTGACAGCAGTATGAAACTCCTATCCTTCAACCCAGTGGTGGGCGTGGATTGTTCCTCCTGTCATCCCAGAATGAGCGTTCATGTAAGTACCAACTTCTCATTCTCGGGCTGACAGGAGGACCAATCCACCATGCATGGGACATTCCCAAGCTGTTTCCTGGGCGGGTTTACCAACTATAACACTGCCTGCAGCACCTTGCGTCCGAAAGCCGCCTGTGCTGACTTGTATTTATCCAACTTGTAATGCCTAATGAAGGTAGATACTTCCTTCCACCCTGCTGCCTCACAGATCTCTTCCAAGGAACACGTGGTATCATATACCACTGAAGTTGCCATGGAACGTGTAGAATTTGCCCACACATTAGCTGGTTGAGGCTGTTTGGCGTAGTCATAACTAATGAAAATACATGTTTTGATCCATGATGCTATCACTGCTTTACTGGCCCACTGCCCCAATGTTTTATCTTTGAAAGATATCAGCAGTGCGTCTGTCTTTCTCAGCTCTTTAGTTTTCTTAATGTAAAACTTTACTACGCGCCGAACATCAAGAGTATGCCATTTCTTCTCTAACTGATGTACCGGCTTTGGACAGAATGTTGGTAAGTGTATCTCTTGTTTCCGGTGTGACGACAAGCATTTAGGTTTAAATGCTGGGTAAAAACGCAACGTTAGCTTGTCATGGTCGAAAACACATAGATTTTCGTTTACCGACAGCGCTGCCAGCTCTGACACCCTTCTTGCTGATGTTATTGCCAACAGAAATGCTGTTTTAAAGGATAGCAGTCTTAGGGATGATTCCTTTAACGGCTCAAATGGTGGCACCGTTAGCGCATTTAATACCAGGTTCAGATCCCAAGAAGGGAATCTGTGTACTGTTGGACCCGATTGCAAGGTTGCTCCCCTCAGAAACCTCTTTATATGTGGGTGGCTCGCAAAGGAGGTGCCCCTCTCCTATAGGACTGCTGATAGTGCCACCACCTGTCTTTTCAATGTGTTAGGCCTTAGGCCCTTGTCGATTCCATCCTGTAAGAAATCTAAGATTTGTGAAATTCCTATGTCTTCCAACGAAATTCTCTTTCCTGAACACCAGGACTGGAAAGTTTTCATGTCCTTTCATACATCTTTTGGGTGGATTCACACCGAGACCCAAGAATGGTGTTTACCACCTTCTCGGTGTAGCCTTGGCCCACTAGACGTCTCCGCTCAAGATCCATGCTGTTAGCTTCATCCATTGAGGATCTAGATGACTTACCGGACCCTGCAGTAACAAATCCGGCCCGCACGGTAACCTCCAAGGTTGCCCTTGGGACATCCGTAGCAACAGTGGAAACCAAGGCCTTCTGGGCCAAAATGGCGCTATGAACACCACCGCAGCCTTTTCCTGGCGAATTTTTGCTAACACCTTTTGTATAATTCTTATCGGTGGGAACGCATAATGCTTGCCTGGCAGCCAAGGCACCGACAGTGCATCGTATGCTTCTGAACCTCTGTCTCCAGGTAATGAAAAATACCTTCTTAGTTTTGTGTTCTGCGCAGTAGCGAACAAATCTATCTGTAATGGTCCAAAATTGTTGTTGACTTCCTGGAATACATCCATATTGAGGGACCATTCTCCCGGATGTAAGTAGTTCCTGCTTAAGTAGTCCGCCTGCAGGTTTTTGATGCCCCTCAGGTGTATCGCCGTGATAGACTTTATATGCCTCTCTGCCCAGTTGAATAGGTGATCTGCCTCGCTCCATAGTCGCCTCGAATGCAGCCCTCCCTGCTTGCATACATAGGCTTTGGATGTCATGTTGTCCGTTGAGACTAATACATGACGCCCCTTGACCAGATGGGCACATCCCTGAAGTGCTAGACGAATGGCTTTCAACTCCAGATAATTGATGTTGTGGTGACTGTGACTTGCCGTCCAGCGTCCCTGAATGGCCATACCTTCGCAATGTGCTCCCCAGCCAAACAGGCTGGCATCTGTTGTTAAGTGCACCATGTTCTGCACTTGGAAAAGAATTCCTGATTCCACGTTCTTTGTTTGCAGCCACCAACGCATGCCAGACCGAACATGCCGTGGTATCTCTACTGTGTAATGCCTCTTCCTTGCAATTGCTGCCTGATGTGACATCAGCAACCTCTGTAGAGGCTTCACATGGTAGCTTGCCCACTGAATTAGTTGTGTTGTAGATACCAAAGTGCCTAGTATCTGTGCCAATCGCATTATGTCCATAGATTTGTTTTTCATTATCCTTTGGGCAGCCTGTTTTACTTTCCTGACTCTTTCTGCAGAAAGGTACATCATGCCCTTTACTGTACTTATATGGGCTCCTAAATGTGTTAGTTCTCTTGTCAGAGTTAGTACACTCTTTTCTTTGTTGAGTAGGAAGCCATAGTCCAACAGAATTTGGATTGTCAACTGCACATCCTGCCGTAATCTGGCCTCTGACCTTGCTTTTACCAGAATGTCATCTAGGTAGGGGAACAGTTGTACCCCCTGCATTCTGAGATATGCAATCAGGGGGATTAGCACCTTGGTAAACACCCGTGGTGACTGGTAGTGACTGTTTTTGTAATTGAATCTCAGGTATCTCCTGTCTTCTGTACACATGGGAATATGTAAGTATACCTCTTTGAGATCGATTGACGCCAAATAATCTCCAATCTCCAAGTTCTCTTTTATGGATTGCAATGTTTCCATTTTGAATTTCTTGTATTCCACAAATTTGATGAGATACCTGAGATTTAATACTGGCCTGTGTTTCCCGTTCGGCTTGGGTACCACAAAAAACACAGAGTATACCCCTGTCATTATCTGCTCTGGTGGTACTTGCTCTATGGCCCCTATGTTCAAAAGATGTATGATTTCTCGCAGCACTACCTTTGCTCCTCCGGATCCCTTGGGATCGGAGAGGGAAGATATCTGTCTTTGGGAGCAGAGTGGAAAAATATCTTGTAACCTTGTGTTACTACCTTTAACACCCACTGATCTGATGTTACTTCTGCCCACCTGCTTCTGAAAGACAGAAGTCTTCCCCCTACCTTCCGTATCTTGCAATCAGTACTGTTGTTTACCTCGCTTGGGATTTGACCCAAGCTTTCCTCCTTGACCTGATCTGTTATCCCTATATTGCCTTGCCCCCTGAGGCCTTGGCCTATTCCACTGAAACCTGCCAGACCGGTAGTCCGAGTATCTTCCGGAGTAACCGTAGCCCCTTCCTCCTCGAAAGGAGTAGTTGTAGGGCCTGTAACCTTTCCTTTCCACCTTCCGTTTCTGAATGGTTGGCATGACTTGTTTTTTGTCTTTAATTTCTACCAAAATGCTCTCTAAAGCCTTGGGCCCAAATAGTAGCTCACCCTGATAAGGGACATATGCTAAATTCGCTCTAGACTTCTGATCTGCCTCCCAATGCCTAAGCCATAGGGAACGTCTTGCCACCGTCATGAAGTTAATGTTTTTTGCTGCATACCCGGTTACATCGAGTCCTGCATCTGCAATGTATTTCAGGGCTCTCTGCAACCGCTCCACAGCCTTCCTTATCTCACTCCCCAAGAAGTTCTGAGTCTCCAGAACTTCCTGGGACCAAAGCACCGCTGCTCTAGCCACCATTGATGCCGCAGCCAAAGCTTTAATTATGTTGGATGCTGCTTCATGAGCCTTACGAAGGCAGGACTCCGCTCTACGCTCATCCATTTCCTTCAACTGGGTATCTCCCTCTTTGGGCACAATTGCACCCGACACTAAACCCCCAATAGGGGCATCCACGGGAGGGACCTTAAGCATCTTGACATCGTCCTCCCTGAAAGCATACAGCCTATTTACTTGTGCTGATCCCTTCCTGATATTGCTCTGAGTATTCCACTCTGTTGTGATCATTTCCCTAAACAGTTCTGGCAGGGGGAACTCTGCATTCCTTGTCGCTCTCTTCCGTATCACTGATGGTAAGCTGCCAGACTTTGCCTCACTGTCTTTATCTGACTTATCATCATACAGACCTAAGGTCTGCAGTACTCTCCTAAGTAGGCTTTTGAATGAGTCTGGGTCAAACATCCTGTTGGAATCAATCTCATCCTCCTCTGCCTCAGAAAACATGTTATCTGAGTACCCTAATTCTGCTTCTTTCCTCCACTATGTCCTCATCCATGTAATCTATGTCATCCCCTCGAGTGTTCATCTGCTGAGAGGTCACGTGGTGCCCTAATTGTACTCTTTCCGGAATAATTGTGTTTTTCCGCTATGGCTTGTGAAGTGCCAGCATGTTCAAGTCTTCTTTTCTTTTGACTATGTTCGTAGTGAAGCCCTTTGTTCATATGACCTTCATATATGTCACAATTCAGCTGTCTATCTCTTTGTATGGACTCCTCTTGCAGTATAGAGCCTCGGTCGTTATATACCGCTCTGTCAGCAGACCCCTTTGGGGAAGTGTGACGGGCTGGAAAATATTGCTCAAAAACATCCCTAATCTGAGTTGATACTGTGTCTTTAATTATAGAGTGAATCTCAGAACGGAGTGAGTCATTCATCCCCGCCCTGTGCCTTTGCTGTTCACCCCAGCCTAGCTACCCCGGCTGCTGCTGAGAGTCAGCTCTCTTTTGCGGCGCATTCATTAGCCATGCCTCAATAAACTGCCTCATTTCTGCACTCCAGGCTCCACCGTCAACTGCTAATGAGGTCTGACCGGCTCCCATACTTTCCTGACTCATCGGTGTGTTTGCTCTGCCTACCTCCACTGTTGTCGTCCTATTTTGCTCTCTAGGTATTTGCGCAGGCGAGGCCACACTCAAAATGGCGGCCATCACGCCTGGAAGTGTGGCAGAACCCTCAGACGCCATCTTAGAGTTTTTGTTTCCAAGATGGCGTCTGGACGCTTCTGCGGTAAGGTGTTTAGCAGTATCGGTTTTCATCACCTTTTTGCTCTTTCCTTTCTTCTCAGACTGCTTCTCTGTCGGGTTTTTTATTGACACGGGTTTTTTATTTTTCCCAAGCCTGTTCTTGTCCACCTCGCTCTCACTGGAGGAGAGGAAAATGCACTGGAGATCTGGAGCACGTTTTTCGTCCGAAATCCGCTGCTCCCTTATCTGTAGTGTTACTCCAGCTCCTTCGTCCAAAGCCTGCCTTGCGGCGGTCTTCTGGACTGACCCGTGTTTTACAGTGACTGAGCCCATCTCTGTGGTACTGCGGTTCACTTCCTCCGCCATCACGCTGCTCCTGTATTTTCTTGCTGTTTCCGTATGGAAACTTGTAATTACTTGCAGTAATCTATACTTCTCCTGAGAGAGGAATCTTAAATGCTTCTGGCTGTAACGCAGGAGAAAAAATAACTGAAGAGAGAGGGACAGGGAGTCGTTTTTTCAAACCGTTTAACAGCAACAGCTCGTGAAAGACTCCTGCGTCAGCTGGCACGAGGACCAAGTCCCATGCGTGGTGGATTGGTCCTCCTGTCAGCCCGAGAATGAGAAGTTGGTACTTACGTGAACGCTCATTCTGGGATGACAGGAGGAACAATCCACGCCCACCACTGGGTTGAAGGATAGGAGTTTCATACTGCTGTCATGCTAGGAAAGTAACTGAAGAGAGAGGGACAGGGAGTCATTTTTTCAAACCGTTTAACGGCAACAGCTCGTGAAAGACTCCTGCGTCAGCTGGCACGAGGACCAAGTCCCTCTAAGTCTGTCCTCATAGGGCATGGCTTCCAGGTCCCTCACCATTTTGGTTGCCCTCCTCTTGACCTGCTCCAGCTTATCCCTATCCTTCTTGAATTGGGGTGCCCAGAATTGGACGCAGTATTCAAGATGAGGTCTAACCAATGCAGAATAAAGTGGTACCAATACCTCTCTCGATCTAGACACCATACTCCTATTGATGCAACCAAGAATTGCGTTGGCTTTCTTGGCTGCCGCATCACACTGCTGACTCATGTTCAGCTTGTAGTCTATTAAGAATCCTAGATCCCTTTCACAAGTACTGTTAGCCAGCCACATGTCCCCCATCCTATATTTCTGCATACCATTTTTTCTGCCTAAGTGTAGGACCTTACATTCCTCTCTGTTGAAATTCATTTTGTTAGCCTTGGCCCAGCTCTCCAATCTGTCCAAGTCCTTTTGAATTTTGATCCTGTATTCTGGCGTATTAGCAACCCCTCCCAATTTGGTGTCATCTGCAAATTTGATCAGCGTGCCCTCTATTCCTTCATCCAAGTCATTAATGAAGATGTTGAACAGCAACGGGCCCAGGACAGAACCCTGTGGCACCCCGCTAGTCACTTCTCTCCAGGATGAGAATCTGCCATTGGTGACCACCCTTTGGGTACGGTCAGTCAACCAGTTACAAATCCACCTGACAGTAGCCCTGTCCAGCCCACATCTTACTAGCTTCTTTGCAAGAATGTCATGGGGAACTTTGTCAAAGGCCTTACTGAAATCAAGATATACTATGTCCACAGCATTCCCTTCATCTATCAAGCAAGTAACTCTATCATAAAAAGAGATAAGATTAGTCTGGCATGACTTATTTTTGAGAAATCCATGTTGACTTTTTGTAATTACGGCATTGTTTTCTAAGTGATTAGAAAATGACAGTTTGATGATCCGCTCCAGGATCTTTCCAGGTACTGATGTCAGGCTGACTGGGCGATAATTATTTGGGTCTTCTTTTTTTCCCTTCTTGAAGATGGGGACAACATTTGCCCTCCTCCAGTCTGCCGGAACTTCTCCGGTCCGCCAAGAGTTTTCAAAGATTATAGCAAGAGGTTCTGCAATGACCTCTGCTAGTTCTTTTAAAATCCTAGGATGAAATTCATCTGGCCCTGGAGACTTGAATTCATCCAATGTGGCCAGGTATTCCTGTACTACCTCTCTATCTATTCTGTGCTGCATTTCCCCCACTTCCTCACCTGCTCCCCAACCGCCAGGTTGAGAGTTTTTATCCTTTTGGGAAAAAACTGAGGCGAAGAAGGTGTTGAGGAGTTCTGCCTTTTCTCTTCCTCCTGTTATTAATTCACCATCTTCCCTGCGCAGTGACCCTATCGTCTCCTACTTTTTCCTTTTGCTGCGGACGTATTTTAAAAAGCCCTTTTTTATTGTTTTTAATGTCTCTGGCCAGCCTAAGTTCGTTCTGTGCTTTAGCCTTTCTGACCTTCTCCCTACATCTCCTGGCTACTTGCTTATAATCTTCTTTGGTGATTTCCCCCTTCTTCCATTTCCTGTACATGTTTTTCTTAATACTTAGCTCAGCTAAGAGCTCTTTAGTGAACCATTCCGGTTTGTTCAGATGCCTTCCATTTTTCCTCCTTAATGGCACAGTTTTAGCCTGTGCCTTCAGTACCTCCCTTTTAAAGAACTCCCATGCATCCTCAACTCCTTTCTCATTGACTATTCTTGACCACGGGATTTCAGCCAGCAGCTCCTTCAGTTTACAGAAGTCTGCTTTTTTAAAATCTAAGACGAGTGCCTGGCTACACTTGTCTTCTCTTCCTCACTGAATGCCAAATTCTAATAGGGCGTGGTCACTCTCTCCTAAAGATCCAACCAGTTCTACGTCATTAACAAGGTCTTCCCTGTTGGTCAGGATCAGATCCAGAATATTTGATCCCCTTGTCACCTCTTCCACCTTCTGGACCATGAAATTGTCTGCAAGACAAGCAAGAAACTTTCTGGACCTTGCTGCCTTTGCAGAGTTTGACTGCCAACATATGTCCGGGTAGTTGAAATCTCCCATTATTACCGTATCTCTCCTTTTTGAATGTGCAGTCATTTGGTCTATGAAAGCGCCATCGAGGTCCTCAGTCTGGCTTGGAGGTCTGTAATAAACCCCCACTATAATATCCCTATTGTTTCTCGCTCCCTTAATTCTTACCCAGATGCTCTCGACCTGGCTTCCGGTGTTCAAGTCATGGATCTCTTCACAGGTGAAAATATCCTTGACATATAAGGCTACTCCTCCTCCTTTCTTATTTGGTCTATTTCTACAAAATAGGCTATACCCCTCTATTCCTACATTCCAATCGTGAGACTCATCCCACCAGGTCTCAGTGATGCCTATCAAATCATATTTATTTTGTTGTACTAGGAGTTCAAATTCATCTTGTTTGTTTCCCATAGTCTGTGCATTAGTGTAAAGACACTTAAGTCCCCGTGCCCTTCCTGCAAGTCCCATAGCATTGTTTCCACCCGTCCCACGATTGGATGCTATTCCTACTTGGCCAATATCATTTGGACCTTTTTCCCCTGCACTTGCTGAGTCCTTGTCCTGAATAATCTTGTCTCCCTCCCCAGCTGTACTTAGTTTAAAGACCTCCTAATCCTCCTTGTGAGACTGTTTGCAAAAACATTCCTGCCAAGTTTCGTGAGGTGCAGCCCATCCCTTGCCAGCAGCCCATGTTCCTGGAATTTCAAGCCATGATCCAAAAAGCCAAACTGTTGCCGGTGGCAAAATGTGCGGAGCCAGCTGTTGACCTCTACTATTGTCCTTTCCCTTCGTGCACCATATCCTTGAACAGGGAGGATTGATGAAATGACCACCTGCTCACCAAGGTCCTTAAGCTTTCTCCCCATAAGCTCGTAGTCCTTTGTGATGTGGTGAAAGCTGCGCTTCACCGTGTCATTGGTTCCAATGTGAACCAAAATGAGGGGCTTACGGTCAGTGGGCTTGACCAGCCTGGCTAGCCTCTCTGTTATGTGGTTTATCTTGGCCCCAGGAAGACAGCAGACCTCTCAGTTGAGCTCGTCCTGTTTGCAAACTGCCGGTTCGGTTCCTCTGAGCAAGGAGTCCCCAACCACCAGAACTCGCCTCCTCTGAGGCCTGTCCGGGGTTCTTCGACAAGCAGATTCTTCCAGGATTGCCTGGGCATTGTGTTGAGGCTGGGAGTGCTGGTCTTCCCGATGTTGGATGCTGTCCTGTTGGTGTTCAAGTTCCAGTTGCCGAAGTTGGATTCCTTCTTGCTGATGTTGTGTTCCCTCCTTCTGGTGTTCCTCATCTTTCATAGCACCAAGAACGTTGAAGCGATTCTGTAGTTTGACAGTCTCTGTTTCCTTCCTGGCCCTTCTACTTCTCTGAGTGACATTCCTCCAAGCATCGCTTTCCTGGCTCACGGAACTGATTTCTTCATCAGGCAGCTCCTCCGCATATCCGGTCTTCAGGAAGATCCTCTCTGCCCTATCTAAGAAGTCCTCACCTTCCCTAATAAGACAAAGATTAGAAACCTGTGTCTCCAGCTGCCGAACCTTGACCTCCAAGAAGGTCGCCAGCTTGCACTCGCTGCAGGTGTACCCGACCACATCTTGTGGCAAGAAAAGGAACATGCTACAAGTGCTACAGGTGACAGCAGCAGCTCCCTCACCTTCCATACTTGATAATACAGAGAATAGTTGTTTTTTAAAAAAACAACAACAACTGGGCCTTCTTTCTCAAATTGAGCTGTATAAGCTATGTCTGCTCAGCTTATAGCTCAGTTGAACTCTTATTAAATTTGTTCAGTTGCTATAAGGATTGGTTGTTCCTAAACTTGAATGGTTGAACTTGAAAGATTGAAGTAGATGAATGAAACTGCGCCGCTGGGAGTTCCTAATAAAGCCTCCTTCCCCTAGCTGGCTCCTCCCCCTAGCTTGATTAACTCTCCCTAGTTTGATTGACAGTTAACTGACTAACTAACAAACAATTAGCTGACAATTAGGCTGTGAGCTCAGGGAGAGCACATGGCCAGCGCAAGCAAAAAAAAACAACACAGAGAAATAAGCAAACAAACTCAGCCCCACAATCCTGTAAAAACACCTATCAAAGTTGTCTTCACAGACCCAGCTCACCTTCTGCTCTCTCCTCTGGAAGTCAGCAAGAAGACTGCTGGGAGTTCCTAATAAAGCCTCCTTCCCCTAGCTAGCTCCTCCCCGTAGCTTGATTAACTCTCCCTAGTTTGATTGACTAGTTTGATTGACTAACTAACAAACAATTGACTAACTAACAAACAATTAACAATTATGAGTAAGAGAGGACTCCAGTTAAAGTTAACAAAGTATTTTATTTGAATTGACAAACACACAAGAAACCAGGCATTCTTAAGAACTATACAAGGCTATTGGAAACTGAGGCAAGAAAGGCTGGATAGAGAGATTGGGCGGAAAGGATGATAGTTAACAGTCCTGAAGAAGGGGTCACAGCAGAGGGGCTCAGACAGAGTTGCATAGAGGAGCAGTAGTCTGGGGCATTACATACTACATACTACAATTGGCTGGGATCAAAGCTAGGGTTTTTACACCTTATTTCACACTGTGAAGAGGTGCATCAACAAAGCCGTAATGGCTTTCCCACAGGACTGACAAAAGGGTCCAGAATGGGCTGATTGCTTAACTCTGAGTGACAAAACATTGATGGATTCATGACAGTTTCTTAATGTTCAGTAAGGAAGGGTGTATAGGGAAGATCTCCACAGGGTAAGATCGAGGTATGGTCTCTGATTACTCACCAAACTGGGCACTTGTATTTCATGGTATTTAAAAATATCAAGAGCCTGGGATTAGCACAAACCCATCAGCACTGGATTTTCCACATAATCTTCTCTGAACTTCCATCACCCCAAACATGTCTCTGGCCAGCATAACCCCGAATACGTTCTCTGGCCAGCACAACTCTGATAGTGTTCTCCGTTCATTAATAAGTCCAATTTGTGAAAATCATATGTCTTGTAGTAGGGGTAGTAGAGTATGGTAACTTATGCTCAGCTTGTATTAACATACATACCTAGGCTATATTCATAGGCTGTTGGTGATGGAGTCCCCCCAGTTTATTGTGCTGAGGGACTTCAACATCCATGCGAGACCACTCTGTCAGGGGCAGCTCAGGACTTCACGATCTCCATGTTGACCATGAGTCTGTCCCTAGTAATATCTGGGGCCAGCCATGATGCACAACACACTCCGGACCTAGTTTTCTGTGCTGGATGAGATGATGGTGATCTGGATGTGGAGATGATATGGGTGCCATGGGTAGATCACTATCTGGGGTTTTTGACTTACTGGGACCTGGAACCTCTCCAGGAGCAGGGCCCCAATTCTTCTCTTTGGTGAAGTATATGTGGTGATACGAAATCATCTGTGAAGATAGAATTTAACTGGAGACTTATAAATCTTTTCTTCTAACTTGGTAAAATATCTTGGGCTTCTCATTTTATTGCTTGCTTGGATATCTTTTCTTAAGCTTGCTCTTTGTTCTACAGGCATTATGGTCAGAAGAGGAAAAGTTAATGCTAGGAAATTTTGACACCAACTCCAAAAGAAGAGACACGTCAGCTTCATACACTACAGAGAATGCCTCTTCAAGTCAAATCAAGTCAAGAATGCCTCTTCTATGATGGATTTACTGTGTATATGATACAGTCCTCCCTCCACATTCGTGGGTTTGACGTTCACAAATTCAATTATTCATGAGCAGGCGTGCTTCCCCCTCAATTCTCTTCCTCTCATTCCTATGCATTCTGCCCCAGGCAAGTTCTCCAAGGCAAAACAGAAGGAAATGGGAGTGGAGGCTCCCAAGAGCCTTCCTTTCCTCCTCTGGAGCTCCCCCTCTCCCCTTCCCATGCATTTTCTTTGTGCTGGGGCAAAATGCATGGGATGGGAAGGGGAGAACTCCAGAGAAGGAAAGGAAGGATCTTGGGAGGCTCCCCCACTCCATTCCCTTCCATTTTGCATGGGAATGGGAAGAAGGGAGCACCGGCAGGGAATGGGAAGGGGAGCAGATGGGGGCATTACTTGTGATTTTTCCACTTTTCCGAGGGTTCTACGCCCCTAACCCTTGCAAATGTGGTGGGAGGATTGTACTCTAGAAAAGAGAGAAAGTATACTTCCCAGAGAGACAAATTATACTCCAGAAACTGTACAGAATTGTACTCCAGATTGTACTCCAGAAAAGAAAGAAAGTATGCTTCCCAGAGAGACAAAATAAGTTGGGCTTGTGCTTTTTGGAGCTTAGTGTCTTTTTGTGTGTTTGGGGGCATGAGCTCTCCTTGTGTGCATGGTATAAGTAGATGGAGTTTCTGCTGAGGAAAAGTGAGTCAATGACTTTTGGGGAGGAGGGCTGAGCTAGCAACTGCTAGGTCTGTACAGCTGCTGCTTCAGTCTTTTGAGCTCTCTATGGAGAAACAGAAGAAGAAGAGCTTGTGTTTTGGGGGTTAAGGTGGCTTATCTGACTAAGCTGTTTGGAGGCTTGCTTGTGTGTTTTTGGCCTGTGTACTCTCACTGATGATCTAAGGAGGTGGGGCTTTGCTGAGCAGAAGTGAGTCATTGTCTTGTTGGGCGTTGGTCTAGCAACTGCTGCTTCAGTTTCTGGGGCTCAGTGAACAGGAAGAGGACAATGGGTGTTTTGCAGGGGATTTTGAGAGGGAAGCCTAGAGCACTGTGCCACTGACTATACAGGATGACTAAACTTGGTTGGTGAGGGAACTGTTGTAGTGGACCGCAACATTTGTGTCATGTTTGTTGTTCTTCATGGAGTATGTGTCAGGGTGCAGCAAGTGCAAGGTGGTTGCCCACCTGGAAGAGAAGGTGTGGGAGTTTGAGGCCCATGTATCTATACCTCAGCTTATCAGGGAGGATGCAGCTTCTTTTAAAAACAAAACAAAACAGCAGAGCAGATTCTCCTGGAAGGGCAAAATATGGGGATGCTTCTAGGGAGGGGGACAATTCTCAAATACAAGGTAAACGCTTGGAAGAATGTCACAGAGAAACAGAACCAGGAGGAACCACGCTGCAACTTTGGAGCTACACAGTCAATTCCAAGCTGTTCTCTTAATCTGTGATTATGAGGCATGGGAATAGGGACAACAGCATGGAGTATGGAAGTGACCTTGCAGGGGTGGTGGTTCTGGGTTGGGTAGGTGATTCCCTGTTGAGAGAAAAAAAAAAGAAATAATAGTGTGTGGAGTTCATAAGTTATCATGAAAAGGGTGCTGCCTGCTGCTATGTGATGTCATGTAAAAGAAGGAGCAAGCTTGTTTTCTGCTGCCCCAAAGACTAGAATACAAACCAATGGATTCAAATTACAAGAGAGAGAGAGAGAGAGAGAGAGAGAATGAGAGAGATTTAACCTAAACATTAGGAAGAATTTCCTGATGATAAGAGCTGTTCAAAAGTGGAATGGAATAAAATGCCTTGATGTATGGTGGACTCTTCTTTGGAGTACAGGTTAGATGGGTGTGTTTCAGGAGGACTTTAGTTGTGTTTGATTGCATAGCAGGGGGTGGACCAGACAGCCCTAGTAGTCTCTTTTAGCTCTATAATTCTATGATTTCCTCTTTAAAACCAACAGATATAATGTAGATATAATCAATTATGTAATATGCTGTCTTAGAGTGTGGTGGAGTCTCCTTTGGAGATTTTTAAGCAGAAGCTGGATGGCCATCTCTTGGAAATGCTTTAATGTGTGTTCCTGCATAGCAGGGGGTAGGACTGGATGGCCCTTGTGGTCTCTTCCAACTCTATGATTCTATGATTCTATGAATTGGTTAGAAGTCATCATTTGCTTGACCAGTCTCTTTCACTGAGTGACAGCCTGACAGTACATCCTGTGATATATGTATATTTCTTTTTATATAACATTTGCTTGTAGTATGTACATTTCTGCCACCCACATGGCCATCTTAGAAGGTCAAAAACCAAAGATGGTGACTGGAGACTTTAGAGAAAGTACTTTTGTCTGTGTAGAATGAGATGACTTTGTGGTTTTGGAATCAGCCAGACCCCTCAAGGAAAATAAGAGGCTTTTATAGCTGTGTAGCGCATTTGAAAGGCTGTTTTTCATGCAATTGGCAGGAGGTGGGGATCCAGCTGTCTCTTAAAGGACAGCAGGAAGTGGCAGCCTCCTTGTTTCTACTGGTGGGTAAAGCCCCGTGAAGAGGCTCACCCTTGGAAGCAGAGAGATCATCTGTAGACATCTGATGGATCCAGCACAGCCTCTTTGTAGCTAGCAGCATGGGCTGGACTGATTTCTGATGGGCATTCAGCATGTGCATGGAAACCTCTGCCACACATAGAATACTAACTCGGAATTCAAATTAAATAAGGATAATTAACAATTAACAAAAAGCTAAGCAGACAAGTAATTAGATATTCCCTGACTAGTGTTTACTGTAATTTCATGACCCATTCATAATTAACCTCAGATTGTAAAGTATATTGATGAGAAGGCGAAGTATAAACTTGTATTAACAGTGACAGAATAAGATGCCAATTAAACTGCATTTCATTCAGGCTTGGGAAAGCAAAGCTATAATGGATTTTTATTATCTTCCCATGCTTCCCTATGCTTGGCACGTGCCGGAGGCAAGATTAGGAGTTGATGAAAGGGGATAAAAAAACCTGCCTGATGTCTGTAGCAAGGAGCAGGAAAGTAATAATAAAGAGGGTTTAAAGAAAAACAATAAAAATGTTAAGCAGCCTTCTGCTGTACTGCAGAGCATGCTCATACTGAATAGGATCAGCACATGCATCCCCAATGTTAACCTTTCTCAGATATGGCCAGCATAGTTGAGCACTCGGTGCATGCTTTTAGCAGGCAACCTGAAAGCTAACTTGGAACACATCTGAATTTCTATCTCTATCTGAATTTCATGTGCTATGTTATAGGCATCTTATAAAGAAAGAAAAAGAAAAGTAAAATAATGTTAACAGAAAAATGCAATCTTTCAATATGATAAGCATAAGACACTTTTTATTCTCCCTATTAACTTTTGTTCGTTCTTGCAAGAGACCACATTTTTCATCATGGAAAGGGATTGTTTAACACTGACAGTGGGAGTTCAGTGGGTGACAGAATTCTTAGGACTGCTTCCTTCTTGAAGAAATAGAGGAAGATCATAGAATCATAGAGTTGGAAGAGACCACTGGGGCTATTGAGCCCAACCCCTCCCATGCAGGAACATACATTCAAAGCACCCCCAGCACTTGGCCATCCAGCCGCTGCTTAAAAACCTCCAAAGAAAGAGACTCCACCACACTCTGAGGCAGCATATTCCACTGCCGGACAGCTCTGACTGTCAGGAAGTTCTTCCTGATATTTAGATGAAATCTCTTTTCCTGTTGTTTGAATCCATTGCTCAGTGTCCTAGTCTCCAGAGCAACAGAAAACAAGCTTGGTTGATCTTCAACATGACATACCTTCAAATATTTAAACATGGCTATTATGTCACCTCTCAATCTTCTTTTCATCATGGTTTCCAGACCATAATTCTCCTCCAGACGTGTTCCAGCTTATCAATATCCTTCTTGAATTATGGTACCCAGAACTAGACACAGTATTCCAGGTGGGCTCTAATCAAAGTAGAATAGAGTGGTATAATATCCTTGATCTCAACACTACACTCCCACTGATGCAGCCCAGAATCACACTGACTTTATTAGCTGCCTTATCACACTGCTGACTCATGTTCAGCTTATGGTTGACTAAGACTCCTAAGTCCTTTTTCAAGCCAAGTAGCACCCATCCTATATCTGTGCCTTTCATTCTTTCTGCCCAAGTGTAGTACCCTATATTTCTCCCTGTTAAAATTCATTTTGTTAGTGTTGGCCCAGCTCTCTAATCTGTCAAGGTCATTTTAAATTCTGCTCCTGTCCTCTAGGGTATTAGCTATCCCTCCTAATTTGGTGTCATCTGAAAATTTGATGAGCATGCCCTCTATTCCCTAATCCAAGTCTTTGATAAAGCTGTTGAATAGCACTGGGCCCAGGCCAGAACCCTGTGGCACCCCACTAGTCATTTCTTCCCAGGATGAAGAGGAGCCGTTGAGCACCCTTTGTGTTCAGCTGGGCAGCCAATTACAAATCCACCTAAAAGTAGCTTTGTCTAACCCACATTTTACTACTTTGTTTGCGACAATATTGTAGGGGACCTTGTCAAAGGCCTTACTGAAATCAAAGTATACTACATCCACAGCATTGCCTTCATTAACACATCTTAACACATTAAGATGTTTTAAAGATACCTCTGGTTCTCAGTTTCTCTCCAGCACTCTTCTCCAACCTGTTGCCTTCTAGAGCTGTTGGACTATAGCTCCCATCGATACCATGTAAATTTAAATGTGTGTATTCTTTGTTCAACTTGTACTCCCCACTCAAACTCGCATATCCATCCAAGCCATTTAGATTAGATTAAACTGCTTTGTAGATTAAAATCACCCATCTCAATTTGAGCCTGGAAACAAATTGGAAGCTTGATTGATTGGGTGAAGACTAATGTATGGTCTCTAAAGCTCCCAGCCACCATTTTTTATGCTAGCTTTAGCTTCTGATGATTTTTCAAGAGTCACCCCAAATACAGTGTGAGATGGTAATCTAAATGAGAGGTAATTACAGCATGGATCCTAGTGGCCAAGTTTGCCTTTCCTGAGGTATAGATTCAAGACAGGTGCAATAACTTCTTCACATAGTACATAGTCCATATATAAACCTCTTTGCTGTATGATGTGAGGATTACTTAATTTAGCTAATCTCAGATTTCAACGTGCCATTTTGAGACTGCAAGATACAGCCATCTTACTGAAGCTAGCAAGCTCAGGTCTAGTCAGCATCTGGATGAAGGAACCCCATGTAGACCACTTTGTCTTCCATGAGAGAAGAAAATAATTATAGGGAATAAAACAGATCCATGGACGATAAATCTTTCAGTAATTTGTGAAATTTCCAAGTTCAAAGACAGCAAACCTGTAAATACCAAATTATGGAGCAGAGTGACTGCCAAAGAGTGCCATTGCTTTCTTGTCCTGCATTTATACATAGTTCACAGGCAGATGGCTGGCCATCGTGGAAAACAAGACACTTGACTACTGTAGATGGACCTCTCCTCTAATCCAGCAGGGTTCTGGTTATATTCTTATTTATATTCTACCCCACTGGCCTGTGAATTTGCATGGAGGCACAAACTACAGGGTAAAGTGGAATTGACCCCTTCCTTGTTGGATATTTAATGTGACTAGAAGAATACCCTTTTCCCTCACTGGCTGCTATTGAAACTGTAGAATGGGTCATGTCCTTTGAAATATTATCTGCTTCATTATGCAACTAGAGCCCTCTACCCCTTTGTTGCAACTTCTGGATGCCCCCACATTACCCTGTCTCATTGGCGTGTGGGTCACTGCTGTTATTTCCCTCCCCAGTTACAACAGTCATAAAATTATACCCCAAAGGGAACTGATTTGCAGCAGATGCTGCCTCCCCAATTCCCTCAAGTTCCAGACATGGCTGTGATCAATGGCATAACCAGGGAAGCGCTTCAGCATCTGCTGTGAATGGGGACAAGTAATCTTAATTATGGTAGTGCCCAAGAACTTTCCAAAGCCAAAAAGAGCTTTCAGCTCTAACTCATAATAAACTACCTTGAACAAGAGAATTAATTTACACTTAATAATGCATTTATTAGATGTTAGTCAACTAAAGGATGATTATATTAAAAAAGTAAAATAAAAAGTAGAGCAGTGAAACTCCCTAATAATTTTCTGTTGTTGCTATTGTGTCTCTTGCCTTTTCCCCAGGAGTGGGGCCACTTACAAAATTGAAGCAGATACAGATTAAAAACAAATATCAGCAAAAACATATAAGAAATTAAAATATAATTAACTATCACTAAAACTTAAAGCAATTTGAAAATTCCCACTTAAAAGCAATAAGCAGAAACAGCCCTTTTCTTTAAAGTTCCCAAAGGACAAAGCCTTCGGCTGCTAACACAAGGATATGGAGGAGGCCGCCAGTCTAGCCTTTCTGGCAAGGGAATTCCAGCACCTGGGAGCAGCCTCCTAAAAGCCCTACCTGTGTTCCTACCAGCCATGCCTGTGAGGGAGAAAAGCTTTTCCTGAAGATGCAAAGCCTGAGCAGGCACATATGGGGGAATATGGTCCTTCAGATAAAGACCCAAGCCATATATGGCTTTATAGGTCATAATGAGCATTATGCCAGTGGAACTCTGGTAATAAGGGAGTTGCATGGTTCTTGTTATCAACTTCAGTCAGCAGTCTGCCTGTATAGCTCTTTGGACCACATGCAGTTTCCAAAGATCTTCAAGGGTATCCCCAGAAAGTGCATTACAGCAATCTGAACAGGATATAATACTTGGCTAGATCAGATGTCTCTAGGAATTAGCACAGCTGGCACACATTTTTTTTCATGCAATTCTATCCTGGTCACTGCAGAAATGTGAGCTTCTAAGCTCAGGCTGAATCCAGGACTGTACATAAGCTGAAAATCTGTAACCCCATCCAACACCATTTGTACGCTGATTCCATGATCTATATCATTATTAGTAATGATCAACCTTGAGTGTGTTCACCAACATTAAACATTTTGCTTAAAGGGAATAAAATGTTGTAAGACATTGTCACATCACAAGCAAGGAGGACAGTGTATCATGGTATATTTATTTTAAAGAGTCTTACAGAATGTCAGACTTTTCTGGTGAAATTCAGTTAAGTCTTAAACTGGGTTCTAATCTCTTTTAACATAAAATGAACCATATAGGATCAGCCCAAAAGCCTGTAAGCACCTTCCTGCTTCTGTCCCATGGCAACTGATGTTTAGAGGCATACCTTACTAGAGGTAATATATAGCCATCATGACTAGAAGCTGGAGCCCTCCTGATGTGTTAGACCAGCTGGAATCCTGTTTGATATTTATGTCATTGTAAAATGACTTATTGGACCTTGAGCTTGTTTGGAGGTTCTAGCAGGGGAGCGCAGCTATCGTATACCCTTGACCGAAGAATGGTACACTCCTTCTATCTGGGATGGTCGTCCTCTTCCACCGAGCGCGCAGCTTCGGGAGGGATGCACATGGAGCGGTGAGGGAGGAAGGGGACACCCGCCTAGCCAGCCAGATCTACCGAATCAATCCTGGCAATCAAAAAAACATAAAAGATAAAAGATAAAAAAAATATAAAACATAAAACAGTACATTACAAAACATTCAATCATTAACAAAACGCAAACAAAAGAAGAAATGAAAAATTTACAAAATTCATCTACTAAGAACAAATACCTAAACACAAAACACTCTTCTATCATTAACTTCCCAGTTCCTGGATCATGGTTTTTGTTGACTTCTATGCATCACAGCTTCTGGTGATCTTGGTAACCATCCTTTCCATTGGCCATGGCAATACTGGCTTTGGGCCATACGTACTACAGCCTAAGGACAGCCTGCTGGGGAAGGCTTCATTAGGATGTATTGTAGAGCCAGTGTGGTGTACTGGGTTGAGTGTTGGACTGGGACTCCGGAGGCCGGGTTGGAAACCCACTGCAGTCATGGAAACCCAGAGGGTGACCTTGGGCAAGTCACATTCTCTCAGCCTCAGAGGAAGGCAAAGACAACCCCCCTCTGAACAAATCTTGCCAAGAAAATCCTGTAGTAGGTTCAGTTTAGGCTCACCCTAAATCAGAAGGCACACAACAACAAACAAGGTATTGAACACAAACATAATTCCAGGCATTTCCAGTGAGTCTGGTATTGCTAGACACCATCTCCACCCTCAGGCTATTTCTACACTACACTTATCATAGTGCTATTATTCCACTTTCAAACTCCTATGGAATCCTGGGATCTACAGTTTAGGAAGGGGCACTTAGAATTCTCAGCCAGAGAGCTCTTTGGCTTCAGTAAACTACAAACCTCAGAATTCCACGGGATGTTGAAGGTAGAGTAATAGCACTATAACAGTGTAATGTGGAAAGGCCCTCGGATTTAACTGCAGCCTGCTTTAGTACTCCTCCCGATGTAAGCAGATTACCCAAGTGTTACAGACGCTATTCAGGTACTGATCCTATGCTGGGAATAGGGTTCAGCACCTAGATAGCTCCCTAACACATGGATGATCTGCTTATGCTTGGAGAAATGCTGGAACAAGCTGCTTTTAAAACTGAGGGTGGAGATGCTGACCCTCAGTATCAGAGCCACCTTAATACCAGAGCTGGCTGCGTCTATGTAATGCAATGCTTCAGTAAGCAGCTTTTATACAAATCTTTTGGCTGGCAGAAAGAAGCCAAGTTAATGTCCAAGGGTAATTCCTGGTCTATGTGTAAAGCAGGACAAGAGATTGGAATTCCAAGGCCACAGAGGATATGCGTACTACCTGCAGACGGAAGATGCCACCTTTGACTGTTCTGTTGCATTAAAAATAACACCTTACAAGTTGAAAAGTAGAATGAGTAGGCCAAATCATTTGTCCTTGAATATTAGTTTTCTGTTTGTGGAGAGATTTTTTTAAAAATGTTAATACAAAGAATGTTTTATATCCATCTTATCACTTTAGGATTCTAGCACTGCATTCTGCTGCATGAGTATGGCCATGCTTTAAGTGTCGTTCTATGTATAACTGGGCACATTTGCAGGACTAATTTAATTGTGTGTTTCCCAACTCCCTAAGCTGTCTTTCTTTCCAGACTTGAGGAGAGCACCTGGGGGAGGGGTCAGTGCTGTTCTCTTTGGTGGACAAATTTCTTAAACAAACAGAGAGATACTTATCCACAAACAAGACTGCAAAAGGACCCCTCTCCCTATCAGAGTGTGAGGCTAGATGTGTGATTAGTGTCCCTGGGTGTTTACAATTCCAGCTGCCCTGACTATTAATTGCTTATTTTTGGACAATAGTGCACAGACACTATAATTTGGTGTGTGATCATTGACACACCCCCTCCTTTGTCTTCCTTTCAAAGGCAATATCCCCAGCCCAGATGGGTTAATACATAATGCAGACATGCAAGTAATTGGCTGCTTTTGTATAGCAGTCAGTCATAGCTCACTATCCCTCTGATCCACTATTAGTGGTCATGCAAACACTCCTTCCACCTAATTAAGCACAGCTTTGAAACCACCCTTCCCAATGATGATCCAGTCCCAAGCTAGCGACTCACACATGAGCCCCTACCTGTTAAACCTGCAATCTCACTCTCTTCTGGGACAAAACATCTCAGCCTTCCCCCAGGTGACCCAGCTGCTGGCAATGTTTAGGACCTAAAGGGAGGATGGCGTGATAAATGATCTATAGAGAAGTCTGGATTAAAGAGCTGAAAATGGGATGTTAATAAACCCCAAGCCACTAATTTAGAGAACACATGCTCTCCAGGATAAAGCGGTGCCCCCAAACAATGGCCAGTGATAAATAAGGCTTTTGCCAGCCAACCATCTTTCCAAACATCTCTTTTATGTTTGTTGAGCAAGGTACAGGACGCTCTTCCCTTTGTGTCCCACTGTATGGCAAAGAAGTTACGGTCTCACAGCATGTTTAGTGCTCCACATAGGACCACTTTATTCATAGTGTAATCCTCGTAATTGCAAGACAACCGACTATGAGGGGTTTGATCAATGTTATTTTGCTACCTTTCTTCAAGTTTGAACCAATAACCTGAATTTAAAATCTCTCTCTCTCTCTCTCTCTCTCTCTCTCTCTCTCTCTCTAAGGGTGTTTCCAGACAGCTAGCTTCCACTGCCAGTCAATAAGGATTGCCTAGTTATTCCATCTGTCCTTCCTTAATGGATTTTCTGTGGTAGGAAAAAGGCTGAAACTCATGGTGAGCAACATTGGAGAGTTAAAAATGGAAAATGCCATCTGGAATCCCTCATATAATTCTGTTATAGTTAAACCTGGGTCAGCTTCAAGTAGACCTACTGAAAGTGGCTAAACTTAAAGCTGAATTTAAGTGGCTGAAGTTAAATCTGGATCCAACTCCTAAAGTGGAAAGGAGAAGCAAAGATTAGGCAGTAGAACAGTGGTTCTCAACCTGTGGGTCCCCAGATGTTCGTGGACTTCAGCTCCCAGAAGCCCCAGCCACTCTGGCCAATGCTCAGGGCTTCTGGGAGCTGAAGTCCATGAACATCTGGGGACCCACAGGTTGAGAACCACTGCAGTAGAAGAATCTTTTACCCATTTATGCTGCATCTTCAACTCATAATAGCTGAGTGACAAAACTTCTCCAGGTGCCAATTTAGGAGTCAACTTTCACAGATTTTTCTCATTATTTTGTTTCTTGCCCTTATATGTATTTAAGTTTTAAAACCATCACTGCACTGGACAGCTTCTATCATTTTTATACTTCCCATTCAGTGAAGTAAGGGAAAGATAGGTGGCCTTTCATGAAATTCACATGTCCCAGCCATGGACCCTTTCCCAAAACCAAACTTGTAGCCTCCTGTGGGACCACCCATCACCATATGGCTGTGCCTCCTGTAGTTTGAGCACCATACACCTTAAAATAAGAAAATATATGCAATGAAAGTAGAACAATCAAAGCAGGCAGTTCAAAAGCAGTAGTCTAATTCAACAAAGGGGGCAGCAATAGAAACTAAAATGGAACATTAAAAGCATACTGAAATGTTTTTTAAAATCTTCAGAATAGAGAGGAGATCCACTAAATGTCCATAGGAAGGATATTCCACTGTCACAGTACTACCACTTTAGAATCTAGGGGCCCATTCACACCACAGAATTATGGCACTATTATTCCCCTTTAACTATCATGACTCCATCCTATGGAATTCTTAGGTCTGTAGTTTCGTGAGGCACTGGAGCACTCTGGCTGAGAATTCTAAATATCCTCCATAAACTGCCTATCCCAGGATTCCATAGAATGGAAGCATGGCAGTTAAAGTAGAATAATAGTGCTGTAATTCTGTGTTGTGAATGTGTTCCTCTTGGGTGTCTCTCTGTCTGTTCTCACATAGTGATGAGAACAAGAAAGCCTCTAATGGTCAGTCTCAGCTAACCTGGCCCCACGCCACATATAGCCATTTTAACTCTGGAATTCATGATCTTAGGAAGACATGCTCTATAGACTGGAAAGCAGAATATGTTCCTTGCTACAAAATGTGATAAGCCAAGCCACAGCATTCCTACAATTATTTCTGCAGAGTGTGGCCTTGGATATCTGCCTCGATGGCACTGTTGCTTTCTGGGCATTTTCTATTAGCATTTCATTGTGGTTGGTGATCCTCTTATTCAGGATGTTCCATCCCTCAAAAACCTCATAGTGTTGTTGTTGTTGTTTGTTTGTTTGTTTGTTTATATAGCAACATTTATGTACATGGAGCTTTATAGGTAAAGCAACCAAAAACAGTGGGTCCTGCCAAAGGCATCCATCCTAAAATATATGTATACAGACACAAACATCACAATCATCATCTTCATGTATTTCTTACCCACCTCTCACCAAGGCTTGAGGATACTACATAGAATAAAATACAATATATAACTAAAAACACATAAAAGCATCTTACATGTAAATCTAGATTAAAAACACAGCCATAAAAATTCCAGTTTAAAATTCATAGTTTAAAATCAACTGAGTAGGCCTGCCAGAAGAGATAGGTCTTCAATACTTTTTAAATTCAGACATCATATTTAGCTGTTGAATCTCTTCCAGCAGGTCATTCCACAATCTAGGGGCAGCAATTGGAAAGGCCCTCTGGTTGACTGTTGCCAGTCTAGCCCTGGCTGGTTTAAGTAAATGGCCCCCTGAGGACCTGACTATGCAGGGTGGATTGTACAGGGGGAGGTGATCCTGCAGATAACTTGGACCCAAACCATGTAGAACTTTAAAGGTAGTAACCAACACTTTGTACTTTGCTCAGAAGCTACTTGGCAGACAGTGGAGTGATTTTAATATCAGTGTGATATGCTCATTCCTGGATGTATCTGTGACCATTCTGATTGCCACATTTTGGACCAGTTAGAGTTTTCAGACTTGGTACAAAGGTAGCCCAATGTACAGCACACTGCAGAAGTCCAATCTTGAGGTTACCAACGTGTGCACTATCTTTAAGTCTTACAGTTCTAGGAAGGGGCACGGTTAGCTTATCAGCCAAAGCTGATAATAAGCACTCCTGACATCTATCTGAGCTGACATCTGGAGAGACAGATCTGAGAGCACTCCCAAACTGCAAACACAGTCTTTCAGGGGGAGTGTGACCCTATCCAGAACTGGTTGACACACCTCCAACCCCAGATTAGTACCCTTAAAAGTAAGCACCTCTGTTTTGTCTGGATTCAGTTTCAATTGTTTTTCCTTCATCCAGCCTGTTGCCTCCTCTAAAGAACTGGAGAAACAGTAGCATGTTTAAACTCAGAAGGAAATGAACTAGTAGTGGAAAAGGACAGATTAATAATATGTAGCTGTTTCGTATAGCTGTAAGTTTCTAGCAACTAAATAAAGTAGGCAGAAGGGATACACTTTGGAAAAATCTAGTTCTACACTCTGGTTATGCTTTTCCTTTAAAAGTCTGTCTTAGTGTGCAGTAAGATAGATGGAGTAGATGAGGCTTAGTAGTTACTGTCCATTCCTCAGCTGACCCAGCTGAAAGTCCTACCCACCTTGACTGCAGCAGGAGGAAGCAAGTCAGCGTCATTATTCTGTATTAATAAGAACCCCGCTCTCCTGCTGGAGCATTTCCCTCTGTTGCTAGGTCACATCCCTTTCCATCTTCCTTGTCTCGTTCTCTTTAGTACAGACGCAGATTGTATCTTGATTTTCCTTTGATCTGGGGATACAGTTGCTGTTTGTTACCATCATTCTCAGACAGTATTGTTTTCACTCAAAATGGGCAATATGATTTATATGGAGTCACACACACACACACACACACACACACACATATCTTAGCAGTTTTGTATAAATATTCAAATGGGTGGCTTTTCAGACAACTGAGCAGATAAAAGCCAACAGAGGAAGTGACTATGAAGTCTCCCTAAGGATATGCTAATACTTAGGCCTGAAAGGGATTTACATTCCAAGCATAGTCACTTGGAAGCACAAGGCTTTGTATTCATTTGCTCGTCCATACATATTTTTGTCACTTGCTGTTACTCATGCCTTCACCCAACCTTAGCTACTTAGCAGCCCCTCCACAGTCTTGTCAATGGTAACCAGCGTTATCAGTGGGAACCATTTTCTTTTCAATAATTGCAGGTGGCAGTATTTCCACCACCCTTCTTTCCTCCCTTCCGCCTTGATTTTCTGCCAGTGTTCTGCCCCTTTCCCAGATACACCCTACTCAGTGTCCAAACTAGTAATATGATGTCTCGTGGCTTTTGTGACAGTGGAGTTGTGAAGCTACTCTGGGGTTTAATCCAAATTTTCCAAAATAGGTCCAGACCTTTGACAATTACTTTAAAGTTCAGACTAAAAGACAGAGCAGATGCACTGTCTGATTAACATGGAAGCCACCAGCTGCTTCAGTTTGCCAGGGATTCCAGTTGTATTGCTAATATCCTTCTTTTAAAAATATTTTAATAGGTATTAGTCATGAAATCCTTAAACATCATGATATCATAATACTGAGCTGAGTGGGGCTCTTAACTTATTTGGCATTAAAAGGGAACTACATAAATATATATGGGAGACAGATACAGTATAAGCCATGATGGATAAGTGGATCCCACGTGTTTAGAAGCAGATGGTATATGATTACAACTGCTGGAGGGTGGAGCAAGAGAGAGGAGGGCTGTTGTATTCCTGGAAGTATTTGGCTGCTGTCTGTGAAAAATAGAGATTCTGCATGAGGTGGACCATTGGTTTGATCCAACAGACTTCTTCTAACATTCTTGACCTATGACAGACCATAGTTTGGTCCAAGAGAGCTCCCATGTTCTTGATATCAATGGACTAGGATGATGGACAACTAGATTGATCCACCTCTTCCATAATATCCAAGAAATAAAAGAGAGATTTAAACCAAGGGTCAAAATGCTATATCATGAAGGTAAGCACATTATGGCCATTTCTGCACCATACTCTTAATAGTGCTATTATTCCACTTTCAACATCCTATGGAATCCTGGGGCTGGCAGTTCAGGGAGGGGCCTTTAGAATTCTCAGCTGAGAGCTCTTGGGCCTCAGGCCGGTTGCTATGGAGATGAGGCCTACCGTCAATAAGGATGCCAGAAAACATTTGGGAGGCATCTGTGAGAAACATTAAAGTGACATACACAACATAGTTACAAGGTCTTCTCACCTCACACAGTAGATTATGTGGGTTCTATATGTCAGGAATCTTAAAGCTGAAATTCAAAACAAAAAATGCTTCCAGAAAAATCTAAAGCCATTGCACCAATTCAACAGAAAGCAAAAAAAGTCAAAAGCCAGTACATCAGTGTTACCAGAAAATACAGATTGGATTGGGGACTATGGGGAAAAGTTACAGGTACTGGAATAGGCCTGTTGCTATGGAGACAATGTCTGGCAGCAAGGAGAGAGGACAGTGTATTCCCTCAGGAACCCAACCTTTGTATGTTAACAACTCTGAATACAGATTGGATTGGGGAATATGAAGAGAATTTACAGGTATAGGAATAGGTCAGTTGCTATGGACATGAGGCATAGCAGCAAGGAGGAGGACAGTGTTCCCTCGGGAATCCAAACTGTGTATGTAAATAAGTCCGAATATAGATTGCATTGGGAAATATGGGGAAAAGTTATAGGTACTAGAGAAGACAGTTGGGTGAGTTCTTAAGAGGAAAACAAAATCCTGGGCAATGCCGGGTAAATACACTAGTAGCTAATAAATTTAGGCCACAATATGCACCTATCTGCACTTAGATATCATGTTATCTCTTCCTGCAGGCAAGCATTCTAAGACCAAATTAATGTTTGTCCAGAGTTGCCACTTGTTCTTGAACAATTAATCTTTTAAAGGAGTATGTACCTTGGAATTTTCTAAAAAACACAGTTCACTTTTTCTTAAAAATGTTTATACACTTGTGGTGTGTACACTTTTTCTCTATGCACACTATTCTTCCTTGCCTCCCAATTTCCCCTTTTCTACCCCTTATAGAGAAATCAATATAACTTCCAAATGACTCAACTTCTTTTCCTAGAGCCTAGAAACTTGTCTGAGGCATTTTGAGATAATAATCAGAAAATCTTAGGCATTTAGAAGATCTATATCCTCCTTTCCAGCTGAATAATCTTCAAGGTGGTTTACTATCCATCAGCCTTCTCCAACTTGGTGCCCTTCAGATGTATTTGAGTACCGTTCCGGCAGGAATGATGAACAGCAGCACTTCATAGAAAGCTTAAATAGATGGTAATAGTTGCATATCTATATCACCTGGGTATAGATCGTCATGTCACAGCAGACTTCTTTTCCCAGTCAGGTACCATGACTTGCACTCTGTACTGCATCTAAAGAAGTAGGTTTATATCCATGAAAGCCCTTGTGAAAATAAAAAAAAACAGTCAGTCTTAAAGGTGCTGTCATGTTTCTTTTTTTTCCCTCCCCCTTCCTTTCTCCTTTTAATGACTTCCCCTGGTTTACATTCTTCTTGTGCTACAACTCAGCATCCCATGAGACAGATACAAACCTCACAATACTTTTTAATAATAGCAGTGGTTGTCTGGGAAAAAATTACACAACTCCTTCCATCATAACTAAGTTGCTGTTATTGTTTGGCCAATACCACTACTAACTATCATCCTTAACCCTGAATTTGGTACGCTGTTTCCCTGTATGTTGCTCATCCCAGAACAGTTAACAGCTAAGAAAAGGGATACACACATGACTGTATGTAAATTTGCTATGATTAGCCAAAAAAAAAAAAAAAATGAAAATCCACATCAATTCTCAGTAGTTAGTGGGTGAGTAATACCTCCTCTGAGAGATTCCCTTTCTTCCACTTCCATTCACATATACTTAAATCAACAGTATTTACACACAGCAGCCTGAATCCTATTAGTTAGTCTCAACTAGACTAGACCCATGAAATCAGTTGTTAAATGGTGAGGTAAATCACATGGATTTAATGGGCTGTCTCTAGTCAGGGCTAACTATTAGCATATAGGTTATTATGGGCATGTGCGCATGCACATACACACATATATATGTATACACACACACATACTCTTTTAACAATTGACAAATGCATGCCCATAGTGCTGCCTGCTCTTTCTCTGCCACACTCCTTTCCACCACCAGCACAGAGTCAGATCGGTCTCTAGGCTTTATGTAGTGATAGCTTTTTAAATATTTCTGAGCCACTGGGATCTTCTTAAACGTTCCCTAGCGCCCCAGCCCTGGAGCATTCATAACACACCCAGGACTGATGGTGTGAGAGCTGCTTGCCATATTAACAATGAACATAATCCACAGACTACTTTCTCACTCTCCCTGACCCACCCAACCCCAATTTCCTGCTACAACAACCAATGCATATCTAATATATAAAAGTCAAAGTTTGTCTGTTTGTGTCAGACAAAGACCTCCTATGATTGGCTGTGTCAGACGAAGACCTCATGTGATTGGCTGCCTAAGGAGATTCTGTGGAATCCTGGAGTTTGCAGGGTTCTCAGCTAGGGAGCTCTTGGGCCTCAGTCAACCGTGACTGTCTTGAATGGGCCAGTTGCTATGGAGATGAGGCCTAGCATCAAGGAGGAGGACAGTGTATTCACTCAGAAACCCAACCTTTGTATGTTAATAACTCTGAATATAGATTGGATTGGAGAATATAAGGGAAAGTTACAGGCACTGGACAAGACAGTTTGGGGAATTAGAGACACAGGATGTCAAATCTTTCTAACAAGTATTACCTATGAGAAAATAAAATCCCGGACAATGCCGGGTACATACGCTAGTTCAGTGGTTCTCAACCTGTGGGTCCCCAGATGTTCATGGACTTCAGCTCCCAGAAGCCCTGAACATTGACCATAGTGGCTGGGGCTTCTGGGAGCAGAAGTCCACGAACATCTGGGGACCCACAGGTTGAGAACCACTGCGCTAGTTAGAAATAATCAGTACATACTTTCAAATTGTTGATTTTAAAAACATCTGGGTAGTCTGCTGGAAGAGAACAGTCTTTTGCACCCTTCCTCTTGAAAAAATGCCATCTAGGTGGTGAATAGCCCTTTACCACATGTGAGCCTGCCATGTGGCAGGATATTCACAACTCCTAGCAAACATAAATTGGGTCAGGGCCTGTACCTCTCCTAATATGTCGGTGTGTTTGTGTAAAGGACCCAGCAGCTAGCAATGACTGCCTCTCATTTTCACTCTTTTGAAGTCTACATTGTTGGACAAGTTTCACTCAGTCTGCTTGCTTTATCCTTTATCCTTCAAGTTTTCTTTTGGTCAACTTCATCTGACTCCAGAAATAAATTGGCAAGACAGTTATTATCTTTCTGCAAATCTAAGTGTTTTGTACTTTAATGCCTCATTTATCTCTCACTGACAATAGTAAGTGCCCTGGCATATTATTCAAAGTTGTATGGGATTTCTTTTAACTTTGCAGATAGATATATAGATTCTCTGTCCCTTAAACTTCAAAGAACAGTCCGTTAAATTTAAAGAAAGAAGCTGTAGCATTATCAAAGCATACTGCTTAGGTAATACAGTGTGTACAGCCTTAAAGAACTGACTGGAAAAAATACTAAAATGTCCATAGCCAAAGTGTTTGGGAGAAATAGCTTTGATGACAAGGCAATATCAATACCTAAAAGGAGGCTGAGTTAGGGCTATTGAATCAATGAAGTGTATATATAAGAGCAAGTCTATTGAATTGAGAGTAGATCTATCAGATCAGTGGAGCACTGTGAAGAGAGACAAGCCTGGCTGATGCCAGGGAATCACAGCTTAGGGAATACTGTGAAGGGGAGGGCTTTGCGGGGGAGAAGGAATACCAAACTGAGGCTTATCTCTAACAGAAGGCAGATAGGAGAAAGATGGCATAGAGACAAGGAAAGACTGAAGAGAAGGAAACGATGACACAGAGACAGGGAAAGGCTATAACAGAGAAGGACAGTCAGTCAGTCAGGGGAAGAAGTGAATAGGGTTTTGCAGAGCCATGAATGATGAAAGAGTTCAGGGGTTAATATGTTATCTAAAGGTGTCCTAATAACTTCTACTTGTTTATTCTTTTTTCACAATTGGCTATTCCTATTAAGTCATGCTTCCCACAGCCAACCCACAGAACAACGCATCCACTGGTCTACATAGGGATCACCCTGGTCACCAGTACCCAGTCCAGTGGGATCTTCAGGGGAAGGGGCCAAGGCGAGGGACAGGAGTGGGCTGGAACTGCTGAACCAACCTGGACAAGGGATCTGTCACAATAAGTGTTGGTGTACCAAGTTATCACTGATTCAGTGGGTCACCTTTAGGTAGGACTAACCATAGGATTTAAGACACATGAGGATTAAAATAAGATTGTGTTTTCATAAACTGTGGCAGTTTGTAACACAAAGTAAGCGTGCCACTTGCAAGAGCAAATCTAGAACACAGAATCAGAGTCTGGTTGTGTAAATCATTATAAACCAGAAACAAAAACATTGAAAGTTGGTCTCCTAGATATATTGGACTACAACTCTCATCAGCAGTGACCTTTGGCCATGCTGGCTGGAGATGATGGAAAGTCTAGCCCAATATAGGAAGGCATATTTCGGTTATCAAAATAGTTTAACCATCTGATCTGATTGCATTCCTGTGTTTTTGAGAGATTCCTGTGGGTAAAACCAATCCTTATGGCACTTCTTGAAGTCTGTTTCAGGCCTTGTTTGAAGATCACATAGTGCAATGGAGAATGGCAACGGATGGCTAAGAGAGAGATCACTCTGCAGAGATTTTCTGTGTGATCTCTCTTGAGCAATTGTTTGATTCTCATTTTATGAACTCATTTTATGAACTGATAATATTAGGATATTTCTGCCATAGAACCAGACCATGTACAGCTTATAATTAACAAAGCAGGTGTATTCTTGAGCATTACTTCTTTAACAGACAATTTGGTACTAGAGGCAGAATAACATGGAAAGAATAGGGATAGTTCCTACACCAAGAGCAAGTAATATGTTATCAAAGGCTTTCTCTCTAGAATTTATAATATGCAGCTGTGAATTCAGACAAACCCTTGTATAAGTAAAGAAAAACATCCTGAATTTTCCAAAGACCACTTAAGTCTTCTTCTCAAATGCAGACCTTTTCTTTCATCATCCTCAGCTTTTCTTACGATTTGTATTTTGGTGGCCAGACTTATAGATCTATGTCTTTTCAGCATGCGGGGGCAGTTGGTGAGAAGGGCTTATTTGTCCTCCCCTTTCCTCTGTGTTTTATTGTTCACACATGCTCAGTAAGTGAGTCTGGAGGCAGCTGCTGTTTGCCTTGCTTGTTGGATGTAGGTGCACGCTGCTGTGGTGGGACCAGCAGTCCCTCTCTCTCCCAAGAAAAGCTTTGTTTACTGCACTGTGTACTCCAGACATGTTTCTACAACTGAAAATCTCTCTCTCCAGCCCTTCTTTACCATTCACCAAAAGAAATATACAAAAAATAAATAAAACCCTAAACCTTCCATTTAGAAGTAGATGTGAAGGAAAAGCAAGAGGCCCAGGTGACTGTGAAAAGACTATGTATGAAGAAGCTTCACTGTCAGACACATTGTTAACTGAACTTTACTTGTATAGGGGATCTTTTTGTCTTAGGGAAAGTGCAGTTTGCCCATCACTGTAACTTCTTTGTGATCTCTGCTCACAATTGGAGGCTGCATTTCTTTCTGAGAATGGATCCCATCAAACTGATCTTTCTTAGTGGCAAAATTCATAGCATGGTGTGAGTTGATTAGATTGTCTGGTAGTATTAATTTCCACCTAAATCTTGCCTCTACATCCATTAGCCACTCAGCTATATGGCTAACAATTCCAGAGAGCACCTTCAGAGGCACTTCATTACCATGCAAATGGAGATGCCTCTCCTTTCTGTGCAAGGAGTCCTAGCTAGAGGATTATGCTACTATAGCTTTTAAGGGGAGCATATGCAGAACACAAATTATTGCAGTCATCAATATTTATACAGCTGCTAAAGTTCATATCTGACAAGCACAGCTTCTGCCACAATAAGCCATAAAAGCAAGACAGATATGTTGAAATGGGAGAGGTACCATGCTCATAGTCAAGGGTCCCATAATCAAAGCATGGCTGGACTACTGAAATAAATTGGAATTGTGCTGTCAGGGATCTTTTGTAGCACTAGTCAGTCACCAAGAAATGAATTATAGCAGATTTTCCCAACCTTGTGTCCCTCCAGATACATTGCACTAAAAATCTCATTATTCCCAACCAACGTAGATATTGGGGGAGAGGCTGTCCAACACCTCTCAGGGGCACCAGGTTGGTGAAGACTGAATTATTGCAATGAAATGTGGTGATCCTGGGCCAGCTGCCTAATTGAAGAAGAGAATACAGGTAGTCAGCTGTCACATTTGAGTGCTATTTTATAGTTGCCATATCTACTGAAAGGCATTCTGGTATATTGGCTTAAGGTTTGGCCCACAACTCTAGGAGAATAGAGTTCAAATTCCCATTCAGCTGTGGAAACCCATGGAGTGTCCCTGGATAAGCACATACTCTCAGCCTCAGAGGAAAGCTATGAGGATAAAATAATTGAGGATAAATTTATCCTCTGAATAAATTTTGCCAAGGTTTACCGTGAATCAACTTGAAGGCATGTAACAATAACAGCAGTGTGTGGATAGTTCAGGGATGGCCCTCTCCAGCTGTTGCTGGACTGCAGTGCCCATGATCAGTTATGGTGGCTATGACTGACGGAAGCTGCAACCCCATCTCATCTAGAAGGACATCCCTGATTATTTTACTACAAATCTGTGTTTGGGGGTATCCCCACCCCCTCCCCATAGCTTAACAATTTGACAAAATAGCTCAATTTTTTTCTGTCTCTTAACTGACAAGGTCATAGCAATTTGCGATGTGGTTTTGGTCAAAAAGGCGAGAGAAGTTAATCTCTGCCAACCTGATATGACCTTTTCTGACGGCTCATTCACTTGACTGCAAGAATATTAAGAGTATGGATACCAAACAGGAAGTTCACATTGGTAGTCTCAAGGATGTAGCTTTTAGGCAGATGGGGGGGGGCAGAATTAGGGCCTTGTGTCCTCCAAATAAAAATTCTGCCCCTCTCCGAATAATATTTTCATTCAGTACCCAAACATTATGGCCTTGCAAAGAGTGGGACACTGACAATCATTCAAACTGGAAAACTGGAAATGGTTGGTTCCCTCCCTTGCACACAACTCCTGCTAAACTATTAACTAATAAATCCTTAATTAAAACCAAAGTTACTTCTTGTTGCTGACAATAATTATAACCTTGTCTATATATTCAAAGGAGAGTTTGCCCAGTTATACTTGTAACAAGAGTGTTATAATCATATTGTATAAGCAAATAATAAGCAATTACAATTAGAATAACAATTAATCCTCAAAAATTATTAATAGATTTCAGATATTATTACTAAAACCATATATTGTAAACATTACAATTATCCTAAAACAGCAACAAATTAAAATCCTCTATTATCTTCATATTACACATCTCAAGTAGCATTAAAAAAATAGATCAGAACTTAAAAGAGTGAGCAAGTTAAAAACCTATTATCATCAATTCACCCTCATTTTTCTTTAGTCAATCAGACATTTTTATTCAGAAAAAAAATCACTTTTGCTCTTTCAACCTATATGTAAGGTTTCAACTATTCCCATCAATCTGTTAAACCATTCTTCCACTGATGAGATCTCCATTTTTTTCCAAGTACTTTGCATATAATAGTCTTGCTGCCAGTAACATATATTGGACCAATTCATGTTGTTTCTTATCAATAAAAGTGTGTCTTCTTCCCAAATTCCTAACAAGTATAGTTCAGGAATTTTAGACATTTGGAATTTTACAATCTTTTGCATCTCATTCTGAGTCTTCATCCAAAATTGTCTGGGTTTTCCACATATCCACCACATATGATACAGAGATCCAACTTGACATTTCCAACATTATTCTTCATGTCTTTAGGTATTTCAGCGAATCTCTTGTGTAAGGTACCAGCGATACATCATTTTAAAATAGTTTTCTTCAAGATCACAGGAAATTATATTTTTATTGTCCTTTGTCTATAGTTTTTCCCATTGGTTCATATGTATATTGTTCCCAAAATTCTTTGCCCAGCTAATCATGTATTCATTTACTTGCTCATCTGTAAATTCAACAAAAGTTTGTACATCTTAGCAATCAAATGGTTACCATCCGTACATAACAGTAATTCCAAGTCTGATTTCCTTTTTTTCAAATTCTTGATTTTTTTTATCTTCTTTGAATCTCAGGCAATGTTTATTGCAATGATTTCATTATGCAATCTTGGTCTCTTTTCTCTAATAAATCATAATATGTTAATCAGTATTGATTGGCTCTCATTTATGGTCTATAAAAGACCTCTTATGGAGAAATCCAAAAAGATTTTTTTGAGCATAGTCTCATTTTGTATTTATTCCAAAATTTCAATAAGGCACATCTAATACAATTTTTTTAACAAAACAACATCAGACTTGACTTTATCATACCAAAACTTTACATGCCATCCAAATCTTAAATCAAAAGGTTCTGAATTCAAAAATTTATTGTCTTCTAACATAAGAAGGTTTTTTAATCCAAGTCATACATGAGGCCGCAAAGTAGATTTTTAAATCTGGCAATCCAAGACCTTTCACATCTTGCAAAACTTTATATTTCATTCTGGGTTATTTACTTCCCCAAAACAAATTTTAACAAGTCTCTTTGCCATTGTTTAAATGATATTTCTTTAGTCAGTATTGAGATCATTTGGAAAAGAAATATCATTTTTGGAAGACACCCATTTTTATTGCTGGTTTTCTTCCAATAAAGACAAGTTCAATTGCTACCTTTTATCCAAGTCATTCTTGATCAATTTCCATGTATTCACATAATTGTTTTCATATAAATGACTAGAATTTCCAGGGCTGGAGGAACGCAGACTTTCAGTGTTGGTTTGCAGCAGTTGGCTTGCGATCAAGCTTCAGCCAGGAAAGAGTGGCATTCTACTTAGCTGATCCTGTTATAGCCATGTGTATCTGCCTACAGCAGACAAGGTAAGCAGCAGCTGCCTCCAGAATCTCTTAGTGAACATGTATGAACAGCAAAACAGAGAGAAAAGGGGTGAAAGAAAATAAAATCATCCCTGAATGTGTTTTGGAAGATGCTTTCAAGTGGTCTCTAGAAGGATCAAAATGTTTTTGTCTCCTTATGCAAGGTTTGCCTGACCTGGATGGTTTATTGTACACGTGCATATTGTTAGTTTTGAATAAAAAGTCTGCTGAAACATGCTAAGCTGCTCTTCTTTTTTTATGGTATAGAAACTTAACTCTATTATTTCAATCTGTTTCTGCTTCTGATACCAAAGTTAAAGAATCAATGCCTAGAAACACATGGACTTAATTAACTGAGGTATGTTGTGCTGTGTATGCCTTCAAGTCATTTCTGACTTATGGCAACCCTGAGACAAACCTATCACAGGGTTTTCTGGGTCTGAGAGTGTGTGACATGCCCAAAGTCATCCAGTGGGTCTCCATGGACAAGTGGAGAGTTGAACCCTTGTCTCCAGGGTCATAGTCTGATGATCAAACCACTGTGCCATACTGCCCTTCTAACTGAAGTATATCTGTAGTTTAGTTTCATGTTGATGGGGGGAGGGGGTGTTGTATGTTTTAACTATATTATATTTTAATTTGTAAGCTGTCTTGAGTTAGTCAGCAAGAAAAAGATGTTGTATAAAGAAGGAGAAGGAGGAGGAGGAGGTTTAGCTCTTTTTGTTTTTTGACTAGTCTGGTGATGTAAGATTGGTGTTTCTATGCAGCATGATACCACAAAGGCTCCAAGCCACACAACTGTGATAAAATCATTGTGCCATAGTTCCTTAGGACTATTACATTACCATGTTTTGCTTTAAATATTTATACTACTTAATGCTGCATCAGAACAACTGTAAGCAAAACAGGAGAGACTGCAAAATCAACACCACTTCAGTTCCCATTCATCAGGAACAGCAAGGTGGTGGTGGTGGTGGTGGTGTTTTTTAACAGATCTTATCTGTCCTGGCTGGAGAAAAGGCTCTGGGCTGTTATCTTTATTAAGTGTACAATAAAATATAGATTAGATCTTTCTGGAATCTTAGAAATAGGCTGCAGACCTGTGCACACTTAACTTGTAAGGGTATACAGCTAAAATTAGAAGGTCTTAAGCTCCAAGTCAGTTTAGCATCTTTACTACCTGTTGGATTTAGGCAAGTGTGTCTGCTTCAGCATAATGACATTTCGGGGCCAATACTGTGATGACTCCCTTTGTGTGTATCAGAGGTAAGAAAATGCACAGGCCTAATGTTGCTGGATTACAGCTCCCATTATTCCTCACCATCAACTATGCTGGCTAGGGCTAGTAGGCACTGTGGTCCATCAACCTCTGATGGGCTATTCTATCCCAACCCTAACAAATAAGATTGGAATGTTAGTTCCTTGCAGAATTATGTGCACAGATGTATGTAATATAGAGCCATGCTGTTCATTTTCAGTGTGTTGTTAATTAATTGGACCATTTATTGTTTGTCTTTTATTTCCTTAATGTAAGCAAGTCTTGTGCCCCGGAAAGAGACAGGCAATCTCACATGATATTAAAGAAACTGCTGGCAGTACTTCTTGGCTTCCCTTTGGGCTTTTAACAAAATTAAACCATTTAAAGTATGAGGACTATGGCTATTTTTTGCCATATATATAATATTTGCCATATATATAATATTTTCCCTGTTGGAAATTTCAGGTATTTAAGTAAAGTGTCTTAGACCTCCATCATACCTGCATAACTGCAAGCTCACATAATATGGGGAAAGCATAACTGTATGCTTATTTCTTTCCCAAGGGGGTGAGACTGATGTCTAGGTTATTCTGCTCTGCAGAATACCACTCCGTACATTTTCCAGATATGTGATATATTTTGGTGAAAGAATGCACACAAACCATGTGGAGATTTGAAAAATTCATGCAGAAATGATATATTTGAAAAAAGTACACAGACATATTTTAGTCAGTTGGAGGAATAAAAAGTACATTCTTTAAAAATATTTTTTAAGTAAATGTGCATTTTGAGAAAAATGTGTGCAAAAATTCTCACAACTTGATATGAGAACTGGAATGGTATAAGTATGCTATGGGACCCTGAGAAATGTAACAAAGAATGAGACAAATGTTCACATCCCTTCTGGGATGCCAGAATGTGGCTGGTCTCCATTTCCACATATACCTATCAGTCTGACTTCTCACCTTTTGATCATATAGCCCTCACCCTATTCAAATCCCCTACTACCCACACCACTGGTAAAAACCTCATGTGTGAGCTATGGCGAAATGAATGGGATGACTCTGTATTTTCTTCATATATTTTTCTTTGTCTCCAAAGAGCTCCCTCCTGCATGAATTCCCAGAGCATTCTGTATATCTGAAAGCTAGCCTTGATGTCCAAGAGAGTCTTTGTTCTATCTTAGCTTGTCTCATGCAAATCACTGTCCTGTGTACTTCAAAGGCCTCTCAAGATAAGACATTCTTTACACTACTCTATGATTCTTACTGACTGCGGAGGCCCAGGTTACCTAATTGAAGGCTTTATTCCTGATGGCTTAAAGACATCCCACTGATCTAAGGGTCCTCACAGCCACTCCTTACAGGAAAGAGAGATTAGCCTGATTTAAAGTCAGCCATCCTTGCATTGGGATCTTTAGGTTTTAATTGAAATCTGCCTCTTTAAGAAATTAGATTGGTTATCCCAAGCAATCCTGGGAATATATCTGGTTGGTTAGAAACTAGGCAACCTTGTGATGTCATAAGCCCTTGCCAGTGGCATTTGTTGCCTTTTTAAAGGGAATGTTTTGACAAATCTTGGGTTTGGTTCCTATGTAATTGACAAATTGCAGGTTACCATTAGATCAGCAAATATTAACACTTTATGAATTGGATTTGCATCCTCTCACCACCCCTTTTTCCTCTCCTCCCATGCTCTGTTTTCCCTTGCCGTTCTTGATACTCAGGAGCCCATTATATAGCCAGTCTGAAATGCAGATCACAATTCTCTCAGATCTACTCTCAGAGAAAAGAAAATTCCACCTTGAAATTATTGGTTCTCAGAAAATTGTTGTGTGGGGTTACTTCCATACCAAGAAACCCATGGTTTGTTTCAACCGTAGTTTGACCAGATTGAAATACTGATCACATCTGTAGTGATGTATGTGCAGATTTATACAAAGCACAGCTAGGCATATATGTATGTGTACACAGACTCCATTAAATACAAATATCCTAATGCAGATAGGCCAGGACCCATGGGTGCACCTTTTTAAAGCTTGTGCAAGGAGACATCTGATACCACCTTGCACAAGCAGATTTTCCATTCTAGCCCAACTCCACCACCACCCTCCAACAAGCCAAGATACCAACTGGCTGAACTATCTGGAAATGACAGAAGGTCCCAACCAGCACTGCAGTTGCCCGATGCAAGACATCGTTCTCGGGGGGTTCAGTGGATTCCATTGCTGTTCTGGACATGACTGTAATCCTCTAACATAGCTGGAAAGTCAGCACCAATATGTTAGCAGGACTTTTTGTTCAACCAACATTATGTTAGATTTTGGCAACAAATCCAATGGAGAACTACATCATAACAAATACTTCAAAAGACTAAGAGATTCATTGTGGCATGAGCTTTTGCAGACTATGACCCAGCTCTCTAGAAGATAAAAATCACAGATATCAAAAGTCTGGTTATGCACACACATGCAGATCCCATCTACACAGTGTTACGTATGTAAACACCAAGAAAGAACATAGGCTTGAAGCATACAGGGTCTCTCTCACATGGTCGTCTTCTCTCTTGCATGTGTATGGATCACACACACACACTTCCACATGCATCTGGAAGCAATGTATACGTGTGTGTGTGTGTGTGTGTGTGTGTGTGTATAAAAAACATTTTGCACATCTGAGCACATGGCCTGGCAAATCTCAGCAAGCGCCAGAGATAGAGAAAATGATAAAAGTCAACTGTCTATCTTTAAAATTTTAATGAAGTGAAAATACTGCCTGAATGAGTATGCAAGGAGGAGAGAGACCTTCTTCAGTTTGAACAGATTAAAAAACTCTGGGGGATCAAAGAGGATTAATATGCCCAGTGCTAACACTAGTGCTTGGAGTGATGTTTGGAAAAAGGCTATGTAAACCATCTGACAAGGGAAGCTAACCTTCTTTTGGAAAGCCCTGAGCAAACAAATACTAATCACAGAATAAAGGGACAATTAGCTGTGATGTCTCCTGTAATAAATCTACTAACAAGAATACAACCTTCTGGCCATTCACAGCCAGATCCCAGGCGCTTGCTGTTTGCCAAGCAGATTAATGGGGACAAATCGGGCAGCTTATTGCAAGGGACAAGCACATTTCTTTGTCTGTCTTGACACAAGGAAGCCAAACCTGCCTGGAATTGTATTTCTAGCTTGATCAACGAGGCATCTGGTCTAGCAGTTGCTCCATTTCCAATGCCTGTAAGTGGCACCTCATTTCCTCATAAAAGATACCTCTGCTAGAATAATTGAAAACCCAGCAGTCAATTTCTAAAAGGCCAAAACTAGTTTTGTGGCTGCTCACTCTGTCACCTTCTCACTTTGCCTTGCTGTGTAAATTAAATAGCACAGATGATTTTGATGTAAAATTACTGACATAAATCCATTAGGTGTCACTTCTGATTCCTATTGATAAAGGTAAAGAGAATTGGTTCTTTGCTAAGTCGAATGGTGTTGACTCCCAAAATGTGTCCACTCCCATCCTGACATAACATTTGGAACTGTTTAAAGTTATCTGATGGTCATGAATTAGGTTGAAAAATTTAGTTGGGTTTAGGTATTCTATCTCATAACTTTCTTGAGAACACTACTAAGGAAAGCGAGATATTTATTTGGCTCATTGGGTAACAAGCTAGCTTGTTCTATAGGAGGGGAAGTCCTCCCCCTTCCAGATCTCATTTTAGCCCTGAGAAAACTATCCCCAAAATTTGAAATCTTGTGAAATAACTTGACTTTGTTAAGTCATCCTTGTAGTACAAAACTGTATATATCTTGCTATGACATTCTTAGTTTTGTTCCCAAAATCATGCTGAAAGTGGCATCTTGAGTAAATTTGAAATTAAATGAAGACAAGAGTTGTTGGCTTTTCTTAAATCTACACAAGTGATTGGATATTTAAGTGGGACTGTTAGGGAAAAGAATCAGAACAAAACAGTTTATTCTGGGGGCTTCAGACTGGTTGGTATATTTCCCAGTATAGATGAGGGTCAAGAACCAGCAGGTGCAGGGGTTTGAGTGTTGAACTACAACTCTGGAGACCAAGATTCAATCCCCAGTTAGCCATGGAAACCCACAGGGTGATACTGGGCAAGTCACACTCTCTCAGCCTCAGGGAAAGGCAAAGATGAACCTCCTCTAAACAAAATGTTGCCAAGAAAACTCCACAATAGATTCAGCATACGGTCACCATAAGTCAGAAATGGCTTGAAGACAACAGCAACAACAGCTGAGGGTGACGCTGATCGCTAATTTTCAAACATTAAAAATTACATTTTCGGTGACCACTCTCAAAATCTCCCAACATCCATCCTCAAATGTTTTGGAGTGGTCCAAAAAATAACATTTCCAAGCTCTACTTTCTTTTCCATTAGCTTATATATGGGTATATATTCTCAGACAGTCTAACTAGCCCAGCAGTATCTATTCTGTCTGTTACTAGCTTTCTAGGGTCTCTGAGTCAATGGACTCTTCTCACACTACATAATTATACTACTATGATTCCACTATAACAGCTATAGATGCATCCCATGGAATCCTGTGAGTCCATAGCTCCATAATTATGTAGCATAAAAGGGATCAAGGTCTTTCATAGCCCCATAGATTCTGATCCCGTGCATGCATCTGTATTCAGTCACATTCTTCTATTGCAACAAAGGAAGGAGATCTTTTCATGTTATTCAATCTGGAATAAAGCAATGTGTTCACTTTTTCATGTTATTAAAGATCTAGATACTGTATGGTGTGAATGATTACTTCACAGTTTTGTGGCAATTGATATAGTTTTGTGGCAACCTCGATTATCTGCCCAGAGTGAATATCAGTCTTGGGACTTGCCTTTCATATCATATGGTAATTTTCTTTTTTTCTGTTGAATTTTAGTCTAGCCATTTACCTGATCATTTATCTTTTACTGAGCCTGTTTTTACATTCTGTCTCTTTGGCAACATCTGAACTGGCTTATAACAATTCTAATCACAATACAAAGTGCCAAAGATCTCTATTTCATGTCTGTCGTACATACCTGTTGAGCAAATGTTGGCAATGTACTATAAGAACCAATAATTCAGTGACATTGAGACTACAGTTCTAACTGTTGGGTTCCCAGGTGTCATTAGAGTACAGTTCTCAGAATTATAAACTATTGGCCGTGCTGGCTGGGGTTTTGGGGAGTTGGAAATTCAACTAAGGCTGGGACAGGAATCATATGGACCAGTACTACTCAAAGTAGTGGTCCATGACTGGTCCCTGTCACGTGTCCAGGAAAGAAAGAAACAATTGTAGTCAGAGGACACATTGGCACATTGGAAAAAAATTGCCAGTCTTCCACCTGAGGCAGCTTGAGATGGACTGATATAGACCATAGGCCATAGCCCAAGCCCATTTTAGCTGTTTCTGGAAACCACCTCCCAGGGGGAAGATGTCTATCAACAAATTTTTGTTTCTCTTTTTAAATAAGGTTTAAAAAAAACAACAAACAATTGGAAGTGACTTTAAAGCTGCCTATTTGCCACCTAAACCTTCCCTGCTCCACAGGAATGTCAACCCACCATTAGCCCTCACTCAGAAGTCCATTCCATTTGGATGGACTGATGTGGCCCCTGAAGGGTCCTCAGGCTAGAAGAAATTCCCTTTCTTCCCCTAGAGCTTTCCCAGCCCTGCTGTAATGTGTAAGAATCTGGGGAAGGGAGAAGGTTTTAACACTGCTAGTGCATAAGGATGCTAATTCTCTATTATTTCATTCTCACTTGCAAGGATGAATAACTGCCTTTGTTTTCTCCCTAGTGGGAGAGAAAATGAATATTTCTGTGCAGTATTCTGTCCATATTTGAACATCTCAAGGTGTTCTGGAGGAGATTACTTTGCACAGAAATACACACTGTAGCCAAATGATTGGCCATGCAGGCATCCCCTGACACCTACAGGGGTTCTTCCAGAGGTCCTGGAGGATCACATTGTCACCCTGCATCTGGTTATCAGAACATAGCAAGATGATCCTCACCTCTCCTCTGCCCTCCTCTGGCTACTCAAAATGGTTGTGCAGTAGCCAGAGGAGACTGGGGAGATGCAAGAAAATGGTAAGTCTCTGGGGTAGGAGAGGGGAGGTGTGGCATAGCTCCACCTGGCTATGCTCTGTCTCCGTGATGCCAAATCTCCACGTAAGACTCTCATTAGAGCCAGGACTTTTCATCAGGGCAGGTTACTTTAGCTAGTTTCCTCCTCATCAGGGTTTTCTGACAAATGAAAACCCAATTTTTGTGTTTGTGTATTCTTTCCAACCCTAAAGTTGAAACAATGCTAACAATGATGAGATAAGAGACAGTGGAATATATCAGATACAGGGCTGAACTGGGACCTGGAAAAATCTAGTTCTAGCCACCATTGAGCCATGAAACTTACTGGATGATTTTGAGCCAGTCACTCATTTTTAGCCTCAGCCTACCACATAGGGTCCTTGTGAAGGTAAAGTTGGGAGGAAGAGAATCATATATGCTGCCTTGATCTCATTAGGAGAAAGGTGAGATAGAAATGTGTCTAATAAATAATAAATGAGATATGAAACTTCCTTAAATGTCTAGATATCTTATGAGCCAGCCAGTATTATATAGTGGTTTGAGCGTGGGGCTGGGATGTTAGAAGATCAGGGTTCAGACATGGAAATCACAGGGTAACCTTGGGAAGTCACACTCTTTCAGCCTCAGAGGAGGCCAAGGGCAGACCACCTGAGAAGAAATCTTGCCAATCTTGCCCTATAATCTTGTTACCCCAAACCATGGGTGCCACAAGGACCAATCCACAATGTCAGTACTGCTGTTTAAAAGTGGGGAATAAGTAGCTCAAAAATAGGAGGCTTGAGAAAAGGAGGCAACTTAGAGAGATCTTGCCTACCAATGTTCACAGACTCATGCAGGAAAGAACCAGCTGGAGAGTAAAAATGTAAACTAAAAATAAGTTTTATTAACAAGATTCACACAAGTATACAAAAGCTCAAACACTCACACAAGGACTAGCCAAAAGAAAGGGAGAAAAGTGAGACAGAGGACATTGAGGGATCTGGGCAGTATTTACCAGTACAGAGAGAAGCAGAGAAAGCAGCGACATGGTTTAGGCCTAAGGACAGTTCTTGTTCGAGAATTGGACAGACAGTGGTGTTTGGAATGGCAAGAGACTACACTGAGCAGCCAAAGATCAGGAGTATTTTTCCCCAAAAAATATTCTGAGGGTATGATTGTGAGTTGCCTTCCCTGGCTAAGTGGAAAATGGGAGTTGCAACACAAACAATGAAGTCCAGATGAAGCTAATAGTTTTAGTGTTTGCGTGACAAGGGGATAAGAGTTGTTATAATAGCTGAGTTTTGTAGACAGTTGTGGGAAAGAACAGGGAAACATCCAGGTATACAGGGACCAGGGTTAAGACAATCACAATCTTCGTGGGAGCTTCCCTATTTTGGCTCTGAGAGTCCAGCTTGGTGTTTCACACCTATTGTATTCAGAGCAGCCATGCTATTGTCCTGAACTGACTGGGTTTCTTGACTAAGAGGTAGGTGTGGTTGACCTGTCCTGCCATGTAAAGTTTACAGTGAATAATTTGGCTCTTCCAGCATGACCTTGCCATTACCTCAGGTATCATGTACAGTTCTCCCCTCACATTCATGGGTTTGACTGTTACGCATTTGATTATTGGCGGTGCCCACTTGCCTCTCCTCACCATGCTCTCCTGCTGCTGCTGCCCATGTGATCGTGCGGGTGGGGGAGCAAGAGAGTGAAGGGGAAGGAAGATCCTCCCCCTCCTCTGCTCTCCTGCGTGACTGTCCGTGCGATTGCATGGGCGAGGGGTGAGAGAGTGAAGGGGAAGGAAAATCTTCCCCTCCGCGCATGCTCTTGTGCTGCTGCTGCCCACGCAATCATGTGGGTGGGTGGGGGGTGGCGAGAGAGTGAAGGGGGAAAGATCTTGTTTCCTGTGCTGTCCTACCAACCGCTGCTGGCACACCCATGCAGCTGTGGACAAGAGAGTGCAGGGAAGGGAAGATCTTTTTCCCTGTGCTCCCCTGGGTGCAAGGGAAAAGATCTTCACCCCCACACTGGCATACTCCTGTCCACCACTCGGTGGACAGGCCAGCAGCAGCCAGCTGGAAAGTGCAGGGAAGGCAAGTGCTCACTGGGGGGAATTACTCACAGTTTTTTTTAATTTTCACAGGAGTTCTGTGTCCCTGTGAAGGGCCTATCAACACCAATTAATATAGTGCCAATCTAACATTATTTGCTGGTTAGACCATGCAATCATGGGAGATACACAGTGCCATAACAATAGGTCTGCCATAAGTAAGAATCAACTTGAAAGCATATAAGAACAACAAAAATAGCCTGATAAGCATGGAGATAGTTACTGCCAAGCTTGCATGGAATAAAATGTAATTGTCTATGAAATAGAACCAGAGTTTGTAAAGATCTGGCTTAGTAGTCACTGTTTGAAGAGTATTAACTTAAATGCAAGTCAAGATACTATAAGTAATCTGGATAAACAGTGATAAGACAAGAGAAATAAGCATTGCGTACATTGAGTGGAAATAAATGCAACCTAGACCATGGACCAAAGCTTGCCTTGCAGTGGCAATGACAATCAAAATAGATTGGAAGGTTGATACGGTAGTCAAGCAATAAACATGAGTCAAAGAGAATGCCTTACGACAGGCTGGAATAGAGATGAGCAAGGAGATACAAGGAGAGTGAACATGCTTTCAAATTAAGTTCATTTGGCTGGAGCTCATTGAGTTTCACATTCAATAAATAAGACACATGTGAGAAAATCAGGGCTGGATGGGGAAAGGACAGATCATAAGGACTCTGCTTTCCACCTTAGTAATTGAACTGAAACAAATGATCAGTAGACACCTGACTCTGTAGACATGAAGCCAAGCCAAGCTCCATGAACAACACATGGAAAGAAGGGAGGAAGAAGATAAATATGAGATTATCAAATAATATGGTATGTTACTTTATTTTATTTTATTTGTGAAAATGCTACTTGCATTTCATGATCTTTCCCTCTCATTGGTTACAAATTTCCTTTGTATTGCTGTGTGGCCAAGATCTCATTTCATCCTGACAGACTTAAATACTTCACTAGACTACTTTCTGTAGGAGTCTGCAGGGTGAGGACTCCTCCCTCTCCAGGTGTGTAATGGCAACCAGCCCCTGTTGGAGGGCACTCCTATGGCTAAACAATGGCCTGGGGGCAGGAGGGGCAGAGCTATGCCATCCTGCTGCTGTCGTACAGGCAGGGAAGCAAGGACGGTCTGTTGTCTTCCAAGACCTAGAGAACAGTTGTGTGACAGTGTGTCCTAGTGCTGTCTAGCTCTCACTGAATAGCCAAGGATAAGGCATTATGCAAGCAGGTACTGGATTTCTCTGTGTGCATTGCCTGAAAAATTGTTTCATTCCAGTTTATAGCAGCATAAACCACCAAAAGGTCTATGAGAATTTGATCTAATCTACCTATTGCTATGGATCAATGGCTCTCAACCAGGAAGGGTCTAGAGCAGAGTGGGGAAAGTACAGCCCTTGAATTGCATGTGGATCTCCATGATCTTATTTATGGGCCAGAAAACTTCTAGGTCACTTTGTGTTATAAAAAAAGACTTCTCCTGGAGGGTTGGAGGCAAAACATTGTTTTGTGGAAGGGGTTCAGCAGTGGGCACAGCCCTCTCCTTGAGGGCTAGTGCAGCCCCCAAGCCACCAGCAATTGTCTACCACTGCTTTAGATGTTGTTGGATTTCACCTCCCAGAATCCCCCAACCATTGCTGACATTGAGAGTTGAGATAAGAGGGAGCTCTCAATGTCATTGGTCTTCAACCTCAGGAATCTCCCATTGAGAAGCACTATTCTAGATACAGGTTTAGATCCTAACTCAGCTTCTACAATTGGAAAAAGCTCTTTCCATTCATGGGTGGGACAAAGATGCTTTGAAGGATTCTGCCAATAGAAGCTGTAGGGATGATTTTTACCATTTCTCCTTCCCTAGTTCTAGCTGCTACCTGATACTGTTCCATAGGGTCCTCAAACCTTCAGAGCTGATTTTCAGGGAAAAATAAGAGGCTTCAGTGGAGGAAGGAAACTGGGAAAGTCCTCTCTCAGTCTCTCTCTCTCTGCTACTGGTAGAAGGATCCCGTCAATGGAATGAGGAATGGGGAATTCTTGGCTCTGAACAATTCAGGCAGCTGAATAGGAGAAGATGGAGCTCCATCTTCCCATAAAATAAATAAAAATAAAAAGTAAGTGTTTCAGCACCATTACCACACAACATTTCACTAGTTCTCATACTCCATCCATTGCAAATTCTTCCCTGGATCTCCCACTCCCACACTGCCACCTGCTGCCTAGCATAACTGCACATCACATGGTCACTTCTTGCCGGCTGCTGAAACAGCCCCAAATCCTTCTTTCTGCTTGCTTCCACCCTTGTGTAACTTGGGGAGGGGGGAGGCAGCAACAGTAGCACCTGATAAGCATATTGCTATTGTTGTTGTTGGACTCTTTGGGGTTGGTTACTTTTGGTCCTCGAGATGTTGTCAGACTACAGCTGCCACCATCCCTCAACATTGGCTATGTTGGCTAAGTCTGACAGGAGTTTCAGTTTAACTTACATATGGAGGGTCACAAGTTAGCTGTTATTGCACTACATTAAACAGTTGCCTTGTCTGCTTCCTCTTGAGCCTAGAATGACATTAGCAAAAAGGACTTCTCATGTGTTTGTTCAATGCCTTCCACAGCTGACAATGTGTGGAGTAATTAAAAAAGCAATGGCACTTAGTATCTGAGCAAAGAGAGCTGCATGAAGTGCTGGTCTGCATAGCGTGGTGGTCTGAGTCAAAGGCCATTTCCAGACTACACTGTACATACTGCTATTATTCCAGTTTCAACATCCTGTGGAATTCTTTAGTTTTAAGTTTACTAAGGCCAATGGGCTCTCTGGTATGAGAATTCTAAATGCTCCTCCCTAAATTGCAAACCCCAGGATTCCACAGGATGTTGGAACTGGAATAAAATATTGCACTATAACAGTGTAGTGCGGAAGGGCCATGGATTCAAATCCCCACTGGAAACCCCTTAGCTGAGCTTGGGCAAGTCACGCTCTCTTGACATCAGAGGAAGTCAATGGCAAACCCCTCAGAACAAATCTTGCCAAGCAAACTCTGCGATAGGTTTCTCTTCCTCATTAACTGCTGCCAAGTTGACTTCAATTTATCTTTTTTTTTTTTTTAGCAACACAGTCAATCTTTATTGAAAACTGAAGTATTAATACATAACAATTCCTGTTGCATAAATGTGCTTTTAAGAATTTTAACTCTGAACTTGTCTACTTGTCGGATTGCATAAAAATAAAAATGGATTTTACACAATTGGCTCAGAATGGAATTGCCACTCCTATGTGTTGATGCAAAAGTTCAATGCAGATGTGATGCTTTAAACTTGTTCTGGAAGACAACACTGACCTAAACTTGGGAAAAAGTACCAATACAACTGCTTTAAGACAGTCTTTTTTTTTAACAAAAAAAGTTATAAAAAAAGGAAACCTGTGCCTATTTCATAACAAGTTGACTTCAATTTATGGTGACCCTGTGAATGAGAGATCTCACAAGTCACCCTATTATCAACAACAGATTCAGGGTAGTGGCTTTCTTGATTCAGTCTTTAGTGTACTACTTCCATCTTTTTTTATTTCTAGTTGGTCAGGTAATGTGTTCTCCTGCTTGTCATAGAACAGTGGTTCTCAACCTGTGGGTCCCCAGATGTTTTAGAACTTCAGCTCCCAGAAGCCCTGAGCATTGACCATAGTGGCTGGGGCTTCTGGGAGCTGAAGTCCACAAACATCTGGGGACCCACAGGTTGAGAACCACTGTCATAGAACATCACCATTCTTGGTTTAAATTTGTCACAAAGTGGAGGTGTATTGAGACTCCTTGCTGCACATTTCCCACCTCCAGAGGGTGAGAAAGCAAAACCGCTTGTAGGATTTGTTTAGGCTAGCAGGATAGAGTGTTTCCCGTGAGAATGCCGAATGTAATCAGGCCGTCTGGAACATGCAGCTGTGTTCATATGTTATGGTTTGAAAGGCTCCTTGTTATTGAACATGCTTACTTAAAACACAGCTTCTGAACAGGCTGTCCCCTTATTCCTTTTTTTGTCTGCTCTGTTAGAAATGGCTCGTTTGGCTGTGACTTAATTGCCTTAGCCTACTTTACTGCCCTCAATAAAGACTGTTGGACTGCTGACTAATTTCGGATGTGAGTTTTTTCTACTGATGGCAAGAATGCCTCTGGTGGGTTTTTGATATGGTAGCAGAGGATGGTTTCGAGAGGTGTATTTTGAAGTGTTTTTACAATGGCTCAAGTGGCGCCTGGGGGCCTGCCTCTCGTTAAGCTAAATGCAACTAATTACTTGGCATGGTCAACTCGCATGGAAAAGTATTTGCAAGCTGAGGGGCTGTGGGGTGCCTTCACAGCCCCCCCGACTCTGCAGGGGACTGCTGCGGAGATAGCAGCGGCAACGAGGCGTGCTATGTCTATCCTCTTCCTTGCTGTGGAAGATGACCAGCTCACACATATTAGGGATCTTGCCACCCCTCGAGAAGGCTGGACGAGGCTGCGGGAGTTGTATTTAAGTCAAACAGCTGCCGCCAAGTACGCTTTTGCGCCCGCTTGTATAACACGAAGCTGGCCCCCGGTGTCCCAGTGAGGCAGCATTTGGCAGAGTTTTCAGAGCTGTTTTCGTCACTTCGGGAGAGAGGCAAAGTGTTGCATGAAGGTGACAAGGTATTTTGCATCTTGAATTCCCTCGATAGTTCCTGGAATCTGGTCGTGTCCTCGCTTCAATCCATGCCAGAGAGAGCTAACCGTCTCCCTGGTTTCTGCTCGTCTGCTGGAAGAAGAGGAAAAGCGCGCGAGGAATGCAGCGACTCCCACTCAGATGGCTCCAGCTGCAGAGGCCTGTGCCGGGAGGAAAAGTTCTCCGGCTGCTGAGGCGAGGCAGGAGGGGCTGGTTAGAGCCCATGCCATGCGGAAGTGCTTTCGCTGTGGGTCTGCTTCTCATCTTAAGCGTGATTGCCCGCTCCTGAAGCAAGGGGAGCAAAGTTTCACAGGGGTCGGTTCCAGGGGCCGTGGCAGAGGCAGAGGAGGTCAGGCCGGAGGGCGGCTGAGAGTTGCTGTTGCTGCGGGAGATGCTATTTCGGACACTGTGTCGGACTCTGAGGACAAAGGTGATTCCGTTTGGCTTCTTGACAGCGGCTGTTCCCAGCATCTGGTCAATTCTGAAGATTTATTTGACTGTTTGGATTCTGCCAGTGTTTCTACTGTGACATTAGCAGATGGGACAAAGGCTAAAGTTTGTGGCGAAGATGTAGCTTTTGTCCCTGCCCTTGACGTGGGTTTGAAAAATGTTTTGTTTGTTCCCTCTCTTGATTTCTGTTTGCTTTCTGTGGGGCAACTGACAGAGTCTGGGTTCAAGGTTGAGTTCTATGGGAAGCAAGGTAAAATCCTCAAAGATGGGGTGGTATGTGCTGTGGCTACACGAGAAGGGAGGCTGTTCTTTCTTGAGCCACGACACGCTGTGTGTAATGTGTATGGTAATGTCCCACAGCATAATGAGTGCCTTCATCTCCTCCACCGGCGCGCGGCACATGCAAGCTTTCCTGTGTTAAGGAGGCTTGCTGGTTGTTGTAAAGGGTGTACTTTGAAGCCTTGTAATGTTTTTCTTGACTGTGCCATTTGCAAACAAGCCAAATCTAAACAATTCCCAGCACCGAGGGTTAGTTTTCGTGTACCAACCGCCCCATTTCAGTTGGTACACTGTAATATTGTAGGTCCTATGAGTAAACCCTCCCTGGGGGGCTAGATATTTCGTCGTCCTGTAGACGATTTTAGCAGGTACGTTTTCTGCTATTTGTTGAAACAAAAGTCTGATGTGTGTCAAGTTCTCAAGAACTGGTGTTCCTTGGTTGAAAGGCAGTTTGGTTATTCCCTGCAAAAGCTGCAAACTGACAGAGGAATGGAATTCCTGTCGGAGAACATGCAACAGTGGTTCAAAAAGCAAGGGATTATTCACAGAATGACTGCCAGCTATTCTCCTCATCAAAATGGAGTGGCTGAGCGAATACAGGGTTTCTGCAGACTCAAATAAACAGTTTGCTGCTTGATGCAGATCTGCCTCTGAGTTTTTGGGGTGAGGCAATTCTGACTGCCTGTTACATACACAACAGGCTGTGGAGTTCTGTGGTTAATGCTACTCCCTATGAATGTCTGTTTGGTAAACAGCCATCCATTGCACATCTTAGAGTATTTGGGAGTTTTGCGTGGGTGCACATCCCCAAGGGGCAAAGAAGGAAGGGGGAGCCAAAAGCCCAGCGTATGCATTTTGTTGGCTATGAGCCCAACTGCAAAGGGTATCATTTCCATGCTGGTGGCAATTCCTGTGTGGTGTCTAGGAATGCCTCTTTTGAGGAACACGCAAATTGGTCGCGTGTTCAGGCAGCTTCCGAAGTTTTTCTCCCTGTGACTGGTCTGCCAGCTTCTCAGCCAGTACAGCCTTCAGCCTCTGCTCCGCACGGCCTCCGCTCCCAGTTCCTCAAGGGTTAAAGCAAAAGAGGAGAGAGGCACGTGGAGGAGAAGAGCTGTAAGTGATGTGCAAGAGTCTTGCACAGGGGGAGAGAAAGCGAGGGCTCAGTGAAGAGGTCTCGCAGCGCTGAGGAAAGGGTCGAGCCTTTGCAGGATCGTCCCATCCTCAGACGGTCACAAAGAAAAACGAAAGGCATTCCACCTAAACTTTTTTCCCCTGAGTCTCTAGCAGTTCGTGTGTGTGCTGTAAACTGCGAGCCTCAGTGTTTTGCTGATGTTGTGAAAATGCCTGAGCAGCAGGCAGAACCCTGGTGGGATGCAATGCAGAGTGAAATGGATTCCATTGTTCAGCATGATGTGTATTCTCTTTGTTATTTGCCCAAGGGTGTGAAGCCAATTGACAGCAAGTGGGTCTACAAGTTAAAACCCACTGCTGATGGGCATGTGAAACATAAAGCACGCCTTGTGGCACGCGGGTTCTACAAGACATCAGTGATCTGGATCAAATCTACTCCCCGACTGTGAAAGCACAGTCCATCAGGTTGGTGTTTTCCATAGCAGCTCAGAGAAAAGCTGTCATCACACACTTTGATATTACCACTGCCTTTCTCAATGCCGACTTAGAGGAAGAAGTGTACATGCTCCAGCCTGATGGATTTGTAGTAGAAGGGAGAGAAATCAAGTTTGGCGTTTGAAGAAATCGCTTTATGGGTTACAGTAATCTGCCAGGTGTTGGAATTTTTGTTTACACAATGCCCTGCAAGGATGTGGGTTCAAACAAAGCCTTGCTGATCCCTGTGTATATGTTCGGGGGAAAGGGGAAAGTTTGGAAATTCTCCTTGCATATGTGGATGATCTGTGTTTGGTCAGTGCTACACAAAAACAAGCGCAAATGTTTGAAAATGAGCTGGGAAAAAAGTTTCAGGTTAAGAACCTAGGCCTAGTACAGAACTTTCTTGGAATAGAAATACAGAGAACTGAAAATGGTATTCTGCTGTGTCAGAAACAAAAAATTGTGAAGTTGTTAGAATTGTGTCAAATGTCTGACTGCAAGCCGGTCCAAACGCCAATGGTGCCAGGTTTCTCGAAAAACGTCTGTGAGGAATTGTTTCCTGATATACACTTGTATCAGTCTGTCATTGGGAGCCTTTTGTACTTAGCTGGCACCAGCCGGCCTGACATTGCACGAAGTGTCAACATTTTGGGCAGAGCATGTGCTAAACCAACCCAGTATCATTGGTAGGGTGTGAAAAGGGTACTAAGGTACCTAAAAGGTTCCCTTGATTATTGCCTAAGCATTTTTCCTGATCAGAATCCTAACCTCGTCTGTTCATCAGATAGTGACTTCACTGAGGATACTTTAGACCGTAAAAGCACATCTGGTTTTGTTATTAAATACAGTGGTGTGGTAATCGACTGGAAGTCTAAAAAACAATCTTGTCTTGCTTTGTCCACTGCAGAGGCAGAATTTGTGAGTCTATCTGCACTCTGTACTGAGTTGGTTTGGTTTTTGCAGTTACTACAAGACCTGTGTGTGTCTGTACCAATGCCAATACAAATATGTTGTGATTCACAAGCCTGTATTCAAATGGCAGTATCTGACCGGGTTTCTTCTCGATCAAAACACATTGACATCAAATTTCACAATGTGAAACAGTATGTACGAGAAGGAAAAGTGTCCCTTACCTATGTGTCTTCAGAAGAAAACTTAGCTGATGTGTTTACTAAGCCACTTCCTGCTGATGCATTTGGTCAACTTGTTAGCATGCTGGGGTTGATGGAGTCTCCAGTACATAGTGGCTGAAAAAGTTACGCAAGGAGTAGGGGAGTGTCACAAAGTAGAGGTGTATTGTGACTCCTTGCTGCACATTTCCCACCTCCAGAGGGTGAGAAAGCAAAACTGCTTGTAGGATTTGTTTAGGCTAGCAGGATAGAGTGTTTCCGTGAGAATGCCAAATGTAATCAGGCTGTCTGGAACATGCAGCTGTGTTCATATGTTATGGTTTGAAAGGCTCCTTGTTATTGAACATGCTTACTTAAAACACGGCTTCTGAACAGGCTGTCCCCTTATTCGTTTTTTTGTCTGCTCTGTTAGTAATGGCTCGTTTCGCTGTGACTTAATTGCCTTAGCCTACTTTACTGCCCTCAATAAAGACTGTTGGACTGCTGACTAATTTCGGATGTGAGTTTTTTCTACTGATGGCAAGAATGCCTCTGGTGGGTTTTTGATAAAATTTCCCTTTGATTTCTTGAATCTTACAGAAGGTGTTGCTTGTTCTTCCTTTTGTTGTCATCTTCCGTTTCTCTGCATTGACCATTGTAACAGTTCTCCTCATCCCTGCACAGAATTCAGAAGAACAGCTTCATTAGGGCTCTGATTCTGCCATTTCCGCACTACATTCTTATATCGTGATTATTCCACTTTCAACATCCTATGGAATCCTGAGGTTTGCGGTTTAGGGAGGGGATGTCCGGCCCCTCCCTAAACTGCAAACCCCAGGATTCCATAGGATGTTGAAAGTGGAATAATCACGCTATAAGAGTGTAGTACAGAAATGGCCTCTATTACTGTCACCTTTTTTTTTTTTTTGCTTCTCATCTATCCTTAAGTGCTTGAAGAGTTCCATCTGACATCCATTGAAGCTTTTCTTTCTTTTTGGCTGCAGACAGCGTCTTTTTGCATTCTTCCCTGCCAATGTCCTTGCTTCAGTTCCAGCATTCTTTGGGCTCCCAGTCAGTTAATAGCTCAAATCTATATTTTACATTATCTTTAAATTCTACAGGGATGTTCTTCAGGTTGTATTTTGACATGATGACCCTGAGATCTGGGAACACTAAATACAAAAATGATACTGCTCCTGATGCATTCTATTCTACATCTAGATGTTTTCCAAGCGGTGGATAATAATCAAAATATCAAAACACAAAAGGTAAAATAATGTTTTTTAGAAGTCCCTGCTATAATTCCCAGCAGCAATGGCTGTCAATTTCACCATGTTTTTGGGTCACATTGGGCTGTTTTAGATTCAGGAGAAGCTTTTTATCGAACAGGTAGTAAGCCAGAAGTAAAAAAAATGGGAGAATCTGGTATGTATATATATTTTCCTCAATACTTGAATTCAGTGTTTTGCATTGAATGGTATAGTATGTACAGTTGTTGTTGATGCTTAATGTATCGTGCTGAAAGGGCTCACTTTTAACATCACTGAGGCTCACCCCATGTGGCTTTACATGGGGATCATCCCTAAGTCTCAGGTTTGGCCTTAAAATCTCTGGGCAGAAATAGTCCTGACCCTAAGTGTTACATACCCTCCCACGTATCAGAGATGCGGCTGAGCAACATCAGAGTGAGGTCAAGATGGCAATAGTTATGAATGAGAGAGAACACATAAGCTAGGAGAGGCTGCAGCAGTTTCCTTTTGCCTGAGCCTATTGGGAAGGGCAAGATTCCACTGTCTCATCTCCTCTCTCCAACCCACTAGTAAGTTAACTGAGTAGAAACTATGTTTACACTTTGAACTGGTTTTGCAGTGACAAAGTAAGCTGAGAACAAAAAGGGACTGTGGAAGAAGGAGAGAGAAACTGGGGCATTTTAGAAGCAGCTGGAGAAGTAGAATAACAGAGGATTAGGCAGGATTATCCCTGCCAAATCAGCACAGTTGGAGTGTATGCATCTCTGCACAACCAGTTGTGCAACATGTTACACAAGAGGTTATGCAATTAGTTGCACAATCTCTTGCCCAACTGATTATGCAACTGTAACCAGAACTGCATTCAACACTGCCTTTAGAGTAACTCTGAAAATGTGCAGCTGCAAGCACAACAGGCCATGTGTTATGTGCCAAGATGTAAGTGGATATTTGTCTATGTCAGGGGTATTTCTGATCACAGTCACAACTAGAGTCAGTTACATAAACTTTAGAAACATCCCATTTGGCTTTCACATTTGAAAACCACAATATTCCCAGTCAGTTGAGCTCACTGGCCAAAGGCTTGTGTGACACTTGTTTCCAAATCCTCTGTCCATGTATTAGCATCAGTCCCTGTTTTTTTACTCATGTATGTTGAATTTATCCTGACAGAAGGCAGTCTAGTTTAGAGCAGTGATTTAAAGAAATCATGCCATAAAGGTAGGGCTCCCTACTTGTCACCTTGCACAGCATTTAATATTCCAGTGTAGCATGGCTGTTCATTTCTATTACAGAGGAGAATAATTGTTTTGATAATTGTTTGATAACATGTTATTTTCAGGTAATTTATTTCTACTTTTCCGCGTGGTGGATTCTTCGATGTCCCTGGAGCAACAAGAGCTGCTGCAGGAGAAATGGAAGGCTTTGTATTACTTCAGAATTAATATTTATTTGGTTTCTTCACTTGCCCAAGAACAAGAGACTCTATGAATAATACATAGGCCCAAAGATGCCAAGATAGGAGGCTTTATATTCTGAATGCCAGTAGGATCCAGAAAAGTTAAATCCAAGGTAAGAAGCATCAATACCTGGCAAATCAGCTATGGCTCAGACAAATGGGAATTCAGGTTCAGTTCAAGGCCTTTGACTAGTTAAAAAAAAAAAAGGAAAGAAAATAAGGTAGAACGATTTTTTTAATCTTGGAAAAAGAGGAAATGAGAACAACCTGAGGTAGAAAATAGACATATTTTCTTTTAAACCTAATTGATAAATTTGCCTGGAACCATGGTTCTCGGTTTTTGGTCCTCCAGGTATTCTGGTCTACAACTCCCAGGATTCTTGACCTTCTGGGAGTTGACAATGAGAGTCCACAATGTCTGAAAGGCCAAAATTTGGGAACCTCTGCCCTAGAGGATTTGCAGCTGGGAATCTTAAACTTGGAACTATGGCTCATTTATGGTGGTAAACTACTGGCAATGTTTATATATAGATTTCATATATCTCTCAATCATTATTTGTTTACATATCCAAGTGTCTTACATTGTGTAAGATCTAAGAGCATGATCTAAAGCAGTGGTTCTCAACCTGTGGGTCCCCAGATGTTTGTGGACTTCAGCTCTCAGAAGCCCCAGCCACTATGGTCAATGCTCAGGGCTTCTGGGAGCTGAAGTCCAAAAACATCTGGGGACCCACAGGTTGAGAACCACTGATCTAAAGACATGAAGCAACAACTTTACTGAAGATATGCAGTCTGGGTGTGATGGCCTAGGTACTCTCTTTACTGCAGGCTGGATCCAGACTTATTGTGTTTGAAATCAATGAGAGAATTAAGCAGGGCTCACTTAGCTTCTACTGATTTCAGTAAGTCTGCTCTAAACATGACAAAATCTGGATTCAACCCATTCTTGAGTTCTGTGATGGAAAGCAGGAAGGATTTAAGCCTACTAACATCATGATGATTTATTTTAAACTACCATAGATATCTGGCATTGCCCCGGATTTTATTTTCTCATAGGTAATACTTGTTAGAAAGGTTTGAGATCCTGTGTCTCTAATTCCTCAAACTATTTTGTCCAGTGCCTGTAACTTTCCCCCATATTCCCCAATCCAATCTGTATTCAGAGTTATTAACATACAGAGGTTGGGTTCCTGGGGGAATACACTGCCCTCCTCCTTGCTGCTAGGCCTCATCTCCATACCAACCAGCCTGAGCTTTTTGGCTGAGAATTCTAAAGGCCCTTCCCTAAACTGGAAACCCAGGATTCCACAGAATCTTCTTAAGCAGCCAATCATATGAGGTCTTCACCTGCCTGACACAGACAAACAAAGAAACTTTGACTTTTATATATTAGTAGATCTGTAACAGCCCGGCTGGATCAGGCCTGTCTAGTCCAGGCTTCTGTTCTCATGACAGCCAACCAGCTGTCTCTAGGAAGCCCGTAAGCAGGACATGAGTACAGTCATTCTCTCCCACTCATCTCCCTCTGCAGCTGACATGGAGATATATAATGCCACCAATATTGGAGGTATTATATGTATATTAAGATGGTGCCATTGACAATGTTACCCTGCATGAATTTTTCTGATCCTCTTTTATAAATCATTTTTATTAAGAAACTTTTAAAAATACATAAAATACATTAAGAATTACAGGGATTTTTTTAAAAAAAGATAGACAGGGTTAAAATAACCCACCTGGGGAGCTGGTATAAAAAGTCTCTGATTGCACGAGGACCTGACAGAAAGTATTCTGGGAAAACAGAATGTATATGCAACTCTAAAATAAAACTGGGGGGAGGAATGAAATCGGGGGCTTTCTGGTCTTTTTAATTAGTATGAATGCACCCTTTGAAGCTCAAATGTCAGAGTAGAAGCCATGCCACCTCTATTGGAGGAAAGGATCGGTGCTGCCATGCCTGATCTTTTTCCTAAGCACAAGTGTGTTGTTCTTGTTGTTGATGTCGTTCGAACACGCCTGCCTACCATGCATCCCAAGAGAAACTCTACATCAGCCTCTTGGTGACATGTTTTCTTTTGTTATCTCAGATCAGTCCTGACAGTGAAATTAGTCTGCTAATGCAGACATGATGGTTCAAAAAGATAAAGGGTGGTAAGCTTCAGACATTTCTTATCGCCCACTAGTTGGATTGATGGAAGTTGGTCAATAAGTGCACAATAATGTGTTCCCATTGTACAGAGCCCTTGAGCTAATAGATGTGTCAGCGTAGGTGATGTCTGTGCCTTTTGGATTGGTCTTGACATCCCACTTCTTCCTTTTGTGCTCTTCTAGAGGTAATAAGCAGGACAGTGGCTACTCTGGTAAACCATCTTGTTCCAGGTTCCTCGAAAACCCCAGGGAGCCTCTCCTTGTCCTCATTGCTCTTTTCCATCAGGGGACAGTGAGCTTGTGATGCCTACAGATGACCCATAGAACCCACAGAGCTGAAGTTGCTTTTATCAGGTCTACTTCAAGTATGGAGACAGTGTGGCATATTGGTCTAAGTGTGGGACTAGAAGTCCAGGAGACCAGGGTTCCAATCTCCGCTCAGCCATGGAAACACACTGGGTGATGCTGGGCAAGTCACACTCTCTCAGAGAAAGGTAAGGGCAAATTGCCTCTGAAGAAATCTTGACAAATAAACAACATGATAGGGTTGCCTTAGCATCACCACACACTGGAAATGACTTGAAGGCCCCCAGAAACAAAATTTAAGTGTGGCTACATCCAGATCCATCCCAGCATTGGTGGCAGAGAATCAGTGGTGGGCAGGCTGTTGAACTCTAACCCCCATCACCTCCAGCCAGCATACCCAATAGTCAGGGATGACTAGATTGTAATATGATCAGAGAGGGGTCACAGATTCCTCACCTCTACTCTAAATCAAGCACTATGAGAAGTGACAGTCCAATAGCAATCTATCATGGGTATGTAATGTTTTTTTATATATATATATATATATATTTATTGCTGGCCACACCCTCCTGCCTGGCCTTATAATTAGGTGAGGGAGGAAGGAAGGGGAAGTAGGAGTGGGGTGGGGTGGGTAAGTAGGGGATATTTCTTCTGATGAGGGGCGGCTGAATGTAATGGATGAACAATGGGGAACGACAATAAGTATTGTGTGGGGCAAAGGGAGATATGGTGATAGCATGGCGAAATGTCGTTACAGGGGAAGGAGAGATAGATGTTTAATACCTATCCCACCTTCCGTTCGCCCTGCTACCCCAAGGTGTCTGGAGAGCGAACCAAACCACCCACAGAACCTTTCCTTGCTCCTATGCAATGTCAGGTCAATGAAAAAGAAAACGCATATTATCCATGACCTTTTAAAGGATGAAGACGCTGACCTGGCATGCTTTACAGAGACCTGGCTGGAAGACGATAGTGCTACAACCTGGGTCTAGGCCTTGCCAGCCGGATACTCTGTTAGTGAGCAGGTAAGGGGAAGTGGGCGGGGGGCAGAGTAGCCTTGGTTTACAAAGACAATCTTATACTGACCAGGATTCCTGTCCGGAAAACAGACCACTTTGAGTGTATATACCTGAGCCTGAAGGCAAGGGATAGTCTGGGGATTCTGTTAGTGTACCGACCACCCCGCTGCCTATCAGACTCCCTAGCCGAGCTGACAGAGCTGGTGTCAGAGTTGGTGTTGGAGTCGCCCAGACCTCTGGTTCTGGGTGACTTCAACATCCCATTTGAGACCAGTTTGACAGGTGCAGCTCGGGAGTTCATGGCATCCATGACAAACATGGGCCTATCCCAATTAGCCTCTGGGCCAACACATTGTGCCAGTCGTACCCTTGATGCGGTCTTTAGTATGGAACAGGTACAGCCGTGGGTGGAGATAATAAATGCTACCACCTTGTCATGGACGGATCATTTCCTGGTCAGGGTTAGACTAATGGCTGCTATCCAGCCCTGCAGGGGTGGTGGACCTATTAGAATGGTCCGCCCTCGAAGGTTAATGGAACCTATTGGATTCCAGAAAGCCCTTGAGGGTTTTATGGTTGGTATCGCCGGTGATCCTGTCGAAGCCCTGGTTAATACCTGGAATTGTGATCATACCAGGGCTATCGACAAGATTGCTCCCAAGCGTCCTTTCCAGCCTGCTTTAAACCATAATCCCTGGTATACAGTAGAACTTAGGAATATGAAGCAGGCTGGACAACGACTAGAGCGCAACTGGCGGAAATCTCGACTCTTATCTGACAGGACACGCTATAGAGAATTCCTTTATTCCTATGGAGTGGCAATAGATGCAGCGAAGAAGACTTTCTTCTCTGCACGTATTGCGTCTGCGATTTCTCATCCAGCAGAGCTGTTCAGGGTGGTAAGGGATTTGACTCAGTTACCCACTCCCCTGAACTCGTTGTTAGAACCTAATGTAGCTTGCTGTGATGTTTTGAATAATCATTTCGCAGATAAAATCTCTCAGATAAGAGCCGATTTGGATGCCGGTGTTATAGCAGAGGTTACAAATGAAGTGTCCGGCAACTCCGTGAATAGGATTATACTGGATCAGTTTCAGTCAGTGAGTACCGAGGACGTAGACAAGCTCCTTGGAAAGGTAAGGAGGACAACTTGCCCTCTTGATCCCTGCCCTTCATGGCTGGTTGTCCAGGGAGGAGTTGCGATTAAGACACACTTAAGATATGTTATTAATGCATCCTTCAGGGAGGGCAATTTTCCAGCTTGTTTAAAAGAAGCAATTATACGTCCGCTTCTAAAAAAACCCTCCCTAGATCCCCTGGATATGAATAATTACAGACCAGTTTCCCATCTTCCATTTTTAAGCAAGGTGATCGAGAGGGCTGTTGCCCTTCAACTCCAAGCTGTCTTGGATGAAACAGATTATCTAGATCCATTTCAAACTGGCTTCAGGGCAGGATATGGAGTCGAGACTGCTATGGTCGCCTTAGTGGATGATCTACGTCTGGGTATCAACAGGGGAAGTGTGACCCTGCTGGTACTCTTGGACCTCTCAGCGGCTTTCGATACCATAGACCATGGTATCCTTCTGGAACACCTGAGAGGGCTGGGGATCGCAGGCACTGCACTTCAGTGGTTCCGGTCCTATCTCTCGGGTAGATACCAGATGGTGATGCTTGGGGACAGCTGCTCCTCGAAAAAAGAGCTTAAATCTGGCGTCCCTCAGGGCGCCGTCCTGTCCCCAATGCTATTTAACATCTACATGAGACCGCTGGGAGAGATCATCAGGAGGCATGGAGCAAGGTGCTATCAGTACACTGATGACACCCAGATATATCTCTCCATGCCTCGGATAATAGCATCGACTAAGGGTGGCATCTCGCCTCTAAATGAATGCCTTGAAGCAGTAATGGACTGGATGAGGAAAAACAGACTGAAACTGAATCCAGATAAGACGGAGGTACTTGCTGTCAAGGGCCCTAGCCCAGGTATGGAGGTTTGTCAACCAGTTCTAGACGGGGTCACACTTCCCCTGAAAGACTGTGTCCGCAGCTTGGGGGTGCTCTTGGACTCAGCGCTTCAGATGACAGCTCAAATTGATGCGGTAGCCAGGAGCGCCTGCTATCAGCTTCGGCTGATACGCCAGCTGCGCCCCTTCCTGGACTTGGAACACCTAAAAACAGTGGTACATGCGCTGGTAACTTCACGGCCTGACTTCTGCAATGCGCTCTACATAGGGCTACCCATGTGCTTAGTCCGGAAACTTCAATTAATTCAGAATATGGCAGCCAGGTTGGTCACCGGAAGATCTAAAACTGACCACATAACACCTATATTGAAGTCTTTACACTGGCTGCGTATTAGTTTCCGGGCACAGTACAAGGTGTTGGTTTTTACCTTTAAAGCCCTTCATGGCTTGGGGCCAGCCTACTTGCGGGATCGCCTTCTCCCATATAATCCGCCCCGCACATTAAGGTCCTCTGGGAGGAATCTACTGCAGCCAATCAGAACTAGGTTGGCTGCGGTTACCCAGAGGACCTTTTCTTCAGTCGCTCCCAGGTTATGGAATGGCCTGCCGGAAGAGACCCGGCACATTACCAGTCTTGACTGCTTTAAAAAAGCAGTCAAGACTGTTCTCTTCCGACAGGCCTTCCCAGACTAGTGTTCCACTGCCTCTCATCAATTGTCCCTTTGTTTTTAATTGTTTTTAATTGTTTTGTTTTTAACTTTTAGTTTTAATTTTATTTTAATCTGTTTTAATAGTTGGTGTGTTGGGGGGATGGTAGGGTTGGTGAGTGGGGAGGGTGGGCTACATTTTGATATTTTAATATTTATATGTTTTGTAATGCCGCCTCGATCCATTTGGGAGAGGCGGGATGAAATAAATTTTATTATTATTATTATTATAGAAATAGAGCTCATGGGTGTTTTTTGAAAGGTACAGGAAAACAAGGTGTGACTAAGCCTGTTTTTGTTTAAATGGAGAATTCATGGTACAGTACATCTTCTGTTGTGATGTGACTGTAAACTGTCCTGAATAACAGTTGCAACAGCAACAAAAAATATGAAATTTTCCTATATGTCAGCCACTGAGCACAATCATAAATGAGCCCTGTATTTATTTAAAACAGCATATTAGCACCATTAACAGATTTCCCACTGTCATGAAAGGCAGGAATTCACTGCTAATTCCACCTCCCCTCCCCTTAACTTAAGACTGATGAAGAAAGAGATTTGCGCCCTGGAATCCTACTAGTTCAAAGGGACTAATTAAAATAAATGTTTATTTCATCTCTCTTGTAATTTATTTATCAAGCCTCCATAGTGTAGGTGAGATGTCCACAGTCCCTACCCTGAGGGAATGGAGGCATGTCATCACACAAAGTATGAATTTCAGTCTAAACAGTCATAGTTAATAGTCAGATTCTTGAATAGTCCAGAATTTGCTCTCAGTGCAACAGTGATTCTCAGGCAAATCTTTCATCAGGAAGAATCTGCTCTGACCAGGTTGACCAACAGGAGAGAAATCTGCAAACACAGCTCAGTGTTGGTGAGAAGTTTTGTAACTGAAAATCATTTGATGAGTGTGGCAGAGTTCTTTGATAACATGTGCAGTAGACAAACTTCCCTGTTCTAAATTTCCCCACTGCAAGTGACACTTTGAAAGAAATATTCAGGTAGGTCTGTTATTTGAAAGAAAACATGCCTTCAAAAGAGACACTTTGTGATAAGATGGAAGCAACCAGGGAGTTTCTTAACAGCAGGATCAAAAAGCCACAAAGCTGAGAAACAGATGATGCTATGTTCAGATGATCCAAATAATCTTCCTCTGATCCTCACTTTGGCAGCAGTAACCAGAAAAGATAAACCCAGCAGTATGCATGAATAAATAAGTGTTGTATGATAAATCTCAAGGCTTTCGGATATCCCCAGACACATTTTCGTCAGCCAAAATTTGCCCAGCATATGGGATTCATCAATAGTAGCCACTGAGGCACATAGGGACACACCAGGTAAACTAGAGGTGAGTGACATTTGACATATCAGCTGAGACAAATCCCTCAATATTGCTTATGTTCTCTAGGGCTTCTGAAAGGTGAAGTCCAAAGCAATTAGGAGAGACAAAAGTTTCCTGCCCCTGAGCTAAAAAACATATCACTTTGTAGTTCCCAAACATGGTTTCTCAGATGTTGAACTTTGACTCATAGAATCCTCAGATAACATGCCCAATGGCTAGGGATTGTAGGGCTTGTAGTCCAATATCATCTGGGGACACCATTTTGGAACTACAGGCTTCCCCCCGCTTATCTGACAGGTTAGGAACCAGAGTGGTGCCAGAAAACAGAATTGGTTGAAAAGCAGAACCCATGTACTGTACTGTAGGGAGCATGAAGGCCTTATGGAGGCTTACTTGGGACTGACCATGCACACGCTTCTTGCAAAGTCTCTCCACCAGCTCTCCCTCACCCCTCAGCTTGCTTTGCAAGCAGCACACATGGGGGAGCTGTTCCAAGTGAGCCTCCATAAGCAAGAAGAGCTGATGAAACAGCGGAACCTGCATCAAATTAATGTAATTTGTCCTTAATTTGGAAACATCAAAAGAGCAAGTCATCAGATAAGGAGGTGTTAAAAGGCAGGGGCTTCTGAGTATTTTAAATCTAGAGGATGTTCTTGATGCTGATCTCTGTTTCAAAGTTCAGTAACAGGGACAATTTCAATGTGAGTAATCTGGCAAAGCTCTAAAAGTAAACGAAAGTGTAAATGTCTCCTTCTGTGAATGTTTTCAGAAAGAAGTAGACAGGTACCTCCTAGGGATGCTTTAGCTGGAGTTCCTGCATTCAGCAGAGATTTGGACACTATAGCCCGTTAGGCCCCTTCCAACTCAAGGGTTCTATGACCTCCAGAAGCAGTGGCCTAGGGATGGGGGAGGGGTTATGGGAGCGGTGCCCCCCTGGCAGCAATTTGGGGGGCACCACCTGCCCTCCCCCATGTTCTGTAGCCCCACCCCTGGACAAATAACATTACACTTTTCAAAACTTTCTTAATGATTTACAAATCTGCCAACAGCTTAAGAAATCTGTCCCTTGAGTTCTGTAGTTAAAAAAAAGTTCTGTTTGTATAACATATGTAAATTTCGCAGATGGATATAGTTTGGCTAAACACTGAAGATCTTATGAGGATAAAAGTAATGATGGAGAACTGGAGATTCATGATATAAAGGTATCTTGCAGCATTTTTGAGACTAACTGGGAGAAAAAAGTTTGCAGTGTAAGCTTTTGCAGACCTATTCTACTCCATCAGTCTTCATTAGACTAAGGCCCTTTCCACACGGGGGATGGGGAAACGGGGCGGCACACGCAAGGGCGGAGCTTACCTGGAAGCGGGTTGCTCCGTCCCCACGGGGAGCGCGCATTCGCTGCTCCACACGCTGGCGAATTTCGGCGGCGTTCGGGGGCACCCAAAATGGCGGCCGGCGACTTCCGGCAGCGCTCTGCCAATCAGGGCAGCGCACCAGCCGAAAGCCCACCCCTGGGCAGCTCTGCAAGGACGCGCTAGCGCGTCCTTGCAGTTTCAAACGGGGCGCTGCAACGGGTTAGCGTGCTCGCGTTTTTTAAAAACCACATGAAATGTGGTTTTTAAAAACGCGCCGCGCCACCCCTTGCGGCCGCGCAAGGGCGGTTTGAGGTGTCGAACCTCCACTTTTCAAACCGCCCTAGTGCACCCCACGGTGTGGACAACCTCCGGGTGAGGTCGCCCTAAGCCATTTTTTTTACCCCGTGTGGAAAGGGCCTAAGTCTACAAAACTTACTCTACAAACTTCTTTCTCCCAGTTAGTCTCAAAGGTCCTGCAAGATTCCTTTGATTGCTGATACAGATTAACACAGCTATGTCTTTGAATACTACTGCAATGGAGATTCATGAGACATTGAACAGTGGTGCAGAGTGGGGAGGAGTGTAGCAGTCTTTTCACTTGCATCCGATCGTCTAGCTTCTGGGGCCTTGGAAAAGATATTTGCACGTTTAAATCTTTCTTCAAGGAAAAACTGGTTTTAAAAAACAAGATCTTGATTAATACAGTTCTTGAGTTCCAAGTTTTATATAGAAACTGTAAACCAGTGTGGCCATACAGCATTTTTTTAACTATGTCTTTGTTGTGAAATTATTCACACAAATGATCTCTTGCCGGGAAAGGTTTTTTGTTTCTTTTTTTAAAAAAGTTTTGCTTAATATATCAGGATTCTTAAAAAGATCCCAGATTTACCCTGAATAACCACATTGCATGATTTGTGATTGTGGTCCCATACTTTTCTGGGGTCTTTCCTTATAAGCCTGCACAAATGAATATTTTTCATCCTGGCCCACTCCTCTCTGTTATTAGTAATCCCTCTTTGTCCTTCTTCATTGTATACTTCCACCCCCTACTGTCTTGCACTTTTCAAATGTAATCATTAATATTGGAAAATTAACTGATTGAAATGAGCACAATTGCTCGAGCTTTTGAATATTCCCAGGATTGCATCCAGGGGTGGCACTCAAACATCTCATTTGCATCTCTAAGAAACAGGATCATCCGGTTAAACGTTATGTAAAATGCACCACCTTCTGATATGTGTGAAGCAATGTATTAATAAACTGGGTAATTGTCAATTAGGCATTCTGGAGGCATTTCAGTCACAATAGAGAGAATGACAGTGGGCCAAATCCTCTTTTGGTGCAAGGGAAAACAGATCTGGTATGTGAGAAGTGACCTCCATGTAATGGTGTTTTTTTAAAAAAAGCAGGTTTTGTGTTTGTCTCACAATGAAGACAATTGGCTTCATGTTTCTGCTCAGCAATGAAGCTTACTAGGAATCAGTGACTGTGAACAAATCACTCATTTTTAACAGAAGTACATTCAAAGGGCAGAACTAGAACTTGGAAACAATTTTTTTTCAATTTTTACTTATAGCACCCAGAAATCTGTAGCCAGCATATCCAGTGGCCATGACAGCTAGAAAAATCTGGGGGTTATAGTCAAACAAGTAACTTTCCCAGCTGTCAGGTGGAAGCTAGGGACCAAGATGTCAGCCAACAGAAAATAAGAAAATAAGTTGTGTAAGGACTGTCATCGACCCTGCGGATCTAGCAGGTGGACTGGGGCCTTTTCGCACAATTATTGCACTCTCCACTTTAGCTATCAGGCTGCATCCTATGGAATGCTGGGGTTTGTAGTTTCTCCCTGGGTGAGAATTCTAAATTCCTAAATGGTGAATCTTAGGATTTCATAGGATGAAACCATGGCAGTTAAAATGGAATCGTAGTGCTATAATTGTGCAGTATGAACAGACTCTTGAGTCTTTGATCATTTTGCTTGTCCTTTCTCAGCAATTAAATATCTTTTGTTGTTGCTGCTGCTGTTGTTGTTGTTGTTGGTGGTGGTGGTGGTGGTATTGGAATTGCTACTGTGACTGAGAGGATGCAGTCCCCCCACCACAATAATCATCAGAAGGCTTCCACTGGGACTCATGCTTGGCACTGGATGTTCTGGTATTGGCAAGAGATCAACGTTATTTTCTTGAGTTGGTTCATTAGTTCTTTATTCTTTCACGATTCAGTGAAGCACTAGAGCTCTCTGGCAGAGAAAACCTCTGACCTCTAAACTGCAGCTCCCAGGATTTCATAGGATGGAACTATGGCAGTTAAGGTGGAATCATGGTGCTATAATTATGTAGTGTGAAAGACAGACTGAGAGGGTGAGGAACCAGTGCTGCTGAGTGTCCAAGCTGGTATACTAATGCCAGCAATGCACCTGGCGTGGGCCATTGGAGCAATGGAAGAGTGCAAGACTCTGGAAACTCTGTAGCATAGAACTTTAGGATTAGAACTTAAAATGGTTCAGTCTGGTATCAGATCTCTTTGGAACATGGTGCTTACTTGAGGCTCTCCTAGATGGTGCAATATCCAGCTTGGCTTGTTGTTGTGAGCCTGAACACAGCGTTGTTTGGGTACAGTCTCAGCCTGAACAGGAAACGTTTCTTGCCTTTGCTACTAGTGAGAGCCAATGGCCAGCCTGGACAGGTAGAGATATTCTGGTGGATCACCACACAAGGCAGCTGAGTAGAGGGCTGTAGATCTCACAGCAGTTCCTGACGCTATTGTCGTTGTTGTTGTTTTAAGGGTAGAAGTGGGTTTTCATTTTGTAACAAATGAAAAATGGAGACAGAAAGGGTCCATTCAGTTCAACTTTCATTTACTATAAAATAAGCATCAAGAAACAGATACATTTTGGAACCAAAACTGCCAGAATCTCCCAGCCAACATGGCCAATGACTGGCAGATCCTGCGAGATGTAGGCCTTTTCCACACGGGGCTTTTGAAACGGTGCAGTCCATCCTCCAAGGAGGAGGTCTGCACCTCAGACCAGACTGGGTTGGACATATGTAATGTAGATCCGCACCTCAGTCCGGTCCGGAATGACCCCAAGTGGTCCTCCAGCATACTTTTGAAAGACCTGATTTTTCCGGTCTTTCAAAAGCACAGAGCGCGCCACTGTGAGCCTGCTCCCTTATGCAGATTTGCAGGCTTGCACCAATGCGAGCCTGCAATCTGCCCGGGGGCAGGCTAGGCTGGCAAGCTTCAGCAGTTGGTCGAGACCCTCAACCAACTGGAATCCGCCATTTGGGATGCCGGAGCAGTGCGTATTGATGAGCACACACTGCTCCGGAGTGCCGTGGACCAGAGCGGGGAGCCTAAAGGTCCTGTGAGTAGCAGTGTGGGGTGATTCCCTCGCCCGGTGTAGAAAAGGCCGTAGTTTTTAAAAAAGTAATTTTTCCAAGCTCTGGCAAAGCAAAATGAATATTTACAAATGAGTTCCTTTTGTTATGCCATTATACTCATTAATCTATAGGTGAAGCTTTTTATCTTTCTCCAATGGCAGCAAAGAACCTCTTGCCAGATACCTTCTCCTGACTATAGTCTTTTTTCTCCCCAAAAATTCAGACCAACGCATCACCATCAGGAGAAAAAAAATGGCAGCCCTACCTCAGAAAATGGAGGCTGATCATTTCATCCTGGAACATTCCAAGAGAACCTAGGGCCTTCTGGGAAAATAAAACAGCAGCAGTCAGAAGACTGTGGTTGTGAGATCTCATGCCACAAGCAGCAATAAGAAAGAAAGAAAGAAAGAAAGAAAGAAAGAAAGAAAGAAAGAAAGAAAGAAAGAAAGAAAGAAAGAAAGAAAGAAAGTTTTTAAAAAATTAATGCAAAAAAGATGGTTATAATTTTAATAAATGAGAATGGAAAAGACTGAAGTTTATGGTATGTTGATACACCTTTCATGTGCAGAGTGGTTCTTTCATGAAGAAAATCTAAGCTCTTTGCCTTTACTCCAGGCTGTCAAAATATACCTATTCCTTCTTGAAAAACCTCTGGAGAATCAATCCTGCTTTGCAAGCCACGAAAACTTTTTCTTAAACATCTCTGTGACAAGCAAAGAGTTCCTGACACCTTTTAGGTTTCTGAGAGCAATGAAAATAGCTTCTTGGGTAGCCTCTTGGGTCTCTATTCCATCAAGGGCACATTCCAAAGGTTGTGTCTGATGAAATGAGCTCTAACCCACAAAGTTTCTGCCACAGTGCATTTGTTAATCTTCAGAGTGATGCAGGACTTAATCTTGTTTTTTGCTGCAAAGGTTGAATTCCTAGGAAATGGTCATTGCCAAACACAAGTAGAAGGAAGCCTTGGACACCCACAAATGAACTGCAGATAAGAGCCGCACAGGAGTGGGGCTTCAACAAGGCTCAGCTAGCAAAACAACCTGGACGTGGGTGTTATGACCTTGAGCTTGGGAATGTGAGGGACATGCCATTCTTGTTCTACCTCAGGCAGCAAAATGGACTGTCTCTGATGTGCAGTTTGGTCCTCAGAGCCCTCTGCCAGTGGATGCTCTTAAGCTGTCCCCATAGCCTGGAGTGTAAATATAAATCTTATAATATTGTCCTTCTCATCCAAGAGTGGGCTTAGGTGACATCTGTGTGGTGTGGAACATGGGATCTTCCCACCCTCTGAGAACTGCACCACCACTGCTAATCATTCACCATTGCCGTTGTTCTTGGAGCCACGGCAGGTGCCACCAGAATTCAGAAAGCAAAGAAGATGGTGCCATGGCACCACTCTTTCTGTAGGAAATGGGGGTGGTTGGGTCCACCAAATGGCCAAGAGGGAGTGTGTGCCCCACAGGCTGCAAGTGGCCAATTGGCTAGTACTGCTCTGGGATTTGCTTCTTACAGCAAAAGAGCAATGACATTGGGAGTCCTGAAGGCAACTTTAAAGACTAGCCAACTATTCTTATAGTACAAATTTGTGGACTCCAGGCCATGAAAGCTTGTGTCTCAGTGAATCTGTAAGTCTTTACAGTCCTGTAGGCCTTTTTGTTGCTCTTGTTTGTTCGTTTGTTTGTTTTAAATTCCTTTTTTATTAATGTCTTTAAGAAATACAGCACAATAGATCAAACAAGGAAGAAAAACTGTATCAGTAGAACAAAGCAAGTAAGAGCAGCCCTGGGAACTTACATAAAGCACACGTCTATTTCTTATTTTGCCCTCACAGGAATGCTGTGTGATTCCTTGCTGAGGAGGAACCTAAGCCTATGAGCCAGTGAATCTCCCAAGATCCTGTCCAATATGTTTAGAAATTGGCATGTGCTTTGACTGCAAAATGTTATGGTTCTAAGGTCAGAAGATTTATATACATGGAAAATGGGGTCAGATTCAGCATTATTTTTTGCCACAGAATAGAAGGGGCACCCAGAGCTGATTATGGCATGTTAGAAAAGAAAGGAGTGAAGAAAGACACAGATCAATTAGGGAAGTCCTGATTTCATCTTCCTGTTTCACTTTTCACAAATCATTTAACCTTATTTCAGTTTTTATCCCTCCAACCTGATACTGAAAAGTGCAAACGCTGGATTCTCATTATCAGCCAGTCTCCCACCTCCCCATTCCTCACAGGCTCTGTTCAATAGCAGCACCTTATCTCCTGCCACTTCTCCAAATGGTAAAGTCTGACTCTCATCAGAAGATCTGCTGCATAGAGATACACTATCTCCACTTATTATCGCAAATTGCAGACCTCTTCAAAGTCTAATAAAATTTGATGACTGCCATTGCCTTCCTCTGAGGCTGAGAAAATATAATTTCAGTAAAGTCACCCACTGGGTTTGCATACCCGAGCAGGGATTCAATCTGAGTCTCCCAGAGTCTTGATTGCAACTCTCAAAGCATTACTCTGGCTCTCATGTCTTCCACTTGAACTGAGAGAGTGTGGTTTGCATAAGGTTATCTAACAAATTTCCATGACAGAGAAGGGATTCGAATTTTGGTCTCTTGAAAGTCCTGCTCTTGAAGTCCTAGTCCAATGTTCAAGCCACTACACTAACATCTCCTGATCAGATTATTGCAGATTGTGTATTAGGTTATATGCTGCAATCCACTCAGAGTCAGACTAGGAAGAGGATTCTGTGGCTGCTAGAAAAGCTCATGGTCAGGATTCTCATTTACAGGGACTCAGTTGGCCATCCACCATAGGAAGCCCATTTACAGTCAGAGAGTCAGAGCACTGATACATCTCATTTAGTACTGGCACCTCCATAGAAATTACATAAAATACATAACAGTATTTCTTCTTGAGACTACAGAAAATGTGGACAAAGAGGGACTTAAGTTGACATTTGGCATTTGGTTCTGAAATCTTGGGAAAATGTGATAATGTGATAAATGTGATAATAGCAATGACGAAAATTACAAATCAAAATATAATGTCATTTCAGTAATTTCACACTACCTTTTAAAAAAAACTAGGTTTTCACAGTTAACAAAGCATCTGAAAAAGGAGACATTTTTTGCACTTCAGCGTTATTTTACTCTTTGTCCTCTGTCTAGCTGGAAGTTGTTGCTTTTTTAAACGTCACTAACATTAGAAGGATGAGATAGGAGGGCTAGAGAAACACAGGCTTTCAGTGCTGGGCTGCAGCAGTGTGCCTGAGCAGCAGGCAACACCATAAAGCTTGAGCTGCGAAAGAAGGGGATTCTGCTCTAGCCAATCCTACTGGAGCTGTGTGGGCCTGCCTACAAGTGAGGTAAATGGGACCAGCATCCAGAATCCCTCACTGTGCTGACAGCAAAATAGTGGTGAAAAGATAAGCCTGTCCCACCAGCTACCCCCCCCCCCAAAGAGAGAGAGAATGAACAAAGATCAATAAGTATGGCCACCAAAACAGAAAAGACTAGAAAAGTGGAAACTGACAAAGTCATCTAGTTTTCTTGGGATGCACAGGTGGTTGTGGAAGATGGAAGAAGTAGGATCCACCAGACGTGCACTATTCGATGCTGCCTATTGGCCAAGAGCCTGGATTATACTTGTTGTTGTCGTTGTTATGTGCCTTCAAGTAATATCTGACATGGCGACCCTAAGGTGAAGCTATTTTGGGGTTTTCTTTTCAAAATTTGTTCAGAGGGGTTTTGGCTTTTGCCTTCCTCTGAGGCTGAGAGAATGTGACTTGCCCAGGATCACCTGGCTGGTATCCATGGCTGAGCATAAATTCAAACCCTGATCTCCCTGTGTCCTAGTCCAGCACTCAAAACACCATACCATGCTGGCTCTAGTGGAATGTAAAGCTCCTTCAGGTGTAACTGCTTCCTTTCACATACCAGTGTTCCCAGCCTGCCGTTCTGCTTCCAGGGTGCCTCCTGTGGACATTTAGTGGTCAGGGGAAGATGGCTGTACTTTAGCAGCTGGCCACAGAAAGAAAATGTCATCCTCCCAGAGCTCCAGAGGACCCCACGAGGAAGCCTGTTTCTCCCTGCAGTCGCTTTCTGGAACACAGGCAACCACTGCCTTTCTGACCCCTGTTCCCACCCCTCCCCAGTGCTAAATGGCTGTGGGAAAGTTGTGGTCCAACAGCAGACAGGTAGCTGGGGGCAGCGGGGTCACTAGAACAGAGGTGCTGAGTACCTCAATCCACAACACTCATAAAGACGCAAGTACCCAGAAGGTAAAATGATGTCTCTGTACACAACGTCACCGACAGGATTCTGGATAATTCTGATTTGGGATCACATTTATGTCCATTTGCTGGATGTAGCACTGAAGTACAATGAAGGGGCACCACCACCAAAGCCTGTTATGGAATAGTCCTGAAGTAGGTATGTGAGTTTAAGTTCAAACTCAGTCCCTCATTACCTGGATTAACTAGCCCAGCCAATATTCTCTGGCATTAAAGTCTCTCTGCAGAATTGTTTTTAGTGGGATTTTTACTTTGTAGTGGGCTGCTCATCATGGACTGATGTACTTTCTGTAAGAGTAGTTCTAAGATGCTTTATAAGAAGTGGTGTATGAACTAGCAAAATAGGATTTTCTTTGATGGAAACCCTATGCCAGGTTCCTGATTGAAGCTCCAGGAAGAAAAGCACTTTGACCAATAAGCTGATGACAGGGGGTGTGCAGCCATGTCTTCTGACATATCTCCCCCCACAAGTGTGTTGGGGGAAATGAAATTCAGTACCCCAGTCCACTTGCTTATTTTCTACCACTGCATTCAATAATCCATAGCCATAGCAAGGATGTTAAGCACTGACAATGAAAGAATGGGTTGTTAAGGTTGCAGACTTAGTCCAAGTAGCCAAACTGACATGGATTTTAAAAGGCAAACCAATTGAAGATTTTCTGAAGGACTGGAAACTATGTATTTTTTTGAGTAATAAGAAATCTAACAATGTAATAATCTGCGATCATGGTTAATAGCAATTAAGTTGAATTTTGTCAGATCTGTAATGGTAGAATAATACATTTTCTATTACTTGGTTTTCTTTGTCATTACAGTTGTGTGGGGGATCTGAGTTCTTTCGTGTTTTAGTTAGTGATTAGTTACGTTGTGCTTATGGTAATAGATTAGTGTTTTAGTAATGTGCTATAGTTTTAGTTTATCTTAACTCAGTTTTAGCTTTAGCTATACATATATGTTGTTTATGTATAGTTATTTTTCCTTTTTTCTGAATGTTGATTATCTTATTGTGAATTAGTCTGTATTCAAATTAATAAATATGATTATTTTTTTTAAATCCATAGCCCCATCGTATGATATTTTCTTGGAAATAAATCCTACTGTGCTCAGTGGGGCTTATTCCTAGGCAAAGGGGTGCAGAATTTCCCTCAGGTGGCAGCCACCCACTGCTTTTTAGCCACTGCAGTTTTGACGGATGAGATGGATGATACTGAACAGGCATGACTGACACCCTTGTGTGCCTTCAAGTCATTTCCAAATCACGCTGAACCTAAGGCAAACCTACTATGAAGTTTTCTGAGCAAGATTTATTCCAAGCAGTTTGCCTTTGTCTTTCTTTGAGGCTAAGAGGGTGTGATTTGCCCAAGGTCACTCACCGGCTTTCCATAGCTGAGCAAGGATTCGACCCTGGTCTCCCAGTGTCTTAGTCCATCACTCTAAACACCATACCATGCTGGCTCTCTGATTCACACCTACTGAACTCAATTTATCTGCTGTAGTTGGTCACTAAAATTAAGACAACACACGTTCTTCTGTGTTGAGTCGATGAATGATTTGCCCACTTGTCCAAAACTGATGGTTTGTTCCACACTGAAATGAATTAAGGAATTGTCTTCATTCTCAGGAGATGCCACTCTCTGCATTTGGCAGGTATAGTCAACAGATCATTGAATCAGAACCAGAAGAGATCTCAAGGGTAATCTGGACCAGCCCTCTCTCACTGCAGTATATCTATTCCTGCAGCATCCCTGATAGGGAGCCATTCAGTCTTTGCTCAGAAACTTGTAACAAAAGAAAGCCCACCAGCATTCAAGACAGTCTATTCCACTTCAAAAAGTCATGTTATCTGGAAGTTCTTTCTTACGTCTAGTCTAAATCCTTTCCCTTGTAATTGGAACAATGACACTGTTAAAGTGCTGATCCCAGTGGGTGATGTTCAGAAATGGGGCCTTAACAAAGAACTCTCTTCTGAGTTTCCTAATTAACACATAATGTCTGTTCAGCAGCCATTTTCAAATGAGAGGGAGAGAGAGAAGAGAGAGAGCGAGTGAGCGCTCCCTTGAGTTGTATGCCAGGCTGTACTGTCTTGCTGTTGGAACATCAGGAGAATTTTCTCTGCTGCAGAGGGAGAAGCACTGAGGAGCATTGAGACCCCTTCCCTACTTATATGAGGGTATTTGACAGGCTGGAAGTGTGCCCATGTTTGTAGGTAGGATGAGACAGGTTCAATCTGTCACATGCTATTCAGCAGCCCCAGCAGCCCATTTAAAATTCAGGTTCCCAAAGAGAACATTCTCTGATGGAGCTGTGTTGGGGACCAGCTGCCCCCTTTTATTTCACTCCATTATAGACGAGGGATGTTCTGGCACATTAAAGATCTGTCAGGAAGAGATGCTAATGGGCTCAAAGAGGTAAGAGACCTTAAATATTGTCTGAAATGGCAATTTGGGAAGTAACAGATAGGTGTTATATTCCATGGATTGACAGACTAAATAGGTGGGCTTTTAATGCACAAAGTAGACTGAAGTTACCATGCTCCATATGCATTGCAGCCAGAATCCTGTTGGTAAACCCCCGTTATGCCAGCCTAAGTACTTGGCTGAGTGTTGCACAAGGAGATATCCATTGCCTCCTTGTATAGCACCTTTGCCCAGGTACACAAGGACTGCTGGGCACAGCTCTGCCCTGATTACTGATTGTCTGCAAGGGTGTGCCATGCACTATCTAGCTGTCCTTGCACACCTGGGTTAGAGGGAGATGCCTTTGGCCCCTAGATCACCTAGGATGGCAGAGATTTAAGATCTACCAGCAGTCTGATAGGATCTTGCCTATATTTCCTAAGGTCATAAAGTAAAATGAATAAAAGACACTAATTGGGCTAAAAGAACCCATCCAACCAATGTCCAGGCCTGCCATCCCGAAATGAACCAATTTGTTTCACTTCCAGCACGCTGCTATGTAATGTGAAGGATGACAGCATTTTGATGCTTTCTTTGAATGCTGAAAGGATGTGAGGGCAATCTGTCTGCAATATCTGTCACCCCATTGATAGCCAGGATTGATTTGGCTTATCTGGCTGGCTAGGCAGGTGTCCCCTTCCTCCCTTACCACTCCATGTGTATCCCTCCTGAAGCCATATGCTCATTGGAAGAGGACGACCATCTCAGATAGAAGGTGCGTACCATTTTTGGGGGCAAGAGTATACGATAGCTGACTGAATGCTGAAATCAGTTCACTACTTACCCACTCAGGATGAAGAATCCTCTTTGAAAGCAGAAGCTGCCCTGGACAGAAAGCACAGAAAAATAGGCCAGGCAGAGGGATCTGCAAATGATGTCAGAAAAGCCAGGGCCATCATAGGAAGGAGTTTCAGATCCCCTCTCCACAATGTGGTGAGCTCTGCTCCTCAATCAGAGAAGGAGGCTGCCCCAGACAGCAGGAACCTCCCATGACTAGGAATGTAAATCCTTGCTTTTCTTATTCTCAGCCTTAAGAACAAAAACCTTTGGCTGGCATTCCCTTTGAGAATTACAAATGTGTAAGCTAGGCTTACGCATTTGTAACTTTTAGGTCTTCATGCTCACAATGGTGGTACCATTGCCATGATTGCAAATGCCCCCGTCACCCATTTTACCAGGCAGCAGCTGCTCCAAGACATTGTGGTTTGTCCTGCTGGCAATCACAGCTCATGGGGTGGTGTGATGTCCCCACCTGGCAACAAATGAAGCTGTAACAAAGAATAGGTACAGGGTCCTACTTCTAATTCTTGCCGCCTCACTCACTAGGGGGAGGGGGAGATGTCACCCACCTGTGCCCCAACAGCCAGAAGAATGAACCACTGTCTCTTGGAGCAGCTGCTGCCTGGTAAAGTAGGTCTGGCCAAGAGACACTACTTAGTGAAGTATACCAATGTAGCATTGCTATTGTTGTGTGCCTTCAAGTTGTTTCTGACTTGTGCTGACCCAAAAGTGAACCTATCACCAGGTTCTCTGGGGCTGAGAGGGTATGACATGCCCAAGGTTCTGCTGGCGTTTCATGGCCAGTGGGCTTTCATGGCCAAGTGGAGAATTGAACCCTGGTCTCCAGGGTCGTAGTCCAATGCTCAAACTACTACATCATGCTTGTTCTCCAACATAGCATGCCAGTCTGCATTTTTCCTCCTCAACTACAATATAGTGAGCTATCTTCTGCTGGTATGTATAAGAGCTCTCACATTTCTGAGAACCCATTTGCACAAATTGCACACATTGGGAATACTACAAGAGTTGCTGTGTGGATTTTTATGAATTCAAAACATTGGGGTGGGTTGTTTATTTGTTTTTCATCCATCTGGCAGTCTTTCTGTGTACTCTCTCTTTCTTTCCCCCTCCTGCTGTGTATGTGTGTGTAAGTGAGTTTGAGCAGTCACACACATGCTTTGCTTTCCTCTTGTCTTGTTCTTGTGCAGGAATTCTCTGAGCTGGTGGTTTCTCAATCAACCATGTTATTTTTATTCAGTTCACTTAAATCCTATCTCTTCCCCCAGACCAGGACTAAAGGTGGCTTCCTTAAACTGATACAATACAGCTAAAACCATACAAAAGATTATCATTAAAATGTAATCCAACTATCCATAACATAAAAACAATTTAAAACAAGCATTAATTAGAATAAAAAGCCATTTTGAAAAAAAAGACAGATAAAAGTAGTACAACCACCTTTTGAAAGCCCTTTCTTTAAGAACAGTTCCCTAAAGCCATCAGAACCAATGCAAGGACAACAAAAAGGTGGCCCATTTAGCCTTCCTAGGAAGCCTTGGGGCAGCCACCAAGAAGGTCCTCAGGCTTCCACCAGATGGTAAAGGGTCTGGAAGCCATGCCCTATGAGGAGTGGCTTAGGGAGCTGGGTATGTTTAGTCTGCAGAAGAGAAGGTTAAAAGGGGACATGATAGCCATGTTTAAATATTTGAAGAGATGTCATGTTGAGGAGGAAGTGGGCTTGTTTTCCACTGCTCCAGAAACTAGGACAGGGAGCAATGGATCCAAACTGCAGGAAAGGAGATTCCACTGAACCTCAGGAAGAACTTCCTGATGGTCAGAGCTGTTTGGCAGTGGAATATGCTGACTCTGAGTGTGGTGGAGTCTCCTTCTTTGGAGGTTTTTAACAGAGGCTGGTTGGCCATCTGTTGGAAGTGCTTTGATGTGTGTTCCTGCATGGCGCAGGGTTGGACTGGATGGCCCCTGTGGTCTCTTCTAACTCTATGATTCTATGAAGATGCACCTATGAAGGTGATGGGACTGAGAGAAGGGCCTCTCCCAAACAGCTGAGGGCTTGGGCAGAATCATATGGGAGTAAAAAGTCCATTAGCTAGCCTTATATAGGGCTGTTAAGGTCAGAATAGCACTTTGAATTATGCTTCACAACAGAATGGCAAGCAGAAGAACTTTTGTATCAAGGGAGTCGCATGCTCCTTGTCACCAGCTTTAGTGAACAGGTACCTATAACTGTCTGGGACAACTTCAGTTTCTGAAATCTCTTCAAAGGCATCTCCACATACGATATTTTAACAGTATTCTAAATGGGATCTAGCTAAGGCATGTTTCACTGTGGCGCAATCTGATATCATCACGAATGGGCACAACTGGACATTGCACTCTGCTGACCATTGCAGAAACCTGGTCATTCAGCCCCAGAGGTGCATCCAGGAGTGCCCTCAACCTGTGAGCCTGCCTCTTCAGATAAAGTGTGATTCCATCTAATACAGGCTGAATCCCTATTCCCTGACCTGCCTTTCATCTGACTGGGAGTATCTCTTTCTTGTTTGGATTAAGCTTAAGTTTAATTTCCTATGGAATCCTGGGGTTTGCAGTTTAGGGAGGGGCATTTAGAATTCTCAGCCGGAGAGCTCTTTGGCCTCCCTAAACTACAAACCCCAGAATTCCACAGGATGTTGAAAGTGGAATAACAGCACTACAACAGCGTAGTGCAGAAATGGCCTCATTGTTTCTGTTCTGATTGTCCTTTTTTCCCCAGGGTTACTAACAGATGTCTTCCTCATCACCTGCTAAGATGTCTTTTCCATTGGAAGTACCAAAGGGTTGAACCCGGGGTCCTCTGCTCACAGGCTATGTGCTCTGTCACTGAGCTGTGGCCTCTCTCTTTCATTATCAGCCAAAACCACACAGTCATTTTTGAGACTTAGTATACTTTATACTTTATTAAAATTTTAACATAACCTAACAACAAAAACTTAAAAAATCAAAGTACAACATCCAGTAACAAACACACATACATAACAAAAAGAAAACAACTAAGCAACATTAAAGACTTTTTAAAAAGATGTTTTCTGGATTTCTCAATGCAGACTCCATCTCAGCTATATTTAAAAAAAAAATCTCTAATTACAAATATCAATCCAACACTTCCACTGCTAACCTTCCTAAAATATTAATTGCTGAATCCTAAAGTCAACATATTGTACTCTTTTTCTTAGGGCAAAACACATATTAATAGGTCCCAATCTTTCACAAAAGTCTTCACTGTTTTTTTTTTCTTAGCAATATTGTTAATTTGTCCATTTTAACTAAGTCCAATAGCTGAACTAGCCAAGACTCTTTTGATGGACCCTCCATATTCTTCCATTTCTTAGCATGTAACTGTCATGCTGCTGTTGCCATATATTGCACTATCTTGCCATAGTTCATCTTCATTGGTCTTCTACTCATCCCAACAGATCCAGTTCTGGAACACTAACTTTCAAAATTTTTGACAAGGTGTATTTGATTCCAGAATTGTGGTAAAAAAATTCCCACTTGTGGCTCACATTTCCAGCATTTATTAGATTCATCTTTGTGCATTTTGGCCAACTTTTCTGGTGTCAAATACCAGGAATACACCATCTTATAAAAGTTCTCTTTAGGATCACACCATAATGTAAATTTGATTCCCCCTGACCATTCTCTGCCATTGTTCCTACAATATATTATGCCCAACATTTTGCGCCCATTTCACTACGCAACCTTTCATCATCTCTTCCTCCATTTATAATTTTAACAAAAGCTTACCGAATCAAATGTTCACCATCTGAGCACAACTGTTTAAAACCACCACAGTCATTGATGCAGTACAGCATTTTCTTATTTTGGCAGAGATCTCAGGATGTCAGGAGCGCCACTGCCAACAGATGATATCCAGGGGGCATGCTTTAATTATGAGTCACACCTGCTCATGTCTTCCCTCTACCTGTGTGTTAAACAAACATAAGCTGTCAGCACATGAGACCAGTAAAACAACCAGTTTGTTAACGCATAAACAGTTGTTCTAGAGGAACCCACTTCCAAAACAGTTTGGCTAGTGATTAATCACGCTCCAGAAAGGCTTCCTTGACTGAGAGCTTAATTGGCATAAAGGATCCAAACATATTTTGTGCTTGTCAGTCAGTTTCATATCTGATTTTCCCCTTGGGTAAATTATATTTCATTTCTTTAGAAAATTAGATATCCTACTTGTTGTTGTTTTTTTCTATTGAGAGAATCTCAGGAGGTATCTGTGACAATACTTAGAAAAGCAATCAAGTTCCAGTAATAACTGGAACAGCAAAGAACAACCAAACAGTGCAAAACAGCAAGCACAAACAAACATCAAAGCAGCTAATTAAATGATGCAGCAGGCATATATATTATGAAGAGAAAGCAAGGCATTCAGTTATTTATGCTGAAGGCAGGATAAAATAATGTAATTTTTATTTGATGTCCGATTAGAATCAGAAAAGAAATCCACTGGCCTTCTTGAACCAAAGGATTTCAGGACTGGGAGCCACAGTGAAGAAGACCCTGTCTGACATCCACAACCAACCAAAGTTTCTTTTTTGAAATGTGTATGTGTGTGTATGAACTTTCAAGTTGCTTGTTGACTTATGGCTATCCCATGAATTTCACAGCATTTTCTTAGGCAAGGAATATTCAGAGATGGTTTTGCCAGTTCCCTTCTCTGAAATATAGCCTATAGCACGTGGGATTCATTGGTGGTCTCCCATCCAAATACTAACCTGGTGTTTGTTGTTGGTCTCCCATCCAAGTACTAACCAATGCTGAATGTGCTTGGTTTCCAAGTTCAGACAGCATCTGGTTCCTTTAAGATATTCAGGCCCCTTTTTGGAATATCCCTCCCAGCCCCCTTCCAGAATCCAGACTGGGAAGCATCTGGCTGTGTTTCTGCAGCTGGATGCACTAAGAAGCAGGCATTCTCTTGGACCTCCCCAAGTGCTTCAGAGCTCCAAGAGGTTTCTGTGATATTTGTGCCTCCAGCTGCAGAAACAGCTGGCTGCTACCTGGTCCCCTGATCTCTCCCCAACCCACCAGCCACTGAATGGCTACAGAGGGTATCCAAGCAGCAGAGGAGAGGAAGAGGGAGAGGAGCTACACACTTGACAGCACTTTATGCTGCGCAAAGTTAGGATCTCAGCCAATGTATGCTAACCATCTCTCAGGATATTTCTGCTCTAGCCTGTTATAGCGCTATGATTCCACTTTCAACATCCTATGGAATCCTGGGGTTTGCAGTTTCAGGAGAGGCTGGCTGGAGGGGCTGGCCCCTCCCAAAACTGCAAACCCCAGGATTCCATAGGATGTTGAAAGTGGAATCGTAGCACTATAACAGGCTAGTGCGGAAATGGCCTTATAATACTAGACTTATATACTGCAACAGAAGTGTTTCTTTGTTGGGGCTGCAAAGATCACCTTGCTGTCGCATGTGTTGCCTACCCAGCCTACATACCTGCTGTGAAATAAATACTCATACTATTCTTTACAGATGGCTGATTACATTATTTTTGTTCTTCCTCCTTCATTAAGGCTTTCCTTTTTTTGAGTGCAAGAAAAATAAGATGTGACTCACTACCAATCAAAATTAGATTATTTTGAATCTTGAAAAAAAAAGTCACCTTGAACAGATCTAAAGGCAAAGTTATCCAGTCCTGCATACATCCTTCTTCTGCCTTCAAGCCTTGCTCAAAACATTTTTGCTCCTTGAGTCAATGTACAAAATAGAGCCCCATCCAATGTGTTCATCCCATGTACCAATGCAAAATGGACTAATATTTTAATCCTAATGCTACACTTAATCATGCTCAGCAACCTAACTGTGCCACTAATCTACATCACTGTGATTGGGCCTGTGATTGGGACCTCTGTGGCTGATCTTTTTGCTCAGGTAAGGTCATATGGAGTACACTGGGAGGGGCAATGGTGCAGTCTGGGGGGGCCATGGCATCCCACCCTTGGTGACAGGCAATCCCTAGACACCAGCTTCCAGAACCTCAACTGGTGCCTGTCTTGGACCATGTTACCTGTCTCTGGCCTCTTTGCTGTATCTATAACTTGATCTGTGGAGCAGAGAAAGCTGCCCTATATGAGGTCAAGTTATCTGTCCTTCTAAACCAGCACATTCGGCTGCCAATCCTTCTGGGTTGCTAACAGAAACAGGTCTTTCTCACAACCTCCTACCTGATCTGCTTTTAAGGACAGGAGCTGGGACCTTTAAGACAGAGATGGAGGCCCTTTCCACACGGGGTAAAAAAAAACGGCTTGGGGCGACCTCATCCGGAGGTCATCCACACCGTGGGGCGCGCTAGAGCGGTTTGAAAAGTTGGAGGTTCCACACCTCAAACCGCCCTAGTGCGGCCGCAAGGGGTGGCGCGGCGCGTTTTTTAAAAACCACATTTTATGTGGTTTTTAAAAAACGCGAGCGCGCTAACCCGTTGCAGCGCCCCGTTTGAAACTGCAGAGCTGCCTGGGAGCGGGCTTCCGGCTGGCACGCTGCCCTGATTGGCGGAGTGCCACCAGAAGTCGCCGGCCGCCATTTTGGGCGCCGCCGAACGCCGCCGAAATTCGCCAGCGTGTGGAGCAGCGAATGCGCGCTCCCCGCAGGGACGGAGCAACCCGTTTTCAGGTAAGATCCGTCCCTGCGTGCGCTGCCCCGTTTCCCCGTCCCCCGTGTGGAAGGGGCCGGAGAACCTCAGGCCCAGGTCTGAATCCATCCCTCTTGACATCCTAATCTAAATCATGAATCCAGCTCTCCTGGGGTCCTAATCCATTTTCCCATACTGTCCCGCTCTCCTCGCCTTATTTTACAAATGTGGAATACTTTTACTAAGACTCAGGCATTGTCAATGAGAGCTTTAAGATAAAACATGCCAGGGGTTAGCCTGCTCCCGCTTTTTTGGCCTTTGATCACACCTGCACCTCAAGAATGTATCACTTCAGCCCTTGGGATGAAAGGGGTTAATGTTTTTATCCTACATGCAAAGCAGGTATTCTACTACTGAACTATATACTCCACCATCAGAGTAGCTGCTCTACACAAGGGGCAGGCAACTGTGGGAGGCCAAAGGGCACATTTTCTCCCCAAAGGCCTTGGAGGGTCACACATGTAACCATATCTCCTGAGGGAAAAAAACCTTTAAAAATGTGACGCCCATCTGTCCCCAATCATTTTTTGCCTTATTTTTAGCTCCCTAGAGCATTTTAGGTCCGGGAGAAGTCCTTTTTAGCAACAAGAAGTTACTGGAAGTCACTTCCTGTTTTAGAAAAAGGCTTTAAATGGCTGGGACAAGGGACTGACATGTGGCAAGTGTCCTAGGATGATATTTTGGCCTGTGGGTCACACTTTGCCCATCACTGCTCTAGACAATGGTATTCACCTCTGGGCTTTCAGACTGATGAGCACAGCAACAGGAAGCTGCCTTATACTGAGTCAGACTGTTGGTCCACCTAGCCCAGCATTATCAGCCATGGCTCACCAAGGCTTCAAAAAGGATTCTTTCACAGCCCTACCTGGAAATCCCTGATCTTCCCCAGGAATCCAAGTACTAACTAAGCCTGACCCAAACTAGACACAACCGTAAGGCCTCAGGGTGGCATGGTGGTACTCCCTTTTATGCTGAAACCTAACTGTTAGGACCTGATTACTATTGGCCTTGACACTGATTAGAAAATTGCTGCCCCAAACGGGTCACCCTAATACCTAGAATATTTCATAAGTAAACCATGATTCCACTTAGAAATCTGCCTCAAAGATGCTAGCATATTCACCACAAAGCCTGGGCAACTTTCAGGAATAATACCCAAACCAAGCCCAAACCAGATTCTCTAAAATTGGTGGTGGCTTTGGCTGGTGCGCCAAGGGAAGGATATATGTAAGAGCGCCACCTGGTGAAGTCTGTAACAGCAGCAACAACTTTTCCGGTGAGACTCCAGAACAAATGGAATCATCTTGCATCTCCCTTGCTTTCCACATCAATACAAAGTTAAAGTGTGTGCTCTCATTGCTGTTTTTGGCTTATCAACAATGCACTGAGGCCTGTCTTCAGATTCAGTCTCAGTCCCTGTGTGATTCCTCCTGCACCCCCACTCCACCACTTTCCCACTGGAATTCTGAATTCCAGAAGATGGAGATCATTGGCATTCAAAGGCTGTAAGGGAGCAGCCAGATGCAGCCTACAGAGTTGCTCTAAAGCAGTGGTTCTCAACCTGTGGGTCCCCAGATGTTCGTGGACTTCAGCTCCCAGAAGCCCCAGCCACTATGGTCAATGCTCAGGGCTTCTGGGAGCTGAAGTCCACAAACATCTGGGGACCCACAGGTTGAGAACCACTGCTCTAAAGGGAGAAGAAAAGATGAAGGAGGTTTCTTCTTTTCAGTCTGATGGCAACAGCACATTAAACCAGGAAGGCATGGAGACTGAAGGAGGGCTGCCACTTTCTTCCCAGTTGCTGGGTTGCTTTTGGAACAACATTGTATAAATCCATCAGTCAACACAGGGAGGACCATTGCTTGATTCATGGACAGGCTGAGTAAACTACAGGGTAGGTCCTTAGATTACATGGAGCCCCTAAACACCACCCTTCAATAATCAAAACAAACCTCTCCCCAGATGTCCTATTTACAGTGCAGTCTGGCCCATGTCCAGAATTTCCCACTACTCAGCTTCATCAAGGAACTAGGTTCCGGTACGAAGGGGGAACAGAACCATTCCCTCCAACTCCTTCTTGCGATCCTAACCAGAGCTGGGGAAAGTCACTTTAACTACAACTCCTACAGTCCTCCTTACCCAGCATGACTACTGGCTGTGCTGGCTGAAGGATTCTGGGAGTTGTAGTCCAAGAGAGAACTTCACTAATCACGTCTCCCCTTACTCTCTTTGTGCTTTCTTTCTGTGTCATTATTAAAATAAAATAAATACTATTTTATTAATATTTATTTATTAATATTAAAATAAAATAAAAATTACTCAAGCTAAAAAAAAACCTTTGGGGACAACATTGTAATCTTTCCACAAAGGAGACTTGCTCTGGCTGCTTAGCTGTTTTGTTTGTCCATTTGCAGTAAAGCATTTTTTTAAGGTGCAATAACCATGAATTGTTCCTGTGCCTATTTGAGTGAGAAGATGTAATTCTCCACCCTTCCCAGTAATCAGCAGAGAAGAGTTAACTGGGAATCATGCTAGGACCATGCTTGATAATGCATTATCTTGAACTGGCAAGAGGTTAACTATCTTATTTGGTTGGTTTATTGATTCTTGGGTGATAGTTAACTGTTGAACTGGACATCTCTACAACCAGAGAAGTGGAGGTGCAGAAGATCTTCAAAGGCATGAAGAGCAATTCAGAATGAAAATCTTTCTCCACATCTCTAAAACCCTGGTTTTAGATGTCAGGTGGGAAGGAACACAGATTGGGAAAGTTACTTTTTGGATTACAGTTTCCAGAACTGTCCCCATACTGGCTGATGGATTCTGAGAGTTGTAGTACATGCTTTTAAGGATGGAAGAGGAAGAGGAATGGAGGATTAAGATAAACAAACCTTGAAAATTAGAGATTTGTCTTCTCCAGTGTTGAAACTAGTAGGAAGAGACAAGCACAAAACCCCAGAAAAGACTTTTTTCCTATATATTGTACTCCAAAACATGGAATGCTTTTTTTAAAAAAAAAATCACATTTTTTCTTTCCACTTAACATTTCATTGCCAAAAAAGAAATGCAAAAGAAAGAGAAGGCACAACATAGCTTGGTGCCCCATATCTAAAAACCACATAGAAAACAGCACATGTGAAAAGGATCTGGGTCTTAGTAGACCACATGCTAATCACGATTCAACAGTGTGATGTTGCAGCTAAAAAAGCCAATGCAATTCTGGGCAGCACCAACAGGGGTATAAGTGTCTAGATTAAGGGAAACAGTAGTGCCGCTTTCTTCTGCTTTGATCAGACCTCATCTAAAATACTATGTCCATTTCTGGGCACCTCAGTTCAAGAAGGATATTGACAAGCTGGAACTTATGCAGACAAAAACGACCAAAATGATCAAAGTTCTGGAAGCCAAGCCTGCTGAGGAATGATTCAGGCAGCTGGGTATGTTTAGCTTGGAGAAGGGAAAACTGAAAGGTAACATTATGGCCATCTTTAAATAGCCGAAGGGATGTCATGCAGAACATGGAGCAAGCTTGTTTATTGATGCTCCAGGGACTTAAAAAAAAACAAACTATAAGAGCTGTTTGACTGTGGAATAGATTGCCTCAAGGTGAGGGACTCTCTATCTCTGGAGGTCTTTAAAAAGAGGTTGGTTCAGGATCTTTCAGAGATGCTTTAGTTGTGTTTTCCTGCATAGCAGAGAATGGCTCTTGTGATCCCTTCCAGTTCTAAGAGTCTATGATTCTATGCCTTGATTGGGCTCTCTTCTGCCAGGCAGACAACATGCAGCAGGTCCAGTGACCTCAGGTCTGGAGATGGGACACTGAAGGATGAGATATACTGAGTGGAGTGCATCTGATCATGTCTCACACAGACTTTCCTTAAACCTTTTGTTCAGTCCCAGATATACGAGCATAAGTGGTCCTTAGCCAGCATCCTTGCTTCCCCCAACAGTCAAAGAAACACAAAAGTTAGCTCTCCCTACTGTTGGTCCCCAGCATTTAAAGCAGAGGGTGGAGAGACAGGAGGCCTACAGAGTGGCAAGGGGCAGCACTTTCCTTTGCTCCCCAAAGGGCTTTTAACAAACCAGCAGTGGGCTTCTTGGTAGCTGCTTGCAGGCTGTGGAATTCCCTCCCATGGGAGGCTAGACTGGCCCCTTCACTGCCCTCCTTTGGCCAGTATGTAACAACCTTTTGAGAGCCAGCATGCTATGGAGGTTTGAGTGCTGGGCTACAGCCCTAAAGACCAGGGTTCGATCCCCCAGCCAGCCACAGAAACCCACAAGGTGACCTTGGGCAATGTCACACACTTTCAGCCCCAGAAAAGCCTGTGACCGGTTCACTTTAGGGTCACTGTAAGTCAGAAATGACTTGAAGACACACAACAACAACAGCAACAACAACAATATTTTTATTCAAACGAGCATGTCATGATTAACAGATCATGCCAAAAGGAATTTAATAGGGGGGTGCACTACATTTTCATCTGTATTGTTATGTCTTTTAAATGATTTTATCTATTTTAAATTGTAGATATATTTAAATTATGTATGAAATTAAATCTAACTTAATCATTTCCTACCTTTTCTATCACTAGGTTTTTAATTGTATCTTGTTTTAACCTTGATGTAGAATCACTTGATAGAAGAATTTTATATATTTATTTATTTATTTATTTAACAAATAGACAAAGAAGCAAACAATAAGCCTCTGATATCACTTTGAGAGGGTGCAGGCTACAAGAGGTCATAGATGAATTGCCTGCCCCTGATTTAGGGATACACAGACTCTGAACAGACTCTCTACCTATTATGGGAAAAGGCTGCTGATAGCCCTATTCTCCATGAATTTGTTTCACTCCCTTCAGTGTCATCTGATCAGGGCACCCAATATCCTGCAAGGACCAAGCACTGTATTCTTTCCCCTGTCAGGCCCACTAGTAAATGGGATAGTTAGCAAAGCCCATGCAGCTGGTACTACACTAGCAGTACATTATCCTACACCTCTCCTCAACTTCCAGAATGAATTGCACATAAGCAGCCAGGTAACTTCATACCACTGTCATGTGGGGAGGGGGATCTGCTGTTACTTCTGACTTAGTGCTAAGATCTACATCCTCAAGTCCTAGAAGCTGCTGCCTGGATGTACCTCTCTATTCTGCTTGCTTTTGAGGCAGGTTAGTTTTTTGGCTGCAGTTCCCAGAATCCCCCTAGTCACATGGCCACTGGCCTTGTTGACTTGGTGTTTTGGCTCCAGAAAAGTAACATTTCCAAATTGTGCCTCAAATCTTTTTCATTTCAGCTGGCTTCCAGTTGACCTCCTGGGATAGTTCAAATTGCCAGTCATTACATATTAATCCCTGCAGAGCTTGGGATCAGGTTTTTCTGCAAGTAGCTATCTGGAAACCTTACCATTCACTGGGTCCAGTATCTGAAGCCAGAATCAACTGGTGACTTTCACGTCACTGTAGCACAGAATCCACCCCAAGCTGTATCCCTAACTTACACGTAGTGAGCCAAGGGGCTGAACTCTGTTCTCAAACTCAGTTCAGCACCGTGGACAGCTCATTCAAAGATGACGTCATCCACACATTGCGTCTTGTTTTATCCGATTTTTATCTTGTTGTTTTTATCATTTTTGTGTTTTTCAGCTGGAAACTACCTCTGAGGGCTGAAAGGTGAGTTACAAATGTATGAAAAGGATAATAAATAGTCAGTTGCCAGTTGCCATTTCACTTGGTTGCTTTGTACAGCACCTGACACTGTGACAAAAGCAATAAATAAATTATCACAGGGGATGGTAATGAAGCCACAAAATGTGCAAAGAATAGACAAGTTGTTGGATAACAACTCCCATCACATCTCATCACTAGCTATGCTGAGGATTATGGGAATTGCAGACTATTGGTATCTGGGTAGCCTCACATTTTCCACTCCTGGCATGTACCAATGATGGTTGGACTCAGCATGAGAGCTAAATGGAACATCAGAGAAACATGAGTTAGGGAGGGGTGGAACTTTCCCCTGGTGGGCAAGACCACCAAAACATAGATGGGACAAAAAAAAACACCCCAACATATTTTAGTTTAAAGCTCTTTGTATCTAAGCCTTAGGAGAGGCTTTTTGACTACCCTGAATGGGGAAAAATTTGCTACAAAACCTAAGAAGTTACTAATGACGGTATTATGGATCTTACCCACCTGGGGCAGCCTAGAAGGCCAGACTGAAATCCCAGGAAGTTCCCAGCTCCTGGTGGCTGACAAACCTGGTCAAGCCCACTGACCAGTGGGGTACCATAGGGTTCTGTCCTGGGCCCAGTGCTGTACAACATCCTTACCAGTGATCTGGATGAGTGAATAGAGGGCATTGTCATCAAATTTACAGATGACACCAAATGAGGTGTAGCTGTCCTCCACAGAGGACAAGATCAGAATTCAAAAGGATCTTAGCAGATTGGGCCAAAACTAACAAAATAAATTTCAACAGGGAGAAATGTAAGGTTCACTTGGGCAGAAAAAAAAATGAAATGCACAGATATAAGATGGGTGACACCTGGCTTGACCACAATACAACCAAAATGGTGGAAGGCCTGGAAACCATGCCCTATGAGGAGAGGCTTAGAGAGTTTGGTATCTTTAGCCTGGAGAAGAGAAGGTTAAGAGGTGACATGATAGCTATGATTAAATATTTGAAAGGAGGACATATGGAGGATATAGCAAGCCTGTTTTCTGCTACTCTAGAGAATAGGACACAGAGAAATGGCTTCAAACTTCAAGAAAAAAGATTCCATTTAAACACTGGGAAGAACTTCCTGATTGTAAGAGCAGTTTGACAGCGAAATATGCTGCCTCAGAGTGTGATGGAGTCTCTTTCTTTGGAAGTTTGGAGGCCATCTGTCAGGAATGCTTTGATGGTATATTCCTTCATGGCAGAGGGTTGGACTTCATGGCCCATGTGGGCTCTTCCAACTCTATGATTCTATGATTCTACAGTCCTCCCCCCACATTTATGGGTCTGACCTTCACAAATTTGATTATCTGTGAGGTTCCCACCCATTCCTCCCCTGTCATTCCCCTGCCTTTTGCCCAGCCACATGTGCCTTCCTTCCACACACCTGAGCAAGAGGTAAATGAATGGGAGGAACACGCACACACACTTTCTCCAGGTGCAGGGCTGCCCCTCGCATTCACTTGCCTTTTGCCTGGGGGCCTGGAAGGAAGGCAGTGTGCCTAGGCAAAATGCAAGCAAATGGGGTAGAAGACACGTGTGTACCTTCTCTGGGCATGGGGCTGTCCCTCCCATTCTCTTGCCTTTTGTCTGGGCACCTGGAAGGAAGGCAGTGAGCTTGGGCAAAACACAAGTGAATGGGGGGTGCCCTGGAAAGGAATGAAAGGAGGAGCACTCATTCAGTAAGGAGGGAAATTATTCATAGTTTTTCCATTTTCATGAGGGTTCTGCAGAAGTCAAGAATATATTTTTTGAAGCAGAGATTAAAGATTCTTTAAACCACACACAATTTTTTAGAAAAATCCTATAGTAACAGAATCCTCGTAGGAGTTGGAAAGAACCTTGGAGATCACCCAGGTCACACTCTGCTCATTGCAAGGAGTGTAGTGCAATAACGACTACAACACTTTTTGTAAGCTGCCCTAAGAACTTTGATATAGGGAGAGGTATAAACATTTTAATAACAGTGACAACAACAATAACTATAGACACAGTGCTCCAGCTTCTCTTTAAGTCGCTTCACCAGCCCACTACCTCCAGAGGCAGTCTTTCATTTCATCATCGCATCTGAAGTTCTGTTAAAATATAAAGTTTGTTGTTGTTGCTGCTGCTGCTGCTGCTGTGTGCCTTCAAGTTGCTTCTGACTTATGGCCACCCTAAGGCAAACCTATCATGGGGTTTCCTGGAGCTGAGAGTGTGTGATGCACCCAAAATCACCCAGTGGATTTTCACGGCTGAGAGAGGAATCAAACCCTGGTCTCCTGGGCCGTAGTCCAGTGCTCAAACCACTACACCATGTTGGCTCTCGTAAAATATAAACAAGCTAATCTTTAAAGTGCTGTTAGATTCCTTCCCTCTGCCTTTTTTCCCCACAGACTGATGTGGCTATTTCTTTGAAAGCTGTCATACAGCGATTATTGTCTGGAAGTTTCTTAGCTGATAGCTCTTTCCTTGGAATGTGTAACCGTCTCTTGCAATTTGTAACATTTCTGCTGCACTGTACAGGATTCCCTCTTCAGCCATCATACAGCAGCAATGACATTTATGAGCAAACATCAAAATGCTGACTCTTGCGCATAGCAGCAGAGGTGTGCAACTGGCTAGCTGGCCAGCCAGAGGTAGGATTTCCATGCGGCTGCCATGTGCATCATTACTTGGGAGCGAGAGCCACTGGAATCAGCTGGAAGCCAGAAACAGAGAAGCCTGCTTTCTACCATACCAGATATACCTATCCTCATACCAGATTACCAGATTATCTGTGTTCTACCATACCAGATATAACCAATATATTCCATTCCAGTTGGCAGAGAAGGCTCTTTCCCTGATCTTTTTATTCTTATTTAGAAGTAGCAGTGCCAGAGACTGAACCTGGGGGGCCTTTTCATCAAAAGCAATTGCTCATAGCATTCATTTTTCTTCTTACTCTGCATAGAGGAAGCTAGGGATTCCAAAGGCTGGAGACTCTGATCTGCATTTTAAGATAAGCGTTGAAGGACTGATCAAGAGTGCTGAATATTACTCCCCTTTTGAGCTTTGCACCTTGGGAACTCTTTTCAAGTGCAGACTAAAACTAAGAGCAGAGTCACCAGCCCACTGACATAAAAGCCTTCCAGCCAGCACTGATTCTGCCTAAAATGGCTTCAAGAGGAACAACTCCTCCTCAAGAACAACATTTACTGCGTAGACCTTGAGGACAGATGAGTGGGCCAACCCTTTTAACCGTTCAAAACCCACAGCTTAATGTATAATCCCTCCTCTCAATCTCTATCCGATATTCCTTCCCCTGCTCGTCCAGCTTCCAAAACGTGGGGCGTGAGAAGCCACATCGTGCACCCACTGGCTTCTTGCCCAATTCCTTAGGTGGGCAGCCAGCTGTTGACCTCCTGGCACTTCTTAGGGCAAACCCAAGGCAAACATATCACAAGGTTTTCTTGGCCAGATTTGCTCAGCATGGGTTTGCCATTCCCTTCCCCTGAGAGAGTGTGACTCGCCCAAGTGGGTTTTCAAACCCTGGTCTTCTAGAGTTCCAGTCCCGCACACTGGCTCTCTCTGTCTATACAGCTGCCTAGATTTCTGTCTGATCCCCTGCTCAGACTTTTGGGAAGTTACTTTGGATGTCTACAGCTTCCCACCCACATCAGTCTGGATGCTGGGAGTTGTAGTCCACAGAAGTATCTTTCCTAAACCCTGCTCTTTCCACTCCTTACCTACCTAGCTGCCAAACGCCATCCTTTCGTGCTTTGCAAAAACTCCTCTTTTTTCCCTCCCCTCCCTCTTCTTAGCCACGCCAGAGGAAGGGAGGGAGGTGCGCCTCTCCCCCACGTCCCCCCCCCGCGCTCTCTCCAGGGAGAGTTATTAATCCAGTAATTAAACATTTATTGGTGGCGGCACCTGCTTTCTGCCCGCCTGCCCCCTCCCCAGGGGAGCGACCAGCCCGGCCCGGCCCGGCCCCGGGGAGGGGGAGGGACCGAGCGGGCGAGCGGGAGCGCTGGGCGCGGAGGCGCAGAGGCGCGCTGCGGCGACAGGCGGCGGCTGGGCGCTCCTCGGTGCCCGCGCGGCGCCTCCTCCCGCGGATGCCAGCACCGGCGGCGGCGGCGGCGGGGCGGCCAGGATGCTGCGCTACCTGCTCAAGACGCTGCTGCAGATGAACCTCTTCGCCGACTCGCTGGCGGCCGGCGACGCCCTCGCCAACTCCTCGGAGCTGCTGCTCAGCCTCAACTCCTCGGGCTCCCTGGCCGCCGCGCTCAGCCCCGGCTTCCTCGACCTGGGCAACCTGACCGGCGTCAACGGTGAGGGCGACGCGGCCGAGCCGGGGAGGGGGCCGACCCGTGTCCGTCTCCAGCCCCGGCGGGGAGGCGGGCGGGCGGGCGGGCCGGAGTACGGATCGGGGAGGGGGGTCCTTTCCTCTATCGTCCTTTCGTAAGCAACATGCTGGCACCGGTCCTGGTTTTCCCTCGCCTGATGCAGGGCGCTCTGTACATGCTCGCGGGCACGCTTGCTCTTCGCCCCTATTTTGTGTCTGGCGGCTCTGGGAAGCGGCTCAGTGACTTTAGATTTACGATACACAGCCTCCTAACACCTAATAAATCCTATTGGGTTCCCATTGGACAAGATTATATTGGAAAAGCGCGAGGAAGGGTCGGAGTGCGTCCAGGGAGGGGGAAGAGAGGGGACTTCCTAATTTGTGCTTGGCTAGGAAACGAGAGAGACTCTCACAGTTGCCACCGAATTAAAGTACGGAGGCGAAGCGAAGGCAGCTCGGTGAATTACTGGCCATTTCTTCACTAGACTGTTATAGTGCTATGATTCCACTTTCAACATCCTATGGAATCCTGGAGTTTGGGCCCCTCCCGAAACTGCAAATCCCAGGATTCCATAGGATGTTGAAAGAGGAATCATAGCCCTGTAACAGTCTAGTGGGGAAACGGCCACTGCCCATTCACACGTGCAGATGGGTCGGGAGCGTCATAGGAGCGTGCATCTCTTGGATGTGCATCTCCACGGAATCCAGAGTTCGCTCATCTGCCTCTGGCCCAGAACTCGCTTCAGCGGGAAACAGCCATCCCTTGTGAGGTGGGTTTTGTGCCAACACACGTGTCCACTCCAGGGCAGGAGTAGGGGTATAGGTCTTTCAGGCTTATTGATCGTAACTCCGCGGCTCTTCCGGATACCACCAGGCTTGGTATATTTCTCCTGGAAGTCCCTGAGTTGGAGCCTTTTCGCGGGCGGATCCGGTGCCCGTTTATACGGTAGCCGAGAAAGAAGTTCGCGGGTCCCCTCCATTTAGGCGCACCCGCGATTGCAGTCGACAGGCCCTTGAACGCTGTAACTTACCTTCGAGTAAGCATGCAAAAGGCCCCGCTGCAGCCCAGGTGTACGCCTTCGTAAAATCGCAGTTCCTCCTATGTACATTTAAGCAACAGTCACTTCCTAAATTCAGTACGGCGTAAATGGCCGCTTCTGGTCGCAGCCTTGTTGGCTTCCCGGTACGATCTACTCAGGTTAACCTGCCGCCGAAGAAAGAGGCTGAAAACGGCATCTTCCGAAGCCTGGCTCCCAGGCCGGTCGTGCCTGCGAGCGAGTGCAGAGGGCCGCTCCCTGGCCGCCAGGGCTCCGCGGGCTGCCCTCGACCGTCCTCCGAAATCAGAGCGCTTTCTCGCGGAGCTGAGCGCTGGGATGCCTTTTCTCAGAAGTGAATGAACCTGAACGTGGGATGGGAGGGAGCAGGGGCAGATTCCCCCTGACCTGGTGCCCTCCAAATGTGCTGCGTTATGGGATGGACTCTCCCTTCTTGAAGGTCTTTACAGAGAGGTTGGAGGGCCATCTCTCAGGGTTGTTTTACTTTTGGATCCCTGTATAGTGTGTGTGTGGGGTTGACTAAGTGCCCTTTGGAGTGCCTTCTAGCGTTATGTTTCCATGCTGAATGAAGGATGATGGGAATTGTAGGGCCCCAAAGCTGGCCAAGGTAGGCTAGAGAGGAAGGCTTCTTCGAGCAACATTTCAGCTGGTACTGGGCTGGACAAGGACTATTAAGTTTTCAAGAAAAGTCCTTGGAGTGCTACTGTTTTAAACACACTTTAATCTAAACTAGTCCCTAGTAATGTAGACCCATTGTATCCATTGGTTTTACCTGTGTGTTGATTCACCATTCAGCAATTGAGTCAATAAGTCTGTGCTGGTTAGGACCAACTAACAGGACACCAGCCTCTATTTGTTTACGTGGGTGCACATATTCCCCCCCCCACACACACACACACATTTTATACTGTCAGTCTGTGTCTCTCCTAGTTCTGTCTGTACCCATGATTTCTTGAATTTCCCCACTGTGGCGTTGCAGGGCCAGCTCACCCACAACAGAGAAGCTTTTACAATGGGACATTAACAGAACAGAGAACTGCAGTCACTTGAGCCTTTCCTTCTGACCACAAGCCTATCAGAATAACTCATGTGTCTGCTCTGGGTAGCCTTCACATCTTATAAAGTGTGCAGAACTCTATGCTTCAGACCTGGAGTGCTATTGGTTTAAACACACTTTAACCTAAATCAGTCCTTAGTAGCAGAGTCCCAGGTGGTTCCATGCATCTCCTTGCTTCAGAGTTGGGCATACAACAGAAGAGGGACCAAGGAGCATAGCCACCCACACAAAGTTGCACTTGCCAACGCCGGGATAAGAGTACTGCAGATGACTGTACAACAAAGACTTATTATTAAGGTATGGAAGTGGGTTATCCCAGCATCTCCAGGCTAAAGATTGTCGATACTGTTGGTGTTTTTTTCTCTTTCTGGAAGAAAGTGTAGGTATTTCCTGCATTGATTCTGGATAGGAAAAGTAAATTGACATGCCAGCGCCCCCTCCTGGATAAGGTTGGTAAAATCAATGGGACCTGACAAAGTAGGTGAACCCAGGAAAGCAAGAAAAACTTTGATTGAATTTGTGCTTCTTAGGGACAGTGTAAAAAAATCCCTGACTCAGCTACCTGAATAAGAAAGAGACCAATATAGTGGAAAGATCTGCATGTCTTCAGGACAATTTTTCTTTTCTTCAACAGAATGGAAGAAGAGGAACAGAGTTCATTTCTAAGAAACACTGAAAGTCAGATTGCTTATCATATTCTGTCTCTCTGAGATGTTGTGGGATTTGTGTTTTTAGTTTTAGTTTTATACCAGTCTCAAAATAATGTATATGTGAGTTAGTGGCTCCTGATCCATCAAGAGCAAAGAAAGCTAAATGGTTGTTCCTTTATCTATGCAGCACAGATGAATTTGTGAACCAATTATTCTTGCAAACAAAGTAGGGTTCCTCATTTCTATGGCAACAAGCATCGCTATTTGGTGTCCAGGTAAGTATTTTGCAGAATCCACTTTCAGAATGCTCTAAACATTCAAGGAATTAAGAACTTGAATGTGTCTGTGCTTTGCTTACCCTGGTTTATGAAACCAAGCTACTGTATCTCTTGGAAATGTATTTCAGTTAACTTACGAGCTGTCATACCTGGATTAGTTAGAAACACCTTGCCTAATCTTCAGGTTTCTAGTCCATTTGAATGTGTCCTCCTATCACCACACCAAAACTGTCAGCTTTGTTTTGCTGCTTTAAGGACTATGAGGATTCAGTTATATATACTGATACTGAATGTTTGGGCTTCTAAATGCTTGGGGGTCACGGATCCCACAATCCATTACCATTGATCATGCTGAGTGAAAGTCATGTGAGCTATAGGTCAAAACATCTGGTAGATTGAAGGTTTCCCAGCCCATGCTATCTTCTAATACAGTTGAATGCTATGTGGTATTGCTGGCTCAGTTCCCACTGACAGTACCTGAAGTGGCAAAGATGTGTCTGGACTGTACCTTTTCAGGTCACACTGGAGGGGAGAATCTATTCCTCCCTCCTTTAAAAGAAGAGCATTCAGAAGAAGATTCCTTTCTTCCTGGTATGCTAATACATTTCTGCTATGGGGTAGAGGAAGAGAAGGCCATAAAAAAATCTTCCTTACTTCTTTGTTGCATTAGAAATATCATCAGACATCATCAGTCCTGGTGGCTAGTGACTCCCATGTCAACAAAGCAGTTAATCCATTCTAGGTTTTAGTTTGAACTTCAAAAGTACTATCTGAGGTGCTGAAGTCTGTCCTGAAAATAGACCCAGCAGTTTGGATGCCTCCTTTGACATTTCATAATTATTCTTTTTCATGTGTAGGTTATAATATGTAGAGCAGGGGTGGGCAAACTGTAGCCCATGTGCTATTTTTGTGGTGCCCAAAGATATAAATAAATATTTTTTTCCCACAAAAAAACATTTTGCTCCAAATGCTCCTTAGAGGGTGTGGGGGCATTTTGCTATATCTTTGCCTCCCAGCCATTTTCAGGGCAGGAGAGGTCTTTTTTAAAAAAAGAGAGTAAACCAGAATTAACCTCTAATCACGTCTTGGGTTTTTTTTTAAAGTTTTTTAAAAGTCCTCTCCTGGACTGAAAATGGCCCAAGAGGACCCTAAAAACATGGTGAAAATGCCCTCATGCCCCTACCTAGAGGGTCTCTGGGGGCATTTGAGGGCAAAAGTAGACTTTTTACAGTGGGGTGTGGTGGGGGGTGCAGCTCTACAAGACATCTTTGGGGGCTAACATGGCCACCTAGTCTCCCACAGTTGGTCACATCTGGTAGTGATTATTTTTTTCCTCTGTAGTGTTGTTAGCACTTTCTCACTCTTTTTATGATTTTTACTGTATGCTATTGCTGTCTTCTGCATCTTTTCTCTCTCTCTCTTAACTGAAAAGAATTCTGCATCTGTGTACCTGAGGACAGAGAATGTACACAGTCAGAGAACTCAACATGTGGGGTTGTGTAAATGGTGCCCTAGCCGGGCTCCAAGAAAATATCCAATGGGATCCAAAGGTGACATATACCTGAATCAATTGAAAGCCTGAGTGGAGAATCTTTGGGGAAAAAAGTACTTCTGGGTGCTCACTGATTTTTGATTTTTGATTTTTTTTTACCTTGACTGCCTACTTTTTACTGTGCAGTCATACCACTTAAATCATTAATTCATTATGCCTAAGACTGAGAGCAATTACCTCATTTCCATTTGTCATTCCTAATTAGGTTGGCAGCATACAAACCATAATCCTGTGCTATGATTTGGAAGACAGGCAGAAAGTTCCTACTTGGCTATGGAGTGACCATTTCATCTTACAACAAAGTGAGGAAAAACTGTATTCAGACTCCCAGAATTCTTCCCTCTAATCATGATACCAGTTGAGGGTTTCTGGGACCTGTAGTCCGGACAATCCAAAAATAACTCCTCTGAGTCCTGTCCTTAACTGTGCTTTCAGGGTGGGAAGTGGAGGTGCCAAGATTGCTGCAAAGGGGACAGGCTAGGATAGAATTGGTAACCCACCAAAGTTCTGCCTCCTGCCAGCATCAGGATGGAAACTGCAGATGAATGCCAACTCCCTGCTTTGATCCTAACCCAGCTGCAAGTTCACTCTAGCCCAGATTCATTTATGTTAGGCAACAGGAGTGATATAGTCTACCCAGAGCCACCTTCCAGATCCTCAGGGCCTTCTCTTTGTCCCACAACCTCACAGATGCATCTGGTGGGAACATAGTAGATGGCCTTCTGGAACTCCTTTCCTACAGAGGTTACATTGGCACTCTCCTTGCTATTTTTTCAGTGGCAGAAGAAGATTTTTTTAAAAAATGCGTTAGGCCTCTGTAGGATATGAGTATGAAAGTTGTATCCATTTTAACCTTTGTAAGCCACCTAGAGTACTGGAAAAAGGTGGGGATGATGATAATGATCATCATCATCAAACATTATTATTAACAACAGATTAGTTAGTAGTTAATGTTCTGTTGATTTTGTTGTCATTACTATTCCTAAATTGGCAGTTCTGAACTGGTAATGGAACCACTGCAAGATGACATAACTTTGTAGGGTTCTAAATTCTGGGAGTTCTAGTTTTTAAAAGTAACTTTTCCAGACTCTGCAATCTAGTTCATTTGCCACTGTGCACAGCAAATCCAGAAGAATCTAAGAGAAACAGTGGGGTTATACTACACTACAGGGAGGTGAATTCACCCTCAATTTTAGTCTGGGCTGTAAAGGAATTATCCTGATTGCTGAACATGATCCCCCAAAATAGTTCCTTTAAACCCAGATAGATTCACTGCTTCACTGACACTAGAGACTTCAACCTGCTCCTGTTCTACCATCTTTCTCCTGGAATAAGTCATTCACCAGGACAAAAAAAAAACAAAAACAAAAAACAGGCCTGAATCCCAACCAAAACACATGTGGAAACTCACCCAGGCGTGTCAGGAGTTGCAAAGGAGAAATGAAAAATCCAGGAAATAGTTAAGCATTGCTCACTGGGTTGTGTTGCCACCTTTTTCTTGACATCTGAGGCCAGATATCTCATATTAAGAGTCCTTTCTTTCAGTGCCCGTGCCACACACACCCCTGTGAAGTGCACTGTGGTTGGAGAGGAGGCCTCAAGCAGAGGGGGCACTGTGCCTTTGGAGTCTGTTCCCTACTGAGCATCATTTGGCTCCAGCCTTGTTTTCTGTTCAGTGCCAGAGGAAAACTCATTTCACTTGTCCAGGTTTTTCACAGTTAGGCTGTTACAAATGTACTTTATGGTCAAGCTACATGTTATGCTAAATGAATAGCATGCAATTCAGTTTTTAAAAATTTGTGTGTGTGTGTGTGTGTGTGTGTGTGTGTGTTGAGCTGTAGCATATTGATCCCTCTCCCACAGCTGAAATAGGGACAAAATTATGGGGCCCCACCCATGAAGCTTAGCTGGTGTTGTTTTTAAGTTCCACTTGACACAATGGGACTTTTTTTTCACAATCATGTCAGTGAATGGAATTTTTACCCTATTTGTAGCTGGAAAGTAAAGGGTTAACATTTTGCATTTTGATCTCCCAAATTACAGTTGCCCATTCCATGCTCTAAATCATTTAAGAAAAATCAGCAATGCATTAAAAAGGCAAAAAAACTCATAGTTTGCCACAGATGTGTTCTGTTGTGGTCTGTTTTATAGTTTGATTTGTGAGTTATAAATCATTCTGAGTGCTTTAGCTGAAGGGTAGATGTAGTTAATAAGAGTTAATGAGAGCTAGCATAGTCTGAGAGCTGGGCTAAAATTTGCAGGATTCAAATTCTAATCCTCATGAATACACACACACACACACCTACGTACGTACATACACATAACTATAAAATGTTATAGACTCATAGAATTCAAAGAAACCGCAAAGGCCGTCCAGTCCAACCCCCTTCTGCCATGCAGGCAGAAATATACAACTAAAGCCCTCCCAAAAGATGGCCATCCAATCTCTGTTTAAGGGCCCCTAAGAAGATGGTCCATCCCTGCCCAAAGTGTTCTATGGCCCTGTTGAGCAGTTCTTCCCATGAAGAAGGTTTGTTTTGTTTTGTTTTTTACCCTAATGTTGAGGTGGAATCTCTTTTCTTGTCATTTGAATCCATTGGTTCATGTCCTAGTCTCCGGAGGAGCAGAAAACAAGCTTGGTCCATCTTCTACATGACATCCTTTCAGATATTTAAAGATAGCTATCGTATCACTTCTCAGTTTTCTTCTCCAGACTAAACGTCCTCAGCTCCTTAAGCTGTTCCTCATAGGGCTTGGTCTCCGGACCTTTTACCAGCTTGGTTGATCTCTGAACATGTTCAGATTGTCAGTATTCTTCTGGAACTGGTGGTGCCCAGCATTCCTGGGTAGCATGTAGAATAATTGAATCTTAGACCCTTTCCTCAGCACCTTCCCAACCCGCCACAGGGACGGGAGGAGGACGGGACCGTGATGACGATTCTGCATGACGTCGTCGTGGTTCTGTCCTTCTCCCATCCCCAGGTGGTGCAGTCACGCCTGTCAGTGATCCATAATCGCACCACCAATGCAGACTTACCTGGCCTGCAGAGGGTCCGGAAGTGCAATGACTGTGCTTCCTGCCCCAGCACAGCCTGGAAAAGTACCTGACCATGGAGGCAGCCACTGGGGTGCAGAGTGCTCCCGTCATGCTTCCCTCCCTGCCCAGCTAGTGCTGGGATCCCCATGGGAAGACTTCAGAAGAAGTTGAGGTGCAGAAAGGACCTTAGTTGGAAGGGACCAAAAGGGCCATGAAGGAATACAGTTGTATGTATCTCAGCCCTTTTTTCCTAATGAGTTCAAAGCAATGTACGTGGCTTTCTTTCTCTTCACTTCTTCTTTTCACTTCCTGTAGGAAGCAACAATTTATATATGGGAGGCAACAATTCAACAAGTGATGCATTTCATTGCTTTACATATTTGCTAGGATTGGTAGAGGCCTTAGGAAATCTGGATCTATGGCATTCCTTGTTTCTTAGAGATTTTAGCAGTATGCATTAACTGCAAAATAAAATATGGTAAGGCCTCAGACAAATTAGATGTTTGTCCCTAAATCTCTGCTCCTTTAAGTTATGGGGACCTGAAAGCTTGTCTTCTATGGTGCAGCTGTTTGATACTGGTACAAAAGAGAAACTTGAAAAGCTAAGGTCAGTGGTAAAATAATCGTGAAATAAATAATAGAGGAGAGCCTGTGCTGATTAAATCTATCACTACTGAAGTTGTCCCTTTTTAAATGTAAATGAAGCTGGAAGAAGAATGCTTGCTCTCTGTTGGTCTCCAATAGAGACCTTACCTTGGCCTTCTTCAGACTCCCTGTCATAAACAGGAGACATTTTCCATTAGCATTATTAATTAGTGTTTGTTATTAATGTAAATGAGGGCAAGTGCACAGAATCTCAAATCCTGAAGTCAGATGGGATTGCTGAGACAATCCAGTGTATCATACAACACTATGACTTTGATTTTTTTCCCCCATCTCTGCTATGCAAATGAAGTTCAAAGTGTATTTGGCTAAAGTGGGTCTTTATAAAGTCTGTCGATTCTTTATCCTCCAAGTACAAGTGATGGGGAATGTATCCCTTCATCCCTCTGGTGGCTTGTGTCAGTGCCTATTTCAGCCTGAAATGCAGCTTGTCTGGAACTTTCAATTAATCACCTTTAATTGTCATCCATTTGAGTCTTATTAATTTCTTCCTTTGTCAGACTAATGAGCTTTTAGTAGAAGCCAATATATTTATGTCTTTAGAAGTTCTTAGGTCTCAAGTTGCCTCTCAGTAACTAGATGGCTTGAATGCGGTGTTTGTTCCCAGTGATTTTGTTTGAAGATTACACTTCTACCCTCAGCTTTCTCTCTCCTTCTCTCTCTCTCTCTGTGTCTCATACACACACATACACACCCCAGACCCAGAGCATGAAAGTGTTTCTCTTTTTTTGGACTACAAATCACAGAACTCTCCTGCCCACACAACCAGTGATGAGGCTCACTGAGAAATTCTGGGAACTAAGTAGTTCAACAAAGTAATTTTTCCAAGTCCTCACCAACCCCATGGTTTGTTCATCATCTAGGCTGGCAGTGGCTGCAAGCCCTGCAAGCCATGAATATGCAGCATAATTAATATATACCTCATTTCTTTTGGCTCCTGGTGAAAGAAGTGGCCATGTGTGTCTCTGTATCCCTCTTGTGATTGTATCATGTAGCTGCTAATGACAAGTCAACCAAGAAAATGGAGAGCTATCTCTCTTCTCTGTTGGAGATCTTGTGGTTCTATACCAAAATGGAAAGACATTTTAGAGTCCATCTTTTGATAATTCAACAGATTATCTGTTTTATGATAACACCAGAGTTCTCACCAATGTTGTTGTGAGTTGTCATGTCCCTCGATCCTCGGGCTTTTTAAGGTATAGAGAAAGACAAGAAGGGCTAGACTGCTTTTCAGAAAGAGTAGCCATTGTTTCCATATTCAGTCTCCCTTTCCCTTGGCCAAAGGACGGAGCCTTGCCATCACTCTTCGACTCAGCATTTGGAATCCATTTGGTGCACACATAACAGTGTTGTTTCCAGAATCACATCAGAAGCTAAGGTGCTCTGGGAAAGGTGGCTTGGACATCTGCCTGTGTCAGCAGTGTACCCCTACTACCAACTTTTTCTTCCTTCCCTCACTGCTATGTCATCTGTTGCCTTTTTCTTTCACTGATATCTCCACCTCCATGGCTACATCTGCAGGTAGGAACTCAACAGGATTTCAGCTGGAGAACAAGCAGAAATTTGACTTCCTGGCCTTCCAAAAATCTGAGATGACAAAATCATGTGAGAGCACTTTAATGGTCTAGACAGCTCCACCAGAAGGGGAGCTGATCAGTAGAAGAGATGGAGTTGATCATGACTTATTAGGCTTCAGCTGGTCTGAGTAACTCATGGCTCTCTAGATGTTGTTCAATTGCAGTTCCCCTTCTCCCTTTCTGTTGGCTATGACCAGCATCTGAAATGATGTGTTTATCATGCTATTTCTTATGGGGATAGGTCTAACCTGGACACAAGTGGGGCTTGCAACTGGATGTCTTGGCTGTGATTATCTGTTGCAGGTGTGGGCAATTTCAGTGCATCCAAGAGTCAGTTTTACTATCTCCTACAGAGATCTGCTGTGGGTTCCTCCTTCTCAAAGGGCCACATCTGTCCTACCAGAAGAATAGCTATCCAACCAAGGCCTATTAGAGCTCTTCATGGCCCTATTTCTGATGCCTTCACTCAACAGGGTTTCTGCCTTCACTTAGCTTACTGTACCCAATGTACTAGATTTGACTGGATTCTGCTTATCCAACACAGCCTTGCTTGCTATTCTATTGAGACTGAACTCTGCATGTTTCACATTCCTGTCAGATTTTTTTCTGGATTCCCTGTATGAGTTTTAAGTGACAAGAGAATAGGACATGAGCCATGTTAATGGCACGTTACGACGGGCAAGTTAAAATAGGACAGATCTGATGAGGTTTTAGAGGCTGCTTTGTACATCAGACTACAGCCAGCCCTCCAAGTTCACATGGCTTGGCTGCTGGACCCTCATGAAAGTGGAAGAATACAAATATTTCTAGGGCCCCAAACCTGTGTGAAGGGCAGTGGGAAGGGTTGATGGTGCTGGTGAAGGAGGAGGAGGGCCAGAGATGGGTTTTTAAAGGGTTGCTGTTGCTTAAAGGAATGAAGAGAAAGGAAGAGCAAAAGAGTAGCATTGTGTCCTTGGTGTCCACAACTAACTGTATAGTTCCTCTCTTGCACACCTACAGAAAAGAGAGCAGGAAAACATGGTCCCTGATTTAGAGATGCAGCAATGACTTTTCACTAGTTTCTGTGCCTGATAGTGATAGTAGACAAACACTGGTAATCGTTGCATCTCCAGTGCATGCATGGGTGTGCATATATGCTATTGATGACCGATTCAGTGATAGCACTAGTGTAGCATGTGATCGAAGTACGGTTACCAGACACCTTCATGGCAACTTCATGAATAATGTGATCTTTGATAGTTAAAACCATGAATGTGGAGGGGTGACTGTATTTGTTTACCTAACCCTTCATGATCTACTCACACTGCCAGAGTCTGCAGAGATCAGAGTTAGTGAGTTGGATTCAGACTTAGTGATACCTAGAACAGATCCAACAAAATTATCACTAATTTATGCCCTGCTAGTTTCAGTGATGCCAATAACGCATATCCCATTGCTTTCAGGCGGCCTACTCTCTAAAGGCCTATAAATGCAGTCTGATCAAAGTTGTTCACAGAAGAAACACTTTAAGTACATTATCACAATAGCCCCAACAAAAAAAGACTATGCTACGATATACATTGACATCTCAATACTTACAATTACTTGCAAGAATCCCCAAAGTTTAAACAAGAATAAAAGATACAAATAAGCTGCTTAACAGCCTTGCATGCCAATAATATCAAGATCTTTTTTGATTATACCTCTATGATTCATTCCGCAGTCAATATTGAGAGACCCCAATCTCTTTTCTATAAACAATTTTTATTAAAAAAAATAGAATCACAGAGTTGGATGGCCATGCAAGAACATAAACTCAAAGTATCCCCAGCAAATAGCCATCCAGCCTCTGTTTAAAAACCACCAAAGAAGGAGACTCCACCATATTCAAGGCAGCATATTCCACCACCAAACTCTTACCATCAGGAAATTCTTCCTGAAGTTTAGGTGTTCTTGATGTTACTTTTTAAAAAAGCATACAGCATTGTAGTATATTATATAACAGTTGCTATTATTTCATTAATCTACTAGTACAAATATAAAAGTTCTTCATTTACTTATATATCAAAATAATATAATTGTATCTGAATTGTATACATACATACATACTTATATCAATAACAATGCATCATGTCCAAGTTCAAAATTTTCAACCCTCCTACTTCCTTCTCTCAAAATTGTTGGTTGCCTTACTACCAGTTATCTTCCCTTCAAAATCCTGAGAGACCCCAATAGCTTAACCTTGTCAGAATAGCAGCAAAAGAGGAGAATGTGAGATCAAAGTAACAAAGTTCAATTATTTGTAGCAGTACACTACAAACGAACATAGGGCTAAATCCTATTGTTAATTCTGACTAGACAAAGCCATTGAATCAGTTGGACTTACCAATGCACTGACTCACTGTTTGACAATAGATTCAGTGGCTCTAGTCTAGCTGGGACTGGCCAACAGGATCCCAGCCATACCGAAACACTGGTAGGGCTACTTTAAAGAGTGCATTCCTCAGTTTGAAGGCCAGTCCAAGCCTAAAGATGACCCACCATGAGAAAGGAGAGCAGGAACATTGACAGTGCTCTCAAAGAGCACCTGGACAGCAGACTGAGAGGGAACACGGATCACCCAATCACAGTCTTTCTCCCTGTGGTGAGATATGTGGCATTTCTATTTAAATTGGATTTGCATATGAATATAAATGAGTGAATGTAATTGTTATGCAAATACCTCTCTGTCTCTGTGTGTGTCTTCTTTGGGAGATGCCAAAGTTGGCCACCCAAATCAGAGGGATAGGCAACATGACTGTTTCTGCAATTCCTGGGCCATCCTCCAAACTGTTGTCACTGAAATTTTGGTCCCTCTTGTTTAGAAAAGTAGAAGCATCGCACTCCTGGAAACAGTGGTTTTCCTCTAAAGCAAGATACGTAACTTGGTATGTGGCCTTGCTTTACCGAAAAGTGCTTCATTGTGTTTTCAGAAAGTCCTGGTTACTTCCAGATTAATTTTACTAATTTTATTAATATATTATTTCATTTCATTTCAATCCCACCTTTTTTCTGGGGTGGGATCCAAACGGGCTCACACTGAGTTAAAAACATTGAGTTAAAAACTGAAACCACATCTTTGGAAGAAGGCAGCCAAAACAGGTGGGGAGGGAGAGCAAAACACTTATATGGGGAATTCAGTAGTTTACAGAATTTCACCAGCCCTGCATAAACACTAGCATGCTGAGACAGATGCTTAAACCCATTATTGCTGATCTCCACTTGAGTTATTCTTATTTATGTATTTATTGAATTTATTAAAGACTAGTTGTCTGCTGCTGCTGCTGTTGTTGTTGTTTGCCTCCAAGTAGTTTCTGACTTACAGCAACTTTAAAGCAAATCTATTATGGGGTTTTCTGGGGTTGAATGTGTGTGACATGCCCAAGGTCGCCCAGTGGGTTTCCATGGCCAAGTGGGGAACTGAATCCTGGTCTCCAGGGTCATGGTCCAATGCTCAGACCACTACACCACACTGGCTGTCAAAGACCTGTTTAGGGACCTTCATTCTGAAGAGTAGTTCAGGCTGAGGCAGCTGCAGGTGCCACTGTCTTCATTTCCCCAAGGTTCAGAGGCATTCTGGGAAAATAAAGATGGCATCACTACATACTTCACTCTTCAGCACTAGGCTGTCTGCTACCAAGGCATTGTCATGTCTTCTAGGCCCCAGGAAGCTTGTAGGCAGGGCAGGGCAGGAAGGAGTGGAGGGTGGTAGTGCCTAAGAAACCCTCAGATCTGTAGCCAGCCTTTTCACCATAGAGTAGGAGAGGGCAACTACCAAGGTCTGAGGGAATGCACTGGCCTCCCCTGGTAATTTTGGAAGGCTGTACCACCTTCTACAATATGCCCTGATCTTCTTTTAGGCACTTGGCACAATGAGGGCAATTTCTCTATGATTTTAGACCCCACTGGGCTGTTTTAGGCCGTAGGAAATCTGTCCCCCCGCAAACCAGAGGTAATCCAATCCTATTCCATGGACTTAAAACAGTTCAGACAAACACATGGGGAAATTTCTCACCACGATTATGTGGGGCAGGGGGGATGGCTACTTCAAAAATAAACTGTGTGTGGCTTGCAGGCTATACTTTCCCCACTCTTAACACATACTCTCTGTCTCAATTTGTCAATTATCTTGTGTTCTCACAGTTTTTAAACTGCAGCCATTTCCACACTAGAATGTTATAGTGTTATTATTCCACTTTCAATATCCTATGGAATCTTGGGGTTTGCAGGATTTCAAATGCATTTCAAATGCCTCAGTTTCTCTCTCATCCTCCTCCTTTCTGTCTTTGTCCTCAGCTTATTTCAATTGTTGGAAACTGAGTTCAAAGTGCAAAAATAATTTGCAGTCAATCAAATCATTAGCAGGGAGAGGAGAAGGTAGAATCTTGCTCTTCCCAGTAGGCTCAGACAAAAGCAAATAGCTGTGGTTTATACTACTTTATGTGTTCTTCATCACTTATAACTTTTGCCATCTTGACTACACTCTGATGGTGCTTGGTCACACATACGCCAGTTTTAATATATGAAATGTTCAAAGGTATGCTTCCATAGTGGAAATAGAATTAAGAAAATAATTAAGCAGGAGGTAGATATTCTTTCCTTTTCTTTGATAGGATTTACTTCTGAAGGGTCAGCTTAACAAGTGCTACTTCTTCACATTATTGTTTCCCTTTCAGGTTAGAAGTGGCAGGTTGCCTTTCAGCCCACTGAGGAGCTCTACTTCAGACTTAGTCAGACAAGTTGAGCCTATGGAATTAGAAATGAAGTTCAGTAGAGTTTATAGCCAGGTATTCCTTGGGCTAAACACCCTAAAGACACCAGCTCCTGTCTGATCTTGGAAGCCAATCAGAGTCAACCCTGGTTATTACTTGACTGGGACTGGAACTAGCAAAGTACCTTTGAGTATTCCTGGTTTGAGAAAACCCTATAAAATCTATGGGGGTCGCCATAAGTTGACAGGTGACTTGAAGGCACCTGCACACATGCATTGAACTGCAGTCATATGCCACAGGACTTCTCCTTGAAAAATGATTCAATCACTGTCAGATAATTCTGATAAATTATAATACCTTAAGGCAATTAATTGGTTGTTGGTGCTCTTGGGGTGAAGGTAAAGGGATCAAAATGACTATCTTTCTTTTTGGACTCTCCTTGGGTGCATGGGTTCAAGGACTTTCATTGTGTGCTTCCAAATCTGGTGGCCACAAAGAGTAATTGTAAAATTTCCAGAGGCAGCTGTGCCAAATCTGTTGGAGCAAAATGACACACAGTTGTGTTTTACCATTAAGAATAACAGATTTCTTACAGCATGAGTTTTTATAGATTGCATTCCTCTTCCTGATGTGATCTCAGGCAACATCACACCCCAAATTTATGCACTGAGAACACACACACTCTCTCTCTCTCTCTCTCTATCACACACACACACACCCCTAAAACTCCAACTTTCTCTGTGCAGTTGAGGAAAAAGATTATAATCCAAGAAAGTTCATTCTGTAATTCATCAGTTTTGGCGTAATCTTTCATAGACAGCTGCCCACTTCATCAGATACAAGTGGGATGCTGTCCACAAAAGATTATGGTAGTTAAAACTTGTCAGCCTTTAAGATGCCACAACGCTCTGTTGTTTTGACTGCAACAGGCTAATGCGGCTGCCTGCCTGCCTCCCCTCCACCCCAGAAATTATACTAGATCGCTTAGACTAGAAAGCATTAGTTTTTCCCAAAAAAATGTTTCCTTCCAAAAGCATTGATAGCCTTCATGGGCCGCAACACCAATGTTTGGGCCACATTTTGCCCATCTTTGGCTAAGCTGTCGCTCCCCAGGGTGCCAGGCCTCCATGGACAACCCAGCCTTTTGGAAGGTGGGCATCTGGGAAGCCTACGATAAAATGCTGGCAGCCTTTTTATGCCAATACTTCCCTCTACAAGTGCAGAAAAGGTGCAACCACACATATAACAGATCATTATACATCTGGTAGGCACTAACAGGATTCTGACCATAGTCTTAAAAATACTGTACATGGCTCATTGTTGCAGAGCTTGAAAAAGTTACTTAATTGCACTACAACTGCCTGACTCCTCCAGCCAGCATAGGCATTGGGAAGACTGGCCATGCTGGGTTGTAATGGACTGTAATGGTTGTAACTGGACACTGGGTTGTAATCCAGTACAGTCTTTTTTCCAAACAAAGTTGGCAGATGCTGCAGCCATGGGTGATGCTACAACCTGTCATTGTCACTTGAGATCATGGTAATAGTCCGTTCCACCTCTGAAGTTTAACAGAGTTTCCATCTCCCTCCCCAAATGCAAGAAGCGGGAAGCAGATGAACTGAGCCACTAAATAAAGGGTGAATTAGAAACCAAGAGGGGAAGTGATCCAACTAGGCTGAGCTGCCTGACTCCTAATGAGCTGCTTCTATGCCTCGCGTGGAGCATCCGAACAGGCTCCAAAGGGGCAGGGGGGAAATCTTTATGCATGGAGCGTGTGCTGCATAAGCAGCAGGACCTGCTGCGCGCACAGGGAGTTGAGGTGGTTTTATTAACACTGGCACTTTCCCTCTGCTCTGAATTTACCCTATTAGCATAAGCTATTTATCAGGGTGATTTGGCAATCAGAATAAGCAGCAGAGTGGAGTGGACTTGTTTGTGGAAACTGTTCTTCTCCTTAGGGAAGGAGACAGAATTTTTCCTGAGGTTTCATGCAGGTCTGCATGCTCTTGCTCTCTCTCATACACACACACGGGAGGATGACTCCTGAAAACCTACGTGGTTTGCTTCCAGATGTCACAGAGCTAAATTTTCCTTTACTCGTGTCCAGTTTGTGGTGCGGTGGTCAGTTCTGAAGTGTAAGCCCTCATTCTGACAGTTCCTTTAGGATGCCAACCAAGGGGAGTCCAAAATATCCTTGCAGTTGCCTTGGTCCATATCAGTAAACTGGTTCCGAAAGGTTTCAGTCAAGACCCAATAGTAGCACTGGCAGAGGATAAAATTCTACCAATGTTCTTATGCTGGTGCTTGGGGGGAACGGAGGTCATGACTCCTTCTTCTCTCCTGGGTAGGAAGGGCAGCTAGAGGCTTAGAGGCACAAGTCCTTCCTCTTGCATGTGGGATCATAGAATCATAGAATCATAGAGTTGGAAGAGACCTCAGGGGCCATCGAGTCCAACCTCCTTGCCACACAGGAACACACATCAAAGCATTCCCAACAGATGGCCATCCAGCCTCTGCTTAAAAATCTCCAAAGAAGGAGACTCTTCCACACTCCAAGGCAGCATATTCCACTGCCAGACAGCTCTGACCGTCAGGAAGTTCTTCCTGAGGTTCAAGTGGAATCTCTTTTCCTGCAGCTTAAATCCATTGCTCCTTGTCCTAGTCCCTGGAGTAGTAGAAAAAAAGCCCGCTCCCTCCTTGACAGGACATCCTTTCAAATATTTAAACACGGCTATCATGTCCCCTCTTAACCTTCTCTTCTGCAGACTAAACATACCCAACTCCCTAAGCTGTTCCTCACAGGACATGACTTCCAGATCCTTCACCATTTTGGTCGCCCTCCTCTGGACATGCTTCAGCTTGTCAATATCCTAGAACTGAGGTGCCCAGAACTGGACACAGTGTTCCAAATGAGGCCTAACCAATGCAGAATAGAGTGCTACCATTCCCTCCCTCGATCTGGACACCATTCTTGATGCAACCAATCTGACTGCCCTTTAGCATTGGGAAAGAAGCATCAGCTACCTTCTCCCCGTACACACACAGAAAAAGCTGGAAGCTCATTTTTCTCTCCCAGGTGCACAAGAGCAACCAGATAGTGACTGTGAACACTGCTGCAACTGGTCAGGGAGGTGGATTTGTGCCCAGGAGCCCCTGGCTGCCTTTCTGCTCTTAGCAGAAATGTATTGTGGAAGGAGTCCTGGATACTTCCTTCTACAATACCTATGAAATATTTACACTGTCATAAATAGGGCATCATGCCAGCATCAATCAGCAATAGGATTCTGGCTTTGATCTCCAAAAAGAACAGATCTTTTGTCAAGCTACTGCATTTCCACTGCCTATTCTGAACCATGCCACTCCAAATTACTTGCCATTGCAAGAAAAATAGTGCACACAATAGTACATAGAAATATATTATTGTTAGGAAAATCCACCTCATCTCTGCCACCAGCTAAACACAACGAGAAAAGGGTAGTTTAGGAGCAGAGTAGAAAATGATGTAATTGTTCCTGTTGATCAAAAAGTGCCAGCACCTTAATCCTGCAGATCCTGGCTCTGCCACAACACTATGTGTAATTGTCACAATTGCCGATGAAGAAGGTACACAGAGTGTAGTACTGAAGCTATGACCATGGGTTTAAAATCTGGAAGTCCCTTCTTCAAATCTTGCCTCTGCTATGAGCTCACAGATGGCCTTGGGCAAGATACTTAGTCTTTCGGCTTCAGTTTCCCCTATTTAATCTGTGGGGGCGGGGGAATATTACTCACCTTCCTTGAGGGGTTGCTGAATGGAGTATAACCAGTTACTGGTCAGTGCCCTATTAGTAACATACACATGTAATCCATGATATGCATGTGAGGCAAATTATTTGTCATAGTGAGAGTAGCAAAAACAGAGGTCTTTTCCGCACGAACTGTTATAGTGCTATTATTTCACTTTCAACATCCTGTGGAATTCTGAGGTTTGTAGTTTACTGAGGCCAAAGAGATCTCTGACTGAGAATTCTAAGTGCCCCCCCTAAACTGCAAACCCCAGGATTCCATAGGATGTTGAAAGTGGAATAATAGCACTATAACAGTGTAGTGCAGAAATGGCCAGAGTTTCACATACAATAATATTGTGCATTGTAATTGCACACTGTATATTGCAGTAGCGCTATATGCATTGCAGTTGGATATTTCACAACAGCACCCAGTCACTGGCATGTGTCATGCAGTGTGGATGGTTTGCATGAGAGCTTCGGGGTGGTCTGTCTCTGCATGCAGGTATTCCCAGATATTCATGCTATGCAGAGGCACTGTTGAATTGCAGCCAACACAGGTGAAGCTCCAGGATTTGCCCCAAATCTGAGGTTTCCATAAGTGAAGCCGTCCAGCAATACTCTCTATCCTCCCCAAGTGACCTCCCTCTATAGGCAGTAGCTGAGGTTGCTGCATGTGGCACTAAATACAAGCAGTGCCCGCCCACAAAAGGAATGTTAGGTGAAATGGCTGCATCAGCTGTGGTTATCTTTACTTTCCTAGAATGCCTGTGTGCTCTACATTGGGATCCAGAGGCATTCTGGGGTACTGAAGATTGTGGAGCCACCAAACACTACTTAGTAGCTATCCCTAAATAAGGCTCAGCATCTTCAGTAACACCTTTAAAATTCGTGGTAAAACTCTTGAGCAGAGTCACAGTCCCTCTACAATAGAATCTGCCAGCTCTTCAGAATGAAAAAGTTTTCTTTTAAGTTAAATCTATGAGTAAACCAATAGCTGAATTTGTCTTGGGCCAAAGCATTTTCTCCATTTTACTAAAATCAGGGTGATGACGTTAAGTAGTTGAAAGTGCTACACAGCTGTTAAATGTTGTTGTGACTACCAAAGTTTCAGATGAAAAAGACTGATTCACACACCTGGTATGGGTCACTTGTTCATAGAATCATAGAGTTGGGAGAGATCACAGTGGCCACTGAGCCCAACGCCCTGCCATGCAAGAATACACACTCAAAGCACCCCTGTTTATCTCCCTTTGGTTTCTATATGGTGATGTGTGTGGACTGCCCTTGACTGAATTGTCATCAGCCCGTAGACTTTAAGCACTGTTATTGGCTGCTTGAAGAAAATATGGCTTGTTCTCTAAGAGTTCTAGTTTGTTTTATACCATACATGTTGTACTTACAAAGTAGGGTTGCCAGCCAACCAGCCCAAAAATCCAACGTAGTGCTGTTGTTGTGCCTTTAAAATTGCATTCAGTTCCTGAAGCAATGTCATTTGCTAACTTTTGCAAACTGAGAAGTGTGCAGAAAGAAGCCTCTTTAATAAAATGCTGTAACTCTATTTGCCAGCCTATTGCTGTCACTGCTATTCATATTTCTCCTTAGCAGCTGTTACTTGACTGAGCTCCTACTGGTAGTTTCTAAGGGATGCTCTCTCTTCTCTAGTTAATCAGAGGCCTTTCCTGAAGGAGAGCAGAAGAGCCATTAAAGTACTTGTATATAAAGGTATTTCTTTTAAAATGCTTCTGCCTAGGAATGGTTGATATGCAAAAGTGATCCTGGAAAGATTGCACCATTCTGTGCAGATTGTAGGAGAAAAAAGTTGTTCTTGATTGACAGCTGTTGCCCAGGCAACAAATGAGTGACAGCATCTTCTCCTGCTGTCTGGAGAGGACTGTTTTTTTCATTGCTGTGGAAACCACCTCTCTCTCTCCAGAGTGCCAGCAGCAGGTAGCGTCCAATCCATAGGAATCACACTGCGTGGCCTCTGTTGCCTGAGATTGCCACATCAGTTTCCAGAGATAATGGCTGACACTGAGGCCTTTCAGAAGCAAGGTGAGAAGGCCAAGGAGGTCAAGGAGAAAGAGAATTTTTGGTCAGGTTGGTTGTTCTGTCTGTGTGTATTCAAGGGGCAAGTAACGGGGCCAGGGTCTTACATTACAGAGGCAATCCTCTGTTTCAAGGGTTGTCAGAGAGCAGTCAGGTCTTTGCATGTGCCTTCTATCTAAAGGCCTATCTAGGCCCAATCCATTGTAAAAAATAAAGACCTCTAACGAAGGTGAGTCACAACGGCCTGAAAGTGGCCCAGAAAAATTCTGGACCTGTGGTGAGAAGGCACAAAGGACCACTTGGTCACATTCTGCCCCCACTGTGGTGAGATGGATTTGGGCCACGCTGGTTGTGGGACTCTGGGAGTTGTAGTCCAAAATGTAACTTTTGCAAGCTCACAATTATAGTTATTTACAAATTTACATCGAAACATAGATGTTCAGAGAGCCGTGTCCACTTCTGCTGCTAATGCAGTTCCTCCCGCCCCCCTCCTTTTTTCCCTTTCTTTCTGAAGAGGGCGTGTTTAAGACAAGCTTTCAGAAGCCAAAGGAGAAAGAAATGGGATCCGTTTGCATTAATGCAAGCATCTGGGGACCTTGTACTACATCCAGAAGTCCACAACTTAGAAGACTGTTCGCTGATGCCAGGGCCAGGGACCAGCATTATCAGGCACCTGCCAAGGCCTACTGCATGGTGGGGTCCTCCTGCAAAAACTGAGACCCTGCAGTGACTCTGCTGCCACTCCTGCAGATTGCTGGCTCTTGCCTGCTCCGCCCTTCTCTCCTCAAGGAAAAGGACACTGAGAGGAACAATGGATGGCCACTTCTTCGGACCGCTTTGGTCGTATATTCCCACATCGCTGGGGGCTGGACGAGACGGCCCTTGAGCTCCCTGCCAACTCCATGACTCTGTGGTTCGATTTCCCCTTTCTCCCTCAGCAGAGAAACCGGGGCTGGGGCTGAAAGAGGAAGGGTCGTGCGTGAACAACAGAGACAGAGAGAATGGGAGGGGGCTACCCAGGAAGAGAGGACACTGCTCCCAAAATCTCCCTGGCTAGAGTTGCCATTAGCCCTGTTAGCTGGGGCATTCTGGGAGTTTCAGTCCAAAAAAGTAATGTTTCCAATATCCAAGTCTAAGTAACCTTGAGGAGTGATCACATCTGGCTGCCACCATCACCACCCCCAAACCCAGCAAAACTCATAGCCAACATACCTTCCAGTGACTCCAGCTGAATAGGACAGATACATAAAATATTTGAGGTTACACCTTTCCATATGGCTGTGAGGAGCTTACGTGTACCCAGAATGGCTCTGCAGTTCTTTCCCACAAATATATATGGGAGCATCCAGAGAGGGGCAATATTTAGGCTATTTCCACACTACACTGTTATAGTGCTATTATTCCATTTTCAACATCCTGTAGAATTCTGGGGTCTGTAGTTTATTGGGGTCAAAGAGCTCTCTGGCTGAGGATTCTAACGGCTGCTCCCTAAACTGCAAACCTCAGAATTCCATAGATCAATGAAAGTGGAATAACAGCACTGTAACAGTGTAGGGCAGAAATGGCCTTAATATTAGCTCTGCATCTTGTCTGGGGGCCTTGGGCAACCATGACAAGAAGCCTCCTCTTTAGGACAGCCACTTAACCCTTTACCAAAAAAAGATAAAATGATTCTGCTTACTTCAATAAAGAGGATACTGATCTGCATAAAATGTGCATATCTTAATATAAGTAATCAAAGTAGGACCCTCCAGATGTTGCTTCCACCATTCCTCACCATTGGTTCTGGTGGCTAGGGCTGATGAGAGTTTTAATCCAACAACTGCCATGGTTTTGCATAAAGAGACACATTGTAAAGTTCTGCACATTTACAACTACAACATACCTCCCCCCCAACAACCTCACCTTTTAGCTGCTGCAACCCCACATTACTGAGGGAGCTGGGGCAGTGACAGAGGCGTGTCCATCCAGGTTTCTAGAGCAGGATGCACAGCAACAGCATCATCTTCTAGGACCTGCAGATGTCTAGGACCTGCAGACCTGGAGGATGTCTGTCACTGTGCATCCAGCTACAGGAACATAAATGGACGTTTCACCTCTGCCTCCCCTGGCTCTCCACCAGCCAGTAAGTTAACTGCATTGGGGTTCTGAGGAGTAGAATTTAGTCACTATTTGGTTGGTAGAGAATTCTGATTTCCACAATGACTGAAAAAGTGAGTTATGTGGACACACATTGCACTTGTGTCTGTGTAGCTCACAAATAGGATGTCAGCCAGCCTTTGGAGGGCCTCATGATTGACAGCATGGTGCCATGGTCTGAGCATTGGATTACAACCCTGGAGACCAGGGTTCGATTGCCCGCTCACCCGTAGAAATCCATGGGTGACCTTGGATGTGTGATACACTCTCAAGCCCCAGAAAACCCCATCACGCACACTTTTTCAGCCTCAGCAGAAGGCACAGGCCAAACCTCTCTGAACAAATATTGACAAGAAAACCCCATGATAGGGTTGCCTTAGAGTCACCATAACTCAGAAATGACTTGAAGGCACGCAGCAACAATCAATGCAAATTTAGAAATCATTACTAGAATTTAAGGAGAAATACTATACATCACACCCTGGTCACCTCTGTGCCAGATGCTCATTGTGCTGTCCCAGTGTTCTTGCACATTGTAACTCGGTAACTTCCAGGCTCTGAACTCATCCTTCTCATCCTTCCTCTTTCCTCCTAACTTGAACCGAGCAACCTTCAAACAGAGCACCTTTTCTGATGGAAGACATCAATTTTTTGCAGTCAAGTTTGAAAGTGAGTGGTGATGGTGGTGGGATTAATTAGTAGCTCAATTCATCATTAGACTATATTGGATGTGTGTTTTTGTATCTCCCTTCTGTAGCTGTTGGCAGGGCATCAGTTCTGCTTTACCTGGCTAAGTGAATTCCCAAATTCAGGAACCTCTTTTCAATGACAGATGACGGGATGGCTGGCCAGCAAAGCTCCCTCTATTCTTCATGGCCAGCTGCTGCAGTTAGAAGCATGCTTGCTCTTCCCCATGGAAAGCCTCGTGTGCCCCCCTCCAGCTGCCTCTGCCTCACCATGTGCCTCCCCATGCTGAGCACACTGTGTATATTCTTAATTAGCTGCTTTGTCTCTGGTAGGCCAGGTGGAGGGAGGCCACTGTGGTGGGGAAGCAGCAGGGCCTGGAGTGAGTCAATAGCCCTTGAAAAAAGATATATTTTCCTCCCCACAAGACACTGGCTTCTGGATCTTGCTGCTGGAAGCTTTTGTCTCCCCCTTGCCCCCAAAAAAGCCTTAGGGTCCCCTAGTGGTCCAGGCCTTTGGCAACAGGAAGAGACAGCTGTTTGACTCAGTACAATTGCCTGTGGTTGCTTGGCTGACTGGCTTCTGTCCTGTTGTGCAACATGGAGTGTGCATATAGGCTGCAAAAGGCTTACAGCTGTGTCCCCAGAACCTGTTCATTTTTCTATAATATGACAGGCCAAGGACACCTTTCTGCCTCCTTGAACAGCTCTGTCTATCCCTCTCCTTTTGGAGTTATTTGAAGGTTAACGCCTGCCACAGTCTTAAGCTGAAATGGATTTCTTTACCCCACCAATCTTTAATCAGAGATAAGCATGGGAGAAACTTGTGGGCCAGAGGGGAAACTCTGACGGGCTGCATCTGGCTCATGAGCATACAGTTCTGTGGTGGATAACACTAGCAGAAAGGCAGTCACTGGACAGCATTCAGTTCAGGACATACGCAGGCCTAAGTCTGCCTTACTCTTGCATATGTCTTTTATTGGTTGTTGCGGAGGCTTCCACGCTCCACAGCCCCCAAGTTTAGCTTCAGTGGCTGCCCTGATGTCCATTCTATAACTGATGGAGTGCCTAAGAGATCACAGGAGCCAGATGCAGACCAATGGCATAATCTTCTGAAACCCCAACAGATCTTGGCAGAAGATACCACATCTGGCTGTGGAGCATATCCAGATGTTTCTCTGACCCCCCCATCCGTGAGCCATGGAGTGGCCATTCAGGGGGGCTAGCACAGCAAAACCATGAGTCCTGGGAGAGCCATAGCAGTGTTCTGCTGCAGGACTGTGTAATCTTGACTGTTGTGTGCTGCAGACTGTGAAACTCATTCCCATCAGGATGTACCATGCTTACGCTGGGAGGGCTGCTTATACTTCTTCTGACTTTTTAAAAAAAAATCCATGGTTTTCATCCACCAGATTAATGCCATAATTAGGGTTTTAAAACAAGAGGTAAGTTGATAGGAATGTTCATCCTGGAGAAAATAACTTGGGCGGGGAGGGGTTTTGAAACTGTACCAAATTACCTTTAAAGTAATTTCCATATTCTGGTTGCAGGCGGCTGTTCGCTGTTTCTTGTGGTGCCTCTTATGTCAGGTACTTGTTGATATGCTTATTTCCTTAGACTAATGGGTCCCAGAATGACACCTGCTGTCGTAAGTTACAGTAGCAACTTTTCAGGTTCCAGAGGAATAGCCCACTCTGGCAGTACATCAAACAGGTGGTACTAGATGCATGCAGTCCTTTTTCCAGCCTTCAGAATTTCAGTCTTTCAAACTTTCCTTGGCACCAAACTGAACAACGACTCTTCCTGTTTGTTATTGTTCTGGTTGTGTGTCTTCATTTCTGATTTATGATGAGCCTAAGGTGACCCTATGATGGGTTTTTCCTGGCAAGATTTGTTCAAAGGGGTGTTGCCTTTGCTTTCTTCCGAGGCTAGGAGAGTGTGCCTTGTTGGAGGTCAGCCAATGGGTTTCCATGGTTGAGGGAGGATCAAACAAGTATACCAAACTGACTGTCCTATACCATGCTGACCAACTTGAGTCCAGGCCAGTTGTGTTTGCCACTGCATATTAAATAAAGCGTTTTTGAAAAGAAGAAAACAAATCAAAGATAAAATTCATGCATATAGCTGGTCAGCTACAGAGATTATTTCCAGGGAACTTCTTCACTGTGCTGTAGGAGAGGGCTCTCCTGCCACATACAGGGTGATTCTATGTGGATGTCAACATCCATTAGTCCCAGCCAATATGCCAAATGACCTATGATCAGGGACAATGGGAGCTTAGAGTCCTATTTCTCCCCATCTGTGTCCTGGACACAGCCTCGCAGCCCCAGGGAAGGGAAGCCTTGCAGCATCCACTTTGTGATATTAAGCAGAGAAGCAGTTCACCAACAGCTTTGCTTAGCCTGCTCCTTGCTTTGCATTTAAAAGCGGATGCCCTGCTGGGTTGGGAAAGAGAAATGGCAGCCTCCTTCAGCCGCTTCAAAGCCCCACCTGATGCTCTTGGTGGCATTTCCAAAATCAGCAGTGGGGGGAGGGGGACACGTGGAGATCCACAGTCCCCTTTTTTAAAAAGGCCTCTGAGGAAAAGCTTCTTTTGAAAAGGGGAAATCCAAAAATATGCTTTGCAAAGGCAGGAAGGAAGGATGGAGGGAGGGATTGGATGAGAGAAAACACATAGGCCCTTTCCGCACGGGGGATGGGGAAACGGAGCAGCGCACTCAGGGACGGATCTTACCTGAAAACGGGTTGCTCCGTCCCTGCGGGGAGCGCGTGTTCGCCGCTCCACACGCTGGCGAATTTCGGCGGCGTTCGGCGGCGCCCAAAATGGCGGCCGGCGACTTCCGGCGGCACTCCTCCAATCAGGGCAGCGCACCAGCCGGAAGCCCGCCCCCGGACAGCTCTGCAGGGACGTGCTAGCGCATCCCTGCAGTTTCAAACAGGGTGCTGCAACGGGTTAGCACACTCGCATTTTTTAAAAATCACATGAAATGTGGTTTTTAAAAAACGCGCCGCACCACCCCTTGCGGCCGCGCTTGGGCGGTTTGAAGTGTGGAACCTCCACTTTTCAAACCACCCTAGCGCATCCCACAGTGTGCACGACCTCCGGATGAGGTCGCCCTAAGCCGTTTTTTTTACCCCGTGTGGAAAGGGCCATAGTCTCTTTAAGTTAGCTACTTGTGAAACTGCCAAAAAGAGGAAATGTATCTCTAAAAGAGAGGGTATACATTTGTGTAATATTTGCTTATATCAGTTTGTTTCCATAAATGCATATTTAGAAAGAATGGTTACAGGAAGAGTCATCATAGTGTAGTGATTTGAGTGTTGGACTACTACTCTAGGAGACCAGGGTTTGAGTCCCACTCATCCATGGGAAAACCATTGGGTGATCTTGGGCAAATCACACTTTCTCAGTCTCAGAAGAAGCTAATCATAGAATCATAGAATCATAGAAATGTAGAGTTGGAAGAGACCACAAGGGCCATCCAGTCCAACCCCCTGCCATGCAGGAAAACCCTCAAAGCACTCCCGACAAGTGGCCATCCAGCCTCCGCTTAAAAACCTCCAAAGAAGGAGACTCCACCACACTCTGTGGCAGCACATTCCACTGCCGGACAGCCCTGACTGTCAGGAAATTCCTCCTGAGGTTCAGGCGGAATCTCCCCTCCTGCAGCTTGCATCCATTGCTCCTTGTCCTGGTCTCAAGAGCAGGAGAAAACAAGCCCACTCCCTCCTCGACATGACATCCCTTCAAATATTTAAACATGGCTATCATGTCCCCTCTCAACCTTCTCTTCTGCAGACTAAACATACCCAGCTCTCTAAGTCTGTCCTCATAGGGCATGGCTTCCAGGCCCCTCACCATTTTGGTTGCCCTCCTCTGCACCTGCTCCAGCTTATCCATATCCTTCTTGAATTGGGGTGCCCAGAACTGGACACAGTATTCAAGATGAGGTCTAACCAATGCAGAATAGAGTGGTACCAATACCTCCCTCGATCTAGACACCATACTCCTATTGATGCAACCAAGAATTGCGTTGGCCTTCTTGGCTGCCGCATCACACTGCTGACTCATGTTCAGCTTGTGATTTACCAAGACTCCGAGATCCCTTTCACATGTACTGTTAGCCAGCCACATGTCCCCCATCCTATATTTCTGCATACCATTTTTTCTGCCTAAGTGTAGGACCTTACATTTCTCTCTGTTGAAGTTCATTTTGTTAGCCTTGGCCCAGCTCTCCAATCTGTCCAGGTCCTTTTGAATTTTGATCCTGTCATCAGGCGTATTAGCAACCCCTCCCAATTTGGTGTCATCTGCAAATTTGATCAGCGTACTCTCTATTCCTTCATCCAAGTCATTAATGAAGATATTGAACAGCACCGGGCCCAGGGCAGAACCCTGTGGCACCCCACTAGTCACTTCTCTCCAGGATGAGAATCTGCCATTGGTGACCACCCTTTGGGTACGGTCAGTCAACCAGTTACAAATCCACCTGACAGTAGCCCTGTCCAGCCCACATCTTACTAGCTTCTAATGGCAAACCTCTTCTGAATAAATCTTGCCAAAAAACCCCCACATGATAGTGTCACTGTAAGTCAGAGTTAACTTGAAGGCAAACAAAAAACAATACAGTCCTCCCTCCACATGCATGGGTTTGACCTTCATGAACTTGATTATTCACAAGATGCTTGTTTGCCTCTCCCCTTCTCCCCTCCCATTCCCCTCCCTTTTGCCGGGGCGCGTGTCTTTGCTCCACAGACCTGGGCAGAAGGCAAGCTAATGGCGGTGGGCAGCCCTGCGCTTGCACCTTCTCCAGTCATGTTGCTGCCCCCTCCCATTCACTTGGAAGGCAGTGTGCCCAGGCAATAGGTAGATGAATGGGCAGAAAGATGCATGCGCATGCCTTCTCCAGGTGCATGGCTGGGCCCTCCCATTCACTTGTCTATTGCCTGGGCACTTGGAAGGAAGGGAGCGCCTGAGCAAGGTACAGGCAAATGCAGGGGGCCAGGAAGGAGCCCTGGAAGGGAATGGGAGGTGGAGTGCTCACTTGAGTGGGGAGGGAGTTATTCGTGGTTTGTTTGTTTTTTACTTTTGTGAGGGTTCTGCACCCCAAACCCTTGTGCAAGGTGAGGGGCCACTGTAATTCAAACAGGACTGCAATGTGTAGGTGATCCTCTGTGGTCCTGCCAAGGCTGCTGAACAAGTGGTACCTGCTGATGGGCAGCTTGAGGTCTACCTGCAGTGCTGTAACAGTTCTTTCTCTTTAAATTGCCCCTGGACTAGAGAACCCTTCAAATAGAGGACTGTTCTCCATAAAGCAGAACACGTCAGCTGGAAGCCCATAACTGCACTGTGCCAGAAATGGTACTTCTTCTGGAGTCATGTGGCAGCAGCAAGGGAAACAAGGCACGATCTTCTGGCTCCAGACAGCTCATTTCTTCAGTGCCTTGTTTCCTTTATAGTTGTTGTGTCTGCAGGACTTTCCCCCTCCTGCCAACACTACCTGCACTGTGTGGAGACCTCTTTCCATCCCTCCACTGCCACCCCTTGTGGTAATACTCTTCTGATTATCAAAGCTGCTGCCATCACAGACCTCCCTGTGCTTGATCTTATCAATAACTAAATCTCAGAACAACTACTCCCCAAAAGGATGGATGTATTTTGTTGTTGTTGTTGTTGTTGTTGTTGTTTTCCTTCAAGCCATTTCTGACTTCATGATGACCCTAAGGCAAACCAAACATGGAGTCTTCTTGGCAAGATTTGTTCAAAGAGGGTTTGCCACTTGAGAAGTGTAACTTAGCTAAGGTCATCTGGGGCTTTTACCCAGGGGCTGAGTAGGGATTCGAACTCTGATCTCCAGAGTCCTAGTCCAACACTTAAACCACTACCTTGTGCTGAGTCCATCTGCATATAAACAAAATGTTTTTTTAACAGAAGAAAATAAGGAAACTATTCACAGTTACTTGTTGTTTAAGCACAAGTGGTAACTATACAGTGTTCTGTAGCTTAGTTCTCAGTAATACTTATACACTTATATGCCTATTCTAATTAATCTTCTCAAAACATTCCTCAGAGATCCCACTCTATCTTAATTGACTGACCCTGGCTGTGCTGAATGCTATCCCTGCTCTAAACAACTCTAATTTTTTAAAAATCATTATTATTTTTATTATTATTACATACTTGTAATAACTTAATTTAATGTTCTAAATTCATGTTTTAATGTGATTGTTTAATTTTTAAAAACATTTATGCTGTTCATAATTGTAAATGCATTTTAGCACAACTTGTGAGCCACATTGGGTCCCATATTGGGAGACAGGTAGAATAAAAATAAAATAGACTGACTCTAACTAATTAATGTCTCTAACTGACTAACTGTCCAATATACCAGCTTTTTAAAAATGCCATTCAAATGCTCAACCAATCATCAGTCACCTCCAGTATTCCATATTCTCCCTCCCTCCCAATAGACCACTTACCTTATTTCATATAATACTCATACCCAATACATCACCTCGTTTTCTATAATATATGCACAAAAACAAATATAGTAGATGTCTGGAACATCACATGCTGGCATGGTCACACCAGCATAGGGTACTAGGAAGAATCTGACCTTTGTTGCACCAGTTCTGCACGGGATCCCTATGAGACCACAAAAAGACCGTCGCTATCCTGTTCATTTTGCCCCACTTACGCAGTAAAAGAACTGTTTGCCTGCAACCGGTCAGGTTTTATAAACCTACTGGGAGAAGCCATGCATTTGCTGAAGTCTGGTAAAACTTGAAAGATGGCGAAACAGGCAGAGATGTTCAGTAAGCCCCATGTCAGAAAGAAGCACGGCCACTGCTCAGCTGGCTGATTGAAGTTGTATTTAGATTAAAATGAAAGGGCGGGGGGGCTAAATTTAGCAGCACCAACAAGATTGATTGATGTGTTTGAGCATGAGCCTTTGTGGATGTCAGTCCACTTCTTCAGATGCCCTGGTGGAATGATATTAAAGGGATGGGTTTTTAAGCATAGTTATACCATTATGGGAGTAGGATAGAGTGTAGTGAATTGCAGAAGGATGCCAGTTGTGCTGGTTGTTTGAGTGGCTAGACATGAAGAGGCACATTTTTCAGAGTGACTTTAGTATGCCTCTGAACGAGTATACATCCACACTCTGCCAAGATCACTGATAAACTGAGATCAAAAATCTGATTTCTTCATCTTTAATGTTTGTCTGAATATGCCCTCTTGTGGTGAAAAAAAGGTTAAAGCACAAAAGAAGTCCACTCCTTTCAGCCAAAGAAAAGCAGAGGGAAAATATATAGTATAGAAGGCACCCGCCTTTTCACACCCTATTATCCAGTGACTCACTTTCTTTATGCTTCCAGATTAAGGACAAGTTCCATTAATTCAACAGGGGTTCTGCTTTTTCATCAGTTCTTGCTTATAGAGGCCCATTTGGAGTTGCTCCCATGTACGTGCTGCTTGCAAAGCAAGCTGAGAGAGGGAAGAATAGCACCAAGATCATAGAATCATAGAATTATAGAATCATAGAAATGTAGAGTTGGAAGAGACCACAAGGGCCATCCAGTCCAACCCCCTGCCATGCAGGAAAACCCTCAAAGCACTCCCGACAAGTGGCCATCCAGCCTCCGCTTAAAAACCTCCAAAGAAGGAGACTCCACCACACTCTGTGGCAGCACATTCCACTGCCGGACAGCCCTGACTGTCAGGAAATTCCTCCTGAGGTTCAGGCGGAATCTCCCCTCCTGCAGCTTGCATCCATTGCTCCTTGTCCTGGTCTCAAGATCAGAGAAAACAAGCCCACTCCCTCCTCGACATGACACCCCTTCAAATATTTAATGTTTGAGACTTTGCAAGCAGCACACTGTAGTTGGTCCTATGTGAGTCCCCATAAGTCCTTCATGCTGCCTACAGTACAATACGTGAGTTGCTCTTTTCAATCAGTTCCATTTTCTGACAGTGCTCCGGCCCCTAACATATCAGATAAATGGGGGAAGCCTGTATTGCAGCAACCGGGGAATGGAAAAGTAACTTTTGGAAACGCAGCACCCTGTGGCCACATTGACTGGCGGATTCTGAAGTTGTACTCTCCCTGAGTAACTTTTCAAAGTTCTGTTCATTAACACAGAGCCTTTTCTTCCTTGAAAGGGTGGGAAATGTAACAATCTGGAAACTGTTGTGTTTTCTTATTATAATATCTTTTTTTGGAGAGATCTGACTGCTTCAAGCTTGATATTAGTGACTTGGTCTGTCTTCTTTCTTGAGAAACCAGCACATGCATATGTTTAGAACATTTAAAAAAAAACCAAGGAGAGCATCCAGTGAAAAGTACCAAAGGCCATTTCCACACTAGACTGTTACAGGGTTGCATAGGATGTTGAAAGTGGAATAATAGCACTATAACAGTCTAGTGCAGAAATGGCCAAAGTCTAAAATGGTTCAGGTGCAGCATAAATTGCATGCCAGGAGCAAGATTCTCCACTGAAAAAAGAGAGTGTTACTTTGTGTTATGTAATGCGACAGTTGTGCAGTGCAGCCGTGTTAGGGAAACATGACATTGCCAAACCGAATGTGTAATCAAATGTGCATATTAACTCTGCCTGAACAATACACATCCATGCACAGCCATGTGCTATGTGCATCCCTGCAGTGGCGAACTGAGGGGGGCAGGGGGCAGGGCACCCGGGGTGGCATGTTTTGGGGGGTGGCACTGGGCCACCCTCCACACGCTGGCAGAGGTCCAGCGACTGGATGGGCACTGGAGCCTCCCGGAAAGGTCTACTGGAGGGATATGTCACCCTGAGAAAGGGGGCTGTCCTCCCCTCCTTCCCTCCTCTCCCTCCCAATCTGGAGTCAAACCTGTTTCCAGACAAAGCAGCAGTGCCAACACTAGCAGACCTCCGGGTCAGGCAGAGAAGGAGGGAGGGAGAAAAGGAGGAGAGGAGAGGAGAGGAGAGGAGAGGAGAGGAGAGGAGAGGAGAGGAGAGGAGAGGAGAGGAGAGGAGAGGAAAAGGCACCCACCTTCCTCCCCACCCCACCTCCGAGACTGGAGATGAGCCCAACCCAGCTGACCCTCCGAGGAGGAAGGGCGGGGGAAGAGAGAAAGACAGAGGCACTCACCGCCACAGGAATGCTGGCATGTCTCTCAGCATGTGCAGAGCACCCCCTCTGAGTGTGAACGCCCAGAGCCCAATCACCCAGTGCCAATCAAGCAGTTTCTATTTGGTATTTTGAATAGGTCCTCCCTCCCCTGAGAGGGGTGGCAAACTCAGGGACCTCTCTCAGGCAGCAAACTCAGGGACCGTCCCCGGGCAGCAAACTCAGGGACCATCCCCGGGTGGCAAACTCGGGGACTGTCCCTGGACAGCAAACTCAGGGACCATCCCTGGGCGGCAAACTCAGGGACCATCCCTGGGCGGCAAACTCAGGGATGACCCTGGACAGCAAACTCAGGGATCATCCCTAGGCAGCAAACTCAGGGATGACCCTGGGCAGCAAAAGCTCTAGTTACGTCACTGCATCTGTGCACAATGGTACAGTATGCACAGCTCTGCATCTGCAGCCTTGAACTGGGTGGAGCTATTCTGCGTTAACCAAAAATGTCCAGCTCTTTCCTAGGTGAACTTAATACGTAGATAAGATACCAACAGGGTTTCTTTCTGTTTCCAGTGTTCAGGCTGTGAGTGTTGGTGCTTAGGCAATCAAAATAGCACTTTGCTTTTGTTGTGCGCCTTCAAGTCATTTCTGACTCTAAAATAAACCTATCACAGGATTTTCTTTGCAAGATTTGTTCGGGGCACGGGTTGCCACTGTCTTCCTCTGGGGTTGAGAGAGTGTGACTTGCCCAAGGTCACCCAGTGGGTTTTCATGGCAGAGTTGGGGTTTGAACCATGATCTCCAGAGTCATAGTCCAACACTCAACCCACTATACCATGCTGGCTATCCAAAAGGGCACTACTTGCTCACAAAGAAAAGCTTCATTGAGCTACAAGAGACTCCAACATTTTCAGCAATTTATTTATTTTATACCCCTGCCTTTTTCCCAACATGGGACTCAAAGTGGCTTACAAAACTTTAAAACAAAGGTCCAGCTAATTTTTTTTATGAAGTCCAAAAGCTACTCCAGATAAGAGCTTCTGAGAGTTGTAGTCCTTCCGATCAATCAATCAATCAATCAATCAATCAATCAATCAATCCCAGGTGTTGAAAAAATCTTTCAGAGACAGGGAAGACATGGGAAAACCATCCCCCAGGGACTGAGTATGCCCAATGGTGCCTTCTTGTTGTGCTGGGAAATGGGAAAGGGAGCCCATTCCACAACATTTTATTACATGCCCTACACAAAAACATTCTATCCCTAACTTTAGCCTTCTCCTTCCCAATGCTCTCAAGGTGTTTTGGACTATAAACCCTATCACGCTTGACCTCTGTGATTGGTGTAAAATATCTAGAGGACATCAAGTGCGTGGCACTCCTCCAATCCATAACTATGTTCTAAGTCTGAATTTAAGCATGCGTTTTTTGTTTTGTTTTTAATTTTTTTCTGTGTGATATGTTTTATTTGTCCTTCCTGGACTTTTGTTTGCATCTTACCAACCCAACATGGCAACTGCTAGAAATAATTTTCTGCTGCATCCTTCTTTGCTGGTATTTTTGGCAGTCCGTGGAAACCTCTAGAAATTGGCCCCTGGAGCCTCTACATTATCCTCGCCTAAAGTCTAGCTTACTTCTGCATAAATCCAGTATTATGTAGCCCCACACTCTGGTATCTGTATTGTTGTTGCTTTGTGCCTTCAAGTTGTTTCAGACATAGGGCAATCCTATTACAGGGTTTTCTGGGATGGATAACGTGCAACAGATTCAAGGTCACCCCATGGGTTTCCATGGTGGAGCCGGGAATCAAACCCTGGTTTCCAGGATCATAATCCAGCACTCAAACATCCACACCACGCTGAATCTCAGTACTGGGTGAGCTCACAGGGCATGCTGCCCTCGTCAGAGTTCTTTAGCAATACTATGCTGCCCCCAGGGGTTACTCGCAGTACTTACAGATTCTTTCAGCTAGAAGAGTTAAGCCTCCAGGGGCCATTTCTGATGACAGAGATTTCAAAAGCACTTCAGAGAGCAGTATGAGTACTGCAGTACTTCTCTCCATTGTGGATGTGGGAAATCTCTTTGCTGAGTAATGAGATGCAACAGCTCCATTGTGGATGTGTGTATAGAGGATCCTGGGGAATTTCATTTTGTACTTTGCACTATGAACTGATTTGTATTTTCTGGGCAAACAGCTTGGAATGTAATCATTCTTTGGCTTTTGTATGCTTTCAGATTTTGCCACGGAATTCTCAGTCCCCAAAACAGAACAAAAGATGTACGAAAAATTGTGTTGGCAGTTCAGGAGTAACATGAGAGCCAGAAATGTTCATGAAGATGTGTTGCTTATCGTTATTTTTTTGGAAAGTTCCCAGATTGATGCAGAAACAATGCAGACCAGGATTACCTAGGGGAACATCTGAAACAAATTGATTGTAAAGGAAGAGAGACACAGTGTCATGTTCTGGTCTACTAGTTTCCCAAGAAACACTTAGAATTTGAACAGAAGTATTCTTTATTAGGAAATATACAAGTGGCAACGGACATTTCTTTTAGTTGCTGAAGCTGATGAGAGCAAAGTAGACAAAGGCTTTTGTACTTCTGGTACATAACTATTTGGCACATTTTACAGTGGTTGGTAGACGTCACACATGTCACATCACATCACCAGTTCCAGATCCTTACCAAGCTCTCTCTAGATGTTTACACTCCTGCATATCTATAGCCTGACCCTTCCTTTTTGATATGTCTTCCTTGCTTGGCTCTTCTCACCATGTCCCCAGGGAGTTATCAGACTGTGTCCCTTTGATCTCTGCTGATATACAGCCTTTCCATCGGAGGTCCCTGGTCTTGAGGCTTGAACATAAAACAAACCTTGGCACCTGGTTTCACATCAAAGCTTATCAGATAACTTCTCTGCTCTCGCACTCAGTTTCCCAGCTTATCCCACCATCCTTTTACAGTCCTGCCTTCTCCCATAATGTTTCCTTGCATAACCATGATTTTCCAGGGAACAGTACAAAGCATGTAAAGTATACAGTATCAAAACATAGCGTCCCTTCTATAATATAACATGTTACTAAACATGTTCTATGCCAACAGCAATACATATATGTAATATAATATGGATGCAATCAAGTATGGTAATTAAAACACAAGAGTAAGCATTGGTAATCAAGCCTCAAAACATACATACAGCAAAGCCCATGGTACCCAGTAATACAGCAACAACACAGCATCAGGATCACATGCAGTGTGGCAGTAACTTATCACAGGACAGTTAAAATACATGGTCATGTATTTCCAAAGCAAGTATAACTTTTCTCCAGCAAGACATATAGCATGTAACGTATAACAAAGCTCTGACATTACCAGTTGTAGCAGAACTCTGCATGAAAGCAATAAGCATACAACAATCTTTATCTAGTAGACTGTGACAATAGACTTACATCCCATTGCACACTTACAATAATCATTCAGCTTATACATGAGATGTAGTATATACTAGCGTGTAACACATGATGATAATCTGAGCCAAGATGGCCATCCACTACAATGGTGCTTTTTAGAATCATAGAGTTGGAGAGACCACAACGGCCGTTAAGTTCTATCCCCCGGCTGTGCAGGAATACACACTCAAAGTACCCCGAGCAAATGGCCATCTAGCCTCTGTTTAAAAACCTCCAAAGAAGGTGACTCCACCACACTCCAAAGCAGCATATTCCACTGTCAAGTGGCTTTTACCATCAGGAAGTTCTCCCTGATTTTTAGGTGAAATCTATTTTCCTGTAGTTTGAATACATTGCTCTGTGTCCTAGGCCATTTCTGCGCTAGACTCTTATAGTGCTATTATTCCACTTTCAACATCCTATGGAATCCTAGGGTTTGCAGTTTAGGGAGAGGTTTGAGGCCCTCCCTGAACTGCAAACCACAGGATTCGATAGGATGTTGAACGTGGAACAATAGCACTTTAACAGTCTAGTGTGGAAATGTCCCTAGTCTCTGAAGCACCAGAAAACAAACTTGTTCCATCTTCAACATGACATCCCTTCAAAACATGGCTATCATGTTATCTCTCAGCCTTGTTTTCAACAGGCTAAACATACTGTTACCCTGTTCTCAGGGGGTCCTGAGAGGGACACCTAAGCAACCAAACAACAACAAGCAATATTTGGGGAAAATTAGCTGGAGCACTCACTTAAGCTAGCGAGAGGGAGGGTAACTTAGCAGGATCTTGCAACCCAATGTTTACGGGGTCAGGTCAGCCAAGCAGCCACACCGATGTCCAGTAATAAAAATGATGTTTTATTGCAGAAAAACAAATATTAAAAATACCACAGTCACACAGCTAATAAAGAGAATGGAGATTGAGTTTAGGATAGATATTTTTGGGGAAAATGGGTGATACGACACCTGTCTCGTCGCCCTGGACCTTTCGAAGAATCTGGGGGTGCAGAGGAGAAACTCAGCTTGATTAGCTGAGGGGAGGTCGCCAAATGATGCGGCAGCAAGGTGGGGTAGAACTCTGGAGCGGGCTGAGCGATCCGAGGTTGTTGCGGTCTCAGCTACTGGAGCTGAGGGGAAGGCTCGCCAGATAAAGTGGCAGCAAGGCTTGATGGAAGTTCGGAGCGATCTGAGGAAGGTCTTGGAATCAGGGGTTTTTATAGGGTGAATTGGGACTGCAGGCCACGCCTCACTCGGGGACAACAATGAGTTTTGGGTGTGAGACAATGTCTCCGAAAGATCACAATTTAGCATGATTGAGTTAAAGCCAAATTAACAATAGTGTAGCCCGTATGCAAATGTGCAGCACTTACCAGTGGACAGCACAACCTTTGTCCAGTAGCCTGCTCGGGGCAGGAAGCCTTTATTAGTATCGCGCATACTTAATGAGGTGTTTGCCGGAGAGGTCCCTGAAGTGACGAACCTGCTATGTCTGGCCTGCCTAGGTAGAGAAAGGAATGTCCAGCAATTATCGGCCGTGCCTGTTGCGTGCTTGTTTGGTGGCCTTGCAAACACATGGAGCGGGGTGGTGCAAGAGAGCCAAATTATTGATATCAAAATGATATCTTTATGCTATCTCCAAGGAGGCCTAATCTGCAGTAACAATACCTAAGTTGTTCCTCACAGGGCATGGTTTCCAGACCATCATTTAGGTCACCGTCCTCTGGACTCATTCCAACTTGTCAAGATCCTTCTTCAATTGTGGTGCCTAGAACTGGACATAGTATTCCAGGTGAGGTCAGACCAAAGCAGAACAGATTCGTACTATTACTTCCCTTGATCTCAACACTATACTCCTGTTGATGCAGCCCAGAATCACATTGGCTTTATTAGCTGCTGCATCACATTCTTTACTCATGTTCAGCTTTTGGTTCACTAAGAACCCTAGATTTCTTTCACACATACTGTTTTACAGCCAGGTATCACCCATCCTATATCTGTGCATTTCATTTTTTCTTCCTAAGTGTAGTACTCTAAATTTCTCCCTGTTAAAATTCATTGTGTTAGTTTTGGCCCAGCTCTCGAATCTGTCAAGGTCATTTTGAATTCTGATCTTGTCCTTTGGGGTATTACCTATCCCTCTTAATTTGGTGTCATCTGAAAATTAGATGAGCATGCCCTCTATTCCCCAATCTAAGTCATTGGTAAAGATGTTGAATAGCACTGTGCCCAGAACAGAACCCTGTGGCACCCCACTAGTCACTTCTCTCCATAATTAAGAGGAGCCGTTGGTGAGCGCCCTTTGGGTTCGATCAGTCAACCAATTACAAATCCACCTGACAATAGCTTTGTCTAACCCACATTTTACTACCTTGTTTGAAAGACTATCATGGGGGATGTTGTCAAAGGCCTTATTGAAATCAACATACACTACATCCACAGCATTTCCTTCATCCACCAAGCTAGTAACTCAATTAAAAAAAAAAAGATCAGATTATAGAGTTATAGTCATAGAATCATAGAGTTGAAAGAGACCACAGGGGCCATTCAGTCCAATCCCCTGCCATGCAGGAACACACATCAAAGCACTTCCGACAGATGGCCATCCAACTTCTGCTTAAAAACCTCCAAAGAAGGAGACTCCACCACACTCTGAGGCAGCATATTCCACTGCCAAACAGCTCTGACCGCCAGGAAATTCTTCCTGAGGTATAAGTAGAATCTCTTTTCCTGCAGTTTGAATCCATTGCTCCTTGTTTTAGTCTCTGGAGCAGCAGAAAACAAGCCCACTCCCTCCTCGACATGACATCCCTTCAAATATTTAAACATGGCTATCATATCCCCTCTTAATCTTCTCTTCTGCAGACTAAACATACCCAGCTCCCTATAGTTTAGTCTGGCATGACTTGTTGTTGAGAAACTCATGTTGACTTTTAGAGATCATGACATTCCTTTCTAAGTGCTTACAAACTGTCTGTTTAATGATCTGCTCTAGGATCTTTCATGGTACTGCTTTCAGGCTAACTACGCGGTAATTGTTTGGGTCTGTCTTTTTCCCTTTTTTGAAGATGAGGACAACATTTGTCATCCTCTAGTCTGGCAAGAACTCTCAAGGATTCTTGCCAGTGGTTCTGAAATTACTTCTGCCAGTTCTTTTAATACCCTTGGAAGTAGATCATCTGACTTGAATTCATTTAGAGTTGCCAGGTACTCCTGTACCACCTCTTTACATATTCTGTGCTGCATTTCTCCTATAACATCATTTGTTCCATATTCTCCAGGTTCAAAATTATTTTTCTTTTGGGAGAAGACTGAGGCAAATAAGACGTTAAGTAGTTCTCCCTTTTTCCTGTCCCCTGTTAGCACTTTTCCATCTTGTCCTCACAATGGCCCTACTGTATCCTTGATTTTCCTTTTGCAAAACACATAACTGAAAAATGCCCTTTTTATTGCTTTTAAACGTCTCTAGCAAGCCTGAGCTTATTCTGCACTTTAGCTTTTCTGACTTTTTCCATACATGTTCTGGCTATTTGTTTGAATTTCTCTTTGGTTATTTCCCCATTTTCCCCATTTCTTGTACATTGCCCTTTTAAATCTTAATTCAGTGGAAAGGTCTTTAGACATCTGTCCTGGTTTCTTTAGACATCTCCCATTTTTCCTCCTCTAAGGAATAGTTTGAAACTGTGCCTTCACACTTTTAAAAAACTCCCATTCATCCATCATAAACTCTTTTCTCTTTTAGTATTCCTGATCACAGAATAGTACCTAATATTTCCCTAAGTTTACTAAAGTCTGCTTTCTTAAAGTCTAAATGCGAGTCTGACTATACTTTCCCCTTTAGACTGTATAACAAACTCCAGGAGAACATGGTCATTCCCACCTAAGGATCGTGCCACTTCCACCCCATTAACTAAGTCATCACTGTTGGTTAGGATCAAGTCCAAAATGTTCCCTCTTCCACATTCTGGACAATGAAATTGTCTGCAAGGCAAGTGAGGAATTTGTTGGACCTGATATTCTTTGGCAGAATTTGAATTCCAACAAATATCAGGATAATTGAAATCTGACATTACTACTATCTCTCTTTTTTTCTGAATGTGTGGTCCTCTGTTTTAGGAAGGCCTCATCTAAGGCCTCAGTATGGTTTGGGGGTTTGTAGTAGATCCCAAAAATGACATCCCTGTTTTTTCTCTCCCCCTTAATTTTTACCCAGATGGTCTCAACCTGGATTCCAGGATTTAAGTCATGGATCTCTTCATAGATGTAAACATCCTTGACATATAATGCTACTCCTCCTTCCTTCCTGTTTGGTCTAGATCTCTTCTCATGGGAGCCAACAATCCGGGTCAGGGTCCAGGGAGTGGTATTATGGAAGCATGGTTCATAGGCTCGAAGATCTGGGATTTTTCTTTAGTAGGGCCATATGTGTAATCACATCCATTCCAACATTTCACAGATGAAAACTGGAACACATGTGGCCAAACAGCATCAGAATGTGGTCATGACTTCTGGTTCGAGCGTGAGCGGGGAGGCACAGTCCTTCGGCTCCTGCTGCAGACGAGCTGAGGGTCTGCCGCCGTCACTGGTTACCTGTTTCGTCTATGTCTCTGAAATAGATTGTACCCCTCTGTTACCACATTCCAGTCATGAGTCTCATCCCACCAGGTTTCAGTGATGACTATTATAAAAGTGTTGATGGGACTGAGGATACATGGTGGATCAAGGTGGGCAATCGTGGGAGGTTAGGAGGCTGCAGTAGCCCTCCAGGAGATCTTGGAGGACGGTACCCCCACCACACATCCCTCTCCAATTCCCCCCCCCCTTTAGGGGATGTGTCAGGATAAAAATGTGAAAACAGCCCAATGGAGCTCAAAATGTAGCAAAAGTGCCCCTGTTCCCTCTAGAGGACATTTTAGGACATAATGTTTTGACCCATGGCAGGCCCTGAAGAAGACAAAACAGCAGCCCTTTTCCCACTCCTGTCCTAGATGTTGCTTAATATATTCTATTGTACAAGACTACATAAGTCCTGCAACGGAGATTGGAAAAGTTACAAAGATAAGTATGAATCCCAGTATCCCCCAGCTGGTATGGCTGTGGAACACTGAACCAGAACTCAGGGAAGTTACATTTTTTGGACTACAGCTCATAGAATACCTAGAAGGTGGGAGATTTTGGAAGCTGTAGTACAAAAAATTAATTCTCCAAGCTAAGAAGCCAGGAAACTTGATGCTTTTGCCCATTGCGCACTGTCTTTTCCACTCTGATTCAAAGACAAAAACCTTTGCAGTCTCCCTATTTGATATTAGCAGTTGCCTATTAACCTCACTTGCTGTGTTGTAGTGATGAGTGACTCCCACTGGTATTGAAATACAATAAAATAAAACAAATCTTTCTTAAATGTTATGGTAAGGATTGGGCACTGTAGCTGAGTGTGTAAAAAGGCAGGATTAAAACCAGTGGGTAAAAATGGCAGACAAACAGATGTTGATTGAACAGGAGGAGCCAAACAGGAGCACTGAAAGCTGCTCAACTACAGAACCAGAACTGGGGGGGAAAGGTAACTTTTGGGGGCGACACCATCGGAATCCTCCTAATTTTTTGTAAAAAGTTTTTTTGCAAAAAGTTCATTTTTCAAAATTCTGGGAGATGATGGGCCACTCATTTGCTATAGAACTCTGAACAGGATCTCAAAATTCAATGAGTTGGATTGAGATTTAGCTGAATGACTGAAGTCCCATTGTTCTCAGTGGATTTGTTCCAGTTAAGACTAAATCTATTTTGGCCCCAGTATGAAAAATCTAATTTTTAGTTCCAGCCACAGGGTGACCTTGTGATAGGGTCACTTTAGGATTGCTGTAAGTTGGAAACAACTTCAAGGCACACAACGGCAAAGAGTCAGTCCGCTGAAATAAACGGGACTGACTTAAGTAGGAACTAACAATTTCTGTTTTCCCCATTGGGTTGACTTTAGCTGAGACTACAACTCTATGATTTTAGGACATTTGCTATAACTCACTGTGAGCCTGAAGGCATGCAGCAACAATAAGGCACTCAGTTACACAGGCTTACATTTGAGAGTGGCACAAAATTACCATATATTACCTTGGGAATTGGCATGATGTTGTGGCTTGCAAGTTGAACTAGGATTCCTGGAGACTAGGGCCACTTCTGCACTAGCCTGTTATAGTGCTATTATTCCACTTTCAGCATCCTTTGAGGCCCATCCCTAAACTGTAAACCCTAGGATTCCATAGGACGTTGAAAGTGGAATAATAGCACTATAACAGGCTAGTGTGGAAATGGCCTAGGTTTCAACTCCCTGCTCATTCATGGAAATGTGACCTTGGATTAAGTCCCACTTCTCAGCCTAAAGAGGAGGACAATGGAAAACTTTTTCTGATCAGAGATGGCAAGAAAACCTTATGAAAGTTCACCTTAGGATTGTCATAAATTGGAAACATCTTAAAGGCACACAAGAATATCACCAAAATTGTGCTGTTTCCATCATGGGGATAGCACATTTTCCCAGCATTCAGTCTTACAATATTTTTATCACTAGGGGAACAGAAATTTTCTTTCTGTTCTCATTATTTTCATTTTGGGTTGGGCCAAAGCCATGGTTTCAGCCCGAGTAATTTGAAAAGCCACCCATTCTTGTGTGCAGCTTTCCATTTCTTAAGACAATTTTTGCACCTTCCCCCAGATTTCTGGGCTTCTGAACTGAAGTGAGTAGCACACAGCTGTTGGACCTTTTTTGACAGTGGCACCCTGATTATGGGACTGCTTCTCCCATGGGGACCAATTGGCCTGTCCACCTTTAATTTTCAGTTATTGGATTACTGCCTTCTTGAGCATTTGATTAGATCATGTCTTGTTGTGTGACTTCAAGTTGTTTCTGACTTATGGTGAACCTATCACAAGGTTTTCTGGGACTGAGAATGTGTGGCACACTCAAGGTCACCCAGTGGGTTTCCGTGGCCAAACAGGGGATCGAATCTTGGTCTCCAGGGTTGTAATCCAATGTTCAAACCACTACGCCATGCTGGCTTGGATCATATCTATGAGATCATATTTATGAGATCATATTTCCTTCTGCAACAGAGTTTATATTGTATTTCATTAATTTTACTTAAATAAACAGACACAATCCCATGTGGACATACTTGGCAGAGAATGTCATTCAACGCAGTGGGATTTACTCCTGAGAAAGCATGGCATGGATGGGAAAAAATATTGTTTCTTTGCCAGGAAAAGCATTTTATAACACTTCAGAAATATTAATGAGAAGAATAATGTAAGAGTGAATTTTTTTAGAGTTTTCTCCTAGTATTTAACATACTCTCTAGCACTCCAGAGAATTGTTCTACACAGAAATACACATTATTTTTCCTGTACAGGAAACTGTATAGGAAAAAATGCTGCTTACACAAAACTGTGGCATTTGTGCAGAAAAGCCATGTGCATTTGTGTGCATAATGATTTCTCAGAATACTTTGCAATGCACTGAATAAGTGGAGAAAACCAAACAAAAAAATCTGTTTTGTCCCACAGCTAAGTAAAAACAATAAAAATTGTCTTTGCATATGAGAATGAAATAGCTGAAGAGTCATTTCTAGGCGTGCATAGGATTGTGTTGCAACTGCATCACTCACTTGCCCATTAAATAATGTTGTCGTGTTCTTTATTGTGTTCTGATTGTTTGGCGGGGGGAGTTGCTTTTGGCTGCCTTGGAAAGGTTTCAAAAGGTATTTACTTTTTGAAAATAAATCAATCAGGTGGATTCCAATATGGATTTCCTGGCAAGATTTATTGAGAAGAAGTTTGCCATGGCCTTGTTGTTGTTGTGTGCCTTCAAGTCATTTCTTACTTATGACTACCCTAAGGCAACCCTTTCATTGGGTTTTCTTGGCAACATTTGTTCCTTTGCCTTCTTCTGTGGCTGAGACACTGTGAATTGCTGAAGGTCGCCCAGTGGGTTTCCATAGCTGAACCGGGGTTTGAACCCTGGACTCCAGAGTTGTAGTCTCTGCTCAAACCACTACACCACACTGCCTCATCTAACGTATGTTACCTGCTTACTTTTCAGTGAGGGAAACTGGGGCAAAAACACAAATATGTGCCTTCTTTTAGCCTCTACTGCTTCCATGTGTCCATGAAGGAAATCATAGCCTTCTAATCAAATCTAAATTTAATTTGGTGACATACTGTACTATTATTTCTTTGTTGGCAGCATTATTATGACACCCAAATTTATATGCCAAACAAAAGTCCTCTGTGGGGGCTTACACCATGCACCAAGTCTGCTTAACCTTCTGTTTCATAATTAGAAACTTCAAGGCTCAGCAAAGGGAATGAAGGTGCAAAACTTAACCTTGGAAGCAAACAAACATTTTAGAACAGGGTACCTCTGAACATATGCCAGGATTTTCATTATGGAGAGAGAGAATGAGGGCATTAATCCCCAAAGAGAATTCTGGACCTTCCCACTAAATTTTCATTAAGTGGCTAAATTTCTTGAAGTATCTTAAAATTTCAACTGAGCATTGAGAAATGCAGTTTAGACTCCTGAAAAAAAAAAGAATAGGCAAATTTCCTAAGGAAATCTGAGCACAGCAAATGTAAGAGATCTAGAAGCAAATATGGTCCTTCCTCCACATTCATGGGTTTGACCTTCACAAATTTGACTATTTGCGAGGCACATGCCTGCTCCCCCCACCATCATTTTCTTCCTCCCAGTCTCTTGCATTCTTCACCCCAGGCTTTGTAGGCTTGTGCTTAAAATTGACTTTTCCCCCCTTTGGGTGAGCAAAGACCCCCCACAGCTGGAGGTATGTCTTCTCTGCACATTCTTCTGTGTAGTGGCTGCTGATTGGTCAGGTGCTTTCCTTCCTCCTACCTCTCCTTTCTTAAAATGGCCACTGGGATTAGTAGAATATCATAACTCTCTCCTTTTCCATCTAAGGGGAAAGTACTGGTAAGCCCTTTATCCTCCCCCTGCCGGACACCAAGGCCAGAGGCAAAGGAATGGAGGGGAAGCTCTGGAGAACTACAGGGTGGGGGGAGTTATTGGCGGTTTTTCCATTTTCAGGAGGGTTCTGCGTGCTCAACCACCATGAATCTGGAGGGGCTACTGTAACGTTCAGTGTTTCACTCTCTGCAATGCTAAGAATTTGAAGGCAGAATTCTTACATAGGGGCAGTGCCCTAACATAGTGACATCCATGGCATATGGTCAGGCTGAAAAAAGTATTCCACTACCTGGTTTAAAATGCTTTCTTAGAAAACTTCCTCCCTGTTTTCACCACAAGTTTTTTAATCTCCCCCCATCCCCAGTTTTTTTAAAAAAAATACTTCATGTTATAGCAACCGTGGGAAGATATTTAAAATACTTTTAGAAACAAATAAATGGAAGAGGCAAGATTCCATGTACAATAATACTAAAAGTTTCCAAGAAATAAACTGAGAACATTATTTAGAATGGATTTACCCATACATTTTTATCCATTTAAAGAGACAGCTGAATTAGTCTGTTTTAGAAAAGAAAGACATAAGGAAATCCAGATGCACCTTTGAGGCTAACCAGGAAGAAGACACTTCTAGCATAAGCGTTCATGGCTCTGATGAAATGGACTCCACCAAAGCTTGCGCTAGAAATTTGTTCTCACTTAGTCAGTGTGGTGTACCTGGATTCTTTTATATCTTTTTTTCAGTTATTTTTTCAGCAGCTGAATATATAGAGGGAACATGGAATGAGAATTTCAAGTACTGAGAATTAAAACAAAATTTTAAAAAACTTTGCCTAAGTTAAATAAATGCAGCTGTGAGGGTCAGTAGAGATGGAAGACAGGCGAAACCACCTACAGAACAAGAGGCCAAACTGATTTGACTGTATATCAAATGTTGCACTTAAATCACTTTAAGTGCAACATTTCACAACTGTCTGTGTATTTTAAATAGCAGCTGGGGGTCCCCAAAAAGAACTGGGATCACAGTGCACAAGGATAGGACTGCCAGATCTCAGGACTTAGCCCCAAGTGTCATGGCTTAGTCTTCCGGATGGAAGACAGGAATCTCAATCTGAGAGCACTGCCTTGAAAAATGGGTGTGCGGATTCCTCTTTTGTTACCTCGAAGCAAGGGAGCAAGGAAATACTGAGGTCTCACAATGGTACGTAGAAATTTTCTTTTGTCAGCAAAAGTGGAAGCTAGAAATGAGGCAATTTAGAATAAGTAAAGTCTTTGTGGTTTTGCGTGCGCACGCGTGTGTGTGTAAAACTATACAGTTCACTTCCCATAGCCATAGCGAATCTCCCTCTTCTTCGCTCTCACTTGTGTGCCTCAGGTTTTTATTTTAAAAACTTTGGAGTTCTAGTCATGGATCTCCTGCTTTCCCATCTGCTTTGGCTTCTAATTAGAGTATTACTGAGCAACTTTAAATGGCTTTTCATAAATTTGTGCATCCAGATGCAAGTGTGTGTGTGTGTGTGTGTGTGTGTGTGTGTGTCTGTATTTAAATGCATACCTCTTACTGCGATCTCAGTAACCTCTAGATGTATCACAACTCCCATCTTTCCGCAGCCAACATGTGTGTTGTATTCTAATACTGCATAGCTGGAGGTCATCAGATTGGGTCAGAGTGCCATATTATGGATTGAGACCCTTGATTTCCAAATGCAAGAAGGATGCCTGCATCTCCGTCTAACACCTTGGTTAGAGTCGAACATTACCCGCTTAGCCCACTAGAGGGCAGTGTTGTCTCACTTCAGGATCTGCTGTGGCCAGGCGCGTAGGATCAAGCTGCCTTGCACAGGAACACCTCAGTTAAGGAGATACCACGTTTTAAAGAGAAAGTTTGGTACTGGAGGAATGACATGGAAAGAATAGGGATAGTTTCCTGCATCACACACACAAAAAAAGTTTCAGAAAACTTATTCAAAACAATATGCAGATGTGAAATGAAGCAACAAACCTTGCATAAGTAAACAAGAATATTTTGAACCTCTAAGAGACCACTTGAGAACCAGGGTGGGATTGAGTGTTGGATGACAACTCTGGAAACCAGGATTTGAATCTCCACTCAGCCATGTATGCCCATGGCTGGGTAACCTTAGGCTAGTCATACTTTCTCAGCCTCAAAGAAAGGCAATGGCAACCCCCCCCCCCCGAACAAATCGCACCAAGAAAACCCCATGAAAGTTTCACTTTAGGGTCCCTGTCATTCAGAATGGCTCACAGGTAGTAGCTACATAGTAGTTACAGCTAGTGGCTACTGTGTCTATAGGGAACTTCCATACTGAATACAAATTTACTAGGGGCCACCTCCAGGGAAATGTGATTGTCTTCATATCCTGCTTGCTGGATAATGCTATATTGGTTCCTGTAGGAACCATGATGTTGGCCTAGATGGCCCTTCGAGAGAAGCAGTGTAGTGTAATAGTTAGAGTGCTGACGTGGGGCTGGAGACACTGAGATTCAAATCTCTACTCAACCACGAAACTCACAGGGCAACAGTAGATCAGTCACAACTTCTCAGTCCAACCTACCTCACAGGGTTTCTTGTAGGGATAAGAAATAGAAGATGGGCAAGTGCTATGTATAGTGTCTTTAACTTTCCGGGGGGAGCAACATTGCTTTAAGGGCCTTTCTGCACTATGCTGTTATAGTGCTTTTATTCCACTTTCAACATCCTAAAGAATCCTGGGTTCTGTAGCTTACTGAAGCCCAAGAACTCTCTGGCTGAGAATTTTAAATGCTGCTCCCTAAACTGGATTCCATAGGATGTTGAAAGGGGAATAATAGCACTATAACAATGTAGTGCAGAAAGGCCCTAAGTATGTGCATGTCCTTGATGACTGATAAGAAAAAGATGAGAAAACTGAACTTGAGAAAAGATACTAGTTGGTTTTATGTTGTGTTAGATTTTTAAATATCATTAATATAAATATCATTTATATAATATAAGCCTACTTTAATATGATGCTATGTATGTTTATGGATGGATGTGTATACACATCTGTATATATATACGGTCAAGATCCTGCACCAGATACCATAGCTACAGTATCGTAGCTATGCTCCATCTCTGGATCCAGCCCTGAAGCCTATCTTAAATGCCAGCCTGAGCAACAGGGTTCTGCGGTGTTGGTGAGCAGAGCACTACAAGATGTCATGACCAGTCCTTTTGGTGTGACAAAAGAGTTGCTACACAACCCCGTGGGGGTCCTCTGCTTCTGCTCCTTGTATTATCATTTGCTTTCAAGAGGGGGCTGGTCATGTCATCCTGCAGCACCCATCATCACAGACTAACATCACTTGGGAGGGCTGGCTGGATTTTAAGGTAGATTTTGGGGCACTTGTGGTTGTTGCAATGATGCCATAATTGCAAATGTGAATATGAAGCAGTTGCAATGTTGTAAGTCTAGCTTATGGCATCATAATTGACTAAAAGAATGCCATAAATGTGTGTGTTAGAGAGAATGTATGCATGCACAGTCTACTAGACTGTGCCTCAGATGCTTAGTATTGAACACCGAATTTGCTTTATCATAATTATATTAATATTACTATTGTAATATAATTTATTATTATTAATATAATTATGGTAATCCAAATTCAGCATTCAGCAGTGAGCATCTCAGCAGGTCAATAGTCCATAACACATCAGTTGAATTGCTGATGTTTAGTCAAATGTCTTTGTTCTCTTTTTACAGAATAGGACCAGAAAAACTAACATAACCATATTAGTTGCTCTTGTAATTCCCTGGCTAATAACACAGTCTGGGTTCCCTGGTTCCTCATGCTATATTTTTCTGATAATTAAACATTCATAAAAAGGGCTACACACCAATGAACACTAGATTTGAAAAGTTATTATCCCTTTCAAACCATCCATTAAATCTGTGTGAACAAGCCATGCTTACATTTACCAGTATATTAACCAGTAACTGAACATTATAATTATCTGCCATCGTTGGCTGCATTTGGAAGGTGGTTGGTTGGTTCAATCACATGCCGATGACCAGGTGGTCCTACCCTTTATAGGTACCACCTGCAATGAAATTCATCCTTTTGCAAAATCAGTCTTGTTTCTCAATTTTAATGACTCCTTTCTAGGAACTGCACTGATATCTCCATGCAGCAAATCCTAGCAATGAGCACAAGCAATTGAAAGCTGATGAACAGCAAGGATCCATGTTCAGTGCTCTTCCCTGCTTCTCTCTTGCAAATGAGGTGGTACCCAAAATAACTTAGCTTGTGTGCAAGCCAACAAGCTCTGAAATAGCTACAGGAATGATTGGAGGGGTACCATTTCTTAAACATCCCTGCAGAATTGTACTCCTATGGGTTCCATATGACAGAATTAACAAAGCAGGCACTATTGAACAGGCCTGGTAATGCTTGCAGGAAAATGACAGTCAGTGACTTTACAGGAGATGGGGCAAATTTGGCCTGTAACTACCTAATCCCCAAAATCCTAAACTTGTTTATGGAAGGTTCGGTGCCTTGCTGGACTCTGTATCAGAGAGCCTACAGCCAAATGGTTTGATCTCTATATCTCAGAAAAAACAGCAGATCTGATTATGTTTATCTCGTGTTGAGTCAAATCATTGGTCTAAGCCGGGGTGGGCAACTGTGGAACGCTGGGGAGCCACGTTAGCCCCTGTCAGAGACATTGGAGGGCTACATTGCCCACAAAAAATGATAAAAAAAATGTTTTTGCCCACAAATGCTCTCTAGTCTAGAGGGTTATGTGGGTCACTTTGCCATGCTTTAGCCCCAGGCCATTTTAGGCCCAGGCTTTTTTTTCATAACTGGAAGAGAGCAGAAATAATTTCCTCTTTCAAAAAAGCCCCCCTTGGGGCAAAAGTGTGATAAAAATGCTCCCTACACCCTCAGAGGGCACTTGGGGGCAAAAATTTGACTTGTGAGAGGCCCTGACGGGTACAAAAACAGCTGTAGGGGCTGCATGTAGTCTGCAAGCCCCACTTTTCCCATTTTTGATCTAGGCCCTGAGCAGACAATGTCTGCCCCTGCAAATGAGCAGGAATACTACAACTTCTACCATTGATCATGCTGGCTGGAGATGAGATGTCAGTCACCACCAGCCTGATCTTGAAAGGGATTATCTGTTCTTACGGTTCATACCTCGCCAGGATGTGAGGCAGAAGTCTTTCAGAGCCCCATGCTACCTGAGGATCTTATAACTGGAAAGTGACACCTGAACCTTTCTGAATGGAAAAAATTTCCTCTCACATAGGGCTACTGCCCCATGTGTTACCACATTAATTCAAAAATCACATCAGGGTTTTTTGCAGCAAAAAAATGTAATGAATTTATTAAATGACTTTCCCTTGTACAAGAGGGGAGCAGTGGTGCATCAGGTACTGAAAATTTACTACTCCAAAGAAAATGGCTACACACAGGTAGCTTCATACCCTGCTAAGCATTCCTTACAGAAGCAAGAAATGCTAATTATTGGCCAATCCAAATACATGCGTATAGGAACTATGTCATGAATATATTATTATGTCAGTATACAGGCACTACACACACCCCTAGAGGCAGTTCCAAATTTTAATACCAGACCCCTGCCTAGGGGTGTGGTTTTTAATATTAAAATGAAGCTTTATGAGGCTCTCGGTCACCAAAGTTCATCTCTTGTGGTCACTCTCCCTCCCTTTGGCCTAGTTCGGCCCACTCCGGATGTTCAAACCCACAACGTCTACCTCTCTTTCACTCCTGTTGAGCCCACTCAGTTCTCTCTTTCGCTATCTACCGTTGCTCTACTTGGCTTCCTCTCATTCTAAGTCCTACAAGCTGATTTTCCTGTTATCTGCATCCAGCTGCAAGCATAAGCATTCTTCTTGTTTTCCCTGGCCACATTGCTCTTTTTCCTAATTCAATGTGCCTGCTATTAAGCTATAGATTAATTATTTGCTAATTATTATGTCCCTACACAGGGGTTATACAGAGTCAGTTGTCTTATGCCAGATCAGACCAGATCATGGGAAAATTACTTTTTTGGACTATGGCTCCAAGAATTTCCCAGCCAGCATGACCAGTGGCTGTTCTGGCTAGAGGATTCTGGAAATAATAGTCCAAAAGAACTCTTTAGAGCAGTGGTTCTCAACCTGTGGTCCCCAGATGTTCGTGGACTTCAGCTCCCAGAAGCCCCAGCCACTATGGTCAGTGCTCAGGGCTTCTGGGAGCTGAAGTCCACAAACATCTGGGGACCCACAGGTTGAGAACCACTGCTTTAGAGTATCTAATGCAGGGATAGACAACTGTGGAAAAGTAGGGAGCTGAAATTAGCCCAACAGGAGATGATAGAGAACCACACACACACACACACACCCCGACACACTGGCTTCAGTCAATCAATCAATCAATCAATCAATCAATCAATCAATCAATGAATCAACATTTTGCCTCCCAGGTGTGCTCTAAGGGACAAGGGAGAATTTTAACTGTGTTTGTGGGCCTCCCTGAGCTGTTCTAGGGCCAGGAAAGGCTTTTTCTAACAGGGCTCATCCTGGGTCTAAATTTGTCCCAGAGATGCTCCCAAGGTGGTGGAAATGCCCTCCATATTCCCTACAGGCCATTTTGGGGCAAAATAATTTTTTGAAAAACAAAATTGCCAGAATTTTGTTTGACCCCTGAGGATTGAGGAGGCCACAGTAATGGCCCTGGAGGACTTCACACAACCTGTGGGCTGCACTTTGCCTGTCCCTACATTAAAACTAATCCATGTAGTCAAGTATTGTCTACTCTTCATAGAATCATAGAATCATAGAAATGTAGAGTTGGAAGAGACCCCAGGGGCCATCCAGTCCAACCCCCTGCCATGCAGGAACACCCTCAAAGCACTCCTGACAGATGACCATCTAGCCTCTGCTTAAAAACCTCCAAGGAAGGAGACTCCACTACACTCCGAGGCAGCAGATTCCACTGCCGGACAGCCCTAACTGTCAGGAAGTTCTTCCTGAGGCTCAGGTGGAATCTCCTTTCCTGCAGCTTGAATCCATTGCTCCTTGTCCTGGTCTCTGGAGCAGCAGAAAACAAGCCCTCTCCTTCCTCTACATGGCATCCCTTCAAATATTTAAACATGGCTATCATGTCCCCTCTTAACCTTCTCTTCTGCAGACTAAACATACCCAGCTCTCTAAGTCTAAGTCTAGGGCATGTCTTCCAGGCCTCTCACCATTTTGGTCGCCCTCTTCTGGACTTGCTCCAGCTTGACCATGTCCTTCTTGAATTGGGGTGCCCAGAACTGGACACAGTATTCAAGATGAGGTCTAACCAAAGCAGAGTACAGTGGTACCAGTACCTCCCTCGATCTAGACATCATACTCCTATTGATGCAGCCGAGAATTGCATTGGCTTTCTTGGCTGCCACATCACACTGCTGACTCGTGTTCATGAAGACTCCTAGATCTCTTTCACACATACTGCTATCCAGCCACGTGTCCCCCATCCTATATTTCTGTATTCCATTTTTTCTACCTAAGTGTAGGACCTTACACTTCTCTCTGTTGAATTTCACTTTGTTAGCCATGGCCCAGCTCTCCAATCTATCCAGGTCATTTTGAATTTTGATCCTGTCCTCTGGCGTATTAGCAAGCCCTCCCAATTTGGTATCATCTGCAAATTTGATGAGCATGCCCTCTATTCCTTCATCCAAGTCATTAATAAAAATATTGAACAGCACTGGGCCCAGGACAGAACCCTGTGGCACCCCGCTAGTCACTTCTCTCTCTTGACTGGTAGAAGTTGCATAGCAGGGGTTTATTTGCTCATGTATGCAGCTGCTCGTTTTCTCTCTCTTTGTCTCTAAGTCATACTTCTGTGTGCAGGATCAGGTGGAGAAACCCTCATACAAACTAGGCTTGTAAAGAGAGAGCACCTGCTGCAGCCAACACACTTCTGTTCCTCATTACAGCAATACTTTCCCAGCTGCAATGAATGCAGAAAAAGCCTCTGTAGGCTAGTATTCATGCTGAGGTTTCGCCAACAAACTTGCACAAACATTGGAGCAATCAGGCGGCGGGAGGTGGAACAGATGGATTTGTACATATGAAAGGGGTGGTAGCCTCAAGACTACAGGTGCATGACAGAATTTGCAAGCAGTTTTTAAAAACATTAAAAACTAAAATCACATGTTAAGAGAAAAGGAGGTTAATGGCATGATTAGGGGTATTTTTTAAAGAGAAAAAAATGACAGCCATTTTTGAGAGATTTTTCTGTTTTAGAATTTCCTTTTTGCAATGGGTTCAAAACAGTTCCTGAACAGAGAATTAAGAGCCATATATATGCAAATGCAAATTCCCAGGTGATATCCTTTCAGATGAGTTATCTTATGTTATTGTTATTGTTATCTCATATCAAGAACTTGCTGCAAGGAGGAAGAAAAAGGGGCAATCTTGCTTACAAGCATGGAGGCATATGCTCCGACTGTCTTGACTTGGCAGGAGCAGTTCTGATTAATCTTCTGTCATCCTACCTTTTTAGTTGCTTTTAAAATGCCTCAGTTTCTCTGTCTTGCTCCCACTTTCCCCATTTCTCCCCAGGTTACTTCCAGTGATGCAAACTGAAGGTTGCTTACACTCACTTAGCTGCAGGAAAAGACAGGAGAAAGCAGAATCTCACCCTTCCCAGTAGGCTCAGGGAAAAGCAAACTGGTGCAGCCTCTCCTGGCTTGTCTGTTTTTCTTCATTCATAACATATTGACCACACTCTGATGTTGCTTGGCCACACTCATCCTGGTTTTCATCTGTAAAATGTTGGAGAACATGTGAAAGCATCTGATGCTTTCAACTTTTAGATGCAGCAATGCCTTACGGAACATCAACACGTCCTCAGTTATTTCCCAGGATCATGTTTAATCGTGCTTAGCTTTCATTAGCAAAGCTATAAATGTAATTCAGTGTAAAATATTCTGGATTATACTTCCCTACTCATGTTGGCTGAGGATGATAGGAGCTGTGGTCCAACACATCTGGGACACAGAATATTGAGAAGAATTCATCTATATTAGGCTCCCAGATAATCCCAATACAATACCATTTTTGTATCCATTCATTTTTCTAGATTTGTATCATGTTTTTCAGCTGAAGTCATAGTGCTAATAATGTGATGTGTTCAAATCAGAACATTTATAAATCAATCCAGATGAATTTATTTATGTTTTTGTTTTATTTAAAAAAAAACCACTGCCTCCCTCCAAAGAGCTCATTCCAGCACAAGTCCTTCCCCAGCCCGCACTGTCTGCACCACAATCCTGCGTGGCAGGTTAATCTGAGAGAAGGGGACTGCCAAAAGGTCAGTCAAGAACTGCTTGGCTGAGTGAGAATTCAAGACCAGGTCCTTCTAATCCTCGTGTAACTGCTATACCACCCTGGATCAGTTCAACATTCTGCATTCTGTACATAAATTGTGCAAATTCATTTGCATATATTTTGTGCAATTGCTAGTCAGAAAATGGAGCAAATGGAACAAAGCCCTCCCCTTAGACAATGAAGAATTAATTCAGCCAGTCCTCTGGCTGGATCAAATAACCAGCCGTACATTTAGAGTGAGGCAGTTGCCTCAGGTGGCAGATCCTGGAGGTGGTAGAATCATAGAATCTCAATGTTGGAGGGCACTACAAGGGGCATCTAGTCCAGCCCTCGCCCTGCAGAAATGTCCAACTAAAGCACTCCTGAAAAATGTCCATCCAGCTTTTCTTTAAAAACCCCCAAAGCAGGACCGTCCCCCACTCCCTGAGACAGTCTATTCCACTGTTAAATAGTTCTCACACTCAAGAAATTCATCCTAATGTTTAGTTGAAATCTCTTGTCTTGTAATTTGAATCCACTGCTTTATGTCCTAGTCCTGACAGCAGTAGAAAATAAGCTCACTCCATCTTCTACATGACATCCCTTCAGATATTTAAATATGGCTCTTACGCAACCTCTCAGTCTTCTCTTTTCCAAGCTAAACATACCCAACTCTGTAAGTTTTTTCCTCACAACACTTGGTTTCCAGATCTATGACAATTTTGGTCAGCCTTCTTTTCCAACTTGTCAATATACAAGTAAGTAGAGCCACCAAAGCTGGACACAGTATTCCAGGTGATGTCTGACCAAAGCAGAATAGCATGGCACTACTGCTTCCCTTGATTAGGACAGTATACTTCTGTTGATGCAGCCTGGAATCACATTGACTTTTTTGGTCAATCACACATCATCACAAGGTGGTAGCAAGTCACTGGAGGAGAAAGCTGTGTGCCGTGTGCCCTGCCTTTCACCCTCTACACTAACCTCCTGCCTTCAGTTTCCTATCGCTGGTGCTGGGAAAAAAATAGATTCAAGTGATAATCCAGTTGGTTTTTGTACAGAGAATGAGAAGCAGTGCCATCTTGTTCTTCACCACGGACAGCAAACTAGGGTGCATCAATCCTTGGTTGTGAGAGCCCCAAGTCCAGGAAACATGGAATGTAGGAAACTGTCTTATACCAGCTCTTTCTGCTTGTTCATCTAATACAGTACCAAGTATGTGACTTGGTGGCAGGTTCTTGGGATTCCATGAAGAGGCCTAGCTAGGCATGTGAAACAATCTCACTGCTTCAATTTTTTTTCTCAAATTTGGCCACCTGACAAGACATTCATCAGCTGCCTAGTGACATCTTGACTCTCTAGCTCAAGACCAAAATGCCAGTGGTTTTCTTCTTCTCTGTCTTTTATTTCCCCTGTAATTTGTGCAATTTATAAATTTAATTTGTACAAAACTCCTGATGTCTGAGTATAAAAATAGACTACTTTCTTAGAGGTTTATGTGGGGATTTCTTTATAGGATGGCCCCATGATTCAGTGTATGCAGAATGCATCCACTGCTATCTAATCTGTGTGTGTAGCTGATGAGCAACAGTTACCATGTTTTCTAATGCTGCACATTTTTTGCTAAACGTAAAACACACACATACACACACATGTACACACAGAATGAGCCAACTTTCTCCAAAGAAAATCAAAATAGATGAATCTCATGAACAAAATGGGAATAAAAGTAATCAAGATTTCCTTTCCAAGGCCTGTTCCCTGATCCTTGCTACTGGAGATGCAAGGGACTGGGAAATATTGTGAGGCCCTTTCACACCACATAATTATAGTACTCTGATTTCACATTACTTACTACAGCTGCATCTTCTGGAATCCTGGGATTTGTAATTTGCAAAGGCAGTAAACTTCTCTGGTAGAGAATTCTAAATGCCCCTTCCTAAACTGCAAATCCTAGGATTCCATAGAATAGAATTATTGTGTTATAATCGTGTAGCACGAAAAGGCCCTTAGTTCAAACCTTACTGCTAAGCAGTGATCCTTCCCATATCCTAGAAATATATTACCACCCCTGGAACAACTACAGTGCTTCACACCTGAATTACGTCCCAATGAGACCACTGTAATGTATTGCGTATGGGATTGCTCCTGAAAAGTGTTTGGAAGCCACAACTAGTACAGAATGCAGCAGCCACATTGTTGCTGGGTGTGCATTTTAGAGACCATAGATATTACTACTCTTGAAGGAAATATATTGGTTTCCAATTTTCTTCTGAGCTTAATTCAAAGTGCTGGTTTTGACCTCTAAAGCTTGGGCCAGGTTATTTAAAAAAACTATCTCCTCCCATACAAGTTAGTCTGAAATTTGCTATCTTTTCAAAACTATGTTCAAGGAGTTGTTTTGGCCTAGTTTTCAATGCTTTTATTTGTCTATTTCGTGTTTGAAATATTTTTATCTGTTATTTGTCACCTTGGGGGTCCTTGTGGGCTCTAGGTAAAGACTCTAAACAGATAAATAATTTTCCAACACACACAGGGTTTAATCCAACACCTTCTTAGTGTAGCATAAATACCAACATGTGAGGGTATGCTATGTGAGGCTACACAACCCCAATGCAGAAGAGCAACATTGTACAACACACATGAATGACTAGGAAAACACAATGTGGAATACACAATGTGCAATCCAGGATGTGTAACTACAACATGTAATGCACATCGTGCAACTTGCAAAGGCAAGAGGCAGATGAACATGCTGTTTGTGCAGCTCTGCTTCTGCTACTATCAGCAGGATAGTCTGTTGCACCATGGTCGCTTTTTGGCCCCAGAGCCGCTCCATGACATACGCATGTGCATGGCCCTAACAGAATTCTGCCCCCTCCCCCTCCCCTGCAACAACACACCCCTCTCTCTTTGTCTGGAAGCTGACAGAACATCAACAAATGCGCAGCATGCCCCTCCCCAAAAGAAGAACCACCACCGTGTACTGAAGCCCAGTCAAAGGGATGGGCTGGCCAATATCTGTAATTACAAATGAGGCCCCTCATACCCAGGTCTAGCAGAGGCTGTGAGGCAGACGATGACCCACAGATGAGGGTCTCACTCAGTGGAACATCTGGTTATCTCTGAGTGCAGGGATCCCAGCGAGCTCTTGCTCTGGGCACAAAGCAATAGGTGATCAAAGATTGTAATTATTGACAGGTCACCTTGAAGGTCAGAGCTTTGCTATTTATCACTGGCATTTCCCCATCCTGTACAGGCAAAGTGGAAGAGAAGAAATTAATCAAGGTGGGAGGCATGTAGATGAAGGGCCTTTATGCAAAAGCAAACTTCGGTATCTGCTCTCAGGCAGACAGGATACGTGACAGCTAAGCTGGGATGGAAGCCATTCGTCCTCAGAGGTTGACTGCTGAGGATGCAGTCAAAGAAGAGGTGGAGGAGAGCAGGGGCTGGGGGTCTTGTCTGGCAAGACTCAAATGTGACGGATGGCGAGCTCTTGATGAAAGTGGCAGGACCTAGAAACAGAGGTAAAGTCAACATTTCCATTGGGGCTCAAGGAGCTCACTTATGGATTTCCCCCCAAAGGAGGGGAAGAAGAGCTGCATCAACAGCAAACAGGATAAAAGGAGGCTCAGATTTGTATGAAAATGGCATGGCCGGAATCCTCACACCCACCAACTGCCTTATTTTGACAGGGAGAGTCCCAGTTAATCTTTTGACTCCCACCTTTTCAGCTGCTTTTATAATGTCCCGGTTTCTTTCTCCTTCTCCCACTTTTCCCTTTTGTCCTCAGCTTATTTGATTGGCTGTAAACTGAGTTCAAAGTACAAAAGTAGTTTGTGCTCAAACTCAAGAAGGGTGAGAGGACAAGCAGAATCTTGTCCATCTCAGTGGGCTCAGTCAAAAGCAAGCTGCTGCAGCAGCCTCTCCTCGCTTGTAGGGTTCTTCCTTATTAATAACTCTTTCCCTCTTGACCCCGCTCGAATGTTGCTTGGCCACATGTGTTCCAGTTTTCATCTGCGACATGTTGGAGGATATGGGTCTTCTTGACTCCAAGAGCATAGTTATGTCATCAGAGGAAGGCAAAAAAGCACAGTGGCCACGGCAAGGTCAGCGAGGACACGAGTGCTGTGGCAGCAAAAGAAAGACAATATGGGTCCCCTATGAGAGAAAGGGAGGGAAGGAAGGAAGGAAGGAAGGAAGGAAGGAAGGAAGGAAGGAAGGAAGGAAGGAAGGAAGGAAGGAAGGAAGGAAGGAAGCATAGATAATCCTGATGTCAGGAAGCTGCTGCTACTTCTGAGTTGCCTATTTTGGAATTTCTGGTTTCCACTTGTGTGTATATTTCTCAGAGCCAAGGCACACTCGGAAGAATGGCTTAGATCAGGGATAAACAATGTGTGACCTGATGGTATATGTGATCCCGCATCCTTCAACTGTCCCAAATTGGCAGGGACAGCCATAATGAATCCTCCCACTTTTTCAGCTGCGTTTGAAATGTCCCAGTTTCTCTCTCCTACAATGACTTTCCCCATTTGTCCTCAGTTTACCTCAGTTGCTGCAAACTGCATTTAAAGTTTTAAAATAGATGTGCACTCAATTAATTCTGCAGGGGGAGGGGACAGGAGAGAGCAGAATCTTGCTCCTCCCAGTAGGCTCAGGCAAAAGGAAACTGCTGTAGCCTTTCTAACTAGTGTATCTTTCCTCATTAATGACCCTTGTCATCATGACTACACTCTACACGTGTCTTGGTTTTTCTCTGTGGAAGGAAGGAAGGAAGGAAGGAAGGAAGGGGAAAATAAATAAACCATTGTTTTATATGTTTTTAATGTTCTAATTTTTTAAAATGTTGTAATGTCTAATTTATTGTTGGAAGCCACCTAGAGCCCCATTTTGGAGAAAGGCAGCATACAAATATAACAAACAAACAAAGACATTTTTAAAACCAACTGAATATTGAGATGACAGAGTATTACTCAGAACTATGCTTGTCAAATCAGGACAGTCAGAATGTGCACTCGGCTGGACTCCTAGATGGTTTGTGTGGAGTGTAACCACTCTGTATGCAAAGTTCTGTGACTTCTCCCTTGGGAGCTGCCAAGCCCTGTTTGGCCACTAAATGGCTGTGGAATGGGAGGGAGGGAGGGAGGGAGGGAGGGAGGTGACTGGGCATCCTGTCATCTGCAGTTTGCTAAGGGGAGAGGCAGAGGACCACTCATTCCACTGGGGGTCCCTTGTTAGGAGAAAGTTGAAATATAAGTTTGTAAAAATAATTAGATTTGCCCTCCTCTGGAAAATGATTCTCAGCTTGATGTCCCTCATCAAGTTTAAATTCACCTTCAAAATATTTTCTGACTTTCAGTCTAAATTCTGACCATTTTTATTAATTGAAGATACCAAATCAGAGGATAATTAAAAAGAAGAATAAGCAGAATTCATTGGCAGCTGCTTTGCTGAGCCTGAAGAGCCCTTCCCTCTCTGTTGTGAATTTCTCCAGGGGACTGCCAGGCACTTGTATCCAAGAGCTGGTACAAAATACCTGCCATAAACAGGCAGGTGGAAGACCAGCAGGGTTGTGAAAGGCAAGCTGCTACCTGCCAGTCTATCCCAGCTACTTCCCAGCCCTTGGATGAGATTGCCTGACCGTTTGGCTAGGCCAATGCTGAGGAAGAGGAGCAGTGGATCCAGGAGCTTAACAGATGGTGGCATAGGGCTGGCTTTGGGTCTGTGCTTCTGCCTGATTTCTGCACCATGGAGGATTCTGAGGTGTTCCAACTTAAACGGATTGCAATTCCTGCCTCTGCCTAGCAGTCCAAGGCAGACTCCTCCTGCCAGTGTGGCCAATGGCTGTGCTGCCTGGGGATTTTGTGGAGCTGAAGTCCAAAAATAACTCTTCCAACTGTGCAATTCACAGGAGACATGGTGAGCCACTGCCTTGTGTGGCAAGTTAGTGCAGGGAACCAGTGCCTAACACCTAAAGCTGCCAGTTTGGAGCCTCCAGGACCTGGTAAAGATATGTACACAGTGTTATAGCTAAGCCAGTCCTCCCAGAGTCAAAACACAGCCACTTTTTTGATTAGCAGGGGTAATGAAACATTTGCTGCTCCCACCCACCAGCTCTCCCCTTTTTGTCAGAACTTAGCTACAGTCCTTTCAATGTTGCTGCTGTTGTTAAATGCCATCAAGTCAGCTTTGATGTAGATCATCGCTGTGAATGAGAGGCCTCTGAGTCTTTTATCAACAGCCCTGCTCATGTCCTGCAAACTCAGCTTTGTGGCTTCTTTGACCAAGAAGGCAAATCAATCACAGTGTCTTAGCAAGATTTGTGCAAAGGGGGTTTGCCTTTGCTTTTGCTGTCCTCAGATGCTGTGAGAGTGTGGTCTGCCCAAGGTCAACCAGTAGGCTGCCATGTATGAGCAGGGATCCAGACTCCAGTCTCCCAGAGTCCTAGTCCAGTTTTGAAACCACTACATCACACCAGCTCTCTCTGACTGGTGTAGACCCATTAAAAACAATTGGATTTCCCTATGTTCTGACTCACCATTCAACAATTGATTGAATGGGCCGACTCAGTTGGGATTAACCAACAGGATGTAAGAATTGTGACAGTCCTCCAGTCTTGTAGGCCTCTATATTCTTCAGACATTCTTCTGATGTCCCCAGAAAGAGTGCCCACTATCCAATATCTTGGACCTTATGCTCTCCTTTCCCAGGATAAGTGCTGTTTCTCTGTAAGAATCTCCCTGGAGTCTAGACAGAGCCCCACAGAATCCGATGGCAAGGTCTGTTGATGGTTCTTACCATGTGCTGACCCTTGCTCTTGATAAAACTGTTTGCATTGTGTTGGTAAACTATAAGAGAAACCTTGGGATTGATGTGCAACCTTTTATCTGCTCTAGCACAGACTTCAGATTCTGTTACAGAGCTGTTTGGGGGCCACAGAGGGGCTCTAACTGATTTGCAGACTAATGGCTAAGATCCTGCATCAGGGGAGACATATGCATATCACATAAGTACATCGTCGTTAGCTGTGCCTCCCAATGCTGCTTCTTCCAAAGCCCATCATGTAAGCAGTGCAGCTACACCATGTTTTCAGAGAGCAAAGTGGGGCAACCTCCATGAGCAGTCATCTGCAGGGACCTCTAAGGGTCCATGAGAAGTCCTTGCAGAAGACATCCTGTATTACTAGACAGTGGCTGTTAATGGAAATCATTCCCTATGTTTCTAAGATAGCTTGCAACTAGAGGGCTCCACTAGCCCACTCATTGTCCACTACAGTGCTAATATAGCAAGTGGCCAGGGAGTATTGCAGCTTTTAGCCAAAACGGGAACAGGTAATTGCTAAGCTGACGCAGTTCCAAGACATCCTGTTATTAACAAGTTCTTGCAAACTTGACTTCTTTGATAAAGTCTGCAATGCAGTCTTCCTCTTCCCCTAGTGCCTTACACTTTACCAAGCATTATCATCTTTTCTAGTGGGGCATGCCATCTCATGATATGTCCAAAGTATGATACCCTCAAAAATTATACAGTATTTCACTGAGATTAAACTGCTTGCTCTCAGAAACCTGCCCAATGTCAGGTTTCGGTGACTCATATATATTTAAAAAAACATTCCTTCCACTTTACACTATACATAGATATAATGGATTGTTGTCATATTTCTGATGTCTACATGTGGTTGTGAAAGCTGGACAGTAAAAAAAAGCTGACAGGAAGATAATTGGAGGGGAGTTCTGCAGATACCATGTCTTTTACAACAAATCAAGCCTGAACTCTTACTAAAAGCTAAAATAAACAAACTGAGGTGATTGTAGTTTGGACATATCATGGGATGACATGACTCATTGGAGAGGATAACACTTAGCAAAGTGGAAGACAATACAAAAAGAGGAAGACCACATTACGGGTGCATAGATTCGGTCTAGAAAGCCAAAGCCCTGAGTATACAAAACCTTATCAGGGTTGTTGTTGATAACAGGGTGACTTTGAAGTCTCTCATTCACAGTGTTGCCATAAATCAAAGTGGATTTGACAGCAGTTAGCAACAATGTAATTAATAATTTTTGAGGGGCAATGAGTTAAGCATTAAAAAGTCTTACATCACCAGTTAAAGTACGTTTACTTAAACTCTGCACTTACTCCTTCCTTGTGACTGCTGTTTCCTCCACTTTATTGTGTGGCTCTGTGCTGCCAATCCAGGAAATATAATGAGCCACACAAGTCTCCAGGCTGTAAAATCATTCCAAAGCCTTTCTGGGCACCTGCAAGACAGGCCCAGGTGAAAGGATGGAGGCTCACAGAAAAGTGCCATTACAAAGTAAAATAGCTTCCTTCTTCTCCCCCCAACTCAAAAAAACCACATCAAGGCTGGGAGCTTGCCCATTCTGATTCCAATTCAGAGTTCAGAATGAGCTGGCCATGCTGAATATGGGCTTCTGGGAGTTTAAGAAAAGACAAAAAAGAACTTTCCCAAACTCTGCATCTGTTGAGATGGCTTTGCTTCCCAGTGTTTAAGTAAAGGAACAGCACTTCATGCACAGGTGGAAGAAGTTGCAACCCACATCAGCCCAATCACTGGTAAGGCATAATGGGACTTGCAGCCTATGTCTTCTGTAAGGACACACGTTTCCAATCCCTGGCTAAGTAGAGAAGAAAGCAGCTTATCAGTGCCTCACTCCTTCTTCCTGTTTCCTGCTCATTTCTGGCATACAAAACAGCTGTTTACCAGATGCACATTTTTATATTTATGCTGGAAATTAGATTCAAATGCGAGAAGCTAAAAGAGAAACAGAAAATGCTGTATATCAGAATCTTGGCCCCTGCAGCTCAATACTGTCTGTGCCAAATGTCATCAGCTTTCCAGGATCTTGGGCTGACAGAATTTTGCCATCAGGATTCATAGAATCATGGAGTTGGAAGAGACACAGGGGCCATCCAGTCCAACCTCTGCCATGCAGGAACACACATAAAAGCACTCTCGGCAGATGGCCATCCAGCCTCTGCTTAAAAACCTCCAAAGAAGGAGACTCTACCACACTCTGAGGCAGCATATTCCACTGCCAGAAAGCTCAAGTTCTTCCTGAGGTTCAGGTGGAATCTCCTTTCCTGCAGCTTGAATCCATTGCTCCTTGTCCTAGTCTCTGGAGCAGCAGAAAATAAGCCTGTTCCCTCCTCAACATGACATCCCTTCAAATATTTAAACATGGCTATCATGTCCCTTCTTAACCCTCTCTTCTGCAGACTAAACATATCCAGCTCCCTAAGCCGCTCCTCATAGGGCATGGCCTCCAGATCTTTCACCATTTTGGTCGCCCTCCTCTGAACATTCTCCAGCTTGTAGATATCCTTCTTGAATTGAGGAGACCAGAATTGGACACAGTATTCAAGATGAGGTCTAACCAAAGCAGAATAGGGTGGTACCATCACCTCTCTTGATCTAAACAACATACTTCTATTGATGCAACCAAGAATTGTGTTGGCTTTTTTGGCTGCTGCATCACACTGCTGACTCGTGTTCAGCTTGTAATCTACCAAGACTCTTAGATCCCTTTCACATATACTGTTATCCAGCCACGCATCCCCCATCCTATATTTGTGCATTCCATTTTTTCTGCCTAAGTGCAGGACTTTACATGTCTCTCTGTTGAAATTTACTTTGTTAGCTTTGACCTCTTCAATCTGTCAAGGTCATTTTGAAATGTGATCCTGTCCTCTGGGGTATTAGCAAGCCCTCCCAATTTGGTGTCATCTGCAAATTTGATCAGCATGCCCTCTACTCCTTCATCCAAGTCATTGATGAAGATGTTGAATAGCACTGGGCCCAGGACAGAACCCTGTGGCACCCCACTAGCCACTTCTCTCCAGAATGAAAAGCAGCCATTGGAGAGTACCCTTTTGGTTCGGTCAGTCAATCAATTATCAATCCACCCACCAGTAGCACTGTCCAGCCTGCATTTTACTAGGTTCTTTGCAAGAATGTTATGGGGAACTTTGTCAAAGGCCTCACTGCAATCATAACATTCCCTTCATCTATGAAGCTTGTAACCCTATCATAAAAAGAGATAAGATTAGTTTGGAATGACTTATTTTTAAGAAATCCGTGTTGACTTTTAGTGATTATGGCATTGCTTTCTAAGTAATTACAAACTGACTGTTTAATGATCTGCTCTACGATCTTTCCTGGTATTGATGTCAGGCTGACTGGGCGATAATTATTTGGGTCCTCTTTTTCCCCTTCTTGAAGATGGGAAGGAGATTTGCCCTTCTCCAGTCTGCTGGGACTTCTCCTGTTCTCCAAGAGTTCTCAAAGATTATTGTGAGTGGTTCTGAAATGACTTCTGCCAGTTCTTTTAATATCTTTGGATGTAATTCATCTGGCCCTGGAGACTTGAATTTATCTAGTTTAGCTAGATATTCCTGTACTACTTCTTTACTTATTCTGTGCTGCTTTCCCCCCCCACCCCATTCCTCACCTGTTCCCCACCCCCCAGGTTGAGTACTTCTGTCCTTTTGGGAGTAAACTGAAGCAAAGAAGGTGTTGCGTAGTTCTGCCTTTTCTCTTCCCCGTTAGTAACTGGCCATCTTCTCTATGCAGCGACCCTATCATTTCCTTGTTTTTCTTTTTGCTATGAACATATCTAAAAAAGCCCTTTTTGTTGTTTTTAATGTTTCTGCCAAGCCTGAATTGATTCTGCGCTTTAGCTTTTTTGACCTTCTCTCTACATATCCTGGTTATTTGCTTGTATTCCTCTTTGCTGATTTCACCATTCTTCCATTTCCTGTATATGTTTCTTTTAATGCTTAGCTCAGCTGAGAGTTCTTTAGTCAACCATTCTGGTTTCTTTAGATACCTGCTGTTTTTCCTCCTTACTGGCACAGTTTTAAATTGTGCTTTCAGTATCTCATTTTTGAGAAATTCCCATCCGTCATGAACTCCTTTCTCTTTCAGTATTCTTGACCGCAGGATTTCAGCCAGTAGCTAGAAGTGAGGAATGCCTGTCAGATGTTTTGGCCTGCAAATTCCCACATTTCCTTACTGTTGGCCATATTATGTGGGACTAATGCAGAGCTGTATGCCAAAATCTCCAGAGAGCCAAATGATTCCCACCCTTTTGCTTTTAATTTATTTAATATCCTGCTTTTCTCCTGCTTTTCTCATCGAGCACCCAAAGCAGAATTAAATGAAAATGCGGGTAACATCAATCATAATATTAAAATAGTTTTTTTAATAATAATTTTATTAAGTTTCACAAAATAAAAACAATTTTTAAACCGTATTTTAACATGCAATATTTCTGATCTTCCACCCTGTCTTGATCCCCACCTCCCGAAGCCCCCATTAACAATCATGTACCACAATACATTCCTGTTTTCATGCTTGAACAAGCTTGTCCTTTGTCTTTCCCTGTTATGTTAAAGTTATCCCACTGACAATCACCATTCCAAACCAGTCTTGTCCAATGATAGTTCCCAGCTGTTACCTGTTTTTTGGCCTTTCTTCTTCTCTCTAATCCTTGTCAATATCTGTCTGTTCTCAATCTCCTAGTTTTTTTTTCCCAATGAAAGTCTCTATCTATTTTCTTCCCCTCTTCCCCTCTTCTAGATTCCTTCAAACATTTACTATATATTTTCTAGCATTCTAAGCTGTTATAACATCAACATCCACCCTGAATTATTATCTGTCCTGCTTCCAACTATTTTCCATATTGCTGTTTAACCTCTTTCTCACTGTCTCTATGTATGTATGTATATGTGTGTGTGTGTATGTATGTATGTATGTATGTATGTATATGTATATATATATATATATTTTTTACTGTTGTAAGCTTATGTTTGTTAAAGTACCTACTGCTTCGTTTACATCAGGACACCATGTCTTGCCACATCCCTCCCTCCCCCCATCTGGGATTCCACGGCCAAACTCATATCTAAAAAAAATTCTATATTGCTTATAGTCGCTTAAAAGGCCGTTACACCCCAGAGGGTGGGGAAACATTGTAAATGACATCTGACCCAGCTCCCCCATCACACCAACCCCTTCATCCCTTTAACAACATCAATTACCATATTAATTCCAATTTAACATTCCAATAGATGAACTTCTTTTACAGTGCCAAGATACATTACATATTCAAATCTAATCCAAAATTCGCCTTCTTTACACCCCTCCCATCCCTGCTCAACTACCCAGAATTCATTTCTGGATTTCCTTTGTCTTCTCATGGTCGCTTTGAATCTGGGCAGTTAAACAGGAAGAGAGATTGTTTTACTTAGTTGACCTTCTATCGCAGAGTTGTAGCCACAACAATCCCAAGAGCTCAGACACGAACAGAAAAAAGCAGGAAACAATTCACGTACCAAAGAAAAATACACTGCTCAATAACTGTTATCTTATTGCTTCCTGATTATACCATTATTCTCATTGCAACCCGTCTTCCCCACTCCCTTCTGTGACATTATAGCCCAGAACTCATCTCAAATATTTCAATGTATGCTTGTTGTCGCTTTAAAGTTCTGAGCCATCCTGCCACCAGGGGTGGGATTGTTAATGATATCCCCAATCTCTTCAAGACCCTCAACTGTTAGAATATCTCATTAAACATACAAATACATACAGATATCAATATATCATTCTCAGAAACGTATTTACCATTACCAATCATCATTGCACCCATCAAATCTCCCCCAAAGCCCCCTCCCTTCCCAGATTTGCTGCACTGATTTACTTCCCATATTTGCTTCAACTGCTTCTTCTAAAGCTTCTTCCAAAACTTCTTCTGTTTCTCATATTCACTTTCCAATGCAGCAAAATCCAAGGGAGTGAAGCTGCTTACTTGACTTTCCAGCACTGAATCACAGTCATAGACAAATCCAACAGTCCAAAATCCCAAAAAAGAGAAGCAGAAACATATTCTTGTAGCTTCAAAAATCCCAGAAACAGCATTCCAAATCCTACATCTCAGATCCACCAGACTGAGGAAAATTTGCTGCTCATGTGGAGCTTATTAAATCTATTTCAACCCCAGTCTTATTCCACAGCCATCTAAGTTATTCATTAGCTTAATGAATATGTCCAATTTATCGATTGTTGATTGTTGATCCAATTAAATTGATCCAATTAAAAGACTCTTTTTTTTTCTTTTTTACTTTAACAGCTCAGTCCACCAACCCTCTCAAAGCCTCTCTTTTCCTTCATGTTAACCGCCTCTTTAAGAAAACTCACAGTCAAAACAGCCAAAACTCATGTAGCTCACATAAATTCTCCGGGCCCTTCCTCCTTCGCTTCTGCACACTGTAGCAAGCCATAACCGATGTGGTATTTCAAAAACGGGAAATCAAGACAGGTTACAAGCTTTAGGTTCTTTGATTGTTTCTTCTTGCTTCTTTATTAAAAAAGTCATTCGGCCGCGCTCGTGCCACTCGTGCGGCGTCCCTCTGGATCCGTTGAGGTCCTTCGACCCCCTGGTGCTCTTGCTCTCCCACCCGGGCAGAGCAGAGCCATACACCAGTTGTGGGGTCCCCTTCGGACAGCTTCCGAACCCCCTGTACCGGGGAGGGGTGTTTAGCCACCTCAGGGTCACAAAAGAGGCGGCTGGATTCCAGCGGGAAGCAGCCCAGAGCTGCCGCTCACATCTGCCATTCGACCAGAAGGGTAATATTAAAATAGTTTTAAAAACAACCAAGGTAACATATTAAAAGCAGCACTAAACTAAAAGCTATTGGAAACATTTAAAACACAAGAAATTAAGGAAGAAAGTACAGTGGACCTTCCATATACGTGACCTCCAGATCTGCAAATTTCAGCAATCTCAGAGCACCATGTACTACATCTAAAATGGTGACAATCATAAACACAGACATACCGAAGTACATACATCACTGCCATTTAATAATATAGGACATGAGGATTCATATTTTTTGTCATTCGTGGGGGATCCTGGAATGGAATCCCCACAGATATTGAGGGTCCACTGTATACTACCACCCATTTAAAAACCCTCCTGTATTAAATGACCCCAAACCTGGCTAAATAAGAAGGCCTTCTTTTACTAGAAGAGAGGAAGAGCACAGAAGGGGAAACCTTGTCTCCTGTGGGACAGATTTCCACAGTGTGGGAACAACCATAGGGAAGGCTCTTTTCTGTGTCCTTAACAAATGTGAAGATGATGGGACTGAGAGAAAGCCTCCCCTTGAAGATCTCAGAACTTAAGCAGGCTCATACATGCAGCTGGCTCTCAATATCCATGGATTCTATATCTATGGATTCAACTAACCACAGCTTGAAAATATCCCTCCCCCCAAAAAATCCAAAAAGCAAACTTTGATTTTGCCATTTTATATAAAGGATGCCATTTACTATTGTACTTAATGGAGCTTGAGCATCCAGAAATGTTGGTATCCAGAGGTGGTCCTGGAACCAAAACCTAGCAGATACCAAGGACCCACTGTACCTTCCAAATAATCTAATTTGGTATGGACAGTCCTGATTAATCCTCTGCTATCCCACTTTTTCAGCTACTTTTAAAATGTCTCAGTTGTATTCTCTCCTCCAGCTTTCAACGGTGGCACAGTGGTTAAATGCCAGTACTGCAGCCACAGGGTTGCGAGTTTGATCCTGCCTGGCTCCAGGTTGACTCAGGCTTCCATCCTTCCACAGGTCGGTAAAATGAGTTGTTTGGTTGCTTGTTGGGGGCAATTAGCTAACAGATTATAAACAGCTTAGAGAGCACTTAGCTGATAAGCGGTATAGAAATACACATGCTATTGCTATTGCTGTTCGCCCTTGTCCTCAGTTTATATCAATTGCTGCAAAGTCTAAAGTGTAAAAGGCCCCCGCCACGGTGGTGGGAAGAGGAGTGAGCAGAATCTTGCCCTTCCCTGTAGGTTCAGGCAAAAAGAAAACTAGTGCAGCTTCTGCTAGCCTCTTCCCCATAAAAAACTTTGTCCTTCTTAACCCCATTCTGATGGTCACACATGTCCTGATTTTCTTCTGTGAAAGGTTGGAATGAAAGCAACAAAGATCTATATCCCTAGTTTGGACTAACCAGCAGGATTCAAGCCCCCACCACTCCACTTAGCCTTACTAATATGGACGCTTAGTGTATTGTCAAGGATCATCTGCCTAGCCTTAGGTCTTTTGCATCTAGCCCAGAAAGCACTCCAGTGGAAAAGTCCAATGATGTTCAAGGAAACCCAGGCAGCATCCCAAACAAACACAGTGCTTCTCTCCCTAAATTGGTCTTCCCTCTAGAGAGCCCAGAGTTGCTGTTGCTTCCAGCATGCTCTCTTTTTACAGTAGCAAACAAGTGAAACACGCTATATTTGCAGACATGTTTCTGTGACCTTTGAGAATAAGTGACAGGTTGGCTTGGCTGGCTGGCTGTGACCTCTGACCCAGAGTCATGGATTAAATTTGTGACATATCTGTTATTTCACTAGGGAAATATGTAAAGGTCAAACGACAAATGAAGAGATTTTTCCCCCTCCCTTCCACCTTACCTTCACAGCTCATTAGGATGCCTGTCAAGCACCTCAGACGAAAGATGGAAGGGGTTTTCTTCTTCTTCTTCTTTTATTTTGCACAGAGGGAATTTAACGAGCTTTCACCAGGAACTTTGAAACCGGGGCAGCAGCAACTAAGAGGTGTTACCCGGTTGCCAACAGGAATGAGCTCCTGGCCTTGTTAAGGCTGCTTCCATGCAGTGCAGTGCACTGCAGCTTATAAATGCCACCCGCCAAGCTCTGCAGACATTCTTTTTCTTCAGACGATGACTTTTTTTGAGAAGGGTCATAATAAGACCTGGATGAAAATTGATTTCCTCTTCTCAGACTCTCTTGGCAGTAAAAGTTGAGCTCATCAAGATGCTCTTCTACAAATCTTGGCAAGATGGAAGCCCTATGAAACCCTATGTAGCTCAGGTCCAGGCTATCTGGCAGGCTGTATCTCTCTATGTGAGCCTGCCCAGGTCCTGATATCATCAGGAGAGGCCTTTCTCTCAGTCCCACCATCATCACAAGCATAGTTGGTGGGCGTGCGAGACAGGACCTTCTCAGTGGTTGCCTCTAGGCTCTGACTCCTTCCTTGTTGTCCTTCTGTAGGCAAGCAAAAATTTTTTTATTCCAACAGGCTTTTAAATTAGAAACTTTTAAAGAAACATGTTAACGGTGTTGTATTTTTTTTTTAAAAAAGGAACTGTTTTTGATCACTTTTTACCTTTTAATTGTATTTTATCTTTTTAAGTATAGGTTTGATTTTTGTAATGCTTCAAATAGTTTAATTGCATTTTAATTTTAATGTTCACTTTTGCTAAGATGATAGAGGAGTTGTTACCCCAAAACATGGGTGACTCAGGGGTCCACCTGTGATGCCAATACCTCCATCTGAGAATGGGGAATTAGTTAGTTCAAATTAGGAGGTCTGAGAGAGGGGAGGGGTAACCTAATGAGATCTTCTACCAATGTTTGTGGGGTCCGAGCAGGAAAGAACCAGCCAGAGATTCCAAAATAAGCTGACTGTGTTTTTTCTGGAGGAAATGCAATCAAATGTATACAAGAGATTCACACAGTCACATAATCACAGAAAGCTAACTGGAGGAAAGTATTGGATTGTGAGTTTCAGGGTGTAGAATAGGCAATAGTTACCAAACCTGAAGCAACAGCAATGTGGCTTAGATTTGCATCTAAGGAAGTACACAAATCGGAAACCGGAGTGACAGAATGGATGCCAGCAATCAATGTAGTGCATCTGACTATTCAAAACTGAGGGTCTATATACTTGATTTCACTCCCTAAAGGGGGTGAGTTAATTGCTTTCTGGCAGAGTAAACAAAAGGAGTCTGGAATGGACTGATTGTTTTGATGTCTTGGTCGGGTAATGTGACTAGAGAAAGTTTTGGTAGGAAATGTGCATAGAAGGGGTGACCTACTTTTGCACATCTTCCCAGCCAGCATCCTTTCTCCATATGGGCTTTCAGCTGTAAGTGTATATAACTTAATTTCATGCCAATTAATATTTGCCAATTAGACCATATCAAACCATAGGGGTATACTGCTGCTAATAGAGGAGGAAGCAAAGTTAATTTGGCAGTTTCTGGAACATTCATCCCCAGATGGACCTGTCAAGAGTTGGGATTGTTAGTGGAGTTTTAAAAAGGGAATTCATTCCATTACTTCTTATTTGTGCCAGTGCCCTGGTCATTGTAATTATCATTACTAACATTAATGAAACATTCATCTTAGACAGCAGTCCTTTGCCCCTAGAAACTCCTTTCTAGTCTTTTTTTTAAGCCAAAACCCAAAACATTACAAAGTACTGGTGATGACTTCTAAAGCCCTTATAACCTATAACCCCTATATAGCTTTGGTCCAGGTTATCTGAATGGATCATTTCTCCCCATATGAATCTGCCTGGTTTTGAAGATCTGCAGAAGAGCCCCTTCTCCCAGTCCTACCAGCTTCAGAGGTGTGTTTGGTGGAGACTCAGGAGAGGGCCTCCTCAGTGTCTGTTCCTAGATTATGGAATGCCCTCTACGGGCAGACTAGGCTCGCCTCCTCCCTGTTGTTCTTCTGCAGGCAAAGCATTTGTTACTCAGAGAGCTTTCAGCAACTTAAGTGGCTCTAAATGAAGGGGCTGGACTTTAAATGTTTTAGCATTTTTATTAATGAAATGTTTTGAAGTGTCTTAGCATTTTAAATGAATACACAACTTAATTGTGATGTTTTAATACAGTGGTTCTCAACCTGTGGGTCCCCAGATGTTCATGGACTTCAGCTCCCAGAAGCCCTGAGCACTGACCATAGTGGCTGGGGCTTCTGGGAGCTGAAGTCCATGAACATCTGGGGACCCACAGGTTGAGAACCACTGTTTTAATATGTTGTAAGCCACACCTTACCAAGTTCTGTAAGGCAGAATATAATTTTTTTTTTTAGTAAAACAAAGTATATGGAACACACATAGTTTCTCCAGAAGGACAATAGCACTCTAGGAAGTAGTTTCTGGGTGCTCTCTATAGACCAATGAAATCATGAGGTTCTCCAGATGTTATTGGACTGCCCCAAACCCTAACCACCATAGCCAATGATGAGGAATGCTGGGAGTTGCAAACCCAACAGAAAGTGGAGGGCTGCTTGATTTATACTGCTGCTATAAAGTGTAGCTCAGGTGAGTTTTCTGGCATGAAAGTGTCCACATCCACAAAATGAGTAATACCAGAATACCTCCAAGCACCTGTCCCATTTTCATTACAGCTGGGGAAAAATGTGTGATCCCCAGTTACACTGACTGGGAGGATTAATGGCAATGTGCCAATGGCTATTGACAAGAATTAACTAATTTCAAGTAACTCATCCCATTGTAATATATTAGTTCCAAGTCCTGGGACCTCTACTTGAATTTCAAAGGGAAAAGGTTAAAATGCTCCTGCTCCCAGCCAAACCCAGTGGTAGGATCATCAGTTACGAAGTGCAGAAACTCGTTGTATCAGTCCCAGACAGCCGCACTTGCAGGGAGAGTCCAAAATGTAGCAGCTATCTTATATCAACAAATTAGTTCAAATAGTTTTCATCTCAAACAAGAGCAAGTCTTTTGCAAAGCTGATTAATCCTAATTGCTCGTTTATTTAGTTACTCATTGCTTGCATGCACACACACATATATGCTTTGCATAGCAGCAGGCTGTCTTGTAACAATATTTTTTTGTTGGGGAGAGTTGCCAGGAAGATTCATTTCCTGCAATCTACTATGAGTATTCTGAGGGGCATGTCAGATTACAGTAAGCCATTTGACACCCTGTTATCTGAGGACTCACTCTTTCGACACTTCAAAATTAAGGACAAGTTCCATTAATTCAGCTTGGGGTCAGCTTTTTAATCAGTTCTTCTTGCCTATGGAGGCTTGTTTGGGACCGTTCACACATACACGTGGTCCCAAGTCTTGCCTACAGAAAAAATGGATTCCCTAGTCAAATTAATGGAACTTGTCTGTATTGCAAGTATCGAAACAGTGGGCATCCATCAGTTCTTGTTGCCTAGAGGGGCTTGCTTGGAACCACACATTCATTGCTTGCAAAGTGAGCTGAGGGAAGGGGGAAGGTGCCAAGCCAGCTGAGAGACTTTACAGGCAACACGCACATGGTTGGTCTCAAACAAGTCTCCATAAGTCCTTCATGTTCATTACATTCCAAGGGTTCTGCTTTTCTTGTGTTCATCCTCATTAATAGCTTTTGCCATGACGACCACATTCTGATGCTGTTTGGCCACATGTGTTCCAGTTTTCATCTGTGAAATGTTGGAATGTATGTGATTACACATATGGCCCTACTAAAGAAAAATCCCAGATCTTCGAGCCTATGAACCATGCTTCCATAATACCACTCCCTGGACCTTGACCCGGATTGTTGGCTCCCATGAGAAGAGATCTAGACCAAACAGGAAAGGAGGAGGAGTAGCATCATATGTCAAGGATGTTTACACCTATGAAGAGATCCATGACTTAAATCCTGGAAGCCAGGTTGAAAGCATCTGGGTAAAAATTAAGGGGGAGAGAAAAAACAAGAATGTCATTTTTGGGGTCTACTACAGACCCCCAAATCACACTGAGGACTTAGATGAGGCCTTCCTAAAACAGAGGACCACACATCTAGAATAAAGAAAGAATGTAGTAATGGCAGATTTCAACTATCCTGATATTCATCGGAAGTCAAATTCTGCCAAAAACATCAGGTCCAACAAATTCCTCACTTGCCTTGCAGACAATTTCATTGTCCAGAATGTGGAAGAGGCAAAAAGGGGATCAATTATTTTAGATCTGATCCTAACCAACAGTTATGACCTGGTTAATGGATAAAAGTGGTGGGATTATTAGGTGGGAGCACCCATGTTCTCCTGGAGTTTGTTATACAGTGGAAAGGAGAAGCCAAGCATAGTCAGACTTGCATTCTAGACTTCAAGAAAGCTAATTTCAGTAAACTTAGGGAAATATTAGGCATCATCACATGGTTAGGGATACTAAAAGAGAAAGTTGTATGATGGATGGGAGTTTCTTAAAAGTGAGTTATTGAAGGCACAGTTTCAAACCATTCTTTAGAGGAGGAAAAATAGGAGGTATCTAAAGAAACCAGGATGGATGCCTGAAGAACTTTCAAATGAACTAAGATTTAAAAGGCCACGTACAAGAAATGGAAAAAGGGGGGAAATCACCAAATAGGAATTCAGACAAATAGCCAGCATATGTAGGGAAAAAGTCAGAAAAGCTGAAGCGCAGAACGAGCTCAGGCTTGCTAAAGAAGTTAATAGGAAACAAACAAAAAAAGTCTTTTTTTGGTTATGTCTGTAGCAAAAGGAAAAACAAGGAGATGGTGAAGTGGTAACAAAGGACAGAGAAAAGGGAGACTTACTCAATGCTTTCTTTGCCTCGGTCTTTTCCCAAAGGAAAAAATGTGTTCAGCCTGGAGAAAATGGAACAGATAATATAGTAGGGGAAATGCAGCACAGCATAGGTAAAGAGGTAGTACAGGAATACCTGGCTACTCTAAATGAATTCAAGTCACCAAGGCCAGATGATCTACATCCAAGGTATTAAAAGAACTGGCAGAAGTAATTTCAGAACCACTGGCAATAATCCTTGAGAGTTCCTGGAGATCAGGAGAAGTCCCAGCAAAAGTGTTGTCCCCATCTGCAAAAAGGGGAAAAAAGAAGTCCCAAGCAACTATTGCCCAGTCAGCCTGACATCAGTACCAGGAAAATTCCTAGAGCAGATCATTAAACAGACAGTCTGTAAGCATTTAGATAGGAATGCTGTGATCACTAAAACTCAACATGGGTTTCTCAAAAACAAATCATGCCAGGCTAATCTGATCTTTTTTAATATATAGAGTTACAAGGTTGGTGGATGGAGGGAATGCTATGGATGTAGTGTATCTTGATTTCAGTAAGGCCTTTGACAACGTCCCCCATGATATTCTTTCAAATAAGTTAGTAAAATGTGGGTTAGACAAAGCTACTGTCAGGTGGATTTCTAATTGGCTCACCAGCTGAAGCCAAAGGATGTTCACCAATTGCTCCTCTTCATCCTGGAAAGAAGTTATTAGTGGGGTGCCACAGGGTTCTGTCCTGGGCCCAGTACTATTCAACATCTTTACCAGTGACTTTGATGAAGGAATAGAGAGAATGTTCATCAAGTTTGCAGGTGACACCAAATTCAGAGGGATATCTAATACTCCAGAGGACAGGATAAGAATTCAAAATGACCATGACAGGTTAGAGAGGTGGGCCAAAAATAACAAAATGAATTTTAACAGGGAAAAATGTAGGGTACACTTGGCTGTAAAACAGTACATATGAAAGGGATCTAGAGGTCTTAGTGGACCACAAGCTGAACATGAGTCAAAAGTGTGATGTGGCAGCTAAAAAAGCCAATGTGATTCTGGGCTGCATCAATAGGAGAGTAGTGTCGAGATCAAGGGAAGTAATAATACCACTCTATGCTGCCTTCAGTAGACTTCACCTGGAATACTGTGTCCAGTCCTGGGCCCCACAATTGAAGAAGGATATTGACAAGTTGGAATGTGTCCAGAAGAGGGTGACCAAAATGGGGAAGGGTCTGGAAGCCATGCCCCATGAAGAGCAGCTTAGGAGCTGGGTATGTTTAGCCTGATGAAAAGAAGATGGAGCAAGCTTGTTTTCTGGTGCTCTAGAGACTAGGACACAGAGCAGTGTATTCAAACTACAGGAAAATAGATTTCTCCTAAACATGAAGAAGAACTTTCTGACAGTAAGAGCTGTTTGACAGTGGAATATGCTCCCTTGGAGTGTGGTGGAATCACCTTCTTTGGAGGTTTTTAAACAGAGGCCAAGTGGCCATTTGTTGGGGTGCTTTGAGTGTGTATTCCTGCAGGGCAGGGCAGAGGATTGGACTCAATGGCTGTTGTGGTCTCTTCCAGCAATATGATTGCTACTTCAATACAACAATAACACACAAATGCAATTTTGCATTTAATACAACATGTAGTGGTATTTTCTTTTCCCCTTCTTTTTGTCAGAACATATCTCCTGCTTTGGAACATTATTTCTTATTTCTTATCTTTCTCATTTGCAAATGCCACTTGTGCTTTCACTTTTCCTCTCATGAACTACGAATAACCACTCTTGGTTATTCGGCAGTCTTTTATCCCATCCTTTCTTACCCTTTCTTATCCATTGCCTCTCTACAGTCAACAGGTCCAGTCTTTTAAGTCTCTTTTCATAGGAATATCTTTCCCAGCGCCAAACCCCTTTTGTTGCCTGTCTAAAACTCTTGGTTTTGCAAGAGGAATATTAGAACCAAAATTGAATCTTCTGAGAGGGAATCAAAGCAGGCACAGTCATATTTATAAAATGATACTGCCTTGGTTTTTAAAGCCTTCCTTTTGACTTGGTCGTACTGCTTCCATTTTAAAACCTATTTTGCAGCCTCAGTAAAGGCTCTGCTTGAGACACACTCAGTGATAGTGCAGCCTTACACAGTCTTAAGGCTGCTGTTCACTTAATACCTTCAAAAGAAAAACAAAAGAATATTTCATGCATGTCCCATTCTTACACTACAAAGACAAACTAGTTCAACACCTGGCAGGACTCCAAATGAAAACTTCTGGCAACTGTTGTCCTATAAAGTGGCTTGTGACACAGGGGTGGGCAATGGTGGAAAGCCAGGGGACTACATTAGCCTCACTCTCCCCATACCCACAATCGCAAAAAAAAATAATAATAATAATCCCTCAAATGACCCCGAACACCCTCATGGAGGGCATTCTTATCTTGTTTTGAGGCCTTTTGGGCCATTTTTGGCTCAAGATAGGCCTTTCTTAATAAGAGGAACTAAGGAGAAGTCACTTCCTGTTGCAAAAAAAGGCCTTTCCTGGGCATACCGTGACCCAGGGAGAGGTCCCAAAATGGGGTAGAAATGCCCCCACACACACTTTAGAGGGTATTTGGGGACACTTCCTCCCTCCCATCGTTTGGATGCATCTGAAAGAGCTGGCCTGCCTGGGCCGCAAGCTTCTTTTGCCCTTATTTATGCTGAGTGATAAGAGGCTTTAATAAGGGCCTATAGGATGTGGTATATAGAAATACCAAGGGTGATACAAAAGGTAGCAGAAGAGAGATGAGAGAAGGTGGGTGAGCCAGTATGGTGTAAGCCAGGAATGGACACACTCAGAGAGTCAGAGGGCCACCAAAAGTGATTCTTCAGGTGTCAAGACATAAGTTTCTGATGGTTTTTGGTCGTTCTCAGTTTTTTTACCCAAGAGACGCAAGTACTTTCAGGCCAAAAACATTTCTCCTGTGGCTGTTTTTGTCTAAGAAAACAATGTGTCTTTCAGCCAATTTGGGAGGAAAAGAAATTTCAGGGTTTGGGTGATTTAAGGGTCTGGAAGAGGGCAAGTGCTGTGTAAGGGCATCCTGCATCGTACTGCACAATTCCCACCTGTAGCAGAATACTTCAGAGTGCTGGACTGGGATTTAAGAGACCCGGATGTCAGTCCCCACTGAGCTGTGAAACCTACCACCCTAATACCACCCTATCTTGCTTTGGTCAGTTCTTACCTGGACTACTATGCCCAGTTCTGGGTGCCCCGTTCAAGAAGGATATTGATAAGCTGTTAACATATCCAGAGGAAGGCAACTAAGATGGTCAAAGATCTGGAAACAAAGTCTTATGACGAATGACTTAGGGAACTGGGTACGTTTAGTTTGGAAAAGACTAAAAGGTAGTATGATAGGTATCTTTACATATCTGAAGGGATAGCATGTAGAAGACAGAGAGAGCTTGTTTTTGCTGGTCCAGGGACTGGAATATGAAACAATGGATTCAAATTACCAGGAAAAGGTATTCCGCCTAAACATTAGGGATAACTTGCTGACTATAAAAGCTGTTTTGATGATGGAATAGACTGCCTCAGAGGATGGTAGATTGTGCTTCCTTGGAGGTCTTTAAGCAAAGGTTGGATGGGCATCTTTCCGGTCTACTTTAGTTACATATTCCTGCATGGCAGGGGGTTGGTCCCTTCCAACTTGATGATTGTATAATTCTGTAATTGGATAATTCTGTACTTAGCTTGTAGATGAGCTTAGCAGTGAGGGGACTCTTCACACATATATAGAGAAGCTCTTTCAGCTGCAGTTAGTATTGGCAATGGGGAAGAAATGTCACCCTTCAAGAAACACAGGCTAAGAAGCAAGGTCAAGGCAGAGGGCAGGCTGTCAACACACAAGAGAATCATGTCTGTGTGTAATGCAGAATGTGTTTCTATTTACTTCAACTAGGGTCATATTTACTCTCCCTTTCTGTCTGTCTTCTCTGCGTCAAAGCCTTCATGAAAACAACGCCATAAAGGGAAACATAATCACAAAGAGGAGAATTCCTGAGTAGGAGATGACAGGTGCTTTTAATTTCAGCACAACAGGCAAAAATTCAAGGAGAACAGCTTTGTCTCAGACAGCAAGGGAGTGACAGAGGAGAGAGTTCACCTGTTCAGTGTTTATCTGTAGCAAGGATTGCAATGATTATGTGAGCCATGTAATATACAAATAGCAGCTGCAACCCTGTTAGTAATACACACAGGGGTAACCTCCTGTTACACTTGCACGTTTGTTTTTTTAGGTCACTGTACCAATTAGGTGTTCAGTATTTCTTTGTGCAGTAATTTCCCCTCCAGCACAACTGACCCTTTCCACACCTGAGCGCACATCCATGGTCGCACAGGGGAGGGGGAGAACATCCAGGCTGTAGTTCTGCAGGTGGGCCAAGACTAGGATTGCCAGACCTCAGGGCCTGGCCCTAAGTCTTCAGCTGTTAATTGGTCATCTCTATACAGGAGATGAGGGTGCTGTTACCCTGTTTACTGGGGGTCCTGTGAGGGACACCAAAATGTGCTCAACTATAGGCAGGGAAAATTAGCTCAGAGCACTGCTTTAGCATTACGAGAGGCAGGGTAACTTAGCAGGATCCTGAACCCTATGTCTGCGGGGTCAGGCCAGTCAAGAAGCAAACTGTTTTGAAAAAATAAATGAGATCTTTATTAAAATACAGCCAAACCGTGTATGCAATTCACTCAATCAGATAACTATAGAAAATAAAGGTGGGAGTGGGATAGAGGGATTTTTCAGAGGGATAGTTGAATTGGATGATACGAAACCTGTCCTGAAGTCCAGGAGAATAGAGCGCGATGCTGGGGTTTGATGTGGCTCAGCACGTGGAGCTGAGGGGAGGCTCACCAAGCAAAGAGGTAGCAAGGCGGTTAGGAACTCAGGAGCGATCCGAAGAGGGTCTCGGAATCAGGGGTTTTTATAGGGAGAAGTGTGACTACAGGCTATGGTGTACTTGGTGAGAACAATGGATTTTGGGGGTGAGACAAAGCCTCAGAAAGATCAAACTTTAACATGATTGAGTTAGGTCTGAATTGACAAAGGAACAGTCAGTATGCAAATGCGTGATGCTGGACAGTTGATAGTTCAGTTAGTCAAGTTACCTGCTCGGGGCAGGGAGTCCTTTGTAGGTGGCGCACATACATAATAGGGTGTGTGCCGGGAGGTCTCCTGAAGCTGCGATCTGGCTGTTTCTGGCTTGCCTGTATTGTTTGGGAATTTTGCAGCAATCAGCCGCTGATCCTAGTTTTGTGCTTGTCCGGGAGCCTCACAAACATGTGGATAGGGGTGGTGGAAGAAAGCTGAATTACTGACATCAAAATGATATCTTTATGCTATCGCCAAGGCGGCCTAGAAGCTGCAGTAACAGTGCAAATTCTCCAGCTTTGGAGGCTGAGTTCCAGGCAAGAGGAAAGAGCCCTGTTAGAGCAGCAGCCTGCTACAGTTTGCAATGTTTAATTTGATGTGTTGCTGCAATTTGCAAAGATTCCTCAGGGTACCTATGTATTTATTTGGTTAACTTCCTCCTTCCACTCCAGTTATGAAGCCAGGTATCCCCCTTCAGTCTGCTCTTCATGCACTTTCTGGATAGAAGCAAATAGGCTAGACTAAATGTTCCTAAGCAGGTGAAAAGGATAATCTCTTCATTTTACTGTGATCTGGGGAACAGCTCCTTTGCTATGATTTTTGTTTTAACTTCCTGACAGAAAGATATGTTCTATGTGTGTTTGTGTGTGTGTGTGTGAGAGAGTGTGTGTGTGTGTTTGTCTCTGAATGACAAATAGTAAGCAACTGTAGTAGGTACTTAATGTAGATTACCCAGGCCATCCCTCGCTCTCAGATCTTCGCCTGGAAACTCCAGGTCCTGAGATGATTCTGAAGCAGCAGCTCTAGCCAAGATAGAATATGTTATCATCCCAGATCTCCATCCTACTCACATGTGCTTGCTGAAGATCCAGGAGGAGGCTGCCTATCCTTCCCTGGCCATTAATGGGATGTGGGGGATTCCCCACCAGAGAAAATGGTGGTTGCACTGGGTCAGAGGGGGAGGGAGGGCAGAAGCATCATGGTAGAGCGTTATGTCCCACCAGGCTGACATAGGATATATATTCCCCACCACCACCATGGAAGTGTTGGGTAAGAATCAGCCTCAGTTTCTTACCTGTGAAATGGGAATATTGTGTACTATAAAAGAGAAAAAGTTGAGGATAAGGGGGAGGGGCAGGATCACAAATGAGGATGAGACTAGAAAGACATTTACGTTTCCAGTTCTCATGGTTTCTAAGCTAATTTAGTGTTGCTGATTTGGTAAGGCTGGTTTCCTATTTTGCACGTTTCAAAGCACACTCTTAACGACATCCCAAAAGGCTGAAAGACCTATTACCAAATGTTGTCATCCACTGCCTCTCATCAATTGTCCCTTTGTTTTTAATTGTTTTTAATTGTTTTTGTTTTTAATTTTAGTTTTTAATTTTATTTTAATCTGTTTTAATAGTTAGTGTGTTAGGGGGATGGTAGGGTTGGTGGGTGGGGAGGGTGGGCTACATTTTGATGTTTTAATATATTTATATGTTCTGTAATGCCGCTCGATCCATTTGGGAGAGGGGGATAATTATTATTATTATTATTATTATTATTATTATTATTATTATTATTATTATTATATGCAGACTCACATATGTACCTGATCACCCTGTAAATATAGGGATCTTTTGCAGAAATGGAGTGTGTGTGGTCAACTTTACAGCAAGTGCAGGGAACCTCTTTCAGTCTGGGGCCAATTCAGTCTCAGGGGCCATATGCCAGTGGTGGGTGGGGCCAAATGCAAAAGGATGGGATCAAAAATACCAGTGTTTTATTATCTAAAGCTCTTCTTGTCCTTTACCATGACTTCGAAGAGATATTTCAATTACAGAATTGAGAGATGGGACACAGAAAAGCAATGGAGGAGAACAGTATAAAAGCTGGAAAATGATGCATTCATGGAGAAGGGCATGTAGCCATCTGTGGAATGCCAGAGAACCAGATTGTAACCTGAGGAGAGTAAGATCTGAACCCAGGGTCTGAGGTTCCCCACCCTTGCTTAAGAGTGCTGTTGCCAGTCAGTGTCAATAATATTTCATTAAGTCAGGAGTGGGCAAAGTGCAGCCTGTGAGTTGTCTGTTGGGCCCCTAGGGTTGTTTTTGTGGCTTCCAAGGCCCTCCAGGGGTCAAAAATTCTTTTTGTTCTAAAATGCCCCCAAATGACCTCTAGTGTGGAGGTCACTTCCATCATGTTTGGAACCCCCTTGGACCCTCCTGGGGGCAAAACAAGCTTTAGCAAAATGTTCAAAAAATGTTATTGGCCTCAAAATGACCAAAAATGCCCTCTAGAGGCCCAAGAAGGCCCCCAAGCATGGTGTTAACGTAGCCTAGATGGCACTGGGGGGCATTTGGGGACAAATTTTTTTTTTTGTGGGAGTGGGTACAGCTCCCCAAGGCCTCAGGGGGACTCAGGTTGCCCCCTAGCCTTCCAGAGTTGCCCACTCTTGGACCAGATGAACCAATTACCTCTCTCAGCCTAAAGCAGTTTCCTGAGTTCCTAGGAATCATACGGGAAATCAGAACATACAAGCTTGAAGTCATCCCAATCCTGGGTTGTAGTGACCTTGAGTCAGCCCATTATCACATTCGTCTTTTTTCTTAAAATGCAGGCAGAGTCTTAGTTACAGGGCCAGTGGAACATGGGCAAAAGGCAGCAGTTGTACCTCTAGCCACATTCAGAGGGGACTGATAACAATCACAGGGGCACACAAATGAAAATCTCGTGATTAATTCAACTGTCATCCTTGCACACCCACTCATCCATCCACCTGTCCTTTGTTGGCATAATTTCTAAAGCACTTGTCATTGTGAAAGGAAAACATCATCCTAAAGCTGGCAGGTATTGCAAGTTTCAACTTGGCTGGATTGGGTTAAAAAAAAAATTAATGTATTTCATGTGTGTTGACGCTGTAGCCTGATACTATAATCTGCCATCTGTCTGCTTCACATGTGATCTGAGTGCAGTAGCTAGAAAGTGGGGATGGAGGACTTCTGTCTCTCAGATGTGATTAGACTACAAATCCCATCATCCCAAACTAAGTTGGCTACGGTGGTTGGGACTTATGGGACTTGGAGTCCAACAACCTCTTAGTGAGCAGAAGGAGCAATGGATTCAAGCTGCAGGAAAGGAGATTCCACTGAACCTCAGGAAGAACTTCTTGAGAGTCAGAGCTGTCCAGCAGTGGAATCTGCTGCCTCAGAGTGTGGTGGAGTCTCCTTCTTTGGAGGTTTTTAAGCAGAGGCTGGATGGCCATCTGTTGGGAATGCTTTGATGGGTGTTCCTGCATGGCTGGGGGTTGGACTGGATGGCCCCTGGGGTATCTTCCAGCTCTAGATTTTATGATTCTCTGATTCCCTGTCCCTGGGCTAGAGTTCTATACTTTCACAAAGTTTGGGAAAATTACTTTTTTGGACTATTGTTCCCAGAATCCCTCAGCTATTCTCCCAGACAGAAGCTATGATGGCAGGGAATTGCAGCATGTGTAGTGCAAATTATATCTCTGTGTGTCACCAGCAGGAAGCCAATATGGAGTAGTGGTTTGAGTGTTGGACTAGTACTCTGGGAGGCCAGGGTTCAAATCCCTGCTTCACCATGGAAACCCACTGGGTGACCTTGGGCAAGTCACACTCTCTCAGCTTAAGAGGAAGGCAATGGCAAATCTCCTTTGAAGAAATTTTGCCAAGAAAACTCTGTAATGTTTTTGCCTTAAGCCAGAACCAGCTCGAAGGCACAAAAATAATAATGTCACCAACAGGATTCTGGCAAGGGAGACCAGAGTTGTAATCTCTGATCCGCTGTGGAAACTCATCAAGTGACCATGGGCAAATCACATGCTCTCAGCCTCAGAAGAGGCAATGGCAAGCCTCATCTGAAAAAACCTTGCCAAGAAAACACTGTGGTAGGTTTGCCGTTGTTGTTGTTGTTGTTGTTGTTGTTGTTGTGTGTCCTTAAATCATTTCTGGCTTATGGCAAAACTAAGACAAACCTATCATGGGGTTCTCTTGGCAAAATTTGTTCAGAGGGGGTTTGCCATTGGCTTCTTCTGAGGCTGAGAGAGTGTAAATTTCCCAAGGTCACCCAGTAGGTTTCCATGGTCAAGTGGAGATTTGAACCCTGGCTGCCAGAATCATAATCCAGTGCTCAAATCACTACACCATTGTGGCTTTTCGGTTCACCTTAGGGTTGCCATAAGTGAGGAAATGACTTGAAAGCACACAATGACAATATCACCGACAAGGTTCTAGAAAGGGAGACTAGAATGCAGATCCCTGCTCAGCTGTGTAAACCCATTGGGTGACCTTGGGCAAGTCACACTCTCTCAGCCTCAGAGGAAGGCAATGGCAAAGCTGCGTTGAAGAAATCTTGTCAACAAAATGCTCTGATAGATTCAGCTTAAGTCAGAAACAACTTAAAGGCATGCATCAGCATCACCAACCGGGTTCTGATAAGGGAGACCAGAGTTCAAATGGCTGCCCATCTGCAGAAACCCATTGGTCGAGTCACCCTCTCTCAGCCTCAGAGGAAGACAAAGCCAAATCTCCTTGGAAGGAATCTTGCTGAAATGATCCTAGGATACGTTTGCCATAATTCAGAATTGATTTGAAGGCACACAACAACAATGTGCACACACACACACACACACACACACACAGAGTATATGTGCACAACTACACCTGAAGATGACTCTGAAGGTCTAGCTAGAGCAGAGGCCAAAATGTGGCCCTCTAAAGCTGTTTCTCTGGCTCTCTACCCCAACAGTCTCCTCTAACAGCCCTGTTTCTTGTCAGATACAACAAAAAGATGAGTTGTGCATTCTGGAAGCCCCCTGGTAACAGCAATCTATCTTTTAAACAGCTTGCAGAGACCCTACACTTTTTAATGTATCAAAAATACCCATTTTTCACACCAGAAAAGGATGTCCACCTACTTCTGTTTTTTCCTCTCACCCCTTTGGCATTTCTGGCAGTCTGTGTGGCCCCCAAGGAGTCCAGAAGTTTAAAAAAAGTCTCCCAAACCTGTTATAGTTGCCCATTCCTGGACTGTAGCAGTAATCATGCTAATTGGGCAATTCTGGGAGTTGTAGTACAACATAGTAACTTTCTTGTGCTGTGCTGCTATGATCCTTTTAAATAGACACCTGGGGTCTAAACTTGGGGTCTTTTGGATGTAAAGCATGTGATTTATCACTGAGTTAGAGACTGCATACATATGGACTAAACCCTTATCAGTATGGATTTGATCAACCAAATTGCATGTGTGAAACTTGGCAGGTTTTTCCAGAGAATATCCTTCTTTTTTGCCATTTGCACTTCAACACTTCAGAGGAAACATAAACTGGACTCAAAGGCATTAATGGATGTACGTGGCATCTATCTAGAGACTGGATGTTAATATCACAGTGTAAATGCTTAGTTTTATTGCAATAGAAGTGTTAGGTCTTCTTAAAGCCATTGAAAGTCAGCCTCTGTACCATTTCTGCTGCTTCTCCAGTTCACTAAATAGAATTAACTGTGGGAAAATGACTGAGAGTTAACGCTGTTCTGTAGATTGCCACCAATATAAAAAACATAAAATCAAGTTTTAACAAGTTAAGGCAGAATTTTAATGCAGGGCTCAAAGGGTGGGGATAACTCCTAGGACAATTTCCTGATACAGATAACTTTCACTGCTTCCCCAGTACAGCCACTATGCCTCAACCAAAAAAGGAGCTACACGAATGTGAGACTTCCAATGATGCAAGTTGCACACAGAGTTTCCAGCTGTGGACTACAAATCCCAGAACTGTGCAGCCACAGGGAACTCTGGGAGTAAGTGTTCCCAAAATAATGTTTCCAAGCTTTTCCAAAAACAGGAAACAAAATTAGTGGTGGTAGGCACTAGCCCAAAGCACAGTCCACTAGGATGGGTGCTTTATTTTATGGTGAGGATAATGAGCTGCTTGGGAGCAGAGCATGCAACACAGACAAGACTTATTTGATTCACATTCTGGTATTACTTGGCCATGTGTGGCCAGAAAACCCTAAAATCAGGTCACCATAAGTTAGAATGAACTTGATGGGACATTAACAACAACAGCAATGTACACTGAAACCAACAAAACAAAAAAACTGCCACTCTATATTTAATTATTATTTAAACTTTAAATTTTATAGGAGGAGGAAAACATACATGCATCAGATAAGTCTAAATAAGCAACCACATTTAGTGGACTGCAAAATGATCTTTAAATAGCTATGAAATGTAATTAGAAGGCAAAGCCAGAGAACAAAACATTACAAGGACAAAAACGGAAATATTTTTTTCCCTTAAAGTTTCAGACTGGAGACAATTCCACAATTGGGAAATGAGTTAAAAGAGATCCCTTTGTTTCTAAACCAGAAGAAATATTCTTCTGAAATTTCAGTTTGCCTGATTTGATTCATTTAGCGCAGTAGTGTAGATATACAATGAGCTAGTTCAGGATAACCTCACTTCCTTAACAAATTGAAACTGATTTAACTGTGCATGCAGTAAGACACAAGACATTTAGGAGTACAGTTGGATATCCTCTAACTGTCCCAATTTGACAGGAACAGTCCCTCTGTCATCCCACTTTTTCAGATGCTTTTGAAATGTCCCAGTTTCTTTCTGTTCCTCCCACTGTCCTCCTTCCTTCTCAGTTTACTTCAGCTGCTGCAAACACACTGTCCACACTGGCTGAAAGTACCAAAATGCAAAAAGTAGTTTTCACTTCATTAACTCAGTAGGGGGAGGGGAGAGGTGGGGTGGATTCTTACCATCCTCAGTGCACTCAGGCAAAAGGAGACTGCTACAGCCTCTCCTAGCTTGTGTATTTTTCCACATTAACAGTCCCCCCCCCATCTTGATTACACTTTGGTGTTGCTTGGCCATCTGTGTCCCAGTTTTCATTTGTGAAACACTGGAAGATTTCAAAGGAGTGGCCCAGACAGCTATCCATAATGCAAACTCAACTTGGCAGCTTCTCAACAGTCCTGTATCATCCCCACATACAGGTTATGTATTGCATCTGTTTCAGATAGAGAAACAGAGATGGGAAACTTTAGTTCTCCAGATGATTAGATAACTCCAGATAACTCCAAGAAGCCCCAGTCAGCGTGGCTAATGGAGAGAGATGGGAGGGGTTATAACCCAAACATCTGGAAGGTTCCACACTGTAATGTGAACCAACCAATCCAGGTTGGGTGGTAAGACATTCATAAAAACAGCTTTGCTGGATCAAACTGAAGGCCTGTCTAGTCTAACATTCTCTTTGCATAGTGTCTGACCAGATTTCACTCTGGTTTAAGATTGATTCTCTTGACACCAAATTTCCGTCAAGTATGCTGGCCTTGTGCCTTTGACCTTGGCTTTGAGGTTGAAGAAGACTTAAATGACACTGTTGCCTTTTGAACAGAGCTTGGAAAAGCCATCATTTGCACTACAATTCCCAGAATTCATTGCCAGCATACACTGGCTGGGGAATTCTGGGAGCTATAGTCCAAGAAGCAACTTTTTCAAGTTTGGCTTTTGGGATGCTTCTAGGCTTGCAGTAAAGAGGTTGCCCTGCAGGAGGGACACCATGATACCTTAGTTGTGTTTAGTGAGGTGAGGTCACCAGCAAAAAGGCTGCTGGAGAAACACATCAGCCCTACTTCCAAGCTGATTACAGATGGAGCTTTCAAAGCAAGATACTGCCACTTCAAAGCCCCACAGTGACTCATTTACACGATGCTAGCTGGCCTTACCGAACTAGGATATATCTTTTGTAATCTCAGCTCAGGCAAAAATCACAGGCATGACCTTTCCCACTGCCAGCTAATGAACTTCTGTTTGAAAGGCAGCCCCATAAATCAGTATTCAGGCTCATAAGGGAAAGCTTCACTTCTATCCTCTGATAGGCTTTTTGTCTCAGTATTGAGATGAAATACCAAATGGAAAGGGGAGGGGGAGCCCAGCAGAAGCCTTGCAGCTGTAGAAGAAGAGAGGCCTTCCCCAGTATCGCTTCCTATTACACCTTTGAACATTTCACAGATGAAAGTGGGGACATGTGTGGTCAAGCAGCATCAGAATGTGGTCAAGATGGCAAAAATTATTAATGAGTTACAACACACAAGCTAGGAGAAGCTGCAGCAGTTTGCTTTTGCCTGAGCCTGGGAAGGGCAGGATTCTTTACCCTTTTCTCCCCTTTTTGAATTCACTGAGTGCAAACTACGTTTGTGCTTTGAACTCTGTTTGCAGCAACTGAAGTAAGCTAAGGGCAAAGGGGGAAACTGGGAGGAGGAGAAGTGAGAAGCCAAGACATTTTAAAAGCAGCTAAAAAAGTGGAATGACAGAAGTTTAATTGTGATTGTCTCAAGACGGCTGGAGGGCACAAGGATTCCAGCCATGGCATTTTTATACATATCTGAGTCTCCTTTGGTCCTCTTTGCTGTTGATGCATTTCATCCTCCCCTCTTTTGGGGGAAATCCATAAGTGTGCAACCTGACCCCTGATGGAAATGACAACTTTGCCGCTGCTTCGAGGTCTTGTCACTTTCATCAAGAAAAGCTCCCTTTGTGGACTATGACTCCCAGAATCTCACAGCCATATGGTTAGGGATTCTGGAAGTCTTAGTCCAAAAGGTACCTTTTCCAAACTGTACTCATATTTCCTCAGAAAGGATTTTCAGTAAGTTCTCCAAAGTTGCTTCATTTCAAGCTGTAGCTTTGAAAAGGCTCCTTAGAAACAAAGGTAACCCTTTGCCAGCCTGTTGCAGTCCGTGGTGTATTGATAAATTCTGAAATGAAATTATTCCTCATGAGACTACCCATAGCCATGCCACCAAGAGAAATTCCAAAATACAGGTTGCTGTATTGTTAGACATTGACACACCATTCTAAGCAGTTTTCATATCTACCAAAAGCAGGTCCTTTGTAAAGCTGATGGCTTCTAATGGAACATTCAGGTTCAAGTGGCTCCAGCCAGTATATTGCATAATGACAGAATAGCTCACAACAATATATTGTTCCTGGGAAAATTCCTCTCTTTCAAGTACACCTTGTTATACCTTGACTGCAACAGCTGAGACCATCAGGTTCCCTAGTGAACCAAACTGGACAACCAAAAGTTCTTCTGGTCCTTTCTTTGGATCTAAATCTAGGGTTGGCAGAGTATAGCCCTTGGGCCATACATGGCCTTCCAAGGCTCTTTTTGTGGCCCTCAACCCTTCCAAATACTCCAGACTGCCCTTTTTCATTCCTCTTGTTGAAGTGTGCAGGGAAAGAAAATCTCCTTTTAAGTAGTGTGAAAGCTGGTCAGTGAAGAAAGCTGACAGGAAGAAAATCATTTGAAACATGGTGCTGAAGAAGAGTTCTTTGGATATCCCGAATTGCTAAAAAGACAAATGAAAGATTCTTAGAGCAAATCAAGTCTGAATTCTCGCTAGAAGCAAAGATGGCCAAAGTCAGGCTGTTATACTTTGTACATATCATGAGACAACATAACTCACTGGAAAAAATTATAATGACCAGATGATGATAATGGAAAGCAGCAGAAAAGAGGAAGACTACACTACAGATAGATTGATTTGACCAAGAAAGGCACAGTCCTGAGTTTGCAAAACCTGGGCAGTTGATGACTGGGAATCTTGGAAGCACCTCATTCATAGACTCCACATAAGCTGAAGTCAACTTGACAGCAGATAACAACCTACACTTCCACCCCAACATTTCAAAGCTTGAATTACTTCAAGGTTGCCTTCCATAGTTGAGAGAAGGGATGTTGCTCAAGAAGAAACTGAATACCTTCTTCTGCAACATTCAGGAAAGACATATGCCAGCCTGTGTTACTGACAGGATTCTGACCAGAGTCTTCCAGATGCCTGAGCCAGCCCAGCCAATAGTGAAGGTTGATGGGACTTGTAGTCCAACAACCTCTGGAGAGTTGTGTTTTCCCACCTCTGGCTCTGCTATACTACTGCTAGAAGGGTCCTTGGGGTTCAGAGTTTTCCTCATACCCACTGTAGCTTATGATTGTCTGTTATTCAATGTTCTTCAGAACGAACAAAAAGAAGATGGCTCTTCACTTCATTTATGGGAATTTGCAGTCATTAAATGTGAGGTTTTAATGTTGAGGCAATGCAATGGTTTTGAGGTGGAAGCATTTCCTCAAGGGGAATCTGGCTGAAATACACAAGGGAGGTGGTGTTGTCTAGTGGTTAAAGTGACAGATTAGGACCACATAGGCACCACATTAAATCTTCATTATTTGAAGTTTTACTGGGTGATTCCCCTGCTCCACTTGCCTAACCTTTCCACGTAAGCTCTCCCAAAGAGATGTTGTGAACATCCCACAGGGATGTTGAGGGGAACAAAACTATGTTTTGTTCATCTTCTTGGATCTCTCAGCAGCTTTTCATGCAATTGATCATGGCATCTTACTGGATCTGTTATGTGGAATAGGAGTAGGAGTCAGTGTTCTACAGAGGTTCCAGTCCTACCTGGAGGGCCAGTTCCAGAGAAATAGCATCGGGGGATTCCTGTTCAGCCCCATAGCTATTAAGCTTAGACTGCCACAGGGTCCAATTTATCCCCCATGCACATGAAACCGCAGGGGGAGGTCATAAGGGGGTTTGGAGTGTTACTTCAAAACATGGGTGACTCAGAGATCCACCTATGATGCCAGTACCTCCATTCAAAGGGCAATTATTAGCTCTAAATTAAGAGGCCTGCAAGAGGTGGGCAACCTAGAAAGATCTTTCCACCAATGTTTACAGGGTCTTCTCAAGGAGGAACCAGCAAGACATTCAGAAGTAGACTAAAATGTGTTTTTATTAAGGGACATAACAATCAAACACAAGAGGAAAGCACTCACACAATCACACAAAGCTAGCTGAAGGGGAAAGGGAGGAAAATTTTTGATAGTGAAGTTTCAAGAGTGATGAGGGTGATATTTACCAATCTGGAAAGCAGTGAAGAAACAGTGGTGCGGCTTGCACCTAAGGACAGTACTCATCCAGGAATTGGAGCAACAGGATGGCTACTGGCAAGCAAAGTACTGCAAGCTAGCTGCTCAAAACAGGAGGGTTTATACTCAATTTCTACCTAGTGGGCATGGTGTGAATGGCTATCTGGCCAAGTAAACAGTGGTGTTCGCAGAGTGGACAATGAGGTCCAGACTGAGCTAACAATCTTAGCGTTAGTTGTCAAAGAATTAATGGACATCATGACAACTCTGTAATGGTTGAACAGGTGTGAGGACAATGCAGAAATGCACAGATCAGTGGGAAGAAGGTTTGAAACAATCAGAGGTTTGGTGGTAAATTCCTTGTCACTATTGTCTGAAAGCAGGGTTGATGAAGGTTAGCTTAAGCCTATTATCTCTGGAGTTAGTTGAAGATTCCCTGACTATGACCTGGCTAAGCATAGAGGGGATCTCTGACCTACTTTGCAGTGCACTTGTTCAGCCAGCGTTCTCCTCTTGTCCAGCTTGGCCATACAGTCACATCATGGTACAATTTATATCAACCAATTAATATATATTGCCAATTAAATCATATTTCACCAATTAAACCATATCAAAGTGTGAGAGTGTACAGCCTGGTAACAGGAGTGCAGTGCCATCTGTATTCTGATGACACTCCAGTCTATTTCTCCTTATCATCAGAGTCAACTGGGGCTGTGCAAGTGCTGGATCAGTGCCTGGATGCTGTAGTGGGCTGGGTGAAGGCCAATAAACTGAAGATGAATCCTGATATGACAGAGGCTCTATGGATTGGTGCTTCTTGGGTCTGGAATTGGGTAAACAGCTTGTTCTGAATGGGCTTGCACTCCCCTTCAAGGAGCAGATATGTAGCTTGAGTGTGCTCCTAGATCCATCCCTATCACTGAAGGCCCAAGTAGACTCCACAGCTCAGAGTGCTTGGTGACAGCTTAACTGGTACACTAGTTATGGGCTTTTCTAGACAGAGATAACCTAGCTACAGTAATCCATTGCCATATGTCATTGCCATATTAGACTACTGTAATGTGTTCTGTGTGGAGCTGCCCTTGAAGACTCAGAAGCTGCAGCTAGTGCAAAATGCAGCAGCTTGACTACTAACTGAAATATCATATAGAGAGCAGTCTGAATGCCAGTCTGAAAAGAATTGCACTGGCTGCCAATACATTTTCAGCCTGAATTCAAGGCCCTTGTAATGATATTTAAAGCCCTAAATAGCTTGGGACCTTGATACTTGTGTGAGTGCTTCTCCTCATATGTTCCTGTCTGAGGATTAAGATCTGCTAGGAGGAGGACCTCTTCTGTGTCCTACCAGTGGAGCAATATGCTGTGCTGGGACATGGGAGAGGGCCTTCTCAACAATGGTGCCCCAACTGTGGAATGCTGTCCCCCTGGAGCCCCAACTGGTACCAACACTCTTGTCATTTAGATGCCATGTTAAAAATTTGGGCCTCATTAATTCAACCCAAGGCTGTTATTTATAGTTTTTAAAACTTTAAACGTTTTCAAAATATGTTTTTAATTCAGTGTAGCTAGTGTAGTATACAGGTTTAAGCATTGGACTACAACCCTGGAGACTAGGTTTGATTCCCCTCTTCAGCTATGGGAACTCATTGGCTGACCTTGGATGCATTACACACTCTCAGCCCTAGAAAACCTCCTTTATAGGGTTGCTATAAGTTGGAAATTATTTGAAAGCACAGAACAACAACAATTGTTTAATGTATTTTAGTTTATTTATACTTTCTTAGTGTTTTAATGGGTTTAACCTGTTTTAGTGCTATTTCTAAGCCACCCTGAGATCTCCTGCGATTGGGGAGGGGGGAATAAACATTGAAATAAATAAATGTAGGATCAAATAAAAAACAAAATGAACAATGCTGGCACAACACCCATATCTGAGATCTTTAAAAAGAGAGCACAGCTAATTCTTAATTATTCCAATTCTTTAGCCTCTATATTCTCTTCCCTAGAAAGGGATAAATTTGTCAGTTTTGATTTCTTGTTTTCTCATTTTGAGTTCATTTTATCCTGTTTCTGCATCAGTTTGAACATTTTTTAAAGGTCCATAAAATATATGTATTTATTTTTATAGGAATTTCATCTAATATGCATATTTTACACATATTTTTCGTAGTATATGGTCTTCTTAAAGTAATTTTCCCCAGTTTAATGCATTTTTACATGATTGTCACAAACATCTGCATTTTTATACTCTTATTTAATTGGAGAATATTCATGGAATATTCATCGCAATATTCATGGAAATTAGAATTTTCAAAGGACAATTGCCTTCCAGTTCTCACATTGGCTCAAAAGTGCAAAATTAGACAGGTTTACATTAATATGTTAATGAAATAAATTTCTCCCACAGATGTATTTTATGCACTAACATCTAAACATTTGCCCAAAGCAAAAGAATTTTTTTCATAGAGAATGGAAATATAGGACTATTATTCTGGAGACCAAGATCTATATCTCTGCTTAGCTATGGAAACCCACTGGCTGACTTTGGGCAAGTCATACTCTCTCAGCCTCAGAGGAATCAAAGGCAACCCCTCTGTGAACAAATGTTGCCAAGAAAACCCTGTGATAGGGTCACCTTGGGGTTGCCATAAGTCAGAAACAACTTGAAGGCACACAACAACAATGCCTTCAGTTTGATTCTGCCACTGAAATTCTACACCAAGCTCTACATTTAGTGGATATACTCATGCAGCACAAAAAAATGATTAGCTAAAGAAGAGGAAAATGCCCCTTTTGATATTAGCATTCCAAAAGATCCAGAGATAACATTTGCTGAAGCAATATTGTAAAGACTTTGGAATACCAAATATATCCTAAAGCTTTCAACAATCTGTCCACAAACAATTTGAGAAAAGGGTGAAAAACATGACAATGTTAATGGCACTGTGCATTATTCACTCAACTCGAGCCCGACAGTATTCACTGCAAAAGAGATGATATCCATCTGTTACTTACTCTATTAAAATAAGCTGTTAGCTTGATAGAGCAGTTTGTGAACACACTGTTATATTTTAAAATACCACCTTTGGCTATGGCTTTGGCAGCTCCATCTACCTAAGCAATGATGGGTTTGTCTGTTTATTAAAAACATTTATAGCATGACTTTCCATAAGAACTTAAGGCGGCTAACAGAGGAAAAGCCATCAATTAATTATTTTAAAACATAATTGATGATGGCATAATTTTACTACAGATTATAAAAGCAGTCAGTCTTTGAACATCTAGAAAATATCATTTAGTTATGAGTGGTCAACATGGGTTTTTCAGATAGAAGTCATCATATCAACTTTATCTCTTCTTTTGATATAGTTGCTAGTTTGATAGATCAAGGAAGTATTCTTGACATAATATATTTTGATCTCATCAAAGCATTTGACAGGGTTTCAAATTAACTTCCTTGGCAAGATTGAAAAATGTGGGCTGTATGATGCTGTTATTACGTGAATCTACAGTTGATTGAGTAACTGTACTCAGTGAATGAATGCTACTTAATGGCTCAGCATGCTGTTGGAATCACAGAGTCACAGAGTTGGAAGAGACTACAAGGGCCATCGAGTCCACCCTCCTGCCATGCAGGAATATACAATCAAAGCCTTTCCGTCAGATGGCTATCCAGCCTCTGTTTAAAAGCTTCCAAAGAAGGAGACTCTATCACACTCCAAGACAGCTCATTCCACCATCAAACTGTTCTTACTGTCAGGAAATTCTTCCTAATGTTCAAATGGAATCTCTTTTCCTGAAGTTTGAAGCCATTGCTCCATGTCCTAGTCTCTGGACCAGCAGAAAACAGCCTTGCTCCATCCTCCATATGACATCCGTTCAGATATTTAAACATAGCTATCATGTCACTTCTTAACATTCTCTTCTCCAGGCCAAACATACCCAGTCCCTCAAACCTCTACTCATATGGGTCACTCCCAATATTTTTCTAAGTTTACGGAAATCGGCTTTCTTAAAGTCTAGAATGTGTGTCTAACTATGCTTGGATTCCCCTTTCTGTTGTATAGTAACTCTCCAGGAGAACATGGTCACTTCCACCTAAGGATCCCACCACCTCCATCCCATTAACAAGATTATCATTGCTGGCTAGGATCAGATCTAAAATAGCTGTTGCCCTTCTTCCCTCCTTTATTTTATGGACTATGAAACTGTCTGCAAGGCAAGTGAGAAACTTTTTGGAGCTGATACTCTTGGCAGAGTTTGACTTTCAACAAATATCAGGGTAGCTGAAATTTCCCATTATGACTGTATCTCTTCTTCCTGAATGTTTTGTCATCTTTTCAGGAAGGCATCATCCAGAGAGACATCTCAAACAAAGTGTCCCAGGACTGCCCCATGTACTATAAACATTTCTATAAATGGCATGGATGAGAGAGCAGAGGTTGCTTACCAGATCTGCCGATAACATGAAGCTAGGACATACAGGCTGCAATCCTGGTCCACCTCAGTGTAGTGTAAATATCCACTTGTAGGGTCACATCTGTATTAAATCCCTGTATTGAACAGTGCTGTATTGTATAGTGTAGTGTTAGTGATCAATAGTCAACTAGAATGATAGACAACTCATTGTGCAGTTGTGATACACAGTGTACAGAGGCAATGCATAGAAACAATGCACATTCATATGCAAAAAAACCCGAATCACTCCACATGAATAGCACAACTTATGGCTGCGTGAATCACTAAAAGATGCCTACTGTTGTCAACACCATAGAAAACAGGTTAAAGGTTCAAAAAGAACTCAACAGGGTGAAGCCCCTGGCCAAAACTAACAAGATGAGATCCAATAGTATTTATATATAGTCTAAAAGAGTCAACAGCACAGATATAGGATGGGAGAGACTTGATTTGCAAGCAGTTGTTATTGTAGGTGTTTTGAAGTACACTCTGGCTTATGGCAATTGCCTTTCCCTAAGTATGTATCGAAGTATCGAAAGTATGTCTTGTCCAAGATCATCCAGCGGGTATCCTTAGCTGAGTGGGAGGATTCATACCCTCATTTCCTGGAGTCTGAACCTAGCACTCAAAGCACTAAAACCCTGGCTTTTCTTAATTAATTGTGCCATTAATGTGATGGATCCACATGTCATGAGAAGTATTATCCAGCCTATATAGCATTAACCAGCCTACATTTGTGTCTAGTTTTGGATGTCATGTTTTAAGAAGGTCTTCAGAACATGCAGAAGATGGCACAGACTCTGTTTTAGGATGGAATGGAAATTGCAGAGGAGGTTTGAGTGAAACACAGGAGATGCACTTGAAGGCACTTGAAAATGGAGCAAGCTCTTTGTCTGTTTAGTTAAGCTCTGAAGCTGAGCCTTATTGCCATTCTTTTTCCAAAGCATCAGATATCTCCCTATTGTCTATAATTGAGAATACAACAAACTCCTTCCTTCCCTCCTTCTTTCTTTCCAGTTCTCTTTCTCTCCCTTCCCATCTTGCCATGGGTTTCTGGGAAACTTACCTGAATATAATGCTTTACAATGTGTGGCCCTGTTACCCTGTTTACTGGGGGTCCCGTGAGGGACACCAAAATGTGCTCAACTATAGGTGGGGAAAATTAGCTCAGAGCACTGCTTTAGCGTTACAAGAGGCAGGGTAGCTTAGCAGGATCTTGAACCCAATGTCTACGGGGTCAGGCCAGTCAAGAAGCAAACCGTTTTGAAAGAATAAATGAGATTTTTATTAAAGTACAGCCAAACAATATATGCAACTCACTCAACCAGATAACTATAGAAAATAAAGGTGGGAGTGGGATAGAGGGATTTTTCAGAGGGATAGTTGAATTGGATGATACGAAACCTGTCCTGAAGACCAGAAGAATAGAGAGCAATGCTCGGGTTCGATGTGGCTCAGCACGTGGAGCTGAGGGGAGGCCCCCCAAGCAAAGCGGCAGCAAGGCGGTTAGGAACTCAGGAGCAATCCGAGGAGGGACTCAGAATCAGGAATTTTTATAGGGAGAGATGTGACTGCAGGCTATGGTGTACTTGGGGAGAACAATGGATTTCAGGGGCGAGACAAAGCCTCAGAAAAGTCAAAATTTAACATGATTAAGTTAGGTCCGAATTGACAAAGGAGCAGCCGGTATGCAAATATGTGATGCTGGACAGTTGATAGTTCAGCTAGTCAAGTTACCTGCTCGGGGCAGGGAGTCCTTTGTAGGTGGCGCACGTACATAATAGGGTGTGTGCCGGGAGGTCTCCTGAAGCTGCGATCTGGCTATTTCTGGCTTGCCTGTATTGTTTAGGAATATTGCAGCAATCAGCTGCCGAGCCTAGTTTCGTGCTTGTCTGGTGGCCTCACAAACACGTGGAGAGAGGTGGTGGAAGAAAGCCAAATTATTGATATCAAAATGATATCTTTTATGCTATCGCCAAGGCAGCCTAGAAGCTGCAGTAACAGCCACCAAATGTTGTTGGACTACAACTCCTTTATTTTTATTTTATTTTATCTATAATCTGCCTTTCTACAAGCACAGGATCCAAGGTGGCCAATAGCCCTAGCTGCCCTGGGCAATGGGGCAAGATGCTGGACACTTGTCCATACATGTTACCACACATTCACCACCTCTGTTTTACAACCAGAGCCCACCAGCAGATTTCCAAGGATCTGCATAATAATGCCACCAGCTTTTAGAATAACGTGAAGAGGCAGCTAGTCTCCTTGTTAGTTCATTAGTCTGAAGTTTCCCCCAATCTGGCATTCTGTATGCCTGTCTGCCACTGAAAATCTTTGCAGCTAGCAGCAATGATGTTTTGCTGCTGGTGGTGGGTAACTGACTAATTTCATTCACAAGCAATTTATTTTGCCTTCCAATGCTATCAGAATTGTTCATTCCCTTTCAAGAGCCTTGTTTTGCTTCTGTGATCTCCTCTAGCTGTTTACTATTACCCTGCAAGGTTAAACACCATTTGGATTTTGCTCAGGACACTCACTGAATATCAAACTGCTGTTATTTAAACAACTGCATATTTATTATTCCACTGAGCTGGCACGCTTGAGAGGAAGGAGGCCTGTTGCAAGGTTTCCTCTCCAGAGGATAGAGGGTCGCCAGGGAAGGCTGGGCACTGCGGACATCAAACAGAATAGTTTGCAGGAAATGATATGCGAGTGCTAAGGTTGGGAAGCCACCTTTGATGTCCGATGCTCTGTATTATGCCTGTGGAGCTCTCCTAATCAACCAGAGAGTGAACAAGGTGAATCTCTGCTCAGTAGCAATTTTATTCCTCCCAGTCTGCATCCCCCTAGACAATGCATTGCTTGCTAAACATTTTCAGCAGGCCAATTTGTGATGCCAAAACATAGACACAACCTGAAAAGAAGTCTACTTCTGTCCACCTTCCTGCCACAACTCCTGGTTCCACGTACTACTCACTTTTTGTTACAAGACAACAATACTCTGACCCTATCTCAGCTAATCAATAGGCTGCTCCATTGCACATCCAAGCAGACAAATTGGGTTAACGTTCAATTTATCCACAAAACAATTGTCCAAGACCAACAGTGGCCCATGACACGTTACAGATTTCTATAAAGATCAGCACTTCATCATCTTCTTTTTTTTGCATTTTTTAATTTAAAGCATTGTAATAAACAACATAAAATAAACACTTCATCTTCTAATGGTGTTTGTGCATAGCAAGTTGGCTCAGAATTGCAAAATTGTGTGCGTGCATGCACATGTGTGGTCTGTGTTCTACTGCTTGCACATATGTTTGTATTCTTCTGCTTGCACATCTCCTTATAAATAAAGCACAGATCTTGGGAGTTTATTACTAGGCATAAAAAAAGTCTAAAAGGGAAGAGAAATCATAAAACAGTTATCCAAGCTATTTGAGTGATTTATATGAATTTGCATTTTTGTACCATGGCCCCCCATACTTCCTCACTACCCAGCTTTCACTTAAAGATATTATAATTCAGATATTTCTCTGTGAGAACTGTACGATGAATCTTCAGCAGGATTGTCAACATCTCATTTTCTACTTGTTTGTAATCTTTGCTTACTGGTTAGTATGGCTTGAGCTGGGTTTCATCAACAAAACCAGTTTGCACTGTTTCAAAATAAAAGGAAGAGATCTTAAGTGTGTGTCTCTTCTGTTTACAAAATAGGGAATTCATGGCCATGAAAGAGGGATTTGGATTACATTTATAAACATGGTTGGAGGAGGGATGAGTTGCTTTCCCTCTGAACCTGGTCTCCCCACATCATTAAAAACTGGGTGTGCTTCAAACAGCACTAACATACCCTCCAAAAGAGAGGAGGACAAAATTCATCAACAACAAAAAGGAAAAAAGAAGGCTCAGATTTTCATGAAAATGGCATAGTTAGAATCCTCATACCTTCCAGCTATCCTGACTAGACAGGGACAGGGCTGGTTAATCCTCTGTCATCTCACCATTTCTGCTGCTTTTAAAATGGCAGAGTTTGTCTCTCCTTCTCCTGCTTTCCCCCTTTGTTCTTTGATTACTTCCATTGCTTCAAACTGAATTCAAAGTGCAAAAGTAGTTTGCACTCAGTGGATAGCAAGGGGAAGAGAAGAGGAGGGGCAGAATCTTGTCCTTGCTTAAGAGTCTGGGGAAAGCAAACTGCTGCAGCCTCTTCTAACTTGGCTGTTCTTCCTTATTAGAATACTGGTGGTAGTACTCCATTGATTGTGCAATCAGTTGTGTGTTTTATTGTACATCTAGTTGCACATCTAGTTTGGCTGTGCAACACAATCAACTGGTAACTCTGCATACAGAGATTTATGCTACCAACCTTGATACAGGATCTGAGTTGAGGTGTAATAAAAAGCTGTAGTCTCCATTCAAGCCAGAGAGCTGAACTTGCCGGTGAATTCTTGTTTGGCTGTTTTGCAGTGGGATTGAAGTAAATGAAAGAGTCTTTATTTTGGTCAATGTCCAGATGAAATAAGATCAGATTAGATTAGGGTACTAAATGTAAAATATTAACAATATAAGAGTTTAAAAAACAATAATCTTTAAAATACTGAAATTGGATTCCATATCCTTCATAAGCTGTAGCACAACCCATGTCTAAAAACCTAGCAAGAAGCATTCAGAAATCTGGAGTCTGAAAGAAATGGTGTTTGTAGACACATTGATGATTTTTAAAAAGAAATGATTCACAGATTAATGCTGAAATGGGATGGGTTGGGTTTATGGATGAATGCACACAAAAATGACAAAGGCCATTTTCGCACTACACTGTAATAGTGCTATTATTCCACATTCAACATCCTGTGAAATTCTGGGTTTTGTAGTTTCCTGAGGCCCAAGAGCTCTCTGGCTGAGAATTCTAAAGGCCCCTCCTTAAACTGCAAACCCCAGGATTCCATAGGAGGTTGAAAGTGGAATAATAGCACTATAACAGTGTAGTGCGAAAAGGTACAAAGAGCAGTACTTTGACCCAGTCAGCCATACTGTTTATAAGGATCCGCCTTCAGCTCTAGGAATGTGTAAATTCTATGTTATTTTTTCCCCTTTCTTCTGCCTCTACATTCACATTTTTAAAACTTCAAAATATTTCCATCTTGAATATGAAAATATTTTAAAAATTTAGTAAGATCCTCAAAAACAAACAGAAGCAAAACTTCTCCTACAGTTTCATCCACTCCATTCAATGGGCAAACCTGCCCTGAGAGGATCATGTTGTCTCTGCCTGCCATAGAAGTTTTAAAGGTGAAAAGCTTTTCAGAAAAAAAAGAGCGGGGCAGAGAGAGAGAAAGAGAGAGAGAGAGAGGTGGAATCTGTACCCTAATTCAGCATTAATGTGGTTGGATGCATAATGATTCAAATCCAGACACTGAAGACAGTTTCAGTTTCTCCTACCTTGCAGTATTTGTAATCTCATATTTATTCCATTGTGAATATGAAGAAATGTGTGAAGTTCTACTTTTTTAAAATTATAAAGAAAATTAAATTAAATTCTAATTCATCCCTGTTTGACTCTCTGAAAAACAGCCTCTTGGCTGTACGCTTCCTGTACTCTTAGCAAAGGAGACTTACTCTAACCACACAGCACACATAACTGTCTATAGCTTTTTCACCCTACTTAGAGCTTATCTTAGTATAGAAAACAATCTCACATACAAAATGGCTCAGAGCCACCTGAATGAAGATAACATTCTAAAAAAGTCCTTTTCAAAAGCTTCAAGCTGTGAGTGTTTATCTACACAGTCCAGTGAACAGAGCTGTGAATTTCTCAGATAGAGGAGTTTGCAGAAAATGTTACCAGGGGCCCAGCCAGGTATCCTACTTAATGTAGCCATTCTCAAATCCAGGCCTCTCCAAAATAGAGTGGATTGCATGTGCCTCCAAGTCACCTGTTGACTTCTAGCAACCCCATGTATTTCATAGAATTTCTTACGCAAAGAATACTCAGAGGTTGTTTTGCCAGTTCCTTCCTACAGCACTCAGTATTAATTGGTGGTCTCCTATCCAAGTACTAACCAGAGCTGACCCTGCTTTGTTTCCAAGATCAAAGAAGATCACAGATTCCATCAGCCCATCACTACTTGGAGACTATGAAGCTGCAGATGGCTGCCATACTAAGAAAAAAGAGCAAACGTTTGGATCTGCTATGGCAAATCCAAACAGGTTTAGTGAAACAGATGTTTTAACTCTGTTCTGCCAAGGTACATATGCAAATTATGTATTTCTAGCGCTTTTCTCAAGACTTAATGGCAGATCAATTTAACCAGTTGTCAGCTATATGCCTGAAAATTACTAGCACCACATATTTGGCAAGACTTTTGAAAACCTTAAATCTAACTATTAAAGTGGGCATGTGTAAAACAGAGATGGACAACTTGTGATCCCCTGGATGTAGCTGGACTTCAGTTCCCCTCATTCCTCACCATTAGCAATTTTGGCTAGGACTAGTGAGTTGCACTCCAACGAAACTGGAGGACCACACAGTTTTGACCTCCAGTTCATGTAAGTTAAAGGACAAGACTCCTTGGTACAGGGCAGGATTGAGGAATGGAATCTATATCTCTTTGTCAATTCCATTTTAGTTGCTGTTATTCACTGGAAGACTTTGAAGGCCTAAGTCCATCTCTATTTGATCCCTAATACATCCTCCTCTCTACCCACACAGAAGCAGAAGCATTAGAAACCACTCAAAGATGGACTTGAACCTTCCTGATCTTTTACACGCAGGCACGCACACGCACACACACGATTTTACAAAAGATGATGCAGGTTGTATCTGTACTTGTGTATCTTTGTTGCTGGTCCCCCAGTGGCCTATCAGTTCTGCTTATCTATTTCCACACTGCAACTTTATCAATTGACCTTCTAACTCCCACAATTGCTTTGACCAGCTGTTTTGCAAGGCTAATAGACAGGAGGAGGTATTGTCAACAACTTTTGTTACATTTTCACAAATAGTGCTGAAGTGCTTTGTAACTCATGCAATTTTAAAGAAGTGTGAATATCAGCAAGCATGCATTGAAGCTGTCCTCATAAAGAAGTGCCACAACCAATTTTCTTTTCCTTTTGTGGATATCATACCCTACAACTGTCCCAACCTTGCAGGGACAGTCTTGATTAATTCTCTGCCACTCCATTTTTCAGTTGCTTTTGAAATGTCCCAGTTTTTCTCCCCTCCTCCCACTTCCCCCATGTCCTCAGCTTACTTCAGTTGCTGCAAACTGAATTCAAAGGGCAAAGTAGTTTGCAGTCAGTTGTCTCAGCAGGAGGGAGAGGAGATGGGGTAGATCGTAAGTCCCAGAATCCCACAGCTAGTATGGCCAGCGGACATGATACTGGACCTTGTCTAGTGTACAGCCCGAAACAGGAGCTGGTAACTTTTTACAGTGTAAAAGTACAACTACCAAAGAATATCTGGAACTCTATGTGAGTAACAAATTGTAGGACCATTCTGTTCTTCTAATGTACTGATAAATGTAGCCCAAGAAAGAAATGCCAGTGTAATATTAAAGTCCTAGCCATTAGATGTCCACAGTAAATAAATAACACATAGAAGAGAAAGCACCATAGAACTTATAGCAAGGATGGATTTGGAGCTGAAGGTGAAAGATGATCCTTGAATTAAAAACTGGATAAAAGTACACAAAGTATCAATGAAAGGGAAACTGCTACACTAATTAGTTATTACATTGATCTCTAATAGAATAATTGGAAAGAATTACATATTTGAAACAAAATAACTGTAGCATCTATGGAGATGAGAACCGATGTCCATGTAATGGACAACATTGTGCAACACAAGAAGTTTCATACGTAATTAACATGTAGTGCAATACAACACAATCAGTCATAGCCAGATCAGGACTATGCTAGGACCTGAAATTTCAGCACCAAAATCTGAGACTTAGGAATAACTCCTTGAGACATAACAGGGGGTGGGCCCTATGGATGGTAAAATTGTGATGTTAAAAGAGACAGCCCTAGTGATGTCACTAAACAGGAAACATTAATTCAATCATAATTTTACAGAATACAGTACATCACTTGACTAAAAAGCACGAAGTCTAAGCTATGAGGAAAATACACACACATACTTACTTCAAGGCCACTGCTCTCACCCCAAGATTCTTCTCCCTTGCTCTGAGGACTGAAGAATAGGGAACAAGCCCTGAGACCTGGCAAGCTAATCGTAGCTATTGGTTTATATGCCCAGGAAGTGGGTCTTGCTTTAACAACTCGGATGTTTCAACAACCCCTTTCAACTGTCTTGATTGGACAGTAACAGACCCAGTTAGTTCCCTCTGTCATCCTACTTGTTCACTGCTTTTAAAATATCCCAGTTTGTCTCTTTTCCTCCTACTGTTCCCCTCTGTCTGCAGCTTACATCAGTTGCTGCAAGCTGATTTCAAATTGCAAAAGTCCTTTGCCTTCAATTAATTCAGCATGTTGCAAGGGAGACAGAATCTTCCCCTTCCCTCTAGGTTGAAGTCCTATGCATCTTTTTCTGTAAGTAAGTACCATTTAATCTAGTGGATCTTGCTTACAAACAGAGGTACCTAGGTTCCAGCTGCAAGTTCAGCATTTAGTGGATTTCGGCCTCCACTTCATGTGGTTTTACACGTCAGGTCTTCCTTGCCCAAAGCTGTTTCCATTATGTGTGAGTGTGCCCATATGTGTATATGTAGACATCCATATTCTCCTATTGTCCTGATTTGTAAGAGACAGTCCTGTTACCCCACTTTTTAAGCTGATTGTAAAATGTCCCAGTTTCTCTCTCCTCCTGCCATTTTCCCTCTCCCTCCTCAATTTACTTCTGCTGCTGCACTGAGTTCGATGTGAAAAAGTAGTCTGCACTCAACTGACTCAGCTGTGAAGAGGACAGGAGGGGGTGGCATTTTGCCTTTCTCAATAGACTCAGGCAAAGGAAGCTGCTGCAGCCTCTCTTGGCTTGTTTGTCTTTCCTCATTACAGTCCTCCCTCCACATTCGTGGGTTTGACCTTCGCAAACTTGATTATTTGTGAGGCACCCACTTGCTTCCCTCCATTCTCCCCCTCCATTGCATTTTGTTCAGCCATGTGTCCTCCTTCCACGGACAAACAGATGGCAGGGGGCAGCCCCATGTGTGTGCCTTCCCCAGTTGTCTCGCTGCCCGCTCCCATTTGCTTTCCTATTGCCTGTGTTCCTGGAAGGCAGTGCGCCTGGGCAAAACGCAAGTGAATGGGGGGGGCTTCCGCATCCCATTTGCCTGTCTATTCCCTGAGTGCTTGGAAAGAAGGCAGTGCCCCTGGGCAAAAGGCAAGCAAATGCGGAGGAGCCCTGGAAGGGAATGGGAGACAGAACACTCACAGTTATTCTCTGTTTTTTGACATTCACAAGGGTTCTGCACAAAAGTCAAGGGGCCACTGTAATAACTTTTGCTGTCCTTTATTTTCCATTAAGTTACAAGAACAAACAAGCAAACAACATAGAACAGTATGAAAATGACAAGTAAAAATTCAGTACCAGCATTACCATATGTATAACAAAATAGAACAACAAATAGAAAAAACAGAATAATACTATCACATATGAATATATGTGGCCAAGCAATATCAGAATGCAGTCAAGACAAACTTTCTCCAAACTTTTGCTGTCTTGACTGCATTCTGATGTTGCTTGGTCATATATGTCCCAGTTTTCATTTGTGAAATACTAGAAGGCACACGTGTATGAGACAGAGTTTCTGTGCTTCCCCCCTCCCTCGTCAGGAGCAAGAATTACGGAGAACTCTAAATGCTGGTTTCCTTCTGTGAAATGTTGGAGGGTATGTTCCAAGCATTTTCTTATTATTTCTTATTTTGTTTAGAACATTTTTCCACTGCATGTTAACCAAAGGTCCCTTGGACAATTTAGAGGAAATGAATAAAAACATAGAATATCACCAGATACTACCAAAATGTAGCATCAGAAGCAGATTCAGCTCTGGGAAATATTCTGCAGGCATCAACTCAGCAGGCAGATGCCTTGGTTTGTTTATAAAGTATCTCCTGCTGCCCTTGTCTGTTTGCTTCCAGGTCCAGACACTCCGAATCAATAAAACCCATTCATTTTGTATGAACTGGACACTGTCAGGTTTCCTAGTCCTGCTACCCTGGCTTTTCCTCTGACCAGTTATTAAGGCACCCTGATTTCCATTTCACGCACTGTGACGAACCTGATGACAACAGAGCCTCCTTGGCAACTGAGAGTGTTTAAACTGAATGGATGGTGAAATGGAACCTGGATAGCCCAGGGAAGGGGCTGCTGGAAAGAGGAAAATAACGGGGGGGGGGGTTTAACTGCCTGGGGAGTGATTGAAGGGAGTGTGATTTGTGGTGCGTTTGAGTGAGGTTGGAGACTTGAATAGTTCTGTGGAGGAGAGAACTGAGAAACTGGGTGTACGAGAGAGAGTGAATGAATTGAAAGAGAGAGAGAGAGAGAGAATGGTGCGCTGTTTATAAACATTTAGATACAACACACATTTAAAGCAACAGTGTTACAATAAATGTTTGAAGTTCTGTGTTCCTTAAAACAATGTCACAGAGTTTTATTTTGAATCCTGGAATATACACGCTACCGATAATAACATCTTGACCTTAGTGCCAACAGTCTTGGAAAATATAAATCGCTGCTGATCCTTACATCTGGGAGAAGGGCAGATTTAGGGAAGGCAGCAAAGAGGGAGAGTCCTGCAAGGAAGAAGTTAAGGGGGGACAAGAGTGAGGAAGGGGCTGCGTTCTCAGGGAGGGAGAACTGAGGCAGACCCGTTTGTCCGGGCCCTGGCTTGACTCAGAGATCTCCCTGGCTGTTCAGTTCTGATCACAAAGAAGCGTCAGGCTGGGCAGGCCTTGAGTGTGAGGCTTGGGTGCGCCTTTCACACTCGGCACTGACGGGTGGTTTTTTTTCCCTCCGTGTTTAACACACACGAGAGTGGATTTTGTGCTTTCTCTCTTTTTCTTTTCACCGTCCCTACCCTTGCTTCTGGATTGCGGTTCATGGATAAGAATTGTGCATGCCCTGAGGCAGGGCACAGTGTTGTCTTTCAGCCCCAAATATGATCCTAATCTCCACCCCACGGAAAGATTAAGAAGAAAGTCCTCCACTATCTTGTACACCTGAATACATCTGATTTGGTTTGATTGCGGTAGCTAAGCTGGGTAGATCCTTGTTAGTCCTTGCATGGGAGATCACCAAGGAATACCAGAGGCCTCCAGCTAGGGCTGTGAAAAGATCCTGCCTGAAATCCTGGATAGTCAGCATTGACTCTACTGGGCTAGATGAGCCAAGGATCTGACTCTTTATGAAGCAGCAGGCAGCTTACTATGTACTAAGAGCCAGAGTGGTGTAGTGGTTTGAACATTGGACTATGACCCTAGAAACTAGAGTTTGATTCTCCATTAGGCATGAAAACCTACTGGGTGATCTTGGGTGCATCACACACTCTCAGCCCCAGAAAACCTTGATAGGTTTCCCTTAGGACTGCCATGAGTTGGAAATGACTTGTGTTGCTGATCATCTCCACTTGTCAACACCAGCTCCATTTCCACTTGCTTCAAAAGAGCCAGAACTTTATTAGGGACATCAGCACACGTAAGTGCCCCTTGCATGTGTGGATCTCGTTTTCCAGGTGCTGTAGGGGCTGGTATTCCTTTCCTTTCTGTGCAGCACCCAAAGGCCCTGTCCCACCTTATTGTAAAGCTCTGAAACTGTATGGCATGGCAATTCTGTGCCTTGTAGCAAGCTGGCAGGATTGGAGAAGTCTCTGGCTACCTCTGCATAGCCAGGTACACAATAATGACTTTGGTGCTGAGAAGCCTGGAGGACTACTGTGGGCCTCAGTGTTGATGTCATCATTTCATGACTGGCTATGGGGAAGGTAGCCAGTGGCTTCTCCAATCCTGCTTGCTCACTGGGAAGTCAAAATGGCTGTGCAAAGTGGCTTCAGAGAGTTACAGTGAGCTGGGGAGGGTGGTATATGGCTCAGCATAATGTAGGTCCACATGTGGATATTTACACTATGATAAGAGGATGATAAATTGAGGCCAAGGTCTGTTCCAGATTAGAATTCCATACCTGGAATAATAGCTGGCATCCTTTTAGTTATTTATGCAGGTTTAAATTGTGCTATACTTGCAGAGTGGAGTATTTTGGACAATGTGTAACGGTTGCATCTAACTGATGATGGTATGAACAGAACCGCACATTGCAGGACCAGCACACAGAATCGTAGAATTGGAAGAGACCACAAGGGTTGTTTGGTTCATGCAGGAATACACAACTAAAGCACTTTTGAAAAACCACTTTTTAAAGACTTCCGAGAAAGGAAAGTCCGCCTCCTCCCAGGCAGTCTATTCCACTGTCCAATAGTTCTTACAGTCAAGACATTCTGCCTAATGTTTAGGTAGATTCTGTTTTCTAGTAATTTGAACTGAGCAGTACATGAAGGTAGACAGAGTAGCATGTGAATATACTTTATTGCTATGCACTGCATCTGCACATTGCAGATGCACTTTGGGTTGCCATGCTCATTAACCAATGATCTGCATGCACTGCACTAACATAACTCTGCCAGTGGATTTTTATGCTATGTAGAAACAATGCAGGATCTTGGTCAAAGTGTGCATTTCTGGTTGCTACACCTCAAGAAGCAAAAGACATTGCTGAACTGAAGAAAGCTTACCAAAATTATCAAGGTCTGGAGCAACTCCCTATAAGTATTTGAGGCATTGGGGGGGGGAGACAAGGGAGGCAACTTGATATAGACACATAAAATTATGCACTGTTTGGAGAAAGGAGATAGGGAGACCTTCCCCCTGCCCCATAATCTCCTGAGATGTCCAGTGAATCTGATTGGTGTGAGACAGAGGACAGATAAAAAGAAAAATGTCTTCTTTTACAGATAGGTAGAGTCCAGAATTGGCTACCTCAACTTGTATCTACTTGTACAGTTCTAAAAAGTGATAAGACCAATTCATGGAGGATCAACAAGTTCTCATCATTATAGCTATGTATTATCACCATTATCAGATGGTGCTTTCCTTTCAGTAGCAATTGCTGGGGAACATGACAGAGAGGAAAGGTGTTCTTACATTCATTCCCCCTTTGTGGCCATGCAACAAGCAAATGGTTAGCCATTATGAGAATAGAATGCTGCATTAGACAAGCTCTTCTTATGTTATGATCATCTTAGAGTAAATAGTGAGTGTGTGCTTCATGCAGAGAAAAACCTACAGCCATGTCTAAAGGCTGGGCTGTAGAAACTTTAAAAGTTACACTTACAGGAAGGGCTGTTATCTGAAAAAAGGAGGGTTATCCCTGTAATGCTGGAGAGTATGCTATGAGTCATTTTCCTCAGGAAGTAAAGTGGCAGCACTTCTTCCATCCTCCAGTAAACACTGCACAGCTCCTCTTCTCTAAATCACCTGGCTACCCAATATTTACTCAGTCTTTCCTAATCCTAAACAATTTCCACAAGCATTGCCATCGGTTAACAAACACACCTCTTCAGTCTACTGGGCTTCGTGCTGGTTTACTTTTGCTGCCTTTGTGCAGATTTACAGACCTTCCACATATCATCTAGCCTCTGTGCTTCCTGTATGGAAGGCTAAATTATTAGTCTTCATTTCTTAATGGAGATCTTGCAGCAGGGCACATCTTGGACCTACAGATATCCAGTTTATTTGCAGCAATTTCTTCATTCCAGTCATTCCAACTGATACATCTGCAGATTCCCCTAATCTGGATCAGAGTTTGGAAAAATTACTAGAAATCTGGGTCACAGCTATGCTATCTAGGGGATTTGGGGAGTTGTAATCCAAAAGAACCAACTTCAATGGTTTAAGCACTGGACAACAACTGGAGATCATGGTTCAAATCCCTACTCAGCCATGGAAACCTCCTGGATGACCTTAGGCAAATTACACTCTCTCACCCTCAAGGAACAGCAAAGGCAAACCCCCTCTGGACAAATCTTGCCAAGAACAGCCCAGGATAGTTTCACTTTAGGATTGCCATAAGTTGGGAATGACTTGAAGGCACATAACAACAATCCAAAAAAGTAACTTCTGTGAACTCTAACCTGGCTGGGAGCCAGCATGGTGTAATGGTCTGAGTGTAGAATTAGGACCTCAGGAGACCACAGTTTGAATCCCCTGCTCAGCCATGGAAATTCAGTGATTGACCTTAAGCAAGTCGCATTCACTCAGCCTCCTCTGGACAAATGTTGTCAAGAAAACCCCACGATAAGTTCACTTGAGGGTTGCCATAAGTCAGAAGTGAATTGAAGACATACAACCACAACAACAATCTGGGTGGTAATAAAGAGAAGATTATAGGGCAGATCCTCATCTCAAAGTCAGTCCGTTTGGTTTGTTGTCCTGGTCTATGAGCTTCCATAGAAAGAATGATCACACACGGTATACCCATGCTTACATGCAGAATGTTAAAACTGCTTTTAACAGATACTCTTAGCATTTTAACAACAGAAATGACAAAATGTAAAATAATTGTTTGAAATATTAACAAATTAGGAGTGACAATCTGATTTTTTGACATAGCATTACCTAGCTAGAAATTGCTGGGACAACATCCTTGCTTGCTGGTCTTAGATGATGGCTCCATCCAGTTCCATGGTGAGCTGATTGTCGTCTTGCTCCACTTCTTGATGTTCTAATGCTCTCCACCAGTTCACTCTGTAGGTCTCAGCTTGGAACAGGAAGGGAACTGATGTCTGATCTTTACGTCTTGCATTGCTTGGTACCAATGGATTCTTTCCTTCAGATATTTAAGCATGATCTTTTCTCATCATTCCTAAAGCAACCACATTATGCTATTTTCAGGCTTTATCTTAGTTCAGCTTTCTCCACATCAGATTTTTGTCTTGGTTAATGTTCCCAGTCTGAATATCCACCTGTTAATATTGTCCGTGACTTTCATTAATATACTCTTTGCTCTTTCCACCTTGTCATTAATGAGAAAATTAAATCAGGTTTGCCCAAACATAGATCCCAAAGGTCCTGTCACAGAATGCTTACACACACAAACATATCTCCATGTTGCTATTTATCATTTGCCTTTGTTTTTGGTCTTTTAGCAAATTCTCAATCCATATTTGCCATTCTCCAAGCCAATTTAAATTACACTTTTAGTTACACTTTAATGAGATACTGTATCAAATGCTTTAATAAGTCAGAAGTTTATCATACTCAGAACATCCCTTATGCTACTTAACCTTACTGCTCATTCCAAAATAGCAATTATATTTCTCTGGTAAGGTTATCCCATATATAGTATATTGTGCATATAGAGAGAGAGAGAGGGGGATATATAAATTTTAAAAAGACTTGGTTAGAGGCAGATGATAGCTTTTGCTCCCCAAAGAAGGGAAGGAAGTCTGGGCCTGGCCTGCTGCATGTCATGGTTATATATATCCACCTTCGCCTCATGATCAATGGGTCAAATGTTATTTCGAAAACCTATGAAACTTCTTTAAACAGAGGGGAAGATTTAACAAATCAAGTTATGGCTGTACACTTAGGATGCAAAACCTCATTAAAATGTTACCCTGATTTCCGGGGGTCCTGGGGGTCCCGGTCACTGAATCAGTTATTTTGAGTTCAGGGGGTCCCTGTCACTGTGCTCAAAATGTAATATGGGGAATGGAAGATTAGCTTGAGCACAAGCTGGCAAAACAAGAGGCAGGGTAACTTAGCAGGATCTTGAAACCCAATGTATACCAGGTCAGGTCAGAACAAAAACCAAACAAAAGGTCTAGCTCAGTGGTTCTCAACCTGTGGGTCCCCAGATGTTTTTGGACTTCAGCTCCCAGAAGCCCTGAGCATTGACCATAGTGGCTGGGGCTTCTGGGAGCTGAAGTCTAAAAACATCTGGGGACCCACAGGTTGAGAACCACTGGTCTAGCTCTAGCAAATTATTTTTATTTTATTTTTATAAAAAGTCAGTCACTGTGCACTTACATTCGCACTCACTCACACAGAGCCTAAAAGAAAATAAAAAGGGAAGGAAATTGATAGGGGATTTTAAAGAGGGGGTTTCAGGGTAATACTCCACCTGAGCCAGACATCCAAGAAGGCCAAATTAGGACGGAAAGTGAAGACCGGTGAAACTCAGAACGTGGGAGGGGGCTGAGGGGGAACGTTCAGCAGAGTGACAGCAAGCCAGGAGGCAAGCGAGAGCGATCCCCTGAACTGCTTAAAACGGGGGGAGGGGTTATAGGGAAAAATGTGCCTGGAGGGCTAGTCTTTTCCCAGGGAGAACAATAGAGAGAGGGGCCAGATCAAAAGCCCTCAACGATGGACATCTCTGGCTTGATGGTTTGTGATGGTTTGTGAATGTCTCTGCTGGAGCAGAACATAGGCATCACCAGAGTGGAAATTGCCCTCACTTGGCAAGCTGATTGTAATTCCATTGAGCTATCATTTCAGGACAAGGGGACCCCTTGTGTGCATGATGGTTGGGCTGTCTGGAGGGCTCCTTGGGGCTACATGACAGATCAAGTCACTGGCCAGACCAGAATTTTCCTAACATCGGCCGTTCAGCCGTGCCTGCCTATATGCTCATACAGTAACCCTGTCATACTCGGGGAATGATTTCTAATATTAGCCACGCGGAGATATCAGTTTGATGTGGTGGATTAATAAATTGTAGACCTCGGAAGAGAGCCATTGACCACAGTAACAGAAGTGCTTTGTTAGTGAAGATTAGTCTAGTCCAGTATTTTGTTTTCAGATCAATCCTTAGCTGGGGGATTCTGGGAGTTTTCCAAACAAGTAGCTGGTCTTGCTTTGTTTCCCAGAGCTTAATGGATCAGCAGCAGCTGTCTCTTGAGAAACTCAAGCACAATGTGTGGGGAATTATTTCTCCTATCATTTTTGTACCACCATTTTCTGTACCACAGAAGCTGGTACAGATATACAGTTGGCCCTTCATATTTGCTAGGGTTAGGGGCACAGGATCTCCACAAAAGGGGAAAAACTGTAAATACTGAAGTATGTGTGTGTGTCTGTGGGAAGCGGGCTGAGTGATGGTGTGGAGAGGGTCCAAACCAGGTCAGAAAAAAAAGAGATAAAAGGGGTTGGGTTGGCATGGTGGCCCTATGCTTCCTTCTCTTACCCATCTCTTTCCTTGAGTATGTGAGGGGCATCAGGAGAGAGTTTGTGGTGCTGAGAAATCAGGCTGCAAGCCATACTTAGCTGGCCTGGCAGCACCAGGTGGAGGTGAAGGGCTCTCTTAAACTTTCTGGGTCAGTGGTTCTTAATCTTTTCTTTTTTAAAAAATTTTTAATTGAATTTTATTATTAAAAATATACAAATATTAACGAAACAAGATACAAAGAAAAAAAAGAAAGAAAAGAAAAGAAAAGAAAAAAACAACTACAATTATTACAATATTACAATATACCACATACAAACACAACTACAATTACATTACAATATTACAATATACCACATACAACACACAACATACATACTATATGATTTAATTTTCCACACTTTAGTTATATCCTTTACTTCTATCTTTGTCCTTTGAGTCAGTTAACCAACCTTGTAACTCTCTTTGGCCTCTCTGATTTCTAGCCCCATTTAAAAATCCCTAACAAGATTTCCCACAATTACGTTACCCCTTCCTTTTCACAACATGAATTTTTGATTTGTTGAATTACTTTTTCCCATTGTCCTGAAACCTCATTCTCACTTTCTCCTCTTATTATACCAGTTAATTTATCCATTTGAATAACCTCTAACAATTTCAATTCCCGCTCTTCAATCAATGGTGCGAACCTGACTTTCCATTTCCGCGCTAAGACTAATCTTGCCGCTGCTGTCATATAAAATAATTGTTTTCCCACAGTCCTGTCAAGATCTTTCTTCCACATCGATAACAAATATACCTCAGCTGTCATTTCAAATTGAATATTTAGTATCGATTCTATCCGCCTATGTATTTCTTTCCAGTATCTTTTCACAATCTTGCACATCCACCATGCGTGAAAAAATGATCCTATATCTTCATCACATTTCTAACATTTGTTGGAATATTTACTTGTCATTACTGCCAATCTCTGAGGGGTTAAATACCAACGAAAATACATCTTAAAAATATTCTCTTTGATATCTTGACATAATGTATATTTCATTGTTTTAGTCCACAGTCTTTCCATTGTTCCATCATGATCGGATGATTGAAATTTTGGGCCCATTTAATCATAGATGGTTTTACTACTTCATCCTCAGTATACCAATTTAATAATATCTTATAGATACTAGAGATTATTTTCTGTTCCTTCACATATAACACTCCATTTAATTCCTCTTCTACTAATTGATAATCACTATTTTTAATATCAATTTTTAATTTTTCATACATCTGCCTATATAATAACCAATGACATTTGATTCCCGAGTCATTCATTTCTTGTTGAGATTTAATTCTAATTTGTTTTTGTTGTATTGCTAACATATCTTCATATTTTATCCACTTATCTGATAATATATTTTCTTTCTTATAAAACGCTTCATGTGACGAAACCCATTTTGGAGTATTCCTACAAGCTTGAACTACATATTTTTTCCAAACTTTAAAAAGGGCTTTCCTAAGATAGTGTCTATCAAATTCCTTACTATTCCTCCCTCTATTACACCAAATATAATAATGCCAACCCTGTCCTAATTCATCACCCTCTATCTTTAATAGTTTACTGTTTTCTAACTTAATCCAATCTCGAACCCAACTTAAAGCACAAGCATGATAATAGAGAATCAGATTTGGTAAAGCCAAACCCCCTCTATTTTTTTCATCTTGTAATATCTTCATTTTAACCCTGGGCTTTTTCCCACCCCATATAAATTCACTAATTTCTTTTTGCCAATTTTTAATAATCTTGTCGTTTTGTATAATTGGAATATTTTGAAACAAAAAAAGCAACCTCGGTAAAATTGCCATTTTAATCGTAGCTATCTCACCCAACCATGATAATTTTAAATTACTCCAATTTTTTAAATCTTTAGTAATTTCATTCCATATTTTCAAATAATTATTCTTAAATAAATCCGAAGTTTTATTCGTGATTATAATTCCTAGATACCTTACTTTATCAGCTAACATAAACCCTGAAATTTGGCCCACCTTGATCTTCTCCCCTTCTGTCATATTTTTCGTCATCATCATAGTTTTATCTTTACTAATTTTTAACCCTGAGTGTCTCCCAAAATTGTTTAAGATATTTTTCAAAATATCTAAATAACTACCCTCATACTCTAAGGTTATCACAAGATCCCCTGATCTTATATTCCTTACTTTGTACTCTAATCCCTTTAATTTTATCATTCGCTTTGATTTTTAAAATTAACACTTCTATTACCAAAAGAAACAACAGTGGTGATAAATGACAGCCTTGACGCGTTCCCCTTTGGATTTCAAATTTTCCAGTATTAGAGCCATTTACCATAATATTTGCATATTGTATCGAATAAATTGTTTTTATCCAGCTTATAAAATTTACTCCCAAGCCCATTTTGTCACATACCTTAAATAAAAAAGACCAATTAACAGTATCAAAGGCCTTTTCGATATCTAGAAAGAGAGATACCAGTTTTTCCTGTGGATGATTTTCACAAAATTCTAGTATATTAATTATATTTCTTACATTATCCTTAATATATCTACCAGGTAAAAATCCAACTTGTTCTTCTGAAATTAGCTCCTTCAATATTATTTTTAATCTATTTGCTAAAATTGCAGTAAATAATTTATAATCAGAATTTAATAATGAGATAGGCCGATAATTTTTAATATCTAAAGGATCTTTGCCTTCTTTTTGGATTAATGTTATATTAGCTTCTTTCCATGTATCTGGTACGTTACCTTTAAGTGCCTCATTCATAATAATTTGAAGTATTGGTGCTAAGTCATTTTGAAAAATCTTATAAAATTGAGCTGTAAAACCATCCAGGCCCGGGCTTTTACCTGATTTTGCTTTTTGAATTACCTCAATCACTTCCGATAATGCAATGGGCTTATTTAATTGTTCTCTTTGCTGATCTGTCAACATTGCTAACTTCAAATTCTCTATATAAAATCCCATCTGTTCTTCTTGGTAGTCCTGTCTCTTATAAATCGTGGCATAATAATTCTTAACAATTTTCTTAATCTGTTGAAAATCCGTATAAATTATTTCTCCACTTCTTAACTTAGTAATTAATGTTCTTTCCTTCTTTTCTTTTATTCTTTGCACAAGCCATCTTCCCGATTTATTTGCCCATTCAAAATAATATTGTTTTGCATAAATCATTTTCTCCTTAAGTTAAAGATCTATTTCCATCTCTATTTGTTTTTGTAGTATTTTAATTTCTTTAAGAATTTTCTCATTAGTTAGATCATGAGATAATTCTAATTTTTCTTTTTTAGGTCCTCTTCCATTCTCCAAAAATTTTCTCTTTTTTTCCTATTAATTTCCGCTTTTCGTTGAATACACAACCCTCTAACTACAGCTTTCGCTGCATCCCAAACCGTCATTAAATTTACTCCTTTATTTAGATTTTCCTCCATAAAGAATTGAATACTATTTTTAATTTTCTTTACAAAATCCTCATCATGAAATAATTTGTCATCTAATCTCCAACTAAATAACTCCTCACATGTATCCTTCAACTCTAATAAAATTGGGTTATGGTCTGAAATCTTACAAGCCAATATTTCTTGTTTATAAACTAATTTAGCTAATGCCTTCGAAATCAAAAACATATCTAAACGTGATAAAGAATTGTGTGGTTCTGAATAAAATGTATATTCCTTCTTATTCCCATATTTATATCTCCACACATCCAATAAGTCCAAATTGTTCAACAAATTCTCAGTTAGGAAGCTTCCCTTGACTTTCTTTTATTTTATTATCTGACATCCTATCCAATTTGGGGCTAATCACCCCATTCCAATCCCCTAAGCAAATTATTTTACTGTATTCTAGATTAAGAATTTTATTGCACAACGTTTTATAAAAAATTTCCTGTTTCTTGTGTGGGCCATAAATCCCTACCACCAATATTTTCCGACTTTGCCAATTAATTTCGACTCCAATGTAACGGCCTTCCTCATCTTTTAAAATTTCTTTTGGGTCTAATTTACTATTTACATATAATACTACACCTCTCTTTTTTCATATTAGGAATTGCCGCAAATTCTATACCTATTTTTTTATTCCGTACTAAATACACTTTTTCTTTTTGGTACTCTAATTTCCTGTAATCCAATTATATCTAATTTTTTTTTCAATATAATGGAAAATTTTTCTTCTTTTTTAGGGTGTTAACATCCCTTTAATATTCCAAGATAAAATCTTTACAGTCATGGTAAGAGGATCAAAATTCTTATTATAATCTCACCTAATTATTTTCTTCAACTGATTCTATACTTTCTTCACTCTTCGAAGTGTTACCCACGGCTCCTTCTTCTTCTTCACTGTCGTTCTCCCGATCCAATTTCTTTTTTTCTAATAACTGATTCTCTATCCCAACGTCTTCTTGTTGCTCCTTTTGTCTTAATTGTCTTGGTTGTTCTTTCGCATATCTTCTCATGAAGATTTTTGCCTCTTGAACTGTGTAAATCTTAAAATGTTGTCCATGAAATCGAAAGCTGATACCTTCTAATTTCCCCCATCGATATATTACATTATGAGATTTCAAAAATGATGTTATAAATCTATACTCATTTCTTTTCCTTAGAATTCTCGGGGGTACATCTTTATAGATATGAACTTTCGTCTTCTCTATTATCAAATCTTTCTCCAAACTCTTCTGAATTATCTCTTCTCTTGTCCTTCTCTTTACCAGTTGTACCATTATATCGTGAGGAAGTTTTCTTTCTCTTGCAATTCTCAAATCAATTCTAAACATTTTATCAATCTCCCACTCCATCTTCTCCTCTGATATATCTAAATATTTTGCCAAAAATGGGATTACTCTTTCATATAAATTTTCATCGTTACTTTCTCCAATCCTCTTATTCTTATACAATTTTCTTGTGCCTTTAAATCTGCCAAAGCTTTTTCATCTAGTAGACGTTCTTGTTGTCTTGTTACATTTTCTGTTGTTTCTTCTATTTCCTTTGTCTTCGATTCTAGCACTAAGACTCTATCCTGTGTACTCTTCATATCTTCGCGTAACCCCCCAAGTGCCGTTTTTATATCCTTTAACTTATTCTTAAAATCCTGTTTCATCTTCCCTCTAAGGTCCTTCATTTCTTGCCGTATTTCCAACTTTATATTTCTTATCTCATCTAACAAAGTCATCTGAAAATTATCAGATTTATCCATTTTATTTAACTCTGGCTTATTTACTAGTTCCAACGACAATTTCCTTTGATTAGTAGCAAACTTCGTCTTAGTTGATCTTGACATCATTCTAGTTTCCATTAAGGTTTCCCAGACTGATAGAATCGATACTGGTAATTTAATTGGCTTCAAAATCTCTTTAAACATCAATCACTAATATATTCGCCTTAAATGATTTTACTACAGTCTACTGTTAATCAGCCTTCAATAATCACTGATAATCTCTAATCTCTAATCCCTAATCACAAACCAAAATATTTCCTTCATTACATGTTAATCATATCAGAACACTATAAATTAACTCAGATAGCAACCCAATGAAGCAAATAAGAATAAATATTAACAAATAATAAACAGATCAATATATCCTACGAAATAATAATAATAATAATAATAATAGCTAAATAATAATACTAATAATAGCTAAATAATAATGGTTAAATAGCTAAGGACTGATTAATAATAAATAAATAATTAACTATCAAAAAGATAAACCAAGAAGATAGATAGATAAATAAAGATAAATCAAACTATTAATAGGCTAATACAAGAAAATAATAAATAAATAATAAATCAATGTATCAAAAGTCTATATAACAAAATAATCAAAATATTCAAACCCCAAATAGATATACAGCTAAACTTTACACTTTTCCTTTGAAATTCTTTCTTTCATCAGATTCCTTATTCCTTATTCCTTGTAACTTACTACCTCTAATTTCCTCAATATTTTTACCAACCTCTCAGTTCCCTTTCAGCTCTCTTCCAACTCTCTCTCTCCTCAGTCCCGCAGTCGCTCTCCGTTCTCACTCACAGTCGTCATCATCACAGTTCATTCACTCATTTCTCTCGTCGCCATTACTTTCTGTCGTCTGTCACTCCCATAAACCCAGCAAGCCTTCTTTTCTATCTTCTCGTCATCCAACTCTCTCTCTCCTACAATCTTACAGTCTTACGGTCTCTCTTCCAGCTCTCTTCCAGCTCTCTCTCTCTCTCAATTACGCAGTCTCTCCCTGTTTTCACTCACAGTCACAGTCTTTACATTTCGTCTTCTCGCTTTCCCCGTCGCCATTACCATCTGTCGTTTGTTGTCTTTTCGAAATCAGCAAGCCTCCTTCCTTATCTTCTCCTCAGAAATCTCAGTCCATCTCATCAACTTCTTTTGTAGTAGAGATCAAATCTTTTAATCAATATATTTAAGACTTTAATTCCCTGAAAGAGGTGAATTAACTTAAACAGTAAAATATGTCCTTGCTAGCGTTCATTCCTCTTCTCCTTTCAAAAAAAACCAGTCTTTTTTTCTAGCGCCGCCATCATCACCATCTTTCACTCCTCCGTTCCCACTAACATCAAAATAGTACTAGTCAAAATTCCTTATTCTCAGCACATTCAGGATTGTCTAGTCCGTAGGGATGAAAATTCTCCAAATAGATCAGCTCATTGGACAAAGATCAAAAAAGGAGTTCGAAGGCGCTGCTTATTCGCTTCAACGTTACCGGCTGCTTATTCGCTTCAACGTTACCGTCCGCTGCCATCGAGCGTAGATTCTTACTCCCAGGACAGCTAGGAGACACCCCACGATCTCCAGAGCCCCTTTTTTCACCCCCCTATACCAAGGGGAGTTTAGGCTATTTCGATGTTTATCAGCCTTACTACAACCCCACCGGTAAAGGTCCTCCTCTCCTTCCCCTTCACGGAGCACCTTGTCACAGCGCCATAGTCAAACCGGAAGTCCGTTCTTAACCTTTTCTTTGCCAGAGATCCCCTTTAAATATCTTCTGTTGCTGTGGACCCCAAAGATTTAACTCAAGATTTAAAACTAACTAAAGATTTAAAAGTGCATCAAATATTTATTTAAAATTGCTCATCAAGGGTCTTCAGATTGTGAGAAATAAGTAAATATACACTTCCCTGAGAGGCACTGGGGGAGAGAGACTTTTGTCCTGCTTCTCTCCACTAGTTTAAAGCTAGAGTGGATTGAACAGCAACGAGCAGGCCCTGCAGCTAACATTTGCCCTTCTCTGTCCCTCTCCGTCCAATCATCCAGTCTATCAGAAACACTCAAACACCCCCTTTTTTGCCTTCCTCAACAGGAGGAGAGGAGAACCAGATAGGCAAAGGAAAGGGGGAAAAGGCCAAAGGACAGGGATGTTGAAGTTAAAAAAAAAAAAGATTGACGTAACTCCTCCATAAAAGACCCCAAGCATGCCTCTTCATTGCCATTGATCAGTGTGCATTCACTGCAGCAGCAGCAGCCCTTCTTCTCATTTTACCTCACTCTGAGTGGGATCCTCAATGAAGTGTGGCAGCCACCTCTGAAAAAGGGTATCAGGGAGGAGTGGGGCCAAATGAGAGGAGGGACTGCTGCTGTAGCAGCTGCCATTCCTGAGAAGACACTGGAAATTGGAGCAACAGATAACTGACAGCAAAAGAAGCCACCACTCTATTCAGACAAAAGCACACACAGTTATGAATGGAAATTAGGGGGCACACTCAGGCCCTTTCCTCACGGGGGGGCCCGAAACGGGGCGGTGCACGCAGGGGCAGGGGTCCCCCGGTGGCATGTTGCTCCGTCCCTGCTTGGAGCGCGGTTTCGCCGCTCTACACGCCGCCAAATTTCGGCAGCATTCGGCGGCGTTCGGCGGCGCCCAAAATGGCGGCCAGCGGCTTCCGGTGGCACTCCGCCAATCAGGACAGCACGCCAGCCAGAAGCCCGCCCCCGGGCAGATCTGCAGAGACGTGCTACCACGTCTCTGCAGTTCTTCACTGGGAGCTGCCACGGAGCAGCGCAGGCGAGTTTCATAAAAACCACTTGGGAAGGTGGTTTTTATAAAACTCGCAGCGCCACCCCTGCAGCTGTGCTACAGTGGTTTGAGGTGTAGAGCCTCACCTTTTCCAACCGCGCTAGCACACCCCGCGGTGAGGACAACTTCCGTGTCCGTTCGTTGCACCACGGGGTTTTACCCCCGTGTGGAAATGGCCACTGGGTCTTTTATAGAAGAGTCGCTTCAATCCTCCTTTTTTGCCTTCAACTTGTACTGGAGGCCATTCAGTCTCACAGTCATCTTTAAGGTTCTCTTTCAGTATTCAAGTTAAGATGTCACAACTTTTCATTTCAAGTAATTTTATGGTCCATTCCTCTATTTTGGGTATTTTATCAGGCTTCCAAAACTTCACATATACTATCCTTGCCGAGATTATCATGTATAAAATAATACACCAGTATTTCTCTAACAGAGTTTGTTCTATTTCTGGCAGCATAGTTAATAAGAAAAGTTCAGGTAGAAATGGAATGTTAATGTTCAGAATTTCAGATATTGTTTTATGTATAGTTTTCCAATATATCTTTACACATGGGCAGGTCCACCACATGTGGGAAAAAAAGTCCCATCTACCTCATGGCATTTCCAGCATTTATTATTAAGAGTCATATATATTTTCTGTAACTTAGAGGGATTTAAGTACCACCTATAGAACATTTTCAGGTAATTTTCCTTCAGGTCTTGAGACAATGTAAATTTTTGGGTTCTACACCAGCTCTTATTCCAGTCTTCCAATTGAATTTCTTTTCCACTATTCCAAACCCATTTTATTATCACATCTTTGATGATTTCTCATTCTAATTCTTGATCCAGAATGTATTTTTAAATCTGTGAAGTTAGATAAGTGGGCTTTTCAAATATTGCAATTTCAAATTCATTTTTATCACATATACTCTGGAACTCTTCTAATTTAAATTCCATCTTATATCGCTCTTTTATCTGCATGTATAAAAACCGCTGATAGGAAAATCCGTCTTGTTCTAACAACTCTTGTGATTTTAATTTAAAATTTTCTTCCTCAATTAAAATATCTTTATAGTGAATCCATTTTTCATGCTTGGTTTTCCACCTACCAAAAAAGGCTTTGTGGGGTGACACCCATTGTGGAATTCTTTTATAAATCTTGTTTTTGAATTTTCACTGTGCATTTATTAAAGATCTTCTTATAGAATGATTAAGAAAATCTCTATCAATCTTGACATTGCCATACCAAAGCTAGGCATGCCACCCAAACCTTAAATTCGAAGCTTAGAGCTTTAGATTTCTTTCATTTTGCAAAGTCAATCTGCAATCCATGTGAGTGCATTCACATAATAATATGTTTTAAGACTGGGTAGTCCACAACCCCCTCTTTCTTTTTTATCAGTTAACAATTTCCATTTTATTCTGGGTCTCTTTCCCTTCCGGATAAAATTTGATAAGTCCTTTTGCCTTCAATGAAGATCTTATCATTGTGAATGATTGGAATGTTTTGAAAAAGATAATTTAATTTAGGAAGTATATTCATTTTAGTGGTGGCAATTCTTCCCAATAAAGACAAATTTAGTTTGAACCAATTTTGTAAACCCTTTTTTATCTCAGTCCAAATTTTCTTATAGTTGTTTTGGAAGAGTTCATTATTCTGCTTAGTGATCCATATACCCAGATATTTTATTTTCTTATTAAGGTGGAAGCCAGAGAGTTTGAGCAAATCTTGAGTCTCGTTATCTCTGATATTTTTAGTAAGTATTTTAGTTTTGTCCTTGTTAATCTTAAACCCAGTGACCTCTCCAAATTTAATCAATTTATGAATCAGGTTCTCAATACTATGTTTGGGATCCTCTAGAGAGATCACCAAATTGTCTGCATATGCTTTAAGTTTATATTCACAGCATTTTACCTTCGCTCCTTTTATTTGCAGGTCATTTCTAATATCAGACGCCAAAACTTCAAGAATCATTATAAATAAGAAGGGGGAGATAGGAAAATCTCGTTTTTTTCCTTTTTGTATTTTAAAAGGTTTTGTCATTTCATTGTTAATAATAAATTGAGCAGACTAATCTTTATAAATCTCACAAATCCAGTTCAAAAAATTTTGTCCGCAATCCTTTCTTAACAATACTTCAAACATAAAGTCTCAGCAAACCTTGTCAGATGCCGTTTCAAAATCAACAAAAATCAGAGCTAGTTTCCATTCATTTTTTTTCAAAATGTTTAATCATATTTATGACCCATCTAATATTGTTTCTTAGTAACCTCTTAGGCAAAAATCCATTCTGGTCTTTGTGAATGATTAACTGCAGTACTTTCTTGAATACTGCATCCAATTCTGGGCACCTCAATTCAAGAAGGATATGGATAAGCTGGAGCAGGTCCAGAGGAGGGTAACCAAAATGGTGAGGGGCCTGGAAGCCATGCCCTATGAGGACAGACTTAGAGAGCTGGGTATGTTTAGTCTGCAGAAGAGAAGGTTGAGAGGGGACATGATAGCCATGTTTAAATATTTGAAGGGATGTCATGTCGAGGAGGGAGTGGGCTTGTTTTCTCCTGATCTTGAGACCAGGACAAGGAGCAATGGATGCAAGCTGCAGGAGGGGAGATTCCACCTGAACCTCAGGAAGAATTTCCTGACGGTCAGGGCTGTCCGGCAGTGGAATGTGCTGCCACAGAGTGTGGTGGAGTCTCCTTCGTTGGAGCTTTTAAGCGGAGGCTGGATGGCCACTTGTCGGGAGTGCTTTGAGGGTTTTCCTGCATGGCAGGGGGTTGGACTGGATGGCTCTTGTGGTCTCTTCCAACTCTACATTTCTATGATTCTATGATTCTTTAATCTTTCAGCCAAAATGGAGATAAAGATCTTATAATCAGTGTTAAGTAATGAAATCAGCCTATAACTTACCGAATCAGTAGGGTCTTTCCCCTCTTTAGGAATGACTGTAATGTTAGCTTGGTTCCAGGATTGTGGCTTCCCATGCTTAATAATTTCATTAAATGTGCCTTGAAGTGGGAGTAATATTTCATCTTCCAAAAGTTTATAATACCTAGCAGAGAAACCATCTGGTCCTGAAACTTTATTAATCTTCAGTTTTTTAATTGCAGCTGAAACTTCCATTACAGTTATCAGTGCATTCAGAGTGTTATGGTGTTCCATAGTCAGTTTTGAAATATTTTGTTTATCCAGATAATTTTGGATTTGCTTAATGTTATTTTCTGGTGTATCAGCGACATTAAATAGTTTGGAGTAATAGTTACGAAAAACTTGCTTAATTAGATTTTGTTCTGAGACCAACTTTTCTCCTTTCTGGATTATCATAATAAATTTAGCCTCCTTGTCTTTTCTTAATTTGTACATCAACCATTTACCAGGTCTGTTAATGTTCTTGAAGTGTTTTTGCTTAATCAAATTTAGTTTCTTCTCAATTTGTATCAAATTCTCTGATTCTAATTGCTTCTGCAAAATTCTAATCTCCTGTTGAAGGTTACAGTTCAAAGCGTCATTCCTTAATTTTTGAGGAAAGATTTCTCTCTGTGCAACCATCTTCAAGAATTTGTCCGGTGAGAATGCAAGAGACAGCCTTCTTAATGGCTATTCTTAGATTATGGAACTCCCTCCCAAGGGAGACTCCACTGGCCCTCTCTCTGCTCTCTTTTCACCTTCTTATTTAAACAGGTATTGAGACTTTGACTGGTTGGGGCAGAAAGATATTCAATGAATGTGTTGTATTTTTAAATATTTTAGTGTGTGTTGAATGTGTTCTTAATTGTGTTTTAAATTGGATTGGTTGTTTAATGCTTATTAAACTGTTCTGCTATATACAATCATCCCTCCATATCCGAAGATTCTGTATCCACATCTTCAAAATATTCAGAAGCAAAAAATTCCAAAAGACAAACTTTGATTTTGCCATTTCATATAAAGGACACCATTTTGCTGCACCACTGCACAAAATGGGATATAACCATCCACAAATTTTCATATCCACAGGGGGTCATGGAGGATACCAAGGATACTAAACCCTAGAGGATACCAAGGGCCCACTGTATTGTTTTGGTTACCTTCTTTTAACTGATATTGTAAGCCACTTTGTGTATTCTATTAATTAATTAGATTGCTCTCTACCAAATCAGGCTATTGCCTTATTTATTTCAGCATAATAGACATTAATCGGCAGCAGCTCTCTAGGGTTTGGAAACAGGGCTTTCCCAACTGTACCTGGAGAGGTCAGGATCTGGACTTGGGACCTTTGGCATGCAAAGCAAAATTTTTGTTACAGAGCCATGGTCTTAGGCCCTTGCATGATGAGGACTTTGTATATTGTACAGGTTATTTAAGAGTGCTTTCCATTTATGAATTTGTAACAACTTACTTGAGAGTATTCTAGAGCATTCTGAGATTACTGGAGATCTTTAAGAGTTGTTGTTGAGTGCCTTAAGGTGTTTCCAAGTTATGATGATCATAAGGTGAATGTTTCACTGGGTTTTCTGGGGCTGAGAGTATGTGATGCACCCAAAGTCACCCAGTACATTTCCGTGGCCAAGCGGAGAATTGAACTCTGGTCTCCAGGGTCATCATTCAATGGTCAAACGACTACATCATGCTGGCTCTTCTTTGAGAGTAGGTAGGATGAATTTGGATGGAATTTGCTGGTCAGTAAAAATATGTGCACAGAAAATTGTATACAAAATATGAACATGTATATATTATTGACAAATTTCAAAGCCCCATCCTAAATATCCCCAACTATTATAATCATGTATGGAAATGGTCCAGGATAATAATGGCCAGTGAGAATCATGGAAGCTACGGCCCCAAAATACTAACTTTCCCAAACTCTGAAACTAATGTACTTGCACCTGCCTACTCCCTGAATATTGGGGTCCAGCATGGTGTAGTTGATTGAATGCTGGGCTAGGACTCTGGGAGACAAGAGTTCAAATCCTCATGTGGCCATGGAAACCCACTGGGTGACCTTGGACAAGTCACACTCTCTCAGTCTCTGAGAATAATAATGACAAACCTCCTCTGAAGAAATCTTGCCAAATTTGAAGGCACAACAACAACAGTTGTCTGAATACTGGGGGATGTGAACAGGAATGTGTCCTGCTAACAGACTTCCTGTTAGGACATTTTTCAGTGACCACTGCAGAAACATAGTGCTGAACCATATAGACCTTTGGTCTTACAATGCTTTTGCAGTATAAGAGTGTGAGTTTTATCAAGTTATCTCTTAGAACCACATAAAGGGAGAAAGCAGTGTTGCCATGCTTCATAACTCATATATGACTATAACTCCCCTGTCCATTAGCAGCCCATCTGTGTAACTTGAATCTGCTTGACCTGCATCAGGCATTGCAGGGTCATATTTGAGAACCTCAGGCTAACAAAAGTTGGTACATTTCCAATTCTTTTAAATGAGCAAGTGGGGTGGCAAGCAGGGAACTGGTCCAAGGATCCCATTACTTCCTACTGTCCTGGAGTACTGAGTAGCAGCCTTGTTTCAGTTCCGCCCAGTCCAATGCTGGTGTCTCCTTGGGTCACATACTGGAAGAAGCTGCTGCTTTTTGGCAGATTACATCAGTTGGTACTGATCATCCCACTGGTTTATTACCTCATCATTCACCAGAGGGAAAATTACTTTGCTGCCGATTATGCAGTAGTTCAAAATCCTAAGTGAGGGGAGTGGAATACAAATAGAAGGGGCTCTTTTTGTTCAGCAGTGGGAAGAGGAGTGTGCCTCTGACTGGACAGGAGGGAGGCTTGCTGCCATCCTCAGGGCAAGCTTGACAATTTGCTTTTGATCAGCCCCGCAAGGAACCTAAAAACAAACTACCTAGCAAACTGTTATTAGTAAAACATCAACTGTGATTTTTTTCATTTCCTTATAGGTGGGTAGGACTGAAAGAACTGCCTTACAAAGTGGGAATAAACATGGGAAGCTCCCTTATACCCAGTTTAGGTTATAGTGTTTTTCATCTAACTTCATGTTGTCTATTTGAGAGTTTCTAAAGTCTATAACTGTTGGGGGTTTCTTACTTTTTAAAGGCACATTTCAGAATCCTGTATGACAAATTATACTGTAGTAATTTTGTATGTGGAACTACACTACAGCTGGCCATACAACACTCCCAGGCTTACCATTGAGCCTGTACAGGCCATTCTGCTGCTGCTGGAGTGTGTGTATGGGAGAATTAGTTATCTCGCTGTGTCCCTGTGACTGAGTGCAGAATGATTACATCATCCACTGAAGTCTGATGGAGTCTTCCAGAGGTATCAGGAAATGATGTGAACATGTCATGCCTAGCTACAGCAACATAGCCAGACACTTCTCCAATGCGATTCCCTGCTCTCCATCCATCTTGGGCCATTTCCACCTTACACTGCTGTAGTGGAATCCTAGACATTGGAGTTTAGTGAGGCTAAAGAGCTCTCTGGCTGAAAATTCTAAATGCCCCTCCTTAAATTGCAAACCTCAGGATTCCATAGGATGTTTTGAAAGTGGAATAATAGCACTATAACAGTGTAGGGCAAAAATGGCCATAGGCCCTCAACAATATGGAAAATACTTGTCTGGATATTTTAAGAAAATAAATATTTGGAAAGTATCAGCAGAAGCACAAAATCAATTGAATAAACCAACAACAATTAATGAGTTAGAAGAAGCTATAAAAGATTTAAAAGTTGATAAGGCACCAGGACCAAATGCTTTCACAGTTCTATATTACAAGAAATTTAGAAAAGAATTGATTCAACCAAGTCACGTAACTATAGCAGAAATGAAGAAGCAAGGGAAACCGAAATCCTGGGGCAAGTCAAATATTGTATTGATCCCTAAAGAGGGGAGAGATAAAAGAGAAGCTAAGAATTATTGACCATTCTCCTTGTTGAATACAGACTATAAAATTTTTGCAGCAGTGCTGGCAAAGCAGATGAGAAAAATATTACAGCACAAGACCCAAGAAGGACAAACAGGCTTCCTACCTGGCAGACATATGAGAAACAATGTGAGAATAATACTTGATGCAACTAAGTATTATGAGTGTAAAAAACCCAGGGAAGAAAGCAGCAGTCATTTTTCTTGATGCAGAAAAAGCATTTGATAATGTTTCTTGGATATTCATACATCAGGTACTGAGAGAATACAATTTTGGAGAAGATTTCTGTAAATGGATAGAGATGATATATCAAGATCAATCCGCAAGACTATTAATAAATGGAGATGTCTTGGCAAGTTTCCCTATATATAAATGAGTAAGACAAGGATATCCGCTGTCACCATTAATATTCATCACAGTGTTGGAAGTATTGCTAAATATAATAAATGAGGACTCACGGATAAGAGGTTTGAAAATTAAAAAAAAAAGGAATGGAAACTAAGAGCCTTTGCAGATGATGTTATAATATTTTTAGAGGATCCAAAAGAATAAATTCAAAAGTTACTGGAAATCTTGCAAGGATTTGGACAGCTGGCAGGATATAAGATCAATAAGGAAAAAACAATGGTAATGACATTAAACGTGTCAAAAAAAAGAGCAAACTGACCTGGGGAAAATGTCAGGATGTCAATTAACTAAGAAAACAAAATACTTGGGAATTTTTATTACAAAGAAGAACCAAGAATTATTTGGCAATAGTTACCAAAAGACATGGAAAGAGATCAGAAACAATATGGAAAAATGGAATAAATTAAACTTGTCCCCTTTGGGAAGAATTAATGCCTTTAAAATGTCTCTATTACCTAAACTCATGTTTCTTTTCCAAAACCTACCAATAATAGGAAGAAAAAAAGTATTCAAAGAATGGGAAAAAGATCTTCAAAATTGTATTTAGCAAGGAAAAAAGCCAAGAATAAGATTTAAAACATTACAGGATGCAAAAGAGAGAGGAGGATTTGACTTACCATCGCTGAAGATATATTATTATGCTTGTTGTTTAGATTGGATTAAAGATTGGATTCTTTTAGAGAAATCGTCAATAAAAGAATCGGAAGAATTTGACAATAGATTCGGATGGCACGGATATCTGTGCTATAATAGGTCAGTGGTGAATAAAGAATTCAACAATCATTGCATCCAGAAAATATTGTTAAAGATTTGGCTACAAATAAAGCAGAAATACTGTACAAAACTTCCAATTTGGACATCACCTCAGGAAGCTTTCAAAATTGCTTCAACAAAACAAGGAAAATTATTAACATATCAAGTTATATTGAAATGGGATGGTGATAAACCCAGAATGAGAACAGCAAAAAAACTGAAGGCTGATGGACATGAATTAAACTGGTCCCATTGGTGACAATTAAAAGAAAGATTTAAAATGGATCAGAAATTATATGGGTTTGAGAGAAAAGAAAATGAACTAGATTTATTGTTGAAAGAAAATCATGAGAAGAGAATTTCTAAACTTTATAAATTGTTACTGAAGAGAGAAATGGAACCAGACATAATAAAAGAAACAATGGTTAGATGGGCCCAGAATGTGGGGCATCCAATTGAATTAGAAACTTGGGAAAAAGCTTGGAAAGTAGGTATAAAATTTACGCCAAATTCAAATTTAAGAGAAAACTTTTATAAGATATTGCATAGATGGTATATGACCCCAGAGAGATTACAAAAAATAACCAAAAATAGGGATGAGAAGTGTTGGAAATGTGGCGAGAAGGTGGGGTCCTTTTTTCATATGTGATGGACTTTTTTCATATGTGATGGACTCAGATGGCAAAGAAATTTTGGAAGAGTATACATAATGAAATCCAAAAAATTTATAAAGTGAATTTTGAAATGATACCAGAATTTTATTTGCTAAATATGTTAGGTCAGAACAGGGAGATCAGAAGACACCAGAAGATACTGTTGTATTTGACAATGGCAGCGAGGTTGACATATGCCCAACATTGGAAAGAAAAGAAAGAAATTAACCTAGAAGAATGAAAATTAAAAGTCCTAGATATGGTAGAGACTGAAAAATTAGCAAATTCTTTGAAAAATAAACCTATCCAGAACTTTGAAAGGGAATGGAAAGGAGTAATGGACTGGTTAAAAATATAAATCTACGAGAGGATGAAACAGGAATTTCTTTTTCTGTATAAGGCAGAACTCAACTGGGGAATATAAATATGGAAAGGGGGGTTGGATATATCCATAACTGTGGTGTATATCCAGTTATTTTATATGTGTGAAATATTAATAAAAATTACTCTTAAAAAATGGTCATAGGAAGGGAGGGTTGGTCACTGTGGAGGGTGGAAGGAGATTAATTCTGACCTCTGTGATGACCAAAAATTACATGTGCCGGTATGCCTATGTATTCTACTAACAGGATGCCAGCCCATGAATGTAGACAAAGTTCCTTTATTAGTATAATGGATAACATTAACTTTTAAAATATATCTCAAAAGACATTTTAGAGGTATGCTGAGATTATTTTTTTCAAGCTTTATGCCACTCTTGTATGAATCCTAAATTAGTTTAAAAAAAATAGGGATGGGACGAATCCAGAATTTTCCGGATCCGCATCCGGATCCAAATCCCTGGAAGGTTCTGAGAATCCACAAATCTCACGAATCTCAAATCTTTTGAAACCTTTTTTTAAAAAGGGTTTCAAAAGCAAGGGAAAGAAGGATAATCTTGAGCAAGACACGCTCTCTCAGCCTTAGCAAAAGCCTAGGCAGAGGCAAACCTCCCTCTGAAGAAATTTGGCCAGGACAATTGTCATAGTTTTGCCTCAGGATCTCCCCAGTCTGAAAATGACATGAAGGCCCTTTCTATACAGGCAGGAAAATGTGGCTTAATCCCACATTTTCCTGCCTGTGTAAACAGAACTACTACAGTACAGAGATAATCCAGGTCAAAAGTGGCTTTTCTTTGCATAGCTCCTTCTGGCATCCTGGGGTTTGCAGTTTGATGATGCACCAGCACACTTTGTCAGAGAAGGCTGTGACACCTTGTAAAACTAGAAACCCCAGAACTGTGTCTGAAAGAGCTTTGCAAGGGAGATATGCAAAGGAATGTTTCAGCTGTCCTTGAAATTTCAAGCCTGTAGCTTCTAGTCAAGTGCTGAGTTTAAATATGAAATGTTCAATTTAAATATCTTAGAATACAACCCTAGATGTAATTTGTGAAATTGTTAGCAAAAGCCATTATTACTCCAAGGGAAAAATTCACCTACTTGCCATCTCCCCTTGTGTGTCTAGTCTCCCAAATTTTCAGGCGTCCTGGTCTCCCAGGTTTTCAGGCATCTCGGTCTCCAACAAACTGTTTGGGTGGCGGATTTGAAAAATTCAGTTTGCCTATTTTGGCATAGGGATTTGGGTTGCTGAATCTTGAATCCCTGCCAAGGATTCAAGGATTTAGTTGGGCGATCCCTAAAAAAAAAAAAAAAGTAGTAAAAGTAATGAACAAGGCAACAATTGAGGCAAAATATTATTTTTTAAAACAAGTAATTACAACAAATTACTTTTCAAGCATCATAATCAGTAATAGACCAAACTGGTTTTAGAAAACAACTTGCTAAGCTCTGGCCTACTCTGACTTGTAGAGGCTGTGGCTTTCCAGGGTCATGAGAGTCAGTTTAACCCAATCACATGCTATGTAAGAAGTATTTGAGATACTTTTCCTCAGGAGGTAACTTCCCCATTTCTCTGCCTTCCAGGAAAAGCAGAAAAGGAAGAGACTTCCTCACTCCAAAGTTAAGAACTGTTATAACTTCAGCAGCCAGCAAATTGATTTGCTTTGCAATTGCATGTTAAAGAAACTCCAAAATGAACATGGGACTTTGCCACTGCTGGTGAACACTTCTGGCATTTGGTGGGTCCTTTGTCAGTAATTTGTCATAGCTTGTTGGCCATTTGTCATTTTGGCACACCTTTCATTTTCTTTCTCACTACCTTGTCCAAATTCAGGGGAGTCATCAGCAGATTCCGACACTTTCTTTGGTATGCATGCAAGAGCAGGGAGTTGTCAGCTCTTGTATATTCACCAGAAGTATCATAAAAACAAATTACACTGTTAAAGTTATCTGATATGCTGACAGGCTTCTCAAGTGTCTAATAAATCTCAGACAAAACCCCAAAAAGGTTAGCATGGAAGTGGAAGGTCATTATTCTTCTGGATCTGTATTCTCATTTGTGCTATGGTTTGGGATTTTAAAAGTGAGTGAGCTTGAAACCAGACATTTTGTAGTGGAGTCCTCAGGGGGCCAGGAATCATTGTAGGACAGCCAGAACATAAATATGAAGTGAAGTGTTTCGGTTCCTCAAATTGTATTGCTTCTTGGTAAGCAAGTGAGTAGAACTTGGCTTGCATGGATTCCTTTACAAGTTGGCAAGTAAAGGAATTGGAGACAGGACTGGCATGAGAAGGGGACACATGGTTGTATTACTAGTGCCTACCACTCAGAGTTTGAGAATGTTATTTTCCATGACTATAGCTCCCTTGATCATGCTGGCTGGAAGATTCTGGGAGTTCTAATCCAAAAGAGTAACTTTTCCAAGTTCTACCACTACTGATGCCTGCTCTGAAAACTTCTTTCACTTGATCTTTAAATTTCCCATCATGCCCCTATGGAACATTATTGTGATTGTGGGAAACTTTAAAGATTGGCTACACTTTATATACATGGTGCAATGAGCCCTCAGGGTGTAGTGGTTTGAGCAATAAACTAGGTCCTAGAACACATGTATCAAACACAAGGCCCGCAGGCCGAATCTGGTGCACCAGGCCATTTCATGTGGCCCTCGCACCTCTCCTGCAGCTGCGGCACTCCTCCTGCCTGGCAAGCCGGATCCCCATATTGCAGGCCCCGGCTGCTGGTATTCCAAAGAGAGGCCCAGCAGCCAGCACTCACAATCTACTTCTACTTCTGACTGCTTCTCTGTCCAAGTCTCACTGTCAGAACGTTGCCGTGGATTACCATGACAATGCTCTGTGCAGCTCACAAGAGTTGGACAGAGGAACAGTCAGAAGTAGAAGTAGATCACAAGTGCTGGCTGCTCGGCCCATCTTCAGAATACCAGTAGCTGGGGGCCTACAATATGGGGAGCTGGCTCACCAGGTACAGAGAGGGGTAGGGAGGCAGAAAGAACCACAGGGGAAGGGGGAGCAGAAAGAGGCAAGAGAGGGGCTGGAGGGCTGAAAGAGGCACAGAGAAGGGCTAGGGGGCAGAAAGTGGCACACTTTGGATATACTGACTAATTCTGTGTCACTTTACGGAGGTATAAGGACCATAAACTATTATCAAATAGCCTCAAAATGTTGAAAAAAAGAAAACTGATGCAGAGAGAAGGCAATTTAAAAACCAATAATAATCGAATGTAGAGGCAATATGATAAAAGAGTAGATACATTTATATAGTCTTACAGATGTAACCGGCCCTTCGAAGGCAACCATAATGCTGATGCGGCCCAAGATGAAATTGAGTTTGACATCCCTGTCCTAAGACTTTGGGAGACAGGCTCAGCCATGGAAACCTCCTGGGTGGCCTTGGACAAGTCGCTCTCTTTCAGCCTCACAGGAAGGCAAAGGCACACCCCCTCCAAACAAATCTTGGCAAGAAAACCCCATGATAGCTATGCCTTAGCGTGACCGATGCCAGAAATGACTTGAAGGCACACAACAATAATCATACTATTGATTCATGTGTACCTTATAAGACCCCTAGATCCTTTTCACATGTGCAGAAGTGCTTTGGCTTTATGTCCACCTCACACACCAAAACCAAACATCTTCCTCTGTCAGCATAACTTACCTTGCAATTTTTCTCGCTGCCTGGAGTCAATACACAAGTGATACAGCAAGAACTACTGTGACTCCATTGTGTGGAATCCTTGGATTTTTATTAAGCGAGGTCCTTGGAGTTCTCTGTCAAAAACCTGTAATTGTACAGCTCAATGGAGTGGAATGGAGTATTCTAAAAACAGTCAGCCCTCCACATTTGTGGGTTTGATTTTCACAGATCTGATTATTTGTGAGTTTCTCCAACTTCTGCCACCCCAACCCAAAGCGCTTCTTTCCCAGGAGTACCTTCCCTCTGGTTGCTTTGATCAGGGCATGCAGCCCAATGTCTCAGCACTCCAACCCCCTCCAAATGCCTCCCCACTCCCAAGGAAGGAGATGGGCAAGTGACAAGAAGCATAGGGCCACCATGTCAACCCACACCCTTTCGTTCTTCTTTCCCTGACCTGCTTTGGACCCTGGGTGCCTGCTCTCCCCACCATGCCTTTACCCCCTTCTCACAGATTCACACAAATTTTGATATTTGTGATTTTTCCACTTTTGCAGGGGTCTTGTGCCCCTAACCCGAGTGAATGTGGAGGTCTGACTGTACTTCACAAAGATACAAATCCCAGGATTCTGTGGGATGGAGATACTGCAGTTAAAGTGTTATGAAGCTACTATAATTATGCAGTGTGGATCCACGCCTGGAGACAGCAGTTCTCAGCAGAACAAAATATCTTTATTGATTTAACAAGTAGTATTTCTAGTTATTTATCAAAAATTGCATTAGAAGGGCATTTTAAGGAATGTTGACAATTCTGTTACCAATTTTAAAGTTTTTCTTTAAGTTAAGAAAATTTAATGAGTAACATGGTAAGTTACACAAGTTACTTTTCAACACTGGAATGAGTTAATAGCAATGAATTATTTTCTGAAAGCACTATGATGAGTAGTGGAAATTAGTTACTTTTTTAAAAGTATTCTTTTTTTCAAGCATTGGCTATCCATCATACTCTTGCAGCATATCTCAGGGAGAACAAATGTCAGTGTTCTAGTGCTGGCTTAAGAATTTTGCTGCTTTAGGCAAAACAGCAAATGGCACTCCCATGACCCCACATCAAGGCTCATAGCATCTGGAGCCAGTCACTACTGTTATGGTAGCTGAAACAGAAGACCCCACAGTACCTCTACCAGTTCCTATTAATAAAAGTACAGAGGTACTCCAACTGTCCTGATCAGGGGCAGTCCTGATCAATCTCTAATTCCACTTTTTCATCTGCTTTAATGTCCTAGTTAATGTCCTAGTTTCCTCCACCTACTTTCTCACTTGGTCCTCAACTTATTTCAGTTGTTGCAAACTGTGTTCAAAGTACAAAATTAGTTTGAATTCAGTTAATTGAGCAGAGGGGAATGGAGAAGAAGGGGTGGAATCCTGCAGTTTGCAAGAGGCTCAGTCAGAAGCAAACTGTTGGAGGCTCTCCTAGCTTGTGTGTCCTTCCTCATTAACAACTTTTGCCATCTTGACCATGCTCTGATGTTGCTTGGCCACATGTGTCCCAGTTCTCATGTGGAAAGTATTGGAGAAATGTAGCAGAAACATCAATATCTATAAATTTGCTGCCAATCCAAAGCTGCTGCTGAAGCAATGGCCTCACCCTGCCTAATGGCAGGGCTGTCCCTGCATCATCATGTGATGGTTTCCAAAGAGAGCAAAACTATTGATGGCTTCCCAAGGGAGCAAAACTATTTCATATCTTTGTACACTGTTATTTCTTCCAGTCCTGAAAGAAGGTTGTAGTTGTCTGGCTTTTGGAGGTAATTAGTGTTTTCTGGGAGGGATAGCCACATATTTTTCTTCCTTGTGCTGGATTCTCAATTTCATGACTGGCTGTAAAAAAAAGGGGGGGCCTTTATCCAGCTGTGAAATCCAAGCTGTCTTTTCTTTATCCAGGCCATACTCTGGGCTGGCTAGAATGGTAAGAAGAAACCAGGCCTGCAGTCTGGGGAAGCTCCTCCCTTAAGCTGAAGATCAACTTGGTTCTGGCCAGCTTTGTAACAGGGATTGATCTTTGTCTTGCAGCTTGTTAGTGGGGAGAGGGACTAGAAAGCAGTGTAGTACTGCCACTGTTGCAGAGATATACTTGTGTGTGTAGAATGTAATGGTATTTATTTATGATTTTGAAAAATGCCACCGTTTGACTCAAAAATAGGACCTTCATGGTAGTTGTCAGCAATTGTAAAAGCAATAATCAATATATCAACAGAATCGTATAAATAAAACAGCAGCAGCAATCCATTTGCCATGGCCTATATTAAGATATCTAGCAGTACCCTGCTGAAGAGTGTGTCCAAATAAGAGTATATTTCACTGATGCATTTGTTGCTGTTATATGCCTTCAAATAAGTTCCAGAGAAAACACTGTCATAGGGTTTTCTTGGCAGGCTGAGTATGGATTCAAACCCCAATTCCTCAGACTAATCCAATATTCAAAACCACTGACCCACACTGATATCTACAGGTACAAAAAGAAGAAGCCAGCTGGACCCCCAGCAGTGGGATACATGGGAGTTTCAAAGACTGGTTCCCATACCAAGAAGCTCTGTCCTGTATGTTCAACAATCCCATCTCCAATGCTGGTTGAAAATGGAACAGAGTTTCCTAAAAAGACTCTTGCCCTATACAAAGATATAAAGAGTTCTATTGGACTATGAAAATGATCTTTCTAATATAAGGATGGGATTGAATGAGTGAAATTAGAATTTCCACCAGAGCAGTTTCTAATTCTTTAACTAGAGCTATTTAATTAAACACTGCAGACTTTTCAATTTATGAACAGCATAACTGTTGCTGAAGAGTCAGGGTTGTAAAAAACATAAATTTGCCCTGCGTGATCAGAGCAAAGAGCTGAATGATATCACATTTGATACTGGAAATCTGGCCCATTTAATGTCACAATAAGAACTTCATTTTTTGCTATAGACATGAACCATAAAATCACAAAGGTCATTCAGTTGTAACACGGAGATGCCAGTAGGTACTGGGCTTTATTGGTACCTTCTTTGGGTTTTACCAACTAGATAAAAAGAGATAATTTCGTAACCTTTGAATATTTTCTTCCAAACTTACATTAAAGGCAGCCTTCCCATGCCACCCTTTTAAAGTAATATGATGACTAGATGGATGAATATTGCAAATCTGTTGGTCACTCAGTTGTCAGTGGTCTTCCTTCGTTCCAGGGGAATGTTTTTTCACTCCAACACTTCCCTGTTGACGTCCCTTGCTTTTAACTTTTGTTCTCTTAGGCTTTCCGCTCTCTAGACTTATTTACAGTTGTGATGCAATGTGCAGAGACCAAGACTTAGTAAAAGTTACTGGGAAACTACAGTGTCAAGGGTCTTCTACATGCTGGCTGGGGGGTGTATAGGCCCCCAAAATAACTTATCTAGTCAAGCCATCAATATGTAGAATTTCCTCTATATATAATTACTGTGTGAGAGAAAAAAATCCTGTTGTTGCAAATGAGGAACCCTGGGGAGTCACACATTCTTTTCGACAGAGACCCCATGGGAAGAAAGACAGAGGGACCCCAGAACTGTTTCTAAGACAGGGGGACAGCATTGGTACACAGATTGTAGTTAATTTTGCCTGCATGCAAGTACTTTCAGGCTGAAGGCAAATTACTATTCCCATCCATTATTGTTGGAACATCCTGAAATATGAAGACAGTTACAAGCACAATGTGTACTTAGAAGTGTTCTCTCTGTGTTCAGTGTAAAGTACATCCAAATATGTGTGCATAGGATACATAGGATTGCCAAAGTGAAAACTGGAGAATGCTCCTGTATCATTAATAGCCTAAAGGCACCAGATCCCATTTGGTCCTGGAAACTAATCAGGGTCAGCCCTGGTTAGTACTTGGATGGGAGACCACCAATGAATACCAGGTGCTGTAGGCCATATTTCAGAGGAAGAAACTGGAAAAACCACCTCTGAGTATTCTTTGCCTAAGAAAACCCTATGAAATTCATGGAGTTACCAGAAGTCGACAGGCAACTTGAAGGTAAACACACACAGAGAGAGAAGGGGGAATTTTCAGCAGGTGTTGCATGTTACTTGGTTGTGTGGTGGAAAGGCTGAGGCAAAATCCTGACCTCCTGTGCTCCCAATCTATCCCTCTATGGTTCCTCAGAGGGCCACACTGTTACCCTGTTTACTGGGGGTCCCGTGAGGGACACCCAAATGTGCTCAACTATAGGTGGGGAAAATTAGCTCAGAGCACTGCTTTAGCATTACTAGAGGCAGGGTAACTTAGCAGGATCTTGTAACCCAGTGTTTACAGGATCAGGCCAAGTCAAGAAGCAGACTGGTTTGAAGATAATGAGTGATCTTTATTAAATACGGGCACACAATGTAAGCAACACATGCACACAGATAACTAAGGAAAATAAAGGTGTGAGTAAGACAGCGGAATTTTCAGGGGGATAGTTGATTCACACGATACGAAACCTGTTCCTGAAGCCCAGAAGAAGAGAGAGAGGGATGCTGGGGTTCGATGTGGCTCAGCACATGGAGCTGAGGGGAAGCTCGCCAAGCAAGGTGGCAGCAAGGCGGTCTGGAACTTGGAAGCGATCCGAGGAAGGTCTCGGAATCAGGGTTTTTTATAGGGAGAAGTGTGACTGCAGGCTATGCCTTACTCGGGGACAACAATGGGTTTTGGGTGCGAGACGATGTCTCCGAAAGGTCACAATTTAGCATGATGGAATCAGAGCCGAATTAACAATGGTGTAGCCAGTGTGTAAACGCGCAATGCTTGACAGTGGATGGTTCGGCCTTTGTCAAGTTGCCTGCTCGGGGCAGGGAGCCTTTTGTAGGAAGCACGTATACATAATGTGGTGTTTGCCAGGGAGGTCCCTGAAACTACAATCTGGCTATTTCTGGCTTGCCTGTGTTGTTTGAGAATATTTCAGCAGTTAAGTGCCGAGCCTAGTTTCGTGCTTTTTCGGGGGGCCTCAAAAACACATGGAGAAGGGTGGTATGGTAAGGCTGAATTATGATATCAAAGTGATAGCGCGTGCTATCACCAAATAGGCCTAAACTGTAGTAACAACACCATCTTCCCCATAGCACTACTATCTGATGGTTGTCCAGCTATTGCAAAGTTTTCCCATTAATGACCCTGCATTCTAAAAGACTGATATGCTCTCCCAAGGCTCAGTTACTGTGCTTAAAGCTAAAACATGCTGGTAATTTTGTTCTGACCCTTTTGCCGTTGGCCTCATACACCACTAGAATGTGGCTCTTAATAACTTATCTGGAAAGAAAATGGCCCTTGGACTGAGAGACTTTCAGTTGAACAATCAAGTTGAAAGGCAAAATTGTCAGAAAGCCGTTTATCACCCATTCAGAATAGAGTCTAACTCCATTTTGCATTGTCTGGGCCACATTTTGGAGTACTGTGTCCACATTTTATAAAGGACATTGGCAAACTGAAGTGTATTCAGAAGAGGGCGACCAAAACAGTGGGGTTTCTTGAAAGCAGGTCCTACCAAGAATAGCTGGAAGAGCAAAGAATACTTAATCTGGAGGGGAGAATGTTAATGGACACATGTCTGTTTTCAAGTGTCTGCAGAGCTGTCAGTGCAGATTTGGAGGTGACTGACTTGTTCTCTAGTGATCCAAGGGGCAGGACAAGAAAGGAATTAGAATAAAGTAGATTTTAGATACAACATTAAGAGACATTTTGCAATGGCAAGAGTTGTTCAACAGTGGAGCAGATTTTTTTTCTCCCAATTAATGTAACAAACTGCTTCTGGACCCGGGGGCAAAGGGATTTTCTTTCTTTTTTTCTTTTTTGTTGGGGGGGTGGGCATTCCAGTTGGGTCAATTATGAATTAATTTTGATTTAGTACCAATTATGTATTAAATTATTGTTAAGAAAATTGACAGAAATTATTTGTATATATTATGGAAAAAATATGGAAATATGCAGTTCTGGAATGTAATCCTTTTTTTTCCTCAGCAAATCTAATAAAAATATTTATCAAAAAACAAAACAAAACAGTGGAGCAGATTGACTTAGGAGGAAGTATTTAAAAGAAAGCTAGATTGCTGTCTGCAGAAATACTGAAGGGATATTTTGCATAGTATATTCTACACTTAGGATTGCCAGGTGAAACAAGGGACAAGGCTCCTGTATCTTTAATAGCTGTTCAGAAGAGGAAATTTTCAGTAGGTGTTCCTTGTCAATCTTCACCTGTTCAAATTTCATCTTCTGCACAGCCATCAAAGGTACAGAAGCCTTGTTCCTTATTTCACCTGGCAACCCTAGCTAGACTAGTTGAGCTCCATGGCACTTTACATCTCCAACATGCTATGATTAGGGTTGCCAGGTGAAATAAAGGACAGGGCTCTTGTGCCTTTAATGATTGTACGGAAAAGGGAATTTGAACAGGTGAAGCTTGTGTGACAAGCAGCACCTACCAAAATTCCCCCTTTTGCACCATTATCAAAAGTACACTTGCCCCTAAGAGGATCAGTGTGATATAGTGGTTTGAGCACTGGACTATGACTCTGGTGACCAGGGTTCAAATCTCTGCTCAGCCATGGAAACCCACTTGGTGGCCTTCGGCAAATCCCAATCTTTCAGCCTCAGAGGAAGGCAAAATCAGATCCCCTCCCGCAAAATCTTACCAAGAAATCCCTGTGATAGGGTGACCTTAGGGTTGCCACAGGTCAGAAACAATTTGAAGGAACACAACAACAACAGCCCTGTCTCTTATTTCACTGGGAAACCCTAGTGATGATTCTGTAAAAATAAGGACTTTCCCTGGTAAAGAGGGACAGCTGAAGCAAAGACATCTATCCTGTCCTTCAGTGATAGCTGCTGGCACAGGGAAATATGCTTCTTAAAGAGATGGGATATGAGTAGTCTAGGAGCTGGTGTGTGCTGCCATTGTATGTAGTTGTAACTTGCAAGCAATCTGACTGACTCTTGTTCAGCCTTGATTTAAAGATTAGGCGGCTGTTGTGTCATTACTTTGATTTAGCATGTATTTAAAGGTCGCCAGGTGATGTAGTGAAATAGCTTGAGACTCAGCAGTACTGACATCTGCTTCTTCTGACCTTGCTACTGTAGCTAATTAACTTGTGCTGAGATAAAGCTGGCTGTAGAGCAATACCAGGCTTACTTCTCCAGAAAAGAGAGAAATGCAACCTGAAATCCTATCTACATGCACTTGGATGGGAACTGAGCTCAGCGGAGCTTAAGTCTGCAAGAACACGTCTAAGATTGCACTGTCAGTAAGTTGGAAACCTCCACATTTTTATTTTGACCTATATTGGGGTGGGTAAAATATGGCCCAGGGACCAATGTGGTCCTTTGACCCCATTTTGTGGCTCATCCTGAAACCTGCCAACCCAGTGTTTACTTTTTTTCAACAGGCCACTTTTTTTGCCCCCATACTGCAAAACAGAACAAAACAAAAAGCTTGAAACAACTGCAAAACCAGTAGTTGTAGCCTCTAGAATTCCCCCTGAACCCTTCCAAGTATCTTTAACACAGAAAAAAAAACTTGAACGGATGACTGAAAACAAATCCAGTATTGACTTTCAGTCACATTGGAACTGCTGTCTCTGGGGCACACAGGAATGAAAAATGCCCATGTCTCACCCACAACTGCCCAGTCCTGAGTTAGGGCCCTTTCACACAACACAATATAGCACAACACAATTATAGTACTTTGGTTTCTGTCGTGGTTTCTCCCATAGTAATCTTTGGAATGGTCTATTTGTTGGGGAAATTAAAAAAAAATATATTTGAATATTGAGAGACCTTGGTAATGAGACTCTCAATCAGCGGAGTATTTTAGTAATTGCACGAAACGGAAGTTGAACAGATCACCAGTCCCACTTCTTTAACTACACCCCAAACACACTTAATCTAGCTCAAAATAAGCACAAAAACGGTTTGGTTAAAAATATAAAAGTTTACTCACAAAAGCTTGTGCATAGTCTACACGGGTTCAATTCTTGAGGAAGGTAGGAAGAAAATAAAGCACTCATATGCTTGCTGCAAAATGATCCCTGTTAGGAGATCTCAGAGCATGCTTCAGGTCAAAATGGCGAAGACAAAAAGGGAGAGAGACAAAATGGCTGGAGAACCTTTTTCAAAAGAACAAGGAATGTCTACCTGCTGGAGGAAGAGGTGTTAACCAACAAACAGGAAGTTTTTTCTTTCTAGGCTATCTCTCTATGCTTACAATAGACATACAAACAAACTAGCTATTCAATTAGGCATGCAAAGATTGGCACTCCCAACACCATTATCCTAATAATCTACCTGATGATTTTAAATATGACAATTGCCTGTTTTCTTCTGATACAGCACTCACAATTAGCCACGTGGTATTTCTCTCTTGTTGTTCTTTTTCTTGTCCACTCATTGTGTTTCTACTGTTAACCTTTTATTCAACAGAATGTAATAATAAAGGGTGGAAATTAATTTTAAAAACAAAAAAGTATCCTGGGGTTCATAGCTTTATGTGGTATTAACAATCCTCTGCCAGAGAGCTCTAATGCCTCCCCAAACTGCAAAACCCAGAATCCCTTAGCATGTTGCAATGTGGAATTGTAGTGCTACAGTGGAGTCATAGTGCTATAATTGTGTAGTGTGAATGGGCTCTTATATTCATAAAACAGATTATGAGGATGCTAACTAGTGAATATTTCTCTTCCACTGGTCCAGTCTGGTAGCTGTAAAATGGCAAAAGTAGCAGTAACACAACAACAAGCCAGATGGAGAGAAATCTCCCAACAGCATGTCAAACACCAGTGGGAATTGTGCAGCCCTCTAAATGTTGTTGAAGTTGTTACCACCACGTACTGGCCTAGTGTTGTGGCCAGAAAAGAGACGAAGACCAGGTTTCCAGAGAAAAATCAAAAAGCCTTTTTTATTGTTAACAATTTACTTGCGCAAGGACGACAACTATTTTCAGGATTGTCGTGCAGATTAATTGAGGTAGCATCACTATATACCTTTGGTCTTCTATGTCAGCAATCAATCATTCAATTAGCCAGCCCATCACAGAAGAAAAAGATCTTTGGTTAACTTTCCATTACATCATTAACTTAGCACACACATGTACAGAAGAGAACAATGAGTTAGTTTAGAAAGTGATACAAATGATTGCTCATGGTTAGCGATCCTCCCGAAGTTTTCTCAGTAGATAAAAGTACAAAGCGAACCTTTTTGGACGGCTCTCAAGGTTGCTTCTGCTGGTCTGCAGAGAGCTAAATTAGCACTTTCACTTACTGAAGGGGGAACAAAGGGGAGCAATTCACACCTATTTTCTGCAGCCTGCAGCCTTTGCAGAAAAGGAAGTTAACACTTTCCTTTACTGTCAATCCCAGCATTCTAACCTCATTCATCTCCTTCACTAGCCTTTGGTGAACCAAAGATATCATTTTGATATCATAATTCGGCCCTACTCTGCCACCAGCCGAGTGTTTGTGAGGCCCGCCGAACAAGCGTGAAGCTAGGCATGGCTATTGCTTACTGCTTTCACCAAACTAAGCCAGATATCGCCAGTTCTGCTTTAGGGGACCTCCCAAAACAAACACCTTCATTACATATGCAAGCTACCACAAAGGGATGCTCTGCCCTGAGAGGACATCCTGGCGAGCTAGATACTTAACTGCCGAGCTAGCCTCATTTACATACCGGCAATACTACTGTCAATTCGGACTCTAACTCAATCATGCAAATTCTGACCTTTCAGAAGCTTTGTCTCCAACCAAAAACCTATTGTTTTTGCCCAAGACCAGACTAGCCTGTGGTTGTTCTTTCCCCTATAAAAATTCCCTGCTCAGAGAGCTCTTTGGAACTCTCGCTGGAACTTCTCCGGAGCTCTTGCTGGGTCGCCCGAACTTCACTCTACCTTGCTGCCGCTCGGGTCAGCAGATTCCCCTCGGCTGCTACGCCGAGTTTCCACTTCTTCAATCAGGCTTCTCCAGGACTACAGGACAAGTGGCGTATCACCCGTTCCCCTCAAATTCTATTTTCCTTTGCTAGTTAGGAGTGTGTTGTGCTTTTCTTTAATACTGTTTAATAAATCTTAATTGTTGTTTGAACCATTTGCCTCCTCACTGACCTGACGCTGTATACACTGGGTAAAAGATCCTGCTGCGTTGCTCTGCCTCTCGTTAGCCAAGAGAGTGCTCCAGCTAATTTCCCCATCTTTGCTTAGTTTGTTTTGGTTATTTGGGTGTCCCTCCTGGGACCCCCAATTCACAGGGTAACAAGGTACAACTTCCAGAAGCCCTAGCCAGCATAGCCAGTAGTGAAAAATGTTGGGAGTTGCAATACAACATTTGGAAGGTCACACTGCTGGAGGCTTTACAAATTCTAAGTGTCTAACATCATCTCCAATCCAAACTGCAGCTTGGAAGAGTTACTTTACAATTACAAATCCAAGAATGGGAGGCCTGGAAACCATGCCCTGTGAAGAATAGCTTAGAGAGCTGGGTATGTTTAGCCTGGGGAAGACAAAGTTAAGAGGTGAAATTGTAGTTATGTTAAATATTTGAAAGGATGTCATATGGAAGATGAAGCAAGCTTGTTTTCTGCTGTACCAGAGACTAGAACATGGAACAGTGGCTTCAAACTACAGGAAAAGAGATTCCATGTAAACATTAGAAAGAACTTCCTGACAGGAAGAGCTGTGTGACGGTAGAAAACGCTGCCACAGAGTGTGATGGGGTCTTCTTTTTTAGAGGTTTTTGAACTGAAGCTGGAGGGCCATCTGTAGCTAATGCTTTGATGGTGCATTCCTGCATTCCAACTCTATGATTCTATGAATCCTCCTAGCCAGAATGATCAGTGGATGTGCTGCATGGAGCATTAGGTGAGCGGTAGAAAAAGGAGAATGTTTCTGAGCCCTGACTGTAAAGACTGTTGTTTGTATTCTGTTCATTTCCAGATATGTTGGACTACAGGTTGCTTGTAACCCAATGACATGAGCAAAGCCTTAAAAAAATGGGGAGCTGAAGGATATGCTGGCTGGGGTGATAAGAGATGTAGTCCAAAACATCTGGAGGAAAGTCTTAATCTGTTCTCCAGAGTAGAAAGAGAAATCATTTCCTGATGTTCACTTTGCATGAAAAGGAAGCTCTTTGTTTTACAGGTCTTCCTTATCACAATGAAACAAGTAGAAACCCACGACAAGTGGATAGGGGAAAACTGAAAGGAAGACAGGAAATCCTCTGAGAAGCTGCAACCTGCTTTCCTCCATTCCTAAAATATTCACTAGGAGCTGCTGGTTTTGGTTAAAACACACCAAAGGACAAACTGTGTCCAAGCTCAGCCCTTCCTCCAGTTATGGCATAGTGCTGTTGCTTCGATGCTGGGGTTGGCTTAGAGCAGTGGTTCTCAACCTGTGGGTCCCCAGATGTTTGTGGACTTCAGCTCCCAGAAGCCCCAGCCACTACGGTCAATGCTCAGGGCTTCTGGGAGTTGAAGTCCACGAACATCTGGGGACCCACAGGTTGAGAACCACTGGCTTAGAGTGTTCTTCTGCTAGAGACAAACAACAGGATGACACCCTCCCCACGCCACATAAGATGCTGAACCTCACTTCAGCACAGCTAATAAGACACAAGTTTTTAAAACTTAACTAAAGGGAATCTAGTTACATACAATAGTGTTCCAGTATAAAAATAACAACATTAGTTGCAAGTTTCTATAAAAGCTGACCAGATGCCTAAATATAAGTCTATTTATAAATTTCACTGACGGTTTTTCCCAGCAATCTAGCTTAGGGGGACTCAAGGCAGGTTGCAGGACACCATGAGGAGGCTCAAGGTAAGAGCAGGAATTAGGCTCTTAATGGTGTGACAGAGCAAGAGTGAGATACTGGTCTAAGTGCTGGACTAGGATTCTGAGAGATCAGAGTTCGAATCTCCACTCAGCCATTGAAGCTCACTAGGTGACCTTGAGCAAGTCACATTCTCTCAGAGTGAGAAGAAGGCAATGACAAACCACCCTGAACAAATCTTGCCAAAAATACCTTGTGATAGGTGTACCTTAAGGTCTCCACAAGTCAGAAATGACTTGAAGGCACACAACTTGACCCTGGGGACATCATTGGAGCTCCACTTCATGCAGCATCATATTTGGGGCCAGCACTGATGTTGGTATTATGGACAACAGCACTGTTGGTTTTTGGACTGGATGGGAGGGAAGAAGTGGGAAGCAGGACAGAAAGAAGAGTTCCATTCAGATGTTGGATGCCGAAGACCTCCTGCATCCACACTGTGTTTAACTAGCTGAAATGTCAGATGCTTTCCAGCTTTTTGCTTTTCTAGGAATCGGCATTCATTCCAAATAGTGCTGGAGCTTCCTCTCAAATGTACTTTCACATGTTACTAAATAAATATATCACCTTGACTTAGTTAAGGTTTTGATTTTTTTTTTCAAAATCAATGTAATATAAGACCACTGAAACTGATATTTTAATCAGAAGAATATTCTGATTCCTAATGATAGGATTGAGAATGTGGCTTATTATTAGTTACAGCTACACTTTGTTCTTCCTCCACTGAGTTTAAGGTGGTATTCTTCCTTTCCACTTCAATCTCACAATAATACTTTGAAGTAGGCCAGGCTGAGGGGTGGGGCGGAGAATTCATCCAAGGTTATCCAGTGAGCTTCATGGCTTCTTCAAGTCTCAGTCCAACTCTGAAATTCATTGATCATATTCTTGGTTCCCCAGGTTTTGTTGGACTACAGCTTCCAGAATCCCTGACTGGTCATCATGATGGGACTTCTGGAAGCTGAAGTCCAACAACATCTGGAAACCCAACTTTAGGGATCATGGCTCTAACCACTACACCACACTGACCTCTAATCTTTGTATGTTGGTGTGTGGAGCTAGCATTTTTAAGCATCTTGTATTTCATGTTCTTATTCCTCCAATGGCCTCTTATTCCAGTCTCTGCTGAAACATTTACCACACCTTGGAATAAATGGTATTTTGATGCTTGCAGTTCTTCAGTCTGTGAGCAGAGGGCACTCTCTTCTCTTCTTACTTTCAGACAAGCCTTCGTTCTTCAACTCTTTCCCTCCCCTTTTTTTGGATTTGGAAAAATACAGTTAATGATTCTCCATGGCATTGAAAAACCTGGTGAAGAGGGATTGTTTGATTGTAGACTGCCAACTCATTTTGCCTTAGGGATTCCGCCTGGAAATTGAGGCTATTCTCCTTCACTATCTCCTTTCACAATCATCTCTGCAGAGGATATGGAGAGCCTGGGCTCCAAGTCTATATGATATCCTGGAGACAAATTTTTACAAGGAAATAAGGAAAGCAAATGTTTTAACAAGGAATGTGGCTCACAGGCCAGCTGGCCACATCTCATATGATGTCTTTAAATCTGAATTTGAAAGATCCAGAGATCTTTTTGAATTTGAAAGATCAAAAAAGGATGAACTTAAGGACTCCTTGAGATAATTTCCAAAGGGATAATCTTGCTTGTCTGTTGCAACAAAAACAAGATGCCACAGCACACTGACTCATTTGTTATTATACCATGAGCTTTCACAGAACTATAGCCCTTCATCTGCTCTGTTGTTGTATGCCTTCAAGTTATTTCCAATTTATGGTGAACCTAGCATAGGCTTTTTTTGGCAATATTTGTTCAGAGAGGATTTGCCCTTGCCCATCTCCAAAACTGAGAGAATGTGACTTGTTCAAGGCCCCTGAGGGGGTTTTCTTGGCTGAGTGGGGATTTGAAACCTGGTCTCCCACAGTCCTAGCCCAGTGCTCAAACCCCTACACCAGACTGGCACTTCCCAGAGTCCTTGTTCAATATTCAAACCACTCAATACCACACTGGCTTTCCCTTCCTCTGATACTTGCAGTCTTATCCAGAATTTCAGAAATACATGCAATACAGGTGGTTGGGCATGAGAGTGCACATAGCGAGATCAGAGGGAAATTAAGTGCAGAAAGTACTGATAGTGACACTGGTTGTTCACAAAACTTAACACAAACTGCCTGGTACAAAATAAGTCAATTAATACTTGTAGAGCAATAAGAGACTCATCTCTTGATTCCAGCTCAATACTCTATAGCAAGAAGAGAGCCAGCATGGTATAGTGGTTTGGGCATTAGACCATGATTTGGAAGACCAGGATTCAAATCTCTCCACATTCATGGAAACCACTGGGTGATCTTGTGCAAGTCACGCTTTCCCAGCCTCAGAAGAAGGTAAAATCAACCCTGCTCTGAATGACTCTTGCCAAGAAAACCCTGTGGTAGGATCGCTTTAGGCTCTTCATAAGTCAAAAATGACTTTAAGGTACATGGTAATACTACAAGTGCTATTGAACACAATAGTATGGTGTGGTGATTTGAGTGTTGAACTACAATCCCAGAGACCAGGGTTCAATTCCCCAGTTGGTCATGGAAACGCACTGAATGACCTTGGGCACATCACACTTCCCCAGCACCAGAAGGCAAAGCAAATCCCCTCTAAACAAATTTTGTCAAAAAAAACCACGTTATAGGTTTGCCTTGAGGTCACCATAAGTTGGAAACGACTTGAAAGCACATCTCCCTGAGCACACGGTCTAACTGACTAACGAGTGGGAGGAGTCAGCTAGGGAAGAGGAGTCTTATTAGGAGCTCCCAACGGGCCTCTAGCTCGTTCCCAGAGGAGAGAGCAGAGGGGGAGCTGGGTCTGTGAAGACATCCTTGACCAGGTATGTTTACAGGTTGAAGTCCTCTACTTCAATCCTTGGCAATCAGTAGAGCAGATGTAGCTTATATAGCTGAATTTCAGAAAGAAAGCCCAGTCATTCTTTCTAGAACTGCTCCGTGTACTACTCTCTGTAGTATCAAGGATGGAAGGTGAGGGAGCTACCGTGGTCACCTGTAGCACTTGTGGGATGTTCCTTTTCTTGCCACATGATGTTCTCGGGTACACCTGCACCAAGTGCAAGCTGGTGACCTTCTTGGAGGATAAGGTACGCCAGCTGGAGGCACAAATTTCTAATCTTCGTCTTATTAGGGAAGGTGAGGAGTTTTTGGATAGGGCAGAGAAGACCTTCCTCAAGACCGGCGTGGAGGAGCTGCCAGATCAGGAAGTCAGCACACTGTGCCAGGAAACAGAGGCTTGGAGGAATGTCACACAGAGGAGTAGAAGGACCAGGAAGGTAACAGAGACTCTCACCATACACAATCGCTTCAAAGTTCTTGGCCTTACAAACGATGAGGAGCACCAGGAGGAGGGAACAGAATGTCAACTAGATTAACACTCCCAGCCTAAACAGAATGCCCAGGCAGTCTTAGAAGAACATGCTCGTCGAGGAGCCCAGGACGAGCCTCAGAGGAGGTGAGTTTTGGTTGTTGGGGACCTCTTGCTCAGAGGAACCAAAACGGCAATTTGCAAACCAGACAAGCTCAATCGAGAGGTCTGCTGTCTTCCTGGGGCCAAGATCAACCACATAACAGAGAGACTAACCAGGCTGGTCAAGGCCACTGACCATAAGCCCCTCATTGTGGTTCATGTCAGAACCAATTACACTGCGAGGCGCAGCTTTTACCACATTGCAAAGGATTACGAGCTTATGAGGACAAAGCTTAAGGACCTTGGTGCGCAGGTGGTCATTTCATCTCTCTTCCCTGTTCAAGGATATGGCGCACGAAGGGAAAAGGCAATAGCAGAGGTCAACAACTGGCTCCACACATGGTGTCGCCAGCAACGGTTTGGGTTTTTGGAACACAGCCTGAATTTCCATGAACGTGGGCTTCTGGCAAGGGATGGGCTGCACCTCACGAAACTTGGCAGGAATGATTTTGCAAACAGTCTCGCAAGGAGGATTAAGAGGTCTTTAAACTAAGTTCCGCTGGGGAGGAAGACAATATTATTCAGGGCAAGGACTCAGCGAGTGCAGGGGGAAAAGGCCCAAATGATATAGGACAAGTAGTACAAGCGGCCAATGGCGGGAGGAATAGAAACTGTAGTACAAGACTTGCAGGAAGTTGCCCGGGGACTTAAGTGTCTCTACACTAATGCACGGAGTATGGGAAAGAAGCAAGATGAACTTGAACTCCTAGTACAACAAAATAAATACGATTTGATAGGCATCACTGAGACCTGGTGGGATGAGTCTCATGATTGGGATATAGGAATAGAGGGGTACAGCCTATTTTGTAAAAACAGACCAAACAAGAAAGGAGGGGGAGTGGCCTTGTATGTTAAGGATGTTTTCACCTGTGAAAAGATCCATGACTTAAACCCAGAAATCCAGGTCGAGAGGATCTGGGTAAGAATTAAGGGAGTGAGAAACAATAGGGATATTCTGGTGGGGGTTTACTACAGACCTCCAAACCAGACTGAGGACTTTGATGACGCCTTCCTCAACCAAATGACTGCACATTCAAAGAGGAGAGAGAGAGTAATAATAGGAGATTTCAATTACCCGGATATATGTTGGCAGTCAAACTCTGCCAAGACAGCAAGGTCCAGCAAGTTTCTTGCTAGTCTTGCAGACAGTTTCATGGTCCAGAAGGTGGAAGAGGCTACAAGGGGATCAAATATTCTAGATCTGATCCTGACCAACAGGGGTGACCTTGTTAATGAGGTAGAAGTGGTTGGATCTTTAGGGGAGAATGACCATGCCCTATTGGAATTCAGCATTCAATGGGAAAGTGAAGATAAGTGTAGCCAGACACTCATCTTAGATTTTAAAAAAGTGGACTTTTGTAAACTTAAGGAGATGCTGCCTGGAATTCCGTGGTCAAGAATAGTGAAAGGGAAAGGAGTTCAGGAGGCATGGGAGTTCCTTAAAGGGAGATACTGAAGGCACAGTCTAAAACTGTGCCAATAAGGAGGAAAAAATGGAAGGCATCTGAAGAAACCAGAATGGTTGACTAAAGAACTCTCAGCTAAGCTCAGTGTTAAGAGAAACATGTACAGGAAATGGAAGAAGGGGGAAACCACCAAAGAAGAATTTAAGCAGGTAGCCAGGAGATGTGGGGAGGAGATCAGAAAGGCTAAAGCACAGAACGAACTTAGGCTGGCCAGAGACATTAAAAACAATAAAAAGGGCTTTTTAAAATATGTCCGCAGCAAAAGGAAAAAGAAGAGACGATAGGGTCGCTGTGCAGAAAAGATGGTGAATTACTTACAGGGAGAAGAGAAAAGACAGAACTACTTAACACCTTCTTTGCCTCAGTTTTTTCCCAGAAGGATACAAGCACTCAACCTGGCAGTTGGGGAGCAGGTGAGGAAGCAGGGGAAATGAGGCACATAATAGGTAGACAGGTGGTACAGGAATACCTGGCCACACTGGATGAATTCAAGTCTCCAGGACCAAATGAATTGCATCCTAGGATATTAAAAGAACTGGCAGAGGTCATTTCGGAACCGCTTGCTATAATCTTTGAGAAATCTTGGAGGACAGGAGAAGCTCCAGCAGACTGGAGGAGGGCAAATGTTGTCCCCATCTTCAAGAAGGGAAAAAAAGAGGACCCAAATAATTATCGCCCAGTCAGCCTGACATCAGTACCCGGAAAGATCCTGGAGCAGATCATTAAGCAGTCAGTTTCTAATCACTTAGAAAGCAATGCAGTAATCACGAGAAGTCAACATGGATTTCTCAAAAATAAGTCATGCCAGACTAATCTTATCTCTTTTTATGATAGAGTTACTAGCTTGATAGATGAAGGGAATGCTGTGGATGTAGCATACCTCGATTTCAGTAAGGCCTTTGACAAAGTTCCCCATGACATTCTTGCAAAGAAACTAGTGAAATGCGGGCTGGACAGGGCTACTGTTAGTTGGATTTGTAATTGGCTAACCGACCGAACCCAAAGAGCGATCACGAATGGCTGCTTTTCATCCTGGAGAGAAGTGACTAGCGGGGTGCCACAGGGTTCTGTCCTGGGCCCAGCGCTGTTCAATATCTTCATCAACGACGTGGATGAAGGAATAGAGGGCATGCTCATCAAATTTGCAGATGACACCAAATTGGGAGGGGTTGCTAATACGCCAGAGGACAGGATCAAAATTCAAAATGACCTGGATAGATTGGAGAGCTGGGCCACGGCTAACAAAATGAAATTCAACAGAGAGAAGTGTAAGGTCCTACACTTAGGTAGAAAAAATGGAATACAGAAATATAGGATGGGGGACATGTGGTTGGATAGCAGTATGTGCGAAAGGGATCTAGGAGTCTTCATAGATCACTAGCTGAACATGAGTCAGCAGTGTGATGCGGCAGCCAAGAAAACCAATGCAATTCTCGGCTGCATCAATAGGAGTATGGTGTCTAGATCGAGGGAGGTACTGGTACCACTCTACTCTGCTTTGGTTAGACTTCATCTTGAATACTGTTTCCAGTTCTGGGCACCCCAATTCAAGAAGGACCTGGTCAAGCTGGAGCAAGTCCAGAGGAGGGCAACCAAAATGGTGAGGAGCCTGGAAGCCATGCCCTATGAGGATAGACTTAGAGAGCTGGGTGTTTAGTCTGCAGAAGAGAAGGTTAAGAGGGGACATGATAGCCATGTTTAAATATCTGAAAGGATGCCATATAGAGGAGGGACTGATGGGAATTGTGATAGCTCCTTAGTGGTGGAAGAGGTGAGGGGGCAAAGAGGAGTATCAGTGGATAAAGGGAGAGGGTCAAGGGCAATCAGTTGTTCCATGGAGATAGTTTTGGGTGCTGTTGTTTCTAAAGGTTGAGTCATTGAGAGGCATCTGCAAATAAGTCCATTATCACTGGAGCTTCCCTATGTCCTAATCATACCCTGAGGTCCCAGTCTGACTTAGTTTTGCACACATGTGCAGCCAGTTCCTCTTTGCCAGTAGGCTTCCCAACCATAGCAGAATATAATTTATATTTCATGCCAATTAATATTTGCCAATTAAACCATATCATGGAGTGGAGGTATACAGCCTGGCAATAAGACCCTTGCAAAAGTGGAAAAACCACAAATACCAAAGTGTGTGTGTGTGTGTGTGTGTGTGTGTGTCTGTCTGTCTGTCTGTCTGTCTGTCTGTCTGTCTGTCTGTCTGTCTGTCTGTGGGAAAAGGGTTGAGGCATGGTGTGGAGAACAGGCCCTCAGGGTCCAAACCAGGTCAAGGAAAGGAGAAGGAAAGGGGGTGGGTGAACATGGTGGACCTGTATTTTCTCTCTTTTGTCCATCTCTTTCCTTGGGTGTTGAGGGGCACTGGGGGCAGAGTTGCTTAGAAATCAGGCCACGAGCCATCCTTAGCTAGCCAGGCAGTGACTGGTGAGGAAAGAAGAGGACCAGAGGCAGTTTTTTAAAGCTGTGCAGTGGGGTAGGGATGGGGGAGGAGGCGAGTGGTGTTCCCTGGGTGGCACTTTTTGGGGAGCGCTGCAGCTCCTTGTCTGCCCCCACATGCACCATTCCCCCTCCCACACATGCTAACACCCCGCCCATGTGTGCCATGTGCCCATGCCCCTACCCCACTCACACCAAGCTATGTCACTGAAGCTGTGCATCCTGATCAGAGCTGCCAAGGGGAAAAGTTCCTGGGGAAAAGAGGCACTTGATAAGTTGGGGCTGCAAATAATCAAGTCTGTGAAAATGAAACCCAGAAATGTGGAAGACTGACTGTACAGAAAAGAAAGTGACCATAATTTAATTATTTGGGCAACGTTTTTGGTTTTTTCCCCCCAAACATAGTGTACAATGCCAATTGTATATAGCCCTACTCTCAGGCAGTAGTGGTTGGTGGCTTCCATGTCAGTGTTATGGAAAACCCATTTCAGATTTTAGTCTGAAATTTTAAAGGAACCAATGTACTGAATCAAGTTGGAAGAGAGGATTCAGCATCATGAAGTACTCCATTAAAGCCTAGACTATGGCCCTTTTCACACGGGGTAATTAAAACGGTGTAGAGCGACCTCTAACAGAGGTCATTTGCACCGTGGAGTGCACTGGGGTGTTTATAATTTTGAGGTTCTACACCTTAAACCGCCCTGAAGCGACCAGAAGTGGTGGCACCGCGTGTTTTTTAAAAACCACTTTTCAAGTGGTTTTTATAAGACACGAGCGTGCAGCCCCGTTCCACCCCGTCACAGTGCCCCGGTGTAGATTTGCAGGCGCACACAAGCGCGTGCCTGCAGATCTGCCAGGGGGCGGGGTTCCGGCTGGCAAGCTTCTCCGGTTGGTGGAGAGCCTCCGCCAGCCGTAAGCCGCCATTTTGGACACCGCAGGAGTGTGGAGCAGTGAACTCATGCTGCTCCTTGTGGTGACTGGCTTCTGGTAAGCTCCGTTTCTGTGCGTTTTACCCCGTTTCTCCCTCCACGTGTGGAAAGGGCCTATAATCTGGAATGGATTTACCACCTCACTGACGTGGAAGCTGCCTGCTGCTGTTTTGCAGAGGTAGGTCCTTGCTGAGGCCTGAAATTCATTCAATGACCTGGGGCCAGCATTCTTACTCAGCCTTGCCTACTGAGTGTCACAAGCGTGTTGCAAGGAAAGATGGAGGAGAAGTCATGAATGCTTCCTCAGTCTCGCTGGAGGAGAGATGGAATGTTATAATAAATGTAACCTAATAAATAACTATACTGGTAAATATACCTTGGATTTATTGCCTTTCTTTAGATCAGATGGCTAAAGCTGAAGCCTGAAATGACATGCTCAAGTTGACCTAATAGGTTTAGGAAGGAGACAGGATATTCCAAATTAAACTTTGGCCAAATCCAGCATCCTCAGCCTGCACAGTTCTACATTCCTCCCACTCCTGGAAGGCAGTTTCCGAGCACCAGAGAGTTCCATATTTTTCTTCCAAAGAGCACAAAGACATTTTCTGCACAGAAAAACTGATGTGCACTTCTGTACAGCATAATTTCCAGAACATTTCACAACATGCAAATATGAGGAGCAATCCTGCACAAAGATACTAATTTTCCCCCTTCATTTTGGGGAGGAGGGATCCGCACAAGTTATTCCTCACTTCATTTGAGGATGCAACAGGCAAAGATTTACATCCTTAGGAAAAGCACAGATCAAGGTTTTTTGTTTTTGTTTTTTTACATACACAAGCACACGTAACACACTGCTTCTATGGAATTTTGGCACAGATTTTGGCCAAGCATTTATTCTCTGGATCTCTTTTGAGCTGCCTCTGTTGCCAGTTTTTGCAGAGACTGAGTGGTGTCCCTGCCCCCCACTTCACATTCAGTGGACTGTGTTATTTCGTGCAATCTCAAATTTCATTTTTCTCCTGAGTAATTTTCTAAGCCTCATAGCCATAAAGCAAGAGCTTTCAACATGAACCAAAAATGTGATCTGAGAGGATTCCAGGGCTAAACAACTAGAATGTATTTTTTCCCTCTCACAGAATATCTGTACATGCTCATATATGGAGAAAGCCACATGATGTGTAAACTAATTCTGCCAACATTTGTGGCATGGATCATATTTTGTGAATACTAAGTTATTAGGAAGGTTGATAGTCCAGAATGAGTCAAAGATCAGCTTCTTTTTCCCCCTCTTTCTTTTCTTTTCATCCTGTTTCTTACTGAGCAAAATCAGCAACTATCAGTGTAATCTACACTGCACAATTATAGGAGTTTCCTATCACTTTAACTACTATGGATCCATCCTGTGAAACCGTGAGATCTGTAGTTTGGTGAAGGCTTTCTCCCCTTAACTATAGTGCTAGAGCTCTTTGAGAAACTACAAATACCACAGTTCCATAGAATTAAGTCATGACAATTTAAAATGATATCAAAACATTATAACTCTCTAGTGCAAATACAGCTTATGCCATTATTATATATGTTGTCAAGCCCAATACTAGAGAGCCAACATGGTACAACCACATGGCAGAGAGGACACGCCTTCAGCAGTGGGAGGGAGCTTTGCTCACCCAAAAGGAAAAAAAGTCCCTTTTAAACACAAGCCTCGCAAACCTGGAACAAGAAATGCAAGGGAATGGGAGGAGGAAAAAGGTGGGAGGAGTCAAGCCTCATGAATAATGAAATTTGTGAAGGTCAAACCCGCGCATGTGGAGGGAGGACTGTATTGTGTAAAGGAGCCTCTTAATCAAAAGCCTTGTTGGTATGAGGTATGTCTGTATACTTCAAGCAAGGATTTGGTTCATGTATCTGCTGGCCAAGATCCAATTGTATACTTTAAGTACTACTTTTCTCGTTGAAGTCTTCCATGGCTCCCTAGTTCTTCTGGTCAGGTTTTAGCAGGTTGTATGAGAGAGAGAGATCACTGTTTCTATCAAAGCTGTGGCGATGCAGATGAAGAGCACCACTGGATCCTGGCCCAAACCAGAAATCAATCTAATGTAGGATTTGCACCTAATCTTTCTCACCTTTGGTGCTGGTAAACAGCAGATTATTAAAAAAATTACATCCTTCTTTCAAGACTTAGTGGTGGGAAAAGAACTCAGCCTGATAAGTATTGCCAAGACTTGACTGGCTGATGGAAGTAGACTAAATTGCCTGAGCTCTTTACAGGTTGAGCCTTTTATCACCATTTATCATGATTATTTTTCCTTGTATTTAAGTACAACATGTCTGGCCTTGATAGCTGTGTGCCTTGTATGAGAATACAAGGTTATCAACTGCTGATTGATCAACTGTTTACTAGGCTTTGCCAGTCTGCAGTGCAGACACTTTTGGTTCTACAGTATTTGTTTTACAGTCCTGAGTTTTGATGGGTTTCTTCTAACTTGCTCTTCTTGTGTGAGATAATGCATTTTTTATCTATCCATCTCTCTATCTCTCTTTCTGGAGTGGAGTCAAGCACACCTCAAGATGTTGTTGAACTGCACATCCCAGCAGTCTTAGCCATCATAGTCAACAGACAGTCATGCTGGAAGGGGTAATCCAACTGCATTCAGAGACCTGCATGATTCCTGCCTCTGACTGTGGAGGAAGGGGGCAGAGAAGAGCTTTCTCTCTCCCTCTCTCTCTCTCTCTCAGATACCCACACACACACACACGTGCCTATCCTCTGATATTTCATAGATGAGAACAGGGACATGTGTCCCCAAGCAACATCAGAACGTGGTGAAGACAGCAAAAGTTATTAATGGGAAAGAATAAACAAGCTGAGAGATGCTGCAGAAGGGACAGCTTTACTTTGTCTATTCAGCCAGGTGCAACCTGGTGATTGCTCACAAAGTAGGTTCCATACCCAAAACAGCTTATACAGCTTTTTTATAACTTTTCAGCAAGGCTTCTAGCCACTTCTCTTGACTCTGATTGGTCCTCTGTCTTATGTACCCTTTCGGTACAATGTGCAGGCCTGCTTCATTATACAGCTTCTATAGGTCAGCTCAAACCAGTTCTTTCTGTATTTTTTTCACCTTGGTATCAAGCAGCGTTTAAGTTGACTCCCTCTTCCCTTTTCTTCCCATTTCCTTCTGTCATGTCATCAGTTTCCCCCCTTTGAAACATGAGAAGTTCTATCTTCCAAATGTCTCAACCTTTCATGACTGTCCAACTCTGCCATTCTCTAATCCTCTGATCATTTGAAATAATCAACTGATTGACAGTTGGCGCAGATTTTTTACAAACAGTAATCAAACATTATAACATGCAACATGATATGAAACACAGAATTACAATTCCAACTATAATCAGGAACAACTGGAACAGGAACAACCAAGATATCTCTGGTAACAAATTTGTCAACCAATCCTACAATTCATTTGATTCTTGTTTATGAAGATTATGTGCTGCTTCTTCTAACATATGCACATAATGTTCAACATCATGTTGGTTACCAGGGATAAAAGTACAACATTCCTTTCCTATGAGTGCACAGACATCCGCTTGTGTTGCTAATGTATAATACAATGCCATTCTATTTTGAAGTGCCATTTGTCTTACTGCACTGAGTTCCTGGTTTAACATTTCTATGGCTTCTCCTGTAACATTGGCCATCACTTCCATTATTCCAGCCAGTATCCTACCCATCTTCACTGTTCTGGCTACTGCATATGTGCGAAGTAGTATCATCTCTGTCCTTGTTCTTTCTGATATGTCCCAGTCTTTATTGGCTGATGTGTGGTTTTGAATCTTTGTGACTGTGGGTAAACTGTCTAGGACCCTAATGGCCAGAGCCAAATTTGCTGCATAACACTGACTGTTCCAATTAGACGGTAAGAACTTGTATGCCTTCCTCTCATGCACAAAGTAATGGCCTATCAAGGCACTTTGATTTCAACTTCATCCTGCAGACATCATCTATTGGTCATAGTATCCTCCTACACTAACATTATGGAGGGGGTAATTTGGTACCCGACTTGTTTATCCATTTATCCTGATTTCTGTGTCACAGTTACTAAGCCCAACCTTTTGTCTGTAACAATAATTTCCCTTAGCACTCCTAGCCACTCTCACATAGGACCTGTCACTGATGCCCTCTGATTCTCTAGTGGAACTATTTTTCATCCCAGTACTATTGAGAGGGAGAGGAATCATGGGACCCCCCGCTTTGAAAATGAATAGGAACATGAGCACAAATCCAACAATTTGTTTAACTTCTTTGATATTTCCCCTATAAACTGAACAAAAATATTTCCTTTATTCAGTCCAAACTCAGTCCAAACAACCACATAGAAACCTTCATATCTTCTGAATCTTGATTTGTAAGTCTCTCACGAACTCTGATTTCCACTCATCACACCCAGCCTCTGAAGTGGGTATGTTATCATCCATATTGCTGGTTTTATTCTGGTATGATGAATCCAAGGTCATACTCCCTCTAGCTTTATTATTGTCGGTGTTGTCAGCAGTACCGTATATGGGCCTTTCCACCTCAGTTGTAATGGTTCCTCTTTCCATGTTTTTAGTCACACCTGGTCTCTTGAATGGATATAGTGTATGGGTTCTATCAGAGGAAGTGGCTTTTGTTCCATTATCTCAATATCTTTCCCGTAGGGGCCATCCTAATCCTCAACGAGGCCACCGAGAGCATGTCTGTCCACTTGAGATGAGTCTGTTGGTTTAACTTTGACAATTGCCACTTTAATGTCTGGTTAGCTCTTTCAACTTGTCAACTAGACTGCAGCCTCCAGATTGTATGCAAATCCCATTGGATGTCTAGGAATCTTGCAGTTTGTTGACAAACTTTATCAATAAAGTGTTTTCCTTGATCTGATGTTAAGATGCAAGGTAATCCAAATCTTGGACAAATTTCCTTCAGTAACATCTTGATGGCTTCCTTGGCTTTATATTTCCTTGTGGGAATGGCTTCTACCCATCCACTCATGGTATCACAGAATACAAGCAAATATTGATAATCCATTGCTCATGGTAGCTCACTGAAGTCTAGTTGCCAACAGCTTCCAGGTACTGGTCCAATTTTCTGATGTCCGATTGGTGACCTCCTTTGAATCTTAGGATTGTTTTTAATATAGATAATGCATTTTTTTCACAGCTGCATTACAACAGGGTCCTAATTGTGAGACATAAAGTTTCTACTTATATATTCCTTAACTACATCTTGTCCTGAATGAGTGGTCTCGTGTAAATTCTTTACAAGAGTCCAAGTGCCTTTTTCTAGTATCAAAAGATGTTTATCTGGTAGAATCTACCAATCTCCCTCTTTTTCAGTCTTTAGACACCTTGCAAGATACTTTCTCTCTTCATATATTTTGGTGGAGGGTGGTCTGAAAGAGCAGGAAGCAAAGGCATCTGAAGGCCTGAAGTCACTGGAATCTGTTTTCTGGCTGCCTGCTTCACTGCTCAATCTGCCCTTTAATAATTCAATTTCTCAATTTCCTTTAATAATGTCCCTGACTTCTTCCTGATGGGCTCTGTGGTGCATACTGGCTACCCCCTTTGGGAGCTTAATGGCCTCTATGAGCTTCCAAATTTCTTCCTCATGTTTTACTTTCATCCTTCCAGCTGTGCACAAACTTCATTCCTTCCAAAGTGCTCCATGGGTGTGCACAGTGGTGAAAACGTTTTTCGAATCAGTGTAAATATTTATAATTTTTCCTTGTCCTATTTCAGGGCTCTGAGCATGGGTTGCTTCATAGAGAGGCTTGATCATTACAGAAAACCCTGGGATCCACAGACGTCAGAAACCTGCCATTCCTAACAGGCCTCACAGACTCTTCTCTTTTCTTCACATTTCCTTCTGTCACATCATCAGCTTTAATCCTTTTTATATATTCTGTACCAACTAGGGGGAGATTGTCAAGTAATTGCACCATCAGCTAATGAAAACAACCTGCAAACAGGCTGAAATATCAACCCTTTTCTAGGACAATGGGATATTTTATGAATCTACCTGGGCTCTTACTACGTGCCATTTTGGTTGTGGATTCCCAGCAGTTACAGAAAAAGAGGTTTTGAACGTTTTGTCTGAGAACCATCAATCCACAAATAACCATGGATTATGAGCAACTTGGAAACTAACGCTGGAGAAAAGAGCTTCCATTCTCCAGTAATATGTTTTATTCCTCTGGTTCTGAGTTTCCATTAGACCAGAAAGAGAACTGATGCTACAGCGTTAATATCTGATGAGTTTTGCTAACTGTGGAAATCTTTTTGGGGAGCAAATTAAACTTCTGCAATATATGACTTGGAAGAAAAGATGTCAGTAAAGGATACTCTCCCTTTTGAGAGGTGGGCAGGAACAAAGCAATTGTCCCATTTCTCAATTGGCAACAAATTGTATCAATTTATCTGCTTATCAATTTATCTGTTGCTTGATTTTACCTCAAGAGAATGTCATTCAGAAGGATCCTGGGTTCTCCTTACAGAGAATAGTCCTCTACTTGTGGAGTTTCAAAGCTCAAGTTTTAAGTAACAGAGGGCTCATCCAGAAGGGAAGAAAAAAGTATCTGCAGGTTCTTGAGACTTAACAGTTCTTTCAGACTTTACAGTTCCTTCTTTTTGTTTTGATTTCACATGCATATTCCCAGGTTTGCATCTAAACTCTTTCCAAAATATGCTGGATTTCCCTCCGTTCCTCTCCCTTGTGTCCCCCTCTCCCACAGATCATTTTAGAAATTGCTTTTCAGCAGTTTCCACTGAGCCTTTTAAAAATTATTATTCAGGAGTTACAGTCAAAGTGCTAAAGTGTTTTAACGATATGACATTTGTTAAACATTATTTTGTTTTGGTGCAAGCATTCCTCTTTCCTTGCTTTAATCTCTGTTGAATCTGCATCCTGGAAACAATAGCTATATTTCACTGGTGGTAGATAGACAGATATCTTTATTACAGTCATTGACCAGCACAAAAGGGGGTACAGAATATAAAAGGTAAAGGCATTAAAAACAGTAATAAAATGGGATTAAATATTTAAAACAGTATTTAAAGCAATATAAATGCAGAGTTAAAAAGAGTAATATTACGATCATAGGCTGGTATAAAACTATAAAAATATAAAATAGACTAGGAATAATAAAATAGCTTATAAAAACAGGTACATAAAATTAGATATAAATAGACCTAAAGATTTGGTACCAGTAATAACATTTAGTTATCAGATGAAGAGCCCTGATAGATTGAGGTGGGCCTTTGGATATGTATTTGCTAAACTATGCTGCTAATCATCACCTGTTGCATTTTAATAGCTGCTGCACAGAATATGGCCACCCTCTAAGTTATATTAGGATTCATATCTAAGAGCAACAACGAAACATAAAACTGATCAGACCCACCAGTGTTTCTAATAGAGTACTGGCAAAATAAGATCAGACCGTAAATCTCTGTAGAACAAACACTGAAGGAGCACATGTTCTACAGTTTCTATCTGGCCAGAGTCACATGGGCAGCGTCTCTCTGAAAATGCAATTTTCCTATAGCGACCTTCGAGGACAGCTGACGGGAGAGCACAACATCGAGCGAAGGTGAAGGCATTACAGTGTTTTGGCAGTTCTAGATTGCTTAAGTAACATTGGCATTTTTAAGTACTTGTTATGTTTACTGAACACTCAGCTGAGCTAAAGAACGCTCAGCTGAGCTCAGTGTTAAGAGAAACATGTACAGGAAATGGAAGAAGAGGGAAACCACCAAAGAAGAATTTAAGCAAGTAGCCAGGAGAAGTAGGGAGGAGGTCTGAAAGGCTAAAGCACAGAACGAACTTAGGCTGGCCAGAGACATTAAAAACAATAAAAAGGGCTTTTTTAAATATGTCTGCAGCAAAAGGAAAAAGAAGAGACGATAGGGTCGCTGCGCAGAGAAGATGGTGAATTACTAACAGGGGGAAGAGAAAAGACAGAACTACTTAACACCTTCTTTGCCTCAGTTTTTTCCCAGAAGGATACAAGCACTCAACCTGGCGGTTGGGGAGCAGGTGAGGAAGCAGGGGAAATGAGGCACATAATAGGTAGAGAGGTGGTACAGGAATACCTGGCCACACTGGATGAATTCAAGTCTCCAGGACCAAATGAATTGCATCCTAGGATATTAAAAGAACTGGCAGAGGTCATTTCGGAACCGCTTGCTATAATCTTTGAGAAATCTTGGAGGACAGGAGAAGCTCCAGCAGACTGGAGGAGGGCAAATGTTGTCCCCATCTTCAAGAAGGGAAAAAAAGAGGACCCAAATAATTACCGCCCAGTCAGCCTGACCCGGAAAGATCCTGGAGCAGATCATTAAGCAGTCAGTTTCTAATCACTTAGAAAGCAATGCGGTAATCACGAGAAGTCAACATGGATTTCTCAAAAATAAGTCATGCCAGACTAATCTTATCTCTTTTTATGATAGAGTTACTAGCTTGATAGATGAAGGGAATGCTGTGGATGTAGCATACCTCGATTTCAGTAAGGCCTTTGACAAAGTTCCCCATGACATTCTTGCAAAGAAACTAGTGAAATGCGGGCTGGACAGGGCTACTGTTAGTTGGATTTGTAATTGGCTAACCGACCGAACCCAAAGAGCGATCACGAATGGCTGCTTTTCATCCTGGAGAGAAGTGACTAGCGGGGTGCCACAGAGTTCTGTCCTGGGCCCAGCGCTGTTCAATATCTTCATCAACGACCTGGATGAAGGTATAGAGGGCATGCTCATCAAATTTGCAGATGACACCAAATTGGGAGGGGTTGCTAATACGCCAGAGGACAGGATCAAAATTCAAAATGACCTAGACAGATTGGAGAGCTGGGCCACAGCTAACAAAATGAAATTCAACAGAGCTGTCCAGCAGTGGAATATGCTGCTTCGGAGTGTAGTGGAGTCTCCTTCTTTGGAGGTTTTTAAGCAGAGGTTGGATGGCCATCTGTCGGCAGTGCTTTGAGGGTTTTCCTGCATGGCAGGGGGTTGGACTGGATGGCCCGTGTGGTCTCTTGCAACTCTACATTTCTATGATTCTATGATTCTATGACAATGAACAAAGAGGATCTAATTTGGCGCCGTATGTCAGTGATACACTGTTTTATGGCTGCTTTAGCCTGATCGTATCCCAAATTAAATAAGAGATTTGGGGAAAAGCCCAAGGTTAAGATTTTACTTGAAACTGCCTTAATCCATGAAGACTGGAATTCATCCTTCAGAACAAGAAGGGCTAGCCCCCTGGGAAAAAAGACTAGCCTAAGCCAGTAATTCAGTGTGGACATCCATATCCTGGCCTCTACACTCAAGAAACCTGCCTCTATCCTCAGAGTGGCATTGGAGATAAATTTTGGGACTTGAAAGACTGACCTCAGAAACTTAGATTGGATACGCTCCAAAATGGCATTATTAGAGAAGGGGCCTAACTGGTCTCCATATAAAAGTTGGGCTATTGATTTTGCTTCAGATAATTTTAGAGCTGCTGGAACATAATATCCACCTTTTGTTCTGAAGAATTTTTGAATAGCCATTGAGCTGCTCTGGGCATTACTAACAATGTAGTCACCATGTGCTTTCCATGAGAGACTATACCCAAGTATTTGAAACAGGAAACCTGTTCAATCTTATGGGAGCCTATATGCCAGGAAAGTTGCCTAGGATGTTTGGCAAATGACATGATTTTAGTTTTTTGATAGTTAAGCACTAAATGATTTTCTTTGCAAAACTGGGACAATTCTCTCAGAGCTTTTTAAGGCCAATAGCTGTTCTTGAAAGGATGGCTGCGTCATCTGAGTAAAGCGGTATGGAGATGGTTCTTCCAGCTAACTTTGGTGGGTGGAAGTTGGTATTATGAAAACGACCCACCATCAAATTAATATAAAAATTAAACAAAAGTGGAGCCAAGATGCAGCCTTGCTTTACTCCCTTCTCTGTTTCAATTGCTCTTGTAAGATGACCCTGTAAGGTACATCGTACTTTAAAGGAGGTTCCTTCATGTAGCATTCGTATTAGGTGGAGTAATCGCTTATCAATTGAAGGTACCTCCAATTTTTCCCATAATATGGAGCATGAAATGGAATCAAATGCTCCTTTGAAATCAATAAAAGCAGCACACAAGGCAGTAATATTACCAGAGGAGTATTTCCCAATCAGGTGTTGCAAAACTAAGCATTGATCGACAGTCAATTGGCTTTCCCTAAAACCAGCTTGTTCATCTGCTAAAATATTCTCTTGTTCCAGCCAATCCAAGAATTTCCTGTGTAGATGCCTTGCATACAGCTTACTAATTGTATTAAGCAGACTAATTGGTCTGTAATTTGCTGGATCGTCTGTTGACTCCTTTTTAAAGATGGGCACAATGACTGCTTGTCCCCAGTCTGAAGGAACATGTCCATAGGAGTCAATACAGGTGAAAGGGAAGCCAGGAGAGGAGCCCAGAACCCCAACTTGTTTTTAATGACTTCTGGTGGAATCAAGTCCTCTCCTAGGGCTTTCCCTGTTCTTAATTGAGCTGCAAGACTGTTTATTTCAGACACTGTCACAGGAGGCCATGGTGGAAAGGTCTCAATAGATTGAATGCAATCTTCTTTTCCCACACTGAAGCCTGAATATAGATCTTGAAAGTACACTTCCCAAATATTGGGAGTGACTGAATATTCTATTCTGTTTAAAGCTCTGACGTGATATGCCAAAAGAGGGATGGATCATTAGATTTAACAGCTTGAATAAGACAGGACCAGTTGGTCTTCATAGCTTCTTTCTTTTTATATGCCATAATAGTTTATATTGTCTCTTTTTCTGAAGCAGCTCTGATGTGGTGAATGATGATGTACTAACTAAATGTGACTGATAAGTAGCAATAAGATCTTTTTTGCTTTGACACAATTTTTATCAAACCATGATTTGGAGTAAAATCTATTTGGTCTTGATTGTGTGCTACCATAATATAAAAGTAACTGACGTAACTCCTGAATCAGTATGTTATAATTATTAAGGAGTACCTCAGGGAGCTCTGTGGAAAGGATTGCAAGTTGAAGACTCTGAAAGTGATGGGTGGACAAAGAATCAGTTATCACATGATTTAATTGTGGGCACCATCTAGGTCTGCAATAGGTTCTTTCATCAAGGGTAATATCAATTAAGTGAAGGTCTTCAACATGAGGCTCTTGTGCAAAGTTAATTAGCTGCAGAGTTATTGGGAGGTGATCACTGTCAAACCTTGGTATGACTTCTAAGTCCTTTACATATACAAGAAGGTCCCTAGAAGCAATTATATAGTCAATTGCAATCATTCTGGTTCCAGAGAGGTAGGTGAAACTGGCTGGGTGATCTTTATCCATAGCACCATTTAGTATTTGGAGATTTAATCTGAAAGTCATTAATGCCAAACACAAGCCCGCATAGTTGGCTTTCTGGTCTTTAGAGCAGCATGTCAGTAGGACTACATATTCTTCTAAATGTGGAGGTGGAAAATTAAACTGCGAATATAAGGTGCTGTCATCAGGGCCCAATCTAGCATTCAGGTCACCTCCCAATATCACAGATGCATCAGGGTACTTAGTAGAGAGATCAGCCACATATGACTCAAGTTCTGCCCACAATGCTTTAATTTTATTCTTCTGTCACAGTGGAGGCATGTAAACATTGATAATCAATAAATTGATAGATTTAAATTGAATCTTAACAGCCATAGCATGTGATTTAAATGAAGAGAAACTTGTAAGGTTGTGAAAACCAAAATTCTTAATCCTCCTATGGCTCTACTGTGCCTGGACCCTGCAACTACCCTTAGGGAGAAAGAATGAAACCAAGTTTCCTGTATCAGAAGAATATCAAAGCAAGATAAGAAGTCAATAAAATTGGGGTCACTGGTAGACACAGTCCATCCAGCCACATTCCAAGTTAGGAAAGAAATCTTACTCTGACCCTTTCGTTGTCAGGTAGATATGTTATCACACACAGATTGAGTATGTGATCTTGCAGAAGGTGATGGAATCTCATGGGGTAATAATCCAGATGAATGGGACTCCTTATCTAAGCTTTCAGTCAAATCCAGCTGATGGGCAGGTCTACTAACGTTTGAAATTATTGGCACAATCTCCTTCCATGGTTGATATACAGGGTCACCATGTTCTGTCATTTGTCCTAGTTCATGGTCCGCTAGGAATCGTATATCAATCCATGAGGAGGGTCTTGTCTTTAGAGTTGTTGAACTCAGGTCATACTGCACAGGTATATCAGTCCAAGTAGTACAGTCTTCAGGTCTTATAGCCAAGGAATTTGTTTGCTTTGCTCCCTGATGGATTGAGGCATGTATTCCTTCTTGCTTGTTCACTATCTCCTCAGTTGGATATAGAGCTTCTGCTTTTATAAACTCTTCTGCCACAGTTAACTGTTGTATATTTGAGGACTATTTGGTTCATAGAGTTGTTCTCAAGTTGTCTAATCGTTTTAAAATATTATTTTATTCCTCAAGTGGAAGAGCAGAGAATGAGTTCAAAAGATCTATTTCCTCATCACAACATGCAGGCTCTAACTAGGGGGAATACAATTTAAACTCTGACTCAGCTGAAGTTTGTTCTGTTTTCCCCCTACAGTGTCAGCTAAACTGAGTTTTACAGTGTCCAGACCTTCACTGGTCAAGTTAATCAGGTTTTCACAGGGTTTTGTTTGTTGAACAGCATGACTAAAGTTACCTCCCTTTAAGTGCAGAGGTAGTGCTTGATTTTCAAACAGTCTTGTCACAATTAAGCCAAGATGTGCTAGCTCATCCTTGTTTTCCAATATCCAGCTAGCCATTGACCACTGTACGAGCACATACATAATTAAAGAATAGATATTCTATTTGTATTATATCCTTAATAGTGCAAAAATTAATGGAAGACTTGCTTAGTGACTTTACAAAATGAGCTTTGCTTTCATACTGAGATAGAATCCTGCAGGTTCTTGGTGTTTCCCTTCTTTTTCCTTAAGTGCCATCACTGAACAGGGGTCTGGAGGACCCAGGTTCTGGAGCTGATCTCTGGGAAGATCTACCTGACTGGCATCTTCCCCCATAATTCCTTTGGGGCAGCAGAAAGTTTGTACAGTTGGCTTACAGGCTGGGATGTTAGTAAGTTTGCACAAGTTGGTTTGCACAAGTTTGCACAAGTTGGTGCTGACACAGCTGTTGTCATTAGACTTTGTATTTATTTCCTTGGGTAACTTTATCTCTGATTTTTTTTTTATGAAAACTTTATTCTTTAAAATGTACACAAAACCAAAAGAATAAAAAGAAGAGAAAAAAAGGGAAAAAAAGAAAAAGAAACATTACAAACATTAAAGTATTCAAAACAAAAGACAAAACCAAACATTCAAAACTTACAATTCTACAAGACAAAGAGCATAAAAAAGGTTTGACATATTATTTTCCCATTTATCTTTTCATAACATTCTATGTTATCTTAGCTTTTCTTTATATATGTATACATGATAGAATTGCTTTTCCTGCGTACTTCCAACTTTGACATTAGAGTATAATGCTCTACTTCAATCTTGGTCCTATCATCTTTAATTTTAACTCTCATATTCTTAAGTATTTTTTGAGAAATCTATATTAACCATTTTAATATCATTCCATGAATTCTTGAGATACTGCACTGTGTTTTCCCATTGTTTTATAACATTTTCTTTACTCTCCCCTTTCAATGTACTTGTTAACTTATCCATTTGTGTTATATCAAATTATTTCATTTCCCATTCTTCTATTGATGGCATCGTTTTCCCTTTCCATCTATGTGCTAAAACCATCCTTGCTGCCATATAAAACAATTGTTTACCCACTTTTTTTTCCAGATCATTTTCCATCATATATATTTCCGGAGACATACTAAATCATATATCTAGCATCTTTTCTATTCGCATATGGATCTGCTTCCAAAACTCTTTCACTATTTTACATGTCCACCAAATGTGATAAAAAGAGCCTATCTCTAACATTTGTTAGAACAATTATTCGTCATTTTCGCCAGTTTTTGATGAGTTAAATACCACCGAAGATACATCTTATACATATTCTCCCTAATATCTTGACATGCCGTATATTACATAGTTTTTAACCAAATTTTCTCCCATTGCTCCATCGAAACTGAATGAGAGAAATTCTGGGCCCATTTTAACATTGGTAACTTAACAGTTTCTTCCTCTGTATACTATTTTAGCAAAATCTTACAAATAGAGGAGATAGCTTTGGGTTTTCCAGAGCATAATATCACATTTAATTCCTCTTCTTTTATTTGGTATCCATTAAATTTAATGTCATTTCTTAATTTTTCTCTAAGTTGCCTATATAAGAGCCAGTGGCATTTTATACCAGATTCATTCATTTCTAATTGGGACTTAATTTTAATTTGTTCTTGTTGTCTTTCCACCATATCTTCATATTTTATCTATTTGTCAAATAAAATATTTTCTTTCTTATAAAAAGCTTCATGGGGAGATACCCAATTTGGGGTTTTCACACACAGGCTTTATAACGTATTTTCTCCATACCTTTAATAATGCATTTCTTAAGTAATGGCAGTTAAACTCTTTATTACTTTTCCCTCTATTATACCACAGATAATAATGCCAGCCTGACCCGAGCCCATCTGCTTCTATATTTAGTAATTTAGTATTTTCTAATTTAATCCAATCTTGTATCCAGTTTAAGCAACAGACATGATAATGTAATGTCAGATTTGGTAATGTTAAGCTGCCTCTTTCTTTGGCATCTTTCATTATTTTCATTTTCACTCTTGGTTTCTTACCACCCCATATAAACTTGCTAATTTCCTTTTGCCAATCCTTAATAACCTTGTCATTTTGAATAATAGGAATAGTTTGAAATAAATAAAGCATTTTTGGGAGTACTGACATCTTGACTGATGCAATTTTCCCCAACCATGATATTTTTAAGTTACTCCAGTTCTTTAAGTCCTTTGAAGTACTTTTCCATACTTTCTCATAATTATTTTTAAAGAGGTCAGAGATCTTGTTTGTAATTGTGATTCCCAAATATTTAACTTTTGATGCTAACGTATATCCTGTAATTTGTGCTGTTCGATTTCTTTCCACTTCTGTCATATTCTTCGTTAATACCATAGTTTTTTCTTTGCTAATTTTCAAACCAGAGTGTTTACCAAAATTATTAAAGATATTTTTCAAGACATTTAAGTCCTTACCTGAATACTCCAAAGTTACCACTAGATCATCTGCGAATGCCCTTATCTTATGTTCCTTATCTTGTACCTTTACTCCTTTTATTTTATTATTACCTTTTATATTTAATATTAGAGCTTCAATTACTAATAAGAACAACAGCAGGGATAAAGGACAACCCTGGCGTGTACCTCTTTGTATTTTAAATTTATCAGCTTTGTGACCATTAACAATTATTTGTGCATATTGTGTCAAATAAATAGTCTTTAACCAATTTATAAAATTCATTCCCAGACACATTTTTTGACAGACACTAACTAGAAATTTCCAATTGACTGTGTCAAAGGCCTTTTCAATATCCAGGAAAAAAAGCGATCAGTTTTTTCTGAGGATAATTTTCACAAGGTTCTAAAATATTGATTATATTTCTCATATTATCCTTTATTTGTCTTCCAGGAAGGAATCCAGCTTGTTCTTCTGAAATTAATTCTTTTAGTACTTCCTTTAATCTATTAGCTAATATAGCTGTAAATATTTTATAATCTGAGTTCAATAATGAGATTTTTAATAATTCATAATTTTTAATAATTTTTAATTTCAAGCGGATCTCTTCCTTCTTTATGAATTAGAGTTATATTGGCCTCTTTCCATGTATCTGGGATGATCCCTTTTAATGCCTCATTCATGATAATTTGCAAAATGGGCGCAAGTTCTTGTTGAAAGATTTTATAAAATTGGATTGTATATCTGTCTGGTCCCGGGGATTCCCCTTTTTTTGCTTTTTGAATTGCCTCTAACACTTCTGTTAGCGTGATCAGTTTATTTAATTTCTCCTGTTGTTCTTCTGTTAATATTGCAGGGTCTTGTTCGTTATGTATGTTTCTATCAAATCATCTTGGAGTTCTTGTTTTTTATATAGCATTGCTTAATAATTTGTCACAATTTTTCTTATCTGCTGCAAATCTATATATGTTGTTTTGCCACTCTTTAATTTGGTAATCAGTGTCTTCTCCTTCTTCTTCAATCTACATGCCAGCCGTTTGCCTGCTCTATTTGCCCATTCAAAATAATGTTGTCTGGCATAAATTGTTTTTTCGTTGAGTTCCATTTCTATTTGGGTCTCTAATTGTTTTCATATTATTTTAATTTCCCTCTGCATCTCTTTATTTATTGGGTCTTTATTTAGTCTTTCCTCTTTCTTTTTCAGGTCTTCAGTCAGTTTTTGAAAATTCTCTCTTTTCCTCCTGTTTATTTCCACGTTGTATTGGATAAAATACTCCCTGATAACTGCTTTGGCCGCATCCCAAACCATCGCTAATTTAGTTCCTTTATAAAGGTTTTCCTCAAAGTACATTTTAATCTGATTCTTAATTTTACTTACAAATTTTTCTTCCAGTAGTAGCTTCTCTTTTAATTTCCAATTAAATAAGTCTTCCGACCTTTGCTTTAGAATCAACAATACTGAATTGTGATCAGAAAGATTTCGGGGTAGTATCTCTTGTTTTGCAACCATTTGAGTTAATGAATTAGAAATCAAGAACATATCAATTCGTGATAATGAAGCATGGGGTTCAGAATAAAACGTATAATCTTTAGTTAAACCATGTACATATCTCTATGCATCTATCAAATTGAAATTTTCCATCATACTATCAAATGATTTAGGAAGTTTCCCTTGTTTTTCCTTAATTTTTTCCCCCTGATTTCCTATCTAATTTTGGATTAATCACCCTGTTCCAATCACCTGGGAATATTAATTTATTATAACCTAAATCCACAATTTTTCCATTCAATTCTTTATAAAAATTCTCTTGTTTTTTATGTGGTCCATATATGCCAATTACTAGGATTCTTTCATTTTGCCAATTGATCTCTATGGCGCTATATCGACCTCTTTCAATTTTTTAGTATCTCTTTATAGTATATTCTTGGATTTACATATAGCACTATTCCTCTTTTCTTTATATTTGGGGCAGCCACATATTCGTTTCCTAATTTTTTGTTATGGACCAAATGAATTTTTCCGGATTGTATACGGATTTCTTGTAGACATACTATATCCAATTTTTTCTTCTCGATATAGTGAAATGTTTTCTTCCTTTTTTGGGGGGTTACAATTCCTTTGATATTCTAAGAGAGAATTTTCAAATTCATTCTTTAAAAATTTTCAGTTCAATTTTAATTAATTATTTTCTTCTACTAAATCTGAGTTGTCTTCGTTCTCCGACTCGTTTCCTATGACTTCTTCCTCTTCTTCACTTTTCTGTTCTGGGACGTCTTTCATTCTGATCTCTGATTGTAAACCTTCTATACCTTCTTCATTTTGTGGCTTCTGTCTCCATTGTTCTTTCCCATATCTTTTCATAAATATTCCTGCACTGTATCAATTTTAAATTGTTTTTCCCAAAATTGGAAACTTAAGCCTTCTAATTTCCCCCATTGGTATGATACATTCTGGTGTTTTAGGAGAGTTGTTAAAAATCTGTATTCATTTCCCTTCCTTAGGATCCTCGGCGGTATGTCTTTATATATATATACATATATACTTTAGTTTTATCAATTACCAAATCAGTTTCCAGACTTTTTTTTTGAATTATTTCTTGTCTTGTTTTCTTACGTACCAGTTGTATCATAACGTCCCGTGGTAGTTTTCCCTCTTTCACTATTCTTGATTCTATCCTATATATTTTATCAATTTCTCACTCCATCTTTTCATAGGATATGTTTAGATATTCTGTTAGAGGTGCAATCAATCTCTCATATAAATTTTCCTCTTTATGTTCCATCAATCCTCTTATTTTTATGTAATTTTCTCTTGCTTTCAAATCCTCCAATGCTTTCTTGTCTAGAAGTTGGTCCTGTTGCCTTGTCAAATTTTCTATAGTTTCTTCTGTCTCTTTCATCTTTGCCTCTTGTTACCCTGTGACTTGGGGGTCCCGGGAGGGGCACCCAAATAACCAAATAAACCTAGCAAGATGGGGAAAATTAGCTGGAGCACTCTCTTGGCTAACGAGAGGCAGGGCAATGCAGCAGGATCTTTTACCCTATGCCTCCAGCGTCAGGTCAGTGAGGAGGCAAATAGTTCAAACAACAATTAAGATTTATTAAACAGTTATTAAAGAAAAGCAGAAACACACTCCTAACTAGAAAAGGAAAATAGAGTTCAAGGGGAATGGGTGATACGCCACCTGTCCTGCAGTCCTGGGGAAGCCAATTGTAGAACCCGGCGTGGAGGCCGAGGGGAATCTGCTGAACCAAGCGGCAGCAAGGTAGAAGGAAGTCCTAGCAATCCGGCGAGAGTTCTGAAGAGCTCTCAGAGTGGGGGATTTTTATTGGAGACAGAACGACCGCAGGCTAGTCTGGTCTCGGGTGAAAACAATAAGTTTTGGGTTGGAGACAAAGCCTCCGAAAGGTCAGAATTTGCATGATTGAGTTAAAGTCCGAGTTGACAATGGTATGGCCGGTATGTAGATGCGGCTAGCTCGGTAGTTAAGTACATAGCTCGCCAGGGTGTCCTCTCAGGGCAGGGGATCTCTTTGTGGTAGCATGCATTTGTAATGAAGGTGTTTGTTTCGGGAGGTCCCCTAAAGCAGATCTGGCAATATCTGGCTTGGTTTGGTGGGAGCAGCAAGTAGTAGCCATGCCAGCTTCGCGCTTGTTCGGCGGGCCTCACAAACACTCGGCTGGTGGCAGAGTAGGGCTGAATTGCGATATCAAAATGATATCATTGGTTCACCAAAGGCCAGGCCAGGACACGGTGGTAACGCTCTAATGTTGTTACCCGGTTCTGTGTGATCTTTAAATCTTCTTGAAATCCTCCTAATGCTATTTTTATTCCTTTCAATTCAGTCTTAAAGTCTTGTTTCATCTCTCTTCTAAGATCTTTCATTTCTTGCCTTATTTCTAATTTTATATTTCTTATCTCTTCCAGTAATGTTAGTTGATAGTGATCAGTTTTAGTCTGTTCTGGTTTCAGTTTTAGTCTGTTCTGGTTTCAGATAATTTCCATTGACTAATAGTTGTAGTTTGCGAGATCATCTTTGTCGCCTTTGATGTCTTTCTAGTATCCATAGAGCCTTCCCAAGTTGGTAATACTGATATCAGCAATTTAATGGGTTTTAGAAGTTCTTTTATCATGAATAGCTATAGTTGCACTTAGCAGATAATAAATCCCAAATTAATACTCACTATTATTAATCAGATTAATTACCAATTCCTTAACACAAACTTAATCTTCTAATTATTATATTATTTTATATTATATTATATTCTTCTAATATACTCAATAGTCAATACTGTTCTATAATCTATAATCAATAACTGCAAATCACTATCACCAATTCATCAATTATCGAGAAAATAGTACTAATAATAATTTTATAATAGAAATAATAATAATAACCAATCAATAGAATAGAATTTGATAGCCACTAATCAAAATTCTGTAAACTTGAGAAAATCTGAAACGATATTAAATAATTTATACATTGTTATGTTGTACTAAAACTTATGATACTTATAATCTTTACTGTCCCACAATATTTCTATACTTGGATTCCGAGACATTATCAAATGGCGAGCTGCTTCTATCCCTTCGTTCCGTTCCGTTTTCCTTCTCACTGTGTCATTTCACTCCAACACTGCCCTCTTCTTCCTTCACTTCCCCGATCTTTAATCAAACTTGATGTCCTAAGTCTCTAAACAGTTTCTTTTCTATCTCTGTCATGTCTCTTGCTCAGATCTATTCAAGGAGGTCTTTTTGAATCTTTTCAAATCTTTTCAAATCTATAAAGTTTACAATTGTAATCCACCCAACCTTAGAATGATTCAATTCTCCTCTCAGGAGTCGCCATTAAAGTCTCTTTATCGCGTCGCCTCTCTTTAGTCCCTCGTCCTTATATTTCCTTCTTATGCAAAAACAAACAAGTCCGCTTCCTCTCTTTTGTCAAATATTAAAGTTTTGTTCAAGAATAGAAAGCTTTCTAGCGATAGTCTTCTATCTGAATGAGAGTCAAATATTCAAAAAATATTGTCCAAATATTGTCAAAAAATATTGTTCAAACTATAGAGCGTAAGGGAAAGTGGGTTAAGCTTAAAAGTCAGAAGATTTTCACTAGCTTTGAAAAATGGTTCCCGAAACACATGTTCTGCCCGCTAGCGTGTGTGATATTCATCCCACCTTCCTCTTCACACAATACTCAACAATATAATTTTTCTCGTTCCGAATTCCTTACCCTCCAGATCTTTTAATGGCTTTAAATCTCTATCGGGATGAAATACTGGACCTTTATATTTACTCTTCAGCTGAAGTTCTTTTAAAACAGACTGCAGGTGCTGCTTGTATGCCCAAGCGCTATCAGATGGCAGTAGCTGCTCCGATCCTCTTCGTTCCGTCCGCTGCCGTCTTACGTGATTTCTTTGCTTAGATGGTAGCTGGGAGATGCGTTCTGATCTCCAGAGCCCCTTTTCGTTCCCCCTATACTAAGGGGGATCTTTAGTTGGTTCGATGTAGTCACCGACCGTCTTCTGCCATCTGACAAAGGTTCTCCTTGCACAGAGCTACATGGAGAGCCTTGTCACGGCGCCATTGCCAAACCGGAAGTCCTTTATCTCTGATTTTATCTCTTTGGCTAGCAAATCAAAGAGCTTCTCAACATTCATCTTAGAAGCATGCTTCAATTGTTTTACATTCTTTATATTTTTTACTTTTCTTCAAATTGTTTACAGTCTTCTTATTCACTTTTTTCTTAGAACAATTCTTATTTGATTTAGCAGATAAACAGGAGTTACCTGGTTTAATTCGTTGCTGCTTACCAGCATGTAAAGCCTTATCCACTTGCTTGTCTATATTCAATATTTTGTAGACCTTCACAAACAAAGTCAAGAGCTCAGTACAATCATTTAAGAAGGATTTAATATACTGAATATCTTTGGACAGGAAGCAAAGCCATTCTTCAATCCATGTGGTGTCTCCAGTAATTAGTTCATTATTACTATGTGGCTTTTTCAAGCTTGCCTCTTCCATGTGTCCACCTAGCTCCAAGGCTTGTTTTATCTTTAATTCTCTCTGCTCTCTATCAGTCTCACCAGTACGTGGACATTCCTTTAGTAAACTACTCTCAGCAAGGGCAATTTCTACTGCCAGATTCAGGGCAGGAGAACCGTCCTTTGTATTCCTCTTAAATTTGTGCAATTGCTCTTACTTGGAAAATGGCAAGTCAGGCTGAGGATTTGTAGCTAATTAGTTGTTTTTTTAATAGCTGGTCCTTCCTCCACACCTGGGGAGAAGAACTGAGGAAGGGAAAAGATGGTATCAGAGGCAGACATGTAGTAAGAGAGCTCTCCTGCAAGCATGCTTCTAACTTTTAAAAACTTTTAACTTTTAAAAAATTATTTTAGAAACCTCCCAGACTCCTACTTGGAATTGCTACTGACTAGGAGGTAAAGTGGGGGAACTGAAACAAAGATTCACAATTTTATCTCTATTAGATGAGATACAAAGGCTTCCAAGGATGGAAAGATCTCAAGAAAGCTTGTATTATGAGGACTGGGAGTGCGAGGAAGGTAATTAAAGTGGAGTTCATTATTAAAACAGCTCTGTCAGATAGCTGTGATTTTGGAAGCTTGTGGAGGCCTAATTGCACCACTTTTGTGACATATTAGTAATGGTGTATACATGAAGGGTATATAGAAACATGCCTCCCTCCACTTGAAAGTATTCCTTTGGCTGGACACAAATGGAAAGTACTGGTGGTTGCTATCTTAGCCAGTTCTGGAATAATGCAAAAAAACTGCCAAGTAGAGATACATTTCATTTCAAAAAAATACTGGATTAATTTAAACAGAAGTAGCAATGAAAAGTCTTTGAAAATTCCAGAAGTTCTAATATTTTGGGATGAAGAAAAAAAATCATTTGCATCTCCAAAATAAAACTGGGACTTTCAGAGACTTTTTTCTCTCATCTGGAGAGCCTTTCAGCTATCTGCACCATAGGTACTTGCAACCTGGAAGATGCAGGGCCAACAAAGTCGCATTGCAAAAGTAATGCATATCCTCCAACATTTCCCAGATGAAAACCAAGAGACACATGTGTTACCCTGATTTCTGGGGTCCCATGGGGGACACCTCAGTGTGCTCCAAATAATGGGGAATGGGAATTGGCCAGAGCACAAGCTATAGCGATGCAAGAGGCAGGGCAACTTAGCGAGATCTTAAACCCAATGTTTACGGGGTCAGGCCGGGTAAAAAACCAAGCAAAAGTAAATTATAATTGTTTTCTTTATTTAAAAGACAGTCATCGCGCACTTATGCACTCACTCACACAGACCTAAGAAAGTAAAGGAAGGAAATTTGATAGGGGATTTTGAGAAGGATTTTTCAGGGGGAATACTACACCTGATCCTGTAGCCCGGATAGCCAGAAGAAAGTCAGTTGGAGCGGAGATTCTGAGCACATGGAAGCTGAGGGGAAGGCTTGGCAAATGGAGGGGCAGCAAGGCGGGATGGAAACCAAGAGCGATCCGAAGAAGCGCTCAAAACCAGGGGTTCTTATAGGGAGAAATGTGCCTGTAGGGTAGTCCGTTCCCAGGGAAAACAATGGGTTTCGAGTTGGAGAGAAAGCCTCCGAAAGGTCAGTACTTTGAATGATTGGATTTTGATGGAGTTGTCAATAGCGCAGACAGTATGCAAATGGAGAGTGCTTGACTGTTGAGTAGTCAGAAGCGCTAATCTTGTCAAGCTGCCTATTCGGGGCAGAGAATCTTTTGTATGCTTGGTGCATACGTAATTTAGGTTTAAAGTGTACTTGCCTGGAGGTCTCCTGAAGCTGCATGCTGGAAAATTACTGGCCTGCCTGGATTTGTCTTGTATTTTTCAGCCTGTTTGGCCGTGTCCATGTGCATGCTCATACAGGGGCCTCACAAGCACATGGAGGGGAGCAGTTTGGAATGGCCAATCTTTTGATATCAAATTATATTTAGTAGACCTCGGGCTTGGACTATACACCACAGTAACACATGGCCAACTAACATCAGAGTGTGCTTAAGATGCCAGAAGTTATTAATAAGGAAGAACCCACAAGCTAGGAGAGGTTGCAGCAGTCTGCTTTTCCCTGAGGCTATTGGGAAGAGCAAGATGCTCTCTTCTCTTTGTTCCTTCCTGAGTTAATTGAGGGCAAACTACTTTTGCATTTTTAATGAAGTTTATAGTACCTGAACTCAGCTGAGATCACAGGGGCAGGAAGGTGAGAGGATGAGAGAGAGAAATCATTTGAAAAGTAGCTGAAAAGTGGGAGAATTAATTAAAAGAGCATTAATTGTGACTTTCCCTGCCAGATCAGGACAGGTGGAGCCTATGGTAATATAATGAGTGGGAGCAAAGTCACTCAATTTGTGCAATGCAGAGGTAGGCAGAGTGCAACCTCCATACTGCATATGGCCACTCACACCCCACTTTTGTGGTGCTCAAAGCCCCTCTCCAGTCATAGGAGCACATAACACATAGCAGAACACTGTACCTTGCCTTCCCTGCCAATCACAAGGAATTCATCCAAGTAATGTGTGCAATAAGGAGCCTCTGCCCTGACTTTAACTACCCATTCCAGAAACGTGTCTCAAAGGCTGGACAGCTAACCGGGCATGGCTTTATCGAGGTACCAGAGGCCATCAATCTTGAACTCCAACAAACATCGGGATGCACAGGAAGCAGCTGAAATGCCGACTGGATGTCACATTTCTCCATAAGCACCCCATGGTTTCACACCTGCATCAGCTAAACTGCCTGATCAAAAGAGGTGTAACATACAGAACAGAATTTGTGTGGTATAGCACTGTTGACCTATGTTCTCTTAGGGTAGGAAAAGTGGTATATGAGCCTGAATTCCCCTGGAGCTTTCTTGGGGACCACTCCCAGTGGGGAAATGCTTAAGTTGGGACGTGGAGGTGATGAAAAGGGGCCTTGTACTCTCCCAGATTTGCATTCCTTATTGGCTGCTACAACCTCAGAGAGATCCCTTGCTGACTTGAGGTTGCCAGACTCATAAGCCACCCAAGAGCAGGGATCCTAAATCCCACAGAAAACCCATCCCTGATAAACCTGGCTGCCTGCTAATCAGGATAAGCAGCTAACAGCGGATGCAGTGCAGCCAGCTGGACAGGAGTACTGGCCAGTGAGACACTATTGTTTGGGCATCTCTGAACTGCTATTGCCAAGGGCTGCTCCTCCATCCTTCTTACCACTGGAAGTGGCAGTGGAATGATTAAAGCAGAAACCCTGTTGGCTACTATTTGCGTGGGGGCAGGAAACTTTGGGATAAGACCTTAGGCAGCTTTCACAGTTGTGCTTAAACTTGCCCCAAGCTCTCTGGCAACTGCCCTGATTGTACTCCCCAGCAGACCAGTCTCCTAGCATCTTTCTCACTTTCAGTGAAAAAGCTGAGTATCATCCATCCTGCCCTTAATATTTGGTCCTCCTAAGATAAGCCAGAGCTTGTCATTGATTAGATCTCACTAAGCAAGTTCACTCTGGGATACCTGCTTCTTAAAGGCTGTGTCATACTTGATTGCTGCTGCTTCTCCTGCAAGGGTTGCCTTGAAGGCACTCCCCATGTGGTTAGAGAAATGCCAACTGCAGTCAGGATAGGCTGCCTGAAGACACCCATAAACACTATACAGTCAACCAATTACTGAATTATGTTCCACCGCTCCACCCTTATCTAATCTCTTATGCTTCCTTACTGATTTAGGAGTGTACCTCTCATCTCCTTCTGGCTTAAGGAGTGTAAAGACATCTATGTAATAGCCATTAGGGATGTGCTCCCCTGTCTTTTTGTCCAGGTGAATGCCAGGCAGGTCCTCCTGGCTGCCAAAGGTGGCATGCAACCCTGCTGTAGCTAGTTCCCTGTCACCCTCTCATGTTCTCCTAGGGCCTCTGTCTGTCTGCCTCTTATTCTCCCTTCTTCTGATGGCCCATTGAAGAAGGCCAGGTACATGTACTGCCGCCTTACAATGATCCATGATGATGATGATAATTCCAAGGCTTGAGGTGAGATACAGAATATAGAACTAAAAATCATAATTAAAATACACTAAGACATAGAATGATTGATACAGACATACTATGATTAAAATATATTATGATTAAAAGTGGAAAAGTACAGGTAACAATGCAATTTAAAGTACAATTAAAAACCATTAAAAATACACTTAAAAATAGACTGGGTAGGCCTGCCAGAAGAGATCATAGAATCATAGAGTTGGAAGAGACCCCAGGGGCCATCGAGTCCAATCCCTTGCTATGTAAGTCTTTAGGTCTTGGTCTTGACCCTATCACCTTATGTTCCCTCACTGACTCCTCATGATTCACTCTCCTACTCCTCTTGCTCCTACCCTTTTACTCCTCCTTTCTGTGCTGGAGGCTCCCCCTTTGACTCCAAGGAACTCTTAGTGCTACTTCTGGAAGGTGTTGGTTGCCACTGTGTGTGTCTGGATCCCTCGCCTTCCTGCTGCTGTGGAGTTGACAGTTCCACATCTGGGGATGCCCTTACTGCTTGGGGCTCCAGACACTCAACTTTGTCAACCAGCTTCTCAGCATCTGAGAAAGGCCCTCCAGAACTGCTACATTATTTAGCACTGCATCTCCTTTATTGCCGTCTCTTCTGTGACTTCTTCCTAGTGCTAACTCCAGCCAAGACTTGTGGGGCTTACTGGGGCTTACACTCCTTTCACTACTGGTTCTGGACAGTGGTTCCTGTGAGGCCTTCCGAGCTCTTTTGGGAGGCATAGTCCTGGAACAATAGTAAATAATACAAATCACAACACAAATTAGTTCAAGTTATATCAGCCTAGGTGTGTAGCCTAAAGAAGATGAACTGGCCCTTGCTACAGCACCACTAATCCCAATGAGGGTGTGTGTGTGTGTGTGTGTGTGTGTGTGTGAGAGAGAGAGAGAGAGAGAAAGAGGATAGCTTGACTAGGGCTGACCAAATGAGGTTAGAAGTAGCAAGGTCTGCCAGTTAAGTTCACCCTTCCTAGGTCTGAGCCTGAAAAGGAGGGGGGAGAGGCAGAGCAGACAGTGGGAGGGCAGAGAAAATTAACTCCCCCATAACAAATTCTGTGTGGCTAGAAAATGGGGGCTACCTGCGAAATGGACCCTGCCAGGAACTACCAGGTGCTGGGGGCAGCAAAGTGATGCTGACCACAATACCCTAGGTGGCGAGGGATAGCAGAGGCCTAGTAAGTCTCCTGAGGTAGTATGTTGAAAACCATCAAAAACTACAGTATCTACGTAAGTGCTGTAGGAGTTGATCAGCCAATCAGATAAAGACACGGGTAAAGAGTTAGATGGGCAACGTTATGTGGGGGGTTTGGAACAATGACCATATAAGGAAAGTGTTACTTATGTTTGTGCCTTAGTATAAAAGGCAGTGTTGTACACTTGGGCAGGGCTCTCAGACTTTGTTGGAATGAGCCCTCTGAGGCCCTGCTAGCAGTTCAATAAAATCCTGCTTTCTCTCAGCTGTGGGTTTCAGTTCCAGACTTGATTTCCGTTACATTTTTCTGGGGGCTCATCCAGGATAGAGGCGGCATTTGGCCCGCCCTGACCACCATCTTGCGTTCGGGATCACAGTAGGAATGACTCCAATCTTGGCGCCACCGGCCTTTTTGTCAGAAGATAGGCCTTGAGACTACTGTGATAGCCGAACCTGATGTGTGCGCCACGGAACCCAGACACAGGAGAAGAAACCAGGACACATCACTGGTGAGGCAAGTATATGGGTGTGAAAACTTGCTGGAACTGTTTTGGTATACCTTCCCCTAAGGGAAGAAGAGGGGCCTGATCACCCCCTACGTTCAACCCTAGTACCAGACTCTGAAGAGAGTTTGCGAAACTCCTTTTGTGTCTGTGATTGTCTTTGCAAGGGGTGGACATGGGAGGCAGTGGAAGTAAAGACATTACTCCACTGGAATGCATTTTGAAGAACTTTAAAAAGGGATTTAGAGGAGATCATGGAGGGAAACCCATGAATCCACAGATACTGAGGACATTATGTGAATTAGAATGGCCCTCTTTCAATGTAGGATGGCCGACCGAAGGGTCCTTAGAGCACTCATTAGTAAGGAGGGTGTATTCAGTCATAGTGGGAAATCCAGGACACCCTGATTAATTCTCATATATTGATTCTTGGGACACCGTAGTCAGGGAAGCCCCTCAGTGATTGAAGAAATGCAAGGAACAACAAGCAAAGATTATGGTTGTACGAATGGAGAAAATAAATAATAAAAGTGGAAAGAGGTCAATATATTCAGAGTCTCCTACAGAGGCATTAGAGCCGATGGTGCCTCCACCATATGGGACTTTGCAAAACCCTTTCCAGGTGACCCCAGGAACACAAAATAGCGACCCCTTTTGGACAACGTCTCAGGAAATCAGACACAGATTATTGATGATACACATGAGGGAAAAATAAAACAACCCATACAGATACAGAATTCAGAGGAAGGGCAGTCAACATCGGGAACGCCAGCATATGATCTTAGGTTCCGCACCGTAAAGAAAAAGGGCTGGGTGAAGGCAAGAGGTAGACAAAAGGCACATTATAGTGATGGAGATTTGTTAGAGTCAGAGAGGGATAGAGAACCTATGCTACCCTTAAGACAAGTGACACAGACCATTCTAGATCCAAATGAACAGGATGGCATCAGATGAGTGCAGTCATACATATACACTCCTTTCACTATGTCAGACCTCCTTAACTGGAAGACACATTATGCTTCATACACTGACAAGCCCCAGGAAATGATAGAACTTTGTTCTAGTATAATGGCATCTCATGTTCCAAACTGGCAAGATTGCCAACAACTGTTAATGACTCTGCTTACCACTGAAGAACATAGGCAAATAATTCAACATGCCAAGTGGATAGCCAGAAGTAGAGCTCCCTCAGGAGATGCTAATCCAGAACAATGGATGCGGAGAAGGGTCCCTTTGGTCAACCCAGGATGGGATCCAAATAGACCCAATCAATTGGCCAGGCTCACCAATTACCAGGCCTTATTGGTGGAAGCAATGAGAGAAGGGATGAAGAGACCTGTTAATATGTCTAAAGTCTCAGAAGTTCTGCAGGGAGCCACTGAACCCCCTGGAACATATTTAGAGATGTTACTTAATGCGTACCGACAGTTCACTCCTCTGAACCTGGATGATCCAAACAATCATAGGACAGTAAATCTAGCTTTTGTGGCTCAGAGTTACCCAGACATCAGGAAGAAGCTCCAGAAGCAAGAAGGATTTGCTGGAATGAACTGCAGCCAGTTGTTGGAGATTGCTCAGAAGGTATATGTCAACAGGGATCAGGAGGAGAAGTGAGAAAAGGATAGGCGGATGGCTCGAAAGGCAGAATTGTTGGCAGCGGCACTAACAGAAAGACTGAATGGGCCCCATGGGGAAGAGGTCATGGAGACAGGAGAGGAGGCGAAGGAAGGGGGAATGACAACCCCCGTTGGGTAGAAACCAGTATGCGATTTGCTGACAGGAGGGCCACTGTAAAGGAGAATGTCCAAATCGCCAGAGAGGTGGGGAAAAAGGAAGCCAATGTGCCACTCGAGGGCGATGGAAGTGGGGAAAGGTCACTGATGGCCGATATCAGGCCCCCACTGAACCAGAACATATTGAGTTGGCCCAGATGGAAGAGCTGGACTACTAGGACAGGCCGGGTACCCTATATCTTGGCCCCAGGGAAACCTTGGTCAAAGTTGAAGTGGGGAGCTGAGAAATTCCTTTTATGATAGATACGGGAACCTCAGAATCCATGGTTACCAAACCAATCGCCCCTATTACCAACAAGGCTATAAATGTGCTAGGTGCCACCGGAATTCAAGAAAGATGGCCCCTTTTGGAACAAAGAACTTGTCAATTGGCCAGTCATCAAGTGACGCACAAATTTCTTTATATACCACAGTGCCCTATTCCTTTAATGGGCCGGGACTTATTATCCAAATTAAGAGCACAAATAAACTTCAGGGATGATGGAACAACTGAGGTCCCTTTCTGAAGCCCGAGAATTTTGTCATGGAGGAAAAGTGGAGACTACACCAGGTCCTGATGTGCCCCCTTGAAGGACATTATACCTAAACACAGACTACCGCATCATATGGGGTCAGATAATGGGCCAGCCTTTGTAGAAAAAGTAATCCAGCTGTTAACATCGATGTTCCACATTACCTGGAAGCTGCATTGTGTATATAGACCACAGAGTTCAGGGAAGGTGGAGAGAATGAATAGAACTCTGAAGAACCAGCTATCTAAGCTCTGCCAAGAAACAAAACTTAAGTGGACCAATGTTCTACCTTTAGCCCTATTTAGACTACTGTGTTCCCCCAACAAGGACATGGGTCTATCTCCTTTTGAACTCCTGTATGGGCAATGCCCATCAGTAATAAGTGGTCCAAGGGGGGATATACGAGAACTGGGAGGAGTGGCATTGCAACAAGAGGTCAAATTACTGGGAAAAACCTTGGCCAATTTGAAACAATATGTTTTAGAGCAGAGACCCCCCCTTACTCCAAACTCAGGTGCATCCCTTTCAACCAGGGGATGAAGTGTGGATAAAAGAATGGAAGATGGAACCCCTATGACCCAAGTGGAGGGGACCGTTAACGGTTCTGCTCTCTACTCCCACAGCAGTAAGGTGGGAGGAATTAGACCCTGGGTGCACTGGACCCGTGTAAAATGGGCTCACACTGACTGGACTTCAGTCTCAGTGCCTAAACAACCCCTACGCCTCGTGATCCAGAAAAAGGTTGAGGAATAGAAGATTGGGACTAGGCCCTACTGCAATCACACCAGAAGCTCTACGTACGGCCAGATCCCCACCAGAAGTGAGGAATCGATGGACTCATTGCAAATTGGACTGATTGTCTCAGGCGGGGTTTTAATGATACTGGCCCCTGTGTATATATTTTTTGCTTTCAGACAATATTTTATTGGGAACCCCCTTCATTTTCATATCCCAGATACGGAGAAAGTAAGAGGTATGTTGAGGGGACTGGTATTTGTTGTAGGATTAGTACACTTGGCCAAAACAGAGCGGAGTAAAATGAACTCCATAAACTACTGTATAAGATCATAGGGGATGTAAATATTACTCAATGTTGGGCATGTGCTCACAGGCCATCCTCCCATTTGCAGGGATGGCCGGTGATGCCAAGTTCAACATTAACCTTACTAGGTTGGAACAACACTTATGTTTATGGAACAAAAAAACCAACACAAATCCCGGATCAGACTGAAAAGTACATAGTAGACCCAGACCAATTCATGCTCAGGAAAAGGGGAAATTGGCCCATGACTGCCCTCTGTATTCACTGGTGGGACACCAGCTCCTCCCTACAGAGTGAGAACAAAACATATTCTAGGATATCTCTGGGAAAATACCCAAAATGTAATGTGACAGTAGTACGGACTCCGGCAGGTGTGTGGTGTAACCAAACAAACCCGAAACTAACCAGCCCTTTATCTTGCTATGAAGACGTGGAAGGAAGAATGGGTTATGTATGTCTGTACAGTAGTTCTAAAGGAGGAACTCCTCTAGGGTGAGTCCAAGACCAAGCCAGTATTCCCCAGGGACATTATCTTTATGGGTTAAGTCAAGGTCTCTATTGGATATGTGGAAAATGGGCAGGAAAGGTGTTACCCCCAGCATGGAATGGTACGTGCACCATAGGTAGTTTGATTCCCTCTGGACTAACCTTCCACGAGCTTAAGCAGCCCTTGGAAGCATGGGATAAGCAGTTTGGGTGGTCCTGGATCAAACAGGAATATCAGGAGGATTATGGATACGACTCCAACAACATTTACTTGACTGAAGGAGAGAGATTTGGAGCCATTATATCTTCCATCTTCCACGGCAGGGGTAGCTGTGAACATCAGGCAGATCTGGAGAATCTCAGCCCAGTTGGAACTATTGGCTAATGTCACCACCAAAGGGTTGGCAGCCATACAGACCGAGATTGATTCCATGGCCGGATGTTAGCTCAACATAAATTAGCCTTAGATTACTTACTTAGCAAAGGGGGAAGACTGTGTGTTTGGCTAAATACGACCTGTTGCCATTATATTAATGAGGCAGGAGAGGTGGAGGAGAGTGTGGAGAAAATACATCAGGTAGTTGCAAACATTCGAAAGACCTATACCGCCCATGATGACTGGTGGAAGTGGTTAACCTCGTGGCTTCCTGATTTCCAGTGGATAAAAATCATTTTTGTTGTAATTTGTTTAGTGATATTGATATGTGTAATAATTTTGATGTGTATACTATGCATTGTAAACCTGGGATGAAGGGTGATAGAAGGGTCAGTAGAAAGAAAGGCTGCAGCTTTTGCTCTGACTACCTGGGAATACCAACCATGAGGTAATGCAACAATCGCAAGGATTGTGCATTAATGAGGGGAATGAGGTAGTGTGTTGAAAACCATCAAAAACTACAGTACCCACATAAGTGCTGTAGGAGTTGATAAGCCAATCAGATAAAGACACGGATAAAGAGTTAGATGGGCAATGTTATGTGGGGGTTTTGGAACAATGACCATATAAGGAAAGTGTTACTTATGTTACTTGTTTTTGTTTGTGCCTGAGTATAAAAGGCAGTGTTGTACACTTGGGCGGGGCTCTCAGACTTTGTGAAATGATCCCTCTGAGGCCTTGCTAGCAGTTCAATAAAATCCTGCTTTCTCTCAACTGTGGATCTCAATTCCAGACTTGATTTCCATTACACTCCCACAGTGGAAATGCCACAAATCAACCAAGCCCTGATAAGGGCTATTAATTGCACCCTGAGAAAACCTGCAAAGGGGACCCTACAGCCACCTCTACTGCAGGCTTCCAACACTACGAGGGGCTGAGAAGGCTGCTTGGTGCTCACACCAGTGATTTCAAAGGCTATTGGAGTGATCAGCCCTGACGTCTCTGCTTTGTCTTCTTCCCCTTTGCTTCTCCATCTTCCTCCGCTCCTCTTCTATGTCCTCCTCTGAATGCTGCCAAGAGAAGACTGCCCAGTACCTTGGAGTAGACTGACATGACTACTCAGGAGCCAGACCTGAATAAAACCTACAAGCTTGACTCAGTTCTGGCTCCAGCAGCCAGTGAATTCAAAGCTGTTGCTTTGAATTCATTGGGTGCTGCCCTTGGGGCCTTTTTCAGGGCCGCACACGATCATATGGCCCCAGAAATGGCCCCCTCTCACCTAGTGAGCTGGAAGAGAAGCTGCTTGCAGCTGGGTCCCCAACCCACAATGAGGCCATGCAGTAAGTCACGCATTGTGCTTATTTGAATAACTGAGTTATTCAAATGTGCATGAGATCAGCCTATTAGTTCCACTGAAGCTGAAGAGTTGAAAATGGATTCACACATAAAGGTTGTGTCACTGTGTTATTAGATTTTATTTATTTCATTTGTCTACTAGTACTTCTAGAATTGGTCTAAGAATAGGACCTATCTTTGGAACTAGCTCCATGGCCCCAACAGTCTGGGGCACATTCACACTACATGATTATAGAAATATAATTCCTTGGTAACTACTATGGCTATGTCCTGTGGAATCCCAGGGTTTGTAGTTTGGTGAGGTGCTAGAGCTGTCTGGCTGAGAACCCTCTCTAAACTGCAAATCCAAGGATTCCATAGGACAGAATCATGGCAGTTAAAATGGGATCATAAGGCTATAATTGCGTACTGTGAAAAGGTTCCTTGACTATTGCTGCCATTACTTCACCATCTCCTTTTGGGACTAGTCTGTCCAGCACAAGATCTCAAGTTGAGCAGCAGTAGCCTGCTGCTCCTTCTCCTTTTTCACATTACTTCTCATTTCTCACACACTAGCAGCAAAGAAAACGAGTAGCAATACCAGAGGGCTCAACAGTAAGTCCATTACTGATATATGATAGATGCCCAGTGATGTATACCTTCCACTTGTCTACTTTGACAGCAACAGTTCTAATTAATCTTCTGTCATCTCACTTTTTCACCTGCTGTAAAAATGTCCCAGATTTTCCCTCCTCCTTCCACTTTCCTCCTCATTTTACTTCAGTTGCTGCAAATTGAGTTTGAAGTACAAAAGAAGTTTACATTCAGCAGGAGAGAGAGGAAAGGAGAGATAGGGCAGATGCTTGCTCTTACCTGTAGACTCAGGCAAAAGCAAACTGCTACAACTTCTCCTGGCTTGTGCATTCTTCCCCATTAATAACCTTTGTCATCTTGATTGTACTTTGATGTTGCTCGGCCACACATCCCTGTTTTCATCTGTGAGATACTGGAAACATTGTATAGTAACATCAACCCTGCTAGGGATGACAAACGGAAGTAGAGACAGAGAACGAGGTGAACTTAGGCTATCCTTGTGTGTGTGTATGTGCCTTCAAGTCATCTATTGACTTATGGTGACACCGTTAATGTAATGGGGTTTTCCTAGGCAAGGAATACTCAGAGGTGGTTCTTCCAGTTCCTTCCTCTGAAATATAGTGTACAACAGGGCTATCCTTCCCCTCTCCCAAATCTGATAGAATCAAAGATCAAGTCAGGACTTCAGTGGTAGAGCCAGATCAGAGAGTTAAATGTAGTCAGAAAAGATAAACAGAAGCAGACAAGGAACAAGCAAAGAGATCGGGCAAAAGTCTAGGTATATACTAACTCAGGGAAGATCTGAGCAAAACAAAGCAAAAAAAAAAAAGAAGAAGAAGAAGAAGAATGAGTTTCAAAGGTACACCCTCAAGGCAGTCTCTCCCACCAAGCACAGTTTGGACAGTCTATTTTGCAGGGATTGCTGAGTGCTGAGGACATCACTGACAGTTGAACTGGTCTCAGGTGAGTCAGGTGAAGAAACTATTCCTAAAAGAAATAAAATCAAGTGTCTTCATGTAAGTGAAGAAATTCTGGATCTTCAGTAAGTAAAACCAGTGAGTGAGTCATTTCTTGTTTCTGATGGAGCACTCTGCTTCCAAACCATGGATGCAATCCAGCCAGACTTCAGCAGTTGTCAGCCACTACATTTTTATTTCCTTTGGCAGTTAACACAACTTAGATCTATCCCACTGAAATCAAGGGGCTGAACTCTGGCTAGATGATGCCCACGTACTGCATTTTCCCAGTAAGCAGAGACCAAATCAGGGCTATCATTCCGTTCTTAATTTTGTTTTTGCTTTTTAAAAGAAATTTGTGTTATTTGTAACACAGAAATATCTGTTATTTCTAGTTATTATATTTACTTCCAAACAAAAGAGACTCTATTTTAGTGTTTATTTTTTCTTTAACATTGCCTACAGAAAACAGCCTTGGGAAAAGAAAGAGATGTGTTGCTTGAGAGCACAACAGTGTTCTTTAAGGCTTAGAGAGCACATGATGAAAGTGTCCACTTGACAAGCAAAACCTCTGACTTTGTTTGTTCTTTCTCAATGTAATTATCGTGCATGCTGAGTATAAAATCTACCCAAGTAAGGTGCTTGGCACACTCCCTAGTTGTCATTGCCAAGAGGAAAGAAAATCCTTCCTGGGGAGATTTGCCCACTTCCCATTTTCTTTGCCAGGGATATTTGTGGAATAAAGCCACGAAAGTCAGGGGACGACCACCACCCCACCCCACCCCCTAAGTCAAGTCAAGAGAAGGATGGCTTTGAATTCTTAGCGGGAGCATTGTAATGGATAAAGAATCTCTCTGTGACCTCCAGGGGCGCTTTTTACATACTTCAATCCTTAACTGCTGACACAGAGCTTCAGTCTCCAGGGCAGCATGTCAGCATCCAGGATGGATAGCACTTGTTCTCTCCTTCATCATCAGGGCCTACACTTATCTTCTTATATATCTCAGGATTACCTATCAAGACATTTAGTGATCCTGAGAAACTGAGGAGGAAAATCCAAATAAGCCATTTACACTCATATAATCTAAGGCAATGAAGCCATGCCAATGTAAGTGGCCTCTCATGGAGCTTAGTGATTTGCTGCTCAATAGCTCGGATATTGAACCTAGGGTTCACAATAGCTGTTTCTTGGCATTGTTGTATGAGGCTGGTGCCTCACAAAGGAAAGAACAGAGAAGGCTGAGAAATGTTGGCTCAGTCTTCCCAAGGAAAGTGGGTGTGTATGTTGAAGGGTGGGAGAGAGATATCATTTTCTGTCAAATAGAAAGGGATGAAAACAGCAGGGAGAGGAATTACATCTCCGGGCTTTCAGAAGAGGATTGCAATCAAATGAAAAGTGTGTCATGTTTGACAGTTTCCCTTTAAAATGGCTCAATTAAGGAAGAATCTGGAAAGATCTCTGGATGCCTCTCCTGTAATTAGAGATGTATTACCCCCTCCTCCTGAAAACATTAGGCTTGTCATTTTGAATTCTGAAGGACCAGCTGCAGTGGAGGGCATCCAATGGATGCTTGACATGAGTGGGAGCCGATAGGTGTGGAGATGGGGAAGAGAAGTAGGGAGACATGCCTTAGACTATGAGATACTGACTCATGTGGTTACTGTGAGGCCTCTGTTTTCCCACTAGATTTACTCTTTTGTGGAATAAGAGGAGACTTGGCCATTTCACTAGAATTCTCTATAGCATATTTCCACAGACTTTTAATACAGACTGAGAATTGCAAGTCCCAGCATTCCTCCTCATTGATGTTGTAGCCCAACAGCACTTGGAGGGCTTCAATTTTTCAATTCCTAGAATGAATAATTTGTTGTAAACTACTAAGTTACTGAAAGCTGTCTGTTGACTGCACCATACTACTGTTTCATCTAGGTCACTCCATAGGTGAGAAAATTTTGGCTTTCCACATGTTTTGTCCTATTGTCTCCATTTGCTCTACCCTAAGGGCCAATATTAAGGGACTGTGGGAATTTAGTCTGAAATTTTGTCATACTGGTCTAATCTGTATGAAGTAGTAATCTCAAGAAGTTATTTTCTACAATCTCCTACTTGATCCTTCTAACTACAGCCACTGGGTATTAAAGTCAAGCTCCTATGAACAAAGTGGAGGATCTTCCACCCAACTACAATTCCCTCCCATTTAGGGTTTTTAACACTATGACTGACTTCTCAGATGTTCCATGTTGAGGTTACCATCAGCAGACAAATTTGACTTAAAGAAAATTAATCCACCATCTTACTTCACATCATACAACTTCAGGAAACTCTTAGACACATGCTAGTACAAGTGGTCTCTAACCTGCTGTGCTCCAGATACATGTGTAGTGTAAGGCATAATAAAAATGACTGTGCATTTCCCCAAATATAGACCCAGAGGGATATATAGATAGCATCTAACCCAGTGGTTCTCAACCTGTGGGTCCCCAGATGCTTGTGGACTTCAGCTCCCAGAAGCCCTGAGCATTGACCATAGTGGCTGGGGCTTCTGGGAGCTGAAGTCCACAAACATCTGGGGACCCACAGATTGAGAACCACTGATCTAACCCCAAATAAGCTGTCAAAAATGTCTAAGAATGTTTCAGATCAATTTTGGGGATGTCAGGATAAGGAGGGCTCTTTCTTCCTTATGTGCTGGATTTGTAAGAAAGTAAAAAGTTATTGATTTAAGGGTTACATGTTAATCCAAAAATTTTTCAAGGTGGATCTTGTAATGTCACTGGAAATGTTCATGCTGGATATTATGGCTAAAGACTTGCAGAGTAAATATGGATTACTTCTTCAGTATATAATAACAGCAGCAAGTACACTGTTTGCTCAGACCTGGAAATGGTCTGAAGCACCAATGATGGAACAATAGATTGTTAAGATTGCAGAGTGAGCCCAAATTGCCAAGCTGATGTGCGTTATAAAATCGCAAATTGACGATTTTTTGAAAGATTGGAAATCATTTATGAACTTTTTGACCAATAAAAAACCTAGTGATACAATATTCTGTGGCTATGGCCATTTCCGCATGGGCTTAAAGAAATGGTGCAGAGCATCCTCCAGGGAGGACATCTGCACCTGGGAGCGGACTGGGTCGGACCTACTTAGTGTAGTTCCACACCTCAGTTCGCTCCGGAACGACCTGAAATGGTTGTCCAGTGTGCTTTTGAAAGACTGCTTGAAACAGGTCTTTCAAAAGCACGGAGTGCGCCACTCCATGCCTGTGCTCCGGTGCTGATTTGCAGGCTTGCACCAGTGCAAGCCTGCGATCTGCTGGGGGCAGGCTTTAGGCTGGCAGGCTTCAGCAGTTGGTGGAGCGCCTCGACCAACCAGAAGCCGCCATTTTCGTCCCCGAAGCAGTGCAGAGCAGCGGCCACGCACTGCTCCAGACCAGCCTGGACCCAAGCGTGGAGCCAAGAAGTCTGGTAAGTACTGGCATGGGGTGATTCCCTCACCCTATGCGGAAATGGCCTGAGTTTATTAGTAATTTTAGTGGAGTTGTAATTCGGCTTGGAGGGGTCAGAGCCCCTTTGTGTTTTAGTAAGTTAATGTTTAGTGTTTTAGTTAGTGATTTAGTTTAGGTTTTTTTAGTATTGTGTTTTTGTTTTATTTTAATTTTAGTTCTCATTTGTGAATCAGATTACTTCTGTTTGTGTTATCATTAATAAATACAGTCAGCCCTCCACATTTGCAAGTTTCAGTTTTGCGGATTTGATTATTCATGGATTATTTGCTGTCATCTGTGCTGCCTCCCTATGCCATTTTTAATAGGGACTGCAAGCCTCATGAGACTGAGAAACTGTGAACGAAGCTTGTAAGTCCCTATTAGAAATGGGGTGGGGCAGCAGTGGAGGTGGCAGTAAGCCCCACCAGTCACCCACTTCTGCCTTGTGAAGGAACTCTGATGCCTCAAAGGAATCTATGGTGGGTTGAATATGGTGATCATACTTTCTTTGTGTGTGTTAAATATGATTTGGGAGGACCTAGAGTTATTCATGGTTTTTTCACTTTCACAGGGGTCTTGCGCTCCTAACCCTAGTGAATGTGGAGAGATGACTGTACATAATTTAAACAAAAAACAGACCCAGAGAGATTATAATTGCCTTGATTTCTTTCATCTTCCGGGAAACCCAGTGTCATGGCAATTTGTGGGATTTATCCTACAGAGGATTTGCACATTCATTTACCACTCATGAGAACGGCAGAGCAGGAGACCTGTTCTCCTTTGATTCCAAGAATGAGACCAGAACTGATCGGTGGAAATTGCAGAGAAACAGATTTACATTAAATGTTTGGAGAAATTTCTCAGTTCTAATGGGCTGTTTCACAGTGGAAGGGAACACTTCAGGAGCTGGTCAGTTCACACTGGCTGGAAGTTTTTAAGCAGAGGCTGGACAACCATCTATCAGGGATGTTGAACTATAGATCCTGCATTGAGCCACTGGTCAGTTTAGAACCGGAAACCTGCAGCAAATTACCCCTTATATGCAATATGTAGGATAGTAAAACCTGCATGTTATTAAGGTTGCTATAAGCAGGGAACAGCTTTCTGGAACAGGGAACCTCTGAAAGATGCTCAAATTGTCAAAAATGTACTTCGCAAAGGTAAGAATGGCTGGACATCTACTTCAGATTTTGCAAAATGGGTATTTTTATGTTAATTCAAATAGGCTATGCAACTTATCTAAAAGGTCAGTTGCCACTCCTGTTGTTGTTGTTGCTTTTGCTCTTTGGCTCCAAGCTATTTCCAACTTAGGGTGATCCTAAGATGACCCTATTACTATATTTTCTTGGCAAGATTTGTTCAGAGAGGATTTGCCATTGCCTTCCACGGAGGCTGAGAGGGTGTGACTTGCCTAACATAATCCAGTGGGTTGCCATGGCCAAGCATAGATTCGAATCCTGGTCTCCCGGGATCCTAGTCCAGCACTTAAAACCCCTACACTGCACTGTTCCAAAGACTTTTAGGAGAGACAATTTATCCTTTGTTTTATCCAGAAAAGGGGAATCTAGAAGAGATCAGATGCTGAGAAAACAGCCCGGCAGGGCACAGTTTACTTGCTTCTGATCTAGAATTCTAGATAAGTGCCAAGATCATTTCCTCCTCTATGATTCTATAAATCTTTCAGTCCCCCCATCCAGACATGTCACTCATCACTATGCATATAGAAAAACATACAGGGGGGTCATGTTCAATCAGTCATAGGGTTAGATACAAAGAAATTCAAAAGAGACTTCAGCATTGAATATGGCCTATAGATCCAGTCTCTCTTTAAGTGCACCAAAATGATCAAGTGTCATTTGTAGTGGTGTGCTAAGTCCAGAGTGTGATCCTTGATGGCAAGTTCAGAAAGCTATTGGAATCCAGAGACATTTGGCAAAACCTTCCAGTTTCTCTGGTTTGAGCAGAATTTCCTCAAAATGGCTGTGTGAATTGGATCTCCTTCCAGTGGCTTAGGTTACAAGAGATTCAAATCAAATTGTAAGAGGAGCTGAGCTGAAAAGTTCAGTCTGGATTTCCAAGCATCCAAAATAAGCCAAGCAGTGACATCATCCTGCAGCAAGTGGTGAGGGTAGAGGGGAAAGGATATTAATTTACTTATATTTCTCTACAGAAAGAGAAGAAGAATGGAAAACAGCGAGAGGAATGAAGCTGAGAGATGGGATTATGATCTACTGAGCATAACTGTTTGGAGTCCCATAATTAGAATGTCAAAAATTGATGGCTAAGATTTACACAAGGCCGTGCAGGACAGTAGTAGTAGCCTAGCAATGTGCTATTTCAACAAAATGAGCTAAGGCAGCAATATACTTTGATTATGAAGATGGTGTAAGATCATTGGATGCAGGGAACAAGAAATCAAGACAGAAATTATAGATGGGATCAGCTCCAGACCCTGCAGACTGACGATGAGTGATGAGGCTGAAATTTCCCTAGACAGCTAAGTGAGGAATTCAAAAATCACTTGATGCTTGTTCTCACAAGTGTCTTTAATTGGCTTGAAATGAACCAAATAAGCAGAATGAAATGAGTTTGAAAGCTGTGATAAAAAGACAAGGCTAGGTTTCAGAATACAGAAAATCCACCTGAGGAGAAGCCTTCCAGCATCCTAGGGCATTTAGAAATCTGATTTATGACTAATATCATTTATGATTGGGTTCCTATAGGTGATATCATCAGTGCTTTCTGGAGAAACAGAATACAGGGGTTTCAACAATACACTGTGGTAGGAAAGCCCTTCCCTCCACACTCCATAAGTGTGGAATTGTGTGGTCAGGACAGAATTTGATCAGGCACAAGACTTGCAGATTCACATTGCAAGGAACAAAAGGAAGGAAGGAAGGAAGGAAGGAAGGAAGGAAGGAAGGAAGGAAGGAAGCAAGCAAGCAAGCAAGCAAGCAAGCAAGCAAGCAAGCAAGCAAGCGAGCAGTAATTGTTGCTCACAGGTACATTCTTAGAAGAATAAGGAGGAGGGTCTTCAAATGTCCCAGTTTGGCAGCCCGAGCTAATCCTCTGTCATCCCACTTTTCACCTACTTTTAAAGTGTCCCAGTTTTTCTCTGCTCTTGCCACTTTCCCCTTTTCTGCAAACTGAGTTCAAGCTGCAAAAGTAGTCTGTGCTCAACTCAGTGGCAGAGGGAGAGGAAAGGGTGGATTCTTGCTGTCCTAAGAGGCTTAGACAAAGTAAACTTCTGCAGCGTCCTTTAGTTTATGTGTTCTTCTTCATTAATAACTTTTGTCATATTGACCACAGTATTATGTTGCTTGGCAATATGTATCCCAGCTTTCATTTATGAAAGTTGGAAGGCATGTGCCTCCAGAAAGCTCCAAAGAAGACACTATCTTGACCACACTCTTAAGTTGTTTAGTGTAATAAATAACTTGGAGAAAAAGAAAACTCACAAAGAAATTAGGCACAGGATCAAATAAATCACATTTATTTTAAATGCTCATTCTGCAGAAGAGGGTGCCCATAAAGAGGACACCCCCAATGTTGAATACCTTACGTTTTATTCCCTATCCCAACACAAGTTTTCCCTCCCCTGGGATCCCATTGGATAGAACCCCAAGGGTTACAAGCCTATCAGAGTCACCTAAAAAGTTACATTTTCCCTCTCCCCATATTTACAGTGTATGTGATCATCTCCCTCGTGCATCATGTTACATCCCAGGTGTCTTATCAGCAGTTTCAAAGTACCCCTTTGTGCTCGGCCATGTCCCTATAAATCAGTTTACTCCTTACATAGGCCTTGCCTTGTCCTCCTGTGTTATCTGAAAAATACCAGTTATCCTTCAAGGTCTTTGGGAGGCCCTACCATCTCTAAAAATCTTCCTTATTAGACTTATTTTATTACTGGAGCTCAAATACAAAATAAACTAAAATATATGTGTAAATATGTCTGAAATGTGTTATAAGCTAATACATATATGTGAGTAATACAGGTTAATAATACTGCAGAAACTAAAATATATTTTATTTCTCTCACTTAGCCCCATGTCCTGATTTTCATCTGTGAAATGTTGGATGGTATGGTGACAGGGCTTACTTACCACATTTTGAAGTGGGTGAAATCATACACATTATCATATAAAGAACTATGGTGGTAGCATATAACCATGATGTACTGATAACTATTGAAGTACCAGTGCTCATCATGACAGTCCCCAAGAACACCTTGAAAATTGTGGACAGTTGTGTTGATTCACATCAGCAAACCAGTTCTAACAGTTCTTATCCCCTCTAGGGCCATTTCTGCACTAGCCTGTTATAGCGTGATGATTCCACTTTCAACATCCTCTGGAATCCTGGGGTCTGCAGTTTCGGGAGGGGCTGGCCGGCCCCTCCTGAAACTGCAAACCCCAGGATTCCAGAGGATGTTGAAAGTGGAATCATCGCGCTATAACAGGCTAGTGCGGAAATGGCCTAGGAGCAGATCTTTTGTCAGGCTAATGGACCTTAACTGTCTCTTCATATTTAAGAGACTCCAAATACGTTTGCATTATAGAAAGTATTACATAGATTGCAACATTTTTTTATTAGCTAGGAAAACCTGCTATCTACAGTTACTGTGTTCACAGCAGATAAGCTTACTGTAGTTTTTCTCAGCCTTTCCCCAGATATTTTGGACTTCACCTTCCAGAATCTTTTACCAATGGTCATGCTAGTACATCTTCTGTGAGTTGACATACAAAACAGCGAGAGGACCAAAGGTTGAGAAGTCCTGTCTTAGAGAGAAAAGAGAAGCCTGGGAAGTGTGGTTGGGTGGGTGAGAGATGACATTATAATCCCTGATTTTAAGAAACCCCAGCACTTCACTCCTGCAGGCCCTGGCTCCACTACTCTACTATGACCATTAAAGCCAGACACAACAGCAGGCATATGTGCATGGCCAAACTTCTCCCTCGTTTGCTGCCACATCCCTGTTGTTTTGCAGACCCCGTGAGGCCTCCATGGATCCCAGATCCCCTGTGAGGGCTCCATGGATCCCATGGATCCCACTGCCCTAGAAGAACTCTTGAAATAATTTCCAGATCTCAGGGAACCCCTGCATAAAAAGTATTACTGCATATCTACAGCTCAAAAAGTGTATTTTTTCCCAATTATAATCTCTTGCAAAACCCCTAGTAATCTCTCTTAGAAATCTAAGGTTGCAGGGATCTCTGGTTGAAAAACCCATCTCTAAGCTATAGTACAGTTCACCATGAAGTCAGTACCTTGACATCTGGAAGGCAGTTGCCCCTCATTCACACAGGCAGTTCACATGCTAGTGTACCATTGATGGAAGAGATTTTTCTCATTTTTCCTTCTTAAGAAATATCTCAGGTGAACTCACCCCTTCTAATCCACCCCATCAATACCAAGGTCAATTGCAAGGTAAAGGTATAATAATTTCCATTTCCTCCAAGCCAGTATTTCCCCAAAACAAGGTCCTTGTTCTCATTCATGTGAGGCTTCAAATAACCCAGGCCACCTCAATTTAATGCTGAGATCACTCCTTGTACCTTGAAGCCGGTACTCTGTGTTAATTTAGCAACAGATTTGCATTTTTATCACTTGCTTGGCTTAATCGATGAACATTTATTCTGTGCAAATTTCTCTAGTTGCTGGATAGTTAATTATTTGGCCAAAACCTTCTGTAGACAGAATTCTTGTGCTATTTTTTAAAAAAGCCATTTCCGTCTTGATCTATTTTAGTCCTTTCAGAAGAAAAAGGGGGAAAAAACGGCAGCCGCCGCCGCCAGATTGATCCCTGAAACAGCTCATGGCCTGCGACTCAGTGGCTGAATAAGAAGAATGGGTGAATAATCTGTCTTTTTTCTTCAGCTGACAACCATCAGATCCATTTTTATATTCAAGTCTGTCGATGTTGCAACAGATTTCATCTTTGCCTCTGTTCATCAACAGCTATTCTGTTCCTTTCCAACACTCTTACGCTTCATTTAAAAGAAAGAAAAAGGAAAGGAGGATGGGCGGGGGAGAGAACTTGTGCAGAAACAGTTATTTTCAGAAACTGAAAAAATTGAGTATTATTTATCACTGGGCAGCAATCTAAGTCTGCATTAGATACTGTTACCAAAAGGTATATGAAAGATGGATGCATCACTTGGCAGGAGAGAGGGCAAAGCCTGCTGGGCTTTTTCTAAGAGGTTAAAGGTCACATGAGCTGTGGTGGCATGTTTAAAAAGTGATAGTATTGGTTAAAAGAGGATTAATCAAGTGTAGACCTCCTCACTTCATCCTGAGAGGTGGTATCTGCCCCAATGCTGCTGACCTCAGCTTAGCACAGGCTGAAGACTTAACTGAGGTGAAATGGAAGAAAAATGTAGACACAAGACATATGATGCTTTATGAAGACCTAGGGCCGTGTGAGCGAAAGAGGGGGCGAGCATTTTGGGGCGGAGTGGGGAGGACAGAGAGAGAGAGAGAGAGAAAGAGAGAAATGGTGCGGGGAAGTACTTGTAATCATATGAAGAAATTGTGATCTTTCTTTTCAAAACTATTTTATTTCCCATTAAAATAACTTTAAAATGGATTATGAAGACATTGAAACAATTAGCTTACAGGCAAAGTGCAAAGTAATGGTTATTTCCTTTAAAGCCCTACATAGTTTATGTCCAAGTTGCATACAGGATTGCTTCCTTCTGTATAATCTGCCCTGCACACACAGGTCCTCTAGGGCCATTTCCACACTATACTGTTAAAGCACAATTATTCCACCTTCAACATCCTATGGAATCCTGGGGTTTGCAGTTTAGGGAGGGGTCCGGCCTGCAAACCCCAGGATTCCATAGGATGTTAAAAGTGGAATAATAGTGCTATAACACTCTAGTGCGGAAATGGCCTAGGAGATCTTTACTTCAGTCAGCCAAAACTAGATTGAATCATAGAATCATAGAGTAGGAAGAGACATAGAATCATAGAATCATAGAAATATAGAGTTGGAAGAGACCACAAGGGCCATCCAGTCCAACCTCCTGCCATGCAGGAACACCCTCAAAGCACTCCCGACAGATGGCCATCCAGCCTCTGCTTAAAAACGTCCAAAGAAGGAGATTCCACCACACTCCAAGGCAGCATATTCCACTGCCGGACAGCCCTGACTGTCAGGAAGTTCTTCCTGAGGCTCAGGTGGAATCTCCTTTCCTGCAGCTTGAATCCATTGCTCCTTGTCCTGGTCTCTGGAGCAGCAGAAAACAAGCCCTCTCCCTCCTCTATATGGCATCCATTCAGATATTTAAACATGGCTATCATGTCCCCTCTTAACCTTCTCTTCTGCAGACTAAACATACCCAGCTCTCTAAGTCTATCCTCATAGGGCATGGCTTCCAGGCTCCTCACCATTTTGGTTGCCCTCCTCTGGACTTGCTCCAGCTTGACCAGGTCCCTCTTTAATTGAGGTGCCCAGAACTGGAAACAGTATTCAAGATGAGGTCTAACCAAAGTAGAGTAGAGTGGTCCCAGTACCTCCCTCGATCTAGACACCATACTCCTATTGATGCAGCCGAGAATTGCATTGGCTTTCTTGGCTGCCACATCACACTGCTGACTCATGTTCAGCTAGTGATCTATGAAGACTCCTAGATCCCTTTCACACGTACTGCTATCCAGCCATGGGTCCCCCATCCTATATTTCTGTATTCCATTTTTTCTACCTAAATGTAGGACCTTATACTTGTCTCTGTTGAATTTCATTTTGTTAGCCTTGGCCCAACTCTCCAATCTATCCAGGTCATTTTGAATTTTGATCCTGTCCTCTGGCGTATTAGCAACCCCTCCCAATTTAGTGTCATCTGCAAATTCGATGAGCATGCCCTCTATTCCTTCATCCAAGTCGTTGATGGAGATATTGAACAGCACTGGGCCCAGGACAGAACCCTGTGGCACCCCGCTAGTCACTTCTCTCCAGGATGAAAAGCAGCCATTCGTGATCACCCTTTGGGTTCCGTCGGTTAACCAATTACAAATCCAACTAACAGTAGCCCTGTCCAGCCCGCATTTTACTAGTTTCTTCACAAGAATGTCATGGGGAACTTTGTCAAAGGCCTTACTGAAATCGAGATATACTACATCCACAGCATTCCCTTCATCTATCATACTAGTAACTCTATCATAAAAAGAGATAAGATTAGTCTGGCATGACTTATTTTTGAGAAATCCATGTTGACTTCTCGTGATTACCGCATTGCTTTCTAAGTGATTAGAAACTGACTGCTTAATGATCTGCTCCAGGATCTTTCCGGGTACTGATGTCAGGCTGACTGGGCGGTAATTATTTGGGTCCTCCTTTTTTCCCTTCTTGAAGATAGGGACAACATTTGCCTTCCTCCAGTCTGCTGGAGCTTCTCCTATCCTCCAAGATTTCTCAAAGATTATAGCAAGCGGTTCCGAAATGACCTCTGCCAGTTCTTTTAATATCCTAGGATGCAATTCATCTGGTCCTGGAGACTTGAATTCATCCAGTGTGGCCAGGTATTCCTGTACCACCTCTCTACCTATTATGTGCCGCATTTCTTCTGCTTCCTCATCTGCTCCCCAACCGCCAGGTTGAGTGCTTGTATCCTTCTGGGGAAAAAACGAGGTAAAGAAGGTGTTAAGTAGTTCTGTCTTTTCTCTTCCCTCTGTTAGTAATTCACCATCTTCTCTGCACAGCGACCTTATCATCTCCTTCTTTTTCCTTTTTCAGTGGACATATTTTAAAAAAGCCCTTTTTATTGTTTTTAATGTCTCTGGCCAGCCTAAGTTCGTTCTGTGCTTTAGCCTTTCTGACCTCCTCCCTACATCTCCTGGCTACCGGCCATCAAGTCCAACCCCCTGCTATGCAGGAACAGCTATCAAAGCATTCCCAACAGATGGCCATCCAGCCTCTGCTTAAAAACCTCCAAAGAAGGAGACTACCACACTCCGAGGCAGCATATTCCACTGCCATACAGCTCTGACTGTTAGGAAGTTCTTCCTGCTGTTTAAGTAGAATTTCCTTTCCTGCAGCTTGAATCCATTGCTCCTTGTCCTAGTCTCTGGAGCACTGGAAAACAAGCCTGCTCCCTCCTCGACATGACATCCCTTCAAATATTTAAACATGGCTGTCATGTCCCGTCTTAACCTTCTCTTCTGCAGAGTAAATATACCCAGCTCCCTAAGCCACTTCTCATAGGGCATGGCTTCCAGACCAGATTGTTACACAGAGGACATTTTCTTTGGCTGCCCCTAGACTGTGGAAGGAGCTGCTGGAAGAGAATTGTCAGCTTGAGATGCTGTCTGAGTTTTAAAACAGCAGTAAAGTCCAGTTGCTTCCAGCACGCCAATTCCAGTTTATTTACAAATTATGGTTTTTAAAGTATTTATTGGTGGAATTTAATAACTATTGGTTTTATATGCTCTTTTCACTAATGCTGTGTGTTGTTTGTTGTTGTTCCCAGCCTCAATCCACAGGGAGAAATGGGAAGAATTTATTATTGTTTTTGATTTTGATTTTCTACACCTTGCCTCAGTCATAAATCAAATAGAGAGATATAAAAAATCAATCAAAAATCAAAATAAATCAAATAGAGACAGTCAAGAAATCAAAAGAAGACTAGGACTTGGAAGGGCAGCTATGAAGGAACTAGATAAGATCCTCAAGTGTAAAGCTATGTCATTGAATACCAAAGTCAAGATCCACCATGCCATTGTGTTTCTGGTTTCTGTGTATGGCTGTAAAAGCTGGACACTGAAGAAAGCTGACAGAAAGAGAATCAACACATTTGAAATGTTGTGCTAGAGGAGAATTCTACACATACCAGGGGCTGCAAGGAAGATGAACGGATCCTGAGACAAATCAAACCTGATCTCTCACTAGAAGCCAAAATGACCAGACTGAGCTATTGTACTTTGGCCGTATCATGAGAGGACAGGACTCCTTAGATAAAGATGACAATTCTTGGTAAAGTGGGAGGCAATAAGAAAAAAGAACACATTACAGGTGGATAGGCTCAGCCAAGGAAGACAAAGCCCTGAGTTTGCAAGACCTGAGCAGAGCAGTTGATGGCAGCATGTCTTGAAGATCTCTCATTGATAGAGTCACCATAAGTCAAAGCCAATTTGATGCCATTAACAATAATAACAACAAGAGATGCAGGGAAGAGGAGAGCCATGAGCTCGTTGGAGTAAAGATGAGGGTATAAATGTAAATTCTTCTCCTCTCTTCTTCCTGATAAAAGAAAAGTTTGAGGAGGAGGAGAATGAGAAGGCTGAAAAATCAGGATGCACTTGGATAGAGCATTTAAGTTGGTTTCTAGACTAATCTGGCATTGCTGGTTTGGTCAGGCTGGTTTTGTATTTTTAATATTTTGCATTCATGTTCTTAAAATCACTAAAGAAATGGTAGCTAAATGGCTGAAAGATCTATTCCCAAATGTTGTCTGGTCAATGGGCTTCATTAAGTTCAATGGGGCTCACTCTGGTCTGGTCAGTCTGGTCATTTTGGCTTCTAGGGAGAGATCAGGTTTGATTTGTTACAGGATGCACATCACATGCGTATGTCCAATGCATACCTGGAAACTTATTTATTTGCGGAAATATTGTGTGGATGATAGGAAATTTCTTTCAGCCAAGGGCCAATTTAGTTTCCAGGAAGGTCTCAGTCCAGTAGAAGGAGGAGCCAAAGGGCAGGACAAAAAAAAAAGCCTTGCAAAAAGCATTTTAACCAATTAGGTGGAGTGTTTAAACGTTTTAAAAAGCTAGGAAGTGAACTTTGGGCTGCTTCCAATTTTTTTTTTTAAAGGTCAAAATTTTGTAGAGTGCATCCCAGGTCATGTCCCAGGGTACAAATGTGTCTCCAGACTCCAGTGTTGTCTATCCCCTGCCTGTGACAAGCAATTGGGCTCTGTGTGTATGTGCATATGTGTGCACTAGATAGATCGGGGGGGCCTGCACATTAGACAGTTGTAGCACTTATTCCACTTTAACTGCTATGATTCCATCCTATGGGATCCTGGGATTTGTAGTTTAGGGGGGATAGTTAGAATTCTCAGTCAATCGGCTGTAATGCCTCTCCCAACTACAGACCCCAGGATGCCATAGGATAAATCATTGCATTTAAGGTGGAACCATAGTGTTATAATTGTGCAGCGTGAAAGGCCCCTGCTTCAAGAGAACCTCCTGGGAGTGAGGCCCATTGCACTTAACAAGACTTTCTTCTGAGTAGTAGTGCGTGGGATTGTATTAGAGTATATAGTGGAAAGCTTCTAGGACTGCAGAACTGATAACTCCATTTTCTTCTTCACACTCAGTCAAGCCAGTTAAATTGGAAGGTAGACTTTTTTTTTTGGTATCCTTTTAATGCATGTTTATGTAATTAGTGCAGCTATTACAGGCCAAACAAGTAAAGGATGACTGTTTTGCAAAAGCTCAGCAATTCTTTGTGTCTCCTTTTTCCTCTTCTTTCCCACTTCTCTTTTAGGACTATTGCAGAACATCATCCCATGGGGATGTGTTAGCTGGATTCTGATGGGTCTGGAATGTGTCCACAGTGAATGCTAATGCATGATATTACCTTCAAATCAAACATCCATTCTAGTCTGGAGAGTGTCTTTTTTTCTTGCTTCCTTTCAGGATGGCCTCAAACCAATTTAAATGCCCATTTTTTGCTAGTCTTGAGACTTGACAATTTAGCTTATGTATCTGTGTATCTCTCTGGCATGGTACTGCCACATTCATAATAAGTAAAAAGAAGGGGGGGTTACTGTTTATTGATATGCAAATGTCAAGCGTGACAGGGGAGAAGGCAGCTGCTAGGGCTTTTTAATTACCTAGGTGGTGAAAGGGTGGGCCCCTGGTCCTGCCCTTAATGAGTTGCGACAGAAGTTAGCAGATGACACTCAACAGCTCATTAGCTGTTCCTCTTCTGTCAGGCTCACCCAGCTCACAGGGCAAGGGCATGGACAAGTGACCTATGTATCAATGGGTAGGTTTACCAATTTTTTTAAAAAGCGTACAATCTAGTGGTTTCAAAACACAAGGTCAGTTTGGGGTCAAGCTTGCCAGATCAGTTTTTTTTTCCTGTCACCAAGCCTACATTCCCTTTGGACAGAGGTGGCAAGTTGTGGCTGTCCAGACGTGCCGGGCCCAATAAGCCACAGGGGCCATGAGAGTTGCAGTCAGTCTGTATGGAGAGCTGTGCAAGGACCATCTCTGTCTTAAGGCAAAAGTGGGAAATCTCATTCAATGTGAGGGCCTAATCCACTTTCAGAGAAGAGGGGGAGGGGCAGTGGGTGTGGTGAGAGACAACAGTGTGGGGATTGGGCATACCAGCACACCTTTTCAAAACTATTATTTTCAATAACTAGGTCTTAGGAGTGGCTTAGTTCAACTTTTGAGAAGGAGAGGGAAGAGGAAGGAAAGTTGGGAAGCCAACCATGAGGGTGCGGCCCTCTCAGGCTCCCGGGAAGCTTGGACCCCAGGAAGGTTACACCAGCCCCCGGGGCTGCGGCTTCCCCCTCGCTGAAGGCCAGTCAGGGACAGGAGGCCCACGCTGGGCGGGAAGCAAGCGGCCGTCAACAGCGGGAGGGGCTAGAGCCCGCGTGGGCGTGGCCAGCACCTTCGCGCCGTTTCCCGGCTTTCGCTTTCCCCCGGCCCTGGGTAGCAGGGAAGTCAGCGGCTGAGCTCTCTAGGCATCCGAATTGACCACTGGCGGAGGGCTCTGGAAATTAAGACGCGTTTGAAAGAAAGCCTGGCTGGCCCTGGTTTAGATCAGGCTTTCAGCAAGATCATCGCTGCTACACTCGTCGTCATTGCCACTCCATCGGTTGGCAGTTCCCCCGAAGGAACTGAAATCCACAAACGCTCATTCTGAATTTAGGTAACTCGGCTTAGAGGTGGTGTTAGATGTTTTTCGGCCCCCCCTCTTTTTAAACGTTTTTGCAGACCCTCCCGCATTGTTACAACACCGAAAACCCCTTCCTGAGGCTGACTTTACTGGCGCTAAGACTTTTGAGAAAAAAATGTGCCGGTATTTTTGGCTCGCGCTTCTCCCCTCAGCCCCAAGGATGTCTTTGGCACTGCAGGCTGCGGAAAGATTTTCGCTACCCTTGGCAGAAGTGAAGGGACGGCGGTCAGGAGAGCGCCCGGCCGGCTCGCCCCGTCGGGGTCACTGACGGCCCGCGCGGAAAAAGTTTATTCCTCGCCAGACGCTTCCCACCTTGCTGCACCTGGCAACGGTCTCTCTCGAGCTCTGTGCACGTGTGCGTGCGCAGCGCTTCGAAACCAACTCTGCCTTGACTCTTCTCACGTTGCCAACCGAAGGCACGGAGCCGGAGGGGGCGGAGCCTGTTGGTGGGAGCCCCCCCGCTCGCCTTTCCCACCTGCACTTTCCTCGACGCGCGCAGCCGGTTCGCAAAAGGGCTTCGGTGCATCCGTGGAAACCTTAACTTGTTCGCACGTGAGAAGGTGGCGCCGCGTAAAACGGGCCTTGGCCGTGGTGGAAGCGCCAGGCGCCGCAGCCCGCCGGCCCCCACGGGCCGGTGGATGCGCTGTGGTCAGACTGGGAGGTGTCGGGCTTGAATCCAGCCGCGGCGGGTAACCAAGGAGGAAACCGTTTGCGTGGGAGAGGGAGAGGGTGGAAGGAGAGCGCGCGCGGGAGCGCCAGCCCCCGCCTGCGCGTGGGGCAGGTGCGGGGCGTGAGGCGAGGACCGAAGCGGGCTCCTCCGACTGCCAAGCCCCTCCCTCGGCCCGCCGGGCGGCGCCTCCCCCGCGCGCGCCCTCGTGCCGGCGAGGCAGGCCGGTGTCTGCTTGAGCAGCCGCGGGGGGGTTCAGCCTGCTGACAGTGGGCCGGGGCAGCGGAGTTGGAGGAAGTTCCGCAGTGGGCGGCGGCGGCGGCGGCGAGAGCAGCGAGAGCTTCTGCATCGCAGCGAAGGCGGCAACTTCCCGGCGGTCGCGCCTGGGAGACTTGGCAGCATCCGGGCGGCATCCGGCGGCGGCGGCGGCAGCAACACCAACCGGGACGCGCTGCCTTGGCCGGCTCGGTTCCGCGCGGCGCGAGAGGAGATGAGTTAATTGCTGGGGCCGGAACTGAGGTCGCGGGTCCCCTTTCTTGTTGCCCCTCCTTCAGCTGCAACTCCCGCGACGTCCCTCCCATCTCGAACCCGAGGACCGCCTCCCTCCCTCTCTCCCTCCCTCCGTCGCGCCCCGACTGGGGGGCTGATCCCCGGAGCCGATCCGCCCCCCCAGACGCTGGGAGCCGCTGCTGGAAGGATTCCGCTTTTCCCTCCTGCTTGATGAATCCCCGGAGGAGCCGAGAGCCATGCGGCAGCGGCTCCCGCTCTGCCTCCGGAGCTTGCTGTGCTTCTTGCCGGCCTTGCTGGGAATCGCTTCAGGTAAGAAAAGCCGCTGCCCGCGTGGTCGCGGTGGCGGTGACGGGGGGCTTAGCACCGATCCCCAGATCTCGCCTGTCCTTTCTTTCTTTCTCTGTCCCTTGTCTCTCATTCTCCTCCTAAAAATGAGCTTTCGAGGGGGACCGGAGCACCCGATCTGGGACAGAGAAACCTGGGTCTTGGTAGCCGGCGGTGGGGGGCCCGTTCCGGACGGAAGAGAAAGGCGGTGGGATCCCCCGTTTGGATGCTTCGGAGACAGTTCTCTGGATCGCAGAAGATGCAAGTTTAGAAAGCCAGAGTAGTTTTCAAAGTTTGGGGAGCTCAGACCCTCGACCGGGAAGGCGAGGGCGGCGGGCGGTTTGATGCGCCAGGTGGGCGCGACCGAGGCTCTTGCGGGACCCTGCGGCGAAGGGAGGCGATCGTGGCTGGGTAGGGAGTGAGCGGCCAAGGACGGGACTGAGGCTGCTGGGAGTCTGTGGCAAACGAAGGCAGCGAGGGTGGTTGGACTTCTGTGGCAAAGCTGAGGGAATGTGCGTGTGAAGGAAAATTGCTGTGTGTCTCCAAGTCTTTTCTCACTTATGGCGACCCTGTCGCAGGTTTTTCTAGCCAAGATATATTTCAGAGGGGCTTTTGCAGTTGCCTTCTTCAGAAGCTGAGAGAGTGTGACTTGGTCACCCAGTGGGTTTCCATAACCAAGCGTGGATTTGAACTCTTCTCCAGAGTCGAACACTCGAACAACCACACCACGCTGGCACTCGTATGAGAGAAACACAACAGCTATTTGTCCGTGGTGTTTCAAATTTCTGTTGCTGTTCACGAAATTACCCCGTGGCATTGTAAAAAGGGGACTGGATGGAGGAGAGAAGGAATGGGATTGAGTCTCTCTTTTGTTCAGATGGTTTCCGTCTTTCTCCAGTTTTTCCCCTATACTATAACACTGACCGTCCAGGGCTCCTTTGCATCTTGCCCATTGCCTCCGTGTAGAGAGATGTATGCAACCCCAGCCTCTGTAACTTGCCACATGGGTGCACTTCCCACTAGATGGTTTGCACAGAGGCTTACAGGGGAAGGAGAGATGTGTAAATCTGTTTTCCTGGGCAGCATCTAGGCTGCATAGTTATAAGATTTTGTGTGTGTGCATGCTCCTTCAGGTCACTTGATTTATGGTGACCCCATGAACTTCGTAGGGTTTTCTTAGGCAAGGAATACTCAGAGGTGGCTTTGCCACTTCCTTCCTCTGAAATATAGCCTACAGCACCTGGTGTTCATTGGTGGTCTCTCATCAAAGTACTGTGCTAACCAGGACTAACCGTGCTTACTTTCCAAGATCAGGTGGGATCTGGGTGCCTTTACTCTCCTTGAATTTCCGCGTCACTGGAGCAGAGTATTCTAAGTACCATACCAAACAATAAATCCCACATACTCCGCAGGGTGGAATCACAACAGCTAAAATGGCATCAGACTGCTTTAACTGGGCAGTATCGCTACACCTCAAGGCAGCATCAGCCAAGCTTGAAGATGTTACTTACTTGGATTACGACTCCTAGAATCCCCTAGCTGGCATATGCCAGTTGAGGGATTCTGGGAATTGTAATCCAAAAGGCAAATGTCCTCAAGCTCTGAGTACTGTGCCTGGTAAGGCATACGCATGTGTGCAGCAGTCATGCTTTTCTGATCCCAAAAATGTTCTGAGCGGTCCCAATTCTGTTGTGTCTGTGTCTGATGGGCAGCTGTCAGAGTCCTGTCTCCTCCTTCCTTCCATGGCTCTCTCTCCCCTGCAGTTTTTTTGGGGGGGGGGCTGCAACAGGAAGATTTCCAGCAGCAACCCAGAGGCTCTTCTGCTTTGCACTTTTCATTGAAGGGAACAGATGGGCCCAAGTGTGATAAAAGAAGTGCTCACAAGGGGATGCAGTTGGGGAGAGGCAAGAGGAGAGACTGTCAGCTGGAGGGTGACTGACCTTTTCTGATCCTTGACAGTTGAAGACTCGGGCTCTGGGCCTTCCTGGGTTTGTGTTGATACACAGTTTGCTTTAGCAACCTTGGTACCAAACTCTGCCCTTTCTCCAGACAGCAACAATACTAGGATTGTGCATCCATTTTCTTCATTTCCTGCCATTTACCAGTGCTGCCTTAGATAACTTTTTGTGAGGACAGGAAAAATCCACAGCAGATTCTGTCTTGAAATCTGTCCACTAGAGGAGGCATCAAGACATGCTTTGAAAAAAGATGCAGCCGAAGCAGAGAAAGACCTGGGTATGGCTGGACCTGAAAGGAGTGTGTGTCTTTTCAAGTAAAATTTCAAATTGCAAAATATGTTGTATGGTACCTGATGGTCCTAAGAATTAAAAAAAAAATCCAAAATGTAGAGAGGATGTGATTCCCCAGTCTTTCAGTCTCAGAGTTTTTCAGAAATATTCTTCTGTTTCGATTGTAGGCATATGTGGGGAGTGGGAATTTGAACCCCAGTTTCTAAAAAGCAGAAAACTGTCATCACTCAGCACCTTGCTATTGAAAATCTGCCCCCCCATCTGTTTTTTTTTAAACTGGGACTGGAATACTACTGGATTTGAGCCCATTTGTGCTGAGACAGGGGAGAATATAATAAGTGAAATTAGTTTGATATTCTGTTTTCCTCATTTCATTTTCTGTGAGCATTTTTACTTGCTGGGAATTTAGGAAGCTGGCAGTATATTCTTGTGGGAAACAAATGAATTTAGGTATGCATGTGGAGCTGTGCCACTGGAGACTGAGGTTCTGACCTATGTATCCTTTATTATATTAAATTATGGTAAACCAGTTGATGGTGCATGCCTGTTATTCTCTTCCTTGCTACCTGCCCATCATTTTTTGTATGGTGAGCATCAGTGGAATTTTTTACTCTGAAGGACTGTGGCTGCTGAAGGATAATACCAAAATGAAAAAGATGATGAATTCACATTTGAAATGTTTGGGGAATAATGCAACTGATTTTTCATAACATGTTCCTTCCAGCTAGGAACAGGCAGGGGCAATAGGATCCTGGAGAATCCTTGTGCAAGTGCTGCTGATTAGCTGTGTCCCTGTTGTGAGATCAGCAAGTAGAAGCATGTAGTAGTTTGTTAATCTCTGTGTCTGGAAAGTATAACAAGGAAGGGAACCTCTGGCCCCAGAAGGTTCTTTTGCGCTTATTTCTGATCAGGAATTAGAGATAAGAGCTCTTTAAAGTGGGAAGGTTTTGCCCTGAAATGAGTTCTAGTTTGCAGCCCTGGAAGATTTTGTTGGCCTTGGAAGGTTTTACACAGAACAAGAGTTTTGGTTTGCAGCCCTAGAAAATTTTGCAAGGTACAAGAGCTTTGGTGGCCTTGATGGCCTATTTTGCATGGGATAGGTGTGCTGGTTTGCGTCCTTGGAAAGTTTGCATGGAACAGGAGTTCTAATTTGTAGTCCTGTAGTTTTGCATGGAACAAGAACTCCAGTTCGTAGCCCTGCAAGGTTTTGCAGGGAACAAGAGCTGTTGTTTGCAGCCCTGGAAGATCTCCAATGAAACAGGACCTCCTATTTGCATCTCACAGAGATTTTGTATACAGCAGAAGCACTAGTTTGAACATGGGCAGAGTTCTCTATACAGTAGCCCCTCCACATTTGTGGGGGATAAGGGCACAGAACCACCACGAAAATAAAAAAATTGCAAATAACTCCCCCTCAGTGAGCACTCCCCCTTCCCTGGGGTGCACTGGCACAGGAGAGTGTGGGGGAAAAGATTCATTCTCCCACCCGCGGCTGGTGTGATTGCGCCCACAGTGGAGGGCGGGAGAGCACAGGAGACAAGATCTCCTCCCACTTCGCTCTCCCACCCCCCACCTGCTGGTGCAGTGGCACCCTCAGCAGTGGGCAGGAGAGCGCGCAGGACAGGATCTTCTCCCTGCACTCTCCTACCCTCTGCTGCTGGCGCACCAGCAACAGGTGGGAGGGTCAAGTAGGAAAGTCTTGTGGGCCCATAAACCCCCCCCCCCGTGCCTGGGCAAAAGGCCAGGGATTGAGAGGGAGAGAATGGGGGGGGGAATGGCACCACGAATAATCAAACCTGCGAGAGTCTGTATTCCATTCCAAGCCTTTTGCCTGAGAATAAGACTGGTTAACTCTATGGGGCTTGTTGGTGGCTGATAGTAGCCCAAATTTGCTTGTGATTGTCACAAGTGAATTTAGTAGTGGGACTGAATATGTGGCAGGCTTACATGGATAAATGTTCCTGGCTCCAGTGTCATTGTATGAAGTTTTGAAGTGCAGGCCAGTCATCATGGCAGTTCTTGTAATATATACGTGTGTGTTTGTATCCTATATCAGGGTTGTATAGTGTACATCTTTGTGGTAGGTAAACCTTGAACGGTAGTGCTTTGCAACTGAGTCCACATGTACAATCAACTGCACATGGACATACACAGGTGTATGCATACATGCATATGTGTGCACACCTGCTGGCACGTCTCCATCGGCATATGAAGTGTCATCGTATGTGAAACTCCTCTTCTGCAAACTGAATATGTTCTGCATTGGACAAAAATGTCTAATCACTTCTGTAGGGTTCATAAACTACCCAGAGGATTCTAGCAATAGCATATAACAAGTACACCCACACTAATCAAAATGGAGCAGTTTTGTGTGTGTAATATAATTTAAAATCTAGGCATTTATCTTCATAATAGGATTTTCATGGTAGTTAACAACCATTGTAAAAGCAATAATCCATGAATCCACAAAAACAAAGTATGTAAACAAAGTAGCAGCGATCAATTTGCTGTGCCTGATACTAAACTATCCTGTGGTGTTCAGGTGAAGAGTGTGCCCAATAAGATTGCGTTTCACTGATGCATTTGTTGTTGTTATGTCCCTTCAAGTCAAGTCCTTCCAGTGACCCTACCATAGCATTTTTTTTGGGGGGGGCAAGATTTTTTCAGTGGGGGTTTGCCTTCCTCTTCAGCAGAGAGAGTATGACTTGCCCAAGGACTCCCAGTGGACTTCCATGGCTGAATGGAGATTCAGACACTGGTCTCTCTGAAATCATAGTCTAACACTCAAACCTGGCTCTCAGTAGTATAATACTGTACCACATTTCATAGGATCAGCTGGCATTTAGCTTTGGGTTGGAATCCGGTGCAATTTACAGTGATGATATTGATGATGGCAAGGATAATTGGGTCTTTTTGGTGTTTTTTGGTAATGCCTTAGACTCAGATATACTTACAGTTTTGTTGTTGTTGTGTACCTTCAATTCGTTTCTGACTTAAAGTGACTCAAGGCGAACTTGTCACAGCATTTTCTGGGGCTGAAAGTGTGTGATGCACCCATGGTCATCCAGCAGGTTTCCAGGGCTGAGTAATCAAACCCTGGTCTCCAGTGTCGTAGTCCAGTGCTCAAACCACTATACCACACTGGCTCTACTTACAGCAGACCTCCTGAAATCACTGGTTTTAAGTTAGCCATTTCAGTAGGTCTGTTGTTAAGTATGACTAAGTCTGGATCCAAAACAAAGTTTGGAGTCTTTTTTGGATTCTAATGAGTGAGGTAAAGAAGCCGGGAGGCTCTACTTTTTGCACATTCGCGCTTTGGTGCTGTCAAGACTTCGGTGCTGTCAAGGGTCTCAGATTAGAGGTTTGTTTTTGTTTGTTTGTTTTTGTTTGTTTTAATCATCTACTGCTGATTCTTTTAGTCTGGGCCATCTCCATGAAGGCTTGCATTCTCCCACTGAACTGTTTGTAGCAAGAAGGATTACTCTGTTGCACAGAAAAATATTTTCAAGCACTTAGGTTTTTTTCTGAGTTCCCAAGGATTTCTAAACAAGTCATTCTGTGAGTTAAAACTCTTTGAATATATTTTAATTTGAATGTGTTGTACTGGCTTCTTGCAGGAACTGTGTCAAAGGATCAATAAAATACGGCAGTAAGAACAATTTGATAACTGTCTGTCCTAATCTGAGAACATCTGTTTGTTTATAGGAGGGATGACGCTTATACGAGAATGGTATGAAGGCCCTTTCTCTAGATGTTATACAGCTTTCACCCGTGCACATTTTCTCTCTGTTCATGTAATGCTGAATGTTCTATAAATATGCTGATGTTTCAAGTAACGCTTGTCCATCTGCTCAGTCTCTTGCTGTTCAGCTCAGCTGAAAGCAGAGTTCATAGGACTGAACCCTTTTTGCAAAAAGTGTTTGTGTGTGTGCGTGCAGCTCCCTCCTACCTAAATTCAGGGCCCAGTCCACCTCCTCGCCACACCCAAAGGGCATGGTCAGACTGATAGTTCAGTCTAACCCAGTGGGTGTATATTCCCAAGTTAGATTTGCATTCAGCTTAGCTGGCTGGAGAGAACAGAGGTTATGTCAGTGGCAGCAGCTGACTTCTCTGCCAGTGGGGTGGAAATTCCACTTTGGCATTTAGTCTGAACTTTAAATTAGCTATCTAAAGCACCAAACCCTATTCTCTCCCAAACATGTTAAAAATGTTGGATAGCACTTTAAAGGGAGGATTGATCACTGCATAAACACTTCATCATCTACTATATAAAAGTCACAGTTTGTCTGTGAATTTGTCTGTTTGTCTGTGTCAGGCAAGTGAAGACCTCATATGACTGGCTGTGTGAGGTGAGAAGACCTCATATGATTGGCTCGCTGTCAAGGAAAACGGGGCGTGCAGCCAGCTGTGACTGTCAGACCCAGCATTCTTTAACACTATGGAATCCTGAGATTGGCAGTTTAAGGAGGGGCCTTTAGAATTCTCAGCCAGAGAGCTCTTGGGCCTCAGGCCGGTTGCTGTGGAGATGAGGCCTACCATCCATAAGGATGCCAGAAAACATTTAGGAGGCATATGTGAGAAACATTAAAGTGACATACACAACATAGTTACAAGGTTTTCTCACCTCACACAGTAGATTGTATGGGTTCCATATGTGAGGAATCTTAAAGTTGAAATTCAAAACAAAACAAAACAAAAAATGCTTCCAGAAAAACATGAAGCAATTGCAGAAATTTAACAGAAAGAAAAAAAAATCAAAAGCCAGTACATCAAGGTCACTGGACAACACAGATTGGATTGGGGACTATGGGGAAAAGTTACAGGTATTGGAATAGGCTGGTTGCTATGGAGATGAGGCCTAGCAGCAAGGAGGAAGACAGTGTATTCGCTCAGGAACCCAACCTCTGTGTGTTAACAATTCTGAACACAGATTGGATTAGGGAATATGGGGAAAAGTTACAGGTACTGGAGAAGACAGTTGGGTGAATTCTTAAGAGGAAAATAAAATCCTGGAAAATGCCAGGTAAATACGCTGGTCCAATATATAAAAGTCAAAGTTTGTTTGTTTGTCCATGTCAGGCAGAGAAGTAAGTACACTAGTATTTGAATAAAAGAGAATGTCGGGATTAGTCTTCTTTCTTGCCTTTGCTCCCCACTTTCTTCATCCAGCCATGAATTACTGTATAGCTTTAGTTGAGTTCACTGTTCTGAGTTTTCTATCTCTAAAAGAGGGGTCTTTGCAGGAAGTTATTGTACAGAGTAATTACAGTAAGGGTTGTAAAAAGGCAGCCCATTAGAATGGCTTTGTGAATAGATTTTAGTAGCAATATGTGGCCAGACTGACTTCCAGTTGGCTCCAGGGTACGTCTCAGTAACTGAAGAAAAGATACTATAAAAGGGTGACTTTGTCTTGTGTCTTTTTTCCCTCCTCCTCCAGGAATGACTCTCCATAAAAGAAGATGGACATAGTGCTGGCCTAATGTGACAAGCTTTGTGGATATTGTCAGGTTTCCAAAAGGCAGTGGCAGCTGGTGGCTACTGTGTGGTGAATCCATTCTGTGTTTTAGTCTAAACTGTCCAACGTGCAGGATTTCTTGGGAGGCGGGAGGCAGTTGAACACCTTGGATAGCCCCTACAAAATTCAGAATAAAATACAGAGTGGAATTCAGCACTCTGTTAACCTGTAGCTACTGGTTATGGCTGTGGCTGCCAGGTGGCTGGAGCAAATTGGACCCAGCCTACTGTGGTTGCTTTGCACATCAGCTTGATTGAAGGAATTATTAGGCAAAGCTTACAAGGATATGGAGAGATTAATACTTACTTACTAATCCTTGCTCTGCAAGCCCCTCTGAAAAAGCACAGTGCAAAGCTGGTCAAAACTGTTGGCAAGTCTTTTATGAATTATTAGATAGGCTCTACCCTGAGAAACAGACTGAGAATCAAAGGTTGCCTTCCCCCAAACTTCTGTCTTCCGTACTTCTCCTACTGGTTGTTGTTGCATGCCTTCAAGTTGTTTCCAAGTTATTGAGTCCCTAAGGCAACCTTCATGGGGTTTTCCTGGCAAGATTTGGACAAGGGACACTTCCCAGTTCCTCCCTCTGAGGCTGAGAGAGTGTGACTTGCCCAACATGATGTTGGACTACAACTTTGGAGACCAGGGTTTGGACATGGAAATCCATTGGGTGACCTTGGGCACATCACACACTCTCAGACCCAGAAACCCCTGTGATAGGTTTGTCTTAGGGTCACCGTAAGTTGGGAACAGCTTGAAGGCACACAGTACCAACAATTTTGGCCACCCTAAAACAGAGCAGTAGAAAAGAGATGATGTGAGAAGCTTGTCTTGTTTTGCTAAACGCTTGAGTCATCTGCTTCTCTGCATTTATTTGTCCTCCGCAGTCCTCCAAAGGCTGAGTATAACTGAGTATAACTTTTTAGTCAGAGTTTGGAAGAGCTATTCTTTTTGGACCTGGTAGACATGCTGGTTGGGGGATTCTGGCAGTTGGTGGTCCAACTTTCCCAGCTTTTACTTTTGGTAATGACCTTCTCATATGTTCCAAATATTTGAGACCCTCTTCCTTCCTCTGCTGTAAAGCTGTCTAGATAATTGGGGCCAGACAGTGCTTGGCTGTGTCACTTGCTAAGAAATTCTCCCCTCCCTTTCCTTTAACATCTCTATATTTGGCAGAGCTGAGGCTTTTAAATTTCATATGGTAGCAGATGATACTAGTGGGAGGTGAGGGGGAGGAAGGAAATGGCACCAGCGGATTCCTCGACAGTTGCTGGCTCCTACCATTTGCGTCACCGTTGTTAGTTATTAGGCCTTATGTGGGCAGCTTCCAGGTTGGATCCTGCTAAGTGGAACTGTCTTAGCCTGGGACTTGCTAGCGGGACTTGCTTGTTTTAGCATGGCAATACTGTGGCCTATAGATATCAGAAGACATTTAACTCTTCCATGTAGGTTTTGTGGTTAGCATAGTGTAGTGGTTTGAGTGTTGGACTATGACCTTGGAGACCAAGGTTTTTGATTCCCTGCTTGGCCGTGGATATTTGGGTATCTGCTTCTGTGGCTACACTGGAAGGCAGAAGTGAGGAACTTGTGCCCATCTCTCAGTTGTACAACTGGGGGGCTATAGCAGAGAAGGCTCTCTCCTGTATTATAAATGTTTTGCCGTCACATTGGTAGGATGCTGAGGAGGGCCCTTCTAGGTACTCTCAGGCCAGTGTACATAGGGAAAGGTGGTCTTTCAAATAATGAGGTTGCCAGACATTTAATTTGCTTTAGGTCCTTCTCAGTTCTCGTTTTTCTTCCTGTTTATTTTTTCTTAGGACAGCTTTTTGAGAAGTGAATGAAGATGCCAGGTTGTGCCCTCCACTGTTTCCGTGAAATGACCTTCTGGGAAGTTCTGGTACTGCTTAGAAGTTGCTTCCCTTTCACCCCTGGAACTGCCAGTCAAGAGCCAAAGTCCTAAAAATAGTCAAGTCTCACCTTGAGAGTCACTGAGTGGGTTGGTCTTTACATGCTGTTTGCCCAAAATGTTCCCTGCTTCTACCTCTGCTTTCAGTGGAAAACATGTCATGGGTTAAAAAAGCATGTCAAATGTTAAACTGAGAAAATTGGTCCCGTTCCTATGAACAGAGTTTCCAGTCCTTGCCCAACCAGATACACAAGAGTGATCCTGTGGCCCATTGTGTACACAGCCTTCTTCTGTATTTTTCTTAGATCAAGGGCATAAAGATTGCAATACCTTCTACACCCCAGGGTGTTATACAGATAGTAATTCTGGAGAGTGTATTCATTGAGTCAAGTATTTGAGGGATTATGATTTTAGTTGTTTATGGAGGTGAGGGACAGATTCTTTTTATCTCCTTTAGCACAAAAGATTCTAATGTCTTTTTTCAAGTCCTGCCCTCCTCTTTCATATTGTTTAGGAAAGTGTCCTCAGCTGATCTTGAATTTTGAAGGGTGTATGTGTGCGTGCATCCATCCCGCTTCTTTTCATTCTCCTCTTTGTCTGGTGTAAAGAGATCTTGTCTCTTGTTTGCATAGTACTGGTGGTTTACTTTATTAGGCTTCACCGGACAAAACTCAAGCAGAAATTTACAAATACTATTGTGCATTACAGAATTGTCACAAAAAGAGGTGAATGTTGCTCCAGAAAATTAAAGAGGAACTTTGGAAGAAAGGATTTTTACCTTAAAAAAAAAAAAAAGAATCCCTCTCCCAGTTTCTAGGTTTGGAGCCATGTAAGCAAGACACAGCGTGGGCTATAACTTTTTGACAGCCTAGCATGATTGTCACGGGGAACAGAATTTGGAAGTAACAAAGAAGAGCTGTAACTTTTTTGGGGAGGTACTCCACGAGTGCTAGTAATTCCATGGTACTGGGACAGTGAATCCACTCTGGACTTCAATTTGAACATTCAAAGAGCTATTCAGTGTTCTGAATCTGTTTTGGGAACACAGTTCAGTATCATGTGTTGCTCCTTCAAAGTACAGATTAAAACCCAGAGTGGATTCACTGAAATCATGAGCGGCTGATGTTAGTGGTAAGTCTATGATGAAACCATGTATCAAAACTGGGAAGGAAGTTATTATTGTAATGAGTGACTCTCTCTATCTGCTTTTAACAATTACTCATAACAGTTAAGATGTTTTTACAAAAATTTTTCAAACGTTAACCTCATTCTGTTGTCTGTCCTAAGGTTTTTTTTCCCCACAAGGTAAAGAGAAGAAGCAAGGCAATGAGTTACAGTTTAAAGTACTGCAGTGAATAAGATCAATGAGTTATGTTTTCTTTAAATAACTACTCTTGCAAGTAACAGGAATTAACCTTTAATTAACCAATTAAAATTGGTTTTTAAAAAAATAATTTCCCAACTCTGATGGTGAAATAGTTAAGAGGTGGTTGAAAAGAACTTTGCTACATGTATGTGTGATTTGTTAAATGCTATCAAGTTGGCTTTGACATAGCAACGCTATGAATAAGAGACCACCAAGCGTCCCTGTTTTCAATAGTCCTGTTTAGGTCTTGCAGATTCCCGGTTGTGGCTTCCTTGATTGAGTCTATCTACTTGTAATGCAATCTTTCTCTTTTCTTATTGCTTTCCTAGCATTGCTATCTTTTTTTTAGCAAGTCATGTCTACTTGTGATATGTCCAGAGTATGACAGTCTCAGTTTAGTCATCTTGGCTTCTAGGGAGAATTCAGACTTGAGTTGCTCTAGAACCCATTCATTTGTCTTTTTAGCAGTCTAAGGTATCTACAGAACTCTCCTTCAGCACCACGTTTCCAATGAGTTGATTTTCTTCCTATCAGCATTCTTTACTGTCCAGTTTTTGTAGCCATACATAGAAATTGGAAATATGATGGCATGGACAATCCTGACGTTGGTATTCAATCATATATTTTTACACACTTGACTACTTGTCTACTTCCTTCATATTTTCCAAGTTCTAGTTTTCTTTTGATTTCTTGACTGCAGTTTCCATTCAGATTAACAGCTGAGCTAAGGTGTGGGAAATCTTCGACTAGCTCTTTTGACTAGCTTTGACAAGCTCAATTTGAACTTTTTATTAAAAGTTTTCAATATACATACAAACAATACAAAAAGAAACAACAATTGCAACAGATAAACAAGCAGACAAATAGAGAAAAATATAAAAAAGAAAATACTAAATACTAAAGGAGAATTAAAGACACTGAAAATATTAAAAAATAGTTTCTAGCGCTCCTTATGCAGATTATTGATAACTTTATATAAGAAAACTTCTCAAATTACAAAAATCATTCTACCTTTCCAGAAACACTAATTATCAATCAGCATATTGTGATCTTTTTCTTGCAAAAACCCTACTGGAGGTTTCCATTCTTTTGCAAAGGTCACCACTGATTTTCCTCTTATCAATATCATCAGTCTATACTTTTCAGTTAAGTCCAATGATTTTATCAGCCATTCCTCTTTGTTAGAATCTCTGTAGTCTTCCACTTCTGTCCATATAGTAGTTGTGCTGCAGCGGGTCTTCTGACTGTCTCAGGGTCTTCACTGTGTACTTTAAAGTTATGTAAATCACTTGTGGTCATTATTTTTGTTTTCTTAATGTTCATCTGTAAACCTGCTTTTGTACTTTATTCCTTGATTTCTTTAGTAGTTGTTCCAAGTCTTTGCTATTTTCTGCTAGTAGTGTGGTGTTATTTGCATATCTTAGCTGTTGATGTTCCTTCTTTCAGTTTTCATACCTCCTTCCTTGGAGTCTAATCCAGCTTTGCATATGAGATACATTTACCCTACAAGTAAACAAATAGGGTGATAATGCAGCTTTGCTTGACCCACTTACTAATTGGAATCTATTATTTTCTCTATGTTCTGTCCTAACAGTGACCTCTCATTCTCAGTACGTTAGGTTATGCATTAGGATATGCATTATCTTAACTAGTTTCGTGTTAGGATCATCAAATGTTGTGGTACACTCATTTCTTCAAAAGTTTTTTATGACCTACACAGTCAAAGACCTTTTTACAATCTGGGAAGCATGGGCTGATTTTCTTCTGGAATTCATTGGTGCACCTCATTATCCAATGTATGTTTGCAGTATGATCCTTTTTGCCTCTTCCTCTTCTGAACTGAGCTTGGATAGCTGGCATTTCTTGCTCCATATATGGTAAAAGTCTATATTGTAGAATTTTGAGCATTGCTTGGCTTGCATGGGAGATTAACAAAATGATCTGGTGGTTATTGCAATCCCTGGTGTCCCCTTTCTTGGGCACTGGAAAGCATGTGTTTGTGTCTATGTGTGTGTGAATAAATTTTCCCAAGATATTTCCATATAGCTATCATGACCAGAAACCATTACATTTGTCTGGTTTGTCTAATCCTGTTCTCCAGCCCAGGATTCCCAGAATCAGTTGCTGCTGTGATTTGTGCCAAAGCCTGAAATGCAGCAAGCTGAAAGTATTGCTGTTTTGACCAGGCAAAGACAGATTTCTCCCAGTGTTCATATGAGGTCTGGGCAAACCAAATGCTTCAAAACTGTCTGCTAATTGCAAGAATGCATGCTACCAATTCCTATTTCTGTCCAAAGATGTCTCTTATTCCTTATTATGCATACCACATCTCCCAAACCTCAAATCCTACTGCTACTGGCTCCTGAGATTCATGACTTTCTGGAACAGGAGATTTTTAAAAAATGTGGAAAAGCAAGGGAAAAAAACCTGATTCATTGTTTCGTCCATCATTGTTATTGGAGACATCATTCATTGCATTATTCATTTGCAAAAATATCATCAATTTTTGTATTCATATTCATTTTATAGCATTTTTTTGCATTTTTTTTCTCACTGCTTCTTGTGGCTGATTTTAGTATCTGTCTGCTAACAGCAATCATTTCATTTTTCTACATTGCCCTAGATATTGCATCATTTCAGAGCATTCTGAGAAAGTTTTTAAAAGTCACTTGCAAAGGAATGGCTAATGTGAGATGATTGTGCCGCCAGGCTTAGGTGAATCCATCTACCAAAACTCATTCACATCCATTTGTTACTCAAGATGCTCCCTTTAGAGCAAAATAAAATTGAATTAAATGGGGCTTAGTGGAAAAGCATCACACATAGATTACTATGTGCAGTGTTACTATGTTGTGAAAGCTGGACAGTGAAGCAAGCTGATAGGAATAGAATCAATTCATTTCAGATGTGCTGAAGGAGAGTTTTGCAGATACTATGAGTGATCAAAAGGCCAAATAAATTAGTCTAAGTGCAAATCAAACCTGAACTTCCTCTGGAAGACAAGATGACTTTGGCCATTTCTGCACTAGATTGTTATAGTGCTATTATTTCACTTGCAATATCCTATGGAATCCTGGGGTTTACAGTTTCAGGAGGGGCTGGCAGGCCCTCTGGAAATTGCAAACCCTTGGATTCCATAGGATGTTGCAAGTGGAATAATAGCGCTATAACAGTCTAGTATGGAAGTGGCTTAAGGTGAGACTATCATACTTTAGAAATATCATGAGAAGACATGACTTGCTAGAAAGGTTTGACTTAGGAAGCCACAGCTCTTGAGTTTGCAAGACCCCTCAGCAGGGCTGTGGATGAGACGGTAACTTGGAGGTCTCTCATTCGAAGGGTCACCGTAAATCAAAGTTGACTTGTGGGCAGTTAACAACAATATGGTTATATGTGTATAGTATGTATAATGGACTTTAGTTCCCAGAATCCCCTAGCCAGCATGGCCACTGATCATGCTGACTGAGAGATTCTGAGATCTATTATCCAAAAAAGTAGTTTTTCCTGAGTTATCTGTGGAATATCTTAATTTGGAGAGAACATGATTCTGAATATTCTTTGTCTGGTGGGCAGAAGGAAGAAGTGGAGGAAGAGTGGTGTTTCCTTGGGAACTTCCTGGAGGCACAAACCCCCCAACTTTTCAGAGATGGATACCAGAACACATGTGGCCAAGCAACATCAGAGTGTGGCCAAGGAGGGAAAACTTGTTAATGAAGAACACACAAGCTAGGAGAAACTGAAGCAGTTTGCTTTTTCCGCTGCTGATTTGATTGACTGCAGACTACTTTTGCGCTTTGAACTCAGCTTGCATCAATGAAATAATCTGAGGACAAAGGAAGAGAGACACCGGAGCATTTTAAAAGCGGCTGAAAAAATGGGAGGACCTATTTTTTGGAGGATACATACAGAGCAGTAAACAACAGTTCGGACTGTTCCTGCCAAACTGGGACAGTTGGAGGGTGTGGAGGCACGCAGAAAGAAACTTAATAGAAGACTAGAGCACAGTTAGCTCTGCCATTTGGCTTATTAAGGCAGTCACTCCAGAACCCAGATTTGGGATATCATGAAAGATAGCAAGTTGTTAGTTATTGAATTTCTAGTTATTTGTTATTTTTGGTAGGTAGTTAGAGTGGTGCTGATATTTGTTGGCAGTCAAACTCTGCCAAGACAGCAAGGTTCAAAGGTTCCTCGCTTGCCTTGCAGACAATTTCATGATCCAAAAGGTGGAAGAGGCAAAAGGGAATCGGCTATTTTAGATCTGATCCTGACCAACAGAGAAGACCTAGCCGATGAGGTGGAGGTGGTGGGATCTTTAGAGGGGAGTGACCATGCTCTTTTGGAGTTTGTCATTCAGTGGGTAGGAGAAGCCAAGTGTAGCCAGACACGCATTCTAAACTTTAAGAAAGCTGATTTCTCTAAACTTAGGCAGTTATTTACTGAAATCCCATGGTCAAGAATACTAAAAGAGAAAGGAGTTCATGACAGATGGGAGTTTCTTAAAAGTGAGATACTGAAGGCACAACTGAAAACTGTGTCAATAGGGAGGGGAAATGGCAGGTGTCTAAAGAAACCAGAATGGTTGACTGAAGAATTCTCAGCTGAGCTAAAGTGTTAAAAGAAACATGTACAGGAAATGGAAAAATGGTGAAACCACCAAAGAGAAATTCAAGCAAATAGCCAGGATGTGTAGGGAGAAGATCAGAAAAGCTAAAGCACAGAATGAACTCAGGTTTGCCAGAGACATTAAAAACAATAAAAAGGGCTTTTTTTAGATCTGTCCGCAGCAAAAGGAAAAACAAGGAAATGATAGGGTCACTGAGTGGAGAAGATGGCCAGTTAATAACGGAGGGAAGAGAGAAGGCAGAACTACTCAATACCTTCTTTGCCTCAGTTTTCTCCCAAAAGGATAGAAGTACTCAACCTGGGGGATGGGGAGAAGGTGAGGAACGGGGGTGGGGTGGGAAATGCAGCACAGAATAAATAGAGAAGTAGTACAGGAATATTTGGCTAAATAGATGAATTCAAGTCTCCAGGGCCAGATGAATTACATCCAAACATATTAAAAGAACTGGCAGAAGTCATTTCTGAACCACTTGCAATAATCTTTGAGAACTCTTGGAGAACAGGAGAAGTCCCAGCCGACTGGAGGAGGGCAAATGTTGTCCTCGTCTTCAAGAAGGGAAAAAAGCGGACCCAAATAATTATCGCCTGGTCAGCCTGACATCAATTCCAGGAAAGATCCTAGAGCAGATCATTAAACAGTCAGTTTGTAATTACTTAGAAAGCAATGCCATAATCACTAAAAGTCAACATGGATTTCTCAGAAATAAGTCATGCCAGACTAAGGGAATGCTGTAGACGTAACATATCTTGACTTCAGTAAGGCCTTTGACAAAGTTCCCCATGACATTCTTGCAAAGAAGCTAGTAAAATGCAGGCTGGACAGGGCTGCTGTTAGGCGGTTTGGTAATTAGTTGACCGACTGAACCCAAAGGGTGCTCACCAATGTCTGCTTTTCATCTTGGAAAGAAGTGATTAGTGGAGTGCCAAAGGGTTCCGTCCTGGGCCCAGTGCTATTCAACATCTTCATCAATGACTTGGATGAAGGAGTAGAGGGCATGCTGATCAAATTTGCAGATGACACCAAATTGGGAGGGGTTGCTAATACCCCAGAGGACAGGATTAAATTTCAAAATGACCTTGACAGATTGGAGAGCTGGGCCAAAGCTAGCAAAATGAATTTCAACAGAGAGTTGAAAAGTCCTACACTTAGGCAGAAAAAATGGAATGCACAAATATAGGATAGGGGAATGCATGGATAGCAGTACGTGTGAAAGGGATCTTGGAGTCTTGGTAGATCACAAGCTGAACATGAGTCAGCAGTGTGATGCGACAGCCAAGAAAGCCAGTGTGATTCTTGGTTGCATCAAGAATGGTGTCTAGATCGAGGGAGGGAATGGTAGCACTCTATTCTGCATTGGTTAGACCTCATTTGGAACACTGTGTCCAGTTCTGGGCACCTCAGTTCAAGGATATTGACAAGCTGGAACATGTCCAGAGGAGGGCGACCAAAATGGTGAAGGATCTGGAAGTCATGTCCTATGAGGAATGGCTTAGGGAGCTGGGTATGTTTAGTCTGCAGAAGAGAAGGTTAAGAGGGGACATGATAGCCGTGTTTAAATATTTGAAAGGATGTCCTGTCAAGGAGGGAGTGGGCTTTTTTTCTACTACTCCAGAGACTAGGACAAGGAGCAATGGATTTAAGCTGCAGGAAAAGAGATTCCACTTGAACCTCAGGAAGAACTTCCTGACGGTCAGAGCTGTCTGGCAGTGGAATATGCTGCCTTGGAGTGTGGAAGAGTCTCCTTCTTTGGAAATTTTTAAGCAGAGGCTGGATGGTCATCTGTTGGGAATGCTTTGATGTGTGTTCCTGCGTGGCAAGAGGGTTGGACTCGATGGCTGCTGTGGTCTCTTCCAACTCTATGATTCTATGGTGCTGGGATTTTTTGATATCATGTTCTAAAATAACTCTGGTTTTTTGGGTAGTACACCTGTGAGTGGGGGCATGGTGTTGGGTGAAGTCTGGACCAATTAGACCCTTGTTTTGATTTAGCAGAGCTCTCCTCAGACCTGGAGAAGTAACTTTTTTGATTATAACCCTCGGAATCCCACAGCCAGTATGGTCAAAAGTAGCTTTCCAAGCAATAGTTCTTCTCAAGTATTGTATTAAACACAATACTTGGGTAGGTGTAAAAGGAAGTTTGGAAGGCCATTTTTTCTGTCCCCAACCCTGTGCAGGCCATATTGCCAGCATTTGGGGGAACTGACAGTAATGATTTAGTCTCCTCTAGTCAGTTTCAGGGGAGATTTTTGGCTGTTTGGTGAGAGGGAAGACTGCATTTGAATGCAAGACCACACCACCTGTGCAGGAATACAACAGCTAAAAAAGCAGAGGTGCTTCTTGGGCATTGGTGTTTTTGTTTTGTTTTTTTAAACAGAAAACTTGTTGCCAGAGGCAGAAATAACTGAAAGAATACTGTTAAGTTCCTACAACACAAAAAGAAGGGCAGTTCAATATATTTCAGCAATGATTTGCATTTTCATGACTGGATTAATAGATCTATTCTTTTTTCACATGCTAATGGTAGCTGATGAGGCATGCTTATCTGCTCTTTGTTCTCTTTTCTCTTTTGTTGTTCATGCATGTTGAGTAAGAGCTTCTAGAGGCGGTTGCTCTTTGTCTTGCCTGTTACAGACATGCACATATGGCTGTGGTAGGATCAGCTAGAGTAGGATCCCACTGTTTCTCAGCTCATGTTTGTTGCATCGTTTATTGCAGAGATGCTCCTGTAATCCAACATCAGAAGTCAGTGTTTCTCCAGCTCTCCTCCTAATGCCGATGCTGTTAAAAATGTTCAGCTAAATAGAGATTGAGGAAGAAAATACTGAACTAGGCGGTCATAAAAGCCTTTGTCAAAAATGAACTTCACTGTCAAGAGACTTGGTTATGCTTGTAGTTGGTATGTTTGTAGTTACTTTTGACCAAAGTTGGTGGTGTGTTTTTTGTTTTGTTTTGAGCCTGAACATAGAGATTTGTGGGTTCCATGGACCACCAGATTACTACTTTTCCTTTAATGTTCCAGATTTGGGGGTACCTCATCCCATCTTGGCCTTGACAATTTCTGCTGTCTGACCCATCCCATGAAACATCCAGAATATGGGAAGAATTTCCTTGCTAGATTTTGGACTAGATATTATAACTAGATGTTATAGCAAACTCACCACAAGGAAACCACTGCTATGGGAACGAGACAGCATTCAGCCAGGCCCAGCTTGTATGTAGCAATCATGTGTAATTTTAGAAGGAAAAGTTTTTTAGAAATTTTAGAAAGAAAAAAAATCCTTGTATATGTTGTATCTTGAGAAGTTCTGCCTATATGCTGGTTCATCCATATTCCCTGCAAACTCATGAAGCATTTAAGAGAACCTAGAAAAGAAGGGAAAGTTATGTTCGTGGTGTTCACCCAGAGCCCTTCTAGCTGCAGGATTCTGGAAGCTGTAGTCTTAAAATGTAACTTTTCCAAGCTCTATTCTAGATCATTTTGTATGTATACAGAGGAGTAAACATTTTAGAACAAGGGTAGTGGAAGAATTTGTGCTCAAGGAAAAGACTTCTGCTTTACAGAGTGGGGTTGTGTATATAGTAGAACGTAGTCTCAGAGTGACAAAGCACAAGAGTTTTGAAGAGCAGGGATGGTAGATCCATTTGTCTCTGCCACTCTACCTCCTGGGACTCCTTGTGCCTTATGAGTTACCTGCAATCTTTAGAGCAACTGGCAATTGTGTTTATTAGCACAACTATATTATTTAGAGTCATCTCTGATGCAACACAACATATTTGGAAGTGGCTTCATGTTCAATAAGCAATGAAGAAGCATCAGTTTTATAGCAGACCTGCTCCTGGTTGAGATAAAAACCTTCTAGAACTGTTTTGTTTTTGTTTTTTAAATATAGATTGGTGTACTTGCCTGCATTTTGGATTTTCCTTGGAGATCTAGTTATGAGAACTACCGTGATGAGCATGCATGACCGCTACCCAACTAGCCAACAGTGCAGCCATGGCATGCTTACTAACCTTCTACTGCTTGTGCATACGTCATGGATGCTGATGTGCCTCTTCCATCACACCTAGCTAGCAATCACTGTTGAGAGATGATGGGAGTTGCAGTCCAATATCCAAAAGGCCACATGTTCCCTTTTCCTAGCATGCCCAAATCAGCCTTCAGTTGTAGATGAGTACATGTACTGTGTATCCTTTTTGTTTAGAAGTTTTGATGGAAGGAAACTTTCCCATCTTTTCTGTCAGCAGGGTGTTCCTCATGGATAGCCTACATCTATCTCCCAGCTGATAGCGAGAATTGCTTTTTGTCTCAGAATATGCAGTCTCTCTTCTGAGACAATTTGGAAATTATAAGGCCCCTTTTCTCCCTCCAATTCTATTACTTTATAGTTCTCTCTAGGTCAGGTGGGAGCACCTTGTTCAAGGGGTGGAATGTGACAGGCAGGTGGTTGGAAGGACTGATATAATGGTAATATTAGTTTGGTGGTAGCATAGTGTTGATGAAGATTGTGCATGCTTGTGTGTGCCTTCAAGTTGTATGTAGACTTATGATGACCCTATGAATTCCATGGGGTTTTCTTGGACAAGAAAGAGTTTGTTTTGCTAGTTCCTTCCTTCAAAATATAGCCTGTGGCACCTGTTCATTAGTGAAGATTATAGTGGGCTAATTTAGCTGTAGGTTGAGTGTGTCAGGGTTGTAGGTAAGGGGAGGGGAATGGGGGCCTTGCCTCAATAAGAATTTTGCCCCCCCATGAAATTTTCCTTGAATCTTCAAATTCCTAGGATTGCAGAGACTAAGGTATCAAAGACCATTCAAACCAAGGTGTTTTCTGCACCTTACCTGCTCTGTCATCATCTAGGCATCATCCTGGCAGCACTTCTGCCGGGATGGGAACATATCCCCAGCGCTCCCCTCTGCACACAATCAGACATGCCCCTTCCTGCTGCACTGCAGCCAGCCTTCTTTCCATGCTGCAGTGGAGAAGGAAGCACATGATTATGTTTCCAGCTCTTCTGCATGGCCGACTGTGACAGAAGGCTCATGCAGTTGGGCATCATTGATGAAGTTTCTCTGTCAGTGATATACTCTGTGATTGTGCTGGCTGGTGACGTGAGAAGGGTGGAACCATGATGACATCATGTGGAAGCATTGTCGTGCTCCCATTCCTCTCACATCCTTGTGCTAGAATGCCACCATCCTGAGGAAAGGGCCCAAGGTCACATTCCTTTGGTAAGCTTGCTTGGCCCTTTTCTTTGGTTTCATAAATTGTACTTCTCAGTGCTCAACTGAACTTTTAAATTATTGCAACACTAGAAATACAGGTACTGGATGAAAAAATCATAGGTGCTTTGAATTTGCTTTATTCCAGGAAGTTGTTACATGGACCCAAACTCTGGTTTGCAGTTCAGGAACCTGTTGCATGTAACCTGCTCAATCCTGGAAGGTATTGTATAGGATTTCTCCCCACTCCTGAAAAGCATTTTGCTCATCCTAGTCAGATTGGAGTTTGGTGTAGACAATAGGTCCCCAGTATCTGCTAGACCAGTATCCACGATTTCTTTAGTCATAATCCCCTCCAGGCCAATGATTGCCCTTGGGGGTCAAAATATAATGTTTGCTATTATTCAAATTTGTCATTATCCATATTAAGTCTGAGAATGTATCTCCTGTGGATGTGGGGGACCTATTGTATGTTAAAAAGGGATTGCTCATCATAATCAAGTAACCCAAAAATGTTTTTAAGGGTTCTTTTTTTTGGAGGCAGTGGAGTTGACCCTGACAGTCATGTTGTTATTAATTTTGCCTACTTGCAGGTGCATTTAAAAAAAATTGAAAACATAAAACTCATTGCATTAATGCAAAACCTACCACCAAATGAGGAGGAAACGATAATGACTAGCACAAAACATTGGAAAAATAAATGAATGTTACAAAGCTGACTAAATTTTTTTAAAAAAACAATTCCTATATTAAGCAAAAGAAAAATATATAAGACACTATTAAGTAAGCGTAAAGGTGCCTATAAGGTCTGTTTTTACATCATCCCTCTACTTCAGTTCTTTAACAGGAAAAACAGTGGAATTATGATGGAAGGCAAAAGATTGCACAGACAATACCCTCAAAAGAAAAATCAAAATCATGTATTTCTACCAAATTTGAAGTATAGGGAATCAAGTGTAGGACACAGTCAGTGGAGGGCGAATTATTTCTCCCATCAGTTGTCATTAAGCCATCCTTAAATACGAAGACTCTTGCAAACCTAATATGTACTGAGAAGCCTTCCCTGTGTGTTCAGTGTGACTTACTTCCAAGTAAGTATGCCTGGGATAGATTGCATTTAGCCTTTATCATTCATGACAGGGTGCAACTACAATAACGAGTCTAAATTGTGTGTATAGAGTCTTGACTTCTGGGCAGGATGGAGGAGTGATGCTTCTTGCTGGCTCGCTGCAGAGAGAAGAGCACTCATGGTGAAAGCACCAGCCAGTGGGATTTCTGGCTGGCGAAACTCACCCTAGATTAAAGGGGGAGTAAGAGGATTACGTGCAAGGACATGGAATTCTTGTTACTTATCTTTACTTTTGAATAAATGTGGAATGCTGAGGAAGGACTGAAGGAGTTACATCTTTGCCCTAACCAGGAAATGCAGTTGTTTTGATCTGAGAGATCTGATGGACACTAAGTTGGCACCTGCTTTTTTAAAATTCTTAAATGAAACCTTGTGAATCCTGTAAGTGAAGAATTCTTCAGGTTAAGATGGTTGAATGGAAAGTTTTGTCAAGTTGTTATCATGCCATATATGCCTGCTTCATGACATGATGAGAAATGGACATTATTTAATTGACATAAAATATAAATCATATGCTGTTGTGGTTGAAAAACCATGCTGGCAAAGAAGACTGACTGAACACTTGTGAAAGTAGGTCAGATGTGACCTCGGCATGGCCAGGTCAAGGGATCAGGTGGGAAACTCCAGTGCGAATGAACTTGTAATAATCCCCTCAATGACTCAACCTTCAAACACAATAGCACATGAAACTGTCTCAGTAGAGCAACTGATGGTCATCAACCTGTTCCCTCTTCCCACTGAAATGCTCCTTAGTTTCCTCACCTGCCCTGACATTAAGAAGCTATCACAGTTCCCATCAGTGCTTTGTCACCTAATGCTTGGAGCATTTCCCTGTTCCAGACCCCATTGTTTTTCTAGCAGAGAGTCATTAATGCCTTCCCCTTCAGGGCAGGAAAAGAGTATTTAAACTCTGGCTGCAAGCCAGGCAGGCCATAGTACACAGGACATAGGCCATCACTCTGCTGCTCAGATTCCCGTTCTCATGCTACCCTTGGACCCCTAGTCTGAGCCACATCAGTTTGTTTCTTCTCTTCAGGATAGGCAAGTATTGCCCACTTCATCCCAACTCCTCACTACCCAATTGTTTCTTCCATTCCTCTAGTTAGCCTTGCATAGTTGTTAGATTCTTTGAATCTTGCCTGTGATTGTGATTTTTCCCCCAGTAAAATATTCTTGTAATCTCCAACTGGTGTCCCTGCGTTTATACTGGTATACAAAGGTGGAAGGATCCTGTAGGTGTATTCCTCTCTCACAAGCCTCTCTTTTTGAGTTAGTAATTCCCCACCATTCCATGGAGGCAGTGGCATTGCGGGTGGGCCTCTGAATCACCCACCCTTTGGGGTAACAAAGTCATTGCCTTTTTGCAGGTAAGAATGTTTAAGTGTTGAGACTTAAACAGAAGGACTGTAGGTTGACTTGTGAGGACAGTTTCATCTTAGAGCAGAGAGGGGAAAGACAGGGAAGAAAAGATGTTTCACTGAAACTTACGAGGTTCTTCAGCACACTTTAGTACAAGAAGGGAAACTCAGTTATAAAAACTTAAGTCCTGCTCCCAATATTACAATTTCCAAAGGGTCCAGGAGGGAGTAAAGGACGGATAATGGACTTTAGGTAAAATGTCTCTGTTCACAATTAATGCAAACATTTACCTAAACATCAGGAACTTCCTGATGGTAAGAGCCATTTGACAGTGGAATATGCTGCCTCAGAGTGTGGTGGAGTCACTTTCTTTGGACATTTTTAAACAGAGACTGGATGGCCATTTGCTGGGGGTGCTTTTGAGTGTGTTCCTGCATGGCAGGGGTTGGACTTGATGGCCGTTGTGGTCTCTTTGTGACTCTTGAGATTCTATGATTCCGTGCATCTATCATGGGTGAGCATCCATTTGTCAAGATTTTCATCTACAGCTTCTTTTAGAGAGCTGTATTTTAATTTTTTAAAAAAAAAGCTTCCAAGGATCTCAAAGACCAGGACAAGGAGCAATGGATTCAAGCTGCAGGAAAGGAGATTCCACCTGAACCTCAGGAAGAACTTCCTGACAGTCAGGGCTGTCCGGCAGTGGAACATGCTGCCTCGGAGTGTAGTGGAGTCTCCTTCCTTGGATGTTTTTAAGCAGAGGCTAGATGGCCATCTGTCGGGAGTGCTTTGAGGGTGTTCCTGCATAGCAGGGGGTTGGACTGGATGGCCCGTGTGGTCTCTTCCAACTCTACATTTCTATGATTCTATGATTCTATAAAGCAACTTACTTAAATCTCCTTCAGTTGTACCATAAAGCGAACCAGTGCATGAAGAAGATACTTTTCAGAACTATAATTCAAGAATCCATCAACTATTGTGGTCATTGGCCATTATTCTGGGGGACTTGGGGAATACAGATTCAGCTTCCCTTAGCCAAAATACTTGGGAACACAAGTGTTCTGTATGTCTTTTTTTTTAAAAAAAAATATTGGAATTCAATACTGTTGTGGAATAGCTTCACATCTTGCAACTTGTGTTAGGTTTAAGATGCAAAGCTAGAGAGAGACTGAGGACCTGTAGAAAGGTGGAAATCCAAGTGTAGAATCCACACCTCCTACCAGTTCACAGATCCTTGATCTTTCTCTTTTGTCACTAGCCACCCCCTTCTGCTTTTCAGGCAGTGACTCTGAGACTCCTCAGATCTGAGAGATGGAGTGCCACCACTGCTGCCTTGAAGGCAGAAGCGGATGGCTGGCATCAAAAAGAGAGAGACTTAAGATCCGAGAAATGAGCACACATAAGCGCCACAACACTGCCTTGAAAGTGGAAGCAGATCACTGATTGTAAAAAGTTTTGAGCTTTGGAGGATTTCAGATCTCTGGATAAGGGAAGCTCAGCCTGTACCAGTCAAAAAGTGACTTTTCTAGACTTTGCAGAAAATCTGTGAGATAGGTTTTTACTTTTTTTTAAAAAAATATTGTGACGTAGTTCTGTGTTTTAGAGCCCATGCAGTATAGTGGATTGAATGGTGGACTAGGAGACCAGGGTTCAAATCCCCACTCAGCAACAAAACCCATTGGGTGACCTGGTGCAAGTTCCACTGTCAGCCTCAGAGGAAGGCAGTGGGCAACCTCGTCTGAAGAAGTCTTGGGAAGAAAAGCCTAGGATAGGGTTGCCATAAATTGGAATTGACATGAAGGCACCTAGCAGCAATATAACCTTCTTTATGTTTGAATGACAGCCTTATGTTTGAGTGTTGCTCTGAATATGATCAAAATCTTGGTCTTAGGATATCATTTTTTTCTTTTACACCCTTTCTTTCTGTATCACTTACCTACGTTAAGAAAATCTTTTAAACCTGAGATTTGTCCATTGGGTGATGCATTCCCCATGCCATTATAAAGCAGTCCTGCTCTGATCAAATCCAGGACTTCCTGAATTTGGACATTCCTCTGACATGTAGCTTGACTTTTAGTGATCTTTATGGCCAAATAAGGATTTGAAGCTAAGCTTTGTCCAGTGTATTCCCCATATGCTACAGCATCACATCGGACTTTAATTAGTTATCTTATCATTTTTGAGGGAAGCAGCAAGACTAGAGAATTTAACTTCATTCCACTAGCATTGTTGACCTTGACTTTGTAAATGAATCTGATGCAGTGACAAAAGAAAGCAGCACAAATAAATTTAGTTATTTATTAGGTCTGTATATTGGGTGATGTGATACACAAATTTACTATCCTCCAGCGGCAGTTGGTGGCTTCCATGTCAGTGCAGTCATGGATCCCCTGTGGGTTGTAGTGCAGATTTTATTGGAGCTATTCATGGTACAGACCCAGTTCTTAAATTAGGTTCAGTGCTTTGCATAGCTCCTTTACAGTTCATAATAAAACTCAGAGTGGATTCATTGTCCAACTGAAATGGAAGCAACCAGCCATCATTGCCATCATCTGAACAAAACAACAGTGATCACCAGGTCATATATCTGATTTATTTATTATTGACATCTCCTCTAGTCAACTTAAGACAGGATCTGGAAATCTCTTCCTCTCTTCTTCTTCCTCACAACAGCCCAGTGAGGTTGGTCAAGTTGAGAGACATTGACTGGCCCAAAGTCACCCTGGCAATTTTATGGCTCACTGCAACCTTGAATCTCAATCTCCCAAGAATCTGACATTCTTAGCTGTTTCACTTTTAGCTATTTTTTTCAGTGTGGATGAGAATGGGTGGGGACAGGGTTCTCAGACTGTCACCCAAGAGAGTGACTCAACAATACTGCCAATAAGCTTTAGTCTCCTCACTGACCTCTTTGGTGGTTGATAGAGAAAAGGGCTTTAAGCCATAAGACCTGAGATGTAAGTTGGGGAGAGATTGAAGCACACTAGGTTTTGTCCTCCTTTCCTTGTTCTGAGGGTGGAGAAGTGCCTGCTTTTGTCAATCTCTTTTCTCTTTGCTGCTGCTGTGTAATCTCAGGAAGGACAAATTTGCAACTGAATTCCCCGGTCTCTGTTAGAAGACACTAAAAAGAGAAAGGGAGGGAAAAAGGGGGAAAAGCAAAGCAAAAAGTGGGGGGAAGGAAAGAAACAACAAAGCACTTTTCTGTTTGTTTGTTTTTTAAAGAAAGAATGACCTGATCTTGTCCATTTTTGGCCGTGTTAACATCCAGACAGATTACCTATTTTAAAGGTGTTACTTTGAGCATCATGAAATACCAAACAAATTTAAATTTGCATGGGGGTGGGATAACACAAGTTGATAATGAGTAACTGAGTGTCCTTTGTTGTGGAATAAGCTGATGAAATTCCATTCCTGACTGTGCACAAGATACTATAAAGGCAGGTAGAATTTGTAGGGGTCATTAGGAGAGCTCAGTTCGTTTCCTTGCAGAGCAGGGGCAGGCAGCTGCATTGGGTCTGGCAGTCAATTTTCTGTGAGATATGTGTGCAAGTGGACTACCAAAAAAGCAACAGAACAAAACTCTGCAGTGGGCAAAAACCCACTTCTGAGTTTGGGAAAAAAAAATGACATTTTAAAAATGTTATATAGTCTTGGGGGAAGGGAGATAGGCAGAGGTTTTCAGGAGGGAAAATTCACTTCCCTTTTTTTGGGCCAGAAAATACACTGTGGAATTCTGGAGGGCCACAAAAGTAGCTTCAGGGGGCCACAGTTTGTCCACAGGTGGCTGCAGTTTGTTTACCCCTGTTTTAAAGCCTCGTGCATTGCCTTTCTCCCTAGATCGGTGTTCAAGGCTGCTTGCAATAAGACTGAAGTTAAAAAAAAAGTCTTTGGGGATATGTAGTTTAATTGTACAATTGGAATAACCCAAAGCAGATGAGAAAAGCATCAAGAAATATAAAACCTAGCAGTCTGCCCTGCCTCAGGGTTTGGATGGAATAAAGAACAACTTAGCAGTGGCCCCAGCAGTTTAATTTTAAGAGCTCTCTGACCTGCAGGCTGCCGTGGTCCTCACTAAGGATGCCTTCTCCCAACATAGTGGCTAAAGCCAGCAGTTGGCTGCTCATGGGTTAACCTTCTGGATCCCCTCTGATTCATTTTTGTAAACATCTGCTAAAAGGAGAAGATTTGGATTTTCCCTATTTGCGGGGGTTTTGCCCGTCCTTGATTCAAGGGCTTCTGATGGGTTTTATTTCATTCCAGGATTAATAAACTGGGAGTAACCGGCAGTTGCACTGTCTGAGTTACTTAGCCATCAGTGCTAGTTGACATTTGGGGACCGGGAGTGGTTTTCTTGGTTTATTTTCTTTTTAAACTGAATCCATTTCTATTCCTGAGAGGGAAAGCTCCAAGTGAGAGAGAACTGATAGTAGCAGAACCCTTGGAATTATTTCCTCCTGCTGGTGGCCTACCGGAGAGATGACAAAGAATGGAATGGAAAGTCTTTGAAATGTGGTGGGATAATAGCAGAGGAAGGAGGAGGGAACTCATTTTACCAGGTCATAACATATCTGGTCTGAATTTAGCTGTTAGCCAGCATGCTGTAACTTGTGCAGGGGTAGCAGAGGAATGATGTATGTATTGTAGTATGCCTATGACACTAACCAGTAGCCCAATGACCCTGGCTGACAATGCAGGCTGCTACACAGGACAGTTGGCAGACTGCAGACAGAACTCTGCCACTGGATATGTTCTTTCCATGCTTAGCCTTGATAAAGGAAGTAATATTAAAGAATACCCATAAGCATGTACAGAGTACTTTTCACAATATTGTGGAATTTCAGCTGGTATCAGGGGCAGGTTTTCTAGGGTAAAAGATTTAGCTGGAAAGTAGACTTCAGATGCAATCTTATGACATGTTGTCTGTCATATTGCTCACTACATATGCATGCACATTCAGAAAACTGGCATTGCCCCCTGTAAGAATTCTGCCTTCCCATGACATTTTCCTTCACTCAGTAAGTTTCTGGCATTGCAGTGACTTAAAAATTCAGCTGAACTTTTACACATAGAGTTTAGGCACTGAAAGAGAAGGGGGAAGCAAATGACTAAGGAAATGCAAACACAGCAAATAATAAGAGTTCTAGGGGTTCCCCCCTCAGTGCCTCACTTTATCTAATGCTAGACATTTGGAGACTGAGGGAAAATTTAATTGGGGGGGACAATTCTTATTGGGGAGCAAGGCCTTCATTTTGCCTTCCCGCAGTTACCCTCTCAATGAAACCATGCTGCATGGCTCCCTCCAGCTTCTGCAACTTGATCAGTCTCAGTGAGGCCTAGAAATGTACCTTTAAACACCTTTAGAAATGTACCTTTTTAAAAAAATGAGTTGATATTCTCATTATGCCCCCAGTTTTACCCTTGCAACATTTACTGCACATAGCGTCAGTTCTCCTCTGCTCTCCTTCCTCATCCTCCCTTTTCACATCCCTTGCTGCTAATCAAGACTTGTCTTCTCCTTAAAACCTTGTCACTCTGCCTTATGCATCTTATGTTGAATGCTGAATACATTGATGGCTGGCACACAAAAAGGACAAAATGTAGAAGAAAAAGTTTTCTTTTGCAGGACAGTTTGCTCAAAACATGATGGTGTGCTGCAGGAAAGGAGAAAAGCAGATTCCTTCCCAAGGCCAGATGTGGCTGCCTAGGAAATTTGGAGGTTCCAGCTGATCTGTCAGCACCCCCGCCAACACATACCATTAGCAATTTGTTTTAATGACAGTGCTCTTTCTGCAGTCATGGAAGACCATTTTGCTGTAGTTTTGTCCCCCCGCCATTTTAAACCCAGAAGAAGCCTTTTTCCCCTTAACCGGGAAGTGAATGAGAATTCAAACTGTTTTACTTCCTGGTTGAAGAAAGTTGTCTTCTAGGCCTAAAACACCTAAGGGCAGAGGGACAGAAACCAAGCAAAATTGCCCCTCCATGGCTGCTAGCTTGTACAAGGCTGAGCTTTTAAAGAGGTTTTTTTAAGGAAAAAAATGAGTGGGTTGCACCACAAGGTCTCTTACAGGGTTACCAGGTTGAAGAGGGTTCCTGCATCTTTAGTGGTTGTGCAGAAGAGGGAATTTTATCAGGTGTTGCTTGTGAGCTGTGGCTCATTCAAGTCATGCAAATATGGTGCTGTATTTTACTCTAAGTGCTATGGCTGCTTCCACAGAAATTCTGGACTTTGTAGTTCGGAGAGTGCTGGAGAATTCTAAGTAGCTGTCTCTAAACTATAAGTCTCAATGTTCCGTATGATGTTGCCATGGCAGTTAAAGTGGAATATAACATTATCATTATGTAATGTGTATGGGTCCCTGGTTTTGTTGACAAGAGTTCCCTCTTCTACATAACTAATAAAAGGTACAGGAGCCATTTCCAGTGTTCAGTTTGGTCATTCTACATGAGAGGGATAACATGACTCCCTAGCAGTTTCTCAGCCTGATTTAGTATTGGTTGATGATTAAAGAAAAAGTGCTAGTTTGTTTGATATCAACAGGCAGGATGAACGTTTATCTTCACTCTCCATTTTACATCAGCACAGACATACACACACACACACACACACACACACAGAGTGCAAAATGTGCTGAGAGATGCAGGATTCAGCATTTTGATCAAGAATAAAACGCAGTTTCTGTAGCTGTTCGTGACTGTGACAATGTGTATGGGAAGTGCTTGGTGAAACTTGGACAGAGGTACATAGCAGTATGAGCCAAGGCATGTCTATCCAGAAATAAGTTCCAGTCAGTTTAATGGGACTTCCTCCCAGGTAAAGGGGTTTGAGTATAGGATCCTGGGTTAGATTGTCAGGTAAATGATGTTTCAGGACCTAGATATTGGACACCCTTCACCTCCTCATATTTGGGCAAAGCAGAATAAATTATGCAAAAGGTGCAAATGAGTTTAATTTCCATAATTTATACAAGTTCTAGACAATGATGGTCCAAAAAGTGTTGTTGCCTGAGGCAGAAAATCAAACAGTGCACTGCTACGTATGAAAACATAAATAATATATTAATATGTATTGCCCTTTGATTGATCAGTTAATTGACTGAGATGGCTTTAATTCATTGGTTTACATTTGTGTATGCATGAAAAAACCCAATAGTTCTGAAGTCACAAAAACAAACACCCACAACACATACTCTGAATGAGTTCCCTCCAATATTAGGAAGGCCCATTATTCTGAACCAAATCATTTATCCAGCTAACTGAGCTTTCCAGGTTCTGTGGCTAAGGATGTCAATCTTTGTAGATTTCATTCTGTCAGGCTAGAATGAATGATTTTCCCAGTTTTTCCTTGCTCCAAGAAAGTTCTCAGAACAATAGTTTTTGAGCACTATTTGCAGATCCGAACAGAATCTGTCAAAAAAAGAAACACATGTTTTTTTGCACCTGTAGCAGTATTTCCTATGCAGAAAGCAGTTCTTTTTTCATCCTGAAGGAATGTCCTTTTCTGAACAAAAAAAATCATGTTTTCTGGTCAAGAAACTTGTCTTCAGCACAGAAAATGCTTGTAAACTAAAAAACTCCCCATGTATCTTTAAAAAAAAAAGTCCTCAGCTGTGAAGATTCTTTTTCCAGTATTCCCCTTGTTGGGGTTTACCAACACTAAGAGATTCAGGCTTTGTGTTTTTTTTGGGAGGGGGGTCACTCTTCTGAATACAGTATTTTCAAATATTCTTTCTGTCCCTATTCCCACTACTTGCTCCCTGCCATGGATTGAGTCTGGGGACTCCTCTATGTAAAGCAGGGGATCTGTCTCTCTGCCTCAGTATTATCAGTGAATAAAGCCAATCTTCCAGATTATTTTTAGTTCTGTTCATGTCGTACCTTGTTTCTCTGGAATTCAAGTCAGAGTAATCTGTTCTAATTTGCTTGTTCAGTAATATTTCTGTGTCATGTCTCTGTGGATTATGCCATAAAACAGTAGTTCTCAACCTTTGCTTCTGTGGGACTTTTGGACTTGAACTCCTAGAAGCCTTAGCCAGCATGGCTAGTGGTTAGATTGATTCTGGGAATTTGAGTCTGATTTATTTGAGGAACTTATTTAGGACATTTTATTTTAGAATGGCACATGCCCTTTTCAGTTGTAATTATGTGTTTGTGTGTTGCTCAGTTAATTGGCACTACATTTTAGTTAATAAACTAATTAAACCAACAGATGAATTGATCTACGAGGGGATTTGTGTAGCCAGTGGGCTGTGTGTGGCTTTTTAGGGTGATCCAGTGTAGCCCTTGTGGTTCCCCCAACCCTGATAAGGCCCTAACATCTCCTCAATTTTTTCCATCCAAAATACTCTTTTTTTCCCCATTAATAAAACAACACATACAAATATCTGAAAATCCTTTGGTGTGGTTTTGAGGGGTTTCCCATTCTGAAAAAGCGAACAACAATAAGAACAAAGTCTCCAAATCCATCTGAAAGATTGAATGCAAATGATGTGTCATAATTTCCAGTTGCCCACACTGAGAATCTTGAGAACTCCAGGGGAACCAAAAATGGAAGGGTATGGCCCTTCCTGCATGGAGACCAGAGTTCAATTCCCCACTCAGCTATGAAAACTGATTTGGTGACCTTAGGCACATCACATGCTGTCAGCCCCCGTAAAACCCCATAATAGGTTTGCCTTAGGGTCACCGTAATTTGGAAACTACTTGAAGGCATGCAGCAGCAGCGGCAGACGCCAACAACCTTTGGGCTGTAGAGCATGCCCATCCTCTAAACTGGATATTGAAACAGCTAAACAATTTACTATTTCCTGTCCTCACAGACTGCCTCACTCTGCCAAAATCAAGGTTGCCAAAATATTTTGCTAGCCGTGGTGAACACCTCTCTGTGTTCCATGTACGGAAATAAACCAGGATGGTTGCTGAATCAAAGTTTAACACTGGTGACAGCATAGCAGCCACCATTATGCCTGAGGCAATAGGCTAGTTCAGGAGCCTCAGGAGAGCCCATGTGGCATGTACATTTCTGGTCTCAAACAGAAGATGACAGCTGGCGGGGGGGGGGTCCAGGAGCTGGCTCTGTTGCTCACAGCATCTGCTACCTGAGATGGTCATCTCTCTCGACTCTGACAAGACCAGTCCTGGTTTAATGGCAGGGCCTGCTGTAGTTGTAGAATTAGAATTCTCCATCCCATACTGTTACCATAGTTTCCTTGGCAAACAATTTTTTTTTAAATACATGCCTTCTCAACCAGATGGTGGAAAGAGACACGTAAATCAAAAGGATTAGAAAGGCTCTCTTTTGCCTTTTTGTAGCAATGCCAGATGTCTGAAGTGTGTTTGGAGAGAGCAGCCTTATTTCCTTCCAGTAGCTGGAGGCAAGGGTAAAGATTGGATTTCAAATACCTGCATTTTTGAGATCCAAATTCATAGATTGGGATTCAAAGACCCTTTGATAGGGAGATCAGAACTGTCCCTTTCCCAGGAAGCAATTGAGAGTTTACGAGAAAAATGTTATCACTCACATTAACCTCTTGTACATGTATGGGTCCCTGTTGAATGTCCAGATTCTGTTGTTGACATATATCTGTGGCCTTCTGCAGATCACTGTTTGTTAAGCTTGCCAGTGTGGAGGTGCGCACTTCCAACAGTACCAAGGACCATTAGTTGGCATGCGCTTGGGTCCTCTCAGAATGACAAGAACCGTAACATCATGTCTGCAGAAGAGCTCTGTGTAAATCTGCAGTTTATACAGTCAGCAGAAGTTAAACAAGATGCAGACTTAAGCTCATGAGCTCTGTTTTCCACTTAAATCAAAAGAATGTTATAGGCAGCACGACTAATTTTGTTCTGTTGATTTCATTGGGATATAAGTGGAGTTCAGTCCGTTACCATTGGTGGATCACATCTGTTGTGTTGTGAATGATAGAATCATGGTCAGAAGCTATTAAAAGTTTTCTAATTGGGAAAGAACAGAAGGAGGACTATGAAGAGTCTCTTCTATTTTTGATGGCCAGCAAAATATCTTATGGCAGAACAGGGATGGGAATCTTGTGGCACTCCAGATCTTATTGGGATGTAATGTCCAGCTTTCCTCAGCATTGCTGTGCTCGCTTGGATGTATAGAATTATAGTCCTACTTCTCCAATATCTGAAGGGCTTCATGATTCCCACTCCTGTAGCATACTCAGTTGCTGGGGGAACAAGGAGCCTTTTGCAGTAAAAACTAAAATGGGAGGAGTGGCAGTAGAAAACATGTGACCACTTTGATCACCTAGTTATTGACCTGACCTGGGAAAGGGGCAGATACTGTGAAGGAAAACACATACTGCAGATCTGGATTCAAGCACAGATTTTGTAATGCTGGTTTTGATTCTAGTACTTTGTCAGCTAGTAAAAGGACCATAGCACTTCCCTGTATATACTTTGCATGGAGAAGAACTCTGTCTTAATTTTTAGCATCCCCAGTGATCAGGCAGCAAACAGTGAGAAAGATTTCTTCCTGAGAACTTGAAGAATAGGTAGTAAAGGGGTAGCCTTAGTTGAATAAGTACATAATGGTATAAAAAGCTGATTCATGTGGTTCTAATTATAAAGTGGGCTGTAGAACAGCTTTGAAAAATTACTTTTTGAGCTACATTTCCCAGTATGCCCAAATCTGGGTGATTCTGGAAGTTGCAGTATTCTCTCAAGCTCTGTTACCGCATTCTAATATTGCTGCCTCCTCTCTGCCCTGTTGCTTCAAAAATGTGTCAGAACTTTTATTGTGGTTTCCAGTGTTGGTGCCAACCCTCCTTGAGCTTTCGTTCTCAAAGGGGCTGAATTCCATACTCCATATTTGTTTGTTTGTTTGTTTGTTTGTTTGTTTGTTTGCTGTCCATCACTTTCTCTCAATAGAGAGAAAAAGGAACAGGATAACCAGAAAGGTCCAGGAGTTGGCAGTCTGTCGCTTGTTGAGTTGTGGGCCTTGACAGGTTCCTGGTGATGCCAACCAGTCACAGCAACCCTTGTGGCTCTTGTTTGAAAGCCAATCTATGGCAGTTCCTAAGGGTTTTGTGGCCTCATAGCCTTTGTTCTTTATAATGGTAGTTCTTCAATTAATCCTCAATACAGTTCCAAACCTCTGCAGGTTCTTTTGTCAACCAACAGGGTCCTGTTAATTGTGCTCATTTAAGCTTTACTCTGTCATCTTTCTTGCTGCAGACTCAGGAAAATAAATGATGGGGGACTTGGTTGCCAAAAGGACTCAGTGGGCTGCAAAATATAAACCAGCAGGGCCCAAGAGTTGTCCATTCATATTCTAACCCCTTATTTTGACATGACTTTTACAGCTGCTTCTGTTTTATTTTGGTCTGTGGCATTTTGATTGTGATTAAGAACTGCTGATTTTGTGTTCTGGTTGTGTGAATTGGCCCTAAGGCAGTCTATTAGAATACAGTTATAGATTTTTAAGCCTCCTAAACAGAAACAAGCATAATGCAGGCAGAAGTGGTGTGTCTTTCACTAACATGTGGAGTCTAGTGGTAGTTTCTCTTTAGAAACAAAAATGGCTGCACTGAGAAGGGCCTGAACCAGGGATGGTACATCTGTAGACCACCTAGAGGTTAGTAGTTCCCAGTGCCCATCACTGTCAGCATTGGTGCCTGGTGTCTGCCATATTAGTGAGGAGGTGAATCCAGTATAGTCCAGACTTTGCAAGTTTAGTCTAGATTTTGAAGGAGTTATCCAAGGTGCTGAACCATATCTCCCAAATAGGTTCAGCACCTTGTAAGTCCTAATATATACAGGATTTTCAGAATAACCCCAGTGTATTTACATTAAAGAAAAGCCTTCGAAGCATCTTGATCTAAAGCAGGGCTGGAATCACATCGCCCTATAGTTGTTTTTGGACTGCAAGTTCCAGCAGACTCAGCCACCATAGTTGGTGGCAAATGCTGGGATTTGCAGTCCAACAACATCTAGAGAGCTGTGTGATTCCCATACCCTGTTGTAAAATAAGAGATGGCTAGCAGAGATAGAAACTCTTCCGAACTCCTTTTGGAAAAGGAGTTTTTTGTGGTAACTTCAGATATTTTCAAAAGATCAGAGATTAGCCTTTCCCTGCCTTGTTATGCATGCTGCACCTTAAGAGACAGCTTTATCATGCTAACTGGGTGTGACTTACTTCAATTAGGAATTAGTTTACTTAAAACAATAACTTTTAGTAATGTGAATAAGGCATGCAAATTCGACTTGATAGTAAGGGAGCAGAATCCTGTAGAGGCATTTTTTCTAGTTCTACGCAAGTGTGCGCCCTCTTTATTTTTCTCATCCCATTTGTGAAATGGAGAGGAATGATGATTATTGGACTCCTGCAACTGGTATATGCAATAGAAGTAATTTCCTACATTTCTGTATTGCTACAGTAAGACTCAATGAATGTGAGCTCCCTCAGCGCTTGTACGATTGACCTCGAAGACAAAGTGATGCTCTGCAGGAAAATTGTTCTCCTTTCTCCATTCAGAGATGTGATAACTCTGGTTGATTTGCAGAGCAGACATGACAAGCCTGCCAGATGCATATTACACGAGACAGAGTGCTGGAATCTGCTTAAAGCGAACCCTGGGAGCCTTCTATCAGAGGCAGTGGCCATTGAGAAAGGGATTTCCTAGGCAGCAGGGAAATGGCTATTCACGAGGCTGCCCTGTTTGTGTTCTCTGGATCTGTTAAACAGGCTTGGTCTGATGGCAGAGATGCCAGAATATCCTACAGGTGAAAGTAAAGGGCAGTGGGGGATTAAAAGACTAAGATTGTATGATCAAACCCTGATTCAATTGAATGTTGTCTTTCCTGTGTAGATCAAATAACAGCAGTCATATACAAGATCAGTAGAGGTGTGCTAATAACAACAGGTTTTGTGTGAGTACAACTGATCTTTAGAGAATGAAGGGTGGCCTGCTGGAGGAGACAACTCCCCGCTGTCCATTCTGGATTTAGTTGTGCTCCCTGACCATAGAATGCTGACTGACTCTTGAGGAAAAACACCTGAGATGTGAGTGGGAATGGGAATGGAATAGAGTGGCTAGATAAGATGGTTGGAAGAAGAACATAGTTATAGGTACATAGATACATAAATATAGAGAGAACAGTCTCATTGTCTGTCTGGGTAGGTAATTTCTGATTGATATTGTGGAGGTTTTTGTAAATGTCCTTTGGGGGTGAAAATGAGAGCTCCATATGTAAGTCAATGGAGTGAAAAAACCGCATGGTTTTAATGAAGCTAGGGTTGCTGACCCAACACACGCAATCCCTTTCGAGGGGCTGCATCACATGTTTTGTGCTTTGATGCAGAATTTTGTAGGTGCAGACCCTGATATCTCCTTGGGGGAAAAAAAGATTAGATAGCACATAATCAGAAAGATTCCCACCTGAGACAAACAACAGAAACCCACTGGAGAGAAGTGTAGGGCTAGGTGGGTGAACCTAGTTTGACCCAGTATAAAGAAGCTTCTGTTGATCCTAATATGTGGGAGCAGGGGAGATGGTTATCCTATAGATTGGTACAATTTTGTGAGTAGCATGTGTATATTATTATACCTGACCAGATTGGCAGTTAAACCCTATTTCAGCTCTGGCAGTAAAAATGCATTCTTCATTGCAGCTGAAAGTAGCAGACTAGTTTAGGGGATGTGGGACAGGCCTTGTGATGTGCACAGCTCTCTCCCTCAACAGATAGGAATGGACATGGTTCCTCACAGAAGGAATGGCTGCAGAGCAGCCCCTGTTGCCCTCCAGCACCTGCCATTTGATGTAGTTGCCTCACTCTGCCTAAAGGTAGGCCTCGTTCTGTTTATGCAGCTTCTTTGATGTTTATGGTGAATGGAACATTGGTGTGCATGTGTTTGTTTTTGTTGTTACCTTCAAGTTGTTTCTGACTTATGACCACCCTTAGAGAAACCTATCATGGGGTTTTCTAGGGCTGAGTGTGTGATGCACCCAAGGTCAGCCAGTGGGTTTCCATAACTGAGTGGACAATTGAACCCTGATCTTCAACATTGTAGTCCAACACTCAAACCACTACACCACACTGGCTCTGTTTCATATGTGTAATTTTTGCTTCAAATTGATATGTATTACCCATAGGGGTTCTTCATATTCAGCTGTAGCTGACGCACAGGAGAGGGGGCAGAGTCCCATGCTGTAGAAGTAATTTTTCTCCCTAACGAGAGAACTGCATCTCCTGCGCTTGCTTTGTTTCATCTTTGGTTCAGTGCGGCTTGCTCAAATCATACCTCATCATGTTGATGGCATTTACCCACTTTCCCCCTCCCCTAATCCTACTTTGTCTTTTTTTATGCAAAGCTGCTCTTTATAATTACACTTAGGAGGATGGAAGGCATGTCCCCCCCTTTGCCACCCCTCCCCGTAATTCTCCATCCCTTTCTCCCAGATTTATTTTGGATTTACTGAATATTTCCAATGGTAAGAAACTTATCTGTGATGCAAACGGCTGCTTTCAGTGCCACTGAAATTAGTGGCAGCTTAAGTATGTGTCCCTGAAAGCACTATTGGAGATATTTATAATACCACATTGCTGCATGCCTGTGTTTGTCCCTTCCGTGCTGACAGTATAGTTGATGCTGCTATTTTAGTGTTGTGTTTTTAAGAAGAGGTTTGAAGGTGGCACTGTAGGAAATCCACCCCATCATCAACATGGAAATCCTATTTCAGCGTGCATGTGGGGGAATTTCTGTTGAGTTCCCAGGCATGAAATAACTTTGCTCAGCCTTGAGTGAAGAGGCAGGCTTGTTGGCATCTGAAGAGTTGAGGCAAGCCAGCATGGTAAAACAAACTAGAAGGAGCAGCTAGAGATGCACGGAAGGGATGCACATGATTATCTGAAAATTAGACAAGTTATCATGTCCATGTTTACACACTGTGTCTTTCAGTGAGAATTTTTTTTTTATTTTCTTTACAGTGATTTGTATATGATACTGTTTGGGTTTTCCAAAGTGAAAAGTTATGGGGTTTCCCCTAATTATGTATAAAGATTTCATACATCAAACAGAAAAGATACACCTGTACATGAAGATAATTGCTGCAGTCATTTTGTGCTACTAAAGGATCTCGGTAAATTGTGATAACCTGAAAAATTTGGCACCGGATATGTATATAAACATTCCTTCTCATGCACACATGTACATGCGGGTAGAGAGAATAGGAATTTAAGGGAGAACTGAAACCCAGCTTCTTTTTATCTGTGCAGACTCTTACCTCACACAACCATGCCTTTGGGTCACAACCAACTTGCTTTTTACTACTACTGCACATTTATGTTTCATAGGGCTTGTCAATCACTCAGCAGGGTTCAGGATTTTCTGTAAGCTTACTTGAATGTGTTATTCCAAAGTCAGTTCTAGACAGATCTTTGAAATAAATCATCCCAACCCATGATTTATGAATCATCTTGCTGCTACAAGATGTGTTGACAGCCATGGGTCTCAGTGCCTTTTTAAAAGGCGATCAAGCAAATTTATGGAGGGCAGGTCTATCAGTGAGTATAAATCATGATAGACAAATGGAATTCTTAGATTCATTTGCTACAGTAGAGTGGGGAATTAGAATAATAGAATCTTAGATTTAGAAGGGACCACAAGGGCCGCCTAGTCCAACCCCTGCCACACATGAAGATGAGCATCCAACCTCTGCTTAAAGACCTCCAAAAATAGAGTCCACCATCCCTCAAGGCAATTTATTCTATGATCAAAGGCTCTTATAGGAAAAAAAGTTCTTCCTAATGTTTAGGTGGAATCTCTTTACTTGTACAGTCATTTGTATCTTTATTTTTGTGTTCAAACTCTGGAGCATGACATTCCTTCAGCTGTTTAAAGATAGTTCTTCTTTGTGGTCTCTGTGCCTCACACAGTGGGTTTTGTGCTTGCACAGAGACCTTCACTGGAATATTCCAGAGCTGAGCAGCTTGACAGGAACCTTGCCCCCTCCTGCATACTGCCCATGATCCAGCATGCCAAACTACCATCTCCTCAGTTTCTTCTCGTCCGTCATGTGAGTCACTCCTTTCTCATTTGTTCCAGACTGTTGAGTAGCTTTTCTTCCTTTTTCATGTGTGCATGCATGCGTGGGTGTGTGTATAAAATCTTTCTCTGCCTCCTCCCATTTTTCCCCATTCCTGGATCTTAGCTCTCTAATGGCCTCTACTTCACTCTTCAAACGTTGCTTCTTTGCAATAGAAAAGTGTCTCTTTCGGACACTCACAAGCAGTGTCTATACTGCCTTGGGAAGGAGCATAACATGAGCAAGTGTAAGATGTTACATTGCAGACCTTGAAGAATCAGGCGTCACAGCTTAAGGCCTTTTGTTGGGAACAGTCTTTGAAGATTCCAGAAAAGGTTACAGAGAATACTGCCTTGTTTACCAAACCAGCACTCTTTCCAGACTTCATGGGGCATAGATATCAACTTCAGTACCAACTTCTGACATCAGTACTGATGGAATCAGTATTGACTCAGCCTTCAGTGCCTGCATTGGTTACCCCTCCTTTGGTAATAGACATGTCTGCTCCTACAGCCACAAAGGAGAAGGACAAGATGTCCAAGAAGTAATGCTTAGCTGAGGACTCTGCAGCTACAGAGACCCAACTGAAGGCCGAAAATGAAAAGAAGAGCCTGGCAACAGTTGGTATTGACCACTGACTAATCAGTACTGACAGCAACCTCTACATCCATGGCACCTTTGCCTTTGTTCTCAACATTGCTTCCTTTGGTTCATGACCTGGAGGAAGTGCCTGAGTTGTTGCATCCAGTACAGGCCTCAGTATCAGGAACCATTTCAAGCCAGGCCCAGAGCGTGCACTTGTCACCAAGGGTCGCTGCTCCTCAAACTCAGCGCCAGCCTGATCCATTTCATGGGCATGACCAATATGCTTGACGCAGCCATGAAATTTCACCTTCTTCTGCCATACGGAGACTATGTGCTAAATGAGAATTCACCATGTACATCAGTATCCTATAATGATTGGTATCAGTGTGAGTGTCTCTAGAAGGACCTGCCTTGGTTGTACAGATCTTAATCTCTGTCTTATCAGGATAGATACCATCTTTACTCATATCGGTGCCATTCTCCTCAAAGATCTGTTGGTTGGCACCATTCCTGATCCCAGGTGCCATCTATAGTGGTATCCATCACTTCACTGTTCCGAAGAGAGACGTCAGTTTCTTTCCCATTCTGGATATTTGAGGAGTGAACAGGTACATCTGCCCTTGCAAGTTCAAGATGGTCACATTGTCATCCATTTTCCTGTTCCTAAGAAGAGAAGACTGGTTCGCCTTGATAGATCTATGAGATGTGTATTTCCACATTTCCATCCATCCTCAGGTCAAGAAGTACCTATGCTTCATGATAGGGGAGGACTTCTGTCAGTACAGGGTGTGCCTTCCAGACTAGCCATTGCACCAAGAGTTTTCACGAAATGCATCGTAGTGATGATTGCTTATCTCAGAACCCAAGGTGTTGTTGCCTGCTCTTACCTCACTGACTGGCTATTGGTGATGTCTTGCAGAGACAAATTATATCAAGACCTACATCTTACTCTTTCACTCCTGTTTCACCTAGGACTCAGCATCATTCTGAAGAAGTTGATTTTGCAACCTGCTAGTCGCGCTGATTTCGTGGGGGTTCCTTGGATTGTTATGTCAAGAGCCAACTGCAAATGTCAGCACTTTTGTGCTAGGGCAGGGACTACCAACGGTTCACTGGGGTACGCATTCCTCTTCAGAAGGGCAGAGTGCGTCCTTCTGTTCCCACCTTTCCCACTGCTTGGCAGAGTGATAGCCAAGCTTGCCAGAGATCAGTCTGACACCATTCTCATCACTCTCTTCTGGCCCAGGTTTAGTCCACTTCTGGCAATATCCTGTGGTAGCTGTTCTCTGCACCATGCTCTGCTGCCCCACTCCAGTGGTCACTTGTTCCACCTGGATGTCCCCCTACTTCACCTGTCTGCATGGAAAATAACCCCTTAGACTCTACTAGTCTTCAGGTGGTACTTCAGGTGGCCTGTAAGGACTCTGCAAAGAGGACCTATCTTTATAAATGGAGAAAATTCTTTGAGTTTGCACACGTGCACTCAGAGCCCAAAGTTCCAGCTGCGGCCCTGACAGTACTTCATTTCCTTCTGTTTTTGAAAGGTGTCTGTCTTTCTCATCTTTGAAGCAGCAGAAGTTGCTTACCAACAACTTGATGGATCCACGAGGACTTCTTTGCTGATCCAGTGGTGAAAGAAATTTCTAAAAGGGCTGGCCTGCCTGTATCTGCTCACTACTGTACCTTTACCATTGTGGTCTTTGTCTTTAGTCCTATTGCAGTTGCTGCATCACCCCTTTGAACCACTGGTGATGGTGGATGAGCAGCTCCTTACTCTTAGGATAGTCTTCCTGGTGGCAATTAGATCAGCCTGCTGCTCTGGTGAACTGGTAACATTGTGTTGTGTCTTGGTCTTTCATCAAGATACAGTGGCACTTCATCCAGATTTCTCTTTCCTCTCTAAGGTGGTCTTTTCTTACCTGTTTTCTACCCTCAGCTTATTATGCCATTGGGGAGCTCTCTGCATTCCTTGGATGTCTGTCATGCTCTGGCCTTTTACATTCAGAGAACTTTGTCATTTCACTAAGCCAGTGGTTCTCAACCTGTGGGTCCCCAGATGTTTTTGGACTTCAGCTCCCAGAAGCCCTGAGCATTGACCATAGTGGGTGGGGCTTCTGGGAGCTGAAGTCCACAAACATCTGGGGACCCACAGGTTGAGAACCACTGCACTAAGCTAACCTTTTTGTCTGTTGTGGAGGGTAGCAAAAGAGTGAGAAGGGATCAGCCCAAAGACATTTGGAATGTGCTGTGGAAACTATATGCAGTTCTTATGAACTGGCTAAGCAACCTCTACCTTCCTTACTTTGGGCGCATTCAACTAGGACTATATCATCCTCGTCAGCTACCTTAAGAGGAGTTCCTCTGCAAGCTTTCTGCAAAGCTGCAACTTGGTCTCAACCATCTACTTTTATTTGTCATTACAAACTGGACTGTAGAGCTAGAAAGGATGCTCACTTTGGAAGGGCTATTCTGTCTTCAGTTCTACAGTGACCTGTCCCTCCTTCCTTGCATAAGCTTTTTAGTCCATTGTGTGAGGCACAGAGACCATGAATAAGAACAGGTTGCTTACCTGTAACTGGTTCTTCGAGTGGTCATCTGTGCCCTCACTCAAACTCTTGCTACCTCCCCTCTTTCAAGTCCCTGCTCTTTGGTGGACTTTGAAACTAAGGAGATGGTAGCTTGGGCTGGATGATGTGCAGTATGCAGGAGGGGGCAGGGTTCCCACCAAGCTACTCAGCTTTGGAACATTCCAGTGGAGGTCTCTGTACAGGTGCAAAACCCATTGTGTGAGAGCACAAAAGAACCACAGTTATAGGTAAGCAGCGTGTTCTCATCATGTCTTCTCCAAACTAAGCATACCCAGTTCCTTGAACTGTTCTTCATAAGGCTCGGTGTTCAGATCTTTGATCATCTTGGTTGCACGTGCACTAGAGTACCATTGTATCTAGGTTGTCCTGGTAGCACTGATTGGCGGTTGGTCATACATGGCTCCCTGAAAGTGCTAGGGATGGAACTTGAGACCTTTTGCATACAAAACATCTGTTCTGACACTGAGCTGTTGCTCCTTTTCATCAGCCAAGTGTGAAAAACAACTAGCCCACAGGAAGTTCCCATCTGGCTTCCAAGCCTTTTCTGGTATCATTTCCAATATATAAGATAAGAAGCTGTTCGATGGATCTGAGCTGTGATTTGCAAACCAGAAGAAGCTGTGACTTATAGTGATAGGAGGTTTCATACTCTATTGTGGACTTCCCTGAAGTATTGAACAGTCCACTGTTGTACTTAGGAAGTTAGACAGAATCAAAGATGGGAATTGTGTGTAGCCCTTAGGGCATTTACTGGAGTTCTTGGGCCCCCTATTGATCTCCCAAAAGTCCTTTCACTGCTCCTCATCCTTGACAATATTTGAGAACACTTGCAAATTCTGTAAAAAGCTTTACTATGTTGTTTCAGAGACCCCCAGAGCGACCAGGCATAACACAGTGTCACTTGTAACTGTCCAAAATGTGGTGCACTATACTCCTCCAGAGCTCTGGATGAGGCTGACATGGCACAGTGGCTCTCTGGGCTCCAGAACGTGCCCATTTATGGTAACATGGAAGACCGTAGGAACAGAGGAAGACCACATTACAGGTGGATAGACTCAATCAAGGAAGGCAGGGCCCTGAGTTGGCCAGAACAAGGCTCTAGGTAGCAGGTCTTTTCGATGTCTCTTATTCATAGGGTTGCCATATGTTGAAGCTGACAAAAATAGCATCCACCAACAACAGTTTCTGAGTGCTTGCTTAGGTTATTGGGAGAGTGGGATTAGAGGAGGAAAGAGATAAGCAGAGAAGTACTGAGTTTATGGTGGTCTCAGTTATGTGAACCACATTACACAAAGCCTAAAATGCCTGAGCTCAGTGGAGTTATGTTTTATGAGATCTCCTGGTAAATTGATCAGTAATGTAGCAGCTGAATAGACTATCATGGTCAAGTAGTCAAACAGAGCTTAGAAAAGTTATTTGCAGTGGCCATGTTGGCTGTGGGATTGTAGGAGTTCAGAGTTGTACTACAAGGCACCTTCTTGTTTCATAATGGCAGCAGTGTCTGTATGACCTTGACACTTATGCTCTTAAGTACTTATAGATTCCTATCATGTCATCTTACAGTTTCTGCCAACTTAGTAATTATTGCCAGTTTCTACCTGTGCCTGCCAGCATTCTCAAGTGCCCAGTTTCTCAATTCTATTGACCTGCCAGCAAGACTGTTTTTCCCAGATGTATTACTGTAAATTCCACCCCCTTCAGTTCCAGTCTCTTAGTTCTTTTTCCTCTTTAGGAGTTTCAGCATAACTCTTCATCTTCTTAAATTCTTCTTTCAAGGCCATGTAATCTATTGCTCAGTTTATCCTTTTCTTTTTTCAGTTAATATTTAATGGTTATGGCCAATAAATGAGTCTTTAACTGCTGCCTCTTCAGTGCTTCTTTCTCCCTTTTCTGCTCAGGGACTGGCTAAGGCCAAATGACATATGTGATAGGGGAAATTGATGAGATTTGATCTCCCAGTATCTTTTTAGGGAGCTTGGGTAATGGTGGGAATGGGATAATGGTTTGGCTCCAACAGGTGCTAAGGAAAGAGTTGTTCCTAAGCAAAATCACTATCTTCCATGAAGTTGCTGGTAGCTTAAAGAAGACAGACCAATATGAAGGAATAATATAGGTGATCTGATGAAAAGGGCGGTGATGGATGTGTTGGAGGGGGAGAGTTAAATACTCCTTTTCTGGCTTGTAACTGCAGTGTTAATCTGTTAACATCTCCTACTCTACAGCTACTTTGAAGCTTTTATATTGTTTTTAAGAAATTAGTTAAACTATTTTAAAGCTTGCTGTTTGTAAAGTTTTTTCACCGATTCCCACATGACATGTTGTTTGCTCTTTGCATAGAGCAGCAATAGGCAGACTTTAGGCTTACAGGATCCGTTTTGGTGTTTCTGGGATCCTGAGGCCCATGACCTGAAGCATGCTGCAAAAGACATAGACTTAAAAACCAGATGGTAAGGGCAGGCTGTGACTCACATTTTATGACTCACAGCTGCTAGCAGTTCTCTGAAGATTCCCTTCAATATCCAGCAAACTCCCATTTAAAAAAAATGGCTGAATATTCAGCCAGAATCCAGCAGAAACTATCTATAGAAATCATGGCAAAGAATTCAAAAACTAGAGAAAACACATGGTAAAAAGCTATGGTATTAAAAAAAATATCAAAAGCTACCCATAAAAAGCATAAGCCACATGGTGATTGGAGACCCTTTGGCCTCCACTGCCTCCTACAGTTCTCCCAGATCGTCATATGGGCCATATTTTGGGTCATATTTCGGCCACTGGTGATGAAATGACAGGAGTGGTGGTGTGGCACACGGGGCAGGGGGAAGTGGCTCCCACTGCAGTTGCCCATCCGTGACTTAGAATGAAGGAATTCTGAGCCCAGGACTTTATTCTGAAACTCAGAACTGAAGGGAGTTCACAGTTCCTTCTAGACAAAAGCTCAGCTCTGGTTACTCCAGTCTTTCTGTTATGTCTGGACTATAATTCTGTATTGTGGGGAAGGGTACTGTAATGCTGCTGTCTAGCAATTACTTGGAGGCCAGAAATCGTTGGCAGTCTACTGCAGATTGCGCTACCACCAGTCAGTACTGATCTGTTTTTTGTTCCCTTTTGCTGGGGTAAGACTCCAGCATTCCTTTTCAGTTAGGAGGAGTTGGACAAAAGAACATCAGTCAAAAGGAAACTTGTTCTGCCCAGGTAAATGGATCTTGAAAAAAGTGACATCATCCCTGCAACAGGTAAACAAATCAATGCTCAGAGTGCTTGTCAGAGTTTAGGATTTCACCATTATTGATCAATTGAAGTCTACAGATAAGACTTCCCTAATACCTCACATGAGGGCCTCATTCTTTACAGGCTCAGCAAAGATAAAGGCTTTGAGATCTTTGGCCATTTTCACATTACACTGCTATAGTGCTATTATTCCACTTTCATCATCCTATGGAATTCTCGGGTTTGAAGTTTACTGAGGGCAAAGAGCTCTCTAGCTGAGAATTCTAAAGGCACCTCCATAAACTGCAAGCCCCAGGATTCCATAGGCTGTTGAAAGTGGAATAATAGCACTATAACAGTGTAGTGCAGAAATGGCGTTTGGCTAGAGTCATGGAGAATCTTGTTTCTGCCCAAATTACCTTCCAGATGGATATCAAGTGAAAACCTACATTTATTCTTTCAGTTGTTCTGGGAAACATAGATCTTCATTTAATATCCAAGACACTGGACTAAATCCAGTTTTACTTCCAGCTAGATCTAGCCTCATGAACTGAACAGGTTGTTAGGTCCGCTGTTTTTATTGCTGTCAAGTTGACTTTGACTTACAACAACCCTGTGAATGAGAAACCTCCATGATCCTCAGTCATTGATAGCCCTGCTTAGGTCTTGCACGTTTAGGCAGCTGTGGGTTCCTTGATTGAATCAAATCCTCTTCTTTTCCTACTGCCTTCCACTTTACATGTCTTTTCCAGTAAGTCACATCATCTCCTGTTCTGTCAGAAATATGATAGCCTCAGTTTAGTCAACTTGGCTACTAGTGAGAACTCAGGCCTGACTGTCAGATGCCATTTATCTAAGTCCAGTTAATTTCTGTGGGTCTGTTGTGTTTGGGACTAAAATTGGATTTTGCCACTGTTTTTGTATTCACAGTTTGGTATGGTTTCTTAGTTTTTGCCTGTTTGGGATGTATCCATAATTGTGTGTGTTGGGGGCTGGCACATATACACCACTGTTCATTAATTCCATTTATTGGATACCAATAACAGGCATTCCCTTTGTAAAATACAAAGTAGAAACAAATTGAGACTGAGAATTACATTAAAACAAGTTGAGAAGGAGCAGAGAAAACCACTATAAACTCAATAATTTAAACAGATTTCTGAGCTGGATCTCCCTGCCCCTTCTAATATTAAAGTATTCAGAATTGCAACAGAGCAAAATGTGGTAGTGCTAATATGCTAATGAAATCTTGGCATTGGGAGGTTGTGTGAAGTTTTAGTTTTTATTAATTGATTTGATTTGATTGTTTGAATTCCCCCATGATGAAAAATTGCAGCACCTGAGGCTTTCTAGCTTAGGAAAAAAGGGGGGATGCAGTACAGCCAAGTGAATAATGCATGGTGCAGAAAACATAGATAGAGAACTTTTCTCGTTCTTGAAGTCCTAAACTGTAATACTTCATTGGAGTCATTTAATGAAGAAATATAGTGGGAAATTCAGGATAAATAATTGGAAATTTAGTATTTCTTCAGGTAGTTTACACTTACTAGTGAGGATGCCTAGTTTTAAGTCCTACTTTTAGGGAATAGGCAGATATAAATAAAGTAATGGATGAATAAATGCCTTGAGGAAAAGGCTATTAATGGCCATTAACCACGATAGACTGTATATCACCTCCAGTATGAGACAGCATGCCTCTTGATGCCAGTTGTAGGTGAACATGCGTGGGAGGATGGTGTTGCTCTCATGGGTTGTCATCCTGGGGCACAGAGGGCTATTTACTTGCCTTTGCATACTGTCTAGAAGCCTTTCACTGCTCTGGCAGTTGTCAAATCCTGGGAGAGACTGTGCTAATGTCACCCATGAAAAGAGAGGGTGGGGGTGATTCAGATTGTTAGAATCTGGCTCCTCTTAGTCCCCAAGGGAAGGAAAGGTGAGTGTACTCCATTTGAGAGTGCACCCTCGTCTCTTTACCCTGGTGACTGACCTGAGATCACTTGCTTCTCCTTGTCTGGATTGTCTCCCCTTTCTTTTCTTCACTGTTAAGTAAAAGCTGCAGGGGCTCCTCCCAGGCTTGACAGCTTTGAGTGGGTAGGAGGATGTAGAAAGGCATGCCGATGTAGGATCCTGGCCATGGTCTGTTTGTGGATTTCTCATAGCTTCTCTGGGGACAAAATGATGACCTTAGGCAGATTGGCCTTTGGTTTGATCTTACACCATCTGGGTTAAAGAACTATCCAGGTCTTTCTATGATTCTATGACATACATGGTGCTATGAGTGGCTTAGCAAGTGGTACATGTTGTATCTTGTTTTCAGTTCTGTCTCTTGATGGTACTGAACTTGCAGTTTAGTATATGATTTTCCATAGATTCATGGAAAGGAAAGCCGGTGTGACAGGGACAGAGAATCTGAAAATTCAAGACCAGTACTAACATCCAAGACAACATGGTTATGCCTGTCAGTATGTCTCCACTTTCTTTGCACTTTTGTATAGTTTGGTTGGAAGTCAACATTTACTATGACAATCAATTGGAAGAGAATATTTTGATTCTGGCAGCCAGTTGCATCAATGGTGGACACAATCTATCGAGCTGCACTAGATCACAGTCCCCAGAAGTGTTGTGCCTGATGGGGGCAGGGTAGACTCCCCCTGTCAAGCTAGTGAACTCCCCAACCCACTGAAGACTCCATTGAACTAGGATTGGGACCTGCATTGAGCAGCTGCAGCAGGTCCTGAAGCTCTGGAAGAATCTTATGCTTTGGTGGAGCTGGGAGGGGGGACAATTGCAACCCCCCATGTGTCCTGTTGTGTTAAGTATGTAATTTAGTTTCCTTTGCTTTTGCCTATAGAAGACAAGAAGCCCTTTGCATGTGACAGCTTGAATCTTGCCTATTACTTTAAAGCTTTCCTGCATACTGTTTAAAGAGAGAGTCCAGCTTTTTAGATTGATATTGGAAATGTGTATAACTTAACTTTAAATATTCAGTCCCTCTTTTTTTCTTTCTGTTCTGTTGTTAATTGTTGTTTTGGGACTTACCATATTTACTAGAGCTATTTTGCAAGGGGTATTCTTCAGGAAAAAGAAATTTAGTACCCTCCTGAGACAAAACACACAGGAAAGGGAGGGAGAGTGAAAGGAGCACTTGTGCGAGGCTTCCCTCCCCCTCCCCTTCTGTTTTGCCTCAGTGGGGAAGAGAAGGGAAGGGAAGGGGGAGCAAGAGGAGTGCTCATGCAAACACTCCTTTCACCCCTCCCTTTCTTATGCATTTGGCCTTGGCAAGGAGTACTCCCACCCAGGTGAGACAGAAGAGGGGGGAATCCTTGCACGAGCGCTCCTTTCACCCTTCCTCCCTCCCTCCCTTTCGTATGCATTTTGTTTTGGCGAGGAGTTCTCCCCACAGAAGCAAAAAGGAAAGGACCGGGGGTCGGGCAAGCTTTATGTGAGCGCTTCTTTTACCCTCCTTCCCTTTCCTATGCATTTTGGTTTGACGGAGAATTCTCCCCATGGAGGCAGAATGGAAAGGAAGTGGGGAAGCTGCATGGGAGCCTTCCTTTTGTCCCCTCTCATTCCTATGCATTTTGCCTTGGTGTGGAACTCACAATGACACACTCAGCATATAAGACACACCACATTTTCAAAGGCTGGTTTTGAGGGGAAAAGATACATCTTATACACCGGCAAATATGGTAACTATTTTATTTTTTTATAAGTTTAGATGTGGAAATGGATTTTGAATTCTTTTTTTCTCTTTTGAATTTTTAAAAAACTGATAGTTTCACTTTGATCTTGGAGTGCTTCTTTCTCTGATTTGAATATGTTTTTGAACAATATATTTTTGAATTTGAATAATATTATTAGTTTTTACTGTTGGGTTACTACTCATTGTTCGCAGCAGGAGCAGGAACCACCTTTTTAGTTACATGTGGTTTTGTGTTTCGTAGTTTAGTTAGATATTTGTAGTTTCTGTTTCTTTTTTGTTAGTCTGTTGTAGTGTGGGTTATTTCAATAGTCTGTTTTCCTTTGTATTATTTTGTCTTATATATTGTTACTGTGGTATATCTTTTTCTTGTTTTTTTTTGTTATTCTTTTTATTATTCAATAACAATAATAAAGTAGAATATTTTGAATAACTTCTTACCAGGTTCAGATATCTGGGCAGTAGCTTTTAAAACTGTTTATTTTTAATACAGCTGCTTATAAATGCATACATCAGTTATTCATTCATTACTCCTTGTTTATGCTGTTGCTCTTAGAAGAGGCATTCTTCTATCTCTCACCAAGAGAATGCCTCTTCTGAGCCAGTACCTATGGTGGCACACTGGTTTACTATCTAAAAACATAAGGCTAAGTCTAACGTGCTACAGCAGAACTTCCCCACTTCACCCTGCAACCCTCTGTGTTGTCAAAAAAAGCCATTTCAGAGGGTTTCCCAGTTTGCTTTGGGTTCACATGGGGGACTGTAGTAGGAGAGAGGGAGTTGTTTTCCTCCTCTGGCTCCAAATTCCACCAGGAGAAGTACACTGTTAAATTCTCCTCAAATAATATTCCTTCTTTCTGTGAAACTTGTCTCTATTAAACAAGTGTCCATAGGAATTGGTCAGGTTAAACTCCTGTGGTATATTAACCAAGATTTCTTTCACTGAATGCTCCCTCTTTTTGTTGTCTCCCTTCCCTTCAACTGAGTTTATTTTTGCTCTTTTTGAGTGTCTTGGAAAAACTGTGTTTGACATTCTGAGGTCAGGTTCACTGACCTCTTGAACCTTCCTGGTGGGTTCATTTGGATGAAGTTGGTGGAAGTCCAGCTTCACAGTCGCAGACTAGCATTGTCTCCTCTTAGGGAAAATGTAGATGTGAAAGGACAATAAAGAACTGTGAAAGGAACAGTAGCTTGGGTTTATGTATCCCTGGTGAAAAGTTAACATTTCTAGTGCCTTCACCCCGATGTTGCATGTGGCCAGATCTGTGTCTTCTATCAAGTTTAAGAAACGAAGCTGATGCATGTGAGATCTGTGGGATAGCATTTCAGGCTAGCAATGGTTTCTGTGCACAAGAGATCATTCCCTTGTGTAATTCCCACTAGTAATTTGATGCCCAAATTGGTCCTTAAACCAGCACAATGAGGAAAGTAAATCAGTACTCTAATTTCTAATTGGGTTAGAGGTGCCCTTTCTCTTTTATAAAAAGACTGGTAACAGGAATACTTCAAAAAAGCTCCCCAAGGGACTCCCACCTTTTATGAGCTGCAATTACATTGAGACTATAGTTCAAGTACCTTTTTTTTTTTAGCAAGTATGTCCAAATTTGGCTTCCAGAACCTTGCCTTAGTCACTCCTATCTAGTGAGAAGTAGAGACAGAAAACTTAAATTGTCATTGCTGCCTTGAGAACTAGTTCTTCAGCAATGTGGGAAAATTCAGGTACAGATCCTTAGCTTTCTCATAATACTTAGAGGTCTAAGGGTTCTCTGGAGGAATTAAAAGCAATTCAGTCAGTTTACATTCACATGGAAAAGCTAACTGAAGAACTGAGAGGAACGCATTCCACCCCACCTAAATATACACAAGTTATCAGAAATGTTGTGTTACTGTTTCAAATTAATTTTGGAAGTAAAAGATGAGGAAAAAGCTTGTCAGTGAAGAATATAGCTGTGGAGGTGGGGAAATGAGGGCATTTCTTCTCAAATAAGAATTCTGCCCACCTTCGCTACCCAAATTGCATTGCAGACAGTGAGACGCTGAAAATAATTCATATTTGTTTGATGTATTTTTTTCATACCCGTGGGAACTTTGCCTGACTTTTTTCTTTGGATGCCTTAAACAGTATTTCTAAATTTTCAACTAAAGTTTTAAATTGCTTCGTTGCTAGACATTTGAGGACTGGAGGAAAATTTAATTAGGGGCCAGAATTTCTATTTGATGGCCAGTGCCCTCATTTTGCTTTTCCCTGTAGCTACACCCTTGTCACCAAGCACACACGTACAGAATATTATGGAAGGACATATTCTGATCAGTTCTAATATTGAGTTAGACATTTCTTAGTCCTGTAAGGAGTTCCTGTGTGTGTGTGTGTGTGTGTGTGTGTGTGTCTTCAAGTTTATGGCAACCTCATGAATTTCATAAGGTTTTCTTTGGCAAGGAATACGCAGAGGTGGATTTTCCAATTCTTTCCTCTGAAATTTAGTTTACAGCACTTGGTATTCCTTGGTGGTTTCCCATCCAAGTACTAACCAGGGCTGACCCTGCTTAGATAGTGCCTTTAGAGTGTTTAGGATCTTATGCCTTTAGGGTGTTTAAGCTGCTAATGAATTCCCTTGGAGCACCCCAAATCAATGAAATCTGTACTACTATGTATACTAATGGTGCTGTATTCCATTTTTGTGATTGTTGGTATTTGTCCTGTCATTACATTATATAAAATGCAATAATTTTTAAAAAGAAGTCCAAAAATGGGTTTGTGCGCTCACAGTGCTGATATTTCCATAACTCTTTTTAGGCATGGGTGTATTTTCCAAGAACATACCTTTAGTGTGTTCCCTGCTACACAACCCAAAAGGTTTGATATGTGGACACTGGGCAGTGAGATAAATTTTCTTTCTGCCTGGCTTTTTTGGCAGAATGAGGAAAGATGTGAGAAAATTATGGCAAATTCAGGAGCAAGGCTTGGGTTCTGCTCTGTCTAAGGTGCTGAAAAAGTTTCTAGGCAGCTCCCAGAGGCTTTAGCAGATGATTAAAAGGATTAATTCTGTCTGACTCTTTACTTTCTGCTTTTATATAGCTGCCTGGAGTGTAATTTGTCTTACTGAGGGCTGCTTCTGCCAAGATTCATTTCTATGTACAGACAACCCAAGGGAAGTTGTGGGATTCATGACAAGCAGCAGAAAAATTAAGATGGTTCCTTTACTTGCAAAAGATCATTTTTGCTTGAATGCTACTGTGTAGGCTTGAGTGAGTTATATAAGGACCAATTCAGGGCCTTGTACTATTGTGGAGGTTGGATAAGATTACATGAACATTTTTTCCTAGTCAGACTGTAGGCTTCTAAATCCCATCCTTAAGGGACAACTCTGCTCAGATATCAAGCTCACGATGTGCATGCACTTCATCTGTATGTAGGCTTTCATCGAATTTGGGCGGGACCTTGTAGACCAGTGGTTCTCAACCTGTGAGTCCCCAGATGTTTGTGGACTTCAGCTCCCAGAAGCCCCAGCCACTATGGTCAATGCTCAGGGTTTCTGGGAGCTGAAGTCCGAAAACATCTGGGGACCCACAGGTTGATGGTCTACAAGCACTGTTGTAGACCATCTCATCTCCCAAGCTTGTTGCAAGAGATCTCGTGCTAGAACATCCCCAGCAGATGGCTGACCAGCCTGTCTCTGAAGACCTTCATTGCAGGAGAACACGCTGTCTCTCAAGCTAATTGCTTCCATTGCTGAATTGTTCTTCCTATCAAAACTTTTCTCCTACAGTACAACCAAAAATCTACCCTTTAGTATTTAAGCCGTTTAGATGTCGTCTTCACTCATGGAGCACCAGATAACAAGTCTTTGTCCTCTTTTGTGAGGCAGCCCTTCAGGTATTTGGATAACATGCTCCCATCCTAGTCCCTTTTTTCTCAAGGAAAATGTACCCAACATTTTCAAATTCTCTGCATAGGCATTGTTTTCTACACCACTGACCATCTTTGTGACCCTATTAATCTGTTCTGGTTTGACCACGTACTCCCTAATGTGAGGTGCTCAGAAACAGACACAATGTGACTGATGAAAGGTGTCAAATTAGTTTTCATGTGTTGTTGAAATCAATGAAGGCTAAAAAGACATTAGCTTTCCCCCAGCATCATTACACTTATGCTCTCTTTGTGATAAACTATGATCCTGAGGTCTCCTAATGAAAATAATGATAAAACATAGGTTTAGCAGGAGAATGTCCTATGTCACATTACAGAATGTCTTCTGTGAAATGAAGAAAAGTCAGTGCTCACCCCTTTTGAGTTTTTCAATCAGTTTAGTGATATAATAGATTTATATGTTTGTTTCTGTGTAAAAGTTATCATGGTCATAGTTATTTCAGATTTGACTGTTGATATTTTTCTATCTGTATTTTTAAAAATTTTTTAAAAAATGGGGAAGAAAGAAAGGAAGAAATAACCATTAAAAGGAATAGGGTGTGGTCAAACAGTGTCTGATGATACCATTGTATTTTCCTGTTCACAGGATGGAACTGGCCAGCTGGCTCAAGGCCACTCAATAGTATTCATTCAAAAGATGATCTAATTTGTTTTCTGCTTTTTTTTTAAGCAACCAGCATATTTTTGGATTGTTAATCTTTTGAAATGTAGGGACATAAAATGAGGAAGAGGATCCTCCTTTTTAAATCTACCTGTTTTGTTTTGTTTGGTGTGAAAAGCAGACAAAGTCCTTCTCCATTATTTTGAACCTACATTAAGTTTTAACTTTCTTTGTCTCTTTTTCATCCACTTGGAATTGAATTGCCAAGGTCGAGAATGTTAACCATTTGGAATATTTGTTATGACTAATAAAAATTACTTGCTTAGTGCTGCTTCTCACACTATCTTGGAAGTATTGTTAAATGTTGCCCCAGCTTACTGTTTTTCCAGTGTTAGGGAATGTGTGCCCCTCCAGTTATTAATGAAGTGCAGCATCCATCATCCCTCACCACTGACTATGCTGGCAAGAGCTTCTGGGAGTTTCAGAGAAAACACACATAGATCTGAACCATTGTGGTCAACCTTTTGACCATTGTGCCTTTACTGTGATGGATGAACCATGATTTGACAATGCTGTCTGAACTGTGATGACCAGCATAACACTAATTGTAACCAGGTTTGTTCTAGCAATAGATGACAAATTCATGGTGGATAAGGCTATCCATGTCTACTAGTCATGAAGTTTTGTGTGTTACCCCCATATATTACATCAAAGTTTGCATACAATAGCTGGGGCACATGAGTGGAAGAGTGCTATTATGACTTGTGTCCTGCTGTGGGCTTTTGATAGTCACCTCAGTGGCTACTGTGGAAACAAAATACAGGACTCAGTTGGTCTTTGCTCTGATCCAGCATGATTCTTCTTACATTCATACGTGGCCCCCTGCATTTGCCTGATAGTTTTCTATTGTATGCTTTTTGTTTTTAGCCTTATGACAATCCTTTCTAATGCTGTGCTCTGTAACTATTTCTCTTTTCAATTCATATACTGTAGGTTCTCGTCCTCGCCTCGAAGATTCATCTCCGCGGATAATAGAACATCCTTCTGATCTTATTGTGTCCAAGGGAGAACCAGCAACATTGAACTGTAAAGCAGAAGGTCGTCCTACTCCTATTGTTGAGTGGTACAAGGATGGGGAGCGAGTGGAGACTGACAAAGAAGACCCACGTTCTCATCGCATGCTGCTCCCTAGTGGGTCTCTTTTCTTTCTGCGCATTGTGCATGGTCGGAGGAGCAAACCTGACGAAGGAGTGTATGTCTGTGTCGCGAGGAACTACTTGGGCGAGGCGGTGAGCCGGAATGCATCTCTGGAGGTGGCCAGTAAGTAAAATATTCAACAGCCGAGTGACATTGTCTGAATCAACATCCCACTGGTGATTTTGTACTTTGCAGTGTTCTTTCTCAGCTGGTTCAGTGATAACTGTGTTACTACAGTGGCAACTTTGTGACCTCAGAAGAGGCGATAGCTAATGACTTTTGGATTAACTATTGTCCGTAGTCCACAGTCCATTGACTGTGTGAACCTGATTTCAAGTGTGCGTATAGTATCTCCTGTGTTGCTGGTTACCCTTCTGCTATACAGTGGTGCTATCCCTGAAATGTTGGGGATGACCATACCTTTTTGAAAGATAATCATATTCCATGTATTTTCCATGTATCGGTTAGTTCACTGGGTGCTTACTCTTGGAATTAGCCCTAGGGAAAGTGTTAACATACCTGTTTACATCTGGTGAATTGCTGAAAGTTCATTGTTTAGTGTTTGTGTTTAACTCTTCCTCATCAAACCACAATTAGTTTCCTGGGAGAAAGAATTAATATTCTTACAATCTCCTTATAGATTGTAATATGACCCAGGAAAGCACTGATAAACACACAGAGAGAGATGGCAGCCCTGTTCCATTTAGGAAAACATTCAGCAATGCCGGATGAGAAATGAATCTGTTAGTATTAGGGTGTCTTAGAAGAAGAGGCTCATCCTCTTCTCAGGAAAGTTTCCTGCCATTCTAATTGTACATCCTATAATATCTCACTAGAGATATGTGATTAGATGTCCTGAAGGTGCATCCTTAAGTAGTCTCTGTCTTACTGTCCATCTTTAATATTTTGTTTTCCCATGCTCCTTTTCCTTCAGCACCCCACACTACATCCAGTCACATTGATTTAAAATTAAATGGAAAGAAAAGAAAGAAATGTTTCTGCTAATTACATTCATTGACAGAGATATGGGGGTGTTTACTTAACCAAATGAGTTCAGCAAATGCTTGATGGGAAAAGTGATGAGGCATCTTAGAAGTTTCTGCTGCTCCATCATTCCAGAAATAGCAGAACGTGTTCTTCATCTCACAGTGCTGAAGCTGTGGTTGCCAGTTGTCCACAATTTGAATAGATTTTGAGTAGATTTGCAGGTTTGCTTCCCTGCCTCCTTCTCCTCCTCTACTGCTACCGCCACCACTACACATGCACTTTGCTGCACTGCACTGCAGCAAAGAAATTAGAATGGCTGAGATACATTTAAATTGGGACTGTTGGAGAGAAACAATTACTTGCCTCTGGTTGAAGAGATTTGGACTCTGTGGCCTTGTATTTGCTGTGTGGTGGGATGGGCATATCAGCAGTCTAGGTAACTAGTATGAGGACCTGATGTGCTATCTGCCAGTGGTGGTTGCTGTTGAACTCTTTTGGAATTTTCTGGAAGAGCTGGCTTGACAAGTAGCGAAGAATTGTGGCCCCCTCAATATATTTCAGGTTTGGCATGCCCTTTACCAATGTTCATTCCTTGGCATCTTTGGGAAAGAGCTTTGTCAGTCATTAAAGACCAGAGAACAGAATATGTAGTCCTCCAATGCTGTTGGAGTGTTAACTCGCATAATCCCTCACAGTTGGATTTGTGGGCTCAAGCTGATGGCAGTTGTGGTCTACCAACATCTGGAGCGCTTTATATTTTCCACCCCAACATAGTACTGCACTAAATGAATCAGTCATCCGGACTCAATATAAAGGAGCACTCTCCTTGGGATATTTACTAGAAAATACTGATGTCCATGGCTACAGTTGGAGTGAATTTAGAGTACATTTCTGAGACATTTTCCTAAATGTTGACAACAGAAACATTGAAAAGAACCCTGTAGGATCTGACCAGATCAGCTCTGGGAATAAAGACCTTTCTGAAATGCTGAAAGTCATCTGTCAGGCAGTGAAGACAAGAAAGATCTAGATGTTGTTGGACTAGTTATATAATTGTGTATCTTATTTCCCATAGTGACAAATCAGATATTCATAGGAAGCACACAAGTAGAATATGTGACTAAGTATTACTGTGAGACTGGAAAAAGCAAATATCCATCATGGATTAGTAGAGCCCAATACAGCTCTAAAACAGTCCAGAGAGACCCTTCTCTCTGTCCTACTGCCTTCTCAGGCTTGTTTACAAGGGAGAGGGCCTTCTTGTTGGCTGCTTCCAGTCTTTGGAACTCTCTCCCAGGATGGCCCCATCCTTGCTTTCCTTCCCATTAGCAGGGCAGAACATTTTTGTGCTGTCAGGTTTTTACAAACTGATATGGGTTGCACATTTAATTCTCTGTGGTTCTGTTTCTAAGATTTATATAGTCTTTAATGCATTTTAATATTTTAATGTGTAATGTTTTTAATTTCATAAATTAATTGTTTTTAAATCTTATATTTTTACTTTCATGAATCATTTGTACTGTTTTTAGTTTGTATTCTTTTAAATTTTTTCTTGGCCACCTTGAGTCCCATTATCGGGAGAAAGGCAGAATATAAATGAATAAATAAATGATAGTAGCCATTAGTAGCTCCATCCTCCATGAATTTGTCTAATCTCCTTTTCAAGCCTTCCAAGTTGGTGATCATCACTACATCTTGCAGTCAAAATTACAGTCAGCCCTCCATATCTGTGGATTCTGTATCCATGGATTGAACCAAGCATGAAGTGAAAATATCCCCCCCCCAAAAGGTAAACTTTGGTTTTGCCATTTTATATAAGGAGTACCATTTTATTACACATTGTGCATAACTGGACTTGAACATCCATAAATTTTGGTATCCACGAGGGATCCTGGAATCAAACCCTAGCATAGATTGAGGGCTCATTGTACTCAGTTTCAGTAAGCTGTGTGTAAAGCAGCACTTTCTTTTGTCTGTCCTGGATCTCCTCATTGGATGGTCCTGGGTTCTAGTGCTATGAGAAAGAGACAAAAATCTTTCTGTGGCGGTTGGAAACATTTTCAGGGTCAAACATTTTAAGAACTGATTTCTTTTCAGTGTCAGTGGGTAAGTGGTTGAGCGAAGGAATCTCATCAGTTTCCAAGTTTTGAATTCCACCATCCTTTTGTCCTAGCGCGCTTCATTTTCTAACAAAGATAAGGAAAATCTCCTTCGATGAGTCCATTCACTCCTGGTTATAGGCTGTTTCCAGCAACTTGTCCTACAACATTCCTAGCAAGCTTTTCTGGTGTGTCTTTCACAGAGCAAAAGGTCTTCCGGGCAAGCAAACAGCCCTGTGGCTTGTGGATTCAGAAGAGATCCGGGTTTGTTATTTATCTGCCCTGACCTCCAAACCAATCTTCTGCATGACTTTCCAAGGGGCTCTCAACCCATTGTCTTCCTTAATGGTTTTATGGAGACAAAGATCTATAAACAAACAGTGCAGAAAAGCACCGTGGCCTGCTGAAAGTGACACAAAATGAATGATGGCCTTGCCCGAAACAAGGCCAAACATCAGGGGGTGGGATGAAAGAATGAAACACAGTTTCTGCTAAGCCTTTGGAGCCACAAACATTTTTGGGCACCTTGTGAGCTGAGCTTAACATTAGCTTCTGCTCTTCAAATGTGAGCAGGGGAGGGGACACTTACCTGCATGATTTGTGGCTATTAGTGACAGATTACTGTCTTGAAATAAAGCTGTCAAAGGAGTCTACTGTGGTTAAGGTAATTGGGGAAAATGTGGACATCAAAGGAAAATCTATAAAATGGTTTTCTGTGGAGCTGATGAAATAGATGGGCTGGAGATGGGGACTGGGAACAATTGTTCCAAAGGCTAGTGTTGACTGTGCAGCAGCAGATAGTTCAGCAAAGACAAGTGATGCTAGTCCCTCTTGCAGATTCTTGTGCAAACCTTTTTACCTTTCTATTTAATATGTAGCACCTCTCTGTTTTTTGTTGGTGTAGGGTGAAGGAACAGTTATGTGAAAGAGTCTTAGGCTTGCTCAAACCAAAATCATGGTTTGGTAATACATGTGAAGGTTCAATATATCTCCTTCCCTCCAAATCTCCTGCTAAAGGGCACAAGATGAAACTTGGTTATCATCAACTTTGCTGTGTTGCAATAGCAGATGCTGGTGGTTGCTGATGCTGCTTCACAGCTTATTGGCCATTTTCTTTGGTTACTTTATTTATGCAACAAAGCTGGATCACAGTAGCAAAATGCAAGGAATTTGCTCCAGCAGCCATTTGTCAGTGTGTGTGGAGCGCTTTGCCCAAATAAATAAATAAATAAATAAATATTTGTTTGTTTATTTATTTTAGCATTTATCATTTGTACCTCTTTTGTATTCTGGGATGTATACATTGACAGACAACTTGCAGACATATCTGAAAATACCATAGATGCTTGTGTATAAGTTGATCTCATGTATAAGTCGAAGGCAGGTTTTGGGACTAAAAGTATGTGTTTGATATGACCTGTGAGTAAGTCAAGAGTGATTGCATGGAGGACTAGCAACTCCCGGCTGCTGCCGCTGCCATGTTCCCACTCGGGCATTCAACAAAGTCTTTTGTCATTCTACTCAGAGAAAGAGATGGTTCCTTTTTTAAAAAAAATAAAGTTAAGGTACAATATTAACGCTAATAAAAAAGAAGCCATCCCTTCTTTGACTAGAGTGGTGAAAGGTGAGACCTTGTCCATCCTGGAAGAACCTACAAGAAGCACCGACTGTTCTCTCGTTGTGCTCCTTAGACAGGAAGCGCCATTTCCCAACACAGGCATTCAAAAAGGCCAGAAGTGGAGAGTGAAGGGAGTTGGTGCTTCTCTTCGGTTCTGCCGGGATGGACTAAGCTCTTGCCTTTTGCCACGGTATTCAGAGATGGTTCCCTTTTTCGTGAGACTTAAAGTATAGCACATACTTTGACCCATGGATAAGTCACTTCAGATTTGTTAGGTCAATTTTTTGACTAAAATTTCTAGACTTTTACACATGTATATATAATATGTTACACATTTCAGTGGTGCACATAGGAAATTTTCTGCATTTCGTGTAGATATAGAATGTTGCTTAAACATTATTTAGTCATGGAGAAGAGATGTGTTCAAGTTATCTGTACGATGTGCACATAAAAATGTGTACATGTGAAAGAAAAATCCCCCCCCCAAAAAAACCAGTGGATTTTATTCTGTTAAGCCGCACACACATACACACACACATATACTCACACTCAGGCTCTCACACACACAAACACCTTGACAACACCAGGTATGGAAGTGGGAAAGGGCAGAAGTTGGCAGAGGCAGATTTTATAGATGTGCACATAGCTATGTGACAGTGGATACAGAAGGTCATATACAAAATTGGAAGGTGCTATCTTAAAGAGCAATACTGGCTTATTTTGAAGAAGCCTAAAACAAAGCCCTGTGGATCAGACCTTCTCACAAATATTTGGAAAGGCAAGCTTTCTATCCTCTCAACAACACTCTGTGAAGTCCAAACCTCTAGATTGTTTTCTGGCTTGCTGCCTGCATTGGGAGATCATTCCCAAATGGCATGCAAGTTACCTTGCCAAACAGACATTCCAGGATGGAATAGCCTCTTTTAGGCAAAGAGCTAGCATAATTCAAAGTAGCTCCTCACCATCTCTCTTTAGTGCGCCTGAGAGAGCTGTATGTTAGAAAACATTCAGTGCAGGATAATGTGATCTGGCTTGCCATAGATGACACAGTTTGGGGACCAACTTATTTTGCACTAGAGGCCACACTGGAAATCTTGCTGAAATCATTTTCTTGCCTCACTTCAGCGCATACCAGTTTGTGTGAACTTTGCATTGCTGCAGTAGGCATTTTGGCCATAGCTAAATATGTTATGCTTGTTTTCAATATTAATTTTTTTGTATGTTTTAAACTGTATTGCTTTTAAATGGCAAGCTGCCTTGAGTCTCAATTTTGAGAGAAAAGCAAGATGATAATTTGTACTGACTCTGGCTCTGACTCCAATTCTACCCCAAATTGCTCCCAACTCTTACTCTTACCTCACAAATCTGACTACACAGCTCTGAATTATGCACTGATCCCTTGTTTACAAAGGATATTTAAATTCTGCCTTTCCAGTTAAAAGGTGACTACCAACCCAAATAGAAAATAGAGGGCGGGCAAAATGTGGCCTACCAGATGTTTCTGGACTGCAGTTTCCATTGTTCCTCACCGCTGATCACGCTGACTACAGTGGCAGTCCCACAGTATCTGGAGAGTGGCGGTCTGCCCACACATTTTGAACACTATTTTTTTTAAAAAAAATACCACAGTCACTTGAAGCCTACAAAGGTAATTATGTTGGTCCATGTAAAGCAAAAAGCATATTTACCAGTGTGGACTATGACTGGAGACCAGGGTTCAAATCCCCACTCAGCCATGGAATCCCACTAGGTGACTTTGGGCAGGTCACACTGTTTCAACCTCAGAGGAAGGCAAAGGCCAACCCCTTTAAACAAACCTTGCCAAGAAAACTTTGTGATAAGCTTGCCATAAGTTGAAAATGAAGCCACACAACAAATATTTGAACAATACCTTTATTAGGGCCAACGAAAATGTGAAGAATTGTGCAAATTTTTACAGTCTCAATTGTGGGTTAAAAAAGTGATTATTCACCACCAAAAGATGATGAGTAAGCAGGCTTGAAAATTTGTATATTGCAAAATTTAGAAATAATTCTGATAATTGAAAAAGAAGTACATTAGAATCATAGAATTGGAAGAGACCACAATGACCATTGTCTAACCCACATTTTACTGCCTTGTTTGCAAGAATATCATGGAGGACCTAGTTAAAGTCCTTCCTGAAATCAAGATACATAACATCTACAGGAGTCCCTTCACCCACCAAGTTTGTAACTTGGTTTAAAAAAAAAGAGAGAGATCAGATTAGTCTGGTATGACTTGTTTTTGAGAAACCCATGTTGACTTTTAGTGATCACAGCATTCCTTTCTAAGTGCTTACAAACTGTTTTATGATCTGCTGTAGGATCTTTCCAGGTATTGCTTTCAGGCTGACTGGGCGGTAATTGGGTTCTCTTTTCCCCCTTTTTTGAAGATGGGGACAACATTTGCCCTCATCTAGTCTGCTGGGACTTCTCCTGATCTCCAGTACTCTCAAGGATTGTCTGTGATTCTGAAATTACTTTTCCCAGTACATTTTGACATAGAGTGGAATATGCTGATGTTTGTGCTTACTCAGTCTGCTATCCAGGTACTAACCCCTTGTGGGTTTTTTTTTTAATTCTTTCTTTTGAAATGAACTTGGATTGGACAGCTTCAAATAGAGGATTGACAGCCTTTCAGATGGAGGATTCTCCTATGTAAAATCAGCTTGATGGCCACCCTGTCCTCCATAGAGACTCTTTCCCATAGGTGGGGAAATTTTGGCCCTCCAGATGTTTTGGACTACAGCTCCTACAATCCATTGGTATTGGTTGTATTTGCAGGATTTTTCTGTGGAATTGAAGCCCAAACATCTGGAGAGCCAAAGGTTTTCTATCCCTGCTTTAGGCATCAAGTATCCCCAGTGTTCTTGGAGGTGGCTGATGTGTGTTTTATCTGTACCACTTCAAAAGAGAAGAGGGCAAAACTCTTTGGGGACTTTGCACTGCCTTATACTGGAGCATAGTGTTATGCCAAAATACATGCTGAATCCAGTGATTGGCCCTTCCACTCAAAGGGGTTCCCTTGCTTTCAGTGTTGTCTCAGCCATTGCTTTTAATGAAAGACTCTGAGGCATCACATTGTCTCCGCATGAGAGATTTAAAGGATGGGAGGTCAAAGAGGAGCTCCCAGCAGGGGGAAAGAGCCTTTAAATAGGAAGAGGAAGAAAGGGTTGAGTGAACAGCAACTTTAGGGTGGAGCTCAGAGACCCAAGCAGCACTGTCTTTTTGTCAGGGTCTGAGGCAGCTTTCTGGCACCAATGAAAAGATTGGTATTTTTGTCCACCTCCCCATTTCCCCCTTTATATGCAGTTCAGGAAAGCAAAGAGGAGAAGCAGCTCAGCTTGTAGCAATTAGTGAACAGCCTGACCTCCCCCAAAGTCCTTCTCATGACCTAAATGGATTTTCTGTTCTTCTCCCATTAAATGACGGATGAGGCCACAGGTAAATGGCTGCAACATCCTCCATTAGAAAGGATGATTGGGAAGGGGGTGGTTGGCTGTGTACTGGACTGCAGATAGCATCTTGTAATGAGTGTGATGAATAGAACGAGGCCGTTTTCAGGGGAATTTGCCAAATGGTCCACTGCATGGATACAGAGGCCTAATGCCTAGTTGAGAAGTCCTAAGTGGCTGCTGTGAAAGGACTCCTGAGTATTTTTAGTTTCAGAAGAAATGGAGGTATGTGTCCTGGGCTTCTTATAAGCACCTTCTCTGAAAACTATAGCGCTGTGACATGACTTCCATTGTGCCAGAATAGTTTATGACTAGGATAACTCCCACTGCCTTATATTGAGACCTCGGGCTTGTAAAATGAGGAATAGTGGTTTGTGAAAGCCCTTGTGGCAATAAATACTGGTGACTAGTGTAACTCTACTGTTATGACATCCTTCGAGGGCAGCCTGGAATGACAGTGCATGAGGAATTTGATCATTGTGAATTACTGTACAAAATTGCTTGGTATCTTCGAGATTAATAGATAGATAGGAGTTTATTTTCTACTGGATTTCACACTTCCTTCAATGCTTCAGTGCAGCTCCTTGCACTTTAAAGGATGCATCAAGAGATTTCAGAGCAAAGCACACATTTAAATATAGACTGTATAAGAAAGTACACATTTAAATTAAGACCAGGCTGAAATCCCCTACCACCTTAGCAGGACTATTCCTGCCTTCATTGTGTAGGGTAAAACTATCAGTTACTTTTGGGGCAGTGAATCCAGATGTTGGATGGAAATAGACTTACCTATAAAGATACATGATGCTCCTTTCCCCTAGCCGTGTTTTACAGGAAAAAATCAATAATTGCTTTTTGAAGTAGTGGACAGATTGTCTTTACAGCTTGGTAACATTCCCTTCTGATCTGGGGCAAAATGCCCCATGAGGTCAGTACTAAATTGTGAAATAGCCCTTGCAAAAGTGGCAAATTGGCAAATATCAAAGTGCATGAGTGTGTCTGCGGGAAGGAGGCGGAGGGATGTGGGGGAGAACGGGCACCCAGGGTCCAAACCAGGTCAAGGAAAGGAGAAGAAAGGGAAATGGGCTGGCCTTGTGGCCCTATACTCCCTATCTCTTTCCCATCTCCTTCCTGAGGTTGAGGGTGCATCGGGAGAGGGTTTGTGATGCTGAGAAGCTAGGCTGTGAGCTGTCCTTAGCAGGCCAGGCAGCAGCTGGTGGAGGAAGAGGAGGACCAGAGGTGTTTTTTTAAAGGGATACATGGCCTGATGATGAGAGAAAGGTTCCCCTGAAAAAGAAGCGCTTGAGATGAAGGGGGTAAGGGTTGAAGATAACCAAATAATCAAATCTGTGAACGTCAAACCCTCAAATGTGGAGGGCCAACTGTATATGCAAAAATATCCAGATTTGGAGAAATAGTACCGAAAAAGAAAGAGGTGTGTCTCTCTTGCAAAGTATGTGTATTTTACAGGTAATTGTATCTGAATTTTCATGCAGTCTTTTTTTAAGTAAATTCAAACAGGTTTTCAGAAAGACTTAGAATTCTCTGCTAAAGAACTCTGGTGTACTCCCCCTGAAATACAAGATTAAGCAGCCTAGCAGAAAAGTCTGAATACCTCACCAAATTACAATTCTAGAGGGTGGAATTGCTGCCACAGTATAGTTTCAATACTGCATTCCTTATTAATATTTCTTTTTTAAAATGCGCAGCTACATCAACTTACAAACTTCAGAGAGTAGATATAACATACAGTGAGCCCTTGATATCCATTAGGGTTTAGTTCTAGGACCACGGTATATACCAAAATTTGTGGAGTTTCAAGTCCTAGTGTGTACAGTGTGTAGTAAAATGGTGTCCCATATATAAAATGGCAAGATCAAAGTTTGCTTTTTAGATTTTTTTTTTCCTGAGGGGAATATTTTTAAGCCTTGGTTGGTTGAATCTGTGGATATAGAATCCATTGGTGTGAAGGGCCAATGGTACATACTTGAAATCAATCAGGATATGACTTCTTCCGAATCCTAATCCTAATAAGACTAATCTTATCTCTTTTTATGTTAGAGTTACAAGCTTGATAGATGAAGGGAATGCTGTGGACGTAGCATATCTTGACTTCAGTAAGGCCTTTGACAAAGTTCCCCATGACATTCTTGCAAAGAAGCTAGTAAAATGCGGGCTGGACAGGGCTGCTGTTAGGTGGATTGGTAATTGGTTGACCGAATGAACCCAAAGGGTACTCACTAATGGCTGCTTTTCATCCTGGAAAGACGTGATTAGTGGAGTGCCACAGGGTTCCGTCCTGGGCCCAGTGCTGTTCAACAGCTTCATCACTGACTTGGGTGAAGGAGTGGAGGGCATGCTGATCAAATCTGCAGATGATACCAAATTGGGAGAATGTCTTCTCAAACATCGCTCACTTTCTGCTCTCTTTTCTGGAAATGAGTTTGAAGGCTGCTGGGAGCAAATACAAAAAGCTGCCAGGTCCTCCCCCAGCTCATCAGCGAGTCAGTTAGAGTTAACGACTGCTAGCTCCTCCCTCTAGCTGGTCAGTTAGACCATGTGCTCAGGGAGAGCACACGGCCAGAGCAAATAAACGAACAAACCAGAGGACAGGATCAAATTTCAGAATGACCTTGACAGATTTGGGAGCTGGATCAGAGCTAACAAAAAGCTAACAAAATGAATTTCAACAGAGAGAAATGTAAGGTCCTGCCCTTAGGCAGAAAAAATGAAATGCACAAATATAGAATGGAGAACACATAGTACATGTGAAAGGGATCTAGGAATCATGGTAGATCACAAGCTGAACATGAGTCAGCAGTATGATGCAGCAGCCAAGAAAGCCAACGCGATTCTTGGTTGCATCAATAGGAGTATGGTGTCTAAATCCAGAGAGATAAAGGTACCACTCTATTCTGCATTGGTTAGACTTCATTTGGAATCCTGTGTTCAGTTCTGGGTGCCTCAGCTCAAGAAGGATATTGACAAGCTAGAGTGTGTCCAGAGGAGGGTGACCAAAATGGTGAAGGGTCTGGAGGCCATGCCCTATGAGGAGCAGCTTAGGGAGCTGGGTACGTTTAGTCCGCAGAAGGGAAGGTTAAGAGGGGACATGATAGCCATGTTTAATTATTTGAAGGGATGTCATGTTGAGGAGAGAGGAGGCTAGTTTTCCAGTGCTCCAGAAACTAGGACAAGGAGCAATGGATTCAAGCTGCAGGAAAGAAGATTCCACCTGAACCTCAGGAAGCACTTCTGATCGTCAGAGCTATCTGGCAGTGAAATATGCTGCCTTGGAGTGTGGTGGAGTCTCTTTCTTTGGGGGCTTTTAAGCAGAGGCTGGGTGGCCACCTGTCGGGAATGCCTTGATGTGTGTTCCTGTATGGCAGGGTGTTGAGTGGCTTTTGTGGTCTCTTCCAACTCTATGATTCTATATATTGCCTTCCTCTTCCATCCAAGGAAGGTTTTGTGGAGTGTGAAAGACTTCACGTGACTGCGCTGGGAGAAAATGGGAATAAGAAAGTCTCTTGTAAGACCAGTTATCCTTGTATTCTTCAGACGATCTTTTTAGCCCAGATGGTTGTCTTGTTTACTTCAACATCTGTGTGATAAAGAGGATTCAGGAATAGTAGCTAAAAAAGACTCCTAATGTGATGGTGCAGCCTGAAAGCTAAAAGGAATATTTGGGCCTGTGTTTCTCCTTCTGTGCTACACACACAAACACACAAACATCCCCCAGAGGAGAAAAGCCTTCATAGATGAGGTCTGGAGTGAGAGACACTATTGCTCTCCAAGGTATTCTGGAGATGGAATTGCATCCAGGACCCTGAAAACAGACTGACAGGCCTTGGAGAGTCAGGGCACAGCATGGGCAGCGTCTCGGAACACTACACAGCCATCTCTAAACTGGAATTATTTATTGATTTTTGTGTCACTTCTCAGTCCATTACCCAGACAGGATGCATTTCTGTAATTTGGAAAAGGGGGCCGGTGCTGGATAAACAAGTAATATATTTCCTACCAGGTTATATAGTTCCCAATTCAGCGGTGTGGAGTTATGCCAGGTGACGGAACAGAGGAATTGAAGTGGGCATACAGCTAACAGAATGTGTCCCCACTCTCTCCTTTGTTACAGTGTGGAAAAAAAGTTAATTCCAGGCTGGGAGAGTCTGTGTGCCCTTAAGAGACAACCTAGAGGCTCTTCCTTGCTTGAGACATGCTGATGTGCCTTGGAAGTAACATTAGAAGCCTGGTGAGAGCCTGTGTGTTGTAATGGTTTGAGTGTTTGACTATGACCCTGGAGAGCAGGGTTTGATTCTCTGCTTGGATATGGAAACCCACTGGGTGATCTTGTACATGTCACACACTCTCAGCCCGAGCAGGCTCCATGATCTTAGGCTGGTCATAAATCAGAAGCAACTTGAAGGCACACAGCAACAGCAACATTACAGAACTGATCCACTGTTCTGGACAACAAGAACAAGTTACAGGATATGTCTAAATACCCTCAAGGCACCAGGTCCTATCTGTTCTTGGAAGTTAAGCAGGCTCAGCCCTTGTTAGTCCTTGGATGAGAGACTGCCAATGACTATGAGGTACTGTAGGCTATATTTAAGAGGAGGGAACTGGTAAAACCATTCCTTGCCTAAGAAAACCCTACGGAATCCATGGGGTTGCCGTACATTGATGGGCAACTTGAAGGCGCATGCACACAAACACGCACACACACCCAGTTGTAGGATAATTGTGGTGTTCACAGTTCTGATACATTTTTAGCCTTGTTATTTTGGAATGTCAGTTGTAGGGTGGCATCAGAAAAACAAAATAAGCACATCACTCCTGTAAACAAGGTGCATTCTTGCCTCAGTGTGCAACTGTACATTTTTTGGCAAGAATCCCAGTCCAGCAGGGACATTTATTGGAGCATTGTAATCAGTCTGCCTTCCTTGCTTACAGGCTGTTTTGCTCCTTTTTTTGGACAGTTGTAAGTTCTTGCTTCCTTTTTCTTTCCTCTGCTTATGGAAGGGAGACCTTCTAGTGATAATGTGTATCCTCTCCAGGGGAGAAGGTCATGTGATTGAGCCATTAGTGGGTTCTTCACCCCCCATCCCATAGGGGGCCCCTGAGCTGCACAGAGAATAGGAAGATAAAGGTTCCATCTGGGCTTGTGCTATTCAGTGCTAGGAAATGAGTGATATCTAGAGGGAGGGAAATTAAGTCATTTCCTAAGTAATGAGAGTCTTTCAGGGTGACCCATTCAGCCTTTGGCTTGATTGTAGATTGGAACTTACTTGGGCAAAATTGGGCTGTATTTTCTTTTCATTTTTGCAACATGAAAAAGATTCATTTCAGCTTGAGCCAAGGGAGGCTGTAAACATGTGAAGGAAGTCTCTTTCTTTGGCATCACAAATAATCATTACTTCTGTTCCTTCTTCTTAGGGTCCCCATAAAAAATGAAGGGGTAGATGAGGATTATCTTCATGTCTGATTTGTCCCCCACTATCCCTTTGAGTGTACAGTTGGCCCCACACATTTGCGGGTTTGACTTTCTTGGATTTGATTATTTACGAGTTTCTTAAACCTCTGCCTCCGTCACCTCAGGCGCTTCTTTGCCAGGGGAGCCTTCCCTCTTGGTGGCTCTCATCACAGTGTGCAGCCCTTTCAAATCCACTTCTGTTCCTCTTCCTCCTCCACCAGCCACTGCCTGGCCAACTAATTATGGTTTGCAGCCTGATTGCTCAGCACTGCAAACCCTCTCCCAGTGCAACCCCCACACCCAAGAAAGGAGACAGGCAAGAGAGGAAGTGTACCATCATACTGACCCATCCCTCTTCCCTCTCTTTTCGCTGATCTGGTTTAGACCCTGGGTGCCCATTCTCCCCACCATGCCTCAGCCTCCTTCCCACAAACAGACAGACACATGCACATATACATTTTGATATTTGCTATTTTCCCACTTTTGTGAGGGTCTTGTGATCCTAACCCTAGCAGATGTGGAGGGTCAATTGCATTGACTTTTCCAGGGCTTTAAGATAACATTTTTATACACTTTCTGTACTCAAGACTTTATGGAGAAATCCATGATACTCCCTCCCCCACTGCCATATGATTTCTGTTTTTTCTCAAAAGTCGAGCTTTAATGGAGAAACATGACTTTTGGAACTCAGTGTAAACGTGAAAAATCCAGAAAACTTTTTTAAAAAACTCCTGAACATGCAGGGATTAAAATAGATTTGATAATCTGCACTTTTAAGTATTTTTAATACTTTATTTTTTAGGACCCATATATGTAAGTAGGAGAGCCAATGTGGTGTAGTGGTTTGAGCATTGGACTACAACCCTAGAGACCAGGGTTCAGTTCCCTGCCTGGCCATGGAAATACACTGGCTGATCTTAGGCTTTCAGCCCTGGAAAGCCCCATGATAGGTTTGCCTTAGGGTTGCCATCAGTTGGAGATGACTTGAAGGCACACAACAACAATAAATGCATGCTATGGAGAAAAATGAATACCTATCTCAGGCAGGTGTAGAATTTGGGTTGGATTTGGGACTTTCATGAAATATCATGTCCAATATTACGGTAGTAGGGGATATCCCTTAGCCATGCTGCTGCCATTTTCTTTGTTTCTAATGTCCAAGCTCCAGGTGGAGTGGTGGCCAAAATGGCACCATTCAGACACAAGGAGACACTGCCAGGTTTGTGGAAAACTTGAAATGTACAGAAGTTTTTAAAATATATATATATTTGGGGAAAGTAAAGTGGGAGTCTCACCAAAAAATATCATGAGGACTGAAGTTGTTAAGAAATTCTGGTTGACTCTTGAAGAGGAAAAAAAAAAAAACAACCAGCAAAGTCTGGGAAGGGAAAAAGAAGAATGAAATGAAAATGGAGTGTTTGAATTCCTGAACAGAAAGTGCTTCACTCCTTCTCCATTCTTTGTAGTTTCATATTTAATGGATCTACCCTTCCGAGCCTTTGCCCTGTCATAACACACAAACTTCCATTTTGAATAGGGATGGGGAGAAATTTCTTTCAGTTTGTTTTTGATCTGAACTCACCAACTTTCCCCAAATTCAAAACTGGGAGAAAGTAAAATCATGCTCATGGGACTTTGATTCTGGAGACCAGGGTTTGAATGGAAACCCACTGGGTGACCTTCGGCAAGTCACAATCTCTCAGCCTCAGAGGAAGGCAAAGGCAAACCCCCTCTGAACAAATCTTGCCAAGAAGTCCCATGATAGGTTTGCCTTAGGGTCAACCCTAAGTTGGGAACAACTTGATGGCACACAATAAGAGCAACAACAACAACAAAATCCTTCCCCAAAGCTGAAGTAGTACACAAGTTCTGTAGCAGAAGGATTCAAGACCAATGAGAAAAAGCAACTTCCTGAAGTTTAGTGGGTAACTTTAAAAGTTTTTACATAGCTTCATCTAATCTTATAAGATTTAAGCATCTCTCATGGTAGCTTCCTCAATAGCCCTTGTGGTCTTTTCCAGCTCTGTGATTCCTCTAGCTTTCCTTCTTTGCTGTGTCCAGGAGTTTTTTCTTTGCATCTGATGTAGTGATCACCAGACAGTTTACTTCCATTCTGTTATGTAGATGATCAAGAAGGAAAAGGGTCGTTGCTTATTCTAGAGCAGAAGCAAAGGCCTCATCAGCCATCCTTTTATTTGCCAGTGTTATAAACTTTGGATGTTGTGACACTGTAGGTTTATTTCCAGCCTCTTAAGAGACTTCTAGCCTTGCAAGACTGGAAATTCCCTCCCAGTGTTTTTACTAGGGTTCTTGCCAGCCTTCCAAAGCTGACTTCCACGCATGGAACACTGGCAATCTCCCAGTTCATATGCTGCCACCACCCCCCTGAATTATGAATTACTTAGACAGAACAGGAGGGACTCTGCCTAATCCCTAAGCGTAAGGAACTTCTACCTCCCCCTTGCCCTGAGTGAGAGGTCCTATGTAGCGTGTGCCAACCCTGGCGTGGAAATGGAGAGAAACGGAGGTTTATAAAAGTGTTTTAATCAAGGCATGCAAATAAACAATATCACACTTGGGAGACCCCCTCTCCCAGGTACACTTAGTTACAAGAATTTACAAAACAGATATCACAGCACAGATACATTCTTAAGATCAGCCAATTCCCCAAAATAATAAACAGCCCTAACGCGGCTAACTACTTTATTCTAGTACTCACAGATGTTCTTAGAAGAAAGAAGCCAGGAGGCCAGGCATGCCTGCCTGCCTACGACTGGCATTGATCTCATCTCTGTGTGTGTCTCTCTCTGGCCACATGGCCTCTCAGAAGTTTTATTTTCCTCCTTGGAAGGATCTGGAAGCCTCTCCAAGATGCCCGCCTCTTTCCTTTTTGGTTGGTCAGTTCTCACCTTGTGACCTGTGATGCTGACCCTTTCTTTTGGTTGGTCAACTCTCACCCTGTGACCCTTGATGTAATCCTAACATCTCATTAACCCTTGGTTTACCTGAAGGGGAAGTATCTCCCTTTGATAAGCCTAGATAATGGAAAGCCCCATTATCACAGATGTGATGATGGGGAGTCTGTTGGACAGGCTTGGCTTGGGACAGCTTCAGGGACATCTGGTGGCTTCAGTCTGAGTGGGACAGTGAACCCATTCTTTGGCTGAGTTTGAGCTTTACAGCTCAATAGGTTTAGCACCTTGGAGAGCTCGTTAAATTTTAGACTAGATGCCAACATGAATTCACCGATCCCACTGACAGTGATGCTACCGCCACCATTCACTTTGTTAGGTAGACTAGCATGGAGTCACTAAATAGTTGAATTTTAGGCTTGCCCAGTTGCTCATTCTCCTGACTTCAAGTTAATTTCAGTCCACATTCATTTCTATTTGGAAATGCGACAAAAATCAAGCTAAAAATTCACACACACACCATTTTTTTTCTTAATGTATTAATTGCTGCAGGAATTCTTCCTGCTATGTGCATGTTTTCGCAGGCAATTTTGTCTTCTGTAATGCTTTCCTGTGTGCACATTTCTTTACTGTACACATTTGAGTGTGGATTTTTGAGTTGCAGACCTGATTACACAACATTTCAAAGAGTGTGGATTTTGGCATGTAGTCACATGCATATTTCAGCCTCCAAATGTTGCTGAATGTTGACTCATAGAATCATAGAGTTGGAAGAGACCCCAGGGGCCATCCAGTCCAACCCCCTGCTGTGCAGGAACACCCATCAAAGTATTCCCAACAGATGGCCATCCAGCCTCTGCTTAAAAACCTCCAAAAAAGAAGACTCCTATCATACTCTGAGGCAGCATATTCCACTGCTAGACAGCTCTGATCGTCAGGAAGTTCTTCCTGAGAAATCTCCTTTCCTGCAGCTTGAATCCATTACTCCTTGTCTCTGGAACAGCAGAAAACAAGCCCACTCCTTCGACATGACATCTCTTCAAATATTTAAACATGGCTATCATGTCCTTCTTAACCTTCTCTTCTGCAGACTAAACATACCCAGCTCCCTAAGCCATTCCTCAAAGGGCATTTTGGTCACCTTCCTCTGGACACATTCCAGCTTGTCGATATCCTCCTTGAATTGAGTTGCCCAGAACTGGACACAGTATTCCAAATAAGGTCTGACCAGTGCAGAATAGAGTAGAACCATTACCTCTCTGGATTTAGACACCATAGTCCTATTGCTGCAACCAAGAATCACGCTGGCTTTCTTGGCTGCCGCATCACATTGCTGACTCACGTTCAGTTTATGATCTACCAAGACTCCCAAGATCCCTTTCACATTTACTGCTATCCAGCCATATGTCCCCATCCTATATTTGTGCATTCCATTTTTTCTGCCTAAGTGTAGGACCTTACATTTGTCTCTGTTGAAATTCATTTTGTTAGATTTGGCCCAGCTCTCCAATCTGTCAAGGTCATATTGTCTTCAGGGGTATTAGCAGCCCCTCCCAATTTGGTGTCATCTGCAGATTTGATCAGCATGCCCTCCACTCCTTCATCGAAGTCATTGATGAAGATGTTGAATAGCACTGGGCCCAGGACAGAACCCTGTGGCTCCCCACTAGTCACTTCTTTCCAAGATGAAAAGCAATCATTGGTGACCATCCTTTGAGTTCATTCAGTCAACCAGTTACCAATCCACCTAACAGCAGCCCTGTCCAGCCCGCATTTTACTAGCTTCTTTGCAAGAATGTCATGGGGAACTTTGTCAGAGGCCTTACTCAAATCAAGATATGTCACGTCTACAGCATTCCCTTCATCTATCAAGCTTGTAACCCTATCATAGAAAGAGATAAGATTAGTCTGGCATGACTTATTTTCTGAGAAATCCATGTTGACTTTTAGTGATTACGGCATTGCTTTCTAAGTAATTACAAACTGACTGTTTAGTGATCTGCTCTATGATCTTTCCTGGTATTGATGTCAGGCTGAGCGGGTGATAATTATTTGAGTCCTCTTTTTTTCCCCTTCTTGAAGATGGGGAGCCAGTACAGCCAAAGGTGAGGAATGCTGGGAGTTGCAGTGCAACATCTGGGTGTGGCATGGTTTCCACCTCTGCCTTACATATTCAGCAGGCTTGAATTTGATAAGTTCATCCAAAAATTTAGACCCAATTTTTCCTACGTTCTCCTACACTTCTACAGGGATGACCTAGTTGATGAGGTGGAGGTGGTGGGCTCCTTAGGAGGGAGTGACCATGCTCTTTTGGAGTTTGTCATTCAGTGGGAAGAAGAAGCCAAGTGTAGCCAGACACGCATTTAAGAAAGCTGATTTCTCTAAACTTAGGGAGTTGCTTGATGAGATCCTTGGTCAAGAATACTAAAAGAGTTTAAATGAATAAAAATAATTTTAAAAAAAGAATACTAAAAGAGAAAGGAGTTAATTACAGATGGGAGTTTCTTAAAAGTTAGATACTGAAGGCACAACTGAAAACTGTGCCAGTAAGGAGGAAAAATGGCAAGTCTTTAAAGACGAAAGAACTCTCAGCTGAGCTAAGTGTTGAAAGAAACATGTACAGTAAATGGAAAAATGGTGAAACCACCAAGGAGGAATTCAAGCAAATAGACAGGAGCTGTAGGGAGAAGGTCAAAAAAGCTAAAGCACAGAATGAACTCAGGCTTGCCAGAGACATCAAAAACAATAAAAAGGGCTTTTTTAGATATGTCCGCAGCAAAAGGAAGAACAAGGAAATGATAGGATCACTGCGTGGAGAAGGTGACCAATTGATAACGGGGGGAAGTGAGAAGGCAGAACTACTCAATACCTTCTTTGCCTCAGTTTTCTCCCAGAAGGATAGAAGTACCCAAACTGGGGCGTGGGGAGCAGGTGAGGAAGTGAGGGAAATGCAGTACAGAATAAACAAAGAAGTGGTATGGAAATATCTGGCTAAAGTTGATGAATTCAAGTCCCCAGGGCCAGATGAATTACATCCAAAGATATTAAAAGAACTAGCAAAAGTAATTTCTAAACTACTTGCAATAATCTTTTAGAACTCTTGGAGAACAGGAGAAGTCCCAGCAGATTGGAGGAGGGCAAATGTCATCCCCATTTTCAAGAAGGGGAAAAAGGAGGACCCTAATAATTATCGCCTGGTCAGCCTGACATCAGTTCCAGGAAAGATCCTAGAGCAGATCATTAAACAGTCAGTTTGTAATTACTTAGAAAGCAATGCTGTAATAACTAGAAGCCAGCATGGATTTCTCAGAAATAAGTCATGTCAGACTAATGTCTGACAACCAGTGGTTGCTTTTCATCCTGGAAAGAAGTGACTAGTGGGATACCACAGGGTTCCGTCCTAGGCCCAGTGCTGTTCAACATCTTCATCAATGACTTGGATGAAGGAGTAGAAGGCATGCTGATCAAATTTGCAGATGACACCAAATTGGGAGGGGTTGCTCATACCCCAGAGGACAGGATCAAATTTCAAAAAGACCTTGACAGATTGGAGAGCTGGGCCAAAGCTAACAAAATGAATTTCAACAGAGAGAAATGTAAGGTCCTACACTTAGGTGGAAAAAATGGTATGCACAAATACAGGATGGGGGACACATGGCTGGATAGCAGTACATGTGAAAGGGATCTCGGAGTCTTGGTAAATCACAAGCTGAACATGAGTCAGCAGTGTGATGCAGCAGTCAAGAAAGCCAACGCGATTCTTGGTTGCATCAATAGGAGTATGGTGTCCAGATCGAGGGAGGTAATGGTAGCACTCTATTCTGCATTGGTTAGGCCTCATTTGAAATACTATGTCCACTTCTGGGCACATCAATTCAAGAAGGATATTGACAAGCTGGAATGTGTCCAGAGGAGGGCGACCAAAATGGTGAAGGGTCTGGAAGCCATGCCCTATGAGGAGTGGCTTAGGGAGCTGGGTATGTTTAGTCTGCAGAAGAGAAGGTTAAGAGGGGACATGATAGTCATGTTTAATTATTTGAAGGGATATCATGTTGAGGAGGGAGCGGACTTGTTCTCTGCCGCTCCAGAGACTAGAGCAAGGAGCAATGGATTCAAGCTGCAGGAAAGGAGATTCCATTTGAACCTCAGGAAGAATTTCCTGACGGTCTGAGCTGTCTGGTAGTGGAATATGCTGCCTCGAAGTGTGGTAGAATCTCCTTCTTTGGAGGTTTTTAAGCGGAAGCTGGATAGCCATATGTTGGGAATGCTTTGATGGGTGTTCCTGCATAGCAGGAGGTTGGACTGGATGGCCCCTGGGTCTCTTCCAACTCTATGATTCTATGATTCCTAAGTTAAGCTCTGATGGTGAATGGCTTAAAGGCACCCATTGTATTTCATATCTGACCAAGGGTGTGAAGCTAGATCTCCCAGCCCAAATCCACCACGGTAATCACTATATCCTCCAAGTGTTGTTGGATTGCAGCCCCCATCAGGCATAGTCACCAAAGCTATCCATGAGAAGGATGAGAGCTGCAGACCAGCAACATCTGGAAGCCTTCAAGTGGCTCAGTCCAATGCAAACAACCAATCTATCTTTCCCCAGTCCTGAAAATAGTCTCCCAGTGCTCTAAACTTTTCTACACTATCTTTGTTTTTGTTTTTCAAAGTCTCAGCCCTTGGCTGGATAATCACAATAGCGTGGGTTTCAGTGTTTCCTGAAATGCTTCCTTTTGCTGCCAGTAGTGCCTTGTTTCTGTGGAAAGACAGCAATGTTGACTGTCCTTGACTTGTCTTTTATAGAGGGAACGAGGCAAGCAGAATGATGACCTTGTTTTGAGAATGCAATTGAAGGGAACCTCTTCTCTTCCTCATCTGTATTTCTTTTTTAAACCGTGGCAGCAAGAGATTACAGTTTAGCACTCTTGGTAACTCTGAAGCAGTTTGATTTATGAACCAAGGAGTACAAACCCACCATAGATATGTAGCTCGGTCACTGCATATCGTACAATTCCATATTTTTTTTCTTTTTACTATGATCATAACCCCACCTATGTTTGCATTTCAAGTTTCATGGATTTTTCTGGGAGAGGTTTAAGCATGGCATTAATATTTTGCTGTTGAAATCAGTGTGAAATATCATTTAGAGCCAGGGATATTTTTGTGGTTGCCCAGGGGTCAAAAATGTTTTTTGCAAAAAAAGATTTCCCAAAATGACCATATTGGGAAGCCCTCTGTACCCTTAAAGGGTCAAAAAACGTTTTGCAGAAATCTCCCCTCCCTTTTTTGCGTGTGTAGCCCAAAATGCCCTCTGGAGGGTGCAGGGGCATTTCCATTACATGGACGGGGGACTGAACCAGATTAGATCCCAGAAAAGCTTTTATTTATTTATTTATTTATTTTTGAAAAGAAATGATCAGAAAGTGACTTCCTTTAAAAAAAAATTCTGAGATCTAAATTGGTCCAACTCCCCTTGTTTTAGGTCAAAACAAGGCCTAGCAAGGCCCAAGACATTATGAAAATGCCCCCATTGCCCCAAGGGGCATTTGAGGGCAAAAACTGATTTTAGGGTATAGGGATGGGTGCACTGGAGAGGTGAGGTCATCCAGGGTCTATTGGGGGACAAATGTTGCCTCTTAGCCTTCTACAGTTGCCCCGTCCTTATCTAGATCATGCACCATGGGTAGGCATTTGACTTCTGCCATGGTTTAGCACAGCTGTTTTTGGAATCTCCATGTCTGGGTGTCTCCAGCCCTGTCTGGTCCCTGCTACTCTCTACCTGTTCACACTGCAAAAAGCAAGGAGTAATGTAAGCTCTGATATTTGTATGGAATCAAAGAACCATAAGTTGCAGCAGAGTTGGAAAATGCCTCAAAGCAGTGCTTCTCAGACTATTTGACATGGGGATCAGCAGTTTTTTTCCCCACCTAACAAGCTAGAGACTGGTACCATATTTGTGCCTATTGGCTGGAACTACTTTTTCGCTAGAAACACTCTGTGGATCAAGAGAACTCTGATGTTGGCCCAGGACCACTACTTCAAGTAGCACTGCCACAGAGGTTATCTGATCTAATATCCTGCTTAGTGCCAGATCTTGCAACTGTAGTATCCCCCAGAGATTGCCACCCAGGCTCTGCTTAAATATTTCCAGCTAAGGAGAGACCAGACCATCTAGAGGCAAGCTGTTTTGCTGGCAAATATCTCTGTGGCACAGTTTGGCTGGGATCTTGGCAGCTTCATGCAGCATACTTCTGGTGCCAGTGGTTGCCATTCTGAAAACTCCATGGTTTCAGATTTGCATTTATTTAACATAAAGCTGCTCATTGACCAAGTAGCGCTTTCTTTCACATTTGGCATCCAAGTGTCGGGGGCAGGCAGACATGGCCCTGCCCCCTTCAGAGTCTGCAGACCATGCTTTTTGTGGTTGGGGTGTGGAAGTAAATGCCCTCCCCCAAGCTCTTCGGGAACAGCAGTTCACATACAGGCCCTATTTCACATAAAACCCCTATTTTTCTCAACCTACACATGGAGCTCCACCTACTTCCACTTTTGTTTTTGTCTTTTGGTACTTTGTGCTATCTGCTTGGCTCAGAGGGTCCCCCAGGAGCAATTTAATCCCTGGGCATTCTGCAGTTGTTCACTTCTGATCTACATGATGAACCAGCTTTTTGTAATGTCTTACCAAATGGGGAAAAGAGTTTTATCATATGTTCTCACCTAACTGGAAATGCAGCATTGGAAGAGTGGATGCTTCATTTCAAACTCAATCCGCCTTTTCCAAGTGGGCAGGACATTGCAGACCTCTGATTTTCAACAGGGCTACATGTACCTCCTATGGTTACAGGCACACAGTGAAAAATTGCTACTCTGACTGTGCTTTGGAAGAAACAGATCTGCTAAATCCAAATTCTTCAGCAGGATGTGCTAGATTTTGGATCCCACACAGCCTCAGCAAGGGTACTGTTCTTTCACTTGCAAATATATGTAGTAAAACTCTTTTTTCTGCTTGGTAGGACATATGTGTACACAGATCTATACATGTACACATGTATAACTCTCTCTGTGTGCGCGCACATATGTGCATGCATATGCATGCACCACCTGGATGGCAGCTCACTTTAGCTTTCAGCAGCTGAAAAAAGCAGAGGCTGAAATGTTCTGCTGATTTATTTATAAAATGCTTTTTGTTAATCTCTGTAATGAACATTGTTTCAGTGATTATCTGGGCCCTTCTGGGGTCCATAAGAAACTTGTCAGAAGTGCTCTTTGTTTTAAATTGTGTGTGTGTGTGCACGCGTGTGTGTGTGCATGCACGACTGTGAGCTCGCATGTGCATGCATGTGTGCACACACATTATTTTTGGACATAATATACAGAAACGTTAGACTTAAACATTTATAAATTATTCATTTATTCTTATTTATTTATTTCCCTGTATCTCTATTCAGTTGTCTTTTTTGTCTGTCTATCTATACGACTAACTATCTATTTGAACTCTCATCTAACAAATCTTGGTGCGGATGCTGTTGTTGGATGGATTACCATGTCTCCTCCCCCTCCTAGCCACTTTGATAATGCCATGGTTTCCAAGTCCATAGCACACCACAGGCATCAGTGCAGCATGTCATCTTCGCAGTGGGCTGCTTTTGTATAATCACTTTCCTGTTTGCTGTAAGCTGTAGATAGGCCTCCCCATTCCCTGACTTGCATCTCCCCCTAACAAGGGGAAGAACCTCTGCTGTTGTGGAAGTGAACTTCAGGTTCAGAGACGTGCTGCCAAGCCCTGTGAAAACATTGGCTATAACTCATGCTTCCCTCTTCTTGCAATGAACATGCAGTTTTAATTACATCAAACACAGGCCCTGGCTGGTTTGCACTTTTGTTTTCCCTCTTTATTGTTAGAGACTACTGTTTACAGGCCTGGTGCACCAAGTGGGATATTAAGCCTGCCTTCTTAAGTATGCAACAGAGTCGACACTACATGGTTAGGGTTGACTGCTCTGCTCCTGAATGGGAAGCCAGACACTGAATTTGCCCCGACAAGCTGCACTGCTGTTGAGTTGTGTCTGCTTCATGGAAACAATCTTGGTAACCATCTGCCCCAGCTGTGGCCCCTCTGCCTTACAGGCTGGGACAGACGTTACATGTCAGCACAGGGGTTGATTGGCTAAAGCTCAAGAACATCAGCTCATGCCAAATGGGTGGAGCTGTATCATTTCATTTCTTTTCTCCAAACCCGGTAGAACAATGCAAGACATGCATTAGGAATTTTTTTAAAAAAAGATTGTCACTCAGCTCTTTTCCTTTGTTCTAGAGGGTTTTTCCTCCATACTCCCATGCAGGCTAATCAATAGTCACTAAAGTGTCCAAGAAGCTTCAGGATCCACATGGAGATTTATCTGGAGACTTATGAGCTCAAGGAGCCAAGAGTTATCCTATGGAGAATCTTGACACATCATCCAACTGTAGCTTCGTCATCGAGACAAGGATAGAAAAGGCCTAGATGGTCTGGATTTGGCCCCTGAGACAGAGGCAAGCCAGTGCTGGATGATTTGTCTTATAGCATGTATTTTTGTCAAGTTTAATTTTAGTTGTCCCTCCACAAGGGGCTTCTGTTGTTGCACCACAATTCCACAGTCGGATGCACTTCACTGTTGAGAATTTGTCACTCACTTTCAGCATAATTTTCCCATTTCCTAGATTATGCTTTTTGTCACTTTCTCTATTTTCCATTTCACAGATACAGGTTATGCCCCTCTGGGTCTGTCTGCCCATCCTGGCAAGTTCATCCTTTTTTACTCTCTCTTCTTTTTCTTATTTTTTCCTCTTCAAAAACTAATTTCACCTGCTTCCACTGTTTATACCGCTTCTCTCTCTTTTCTCACTCTCAGGACATTTGTTTCTCTTTTTGCCTCCAAGTTGGGTACGTTCACATAAGCCCTTGTTACTTAAATACTTGAGTGAACAAAGTGGATGTCTGAAGGGACAGGTACAACCATGTATGCTGGCTACATGCCTCTAGGATTCTGGGAGTTGTAGTCCCCAAACAGCCTTTTTGAAGTCCTGCCTGTACCTTATCATATCATAAAGCAGAAATGGGAAGATTTTGAGCTTTTGGGCTCTAGTTGCTTTTTAAACCAGACACCAAAAGATCAGTCCACCAGATACAAGTGCAGAATAATGGTGGAAAAGGTGGAGCTAATGGCTTACACAGCAGGCCTTGTTTCTGAATTACTGAAGAGGAGGAATTCTTGTACTAAGCTCTAAAACTGGCTGCAAAGAATTTGGTCAAAGGCAACCTGTTCATATTCTACCATTACAGAAAGGCTCAGAGACAGGATTATTAGTATAACATTAGCCATTGTATACAATGGGAATGTCAGGCATTCCAGTGGACTTCTGTTTCTTCTGTATGTTTGGGTTTTGTATTGGTATTTGTTTTTTTTAAAAAAACACTTTTTATGATAAATGTTTCCTTTTTTTAATGGCTTCTCAGTGGCCTTTAAATATGTCAAGCCATATACTCCAACACTTCTCAACTTTGTGGGTCTCTTGATATTGTAATACTATCTGTTCTTTCTGTAGCTTTCCTTGATGCTTGTACTCTGTGCTATAGAAGTATTACATGGGGATATTCATGATCCAATCCTTCCTCCCTCCCTCTTAAAAGAAACACTTTTTGTAAGACGCGGACTCTGGTTTCTCTATTTAAAGTATAATCTTTCTTCATTGTCTTTCTGATCTTTATAACATGCCTCCTATCAATATGCTACAAATATATGGCAACGTAGTTTGTAAAACTGAGCTTTAAAATAGTTACAAGTATTTACTGTGTTTTCAGTTGAACTATGAGATCACTTCTTTTAAAAAAAAATAGTTTTAAAACAGTCAGATTCATAGAATCACAGTCAGTCGGAAATATACATTTCCAACAAAAAAAAAAAGGAAGAAAGAAAAGAAAAGGAGCTAAAAGTAAAACACCACACTAACATGCTAAACTAAAACACTGAACACTGACTAACTAAAACACAGATCACTAGCTTACTAAGACACAAAGAGGTTCTGGTCCCCCAAGACAAATTGTAATGAAAGAAAAATAGATTGAAAAGGGAAAAAGATGTTATTCTACTATTACAAACTCAGCTAATCGCAGTTCTCCGTCCACATTTGCAGGTTTGATTCTGGCAAATTTGATTATTTGTGCTCGTTCTCCTCCTCCCGTTCCCTTGCATTTTCCTGGCACTGAGAACTTGCGGGGCTGCAAAAGATAAGGTAGTGGTGAGGGAAGAAGCGTGTGTTTTCCCTCACTCCTCTGGAGCTCTCCCCTCCCATTGCTTTGCCTGTGCACTGAAGCAAAAGGTAAGGCAATGGGGCGGAGGCAGGGAGGATGCACACATGTGCTTTCCTTCACCCCTCTGGAGTTCTCACCTCCCCTACCGTTGCCTCTGCCTGGCACTAAAAACTCACTCCAAGGCAAAACGTAAGGCAGCGGGGAAGGGAGACATGGGGATGTATGCTTTCCTTCTCTCCTCCAGAACTCTCCCCTCCCATTGTTTTGCCTCTGCCTCGGTGCTGAGAACTCACTTGTTGGGGGGAGATGCGCACACGCTTTCCTTGTGCTCTCCGGAGCTCTCCCTTCTCAGTCCTTTGCCTCTGCTCCAGCGCTAACAACTTGGTCCAAGGCAGAAGAGCTTGGCAATCAGGGCTTGGTAAACAAGTGAGGCTAACAAAAAAAAGTCCTGGTGTTGTGGCCAAGAAAGAGGCGAAGACCAGGTTTCCAGGGAAAAATCAAAAAGCCATTTTATTGTTAACAAAACCTTGCGCAAGGGCAACAGTTATCCCAGAACTGTTGTGCCCATTAATTGAGGTAGCATCACTATATACCTTTTGCCTTCTATGTCAGCAATCAATCATTTACTTAGCCCGCCCATCACTGGAGAAAAAGATCTTTAGTTAACTTTTCCATTACATCATTGACTGGCACAGAGGAGAACAAAAGAGTTAGTTATAAAATGATACAAAATGGTGCATGTAGTCAAAATGAGGGAGTATGCCTACTCCCATTTAGTTCCCAGACCTTTGAGTGTTGCAAGGCCATTCCTAAAATTTGAGATAAGACAGACATCTGCAATTTACTCAGAGGCACAATTCAATTTGCTTATTTTTCCTATTCAAGTGGCATTGGATTTAACCCCTTCATTCCCCCCTTCATGCTAAATTCAAAACTTTGCAATTTCAAGCATGTGCTATTTCCTTCTTCCTTATAGTACAAGTGATACATAGCAGCATTAGAATTCATTAACACACATTACACGCTGTTCCCAATAATGGAGGGGGTCTGATTTGTGCGTAGAGAGGTTAGCTTCCTGGTGTAACCCCAGCAGAAATCTAGCCCCAATCTTCTTATTCCTCAGCAGTTGCTGGATCTGATGTACAATTCTTGGCAGCCTCCGAAGTGCCAAATTGTATCATCTAGCCCAGAATTCTTCTGACCTCCCTTTTCTGCAACCACCAGTTAGGCATACACAACAATTTCCTTCTTCCATTGACTTGAGCATTACAGATTAAAAAACAACACTTTTAACATGCAGAGTAAAGACTGGCAGATTTAGGAAAGCCATTATGTTAGTGCAAAATACTCCTGCATACAGTGCTTTTACCCATACTTACTTAGGGAACCCAATAATCATGTCCACATGCCTGCAGACCACTAGAATGATCTTCTAATATTGTATACTTCAAAATGCATTTTCCCTTCTTTTGCATTCAACTCATTTACATAATAACAACAGGTTGTATTTTAACAAAATACTGAGTACCCCTTCACAACTGAAGAGATAGTTTCATGCTGGGCTGACAGCCAACAACGCACCTGCCTTACGTGAAAACCAATTCCCTCCATGGGGATCTTGTGTTGTCATGTACCTGTTGCTTTTATTGTGAATCCTTTTTACTTTTGGCCAGCCACACTATATCAATTTGTGCACTGAGTGAAAAGTGATAATCCCAGGAGATGGACCATATACCTATTTGCCATTGTAAAAACTGGTTGCTTTCCAGAATTGATTATGGAGGACCAACCTACCTTTTCTCACACAACCCAGTAAAACCTATGCTGTAACTGGAAAGAAGTTAACATTGAGACATTTCCCTGGGCATGCCTATTTGCCATATACACATACCTTCCAATCCCTAGTGATAAAATGGGCAAACCAGACTTCCTGCCCTTCCTACACCTACCTCAACCCATGATATTCTTCCATATTCAAAATCTGATCATGCATAGAATGATGCATGAGTCCCGAGCCTTTACCACAGTGGGGGTTGTCACTACTACCTGATAGGTTCCCCTCCACCCATGTCCAGGTTGCCCCCAATCCTTCACCCATGTCTCCTGGTTTGAGGGGTGTGCCTGTGCTTGTAGGGAAAGAAGCCCCTATTTTAACTTTTTCTCCCTTGTCGTACTCAGAGCTTTCCCTAACACACTAACTCTTTCCTGTAGAGTTATGCCCCCTTAATCCATCCAAAAGGGCTTTTGCTGAAAGGTGACAACTGTATGTCTGTGAAGTATATTCATTTTCTTCCCCATCAAAAGGGGCTCTGGGAAAAAACAAAAACACTCCTGGTTCCTCTTGTTGTGGGCTGCACATGGAATGAGAATTAAAGGTTTCTATAAAATGGGCTCAGAAGATGAATGTGGTATCATGCCACTTGTCCTGTGCTGGCACCCAGCCCAAAAAACATAGCCAGGGCTGTTATCGGGACCATACACGTTGAACTACTGTGTCTCCAGGTTTTTGTTTCATCTTCTCCAGTTTCCTTAAATTCTGAGGTCTGCAGGTACAATGTGACTCCTCCGGATGATTCCTAGAACAGTGTTTAATCTTTGATGATCTTGTGGACAAATGCAGGTTTTTTTGAGCCTGTATGATGTGGGGGCTTTTTCAGGGCTGTTTTGGTTTTTAGCTGTCTACAGCTTCATCTTTTTTCCTCCTCTGCCTTCTTCAGCCAGAGCCCCAAATGAAACTCCATTTCCCAAAACTGGAGGGGCGCTTTCGCCTCTCAGAAATGCTCCCTTATTTTCTCCCTCCCAACTAAGAGGTGCGCCGTCACCTCTTCTCCCAGCTTGTGTAGGGGTGCTCCATCACCTCCTCCATCCCGCTGGGACTGCACCAGGGAGCCTTTCCAGTTTCCATTTTATCGGGAACTGGTGAGGGGGCCCTATTTTGCAGTTCTACTCGGCCCTTTTCCCCGTATTCTCCATGCTTCGCTGCCAACGTTTCTCACCAGAATGGCACAACTAATTTTACCCTTTGCAGTTTATGGGGTGAGGAAAAAAATTTTCCTCTTAACTGCTGACCACTGACATTATTCATGGAGTTTGTGTCGTCTTCCACAAAAGGATTCTCACCATCATCACCTCTCACTTGGTCCCTGCTGCTTTTGCTTTCCACCACATATCCACATCCTTCTCTGACTGTCTTCACCATCTGTCCAGATTTTTCTCACTTGTGCCTCTTCTGCCCACACTGGGCACATTGGCACACCCCCAGAGACCCTCTTCCTTTTCTGGGTTTTCCTACCACCCTCTCATCTTTCAACCTCTACTCATTTGGATTTTTAAAAAAACTTACAGCTCCCACTATTCGCAGGTGGTCTCCCATCCAAGTACTAACCAGGCCCGACCCTGCTTAGCTTCCGAGATAGGGGTCGGGCGTTTTTAGGGTGGTATGGCTGTAGGCTGTGAGCCACCCCCCTTTTCCCCCTTTTTAGCCCCTTGCAGCTCCTGGACTCTTGGCTGCCCTGCTAGCTTTTTCTGTCAGCCGCTTGGCTCTGCTGCATTTTATTTCCTTTTTTCCCCCTCTGGTTCTAAAATTCTAAACATCAGACAAATTAAGGAAGGGAAGGGTAAACCCCCCCCTTTTCTGAACTGACTCCTCTGTTCCTGCTACTTATTGTCGGCTGCATCCTCTCAGCCTCTGCTGCCCACATCCCTGGGGCAGCCTCCACTGCATCCGCCGTTTCCCATTCCCCCCCCGCCATCTGCCCTCCCTTTTGGCCGGCGCCTGCGGGGGGGGCTGCTGTGTCACATCGCTTCTCCTCCAGGAAGCCTCTTGATGCTGGCAGCGGCTCTCACTCCTTATTGCTGGTATTATTCTCCCCCCATCTGCCCCCTCAGGGGAAGGACAGGCAAACAGGCATGCAGAAAGGATCTGGTGGGGGGGGAGCGTGGTTGTCTCCTAAAGAGCTACAGCTGTAGCTTCAAGGCCTCGGGGGGGCTTACTTCTCTGTTCTTTTGCATTAAATTTCCCAAGGGTTTTTGGGGGGAAATTTATTAGGTCTACAATTCCCATGTGTTCAAGATTCCTATGTCAACTGCTTCTCCAAAAACTCATTGTCAGATAGAGTTTTACAGCTTTAAGTCCATCATTCCTGAACTTTCCCAACTTCCTCCTTTCTATTTATTGACTTAGAAAGGACTGGCCTTTTCCTGCTTGCAAATTGCACACTGATTTCTTCCCAATCTAGGCCTCTGTCTTCTTTTCTCCACTTGCCCCTTCCTCCTGCCTGCTTGGAGTCTAAAAGCTCTCTTCATCCCTTCTATCATTGTTTCCACCAACTTGATAATCAGTGAGCATATTCTCTGGTCAAGTTATTTTGGGTCCCCCCCTGGATCAGCTAGGGGGAAATCTACCTCTTCTCTGGTGCCCTCCCGGCTGGGTACCATTCCTCATGTTGGATTTATTCTCCTCCACTCCTCAGTAGTGAACAAGGTCAAAAGCAACTATTGACAATCCTGCCAGTTAGAGACATGTGAGGCCATGATTCTGGAGCAAAGTTCTTTATTTGAGGTCGCATGGTGAAGGGTGTATATTGATAACTCTGAACTCACTGGTAACCCCCTGACTGCTGAGCTGAGTGGGGCCCTCCTCTTTTTTCACCACTGTCACCCTCTTCTTCCTCTCCACTCCCTTCACCTGGGCTGGGAGGGGGTCTGTCCTGTGGTCTCTTTGGCCTTTTTGCTTTCACCTTAGGCCCATTTCTAAGATTGAAGGCATCTGTGGGGCTTAGGGGATGTGTCGGGGAACCTGCACATTGGTCACCGAAGGGGGGGGAGGAGGGGGGGGGGCCTTGTGTTTTACAGACTGTTGATTGATGAAGGGATTCATTTAGCTTCCCAATAATACCTTCATCCCTGGGTATTAGTGTTGGCTGGTTCACTGGTAGCAGCACCAGTGCCTCTGTTTGGGGCCACTTGGACTTCTGCTGCTGGCACTGTTGAACCTCTTCTCCTGTGCCCCCTGGTTGTAATTTCTAAAAATATGGCGGGGCTGTATGTAGTTCTTCTGGTTCCTGGGGGATATCTAAACTTATGGGACCTCTTCCAAATTTCTTCTGAGTCTTTTCCACCACTGCATACACAGCCTCAAGTGATGGTGAATGGATGGGAATTTGCAAACTGACAGCTCATTAAATATTCAGTGAAGTCTCCTTTCTCCCTTTTCTGAGACATGAGAAAACCAGGAAACCAGACTTCGCTCCATCATTAAAAGGGGAGAAACTGCCTGTCCCCCCGTGTTACGGTCTCCAGGCTGTCAGGTTTGTTTTTCTTTTTTCTTTTTCCCTTTTTTTTCAAAGGGAGGGGGGGGGGGAATTCCCGGTGAGTGCAGAGTTTTTCTTTTTTTTTTTTTCTCCTTCTTTTTCTTTTCCCTTTTTAAATGCAGCTTTTAAACTAATTATTGCAAAAACACTGGGGGAATCTTTTCCAACTCCTGGCGTGTCTCCATGCAACACCTTAAAGGGGTTATTATTATTTTTTTTTTCATTAACTCTCTAACTTTATTTCTGCTATTCCCCAAAACCCCTTGGCTAAATAAATGTCTAGCCCAAAATCAGTGTATCCCGCTATCACCAACCAGGCAAAAAATGCTTAAAAAACATCTCTTCTAAACCCTTTGACTGTTAATTGCTGGCCCATTAAATCTCCATCAAGGAGGTCAGACTTTTCCTAAAAAAACCCCCTTTTTTCCTGTCATGCCGAGAGTTGCTCCCACTGCCTCTTAGCATGGAACAAAAAGGGGTCCCTTTCCAGTTAATTGTGACATTTGACATTAATGGCTCTCTGAAGCCCTTTGGATCCAACCTCAAAATTCCCACTGCCTGAATTGCAAAATCAGGCTTTTTCTTACACTTAGAGAAAAAAATGAGATTCTGAATTGCTTCCTCACTATTTCTCATTAACACCTGAGGTTTTTGCACTGACTTTATTTCTGCCATTTCCCAGCCTCTGGCTGAGTTAACTTCTCTGGCTTAAAACAACAGAGTGCCCAAAAGGAGGGGCTTCAGGAAATGGCTTCAAACACTGAGAGACAAGAGAGAGGAAACAAACCATTTTTTTCTTTACACTACAGTGGCAATAGTAAGTTTTCCCGGCTCTGCCGGTTCTCTCCCCACCCATTTCCTCCCAAGTTCCAGACAAAACACAAGGGGGATGGGATTGACGCACGGGTGAAGGGGGTCCCGTGCGCCCACACAAAGGGGTTTTGACTCCAGTCACTCCAGCACTGACTTAGCCATCCGGACGATCACGGCATGGATGTAAAAACTGCAATGCTGCAAGCATTTCATACACGCATCTTTTATTCAGACAAACCACCTCCCACTGGCCCTTCCCCTGAACTCTATTTATTATTCCGCCATACCAAGAGTTTTCGGGGTTTCTCTCTCCACCGCTGAGAGGTACTCGGCCGAAAATCGGGGAGTGATCAGTTCCCCCCCCAAACATGAGGGGGGTCTACTACCAGAGGGCCATGGGAGGCTTGGTTTCCAGCTGTAACCCGAGGTCCCTTGACTGGAACGCTGTCGCCAGGAATCGCCCACTCCCCCAACCAAACCTCTTCGACAAAAGGTCGAGGGCGCCCTGGGTTTTGTCAAGGGGGGGGAAACCCCCCCGTCCAAACGTCCGTCAAGGGGGACAGAATAGCCCCTTCGCCCGTTTCCCGGCCAATGCACCAGAAATTTGGGCCAAGAAAGAGGCGAAGACCAGGTTTTCCCGGGAAAAATCAAAAAGCCATTTTATTGTTAACAAAACCTTGCGCAAGGGGAACGTTTCCCCGAACTGTTGTGCCCATTTAAATTTAGGTAGCATCACTATATACCTTTTGCCTTCTATGTCAGCAATAATCATTTCTTAGCCCGCCCATCACTGGAGAAAAAAATCTTTAGTTAACTTTTCCATTACATCATTGACTGGCACAGAGGAGAACAAAAGAGTTAGTTATAAAATGATACAAAATGGTGCATGTAGTCAAAATAGGGAGTATGCCTACTCCCATTTGTTCCCCGACCTTTGAGTGTTGCAAGGCCATTCCTAAAATTTGAGATAAGCAGACATCTGCAATTTACTCAGAGGCACAATTCAATTTGCTTATTTTTCCTATTCAAGTGGCATTGGATTTAACCCCTTCACTGGAATAACCACTTGTGGCAGTTACCTAGCTAGTGCCAGTGATTGTCCTAGGTGGCCATCCACTCCGCCATTAAGACTGAAAAGGGGGGGCATTTAGAATTCTCAGGCAGAGCGCTGTTTGGCCTCAGTAAACTACAAACCCCAGAACTCCAAAGGGTGTTGAAAGTAGAATAATAGCACTATAACTGTGTAGGGTGGAAATGGCCTTTGATCTAGATGTACAGTGTTATTTTCTTATGGAAAGCAGAGGATCTCTTTTTTAGGGTGAGCTTGGTGATTCAGTTCAGCTGTACATTTCTTTGCTATTAGGTAGGTTCAGTAATTACCACTACATCTGGAATGTACTACACTGGTGTGTGCAGTCCTTGCAGTGATATTCCTACAGGCATACTTTTCAGAATTGTTTCACCCTTTTTTTCCCCTTGAAACTTGGGAAACTTAGTCTTTGAATGAGTGTAGCCTGTTTATAGTTTAAGGCTGTTGCTGTTGTGTGCCTTTGAGTCATTTCTGACTTAGGGTCACCCTAAGGTGATCCTATCATGGGGTTTTCTGGGGCTGAGACTGTGTGATGTGACCAAGGTCACCCAGGGGATTTCCATGGCTGAGTAGGAAACTGAAGCTTGTTCTCCAGGATTGTAGTCCAGTGCTCAAACCACTACACCATGAATAAATAGACAGATAGAAAAATAAAGAGATGGACAGACGGATTTTACAAGAAATCACTGAGGTATCTCCTCAACCTCAACACGTAGAACATTTTAAACTCATTTTAAATTGTGACAAGCCTGTGACTTCTGTTTGGCTTGACAGAAAAATGGCTCATCTTTGAGCTGTTGAAATTTTGGCTAGTGAAGAGTCCCTTGAAACCACTTTCAGTTGGAGTCTTAAACTGGTTGTAAAATAATAAAACAAATGCTTTGCAGCTTGACATTCAATTGTGGTTCAAGCTCAGCTTTTAATGCTAGTGCTGTGCATTCATACACTTCTGTAAGAGCAGGTCTGCTCCCCGGGGAGTTTAAACTTTCCCTGATAAAAAGCATTTTCTTTGGGTAATTAGTGTTGTAATAAAAATCCACTGGGGCTCCTGCAGATTCTTCTAAGTAAACCAAGCCTTTGATGATGTAGTTAGAAGACTAAGTATCCCCCTAAGAGCTGGAGTACATATCCAGCTGGGATTGTTAGTTTTCGAGACTACATTTCCCAGAGTTCACCAGCCATTGGTTAATATCTGAATCAAGGTGCATTTTATGAAATATTCTTGGGACCTGTCTGAAGAACTGTTTTTGACCTTGGAGGCCAAATTATAATTTGGGAGAAGTTTTGAGGGTGGTCACATTTTTTAATTAATTTTATTAAAACTACAAAAGAAGAAAAACATATCATACAAAATAAAACAGTATGTTACTAAACATTCAAGTATTAACAGAACACAAACATAAGGGGGAAAAAACAACCTACCGTATTTTCCGGCGTATAAGACGACTGGGCGTATAAGACGACCCCCAACTTTTCCAGTTAAAATATAGAGTTTGGGATATACTCGCCGTATAAGACTACCCCTCTTCCAACGCCCTCCTCGGCTCTCGCCCGCTTTCCCCTCGTTGGCCTCCTCCGCTGGGGCTGGGAAGGAAACAAAATGTTTGCCCGAGCCACCGCAGCTGCTTCCACCAAGGGAAGCAGAGGAGAAGAGGGAAGAGGGCAGCACCCCGCGCCCGGCTCTTTGGGGCTGGGGGGCCTGGGGGTGGGTGCCCAGAGGGGAGGAGAGCGGGGGAGGCCAGCGCTGGCCCTTGCCCTTCACCTGACCCACCGGGCTGGAGGGAAGCCCTCCTTTCCCCCCTCTCTGCCAACTTGGCCGGACTCTTCCCCACCTCCGTCCTTGCCCAAAACGCCGCCGCTCCCCCCCGCCTCAGCGCTCCCTGGCCTGGGAGCTGTAGGCAGGGGTGGGGGTGGAAGCGGGGAGGCAGCGCGACTGGCGCTCGCGCGAGGGGGAAGAGCGGCGAGCGCGAGGAGCCTCGCCTCGCCCAAAACGCCGCCGCTCCCCCGCCTCAGCGCTCCCTGGCCTGGGAGCTGTAGGCGGGGGTGGGGGTGGAAGCGGGGAGGCAGCGCGACCGGCGCTCGCGCGAGGGGGAAGAGCGGCGAGCGCGAGGAGCCTCGCCTCGCCCAAAACGCCGCCGCTCCCCACCCCGCCTCAGCGCTCCCTGGCCTGGGAGCTGTAGGCGGGGGTGGGGGTGGAAGCGGGGAGGCAGCGCGACCGGCACTCGCGCGAGGGGGAAGAGCGGCGAGCGCGAGGAGCCTCCCCCCCCGCATCTTCAGGTAAGTGCACAGCACCACCCTGGGTGGTTTCATACGGTGGCCGCATATGGTGGGGATGCGGCCGCGGCCATTTTTGAGCTGCCCCCACCGTATGCGGCGACCGCAAAGATGACACCCGGCGTATAAGACGACCCCCAACTTTTGAGAAGTTTTTCTTGGGTTAAAAAGTCGTCTTATACGCCGGAAAATACGGTACAAAATCTATCTAATGAAAAAGAAATACCTAAACATCAAACACTTTACTGTCAACTTCCCACACCCTGAATTATGGTTGTTGTTGACTTTTGAAGGTTTTACTGCCTCAGATTTATCATCCTTTTCTTATTATATTTACTCAGATAGTTTAGATAGATATATTTTCATATATAGAGATATATTTTCAAATATGTACGATAAAAAAAAGATAAACAAGAAAAAATAGTTCTACTGAAAGTGTTCTGAATTCAGTTTTCAGCCAAATCTAAGTGTAGCTTGTCTGCCTTCAGTACATGACAAAAAACATAACCCTCTCCCAGTGGTTCTTAAATTCATTAATTGATTTGATGCAGTTATCTCTTGTGGATTTATCCATTTCTACCATATCTAAAAGTTTCAAAACCAACTTGTCTTGGGATGGCAGAGTTAAGATGAGTATCATTAAAACTGATTTTATTAGTCATAGGAAGTGACAGGTTGTTTGAGGTAATGAGGACTAGGAGCTTTCTTTAAAACAGTGGAATGGGAAGGGAAAGAAGGAAAGAAAGATAGTAGAAAGAAAGTTGATGTCTTTGTTGTATTACTGTATTACTGTTGTTGTATTACTGTAAACAGCCCTGAGCTTCAGAAATTTGTAAGAATAGCTGACCAGTGAAATACATTGCCTTGAAGGTATATTCAACTGAAGAACAGGTGAGCATCTCTTGTTCACTGGGTCAATTCTAGGCCATCGACCCATATACTCAGATATTATCACTGAGGTCCTGAAAAATGATCCTATCACAAATTTTCAAGCTTGCTACTGAGAACTCATTAGATGCTTCAAAGGAATCCAGCTTTAGAAACTGGTCTTGGGGACGGTAGACAGATTGCATGATGTGAAGCCTAGATTTAGAAGAATCTGGGGGATCCTGCCTCATTTTTTTAAAAAAGTCTAGCCTTCATGGTTTGCAAAGAAAAATATTGAACACAGTAGCAAATACTTACCTCTTGTCAAGTTGCCTTTTGTCCCATTGCAGGACCAGATTACCCATCTAAAGACAGTGGAAAGAAGCTGGTTTTGTTGACAGTAATAGCATGAGAGCTATAATTTCCGCTTGTTGGTTTTTTTAATTCTGAATCTGTCATAGCAAAACCATGATTTTCCTTTTTGGCTTTGCTGCTGGGTTCTTCCTCCATCTGAAGACGTTCCATGGTAATAGCTAACTGCCTGACAAGTACTCAACTATGTTGAAAGAGCCTGCAGACCAGCTGACGCCAGTGGCCCTTTCACACTATACCATTATAGTGTTATGATTCCACTTTAACTGTCATAGTTCAGTCGTGTAGAATCCTGGATTCTGGAATTTATGAAGGGACATGTGGAAAGAACTTGAAGGCACACAGCAACAATCTAGAATTCTCATCCAGGGAGCTCAAGTGTTTCACTAAACTACAAATCCCTGGATTCCATAGATTGTTTCCATGGCAGTTAAAAGGGAATATAGCACTATGGTCATGATGTGTGAATGAGCTGTCAGAGTGCGTGGCTCCCACTTGGAAAGGAAGTATGCCAAGATATACCTCTGCAACTGGGGGAAACAGGCTGACCACACAGAGCATGCAGCACTGGCAGAATGGTTCTGCCTTTTGTTCTGCCTGAAGGCAGGGATTTCTCAGGCTAAGTAATTCCAAGAGATCCCCACTACTCTCTCTCTCTCTTTGGAGGAATTTTACTTTGGATGCCAAGAATCTACACATATCAGTTGGTGCTGTGAGCCTGGGATGGGCCTGTTGCCAAAAGCAGAATTTTTAATGCCTTTTGCAGTGCCAGCTGCTTTCTATGAGTGCCCAAAGTAACATCCAGCAATGCCATCCTTTCCAAGGGGACTCTTCTATCTACTTCTCTGTCCCAAAGTCACCTCCTTTTCCTTTTACAGAATTCCTCTCATTCTCCTTTTGCTGGCAGCCCTTGGGCCTTCCTTGTGTGAAGGCCTCTTAGCTAAGTTACAAACACCTGCCTCTGGGAAACAGCTGGTCAGAATGACAGCCCAGAACAGCTTATGGTGCTGATCGTCTTCATTTAGACTGAGAGACCTCCTTTGCCAAATTGTTCACAGAAGGTCAGGGTATTTGGAAGCAGAGGAATTGCAAATCCCAGCTTAATGTGGATCACTGGATCTTGTTTAAGGGCATTAGGGGGCTGCCCAGAGTATCTGCCTTTAATGTATAGGAGAAGCAATTTCCCATTTACCTTTTCTTCCCCTCACAGAAAAGATCCTTTTGATGGAAGATTGAATCACCAATGCCAATTCTGCTGTTGGCACCAGAATGACTAGGCTACCCATAGAAGAATGCTTCATTGTTGGGTGCCTTGTGACTCCTTTTCTCAAAAAAGCAAACACGCAGTGTGGGGAAGATGGAAAGGGATCCTTTCAAGAGGGCAGGTTCCTTTAGACCTTTAGGGCAGTAGCCTAAGGTCGCTGCAGCAAGGTGAACACATAGAAAAACATCCAACCCTGTGCAAGGTCTCTTGAATCTATTGAGAAGGGGCAACAGAAAGAGACATTCTTCCACATCCTTGTTCCTGATGAGTGCCTTGCCTCAAAAGACATATCCAACACTTTCTCAGTGCCAGTTCTTAAGAGCTTGCATCCTCTTCAGTGGCAAAAATGCACTAAGTTGTGTTTGTAAAGGGTAGCTGAGCTGCCTTTGTAACCTCTGTGTGGCTACTGGATGCAGTCTACTTGTATTGCCTCAGACGAACAAATACACAGAAGTGGCTTAGTGTAGCTGCAGCATCTGGACAGCTTTTAGTGCTGTGGATTTACTGATTGTGATATTTACTTTCTCCATAAATTTGTTAAGTTTGTAGCATTTTGTTGGGGAAGGCAATAAACAGGTCAACTGAGATACTGCATCAGGAGATGTGTTTGTATCTCTTATCTGTATCTCCATAGCTCTGGCCATTTCCACACAACACTGTTACAGTGCTACTATTCCACTTTCAACTTTCTGTGGAATTCTGGGGTTTGTGGTTTACTGAGGACAGAGAGCTCTCTAGCTGAGAATTCTAAATGCCCCTCTCTAAACTGCAAACCCCAAGATTCCGTAGGATGTTGAAACTGGAGTAATAGCACTATAGCAGTGTAGTGCGGAAATGGCCTCTGTCTCCTAAAACCGACCTTGAAATTCCAACCTCTGCAGTGACCCCCAAAAATGAGTTATGTTCCTAATTTGCAAATTCAGCTTACATTAAAGTTCTAAAACTAGTTAGTGTGGTAGCCATGCAAAAACTAGGGTAGGGAAAAGCTTTTAGGACCAGAATCTGGTCTTCCAGGATGAGGTACCAGAACTGGACACATGGCACTGTTACTTGGCAACAGTGCTGTTTCTGGCTTTGTGCAACCTTGTTGATCAAATCAGAATTCCTTCCTGATGAGAAATGCCTAAAGTGGCTTTCCATACTATAATATCTTCTGTTTTAGACTACAAGTTCCATCATACCTGAACATTTAGGCTAGCACTTTTGGAAACAGTATCCCAAAATAGGGTAGAAAAATTACTTATTTGGAAAAATTTAAGGCAACATCACATCTACGTAAGAGAGCCCATGCCCAGATATAAGGTTTTATAGAGTCATTGACACATTGAAACTTAGGGTTGGAAGGGGCCACGAAGGCCATCTAGTCCAGTCCTCCCATGCAGAAATAGACGGCAAAAGCACACCTGAAAGACCTTTGTTTGAAGACCTCCAAACAGACTGTCCACCACCCTCTGAGGCAGTCTATTCCACTCTCAAACAGTTCTTCTTAATATTTATTGGAATCCCTTTTCTTGTCATTTGAATCTATTGGTCTATGTGTAGTCTGGATGTATCTTCTCCAAACTCTGATCCAGAAGATCTGGAAGGCATGAGGCTGGGGAAGATTGGGCTTAAGAACTCCTTTTCACATAGTATCTCCCTTGTAGCAGGGATAAGGCCTAAACAAAGTCAATGAAGCTCTAAATGCCTTGGTGCCAAGAAATCTGGAAGACCATGCCCTCTCATATGAGTCTGCCAAAAATTTGAGATCTTTAAGGAGGGCCTGTTGTGTGTCCCAGCACCTCATGAAGTTAGGTTGGTGGGTACATGTAACAGGGGCTTATCTATAGCGGCACCTCAGCTGTGGAAAGTTAGGTTGACCCCATCTTTTTTAGCCTTCTGATAGGCAGCCAAAACAGTGTTGTTTCACATGGCATTCAGTCTTTGAAACTGCTGTTTTAACTGTTTCAAAAGAGGATTCTAGAATTGTTCTAGACTCCTTTTCAGAGTTTTTAAAAAGTATTTTAATATTTTTAAAACATTTTTATCTTTTTATTGTTTTAATTGGTTTTTATTTGTTCATAACCTCAGGGGCCCTTGCAGGATGGGAGACAGTACAGAAATACTTTAAATAAATAAGGAACATGTCATCTTCCAGATGTATTTGGACTGCAACTCCTGTTATCCTTCACCATTTGCTAGGCTACGGCCAGCCCTGCCATGCAGTATGTGCACTGCCCCTGGAGTCCACTGTCAACAAGATTTAGAGATGACTACTGTGATACTGAGTGCAATTGTGCTGTGTGTGTTTGCATATTGGGTGGGGAGAGGGAATATTCAGGAAGAGTCTGCTTTGAGAGCCTACTCTTGTTGACATCTCTTTTGAAACAGAAGGCTGAATTTGATGCACATTTGGTCTGTTCCAACATGGCCGTTCTGTTATCCTAAGAGGCGGAGGACTTTGAGGTCCACCTACGATGCCAGTGTGTCAAGGTTGTTGCCGGATAGGCAAAGATTTCCTAAGAGTGGATGGCAGAGGGAAGAGGCGGTGTGGCCAGACAGCCAGCTGCAAGGCCAGCAGGATTGTTATGGCTATGTCTTGTGTATTAGAGAAGGCCACACACCAGAGCACTGATTGGGTCACCTCACTTGTTCCAGGCTGACAAGGTAGCATAAAAAGGCTGATGTTTGCCTTGATCAGCTGCCAGTTAGATGCCCTGGCTGGACCTGCCATGCTGTTGGCAGTATACTGATTGTAAGGGGAGATGTTGCCCAATTTTTCTCCGTTATCTTCTGTTATTCCTGTTTGTCTGTTATTCCTGTTTGCCTGTCTGGCTGGAATGCTAGCATGTTTTTGCTAAGCTTTATCTTAGAGTGCAGCAATAGATCAAGCCTCTAAGTCTTACTTAATGAGCCTCTGGAATTCTTTCTGCTTCACTGGGACCCTCTGCTGTGGCAAAGCCTTGCTTCACAGATTGCACTCTGCTCATGCTCAGAGGAGCCAAATCCTGCCAACCCTGACTGGTTATGGGCCCAGCCTCACGTTCCTGATGCACCAGAGGGTCAAGTGGGCCAAGTGAAATGCCAGTTCCAGTCTGCAGCTGCCTGCTGAGAGCCTGCTCATGGACAGTCTCTGGTAAGTGAGAGTCCTGGCATAGGAGGGGCCTGAAAGGCAAGAGAGGCTGCAGGGATAGCGTTCACGGGGAGTGTGAGTCTGCCCCTGGACAGATTGAATGAGAGGAACTATCTCACTTGGGCAGTGAAAATGGAGATGTATCCACAGAGAGAGGCATTGTGGAAGGCTGTTGCTGATTCCCCAAGGCCTCCCCTCAGTGTAGGAGATGTCAGGATAGAGGAGAAAGCCATCAATAACATTTTTCTGGCTTTGGAAGATAGCCAGGTAAACCATGTCAGGCACCTCACCACACCACAGGCATGTTGGGACGCTTTGCGGGCCACATACATCTGCCCTACGGCTCGGAGTAAGCTGTCCCTGCTAAGGAGGCTCTACAGGGCACAGCTGCAGCCTGGTGAGTGCATGCGGGACCATCTCCAGCATTTGACCTCCCCGTTCCTTGCCTTACAAGAGAGGGGGAAGGAGATCTCCGAGCCTGACAGAATCTACTGCATACTGAGCTCCCTAGATGCAAGCTTGGACGTGTTTGTGGCTACAATTGAAGGCATGCAAGAGCAGGACCTCACTGTGCAGTGCATTTCCGGGCGTCTGTACGAGGAGGAGGAAAGGCATGCTGAGAGGAGCCGGCAAGAGCTTATCAACAGGAGCAGCAGCAGCAGTGGTGGCAGGAAGAATGCCAAGGACACTGACTTTCCCTGGACTGAGTCTGAGTCTACCAAAAGGGTGAATGCTGTGAAAAGATGTTTTCGGTGTGGATCCACAAAGCATCTGCAGAAGGACTGTCCGGACAGCAGAAGCAGTGTGCCAAAGACTCAGGGCAAGAGAGCCAAGGACAGAGGGTGTTGCCGGCTGGTTTCAGACATGGTTAAGGGCTGTGAAATCCAAGGGGCTCTCTGGCTGCTACATAGCGAGTGTTCTTAACATCTGGCTAATAGCAGGGGTGTGTTCAGATGCTGGGCAAAGCAAACATTGACTCTGTTTCCCTTGCTAAAGGGTGGAAGGTGTGGGGGAAGCCTTTGTTCCTGCTCTGGGGAGATACCTTGACAATGTGATTTATGTGCCCTCGTTAGAGTTTTGCCTGCTGTCAGTATCTGAGCTGGCACTGAGTGGGCATGACATTCTGTTCTCTGGAAATGTGGGTTAAGATAATCAGAAATGGGACTGTGCGTGCGGTCAGTGAGCTCAAAGACCGGCCGTATAAATTCTTACCAAAACAAAATACCTACATGGCATATAGCAATAAGCCCCAGCACAATAATTGCATCCCACCTGTTGCATAGGAGGATGGGGCATGCCAGTTTCCAAGTGCTAAGGAAACTGCCTGAGTGCTGTAAAGACTGCAGAGTTACCTTTGTGATGCCTTTTTGGATTGTGCTGTCTGCAGGCTGTCCAAATCAAAGGTGCTGCCATTTCTTAAGTTTAGTACCAAGGTATCTACGCAACCTTTTCAGTTGGTGCATTCAGACCTCATTGGTCCCATGCCCAAGTCTCAGGGTGGGACACAGTATGTGATGATCCTGGTAGATGACTACAGCAAGTACATGTTCTGCTATCTCCTGAAACAGAAATCCGAGGTGTGTGAAGTGTTTAAAAATTGGTGTGCCTATGTGGAACGAAGTGAAGGCTCTCCAAACTGACAGAGAAGGTGAATATTTGGCTGGGAGTTTGCAGCATTGGTTAAAGAAAAAGGGCATAAATCACAGGTTAACTGCTCCCAGTTCTGTGGAGCAGAACGGAATTGCGGAGCATAATGGGGGAGTGATCCAGACAATAATGAGTTCCTTGTTGACAGACACTGACATTCCTCTGAAAGCTTGGGGTGAGGCAATGCGTACTGCCAATTACATTCGTAACACGCTTTGGAACTTCGTCATAAAGGTAACTCCCTTTGAAAAATTGTATGGCAAGAAACCTTCTGTTGCTCATATGAAGGTATTTGGGAGTTATGCCTGGGTGCACATTCCTAAAGCCCAAAGGAGAAAGGGGCAACCCAAAGCCTGCAGGTTGAGATAGGGTCCTCCGGAGGAGGGTATCACTTTGATCTCTGTAACGGAAGGGTGGTGATATCCCGAAATGCTCAGTTTGAAGAGCACAGTAATTGGAAAAGGGTGCATGCAAATTCTGAGGTACTCCTTCCAATTAATGATGAAAATGATGCTGAGAGTGAAGCACAGCCTTCTTAACCTTCAAGGGTTAAGCAGGAGAAGGAGGCAGAAACTGAGTTGGGAGAAGCGGCTCAGAGTGCAGAGCAGTCTGATGGGGAGGAGAAACCTGGCTGCAAAAGAGGCAGATCATCTGATGATGAGGGGGAGTTACAAATACCAAGGTGGTCTGGGAGGAAAACAAAAGGCATTCCTCCACAGAGGTTTGTGGTGCAAAACAGTGTGAGGGTAGGCCAAGTTTCCTGCGAGCCTGAAACTTTTGAGGATGTTCTGAGTTTGCCAAAGGGACAGGCTGACTGCTGGTTCAATGCCATGGACCAGATGGAGTCCATACACAAACATGGGGTATTTACATTGTGTAAGGTGCCAGATAGTGTGACTCCGGTAAGCTGTTGGTGGGTGTACAAACTCAAACCCCTGGCTTCTTGGGAGGTAAAGCACAAAACCAGGCTTGTGGTTCAGGGTTTTTCCAAAGGAAAAATGAGTCATTTGACCAAACCTTTGCTCCAACAGCCAGAAGTGAAAGTATCAGGCTGGAGTTAGCTCTGGCAGCACAGAGAAATGCTTTGGTACATCACTGTGATATCAGAACAGCCTATCTTAATGCTGAATTGCTAGAGACCATCTATATGCAGCAGGCAACAGAGTATGAAACTGGTAAACCAAATCTGGTGTACAGATTAAACAAAGCCATCTATGGGCTCAAACAATCTGCCCGTTGCTGGAACAAGTGCCTGGATGGTGCTTTGCAGGCTTGGGTTTCAAACAGAGTGTGGCAGACCCATGTGTATACACCAAAGGGTCTGGGAAAGACCAAGAAATCTTGTTAGCCTTTGTTGATGACTTGTGTTTGGTCACAACAACAAAGGAACAGGTAACAAGGTTTGCTAAGAAACTGGGTGGAAAGTTTCAAATTAAGGACCTGGGTCCCATCAAACAGTACCTGGATATTGAGGTACAGAGAACAGAGAATGGGTTTCTGCTTAGCCAGAAACAGAAAATATTGCAACTGCTGCAAAGGTTCAATATGCTTGATTGCGAAGGTGTGCAAACCCCCACAGTACAAGGGTTTACAAAGTCTGTGGATGACAAAGTGTTCCCTGACAAAAAAGTACCAGTCTGTTGTGGGATCTCTGTTGTATTTGGCTGGGTATAGCAGACCAGATTTGTCCCTGACTGCTAACATTCTAGGCAGGGCAAGCTCTAAGCCCACACAGCAACATTGGCAGGGGGTGAAGAGAGTGTTAAGGTATTTAAAAAGCACTCTGGGACTTCTGACCAAGATGTCAGCGCAGCTGGTAGCCTGAACCGCTGGCTCAGGACTACCTGCTGTGAATCTGCAGGGAAAACATCCTTTGGGGACCCTTGGGGTCTCCCTAGAAACTCCCCCTTAGTAGGTGGGGGAGCAGAGCAGCTCACAAGTCCTGGGATGTTCTGGCACCAGCGGAGAAGGAGAGGAGGAACCGGCGCAGAAAGGGCGGAGGACGGAGCTGAATGCCACGGATTCGCAGCCAGTTACTTGACTGATGAACGCCGGCAAGAACCTTTTTTAAAGAAGAAGGATACAATTAACCCAGTTGAAACAGCGAGCAGCTGTAATGATTTTGAATTGATCTGAAACCTGATTATTTGCCCATCGTGGTGGAGACTCAGGGAACTGAATAAAAAGTGAGAATGTGGTTGGAGTGAGTGGAGAAGCAACTTTTCCTTCCCTTGGAAGTGCCTGGCTGAGCCCCCCCCCCATCTTAGAGTGAGAACGCTAAAGGGATTTTTAACTAGTATGCTTGAACTGAACTATTTCTTTTTAAGATTTTAGGCTCACAGGACCTATTTACTTTTAAACTTCTATTTTTATTGACTGAGAAAGGGGGAAGCGGAAAGGGATTAAGGCAAACATTAAAAGACTGGAAGGAGGAAAAGATGGCAAAGACAGGAGGATTTTCTGTTTTTGTTTTTGGAAAGCAGTGTCTGCTAGATGTTCTTTCTTATCTGAAATAAAACTGAAATATTTTAAAGGGCGCACAGAGGATTAGCCTCAACAAGAGAGGTGAAGAGGCAAGAGAAAATCAGGATAATATTTTAGAACAGTTTTGAAACAGAGATTTAAGAGTAAATGAATTTGAAAGGGGTTTGAAATTAAGAATGAACTGAAGTGAACTGATCTGAAAATAGAAATAAGGATACATGAACTGTAAATAGAATAATGAATTTAAAGGGTGTATGATACATGATTGAACTTTTTTATCCTATCTAATAATGAACTTTTGAAGGATTTATATTGGAGAAGATAAAGTGAAGGCCTAAAAAACTTTGGACTAAGCGAGGAATTAAGCGTTAGACTGATTTCTTGATCCCTGGAAATGGATTAGCCTCAAGAAGAGAGGTGAAGATATCAAAGGATGGACATAAAAAGAAAGAGATTTGAACTCTGATGAAATTTGGATGAAATCTATAACCTATAATGAATTAATTGTTGGATATATATTTAAAAATAATAGAATAGTAACGTTAATTTTGAATTTGTTGTTACTGTAGTAAAAGAAAAGTAATAATTGAAATAGTTTGATAGAAATTTAAGATTTTGAAGCAGTCAATTTATATATTGTAGATCTTATATTGAAAAGCATATTTTTTTTAAAAAAAACAAGTGTTCTGGATGCTATTTTGATTAGAGATTTGATAAGGGCTATGTAGAAAAAGAATAGTGAGTTAAGATATGGTTACAGGTCAAAAAAAGACAACACAGACACAAATCCAACCACAAGTTTTGGAAAGGAGAGGATCAACAGGCTCTAAAACAATGGAGATGAACAGGCTATTTGAAGAATTTCAAAAAATGAGAAACAATATGATGGAAGAATTAAAGGCCACAGGGACAGAGATAAGGACGACGAGGACAGAAATAAAACAAGATTTGAAAAAAGAAGTAGAAAGTGTGAATCAGAGCTTGCAAAAACTTACAACAGACTTATCAACAATGGATCAAAAAGTGGAAGATATTCAAGAAAGAAGTCAAAAACTGGAAAACCAGGTGGAACAAATGAAGAAAGAACAGCAAAAAGATAAACTATAATGCGATTAGAAATATGGCAATGGAGCAGATGTTTGAAACTGAGGGGACTCCCTGAACAGAAAGAGGAAAATTTAAACCAAAGAGTAACAGACATTTTAGCACCATATATAGGCCAAAGAAGAGCAAGATTTGAGCATGAGATAGACAAAGCCTTCAGAACTGAATCGACAGTGGTGAAACGGATGGATCTACTCCGAGATATAGTGGTATATTTTACCAGGGAAAAGACATGAGATCTGATTATGGAACAAAATTATAAAGAAAAATTAATCGTGGATGAGAATGAAATTAAATTTTTTAAGGATATACCGCCAAATGTCATGAGAAGCAGAAGAGAATATGCGTTCCTGGTAAAAAATCTTCTGTCTCAGGAAATAAGATACAGATGGGAGATACCAGAAGGTCTTTCTTTTCTTTTTGAGGGCAGAAGAAGGAAGATAAGCTCTGTTCAGCAGGCAATAGAATTCCAAGAAAAATGTTTGAAAACTGGATCTAAAGCAGCAAGGACTGAAGATAAGAAACTGGACCAAAGAGAGGAACCTGCACAGATGGGAATGGCAATGGCAGAAGAAACTAGCCCAATGTCCAAAGAAGAGTCTGAACCGGTAGAACCAGAAGAGGAAAAAAGGGAAGTAAAGACAGTGAAAAAACAAATATGAAGATACTATCATGGAATGTATGAGGAATTAATTCACAAGCAAAAAGACGACAGATTTTTCATCATTTAGAAAGATCAAGACCCCAAATTACGATTCTATTAGAGACTCATATAAAGAAAAACCAAGAGAAATATTTATATAACTCCAAATTAGGTCGCTGTTTTACCTCCTTATATGAGAAAAAAAGGGGGAGTTGCAATTTATATTGATGAGGAGATTCCAGCAAAACAAATATTAGAAGATGAAGAGGGAAGAATATTGGGAGTTGAAATCTTGAAAAATGGGGAAAAAATTCTTTTAGTTCGAGTATATGCCCCAAATAAAAACAAAAGTAAATTTTATAAGGAACTGGGAGAAAAAAATATCAGAATATGAGTATGAAGATTGGATTCTGGCAGGAGACTGGAATGGAGTCATGGATGTCAAGTTGGATAAAACAACCTCTCAGTTTAAAGAAGATCAAGCAAAAAGATTGATATGATTTTTATTTCCAAATATCTGTTATCAGAGATAAGGAAGATAAGGAAGATGGAAATACTGCCTAAGATAATCTCAGATCATCACCTCAGACGTTGCATATACAAAAGAAGGCAAAACGGTTTCAACGGCGATTGAATGACAGTTTGTTAAACGATAAGAAGATAATACAGCAAGCAAAAGAAGATGAAACAGATGAAACTGACTCAATTTGAACAAGCAAACAAAATTGGGAAGTGGCTAGCATATAAACTTAAGAAGAGGAGAGAGAGGAATATAATTGTTGAACTAAAAAATGGGAAGAAGCTGATTACCCAACATGAAAAGATGAAGCAGAAATTTGAAGAATATTTTGGAAAGTTATTTTATGAAACAAAATCTCTCCACTGAAATGAGAAAAATCTGATTGAATTTCTTCAAAAGGTTAAGATTCCCAAAATATCGTCGGAAACACAGGAACAGTTAAATAAACCAGTAACACTTACTGAAATAGAAGAGGCCATAAAGGATCAGAAAGTGGACAAGGCACCAGGACCAGATGGATTTACTGCGTTATACTATAAAAGGTTTACAAAAGAATTGATTCAGCCACTTCAAGCAGCCTTGAAGGAAATAGAGAAATATGGTAAACTGGAAACTTGGGGTGATTCTAACATTGTATTGGTACCCAAAGAAGGCAAAGACAAAAGAGAAGTTAAAGACTACAGACCAATCTCCTTGCTTAATATAGATTATAAAATATTTGCGTCAGTGCTAGCAAAACGATTGAAGCATATATTGCAGGATAAGATCCAAGAAGGCCAAACAGGTTTTCTCCCGGGTAGATACATGAGAGATAATGTTAGAACAATCCTAGACGTGATTCAATTTTATGATAAAAACCTGGGGAAGAAAGTGGCACTTATTTTTTTGGATGCGGAAAAGGCATTTGATAATGTCTCTTGGGACTTAATGCAACGGGTTTTGAAAGAATACGATTTGGGAGAAGATTTTTGTAAATTGAGATGATTTATCAAGACCAATCAGCGAGGTTAATCATAAATGGAGACATTACGGCAAGCTTTGTAATAAACAAGGGGGTACAGCAAGGGTGCCCGCTATCACCACTATTATTTATAGCTGCTTTGGATATTTTGCTGATAACAATAAATGAAGATTCACAGATAAGAGGTTTGAAAATAAGGAAAAAGGAATTGAAATTAAAAGCGTTCGCAGATGACGTAATTATAGTCCTGGAGGATCCACAAGAATCAATTCAAGTGTTGATGGAAACTTTACAAAGATATGGATTAAAAGCAGGTTACAACAGAGAAACAGAGAAAAGACAATGATGATGACACTAAACATGACTAAAAAAGAGCAGGCTGATTTGGAGAGAAGATCCAGATATCAATTAGCTAAGAAAACAAAATATCTAGGAATTATTATAACAAAAAAAGAACCAAGAATTATTTGAAAATAATTATTTGAAGACGTGGAAAGAAATTAAGCGTGATATGGAAAAATGGAAAAATTTAAACTTATCTCTTCTGTGAAGGATAAATCCTTTTAAAATGTCTTTACTACCAAAGCTTATGTTCCTCTTCCAAAATTTACCAGTAATAGGAAAAGAGAAGATATTTAAAGAATGGGAAAAGGATTTACAAAAATTTATCTGTCAAGGGAAAAAAACGCAAATTAGATATAAAACACTTGAAGATGCAAAGGAGAGAGGAGGACTCAACTTACCATCATTAAAAATCTATTACTATGCATTCTGTCTAGACTGGATCAAAGACTGGATTTAACTTGAAAATACAATTATTGAAGAATTGGAAGAAATAAACAATAGATTTGGATGGCGTGGATATCTATGTTATGATAGACAAACAGTGAATAAAGAGTTTAAAAATCATTGTATCAGGAAGACATTGTTGAAGGCTTGGTTACAAATAAAGCAAAAAATTTATGCAAAACTAACAGTGTGGACTACACCACAAGAAGCTTACAAAATTGTCCCAACAAAACAAGGAAATCTACTAACATATCAAGAGTTATTGAAATGGGAGGGTGATAAACCAAGAATGCATACAGAAAAAGAACTAAAGACTGAAGGATACGAGCTAAATTGGTTCCCATGGAGACAACTCAGAGAAAGATTTAGAATGGATCAAAAATTATATGGATTCAAAATAAAAGAGAATGAGTTAGATTTATTAATGAAAGGAAGCCAAAAGAAGAGAATTTCCAAATTTTATAAATTATTGTTGAAAAGAGAAATGGAATCAAAAGTAGTCAAAGATACAATGATTAGATGGGCACAGAACTTGGGACATTCAATTGAATTAGAAACCTGGAAAAGAGCATGGGAAATGGATATAAAATTTACATTAAATTTAAATTTAAGAGAAAATTTTTATAAAATGCTTTACAGATAGTATTTGACCCCAGAAAGATTACAAAAAATAACTAAAACTGGGAATGCAAAGTGTTGGAAATGTGATGAAAAGATAGGGTCATTTTTTCATATGTGGTGGACATGTAAGATAGCCAAAATTTTTTGGAAGGGGGTACATGATGAAATTCAAAGAATTTGTAAGCTGAATTTTGAAATGAAACAGGAGTTTTATTTGCTAAATATGCTAGGGCAACAAAGGGAGATAAGACATCTTCAGAGGATAACTATTATATTTAATAACTATGGCAAGGTTGAGATATGTGCAATACTGGAAAGAAAAGAAATATATTGATATAGAAGAATGGAAGTTAAAAGTTCTGGATATGGCTGAGATGGAAAAATTAGCATTTTCTTTGAAGAATACACCTATCCAGAACTTTGAAAGAGAATGGAAAGGAGTATTGGATTGGATAAAGATATAAATGTATAAGAGATGAAAGAAAGGAATAATGTAATCGCTCTTTTCTCTGTAAAATGGAATATGTTTGTATGTAATGGAAATAAGCAAATTCAACTAGAAGATTTAAGCTTGGAAGTGGGAGGGGCTTTTATTTTCAAAATTAAACTTTCAATAAAAATTATTGCAAAAAAAAAAAGCACTATGGAGTACTGCCTGTGTGTGTCACCCTCTGGGAAACCTGAATTGGTTTGTTACTGTGACAGTGATTTTGCTGAGGACATGTGTGACAGGAGGTCAACCTCAGAAATCCTAATAATGTACAGTGGCATGTTGGTGCACTGGAAGACTGAAAAACAGAGTTCTGTGGCCACTTCAACTGCGGAAGCAGAGTATGGAAGTCTCTCATATCTGTTCAGTGAACTGACTTGGTACATCCAACTGGTAAGGGATCTTGGTGTGGACATACCAATTCCTATAACGGTATTTGATGATTCCCAGGCATGCATCCACATGGCCAGTAATGATAAAGCCAGAGGGCGAACCAGGCATGCAGATGTCAAATACCAGAATGTGAAACAAACAGTAGAGAGTGGTGTGATCAGATTAGAATATTGTCAATCTCAGGAGAATGTGGCAGATGGGCTCACAAAACCACTCACCACTGGGAAGCACTGGGACATGCTCAGGAAACTGGGAATGGTTGAGCATGGAGTGTAAAGCTGCCGATCCACTACACAGGAAAAGGAGGGGTGTCAAGGTTGTTGCTGGACAGGCAAAGGTTTCCTATGAATGAACAGCAGAGGGTGGAGGCAGTGTGGCCAGATGTTGAAAGGATTATCACAAACCCCATTAGTGTTAGGTTTTCCTACCTAATCCTCTCTGAGTTTATGACCTGACCATATCTGATGTCATCCTGACCTGGCAACATGCTTCCAGCCAACCCACTATCAAACATGTTTTCCAGCCATAAATATGTTTAATTACGAAAATAGCACATCCTGGAGAGTGAGGGTATAAGGTGTAGTTACAGTTTCTATAAATGCTAATGGGTAACCTGGTGCATCTGTTGTGATATGCCAGGAACCTGTTGACCAGCACTTGCGTGCATTTATCTCTTTAGAAGATGGTTGCAAACCTGACTTCTCATCTCTCCAGTTCAGTGCTACCTGATGAAATTCCTTTTTTTCTCAGCATACTATTTGCCTGGATTAATGCCTGATCTCTTAGCCTCTCCACCTCTGTGGGAGCTGGCTTGCTCATAATCTGCATCTGGGTTGGGGGAAAATCAGGATTTCCATGGCTACTCTGGGACCCTCCATTTTGGAAAGAGGCCTTGTATCTGCAGTTCTCTCCTAGCTTCCGCTCTGAATCTAACTGTGGAATTCTTCTTGTCTATGCTGTCTAAGGGGCAGGGCCAAGACCTGCAGCTGGGGTGGAGGGCATGGAACATGTACTCACCCAAGTATTTTTGTTGCCTCGCTTATCCTGACTCAAAATTTTAAACCTTTAGTGGCTTCTTGCCCAGTTCTTTCTTGGGGCATTGTTGAAATCAGTGCGAGATAGAAAAATGTTCCACAATGCCAGTGGGATAAGGTGTGTCTCCTAACCCCTCCCACTGCCCACATACACATGCAGTGCCATGAGATTAAGAAAGCTAAGTATTGGCCTTCCAGGTATTGGCTGGGCTGGGTTTTCCCAACTAATTTTAGTGTTTGCTCATCATTTCATTCATGTCTGCTCCTGCCTGTGGTTGATTGGAAAATTGATTCTTCCCCTCTAAAAAATGACACTTCCTAATAATGAGAATTTAATTGCACCCAGGCTTCAGGGGAAAAGACCGTTTTCAGGCCCAGCAGGCCTAAAGAAGCACACTGGGAGACTCAGCAGTTCTAGTCTCCTAAGGCCTGTCAGCAATTACTTCTGCAACCTCAGCAACCCCTTCCATTTTTTCTACTGGTGTCTTGGATTCTTTCCTAGAATTTCATTAAAGAAATTAGTACCATGCTGAACATTACAGTTAGCCCATGATAGTTACTTTTAGTACCTTTCCTAATCTGGCCTTATGAGGTTAATAAACAAAATGTTTACCTACTGCAGAGGAGGAATGGATTGTGCCATCTGTTTTGCCTTGTGGTTTCTCACTGGTCATTCTGTGATACAGAATGTGATACAGGCACAGATATCAAGCAAGCTGAGAGAGAAAAGAGAGAACAATCCTCTCCCAACTATGCAACGTACTTGATCATGCAGAATTCCCCCCACTTGCCTGCATGAAATTCCTTGTTGTCTTGTGGCCAGCGTGGTGTAGTGGTTTGAGTGTTGTATTTACATCCCTGGAGACCAGGGTTTGGTTCCCCTCTTGAGAGATAGAAACCTACTAAATTACCCCGGGTACATCACATACTCTCTGTCCCAGAAAACCCTGTGATAGGTTCGCCTTTGTGTTGCCATAAGTCAGAAATGACTTGAAGGCACACAACAACAACTGTGGCTAACAGTTAAGTTGTTAAATGCAAAGCTGTATTCAGATCAAATGAGCATAATGTTGCATAGCCTTCTCCAGTCTGGTTCTCTCCAGATGTATTTTAACTACGGTTCCCATTATCCCTAGCCTGCATGACCATTGGCATGACCACTTGTTTGCATCACTGGGAGGTAGGAAAGACTTTCACCTGACACTCTGGTGGGGGGCATTAGAGTTTAAATCAGAGGTTAGAATAATGTAGTCCTCCAAAAGTTTTTGGACTGCAACTTCCACCATACCCCACTGTTGACTAGTTAGAGTCAATGGACATTGCAGCTCAACAGCATCTGGACAGCTTCATGGTTTATGTAAACTAATAGCATGACCCAGCATAACGCAGTTTACCTATCTTCCTGTGCATATGTGTGCTTGGCAGCAAGTCTGCCTGTACCTCTACGCAACATATACTAGAGTGCAGTATTGATCCTTGCCTTTTACTTCTTTATTAAGAATCTGTTTGCTTGAGAGCATGGTGGACTTTCTGTCTTTGGAGATCTTTAAACAGAGCTTTAGAGTGCTGTAATTCCTACATGGCCAGGAGTTGGAATAGACGGCTCTTATAGCACTTTCCCACTCTAAGATTCTTTTTCTAGCAATCACAGAATCATAGAGATGCGGAGCACTGCATGTGGTTCAGTCCCTTTTGCCATATAGGAATTAGGCAACTAAAGCACTCCTGAAAATGGCCATCCAACTACTGTTTGAAGACCTCCTAAGAAAGAGGGTCCACTACCCTCCAAGGCAGTCTGTTCCACTCCCAAATGGCTTCTCAGTCAAGAAGTTCTTCCTAACATTTAGGCTGAATCTCTTTTCTTGTAATCTGAATACGCTGCTTCTCATTCTAGTCTCCAGAGCAACAGAAAACACACTAGCTCCATTCTCTCTCTGACGTCCCTTCAGTGGTTTAAAGATGACTAGCATATTACCTCTCAGTCTTCTCTTCTGCAGTCTAAATGCACCCAGACCCCTAAGCCATTCCTCATAGGCCCTGGTTTCTAGATGTTTTATGATCATAGTTACTCTTCTGAGTATGTAGATGCTTCCTTTCTTTGTCCTTGTTTCCTCTAAATTTTCTCATTCTTTTTCTAGAAATCCTTCATCATTCTCAAAGAAAATGGCACCCATCTAGGATTCACTTTAAGTCAGAGCGAGTGTTCTAGTTAAACAGTTCAAACCATGGAGCCAGGGTAGAGACCTAACAGTCAGCCTTTGGTTGGCATTTGGCTGTCTATTCATTTTTGTGCCCTCTGCTCCTGCGGCTGCTGTTTAATGTTTCAGAAGAAGACAGTTCCTTGAAATTTGCTGCTGCATGGTAGCAAGAACAATAAAACCCTTCTGAACCAGCATTTTCCCCCTCAATCTGTAGGGGCTTCAAAACAAGGTGTGTGCTCCCTGCTCGCTTTCCTTTACAAACCAAAGTGCTTGTTTTTGCTGCTGCATCTTTGAATTCTCAAGGTAAGGGGGCAACTCGTTGTTGTGGTCCCTGTGCTCCAACCATGTGGGTTTTTGTGCCTGCACAGAGATCCATCTTGGAAAGTTGCAGAGCTGAGCAGCTTCATGGTGGCCCTGTGCTCCTCCTCAGTTTCTGCTTATCTGCTGACAGAGCAACATGTCTCCATCATTCTACTAAGTACCACTCATTCTTCCCCCTTTCCATGTTGTTTCGCCACCTTCCTTCTCTAAACCTCTTTCCTTCTTTTTTCTTCCCTCTTAAGTCTCACCACTCCCAAGAAGTTTCCTTTGTGCTTTCCCATGCCCCCTACTTCCCTCATGCCAGCCTCTATGCCAGTGGTTCTCAACCTGTGGGTCCCCAGATGTTTGTGGACTTCAGCTCCCAGAAGCCCTGAGCATTGACCATAGTGGCTGGGGCTTCTGGGAGCTGAAGTCCACAAACATCTGGGGACCCACAGGTTGAGAACCAATGCTATATGTCCTTCACCTCTTTTTCAAAATCTGCACCTTGTGCACCAAGATGGTCATGCTTTCCAGTGGTTGCTCCCAGTGCCTCTACTGCCTGGGCAAGACTTGTATTGTCTCTAGGTGCACCATTTGCTGGGGCTTTGCACTGCAAACCCTCAAGAATAGTACCAAACACCTCAAGATCTACCACTGGGAGCAGTCCCTCCAGGTGGCAACTCCAGTGACTTCCAACATTCCATTCTACTCGACATCCGTTTCCCTGACAAAAACTCTGAAAACAAAGGCCTTCTCAGTACAGACCACCATTTGGTGTCAGCCTCTTCAGTGGCCTTCTTGAAACTATCCATCTCAGTACGACTGTGCCATCTATTATGGAGTCAGTAAAGCTGACTACCTCTACTTTGGCATTAGATGCCCAAGGCCCAGGAATTGCACGTGGCAAATGTGAAACACAAGGACAAGACAGCTCACTCAAAGAAAGCCCAAAAGTGGCATGTGTCGGCCAACAGCTCGGTTCTGACCAACAAGGATGAGCTGAAGCCAAAGAAGGGGCCAAAGCACAAACATCATTCTACAGCCATTGCTGAGGTCTTACCTCTGAGCCACTCCCCTCCCTGTCAACGGCTTTGCAGCCTTCTTCTACCAAGAAGCTAACTTCTGCAGCCTGGCGGATGTCCCTGGCTGTCTCCCCTTGGCCCTGAGAATCACCAGGCAGATGTCACCACTCCCACTCATCCAGGAGGAAACAGTCCTTGTTTGCTCAGGAGATCTCCCGGCTGTCTCACTGGGGTGACAGCCTACTGGCATGAGGACTCCCCATTTATCTTGGTTCCATCTGGGATCATGCCACTCTTAATCTCCATCTTACTGAGGCCAGTACCACTGACATTATGATCCATTCCAGTAGTGGTAGTCCCCATTTCATTACTACCCATCTCCCTTCCTCTCCCCTCGCTGCTTGCTGTTGATCTTGCGGCAGTGTGGAGCCTTGTGCCACCGTTTGCCCACACCACTTCCCAGGCTTGCCCCTGTCTTGCCTGGGAGACACTACCTGACAATCTCAGCCATGGCCTCATGCCACTGACCTTGCCAGTTTCTTCAGCGCCTTCACTCAGTCTCCCTCTGGTACCCACCACCTTGCCAGCCTCCACTATCCTGACGTTGATTTCCGCTGTCTGTAGTAACAGATGCTGAGCATCTTGCCCTCTCTGCTCCCTGCCGTCACACAGGTTCTCTTGACAACAGCCTTGGCAGCATTGGCAACAGCAGTAGCACTAGTACTAACAACCAGTGCCATCATTCCTCCAACCATAACCACAGAGTCCTACAAAGGGAAATACAAGACCAAGACATCCTCTCCAGATTTACTGTCAGCCTACAGGCCTCCTCCACCAGGGGAGGTAGAAGATACCATGCTGGCCCTGCCACTGGAGGATGTTAAAATGTTTCCAGACGTCATCCTCTGGGTGGAAAAATATATTGGCCTTGACATCACACCACCCCTGTCACCAGTGGTGGACCTGGTCTTCACAATGGTCCACTCCCAGACTCCAGACCTGGCAGTGATCCTGCTATTCCCAGTACTGATCGAGATGCTCAAGCTGTCTTGGACAAAACCTCCCTTCCTCCCACTAGCATCTTGTTGATTAGAACATGTCTACAAGATTAAGTGAGAGAGCACACTGTTCCTTTTCAACCACCCACTTCCAAACTTGATTGTGGTGGAAGCCTCCCAGTCCAGAGGTGGAGGAAGACAGCATACCACACCCGTGGACAAGGAGGCAGGTCCCTGGACATGTTTTGCAGATGGTTTTACGCCTCGTTGCTGTCACCAACACACAGACCTGCATCGTGACATACCAGAGGTTTCTCCAGGAGAAGATGCTCTCCTTTATCCTTCACTTTACAGAAGAGCACCATAATGCAGGATGCACATGCCTTGACCATGCAATGGATCCAATCCATCAGGCATTCTGTTGACTGTGCAGCCAAAGTCATGTTGGATGTGGTGGCCCTCTGTCACTGTGCATGGCTTTGTTCAGAGGGCCTCACCAATAACACCAGGTGGGCCATTGAAGACCTCCCCTTCAGCAGCGTGGGGCTCTTCAGTACTGGTACCAATGAGGCCCTGAACCATATTACCAAAGTCCATGTAGTAACCAAGAGGATGAGTTTTGGGGCCCTACAACAACAGCTGAGATCCTCAAAGTCATTTGGGAGGAGATTGTTTGGACTCTTCACATAATCCAAGTCTTCCTCCAGGTCATACATGTTGGAGGCCAACTCCCTGCCTGTGCCTCTCTGTCAGCAAAGAAGAGGAGGTGAAGGTACGTGCCCTAGAAGGAAGAGGAGGCAATAGGAAGTGTCCAACACAAACAACTAATGGAAACGTTGAGCCGAGCTGAGTCAAGGTCTAATCCAAAAGGTCCAGGAAGCCGAAAGTTGGTAAGAAGGGTCGAGGGAGCTGGAGTGCAAGGGTGGAGAGGCTTTTGTAGTAATCTGCTACAAGCAAACAGCAAGCCATGCTGACAGACTTAAATAGCCACTGAAAACAGGTGTTACTTGTCATTGTTTCTTTAATCTAGCCAACACAGCTTCCCTCTGAGCTGTCCATTTCAGCCTCCTCCATGATCGGGGAGGCTGAGGGGCACAGGTGACTGTAATTCCTCCAAATCACTGCTGGTTCCCTCTCCCTCTGGAGCTCGCTGGGGCAACTCTACCTCCACTTGTCTTTCAACTGATGGGGGTGTTTGCAAGCTGGTTTAGTCAATCACTGGCTCTGTTCCTGGCATAGTCAGTTGCTCATTGACCTCAGAGCCATCATCTATAACAATACAAGACCCAATCCTAGTACTCCTCTAGCTGGCACAAGTGTCTTTTCGAACAGCAGTACTCTTAGCACTCCCTCTCCAAGAACCAAGCAGGTGCGCCAAGGTTCTGCCATTGACTCATCTGCCCAGATGATACCTCAGCTGATCCTTCATCCACCAAACACTCAGAGCTTTTGAACACCAAGACTGTTCTACCATGACTCCACCTGGTGAACATTACTGCAGATGTCTGGATCCTTACTGTTGCTCCCCTTGGCTACAACATAGAGTTTTTAAATACTCCTCCTGTTGGTGTATTCTAGAGTACACCACTGTTAGAAGCACTCTTGGAGGAGGTTGCCAACCTCCTCGAGAAGGGAGCCATGGAGAAGAACCCGGACTCCTGCAGGTGAGATGGCTACTTCTCATGGTACTGTGTGGTGACTACCAACTCTTCCATGAGTGTCTGGGGAGTGCACTGCGGTGACATGATGGTGCACAGCCACTTGTCCTTGAGGGAAGCCTTCCTGCGCTTCAGTGCCTTGGAACTTCTGGTGGTCATCAAGGCCTTAAGAGCTTTCGACAGATGACTTTGTGGCAGGATAATCCAAATGATATCAGAAAACACCATGGTAGCCTACTATATCAACAGGCAAGAAGGCACAGACTCTGCTACCCTACTCCACCTGGTGACCCCCTCTGGAACTGTGTCTGCAGGAACTGTGCCATAGCAGTAAATGTAGAAGGGACAGACAACACACTAGCAGACTCCTTCAGCCTCTCCTGAGTCTTTCAGCACAAATGGACTCTCCAGGGAAGCATACCACCTTGTCATATCACAGTGGAGCCACCCAACCATGGACCTCTTCACCACCCTGGCAAACACCAAATGCCAGTGCCTCTGCTCCAGAGTGGCCAGAGGCTGCAGTTTGTTGGGTGATACCTTCCTTAGAGTGTGGACTGGCAAACGGATGTACTTCTTCTCACCCTTCCAGCTGCTTTTGAGTGTTTTAGTCAAGCTCTCCAAGGAAAGATCCAATGGCATTATCATCACACCATAGTGATCGAGACAACCTTGGTTCACACAACTCCCTCACCTGCCCTGAGGGAGATTCATCAGACTCTTCCACAGAGCAGATCTCCTTTTGCACTCAAACGGACAGGTCCTTCATCCCAGTGTTGGAAAACTACATACACCTCACAGCTTGGAGGATAATCCCCTGAATTCACTGTGGCTGGCCAGAGTGTTCATGACTTTCAGAAGGAATCCACCAGATCGTCCTGTGACTACAACTGGAACAGATTTGTTTCTTTCACCATTTCCAGCAATGAGTATCCCTCTCCAGCCTATCTGGTCTACCGTGCTCTGCTTCCTTCTCCATCTGAGGGAGAGTGGTCTGGTGTTCTTTTCCCTGAAAGTGTACCTTAGTGCAGTAGTAGCCTACCAGGACTTCTTTCTCAACCTCACTGTTTTTGGACCATCTTCTTTCTCAACCTCACTGTTCTTGGACCATCTGGTCAAGAGCTTCCTGGCCCACCAACTCCTCCCTGATCTATTCCATTGGTCCTCTCCCAGCTCACCAGGAAACCCTTCAAGCCCAACACAGCTGATGATGCCTGCTTTGTCTTCTGGAAAACAGCATTCCTTGTTGCCATCATCCCTGCCAGAAGAGTCAGTGAACTCACAGCCCTGCACTCTGATTCCCCAGACCTGGTCATCTACAGAGACAAAGTTGTCCTGGATCCAGACAGCACTTTCCAGCTGAAGATGCTGTCTGAATTTCACTTCAGCCAAGACATCATCCTTCCAACTTCTACCCACAGTCTACTTTGCCACTGGAACAATCTCTGTACTCCCTCAGTGTCAGGTGAGCACTGGCCTATTACACCCAGAGAACAGCTTCCTGCCAGTCAGAGTGATAGAGAGACTTCTTGTCTGTTCCAGTGGTCTTAGGAAAGGAAAATAGATATCACCCAACCTTTCTCCAAATGGGTCACCCACACAATCAGTTTGACCTATGACTTGGTGAGGCAACCAGTGCCTTACCTTCAGGCTGTGTTCCACTAGAGCAGTCACCCCCTTCGCTACTCCTCTTCATGACATTCCACTGCCAGACCTCCGCAGGTCAGCGACGTGGTTGTAGCCATCCCCTTCCATGTACCATTACAGAATGGACTGCAGATCAAGAGTAGATGGGAGCTTCAACTGTGCTATCCTGTCATCTGTCCTTCAGTGGCCTACTCGCCGTCCAGGGATAAACTTTAACACTCATATGTGTGAGGCACAGAGACCATGATGAGTAAGAACAGATTGCTTATCTGTAACTGTAGTTCTCTGAGTGGCCATCTGTGCCTTCACACAATCCTGCCTTCCATCATCTCTTTTTCAGATCCCTGGAGCCTCATTGGTGGACTTTGAAACTGAGAAGCAACATGAGAGGCTGGGACATGGGTGGTACAGGAGAGGAGCAGGGCTGCCACCAAGCTGCTCAGCTCTAGAACTTTCTAAAATGGGTCTCTATGCAGGCACAAAAACTCATACATGTGAGAGCATAGGTGATTTTTCAGAGAACCACAGTTTGTAAGTAAGCAACCTGTTCTTCTCTAGCCTTCAGAATTGTCCACTTGTGACAATTCTCTTTAGTTCATTTCAATATATGTATAAAACTAGGGAAACCAGATGTGGTTGTAGTGGTGGTTCTTAACAGAGTCAATGTACTGAATACTTTTGAAAAATATGTTAGTACTCAACTCACATAGATATCTTCATGTGTTAAAGCACCAACTAGCCTTTAAGGCTGTTCCCGTTCTGGAAAAAACCTGCTGCTCACTTCGTGCATTCTCTCTGTTTTGCTACTGCCAAATGTTAACTGAGTCAAGTAACCATCGTACTCCCTGCATCTTCCTCAATGGTTTGTCTTCCAGCTTATTAGCTCTGAAGGAATGCCACTGTTTGTGGGGGATTTATTGATGGCGCAACTGCTAATTAAAGGCTTGCTTCCCTCAAAGAAGTGAGCTGAGCTCCTGTCTTTTTGAGCAAAGGCGTGTGCGGTTCCCCCGAGGCAGTTGGGTCCATCTGCTGAAGCTCCACACTAATGAAGCCCTATTTCTGCAACAATATAACATATTGATCCAAATGTAATATTCGCACATCAGGCGACCTTTGTCTGACAGTCCACCTTCTGCCTGCCCTGGACAGCAACCCAGTTACAAAGGACCCATTCTAGGCAACAAGGAAAGGGGGGTTGGGAATTCAGACATGACTAGGAATTTTAGCCCCCAGGCAGTGGGGCAATGTCATTGATTGCACTTGGACAATATTTGGGGCATCACTCTTCCGGAGATCTCTTCAAGGCACTGGGTGATCATTTCAGGCAAATGCTTTTTGCAGCAGGAGTTTGAGTGGGCAGACAAGGAGACAGCACTGAGAATAAAGGTCACATTGGAGAGAAGTTCTGTTGACAGAGCACTACTTGCATATTAGAACATGTTTTTTTGGAGGTGCTGGTGTTCTTACAGAAAACCACTTGCTAAACTCTAAGAGACAGAGGGAAGTGGCAGCCTCAAATGTGTCAGAGCCACAGAGAGGTGTTGGAGGACAACACTGTGATTGCTATGCAATCATGTGTTTGTACCTCCCAAACTACCTTGCTATCTCAGAATCTGGAAAAGTTTTTTTGTGGGGGGCAGTGCTGCTCTCAGAATCTCTAGCCACCATGGCCGCTGGCTTTACTGACTACAGGATTCTGAGAGTTTTGATGTAAAAAGGAACATCTCCAAACTCTGTGTATTTAAAACAATGAAATTAAAAATATAGGACACCCCCCATAAAAACTTAATCATTAAATGCCTGCTTGAATAAAAAGGTCTTTACCTGCCGGTGAAAGAAGAGAAGAGGCCAGCCTAGACCTCTGTGGAAGGGAATTCCACAGGCTGGGAGCAGCCGTAGAAGCAGACATGGTTGAGTAGCCAAGATGATGGAAAGAGCTCTCCTGCTGTCTTGAAGGGGTCCGCCCTTGGTTCCTGGCTGCCTCTGGAACTACTTAGAACATCCCCATGAGCTCACATTTATGATGCCCTTCTCCATGACGATCAGGTTAGGCAGCCTTCTGACTTATAGATGTTCTGGTATGCAACTGCCATCAATCTAAGTATCAATCCACATTGCCCAGTTGTAGCAGTTTGATACCACTTTAACTACCAGGATTTCATCCTACAGAATCCTGGGAGCTGTTGTTTGAGGAAGTTTTTAGAATTCTCTTTTAAAGAACTCTAGTGCACACCCTTGAACTAGAGCACCAGGCCTCTCACAAAACTGCCAATCCCAGGATCCCATAGGATGGAGCCAGGACAGTTAAAAGTGATTTTGAAATTCTGTAACTGTGTAGTGTGAATATATCCTACACAGAACTGCCCCTGTAAGGAATGATGGGAGTTGCAACCTAAAACATTTGGAGGGCACCAGGTTGCTCACCATGTAATTATAATTGTAGCCCATTCTTTTTTGGTTTGATTTGAAAAATGGCATGAAAAAATGCAGTTAAATAGGCAAAACTGCATATAAAAATGCATATTTAGGAAAATATATACATATTTCCATTTTGAGTATTTTTTATTTTAAAAAATGGTAAACAGATACAGAAATGGTATAGAACCACAAGTTGCAAGAAATGTAGTTGCCTGTAACAAATTAGTTTTTTTGTAATGAGGGCATAACAAAGGTTGAAAGCCATAGATCGAGTGGCAGCAGAGTTAATTTATTAACATAACAAGTCATGCTTTCCATTTACTTTTGGAAAGGTGATTTAAAGGATATTTTTAATGACATTTAAATAGGATTTCCACCCAACTTTTATGCCGTTCAATTCTAAGATCTTTCACCACTAAAAAAGAGTATTAACAAAAAAGTAATAGATTAAGTGTAATTTCTAATATTTAATGAGTAACAACCATGAATTGCTTTTTCAAACACTGTGATGAGTGATGAGCATCAGAAATGAAATACTTTTAAAAAGCAACTTTACATAGTCCAGGTAGAATAAACTGAAGTTTGGGAAAATGAGATGGGAGACAATGTAAACTTGCCAGATCTGGCTGCCTAAGTTCAAGAGAAGTCATGTCTACCTGAGCAGTAGAATGAAAAACAGGGAAAGATTTTCTGCTTCGCAGCTTAGCAGTTCTGAGGGAAGCTGTTGAACATGTAAAGAGGTACCTCCTATTTCCCTAACTTGACCATAATGGTTCTGACTCTGGGCTTCGGCAATTTGTTTATTCAGATGACAGCTTCCAGGATTCCCTAATCAGTAGTGGCCATGCTGGCTGGGGGATTCTAGGAGTTTTAGTTCAGAAAAGTACATTTTTCCAGCTCTGCTCTAGCCCTTCTTGGAAGACACTCAGCAATGTGAACCTGCTGTTCTTTGTTTGGAAAGAAGAGAAGGAAAAGGGTTAACCATCTCTACTTCCCGCCCCTGCCCCCCACAAACACACACTTCTGTGACTTCTACTCCCTGAGAGTGTGCCAGCTCTTTCCTTTGCTCCCATCAGTTCAGTGGTGCATCAGATAATTGAAAGCCGGTGTCCATCTAAGGCAGTCGCCTGGCACTTGGTCAGGTTTAAAGTGATTAAATGGGGCTGTGAGGTGGAGGGAGCCTGCTGTGTTGAAGCCTGGCTCTAGCTGCAGTGATCGCTGGAGATAGACATGTTCATCCACAGGGATCACTTTGTGGAACATCAAAGGTGAAACTGAAAATTATTAGCATTGGGGTCATATTCTCCTTGGAGGGGGAGGGAAAGGAAAGAGGTCATCGAGATTCAGCCAGAAGAGCAGCAGTCTGGAGAAGAGAGCATCCTCATAAAATGCAGGATGGCTTTCAGAAAGACGGAAGAGAAAAAGCACCCAGAGTTGTGGCTCAGAGCTTTCCATCCATTTGTTTCCCTCCTATAGAAAGAAACTTCCCTTTGCTTCACACAGTAAGGCAGGATGGGAGAACATGTGGCTTTCAACATACTATTGGACTGCAACTCCCATTATCCCTCACAAATGGTGATGTTGGCCAAGGATGCTGGGAGTCACAGTCCAGCAACATTTGGAGGACGAAATGTTTTCTATCCTTGCATTAAGGAGAGGGTGCTTACTAGGGGTTTATGTGTATGAGATACCTATACCCTGCCTAGTTCCGTTGGATGCAGCATGGAAGAGTGATGTTGGCTTGAAAGAACATGGAAACTGAAAGGAGGTGCATCAAGACACATGGCTGCAGTAGTGATCTGAGTTCCAACATGGAGGGATAATTTGGGTGGCCAGGTGTTCTCTTTTTCAGAGGACAAGACGGTTGTGTATTGGCAAGTGATCTTTGGGCACTCTCTAGTTCAGGTCCAGTTTAAAAATAAAGAACAGTAAGGGCTTTCATGTCCACTCACATCAAACTTCTGGATAGCAGACAAAGATAAACAACAATGGGCTATATGGACGCGTGGTCTCACTCAGTAGAATACAGCTTCCTATATTCCTGTCTCATATGCGCTCAGAGAAATATGAAACCACAAACATTATGCTGGCACGGGTTATGGGCATTGAGACAATGGAAGGAAACACACTTCTGTAAATCCTTTCTATTCTTAACCAAACTTTGGCTGTTTGGTGAATCTGACCTTACTGAAAGACACTGGCTTGATTCATCCCTTTGAGGTGAACCTGCATAATTATACAAGTTTTTAACAGGATTCTTTGTTTAGTAGCTTGCTGCTCCATGCAGGGGCCAGCTGACTATTTTAATAAATTATAATTGGTTGTTCTGGCAAGACAGCTTAAATCACCTTTCCACCCACCTTTTTTTTTCTTTTGTATTGGACAGCAAAAAACATTGGGATTCTTTGTCACTGGAGGTTAGAATCATCATAATCCACTCAGGTTGCAAGGCCTTGTGGGTAAATTGTCAGAAGTCGAGTAGGAATGGAAGCAATGCACTGTTTATGGACAGAAAAGAGGTGGGAATTCATTCTTAATATAAGAGAGACATGTTGAAAACATGCATCCAACAGGTACAATGATTGGAGGTCCGGAAACCAAGCTTTACGAGGGAAACTTAGGGAGCTGGGCATGTTTAGCTTGGTGGAGAGAAGGCTGAGAGGTGACATGATAGCTATCTTGAAATATCTGAAGAGATGTCACATAGAAGATGGAGCAAGCTTATTTTCTGCTGCTCCAGAGACTAAAACCAGCATATTCAAATTACAAGAAAACAAATTCCACTTATACATTAGGAAGATTTTTTTTTCTGTGAATGCTGAAGCAGCCTCTTATTTTTGGATCAGCCTCTTATTTTTGGAGGTCTTTTAGCAAAAGTCAGATGGACATCTTTCAGGAATGCTATAATTGTGTATCCTTGCATCACAGGGATTGGACTAGATTGCCTTTATGGTCTCTTCTAGCTCTAATCTCTTATTCTATGATTCTATAATAAATCCTCTGCATTTAGATCTTCTGAACTCCTCCCCACTCATCTATTTTGAATCAAGATTTTATTTCAGCTTCTGTGAGATATAAGAGCTGTTCTGCTTTCTCTCTCACCCACCCTCCTCAACAGCCTTCATATTATTGTCGGAGAGATGTGAGGAAAGAGTAGAAAATCACCCTTTTCCTGAAGGGCCAGCTGGCCAATCACTTTCTGTGAAGAGGCTGTGAATGGGCTTGATTGCAAGAACCGAGAAGCATTTTCTCCATCTTCAGGCTCTTTCACTTTGTTCCTTGGCTTGTGTCTGGGAAGCCAACACAACTAATCAATATTTTAAGTACACTTTACTCCAGCTCAGGGACACATGCTGTGACTATCCAACATCTCTGCTCCAGAGAGCTTTTGTGCATGCTTGGAGAGCACCAGCATGCGCTGAGTGTGCTGATGGTACAACATACCTATTTGATGTCTCCCCACCCTCCTTGCTTTACACATCCACTGTGACTAGGTGATGACTGAAGCCTTATTAGTTTACATGGTCATCCCCTAGGGCCTAATACAGGCTTGTTCCTTACAAGTTATTCCTAATGCTTTATCCAGCCTTATGGTTTTATAGTTCCCAGTTAACTGGTTCTTGAAAGAGTTTCTCACAGGTGAATATGCTTGGTTTGTTACTTTTAGTAGAGATAGAGGAGAAGTTTGTTCAGTTTGCATTTCAGCAAAAATTTACCAGACTTGCACCTTCTCAATCAATACACAAACCAGAACTCAGTTGTCCCTTGATAGTCCTGTGTTCTTTTTCTCAGACTTTTGCAGCATGCTTCTCAAACAAACAAAAATGCATACAAGAAGAAAATACTGGGGAAAATTTCACAGAAATGTGGAATACTAAAACAATGACATGAAAAGGAAACTGTTTCAGGAAATTGTGCAGAGAAACATATATTAGCATGTACAAGAGGGACATAATAATGAGGGAAAATGCACAAAACTGGATTATATCAAGGAAAACTACTTGCAAAAATGCAATATCTCAGATAAATCAGTATACAAAAGTCTATATATTAGGCATCCCTATATTCAAAAGTGAGTATAGTGGGGAAAATATGTTGTTCTTTGTGGTCTCTGTGCCTCACACAATGGGAATCTTCGCGCATGTGCAGTAGCGTTTTGGAAAATTCCATTGCTGAGCAGCTTGGTGGGAACCCCTACCCCACTCGGTACTGAGCATGCTCAATCCTGCCAAGCTAACGGGCTCTCCTCCATTTCTTTTTGTCTGCCAATCAGTTAGCAGCTCGGAAGGTTTCCTCGCTGAGCAGTTTCTGTTCTTCAGATTTTCTCTGGATTTCTCACTTGCTTTCCTTCCAGGATAAAAACTATAAGGACTCTTCCCCCTCTTATGTCTTCTCTTTTCAAATTGTGCGTTACCTGCAGCTGCAAGGTTTCGCTGTCTGACGCCCAACTCTGAGTGCCTGTTCTGCCTCGAAGAAGGCCATAACCTTTGGGCCTGTTCTATTTGCAAGGAGTTCACCTTGCAGACGCTTAAGAACAGGGCCTCCCATTTGAAATCTTACTGTTGGGAGCAGCCTCTCTGATTAAAGGATCAGGCACCTTCTAATACGGCTCTCTTTACCGCCTCTGTGTCAACGCTGCCTTCGCAAGGTCCTTCGACATCGAATTCTTCAACCATGACCTTGACAGTATCGAAATCTTCGACCACTACCTCAACAGTATCGACTCCCTCCTCGGTACCAACAACTTCAGTATCGACATTGACTCCATCAACTGCCGCCGATCTCCCCGTTGCCGAGGATTCTGAAGCTCTCGAAGATGCCTGTGGTCCCGTCGTCTAATTCTGGGGACGCCTCTTCCAGCTCACAGCAGACCTCAACCCAGCAGCCTCGCACCAACCTTGGCGGAGTGTAAACGGGTTTCATTGCATCATTCTTCTGTGGCTCCAAAGAAGAAAAAGAAGAAGGAGTAGCACCTTCACCTGTTAACCGTCTGTTGGCCACTCAACCGACTTGTCTCAGTCTTCTACCAACACTTCCACCGACGCAACCTCAGGCTTCTACCATGGAGGAGGTAGAGGCTCCCACGCTTTTGCTGGTGCATGATCCACTCCAGCTTCCAGTACTCTCAGTTCCAGGAACTACGATCTTGCATCCAACCCGTACCATTGGCCTACGCCAACCACTTCTCCGCCTGTTATGTTGGGCCAACCCAGAGAGGGATCCTCTCAAACTCCGCTTTCTCCAGCTGTTTCTTCTGGCCATCCTGAGATGGACCATCTACCTGTATCGGATGCTCCTCAGGCTTCTTCCCGAGACCGGCCTTGACCCAGTGTGGCTCGCTCTCTGGGACGTGGTGAAAGAGGTAGATCGCCTTGTCGGGATCATGGCTACCATGGTGCTCATGATGTCACATCAGCTAGAGTGGATTTGCCCTTCCCATCGGCATACTGTATAGCTCGTTACAGCCACAAACATCTTTGGAGAGAGTAGCCCGATTCCTAGGCTGGCCAGAGACATTAAAAACAATAAAAAAGGCTTTTTAAAATATGTCTGCAGCAAAAGGAAAAAGAAGGAGATGATAGGGTCACTGCGCAGAGAAGATGGTGAGTTACTAACAGAGGGAAGAGAAAAAGCAGAACTACTTAACACCTTCTTTGCCTCAGTTTTTTCCCAGAAGGATACAAGCACTCAACCTAGCGGTTGGGGAGCTGGTGAGCAAGCAGGGGAAATGAGGCACATAATAGGTAGAGAATAGGTATAGGAATACCTGGCCACACTGGATGAATTCAAGTCTCCAGGACCAGATGAATTGCATCCTAGGATATTAAAAATGCTGGCAGAGGTCATTTCGGAACCGCTTGCTATAATCTTTGAGAAATCTTGGAGGACAGGAGAAGTTCCAGCAGACTGGAAGAGAGCAAGTGTTGTCCCCATCTTCGAGAAGGAAAAAAAAGAGGACCCAAATAATTACCGCCCAGTCAGTCTGACATCAGTACCCAGAAAGATCTTGGAGTAGATCATTAAGCAGTCAGTTTCTAATCACTTAGAAAACAATGCAGTAATCATGAGAAGTCAACATGGATTTCTCAAAAATAAGTCATGCTAGACTAATCTTACCTCTTTTTATGACAGAGTTATTAGCTTGATAGACAAAGGGAATGCTGTGGATGTAGCATATCTCGATTTCAGTAAGGCCTTTGACAAAGTTCCCCATGACATTCTTGCAATGAAGCTGGTAAAACATGGGCTGGACAGGGCTACTGTTAGTTGGATTTGTAATTGGTTAACCGACCGAACCCAAAGGGTGATCACGAATGGCTGCTTTTCATCCTGGAGAGAAGTGACTAGCGGGGTGCCACAGGGTTCTGTCCTGGGCCCATTGCTGTTCAATATTTTTATCAACGACTTGGATGAAGGAATAGAGAGCATGCTCATCAAATTTGCAGATGACACCAAATTGGGAGGGGTTGCTAATACGCCAGAGGACAGGATCAAAATTCAAAGTGACCTGGATAGATTGGAGAGCTGGACTAACAAAATGAAATTCAACAGAGAGAAGTGTAAGGTCCTACACTTAGGTAGAAAAAATGGAATACAGAAATATAGGATGGGGGACACGTGGCTGGATAGCAGTACGTGTGAAAGGGATCTAGGAGTCTTCATGAACACGAGTCAGCAGTGTGATGCGGCAGCCAAGAAAGCCAATGCAATTCTCGGCTGCATCAGTAGGAGTATGGTGTCTAGATCGAGGGAGGTACTGGTACCACTGTACTCTGCTTTGGTTAGACCTCATCTTGAATACTGTTTCCAGTTCTGGGCACCCCAATTCAAGAAGGACCTGGTCAAGCTGGAGCAAGTCCAGAGGAGGGTGACCAAAATGGTGAGGAGCCTGGAAGCCATGCCCTATGAGGATAGACTTAGAGAGCTGGGTATGTTTAGTCTGCAGAAGAGAAGGTTAAGAAGGGACATGATAGCCATGTTTAAATATCTGAAAGGATGCCATATAGAGGAGGGAGAGGGCTTGATTACCGCTGCTCCAGAGACCAGGACAAGGAGCAATGGATTCAAGCTGCAGGAAAGGAGATTCCACCTGAGGCTCAGGAAGAACTTCCTGACGGTGAGGACTGTCCGGCAGTGGAATATGCTGCCTTGGAGTGTAGTGGAGTCTCCTTCCTTTGAGGTTTTTAAGCAGAGGCTAGATGGCTATCTATCGGGAGTGCTTTGAGGGTGTTCCTGCATGGCAGAGGGTTGGATTGGATGGCCCGTGTGGTCTCTTCCAACTCTACATTTCTATGATTCTATTATTCTATTACTCTTATTTACCAGCATATCGCGACCAATACCATCCCGACGTACATCGCTGGTCCCCATATCCACCTTGACATGCTCGCTCCCCGTCGCACTGTCCCTTGGAATCATGCTACCATTATTCACCTTGGTACAGCCACTCTAGGTCCTGCTCTTGGTCCCGGTCAGTGTACTACTGCCGTGCTCCATCTCATTCTCGTTGTTGGTCCCGTGATTGATCCTCTTGTTACCAGGCTGTCTCGCCTCCACCTCAAGTGACAGTGACAGTGTGTTGGCCTCTGCCAGACAGACAGCTGGCATCTCTTCCTCCATCTACTTCGTCGGCTCTGTTACCGATGCAGTCTGTCGTCGTACCAATTTCTACTGTTCTACCGATCTCGTTGGCACTGGTTCCAGTACCAACTTCGGTACCGATCTCCATACCGGCTCCATCTATCATACCGATCTCAGTATTTTCACCATCTACCGTTCCCAGTGCATCCTTGGCTACTCGAGCCCACCAGTCTCTATTGCCTCCATCTTCTCCATTGTCTCGCTCTTATGATTCTGACGAGAATTCCACAGACTCTACTCCACAGTCTCACACCTCTCCTCCACTCACGTTCAGGGAACTGACTCTGAACTCTGCTCCAGAGTATGTGAAGCAATTTTCAGAAATTCTTGTAAGAATGGCCAATGCTTTGGGCCTTGACATCTCTGGCCCTGCTCTGACAGTACAGGACCCGGTCTTCCATTACGTCAACTTGCATCCTGCGACAACTGCTCAGATTCCATTCCTACCAGTATTGCAGGAGGTGCTTAAGCACTCGTGGTCCCAGCTGGCCTCCTTCCAGCCGATTCCTCATCAGCTGGAACATCTGTACCCAACCCAACAGAGGGATGTTGACTTTCTCTTCAATCATCCTACTCTGAACTCAATTGTTGTTGAATCTTCTTAAATGAAAGGGAGTAAGAGAGCCAATACGACTCCCCGTGATCATGAAGGTCGTTGTCCGAATATTTTTGACCGTTGGTTTTATTCAGCCTCTTCTTTGATCGCCACGATCTCTAACACTCAGGCCTGCCTGGCGGCGTATCAATGAAACATATGTGATAGATTTTCCTCTCTGATATCCCACTTGCTGGACGACCACTGGTTTACTGCCATCCAGTTTTATAATGAGTCCGTTGCTCTCACAAACCAGCAGATTCAATCTTCCCGACACGCTGTTGAGGGTGCAGCGTGGGTGATGGTGGGTGCGATCGCCCTTCTCCAGTTTGTATGGCTTCGATCCACTGGCCTGACTGAAAGTAGCCGGAAGAGAATTGAAGATCTGTCCTTCGATGGTCAGGGCCTCTTCCATGCCACCACGGATGACACCATAGACCATCTGATGAAAGCATGTCTGACAGCGAGGGAGATGGGTCTTCATCCATCGGTCCAGCCTATGATGCCCTCCTCATGGAGACACTCTTCCTACTCTTATAGGTCGCATTCTCCACAATGGTCCTCTCAGGAATCTTCTTTGCTGGCTTCTTCATCTCATCACTCCTTCACGCATTGTCAACCATCTTCAAAGAAGTCTTTTTCAGCTACAAAGTCCTGTTTTTGACTTCGCTTGCAGGTCGCCACCTCTACCACTCTTCCATCTCCCAAGCTGCCTGTCCAAGACCCCAGGACTGGCTCGCCATTTTTTTTAAATCATTTTATTCAAATTCACATATAAAACAAACAATTATAACTGTAAAATTACATGAATTATTTTTGATCTTCCACACTGATCTAGATTTCATTTTCTATATCTCTTGACATGTTTATATTAATGTACCACATTATAATGATAGTATTACATGTTAGTTCTTGCATTTCCATCTCCACATTCCAGTTCCATGGTATATATCTAGTTGCCCCCTCATTGGTTATCTTAACCATGAATTACTCATTTTTATCTGACAATACCCAGCAGTTACCCACTACAATTTGCCATTCTTTTTGAATCTCATTGTCTGATTTCCCTTTTAATCTCTGGGAGACTATGTCCGCATTTCTGTTTTCAATGAATGTTCCCCACCATTGTTCTATTGTGGGTATTTGCTGAGTTTTCCAAAGCTTTGCATATTCAATATGAGCTGTTGTTATCATATACAGGATTATTTTCCAATACTTCTTTATACCAGTAATTTTAAATAGATTTGTCATATTTAACAAGTACAATTCCGGTATCTTAGCAAACTGGACTTTCAGTAGCGCACAAATTTTGTTATGTATTTCACTCCAATACTTCTTAGCCTTAGGACATGTCCACCACATATGAAATATCGTACCAACCTCTGTCTGACATTTCCAGCACAGACCAGTCCCTGTATTATAAATCTTTTTTTGTTTGTCTGGTGTCACGTACCATCTATGAAACAGCTTATAGTAGTTCTCTTTCAGATTCTGAGCTACTGTAAATTTTTGTGTTCTTTTCCAACTCTGTCCCCAGGAATCTAGTTGAATTAAATGTCCGATATTCTGAGCCCACAAAATCATTGCTGACTTAATTGTTTCTTCTTGACTTTCCTGCTGTATTATTTCTTGATATATATGAGATAGTAAATGAGGTGGATTTTCGAACAACCATTTGATCACTTCAGTTTTCTCTTTTGGTTCTATTCCATATGTTTTTAAGTCCATCTGAAATCTTTCAGTTAACTGTCTGTAAGAGAACCAACTTAATATTATTCCTTCTTGTTCCAGTTATTCTCTTGTTTTAATTTTAAAATTATTTGAAATAGACTTCTCTAATATATTTTCATATCACAGCCATTTATCTGTTTCAGTCCATCTTCCAAAAAACGCTTCTTGAGGGGACACCCATGTGGGGAGCTGCCGTATATTTTTAATCTTATATTCATTCCAAATTTTCATGAGCGATTTTCTAATATAATGGTGTGTGAAATCTTTATCTATTATTGCTTTATCATAAAACATATAGGCATGCCACCCATCTTCAAATCTGCACCTTCCAATACCAGCATTCTCATATCTTGTAGATCAACCCAGTCTTTTATCCACGTGAAAGCTGCTGCTTTGTAATATAACTGAAAGTCAGGTAGTCCCATTCCACCTCTTAGTTTTCTGATCTGTCATAATACTCCATTTTATCCTACGTTTTTTCCCTTGCCATATAAATTTAGTTAGTTCTCTCTTCCATTGTAAAAAAGGCTTACTGTTTGTTATAATGGGAAGATTTTGGAACAAAAAGTTCATTTTTGGAAGCACATTCATTTTTATTGCTGCTGTCCTCCCCATCATCGATAAGCACATGGAAGTCCAACTTTCCAAATCCTTTGTTATTTCTTTCCATTTTTTTTCATAGTTATTTTGGAATAACTCATTGTTTCTTTTAGCTATCCAGACACCTAGATACTTTGCCTTTTGTCCTCTATTAAATCCTGTTAAATGTACTAATTCCTTCTCTCTCAGTCATATTTTTGGTTAACAAAACTGTTTTTTCCTTGTTGACCTTAAATCCAGAAAATTTGCCATATTCTTGAACTGTTCTAATCAAGTCTTTAATACAGTTCCCTGGGTCATCCAAAAATAAAACCAAATTGTCAGCGAAGGCTTTTAGCTTATATTGATATTTCTTAATTTGAACTCCTTTTATGTCTTTGTCTTCTCTTATAGTATTGTTAAGTATTTCCATTGTCATGATAAACAACAGAGGAGACAAAGGACAACCTTGTCTTGTCCCTCTGTGCAGTTCTATCGGTTTTGTTCTTTCACCATTAATGACCGATCGAGCTGGTTGTTGACTATAAATTGCTTCAATCCATGAGACAAATTTATTTCCAGCCTGCATCTGTTTAACCGCCATCTTCATAAATGGCCAACTGATCATATCAAAAGCTTTCTCTGCATCTACAAATATCATAGCCATTTTCCGTTCATTATGCTTTTCATAATAGTCAATTATATTTAAGACCGTTCTGATGTTGTTTCTCAAAGATCTTTTTGGTAAAAAACCATTCTGGTCTTCATCAGTGACCTCTGACAGAACCTTTTTAAGTCTCATTGCTAGGGTTGAAGCAAAAATCTTGTAATCTGTATTCAGAAATAATATTCGTCTATAATTCTTTGCATCAGTTAAGTCTCTGCCTTCTTTTGAAATTAGCACCACATTAGCTTCTTTCCAGGTGTCAAGTGCTTCCTTTATTATCTCATTTATTGTACTTTGCAAGGGGGCTCGCCATTTCAACATCTGGCTCACCATCATTTCGGACTCCTGAGTATTGACCATCGTCTGGCTTGGATATGCCATTGAGTTTCGAAATACTCCTCCTCTTGGCGTCTTCTACTCCACGCCTTCCAGTCCCATTCTTCTCAAGGAGATCAATACCCTCCTTTGCAAAGGGGCCATAGAACAACTACCATCTTCGGCCAAATCTACCAGCTTCTTTTCCTAGTACTTCACCATGCTGAAGGCAGACAGCACTCTTCGACCCATTCTAGACCTCCGGGCGGTCAATTCCTTCATCTCCCCTGGGTGTTCAAGATGGTCACCCTGTCATCCATCCTGCCTCTCCTCAAGTGTTGGGACTGGTTTGCGTCCATAGATCTGCAAGACGCCTACTTCCATATCACTATTTGTCCCCAGCACAGGAGGTACCTCTGGTTTGCGATTGACAGCATATATTACCAGTACAAGGTCCTTCCATTCAGCCTGTCAACCGCCCCCAGGGTCTTCACCAAATGCTTAGCCCCTGTGGTGTCTTACCTCCGCATGAAACACGTCATGGTGTACCCCTACCTGGACGATTGGTTATTGGTGGCACCTTGCAAGCAGAAGTTATACGAAGACATTCATCTTGCCCTTTCCCTTCTCTCCAATCTTGGACTCAAAGTGAATCCCAAGAAGTCTCACTTGGAACCTACACGCACCCTAGATTTTATCAGGGACATTCTGGACTCCGCTTCCGCCATGGTGTTCCTGCTGATGAAATGCATGCGGGTATTGCGCCAAGCCACGACTGCCATTCTGCGCAGTATATCCATTTCTGCTTGCCAGATTCAACAACTCCTTGGCTACATGGCAGCCCTGACCGCAGTTACTTACTTGTCTTACCTCTGTGCCCACCCTCTTCAACACTGGTTCCTGAAGCACTTTGACCCCTTCCTCGATGACCAGTGTCGAATTCTTTGGATTCCTTGTCCAGTCAGGGATTCCCTCTGCTCGTGGTTGTCTCTGCACCATCTGTTGTCTGGGATGCCCTTTGCCGAACCCTGGCCATCCCTTACCATCACCACGGATGCATCCCTCCTCAGTTGGGGAGCCCACTGCAATCGTCTCCTTGTCCAGGACCACTGGACCAGCCTGGAGAGGCATCTACATATCAATGTGTTGGAGCTCTTAGCAATCCACCCTGCTCCATCTGGCATTGCGTATATGGGATTGGTGTTTCCTGCTGCGCATCCACCCCATTGCAGTTCATCTAGTGGGAAGAGACAACTCTACAGTGGACACGCTGAGCAGAGACACAGCTTGCCATCATGAGTGGTCCCTCTCTAGCACCGTCTTTTGCCGGATAGTGTCCTGATGGGGCACTCTATCCGTCGATTTCTTTGTGATGTACCGGAACAAGAAGTGTCCCTGCTATTGCTCAAGAGCTGGTGTGGGATGCCACTCTCTCAGAGATGCATTCCAGTTTCCTTGGGACAAGGGGTTCCTTTACATCTTTCCCCATTTTCTTTCCTGGGCTGAGTGGTGGCCAAGATTGCCGTGGACAGGGCAGATGCCATTCTCATTGCCCCTTATTGACCAAGACAGCATTGGTTTGGTCTCATTCTCACCATCTCCCGGGGCCACAGGATGTGACTTCCATGCATGACCGGCCTCCTCTCGCGCTCAGACAGTCACATGCCTCATCCAGACCTCCCTCTCCTCCGCCTGCACGCATTATCACCTTCTAGACTCTCCTGCTATTCAGGCACTCCTCACGGCCACTAGGAAGAAATCCACTCGCAGGTCCTACGACTACAAGTGGCACAAGTTCACGGCCTTTGTGGATGCCCACAGTGAGGCTCCTTCTCCGGCCTCCCTGTTAACAGTACTTCATTTCCTCCTGTCTCTACGAGAGCAAGGACTGGCCTTTTCCTCTCTCAAGGTCTATCTCTCCGCGATTGTCACCTACCAACCACGTGGTTCTCCTTCTTTGGCTCTTTTCAGGAATGCTACGGTCAAGCAGTCCCTCAAAGGCCTTTAACATCTCTACCCTCCTGTCTCCCCGCCTCTTTCTCCATGGTTGCTGTCTCTTGTCCTTTCTCAATTCATGTGCCATCGATTTGAACCCATGGCCATGTCTGACGACCGCCTCCTTACTGTGAGTATGGCAGTCTTGGTCGCTATTACATCAGCTAGAAGGGCAGGAGAACTGACTGTGCTACGCTCAGATGAACCCTTCCTGGTGTTCCATAGGTCTGACTTCCATCGGAATCAAGATATCATTCTGCTGACTTTCTATCCAGACCCGTCCTCGCCTCTTGAGTATTTTCTCCACTCACTCGATGGGCGTCGCGCGCTAGCTTTCTACTTGCAACGGACTTCGACCTTCTACCATACTCCTCACTTTTTTGTTTGCTACGGTGGACGTTGAAAAGCGCATAAAGTACTCCCCCAACACTTCACTAAATGGATTGTCCAGACAGTTCACCTTGCCTATGAATTTGCTGGGCAACCACCTCCGTCTCCACTTCATGCCAATTCCACCAGGGCTGTGGCCTGGTGGAACCACACTTACAGGTAAGCAACCTGTTCTTCAGTCATGCAGAAAAATTGCAAGCTGAAGAAGAAATGGGATGGAACACATTTAAGGCAGGAAAAATCACAAATTAAATGAAAATTGACAGAGTGGTCAATCACTCATTTTGAGACAGGAAACCTCTTTATGACTTTGAGAGAGAGTTTGGCTCAACAGCACCTAGTCCTTATTTATCTAGAAACCAATGCCTCTCATTCCCTACACAGGAATCCCCCACCTCTTGATGTTCTGTTATCTGATGACTTGCTCTTTTTCCCAAATTCAGGACAAGTTCCATTAATCGCCTTGGCTTCCTTCTCCCAAATAGGCCAATTGCGTTGTTGGGGAGAAAATTTTCTCGAAATGAAGGCGCAAGGCTTGAGTGCCCCCCGAGTCATGCTGTAAAAGCACAGCCGCCATCACAAAATCCGAAGCATCTGTCTGTACTATAAACGGTTTCTCCGCGTCCGGGAAAAGTAGTAAAGGCTCAGAAGTGAACTTAGCTTTCAGCATGTCGAAAGCAGCTTGACATTCCGGAGACCAGGCAGGTTTTTGTAGCTTGTCCGCGGGAGAGCCTTTAGGTTTGTGCAAGAGGTCCGTGAGTGGAAGGGCAATGGATACGAAATCATCAATGAAATTCCGATAAAAGTTCGCAAAGCCCAGAAACTGCTGCTTCACCGTTCTGGGGGTGGGCCATTGCAATATGGAGTTAACTTTAGAAGGGTCCGTTTTTAGGGAATTATCCTGAATCCGATAGCCCAAATAATCGAAAGCCTGAGTGTCAAATTGACATTTCGATAGGTTGACCACAAGGTGGTTCTCAATCAAGTGTTTGAGTACCACACGCACCAAAGCTACATGAACCTCCATGGAGTCAGCATAAATCAATATATCGCCCAGATAAATTAGAACCCCCTGGTACAATAAGTCATGAAAGAGAGAGTTCAAAAACATCTGGAAAACAGACGGACCTGATTGTAATCCGAAAGGAAGGACAGTCCATTTAAAATTGCCAAAAGGAGTGGCAAAAGTGGTCAACCACTCAGAGTCCGGATCCATCCGTATTCTGTGAAAAGCCTCTTTTAGATCAAGTTTGGTAAAATATTTCCCCTGGACCAGGTGGTCCAACACAGTCTGTATCAGTGGAATTGGGTAACAATTAGAAGAAATGGCTTGATTCACCACCAGTCTCGGATCTGCGTTGGGATCCTTTCTTTTCCTGAAAAAGACAGGACTCGCCATGGGAGCCGTAGAAGGCTTGATAAACCCATGCTCCAAATTTTTGTTCAAAAACTTTTTGAGAGCAAGAAGCTCCTGACGACTCATGGGGTAAATCTTGGGCTTAGGAAACTTAGCCCCCTCTATTAAAGTAAGTTTGCAGTCGAATTCTGTGTGCGGAGGCAATTTATCGGTCTCCTTTTTGTGGAAAACCTTTTGTAAATCCCGGTAGTGAGAAGGAATCCGTTGCAATTCCTCCTGGGACAGAGAAAGGGCTGACTCTGCAGCAGTAGTAGTGTCAGCACTCCAGTCTATATGGGGGTTATATTTGCGAAGCCAGTCAGTCCCCAAAACCAACTTTAACTGAACCTCTTTAGGAACCAGAAAATGCAACCTGTACTTGTTGTTACCCATTCAGAACACTACAGGCTCAGATACCTTGTCGATGACCCCTCCAACCATTGGCGTCCCATCCATTTGTGTTAGTTTTATGGGGCGCTTCAGAGGCTCATAAAGAAGATTTAGCTTCCTGGCCAATTTGGGGTGCAGTAAACTCCTGGAGCACCCAGAGTCAATTAAAGCCCTATATTCATGCAGTGTCCCATCTCCACCCGTAAACTTGACGGTTGCGAATAAATGGGGAACTTTACCAGTACTTACAGCTGTTTCCGCTGCACTCCAACCTTCACAGCCAGCATCAAAGTCCCCGTCCGTGTCATCGGATACAGATGACGCTGAAGATACTCCTACGAGGTCAGGGCCCCCAGTCGCTGCCGCTGGGTTTCTATCATTGCGTTTAGGGGGCGATCTGCCAGCCACGGACTGCCGTGTTTTGCCTCTGGCTTTAGGGTCCCGGCATTCCTCCATGGTGCCAGTTGGAGCTTGTTTCTCAGGACAGCTGTTAGCGAGGTGACCCGTCTTGTCACAGTTGAAACACGCACCTCGGCAAAGTCGTTGGTCCCGTTCTCCTGCGTGGCTGAAAGGAGGGCGGCTGGGACGTCGTTTCAGAGTGTCCTGCCACTGTTGGGCCAGCTGTATCGCATGGGTAACCCCTCCACCGCAGTAGCCAACCAGATCCAGCCCAACAAGGTTTGCGGGTTGGCCTGCAATAAGCATCCGCGTAGAATTTCCAGATTCAGACCATCTTTGTACAACTCAGTGAGAATTTCATCGTTCCACTGGGCTCTGATGGCCAAGTTTCTGAACTCACGGGAATACATTCCCACATCGTTGTCGCCTTGCCTCATGCGTTTCAGTAGAAATCTAGTTTTCTCCAGCAAATGAGGGTCCTCAAAGCGTTCGCGCAGGTGATTCATGAACAGCTGCAAGTTTTCAGTTTCTGGGGCGTGGGTGTCATACAAGTTCGCTACCCAGGCCGCAGCCACACCTTTCAAACTCTGACTGATGAACCGGATTCGAGCCGCATCATCCTGAAACAGGTGGCCGTAATCCAACATGAAATTATTAGTCATAGTCATAAAGTAGGAGAGCTTCTCTCCCTTCCCGTTGAAGGACGCTTTAAGTTCTCCAATATTTCTGCGTGGCGGGGGTGCCGGTCCTGGCTTGCCTGGCTGCTGAGGTGGTCCAGTGGCACCTGCCACTGGAGCAGCAGCTCGTGGTTCCCGTCCTCGCGATGGACGGATGTTCATCTTGCGTAGCAGCGCTTTGAGTTCCAGCAACTCCTCACTTTGCTGCACAAGTCTTGTTTCCAAGTGAGTTATCTCCTCCAGAAGGGCTAGTTCGGCCACTGAGGAATCCCACCTTCCAGCACGTCTGCGTTGCCTCTGGGACATACGTGGCTTCTCTCCCCAGACCAAGTTTGGCTGCTTGCAGGAGTCTTGAAAGCCACGGTCGTATGCGCTTCGACCTCAGTGCTCCTAGGCACTGCGATTCCCGCAGCTCCGTCAATTCCTGCGGTTACAAATTCTTCCTCAGTGCTCCCCTAGTCCATTTCTTGATGCATATTGGGAAGAAAAATTTTGTAGCGATTCGCTATCTTTCTGTCAGGAACAGATTCACTCACAAGCTTGTTCAGATAACTAAAAGTAGTTTATTGAAAGCAGAGCGGTGATGTTGTCTTCAAACTTTAAAGGTCGCGAATGAGAATTGTGTCCCGCACTTTACATTTAAACGTTTAACTTCACAGACCCAACCATCAAAGCCTTGGTGGCCATAAATCACCATAAGAGAGTATGGCTGCATCGTCTGCATAGAACAGGATTGAAATATTCCTATCAGCTATCTTTGGGTATGAAAGTTAGTGTTCTGGAACTGAGCCACCATAGAGTTGATATAAAAATTAAATAGGGGTGGGGCTAGTATACAGCCTTGCTTCACACCTTTCTGTATTTCTATGGTTTTGGTAAGGTGCCCAAGAACGTTACCTCTTACTTTCATCGTTGTCTCTTGATACAGCATATGAATCAAGTGGAGCAGACGCTTGTCAGTTGAGGAGGCCTCCAACTTCTCCCACAGTAGAACCCGTGAAACAGAATCAAAAGCTGCCTTAAAATCAATAAAGGCAGCATACAATGAAGTCAGGCTACCGGAAGAGTATTTTCTAACCAGATGGTGTAATATCAAACATTGATCAATGGTAGAACGACCTTCTCTGAATCCAGCTTGCTCATCTGCGAGTATCTGTTCCCCTTCCATCCATTGAAGCGGCCTCACTTGCAGGTGTCTTGCATACATCTTGCTGATTGTATTTAAAAGGCTGATGGGTCTATGGTTTGCTGGATCCTCTTTTCTCCCTTTCTTAAAGATAGGAACAATAATTGCAAGACCCCATGCCTTGGGCACTATTCCATAGGTGTCAATAAAAGTTAAAAATGTAACCAGGAGCGGAATCCAGAAGTTCTGGTTATTCTTGAGTACTTCTGATGGTATAAGGTCTTCTCCTGGTGCTTTTCCTGATTTTGACCGACTTATTAAGCTTTTAACCTCAGCTTCCGATATTGGAGTCCATAGGGGGAGGATTTTCCATTTTATGGGCAATTTGGTCTCTTATAGCATTTGTATCTGAGTAGAGTTCCTGAAAATAGGCTTCCCATGTAGTTAAAGGGATATGGCAGTTTATCCTATCATGATCGTTGCTTTGCGATCTTGCAATAATATGCCAAAAGAGAGCGGAGTCCTTGGCTCTAGCTGCAGCAGTAAGTTGCATCCAGTTGTTTTTCATAAATTCTTTTTTCTTATATACTATTAGTTGCTTGTATTGTCTTTTATGTTTTAAGAGATCAGAAGTATCTATCAATGATGTATTTGTTGTATATAACCTATATTTGCTAACAAGAGTGTTTTTGGTTTCTATACACTCTTTGTCAAACCATGGCTTAGAATGGTACAACTGTTGATTGGAATGGATTCTACTCTCAGAAATTAAATATTGCTGCAGTTCTTGAATAAGAGTTTCATATCTCTCAATAACTAGACTCGGTTCTGCTGTTATCAGGACAGATCTCATACTCTGGAAGCGATCTGAGCTCAGTAAGTCAGTTAGCCTCTGATTTAAATATGGGGACCATTTAGGCCTGCAATAATTTTCCCCTAATGGGTTGAAAGACAATTGATGACAATCTTTGGATCGAGTCTCGAGAGTAAAATTATTTAACTGAAGCATAATTTGGAAATGGTCACTATCAATCTTAGGCATAACTTTAAGATGTTTGGTATATGGTAAAAGGTTTCCAGAAACAATTATATCATCAATTGCACTCATTCGTAGTCCAGAGAAGTATGTAAATTCTGCTGGTTGGTCATTCTCCAATATACCATTCAATATATAGAGATCTAGCCGGTAGATTGCTTGAGCCAGACAGAGACCTGCATAATTTGTTTTGGTGTCCTTTGAACTACGAGTGAGGAGACTATAATCACTTTCTGGTTTCAGATCGGGACATTTGTATTGTGAGTGAAGGGTATAATCATCTGGTCCCATTCTAGCATTCATGTTTTCCCCCCATAATCAACAGTGTATCAGCATATTCCAAAATAAGTTCAGCCACATAATTTTCTAATCTAGTCCATATGGCTCTAGTTTGGGATCTTTGTCTCATAGGAGGCATATAGACGTTAACTATCACCAAAGACTGAGTTTTAAACTGGATGAGCACTGCCATAGCATGTGGATTGAGTGCAAGGAGAGTCCTCGATGTAGCGCTAAGGTAGTAGAAATTAAAATCTCCAGTCCTCCTTTTGCTCTTCCATGCTTTAGTCCGGGTTCTGCTCTATAGATGATGAGTGAAATCTATTCAAGGTTAATTCTTCAGTGCACCATGATTCCTGTATTAATATATCATATCGCGAAAGAAACTCACTGAAGCAGGGGTCCTTAGCTATGCCCGCCATCCCGTGACATTCCAGGTAATCAAGGTGAGCTTCCTCTGGTCTGCTGTATGTCATGCAGTTATGTTTTCAGTTGAACATGTTATGTCAACAGGAATCAAACCATCCTTCCTTGCCATTTGATTTGTACATGAATCTGAATTAATCAAGGCTATGTGGGCATCAAAATGTGGATCTCCAGTGAGCAGGGAGCCTAAATCATTCGCTAGGAAGTCATCCTTTGGGTTATTTGTTATCTGTATGTTTGAAGAAGTAAGTTTCCTTGTTGTCATAGAGGGGCTGAAAACGATGCACCTGTCCGATGTTGTCAGGGACAGACTCACTCACAAGCTTGTTCAAATAACTAAAAGTAGTTTATTGAAAGCAGAGCGGTGATGCTGTCTTCAAACTTTAAAGATCGCGAATGAGAATTGTTTCCCACACTTTACATTTAAATGTTTAACTTCATAGAAGCCTTGGTGGCTATAAATCTCCATAAGTCTTATCTAATCTACTTCCCTGGGAAACTCTAGCCGGAAGGAATGTTCTTCATGTGTAAATTCTAGTATATAGCTAACACCCTTCTGATGTTCCCTTGCAATGCTAATCTAAACAATAAATATATGTCTCCTGACAGATGTTGTCAAAATCGATCAGTGGTATGGACTTATCTGTCATATGCTCTTAAGGGGGGCATTGGAGTGAGCAGTTATATTTACTGCCTCAGCTGATTCTGGTTCCCTGGAGGTATGAGAGTTCTGAGTGCACTCTGTACCCCTCATAGGATGTCCCCCAGTATTATCTCTGCCTTCAACGACACAAGTCTCCCAATTAAAGACATTCAAAGTTTTTATCCCTCTTGCACTTCCTTTAGCATATTATTTTTCCCTGTGAGCCTTTTATAGGTGCCATGATGTCACATAAAGATTTAGTAGTGTGTTTGGCTGATAATCCCAAATCCTTTATCTTTGTTATTTGTTGGAGAAGATCTATTTGGGAGTCATCAGGTTCACCATACAGACTGTTATAGTAATTTTTTCTTCTTAAGTGACCAATTTGATCTTCAAGGGAGTTTCCAACATCTTTATCATCCGTGTGATCACATGTGGACCTTTCTAAGGATTGTGGGGCCCCAGCCGAATTCCAGCCAGGATCATAATTGGAATTGATATTCCGATTCCTGTTCTGTTTGCTTCTCTTAAATAAAGTATGAATCACTGAGTCACAGAACACTCTAACTGGGGCAATTTGTAACGAAGACAAAAAGTTCTTCATTTTGAAGAGCATAGATGGAATGAAGGCTACTTCAAATGACAGTAAAATTCTGTTATTCCGTCCTACTCAAGAGGAACCAGTAGACTTCAGTTAAATCAATAGCATATAGATTTGCTTTCAATATTTTACTCAGGGATAGTCTAGGTGCCTCCAGAGAGCCCCACTGTCCTCAATTAATTCTATTGTCCAGAATATGTAGTAGAATTTTATTTGGCACCAATGTACGCAGCATCTTTGGATTACTTAGATCTTGTGGAGGTCTTACGTACTGCTGTGAAGTTTGGGCCGTATTAAGTTGTGCCAGTTTATTTCCTAAAGCTTTACTCTCTTGGCTATACTTCTTGATATGTTCCTCAAGCAATTTTTCAACTTTATGGATATTTTTATTTATTTTCACCAGTTGCTCAAATATTGAAATTACCGTGTGGGCTGTTAGCAAGCATTGTGATGCAATAAAATCTAATGAGGGCTCTTGTCTATGATGAGAATTCTCAGAAAAGTTATACCTTTCCTTGGCGGGGGGTAGATAGATCACAATCCTCTAATCCAGATGGGTATGCAGTCCTCTCCCCATGGTCATCCTTGTCAACTATCACCCCAACCTGTACCCACTCTTCCGTGGATGGAATGAAAGATTCATTTATGCCCCTTGCAAAGTTAGGATTTGAATTTCTATTGGACTCCTTTGAAGTAAAGTATTGTTCAATCCTTAGCTGTTTTGAGTCTCTGCTCGATTGTGGAGATCCAGAGTAAGCTCTTCCTCTTTTCTTATTTCCCATTATCAGTCAGCAGGCTTTTAGTTAAAATTTCAAGGATAATCAGTCAAGGACTTCTTGCAGATGGTAATTAAATGCAACTTAAAAGGTTTGAAGCTTTCACTGTATCACTCTCACATTCTGTGCTGACGAATTTGGACTTAACCAAACTTAAACAAACTTAGTATACTCACTAGCCTGCAGTATAAAGTTCTTTCCTCTGCCTTCTTCTTTTCAGGCGATAAGAATAATTAGGATGGAAAGTAAAACTTGGGGTTATTTAGAGTTATTTATGAGTGTTTTGAGAAGGTTTATCAGCAGGAGTTACTATGTTGTTTCCTCCGGCGCCATCTTGGCTAGCTGCCCTCGGCACAAAGTATGGTATTGGTACCAACGGAAAATTTATTCAGCTTAATTGCCCAACATGTTTTGACAAGAGATTTCATCAGATAAGTCTTTATTAATTGCAAAGATGTATGCAGTATATCATTTGCAGTCCATTCAGTTCTTTACCCCAAAGAAGATACGTTTCCGGAAGTGTGGGCAATCAAACAGTATTCATTAAACTCCTTGGGTACTGACTTAAGGTTCTTTACTCTGTTTGCCTTTTATTCTTCTATGCCACCTGCATTTTAGAGGTTCACGTATGACTTCTTAGCATCCTTATCATACAATTTGCAAGAAATGAATGGAATCCCCTGCCTCAGATTGCTTTAAAAGGGTCATGGAGAACAGCTCTATAGATAATTGTTTATCATGACAACAACAAAAGACACTCTGTATTCAGGGGTATAGCAGCTAATGGGAGTGGGTGACAAGAATGTTGCCCACATGCCTTGCTTGTTGGCTTCCTGCAGCCATCTAGATGGATGCTGTGAAAAAACCAAATGTGGAATAGTTAGATGCAGCAAATTCTTTCTTCTTGCATTCTTACATATTTATACTAATCCCACTAGTGAAAGTGATTGCTAGATTTGTTTTATTCCAGGGTTAGGAAACCTACAGCCCATGAGACAGAGTGGGATCTCTAGGCCTCTCAGTCTAGACTGCTGCACTTTCTTAGTGATTCTGCTCTGAGTCTTGGTATTATTTACTCTGTCCCCCATCTACAAAGCTGATGAAGAAACTCCTGCATGAGTTTAGAAAAAGAATTCTGAGATGCAAATATCTATTATTGTCCATTGCATATTGGACAAAGAGAAGTCATTTGGATATACAGAATTATCCAGTTTTGTCATTGGCCTTCCCTTCTTGTGGAATGTGTCCCACTCAGTCCAGATAAGTTTCAACCAAGATAATGCAGACACTGATGGGAAGAAGGATTCCCATTCTTTCTGTCACTCCTTATTCAGAAATTTTTGCTGCTTCTTAGCACCGTCTGTTGATGAAGCCAATCAGAAACCTATCTGCAAAGCATGTGGGCTGCCAAAGGAATGAATTCATTTTCCCTTGGATCTTCTCCCTTTTTGTCATGTTGTGCAAAATTCTAGCCAGTGTTTTGATTCATTCAGCAGAGGAGAAGCTGGAATTAATTATGTTGGAAGGGTTTTCCTTCTAGTTCTGACAGTAAGGTGACATGACCTCTCCGGTTTGTCCATAGTTCGGAATAATGAACAATTATAACTGGACAGGGAAGATTTAGCCATCACGGGGCAGCTGGGTAGTTTGCTCACATTTTGAATCATTCAGTTGCCCCTGTTTGTTCAACACACCAACAAAGCAGGTTGTTGACTTTTGGTGCTGTGACATACTGCAGCCACTAAATACATGGATCAATTGTAGGCATGTTTCAGAGATGAGAATTCTGTTGGTGTCTTTTACATATGCATGTTCCCTTCCAGAAGTGGTTGGACCTTTCTGTCTGATGCACAATATCCTCATTCAACTAAAGGTGTCAGAAGCAGAGTTGTACATGTGATGGTGCCTTTGCCATACAGATATACTGTAGGTTGTGCGTTGGATTGAGCTGTAAGTTATACAACTTTGCCATTCAGCAAAAAGGTTGCATATCACACTCAGAGCATAACTGCTTGCAAAGATATACACTGTGTAACCTTGACAATGCAATTTCAACCAGGTGTTCTTCTCTTTCTTTCTTGATGAATCCAGGAGCTTTATAACCCAGGGATCATTGCTAGTCAATATTGCCTCTCAATATTTGTTGTTATAAACTGAGCATTAATTTGGTATATGTTTTGCAAAATTTAAGCTTCTGAAGTCTGGATATTAAGAAAATAAAGCATATTTGTCTGCAATAAAAAGCCAGATATCTGTGTAAGAAATACCAGATTACCAGCTTCTTCTGGCCATGTGGCTACCTAACTTAAAGGAGATAAAAAGGTACGCTGTGTACAACAGGGTTAATCCATCTGATGCAATCATTTGGTGGCTGGTTTGTATCTGATATAACCATCTGTTGGCAGACATACAGCATAGGGATACTTACAGGTGGTACTTACAGGTGCTTTAGTGGTGTTTTACAGGGGGCCAGTAAGATCTCATTTCCCATTGAAGAGGAAGGGTTATGTGTTGTTGTTGTTGTTTTACATTAATGGGGATTAGTAAAGTTCATTTCTCATGGATTGATAAGAAGGGCAGTTAACAGTCAGTCCCAACAGATGGATACAAGACCGTGGAGGGTCTCAAGAGAGTATAAAAAACTACCTCCTGAGATAGTTCTAGCAGTTAGGAGTACTGAACAAATACCAGCCATGAATCTCCTGATACTGTGTATCTTTGTTAAAAAGAAGGGAACAAACATTTTACAAGGCATCTTCCACCATTCACAGATTGTCTGGCAGAATTTAATTAATTCAGATCTGGAGTAAGACGTGCACATAGTCGTCCATCAACTCTTTTTTAAAAACATGAAATAAGATTTAGACATAGTCCCTGATTTGGGTTCTTAATGAGATAGAAATGTCATCCTGCACAACCTTCTTGACCTTTAATATTATGCAAAGTATGTGGACCTGAGATTTTTTTCATAACCCTATGATCCTCTTGAGTAGGAGGGTGATGACAGAGAACAAATTATATTTCCATACCTTCTAGGAAGCTGTGGTAATTCTAGATGTGGTAAGTTGTAATTTTCAGTCACTGGAGTCCTTTTACAGGCTGCTGTTAGGTATCAGTATGTAACAAGGGACTGAGTACCTCACTGCTCACAAGGAAAACATATTACAATGCTAGTCTTATACACATTTACCAGAGAGAAAACCACATTGAATTTTAAAGGAGTTACTTCTGAGTAATGATGAAAACATCGAGTCCTGATTTTGTTGAGTTTCTCCAGATCCCATGTACATTTTCTTTCTGCTCTTGTTTCATATTAGGTGCAAGATGCACACACTGAATTTTAGATATGTGCATTTATTTGCACAGTATACCTAATCATGCAACTTCCCATGACCAAAGCATGATTTTTTAAGTTATGCACATTTAGCTGTTTGCATTTGAATATAAACACACTGTTTTGTGTAAACTTTATTACTCAGAGACAACCTGTAACCACAAAGTGTGAGAATACTTAAGGCAAATTTAGTATTTCCTTGCAACAAGTCTCTGCTGTTGAGACTGTCAAGTCCAATGACATTTTTTTTCCATTCCTACTTTTCAGTGAGCATGCATAGGATTATTCTGTGAATGTCCAGATGCACTCACCAATGCTGTTTACATCAAAACTTAATTGTTTTCAGATAGCCTGATATATCATAAAGCAGTCCCATATGCTAAAAATTTTGACCAGTGCAGGTTCCATCCAGCACTGATCCAGCTAAAGGTTCCCCATAAGCCTCAAGCTGGAAAAATATGTGAGATGGGAATAAGGTGAATTGCTTTGGCTCAGGTTTCCAGAAAATACATTTAATGATTTGGGTCAGGAGTTTATGAAAGACTGCCTGTACCTCATTTAGTCTCGCAGTTAGCCACTGAGACCCTACTCTGTGATACAGCTAGAAGAGGTCTTAGGCTGCTAGGTACCAGGGACTGGACTTTATTGCATGTGGCTCCATGCAGAGCTTGGAACAGAGCTTTTTCAAAGTAATTTGTTGAGTTACAAGAATCTGCTGCCTTTTGACACCATCTTATCTGATGATTTGCTCCTTTGATGCCTCCAAATTAAAGACAAGTTCCATTAATTTGATGGGGTTTCCACTCTTTCATCATTAGTTCTTCCCTACAGAAGCTTCCTTGGAACCATTCACATTTGTGCACCGCTTCCAAAGCCAGCTGAGAAGAGAAAAAAGGTGCCAAGCTGGCTGAGAAGTTTTGCAAGTAGCTTGCACACAGTCAGCCCCAAGGGATTCTTTGTAAGTCCTTCATGTTCCCTGCAGTACAGTGCATGGGTTCTGCTTTTCAACTAATTCTGTTTTCTGACAGTGCTCCAGCCCCTAACCTTTCTGGTAAATGGGGAAGCCTATACTTCTGACATTGCATAAAAAGCAGCCTGTTAACCATTATTACTCATTTTGTTTTTATGTGTCTTTAAGTTGACTGTGACTTATGGTGACCGTATTCTAGGGTTTTCTTGGCAAAGTGTCTTGCTGTTGCCTTTCTCTGAGGTTGAGAGAGGGGGATTTGCCCAAGGCTAGCCACTGGGTTTCTACAGCTGAGGAGTGGGGGGATTCACATCCTGGTCTACTAGAATCCTAGTCCAACACTGAAACCAATACACCACAACTGGCTTCTTCCAGAGTAATCCATTACTGTGATGAAGAGAAGTAATTTGTTGCATTGTTTGTTGCACTACTCAATACTTTTTAATTACTTTTTATAGGGAGAAAACCTTAGGATTGGTGAGAAAATGAAATAAAACTGTCTAAAAATTCTTTTGAAAATGCTTATAAAAATTCCAACCACACAAACCAATAGAGATTAACATATACCATCCATTTGCATGCTGTTTCTTGGGAACCACCAGTTTTCTAAGAATGACATGTGAACATTAAGATTAATAGAAGTATTAATCCATTTACATCAACCTGGGAGCAGCCACCAAGAAAGATCTCTCTCATGCTCTCACCAAACATGCCTGTGGTGATGGTTGGACCAAAAGCAAGCCTTTCTCCAGAGATCTTAAAACTCAAGCAGGCTCATTTAAACTGAATTGAATTAAATTAAATTAAATTAAATTAAATTAAATTAATAACTGGGCTACCACATAGCCCAACCAACTTGGCATCAGGTGCCTAGTGTATCTCTAAAACAGAGTCACATAGCTAATCAGCCCAAATGGTACTACCTATCACAATTGGTTAGCAGGACAATTTTGGTTATTACACACCTGAATCCAACCAAATGTAATTCTTACTGCCCACCGTCTAAACAGGAATACTCTCCCCTGATTTCACACAAGTTATTACTGTAGAAGAGGACAGGGAAGATTGCAGAGAGGTTACATTTTGTTTGAAACATCCCCTCTCCTCTCCCCCATTCTGAAAGGCTTCTCTTTGCTATTTCAGCTTAATCCCACCTACAATACCTCTAAAAAAGCAAACAGATTAAAGATGTTTTTGCACAGCAGTTATTCCCAGCTGTTCTTATAAACCAAACAGCAGTCACACTCAAACATTTATCAGTTTAATTGGGAGATTAATCAACTAAAAGTTCAGTGAACCTGAGATTTCAGAGCACAGACTTAACCTTTCTGAAGGGGTATGTATATTCCAACCATTACGGTACTGCTTTTCATTCTTTTATTTTCCTACCAATGAAGTATTACTGTAATCATTTCCATCCAAATCCTTTGAAAACCCAGCTACTTCATTCCTTTTGTAATTTTCTTCCCTAGAAGCCTCCTTCCTGCTTCTGCCCTATTCGTACCCCTGTGCTCTCTCTTTCCTCAGCCTTTCCCCAACTACTCCCCTTCCATCTTACTTTAAAGAAATCATATTTATGTCATTGGAGACCTATGGATGGGCTTTCATTCCATCACACACAGAAAATTTGCAGCTTGGAGGTGCTGACAAGTTAATGACAAGATGTAGGATCAGGAGCGTTGCTGTGGGAATGAGTGCGTAATGCTCAAGAGCATTTAATTGCTGTGTTTAAGCCAGCACTTTTGACTTTGCATTTTTAAAATTCAGATTGGGTTCGCAGACAGTGCTCTGGTTCAGTCACAGGGGTTCCCCTCTCCCACTGAGCTTGTTTACAGCTTCACCTTGTGGCTTCGGCAGAGGTCAGGTGACTGGCTGGGTCTCACACGGGCTAGGAGAGACATCTGTCACAGGTTGTGAGAGATGTGCCTGGTTTTGTTCTGCTCATTAAGGCTGACTGTGGTAAACAAGCACAATTGCACCCACAATTGCATCCTTCCAAACAAATGTTTTGTCTCTTAAGATAATGGGAGCCACATACCAGCCAAGGAAGCCTTTTAGGTTAAAGAGTAATTGATAGCAGTAGACTTATCTGAAAGTCCCTGGATGCGCAAGTTGGGGTGGCATGAGAGATGGAAAGCAAGCAAAGGTTGTAAAAGGGTTCCTGGGTTGTGTAGCTCCAGATAGTGCAGGATGGCATCAATGGCTGGAAATTACCCCCACAATGTACATACACACAAAGATCACTATACGGGTTTCTTCAATTAACAAAGTTTCTGAAAAAGCAGCTCATTTTTATAAAGTCCTTTTATGCCTGCCCAGCCCCCACCTTTTCCCCTCCTTGTCCCTTGTCTAGCTGGAAGTTTGAGCAGCACTGGCACTGAGAAGACAGAAAAGAAGGGCTAGAGGAACAAAGATTCTGATATCGGGTTGCAGCAGCATGACTGCAGTAAACAATGTAATAAAGTTTGTCCTGGGACAAAATGGGATTCTACTATAGCTATGTGTGTTTGCCTACAACATGCAAGATCAATAGTAGCCACTTCCAGAATCCCTTACTGAGCATGTCTGAACAGCAAAACAGCGACAAAAGGATGAAGTAGATAGATAAGTCTGTCTCTGTAACTCCCCCTAGTATGCGGTGTATGTCCCTATGCTAGGCATGGAGAAGTTGTTTTAACTTGACAGCCACTCTCCAATTTAAGAATGGTTGTATGGACAGATCCCAGCAGTGAGTGGGACACAGGATGTGACCAAAGCAAAGTGGGTTGGATAAAGTGTTTCTGATCAATTTGGACATTTCATCACTCAACATGCAGGATGCTGCTCAGTTCTAAGGCTGATTACTCAGGAGTAAGCCATGGTGCAACAGCTTTCAGGCAAGCAAAGTACAGCTCAGTTGTATAGATGCCTACTTGGGAATAAACCCTAGCACCAAACTGAAAAGCACAGCTTACTTCTGTGCGGTGGATTCCAGGTTTAAATTAGGCACTAATCTCCAATAGCAATTATTGGAGATAACAGCAGAAGACCTTGTGGGCTATATGTGGCCTCCTGTAGACCACATTGGGCTTGTGATCCAGGTGTTTGCCATCCTTGGCTTTGGGTCTCCATTCAGTGTCAGCAGCAGGATTTCAGGAGGAAGGGATGAGTATGGGATAAAATGTCTGCAGTGAGTTGGCCTTCCTCGAGTGGGCCATCCTCCTTGCTGTGTTGCTACTGTTTTCTTGCCTTTTTCTCTTGGTCCGTTGGCATCACTGCCCAGAACAAGACATCAGAACTAATGGTGGCTCTTCCTCCTCCTCCTTTTAAAAAAACATTTAAAAAACGTTCTTATTAAACAGAACAACAACAAAAGAACAAACAATAACAGGATATAACAATTGAAAACTATTTGCAAACATCATGATTTGACTTTGTCACCCCTGCCCCCGCATGGCCTTTTCAGTTAAAAACTGGATGAAAATTGTGACTAGAAGTGACATGATATCACTTCCATGTTACAGTGATATGCTGGCCTGATCCACACTTAGGCATGGGGTGAAATTTTTATGTGTTTATTTATTTAAATGTTTACATCCCAGGGTGTAACAATGAAATCAACTTAAAACAATAAATAATGACAAAAATTTAAAAGGATTAAAAATTTTAAATAGTTTCTCAATGTAAAAATAGACAATTAAAAAAAGTGATTTAAACAATCAAATAATAAAGCCATAAAACATGTGCAGCCTGGATAAAATCAGTTTGTCTTGAAGGCTTTAATAAAAAGCCACATTATAATTTGATGTTGAAATGATTCCAGTATTGGTGCCAGTTGGGCTTCCAGGAGGAGGCACTTTGACAACTGGAGTGCTGCAGCAGAAAAAAGCCCTTTCCCTTGTCATCCCACAACATCGAATCATAGAAACATAAAGGTGAAAGAGACCACGGTGGCCATTGAGTCCAACTCCCCGCCATGCAGGAACACTGAAAGCACCCCGAGCAAATGGCCATCCAGCCTCTGCTTGAAAATCTCCAAAGAAGGTGACTCCACCAAACTCTGAGGCAGCATATTCCATTGTCGAACGGCTCTGACTGTTGGGAATTTCTTCTTGATGTTTAAGTGAAATCTTTTTTCCTGTAGTTTGAATCCATTGCTCCATGTACTGGTTTCTGGAGGAGCAGAAAACAAGCTTGCTCCATCTTCAACATGACATCCCTTCAAATATTTAAACATGGCTATCATGTCTCCTCTTAACCTTTTTTTTTGTCAGGCTAAACATGCCCTCTATTCCCTCATCCAAGTCATTGGTAAAGATTTTGAATAGCACTGGGCCCAGGACAGAACCCTGCGGCACCCCACTGGTCACTTCCTTCCAAGAGGAAGAGGAACCAATGGTTACTGTGTATTTCCCCACTTCACAATTGCCTGCTGCTGTCCTAAGAAAAGGCAGATAAAGAAGTAACAACAGCAAGGTGAAGCAGGACTAGGGGACTCTGGGAGATCAGGGGCCAGCTGTGGGCTCCCTCCAGGGGTGGGAGACAGGGCAGGTGCCTAACCAAGGTTGACCCCGATGATGCCAACCCTGTTCTTCATGACTGGAAATGCCAAATGTACTGGATTGCTGATCATGTGGTAGTGGTGGGGAATCCACACTGGGGGCTTTATCACACCAGGCTCTCCTCCTGCTAAAATAGTGTTGTTGTAAAAATGCTATTGAATCGGGACTGGTCTGTTTGGTTTCGCACCTTTGGAATGTTTCTGGGGTTACAGCATTCATTTATACTAAAAGCTTATCACACAGAGCATTTGGGACTGCCCCCTCACTACCTTCTCTGACATTATCTTTGCCCTTTTTCCTAGTTTGTTACGAATGTTCATGCGTACATGTGCACATACATCTCCCCAAAATATAACGAAAAGAGTCTTACATTTTGAAAGACTTTTATTCTGGCTTCTTGATTGGGAGACCAGATTTCTAGCTTCAGAATTAACTAATTGCTAGCAGATGAAAGCCAGCAGCAACTGATCTAGCTGTCTCATCGATGCTGGCTTTCATATGCTAGCAAGTAGTTGAGTCTGAAGCTAGAAGAAGGCAAGAATTAATGGATTAATAAACTAAATGCTTTTTTAAACTGTACGACTTTTTTCCACTTATATTTCCAGGCATGTGTAAGTGGGGGAGGGGGGTGAGAGAGAGAAAGAAAGGTTCTGGAATGGGGCTGGAGAAGAAGGTGGAGTGGGGAAGCAGTGAGAAAAGTTTTGGTTTTTCTGACGAGCCCCAGTGGAGCAGGGGAGGGGGAGTGGTCATTTGGCAATAGAATTTTTTCTCTAGAGAAAAAGAAGTTTAAAATTTATCAGTTACATTGCCAATTGTAAGGAAATTAAACTGAAATTTCTACCCCTTCTTCTTATCTCCTGATCACTGGAGGTGGATGGACATATTCACACCCACAGTACACCTACTGAATACCCACTGACCACCCAAAATGGGCCTAAAAGCACAATTCAACTTTTGCAAAGGAAATCAGAGCAAACCAGAAGCAGGAAAAGAGGTCATTAACAGATTTTTGATGTTAAGAATAAGAAACACTTTTCAAAGGATCCTCAATGGGAGAACAACAGAACAACAATAATGTCATGTGATAAGTCCCAGCCAAAGATGCTGTTATCCAGCTGTGTGGGCCAGCATGTTATAATAGCTTGATCATAGGACTGTGACCCTGGAGTTCAATTTCCTGCTTGGCCGTGGAAACCCAATGGGTAACTTCGGGTGCATGTCAGCCCCCAGAAAAGCCCATGATGGGTTCACTGTAGGGTTGCCATAAGTTGGAAATAACTTGAAGGCACACAATAACAATAAAGCGTAATTTACTTGCCTCATATGATAAAGCCCTGATCTCTGAAGGAACTATCTAAAGTTCTGAAGAAATTTGGGATGTGTGGTTCAACACCTTGGATAGTCCTTCAAAGTTCACACTAAAACTCAGGGTAGATTCACAGATCCACTGATATAGAAGCTACTAGCTGCCCCATCAGCTAAGAAGCTACAGTCTGAAATGCACTGACCTAGAAATAATGAGATGAAGTCACACCTAACAGAGTAAGATTTACTTTTGAGTAAACAAGCAAAGAATGGTTCTGTGTAAGTCAGTGTTAATCAGGACATTGGTAAACTGATTTAGAGATATTTCCAGAAGATATGTACTAAAGGGAACTAAATCCTATGAGATACAGTGAAAAAAGCTGTATACGTGTGCAAGGAGGCAAAAAAGTTCAGGGGAAACAATACAGAGATCTTCAGCTTTTAGAGATATCTAAAAAGCTGTCAAGCAGAAGATGGAACAGACTTGTTCTCTGTTGCTCTGGGTGACAGGATTGGAACCAATGGGAAGAAACTCAAGAACATAGGTATTGGCTAACCACTGGAAGAACTTTTTAACAGTATGAGGTGTTTGAATGTTGAAAAGACTGCCTTGGAGATAGTCTTCCCTTCACTGGAGATATTTAGCTGAAGAGCAGATAGCTTCTGTCCAGAATACTATTGTTTTATTATACATCATAGATCCAGCATAGAATGGGGATGTTTTCTTACATTTCTTTGCAAAAGAGTGGTGTTTCATGTTTTTCCAATATCTAGTACTGTAGCTGTGGAGCCAACATGGTGTAGTGGTTTGAGCATTGGAGACCAGGGACTGAATCCCTGCTCAGGCATGGAAATGCACTGAGTGACTTTGGGCAAGTCACATGCCCTCAGATTCCAAGGAAGATAAAGGCAACCCTCCCAATAGATTTTGCCAAGCAAGTCCCATGATATATTTGCCTCAGGGTTGCATAAGTCAGGAATTACTTGAGAAGCACACAACCACCGGAAGGTGTTGGATACAATACAAAGAAAAAAGCATGCAAGCATGTGCATATATACTTCAAGTCAACTCCCATTGAACTGAGCTCTTTAAGTGATACTTGAAGTTCAGTCATGGCCATGTTTACTGAGAAGTAAATCAATTTGAGTTCAATATAGTGTGTATCTGTGTAAGTGTATATAGTACATTGTTTCTGGATGAATACACTTAGGATCTGACTGCATGTAATGACTTAGCCATGTGCTTTTGAACATTTTTATGCATAAGTAAGTCTGAGTCCACTGAACTTAATTTGTGGAGCAAGAATGGGCAAAGTGGAATCCTGTTGCTGGACCGCAGCTCCCAACATTCCTCACTATTGACTGTGCTTGCTGGGAGTTATAGTCCAGCAGTGTCTGGAGGTTGTGTTTTAAGACACACTGGCCTAAATCCTGTTGTTAATTCTGATGATTAGACCCATTGAATAAATGGGATTTACCTATGTATTGACTCACCATTCAACAACTGATGGAATGGGTCTGCTTGAGTTGCAACTAAGGCCCTTTCCACAGTAGCCTCCCATCCCGGTATGGGGACGAGAGAGGAGCAGGACCATGATGATGCTTCTGCATTACATTGTTGCAGTCCTGCTCCTGTCCCCAGGTGGTGTGATCACAGATTAAATCATTGATGGGTTTTCCCCATCAGTGACCTGTAGTTGCAGCACCATCCCACACTTACCTGTCCTGTGGAAGGGCAGGAAGTGCAAAGGCAGTTCTTCCTGCCCCAGTGCAGCCCGGGAAGGTACCTGGCTACGCTGCAGAAGGAAGTGGCATGTCCATTGTGCTCCCTTCCACAGGGAGGTGGTCTAGTGTCAATGGGAGTGCTCCTGTCGCATTGCCTTCCCTGCAGGCTTCTTGCCGGGATTGCCACTCAAGAACCACACAAGAAGGTAGGGTGCAGAAAGTGCCTAACCAACAGGATGCCAGCCACTGTTATTATATACTATCTATGGGACAGCAAATTCCGTAGTTGTGATTCTGAATATTTGGATCTTGGTTAGTGGCTTTAAAAATAATCCTCTGCATTTTCTTTTCACATTTGAGAAGAATTAGAATTAGACAGAATTAGAAAAGAGGACCTGAGCAAAGATGAGCTGTATTTTGCATGTTAGAGTACTTAGTAGCAAATGGTAGCTATTGTGACAGAATAGTATAACAAAGGGAACTGCTGTATTACAGCTATGCTATATTGAAAGGTTAAAAGAGATGTTGCCCTCCTCCCATGTGAAAACAAAAGGTAAATTGAGAAACTAGATTATCCTGTGTATTTTGTATGGTGTAGTGCAGCTAAGAGAGTCAATGTGATGTAGTTTTTTGAGCACTGGACTACAACTTTGGAGACCAGGGTTTGATTCCACACTCAGCCATGGACACATCGTACACTCTCAGCTCCAGGAAACTCCATCATAGGTTTGCCTTAGGGCAAAGTGAAAAACGACTTGAAGGGACATAGCAGCAGCAACCACAAACTTAAGACAAGCAAGTCTAACATTCTCTATCCATTACCACTGAAACATCTTTGAATAGAAAGATTCTTACAAGGATGAAAGCCAGCATAGTGTAGTGGTTTGAGCATTGAACTACTATTCTGGAGACCAGAGTTCGAATCCCAACTCAGCCATGGAAACTCATTGGGTGATCTTGGGCAAGCCACATTCTCTCAGCAAACCCCTCTCTGAACTTTTTTTTTTTTTTTTTTTGCCAAGAAAACTCTTACCAGGACAGTAATTAGAGACAAAATACTGCAAAGAAGCTACGAAGGACAGCTGAAGATTGAAGAGAAAGATGTGAGAATATTTAAAGATATACCATTTCAGATCTTAAAGAAGAGATAAGAATATAAGCCTTTGGCGAATCTCCTGGTAAAGTATCAGATTAATTATCGATGGGAGAAAATCGAGGGCATCTCTTTCACATATAAACAACAGAGATATAGAATTAATTCAATGCATAAGGCGAAGGAAATGATGGAAAGATTGAAGAAAGACTTCCAGAAGACGAGCTCAGAGGACGGAAAAGAAGAGGAACAAATTCCAGGAGAAGAGGAGGAGAAATCACAAGAGGAAGACGATGAGGATGAAGCACAACAAGAAGAAGAAATTCAGCAGGAAGAAGGTGAATTAACAGGAGATCAAATAAAAGATTAAGCCGGTATTAAAACTATACCATTATTAACAAAAGGGACAAACGGGATTTTAGGATACATTTTTGGAACATTAAAGGATTTAACTCTGAATATAAAAGAAGACAAATATTTCACTATCTGGAAAAACAAAATTTGGATGTAATTTGCTTACAAGAAGCTCGAATCAGGACTCAAGACTTGAGATACCTTCGTAACCCGAAATTAGGTAGCTGTTACGCAGCAAAGATTGACAAAAAGAAGTGGGGAGTGATAATATATGTGAATGCAAGGTATGGAGCCCACCAGGTCTTCCAGGACAGCAATGGTCGATACTTGGGTGTAGAAGTTACAACTAAACAAGATAAGATATTGATAGTCGGAATCTATGCACCCAGTGGGGCGAAGGGTGAATTTTTTCCTAAAGTACACGAGGAGATACAGAAATATATGAGTGACACTGGCAATTTGAAAATTACTGTACTGGGGGACTTTAATGGAGTTGTCAATCCAAAATTAGATAGATCGGTGCAGAAATTGCACAACAGTGGAAAGTTACCTAAGAGCTTCTTTAACATGATGGATGATTTGAACCTCTTCGATGTACGGAGGTATAAAAATGGACAATTAGAAGGATACACTTTTTTTTCAGACAAACATAAATCAATGTCCAGCATTGATATGATGCTGGTATCTAAAGCATTATTGTTGAAGGCTACAAATATAGACATTTTTCCAAATTTATGTTCAGTTCACAATCCATTGCTTCTTAAGATGAAGATTAAGGAAAGGGAAAGGACATGGAGATGAAATGATGAGATCTTTAATAAAGAGAAATACATAAATGAAGCGAAGAAGGAGTTGATTGACTATTTTAGCGAAAACATGACACCAGACTTGACGATGAGGACTATTTGGGATGCAAGTAAAGCAGTGATGCGGGGCAACTGTATCAGATGGTCTGCAGAAATTGGGAAAGAAAGGAGAAATGCTGAGCAGCAAATATTGGACAAAATGAAAGAAGCTGAGAAACAGATGAGGAAATATCTTTTTGATGAGAAAATCAGACTACAGATGAAAGTTTGCCAAGCTGAACTGAATCAACTTGAAAGAAATAGAACAACAAGTATGGAGAACAAGACATAATCATTTTGAGCAAGCAAATAAACCCTCAAAGCTTCTCTCCAATCTGTTGCAGAGAAGATGGACTAAGAATATTATATCAGAGATAAAGACTGGAAAAGAGAGAATTACCAAACATGAAGGAATAAAGCAGGCATTTTATAAGTATTATGAGAAACTGATGAGTAAGATTTCGAAAGTGAAAAAACAACAGGAACTGGAAGACTATTTGGATAGAACAAATAAATTAATATTTACTGAAGATCACAGATTCATCCTGAATAAATCGGTTTCTGTGATGGAAGTAATGGAAGCGATTAAGAACCTTAAGAATGATAAAACTCCGGTCCAGATGGCATTACGGCAAGATATTACAAGACTCTACAACATGAGATTTCAATTCCATTGCAAAGTACCATAAATGAGATTATAAAAGAACGAGTACCGGACACCTGGAGAGAGGCAAATGTGGTGCTAATTCCTAAAAAAGGCAGAGCCCTAACAGATGTCAAAAATTATAGACCAATCTCACTTTTAAATATAGACTATAAGATTTTTGCTTCAATCCTTGCAACGAGACTTAAAAAGATTTTAGCTGAGCTTATTCATGAAGATCAGAATGGTTTTATACCAAAAAGATATTTAAGAAATAATATAAGAACAGTATTGAATATAATTGAATATTACGAAAAGCATAATGAGAAGAAAATAGCCATGATATTTGTTGATGCAGAGAAGGCTTTTGATATGATCAGTTGGCCGTTTTTGAAAACAGTAATGAAGCAAATGCAAGCTGGAGATAAGATTTCTTTCATGGATTGAAGCAATATATAACCAACAAAGAGCTCGATTGGTTATTAACGGAGATAGAACTAAGCAGATTGAATTGAACAGAGGAACAAGACATGGATGTCCTCTGTCCCCTTTGTTATTCATATTGACAATGGAGATATTAAATAACAACATAAGAGAAGATAATGCTATAAGAGGAGTCCAAATCAAGAATTATCAATACAAACTTAAAGCTTTTGCTGATGATTTGGTTCTGTTTCTTGAATATCCTAAGAGAAGCATACAAAATCTTATTGGAATAATACAAGAATATGGAGAATTTTCAGGATTCAAGGTAAATAAAGAAAAAACAGCTTTGTTAATGAAAAACATGACAGACAAGGAGGAGAAAGAATTATCACTTGCAACTGGATTTAATAAAGTACAAAAAGCAAAATATCTAGATATCTGGATAGCAAAAAGGAATAATGAGCTGTTTCAAAATAACTATGAGAAAAAATGGAAAGAGATAATTAAAGACTTGGAAAGGTGGACCTCCATGAAATTGTCTATGTTGGGGAGAATAGCGACTATCAAAATGAATGTTCTTCCAAAGATGAATTTTTTGTTTCAGAATCTCCCCATAATAACAAACAGTAAACCTTTCATACTGTTGAAAAACCCGCCAGGGGCATTACCATCAATAGGAAAAACATCACAGCCAACACGAGGCAGCAGGCTAACAGTCTTTATTGCGGGCAATAGATCAAGTAGCAGACTATTAAGTTACAGCGCAGCGAGCCATCTCCTCGTCCAGAGCAGAAAGGAAAGGAAACAAGAAAAAGGCACAGCCGGTTCAAAAGCCGTGTTTTTAAGTATACATAATCAATAACAAGGCGTTCCCTTAACCATAACAATGTTGCGGCTACAGGCAGCAGAAGACCTTGAATACGTTTAGGTTTCACATGGGAAGCGTTCACAGAAAGCTAGACTAAACAACTACAAGCAGCTTTGCGTTCTCACCCTCTAGTGGTGGGAAAATATGAAGCCAGGAGTAACAACAGGTCCCATCATGCTTCTCAACCTGTGACACATACAGTGGAAAAAAGACCTAACTAAATTTATATGGCAAGGGAAAAAAACAAGAATTAAATGGAATATTATGACAGATCAAATACTTCGAGGAGGAATGGGAGTACCGGATTTTCAATTATATTACAAAGCTGCGGCATTCATATGGCTAAAAGACTGGATTGACTTACAAGATACAAGAATGCTTGCACTGGAGGGAGCAGACCTGAGGATGGGATGGCATGCCTATATGTTTTATGATAAAGCAAAAATTGACAAAGATTTTTCACATCACTATATCAGAAAATCGCTTCTGAAGATATGGAATGAATATAAGAGTAAAAACATAAGGCAGCTGCCCATGTGGGTATCCCCTCAAGAAGCTTTCTTTGGAAGATGGAAGGGATCGGAGAAATGGCTGAGATATGAGGATATATTAGAGAAATCAATGACAAATGGTTATAAGATCAAATCAAGAGAAAAACTGGAACAGGAAGGATTGCCATTAAGTTGATTTCCATATAGGCAGCTAAATGAGAGATTTCAGATGGACTTGAAAATTTATGGAATAGAATCCAAAGAAAGGACAGGAGTGATTAAATGGATCTTTGACAATCCACCGCATCTGTTAGCCCATATATATCACGAAATGTTAACACAGGAGAGACAGGAGGAGACTGTGAAATCTGCAATGATTTTGTGGGCACAGAATATTGGGCACTCAATTCAATTAGATGAATGGGAACAGAGCTGCAAAAGGACACAAAAATTTACAATGGCTCAGAATCTCAAAGAGAACTATTTTAAAATGTTTCATAGATGGTACATGACACCAGACAAGTTAAAAAAGATTTACAATACAGATACGGAAATGTGTTGGAAATGTCAGAAAGAAGTGGGAACAATATTTCATATGTGGTGGTCATGTTCCAAGGCAAAGAAATATTGGAGTGAAATACATAAAAAGCTGTGTGAAATACTGAAGGTTCAACTTGTAAAAAAACCCTGAATTTTATTTGTTAAACATGACAAATGTTCTTGAGAATACTAACATTAAGAGGCATTGGAGATTAATATTGTACATGATAATGACAGCTGGAACTGAATATGCCAGATTGTGGAAGTCTCAGCAAATACCCATAATTGGACAATGGTGGGGGACATTTATTGAGAATAGAAATGCGGATATTGTTTCACAAAGATTAAAGGGGAAATCGGATGATCAGATAAAAACAGAATGGCAAATTGTAATGGGTAATTGCTGGGAACTGCCAAGTGAAAATGTCTGAATTATGGTTCAAATTAAAGAGGAATAACGGTAACATAACAGGAGTTGATGAGAGAAATGCAAGATCAAGCATGTAAGATCAACATAGAATTGTAAGGCATAATTTTTTATATGTGAGTAGATGTCTAGAAAATGAAAACTAGATCAGAGTGGAAGAACCAAAACATTACATGTAAAAGTACAATTTGAGGTGATGTTTTTTATTTGTGAAACTTAATAAAATTATTTTTTTTAAAAAAGAAAACTCTGTGATATGTTCACTTTAGGATCTCCATAAGTTGTAAGGAACTTGAAGGCACTCAACAACAAGTGCAGCTAAACTGGAATCTCATTAGTGATATGGCCTTCTCCTATTAAGAGATCACTTAAGAGACATCTTCCTTTTCTGTGTCCTGTTGCGATCTGTAGAATTGACTAAGAGCTCTCTTTTAATACCATCCAACTGCCAAGTCTGCTGAGCAGGAAGAACGCATGGAGGGCTGTTGTGGAAGGATACTCTGAAGCTATTAATTCTCCCCACCTTCATGACAAATTGCCAAAGCTGTGGCAGTTTGCTTAAGCTAAACAGCACTATTTTATGTGAAGTATGGCTTTCAGGAACAAAGGTTAATCTGGTAGAATACAGATCCTTTTTTAAAAAAAATGTTAAGGTGGATGGAACATTTTAATTTTTTTTCCTTCTAAGGAAAAGTAAAATACAGTCCATTTCCTAGGAACTTTGTAAGGAAATGTGGCTTGAAATCTGAACCATCCAGCTGGAATAAACCATGAACTGAATACAGGACCCACATGAATGTTCTGTGCTTCTTTTGCCTCAGGAACTTTCATGCCCTGTGTGGGTCAGAACCTGATGCTTGTTCCTACATCGTATGGCCATAGACGACATATTGGCTAAGCTTCTAGTTGATGAGGATTTCAGCTGCTCTGACTGTAGGCAACATGAGGCGATAATCTCAAGCAGGGGAGCTGTGGTGTCATGAAAGTGAAGCAAATTGTTACCTACTTTCTTATAGAGCCCTCTCCCCTTCACAGTTGCCCACACCAGCTTTAGGATCAGAAGATCTCTTCTATAGTAAGATTACCAGAGTGAAAACTGGAGAGGCTTCCTGTACCTGTAGTAGTTGTGAAGAACAGAACATTTGGGAAGTGTTTCTTGTCACTCAGATAGTGAGCAACATTTGCTGAAATTCCCTCTAATACACTACTGTTAAAGATGAACACTATTTCCCACCCAGCTGAAAACAAGCTCTAAATTCTTTGTCGTAGGCTCTGTTCATTCTAAGTTCTGCTAAGTAAACAAATAAATAAATATAATCACAAAAACAAAGTGAACACCAGTAGTCAGCAATTCAGTCGATATGACTTTTCCCGTATACTGGCCAGAGGCCCTTGATTTACTCTTGTCAGCTAAACCTGAGGTAATCAGGCTTTATGGCTGAACAAGGTCTCTAATCAAAGAAGAAAGGCAAAATTCTTTAACTTCTAAAAAATTCCAACAGTATGCATTTTTCAAATAGACACATTAATGGGCAAACTAATAGAAGAATGCTGACATTGACTAAAGTGTGTTTGTACAGATTTCATACCCTCACAACATTCACAGATGAAAACTGGCATGTGTGTGGCCAAGCAACATTATAGTTCAGTCAAGATGACAAATACTATTAATGAGTAAGACCAGACAAGCTAGGCAAGGCTGTAGCAGTTTGCTGATGGCTGAACTTGCTGGGAAGGGCAAGATTCTGTCCTCTCTTCTCTTCACCCAGTTCTGAGGTAATTGAATACAACCTGCTTTTCCACTTTGAACTCAGTTTCCAGCTACTGAAGTAAGCAAACTGATGAAAGGTTGACGAAGATTGGGATGAAGAGAGAGAAATAGATACATTTTAAAAGCAACTGAAAAAGTGTGACGACAGAAGAGTGATCAGGACTGTCCCTGCCAAATCAGGACAGTTGGAGAGTATGAGATACTAGAAATGTACAGTGCGGATTGCTGTGTGTTGTATGTGCCTGTTGTTCTGTGTGCCTCCATGCTTGTTCTTCTGTTTGTCTCTCACAATGGGTTTTGCAGCTGCACAGAGACCCTGCAGCGATGTTCCAGAGCTGAAACCCCACCATTCCTGCGTACTGCACATCATCCAGCCCACCAAGCTACCTTTCCCTCAGTTTCTGTCTGCCAAAAGGGTCGTTTCTGCCAGCTGTGTTCCTCTGTTGAGTAGCTTCTTCTTGTTGTATTTCTTGTATTTCTCTTCTATGTTTCTCTTGTGTGTTTTCTATTTTTTGTCTCTTGGGGGAAAAAAACCCCTCTCTTTCATGGGTTGTTGTGGGTTTTTCGGGCTATGAGGTCATGTTCTAGTAGCATTTTCTCTTGATATTTCACCTGCATCTTCAGAGGATCTGGAGACATGGAGGTGGAATGGAGTATATATACTTGTGTGATACCTGGGCGGGAGGGATTTGCATTTGTGATGCATTAGTGATGCAGCTGGCCTGTGAGACAGCCCATTGTTGAGCGGACTAGCCCCAGAGTTATGTTGTTAGTCAGAGATATGCATAACAGTTGTGTGTGCATTTAAGTACTTGCTAGCATTGTATTGTTTCCTGGAGAGAGACCTCCTGAGTTTGGGTGGTGTTCATTGTCATATTTTTGCATCTTGATTTTAGTGTTTTTCAGTACTGGTAGCCAACTTTTGTTTACTTTCTGAGTTTCTGCTTTCCTGTTAAAATTGTCTCCTACCCAGGGATCACAGAAGTATATATACTCCATTCCACCTCCATGTCTCCAGGTCCTCTGAAGATGCCAGCCACAGATGCAGGCGAAATGTCAGGAGCAAATAGCCCAAAAAAACCACAACAACCCATGGATTCTGGCCGTGAAAGCCTTTAACTTTATACCCTCTCTTTCATTTTCCCTTGTCCCCCCTTTTTCCCCTTTGTTTTCTGTGGCCTCGACTTCCCTCTTCAAACTTTGTGTTTTGTGTGGGCGGAAAGTGTCTCTATTGTATGACCACAATGAATGCTTTTATTGTTTGGGTGAAGAACACAATGTTTGCCATTGTGTCATTGTGTAAACAGTTCATGTCCCAGACTCTGAAGAACTCAGCTTCAAGACTTAAGTCTTTCTGTTGGGAAAGGTTTCTGAGGTTTCTGAGAGTGCCAGAGCAGGCTGTGGCAAATAAAGTCCTTTATGCACCTCCACCATAGTGGAGCCTAGGCCTAAAGACACTTGGAAGACCGTAACAGTACTGACGTCAGCATTGATGGACTCTGCACCATCTATAGCTGCATTGGTATTGAAGTCAACATTGACAACATCAGTACCAATCACTAGGACCACACCCTCCCAACAGCCAGTGTCTCTTCCACCAGTTATTAGGACCTTCTTCATCTATGACATCAACAGACAAGTCAGAGAAGCGTAAATATCCCCCTGAGGACCTGGCTAAGGATCTGAAGCCTAAGAAGAAGAAAAAGGCTAAGCACTCTGACTCTGTGGTCACTACTTCAGTCACAGCTACCACCTTGTCAGCACCTTCTACCACTTTATCAGTACCATCATCAGTACCAGTATAGCGCCTGGTCTCACTTCTGCTCTTTCCTGAGGTTGTTGTTGAGCCCAATTCATTGCCTACAACTTTGACTGACGTACCAAAGACCCCTCTGTGTAGGGAATTTGCATTGGTATATGCCTGGCTCACCTGCTGACCTCAGGTTGTTTGAGTCACTTCAGCCATGAACACTCTCCCTTTTACTAGAAATATTCTTATGTCCCTTCCAGACTCCACTATAGTGATTATGGTCCACTCAAAGACTCCCCATTTACCTCTGTGCCTTACATGGATCAATACTGGAGGGAACATCTGTGGAGAGAGCAGCCAAGGTAATATTGGTCCTATTCACCATCATACTAGGACCAGAACCACTTTGTTGATTGTCAGTACTGATCTCCTTGAAGATCCGTCATTTAGTGTTGCTCCCGGTCTCAATCTTGGTCTCTACTTCTAAGGTCTCAATCTCAACCGTCTCCGTCTTGGTTATGTTCACCTTCACTTGTGCAGTCTCAGTCTCTGACACCAGAGCATTGACAGCTCTCAGTGGCTGATGGCTGTCCACCTCTGCCTCCAGTCCCTCCTAGACACAAGTCACTGTGGTACTATCTACCATTGCCTCTACCTGCAATGACTGCAACACTACTAAGGCCTCTAGCAGCTCTGCCTGTAGTCACAGCATCTCTAACTTCAATTCTGATCCCAACCACAGTACTTTCAGCTTCAGTACTGTTGATCCTTCTTCCACTTCCACCACGTCAAGGGACTCTCCTGCCAACCACTATCCTTCTATCTGCACCGCGTTCATCCTCATCAGATGATGATGACGCAGACTCTTCCTCTCAGGGCTCTCACAGACTGAACACGCTATCTCCTCCCATCGCTGTTGGTAACACTACACCTGTGACTCTTCCAGAAGATATCAAACAATTTGCTGACATTGTGCTGTATATAGCCAAATCCATTGGCCTTGACATCACCACCCCACCAGCTCCTGTGTCAGACCTGGTGTTTCAGATTGCGCACAATCAAGCCTGATCTCTAACCACTATTCTTTTTTTGCTGGCTGTACAGGAAGTATTTAAACAGTTGTGGACACAACTTGCCTCATTATTGCTTATACTCAAGTGCCTAGAACTTGGATATAAGCAACAGGATGTGGCATATCTGTTTACCCATCCTACACTCAACTCAAATCATGATAGAAGCCTCTCAAACTGAAGATGTTAAAAAATGCATTCCATCCCACCAGATAGGGAAGGCAAACGTTTGGACATATTTGGGAGGCAGTTCTCCACAGCTGTTGCTCTGTTGGCTAGGGTTGCAAATATGCAGTCATGCATGTTGGCCTATCAGAGGGCATTTTGGGACAGAATGCTGTCATTTATACCACACCTGCCAGAAGAACAAAGGGCTGCTGCACTTCAGTGTCATCAGGAGGTACAGTCTTTGGCTTTGCAACAGATACAGTCTTCTCACCACTTTAGTGGAGTGTTCAGCAAAAAGTTATGGCAGGGGTGGTGGCATTATGCAGGTATGCCTGGCTCCATTTGGGAGGTCTCACCAAAGATAAAAAAAAAAAGATTGAGGATTTGTCCTTCAATGGACAGTGGTGGTTCCACTCTTCAACGGATGATTCCATGGAGCACCTGTTTAAAGCTAGGCTAACTGCTAAAAAGATGAGCTTTAGTCACCACAGCAACCTCAACAACACAGTATTCTTCTCAGTCTTCCCGGAGAAGACCCTCTTCTACTTCTTACAGATCCAGGTCCCCTTACAGACCATCATAGACTTCATCTTTGTCCTTGTCTGCCAGTTGATGTCCTTTCAAGCAACATTGTCAGCAACAGTCGGCACTTCCATCCTTTTCTTCCAAGTTGAATTTTTTACTTCTTCCACAGGACGCCAGCTCTATCAAGATTCCATCTAGCCAGAACAACATCATCCAAGGTCCCAGACCTGTTCCGCCATTATTCCATCATCACAAATTCATGTATGCTTACCATAGTTTGTCTGGGCTACACCCTCAAGTTTCAACTATTTCTCCTTTCGGCATTTTTTGTTCTATACCTCTGCACCCAATCCTCAAGACAACATCTTGTTATGTAAAGGTGCTGTCGAGAAACTTCACCCCTATGCAAAAGGGATGGATACTTCTCTCATTATTTTATGGTCCTGAAATGAGATGGTGTTTTGTATCCCATCCTGCATCTATGCAGTGTGAACAAATACATCTGCCCCCACAGGCTCAAGATGCTGACACTAGCTTCCATTCTACCCTTTCTAAGGAGAGGACACTGGTTCACCTCAACAGGTCTACAAGATGCGTATATCTACATTATCATTCACTCTCAGCACAGAAAGCACTTTTGTTCTGTGAGAGAGCAAGACCTCTGTCAATAGAAAGTCCTACCTTTTGGACTTTCAGCAGTCCCGAGAGTCTCCGTGCCTGTACCTCAACTACTGGCTACTGGTGGCATCCTGCAAGGATAAGTTATGCAAGGATTTACATCTCACTCTGTTTCTCCTGCAAGGACTCAGCCTCAACATCAATCCAAAACTTCTGGGGCACGCACAGACTCTGCAACAGGCTGCAGCTGCCATCCTGCACAATCCGTCCGTTTCTGCCGGCAACATTCAACAGCTCCTAGGCTATATGGCTGCAAAAACGGCGGTGTCCTACTCTTCCCGCCTTCACGCTTGCCGTCTCCAGCACTGTTTTTCCAATGTTTCAACCCTCTCCTCGATGATCAACTTTGTGTTCTTTGGGTGCCTTGTCCAGTGCGGGACTCACTTCGTTGGTGTCTGTTATGTGAATCGGCAGGGAGGCATTCACTCTTCCACTCTGTTCCATCTGGCTCTACACATCTGGGGCTGGTGCATTCCACTACGGATACACTCCATTGCTGTCCCCCTTGCAGGGCGGGACAATGTGATAGTGGACACATTGAGCAGGGACACGGCGTGACATCACGAATGGTCCCTGTCCGATGCCGCCTTCCGGCAGATAGTATCCTGACAGGGCACCCCCACCATCAATCTCTTTGATTGACTGCGCCACCAGGAGCCCTGGTGGCGCAGTGGTTAAATGCCAGTACTGCAACCACAAGGTTGTGAGTTCGATCCTGCCAGGCTCCAAGGTTGACTCAGCCTTCCATCCTTTCGCAGGTCGGTAAAATGAGTACCCAGCTTGTTGGGGGCAATTAGCTAAAAATACATTGTAAACCGCTTAGATAACGCTAGTTGATAGGCGGTATAGAAATAAATGCTATTGCTATTGCTGTTGCTTTGTGACCAATTGCAACAGGAAGTGTTCCCATTATTGCTTGAGAGCCGGCCTGGGCTCTGGCTCTCTCGGCAAGGCATTCCAGTTTCCTTGGAACAACGTTCCTTTACATCTTTCCACCGTTTCCTCTCCTAGGTCGAGTGGTGGCAAAGATCACAACAGACAAGGCAGACACCATCCTCATCGCTCCCTTCTGGCCAAGGCAGCACTGGTTTGGCCCCCTCCTCTCCATGGCATGGGGCCACACCATGAGGCTCCGGAATGCACCGGACCTCCTCTCTCATTTGGGGGGTCGGGTACTGCACCCAGACCTCCCTCTTCTCCGCCTGCATGCTTGGACGCTTGGAGGATAACGTTCTAGACTCTCCCGCTATCCAAGCTGTTCTCACGGCTGCAAGGAAAGAATCGACTTGTAGGTCCTACGAGTACAAATGGAAGAAGTTTGTGGCCTTTGCCGTCTCCTATCATGAGCCTGCTTCTCCTACCTCCCTGTCCACAGTGCTTCACTTCCTCCTGGTGCTACAGGATCAGAGCCTTGCCTTCTCCTCCTCCTCTCCGCAGTCGTGGCCTATCAGCCACAGGGTTTTCCTTCTTCTGCCCTTTTCCAGAACACTACAGTGAAACAATTCCTCAAGGGCCTGCAACACCTGTATCCTGTCATTCCACCACTTCCTCCATGTTCACTGTCACTTGTCCTATCCCAACTCATGCGCCATCCCTTTGAACCGATGGCTGTGTCTGACGATCGCCTCCTCACTATGAAGACGGCATTCTTGGTCGCCATCACTTCAGCCAGGTGGGCAAGAGAGATAACTGTGTTGCGTTGTGGTGAGCCATTCCTGGTGTTCCACCAGGACAAAGTGTTCCTCCATCCCAATCTTTCTTTTCTTCCTAAAGTAGTCTCCAATTTCCATATAAGTCAAGACTTGATTCTACCTACTTTCTATCCAGATCCTGCATCACCCCTCGAGTGCTCTCTTCACTCACACGACGTGAGCTGTGCGTTTGCCTTTTACCTTCTACAGACCTCCACCTACAGACTCCTCACCTTTTTGTGTGCTACGGTGGGCATCAGAAAGGTCATAAAGTCTCCTCTCAATGATTTTCCAAATGGGTTGCCCAGACAATTCACCTTGCCTATGAACTTGCCAGGCAACCTCCCCCAGCTTTGCTTTGGGCCCATTCTACCAGGGCGATGGGCTTCTCAGCAGCCCTTCTCAGGGGAGTTGACCTACAGGAGCTTTGCCGTGTGGCTACATGGTTGTGGCCTTCGACCTTCGTCCGCCACTACCGCCTTCACTTTAGGGCCCGGTGTGATGCTTGCTTCGGCCGTGCGGTGCTGTCTTCTATCCTCTAGGACCTGACCCACTGTCCAGTGGTAAGCTACTCAGTCTCCCATTGTGTGAGGCACAGAGACCATGAAGAAGAAGAACAGGTTGCTTACCTGTAACTGTGGTTCTTTGAGTGGTCATCTGTGCACTCACACACACACGGCCAGCTTCCCCTCTTTCAGGTCTTGCTTCGGCGGATTTAAAAACTGAGACCATTAACTTGGCTCAGTACCGGATGGGGAAGGGGTTCCTGCCAAACTGCTCAGCTCTGGAACTTTCTGAAACACTACTGTACATGTGCAAAGATTCCCATTGTGTGAGGGCACAGATGACCACTCGAAGAATCACAGTTACAGGTAAGCAACCTGTTCTTCCCTCTGTAGTAAGAAAGTCACTTCTGTGGTGGACCTCCATGAGAAATCTACATTCAGGCATGCCATTGAAACCTTTATACCCACTGTAATGGTAAGCATGGATACATCATTGCGGTTCTCCCATTGCCCAAGGGCATTGGTCTCCTCAAGAGATAATTCTCTGTATCAATGCACTAGAACTGTTGGCTGTATTCAAAGTGTTAAGATCTTTAAAAAGACTGTTGCTGTGGAAGATGTTCCAGGTGATCTCAGACAACACAACATTTGTTACATCAGCCATCAAGGGAGTACCCTCTCAACTACCTTACAGGACCTCTCCACCTGTACATTTCAGTCATTCACCTTGTGGGAACAAACCATGCCCTGTTGGACACACTCAGTTGCAGCAAAATTCTTCAGCATGAGTGGACTATATGTCATCAGGTTTATCTCACAATTACAGATTGTTCTGGAAATCCCAGATAGACCTTTTTGCAACAAGTGACAACAGTAAATGCCATCAGTTCTGTTCCAGGGCAGGAACCATCAAAGACGTGTTCCTCTTTCATTATAAAAGCTGCTTACTCTGGCGGTTCTCATCCTTTCCACTTTTATGGAGAATGATAGCAAAACTAGTTATGGACAGTTCTGATGCCATTCTGATCCGTTCTGGCCCAGGCAACTGTGAGCTGGACCTCTTCTAGACAGGTCCAGAGGTTGCCTCACTCTTCTTCCCCTCTGCCAGGATCTCCTCTCATGTTCCAATGGTCACATCTTCCATCCAGACATTCTGTTACTTCACCTGTCCACCTGGGAGATAACCCATTAGACTCTTCCAAGGTATGGTCTGTCTTTGATGCAGCACATAAAGACTCTACTAGGAGATTTTACCTTTACAAATGGCAGAAGTTCTGTGAGTTTGCTGCTGACAGATTGGAACTGGCAACGCCTGCAGTGATATCAACTATTTCTTTCTGTTGCCAAAGGAGTGGGGTTTGTCCTTTTCCTCACTAACTAAAGATCTACCTTTCAGCGACAGTAGCTCATCAACTGTTTGACAGGTCCTTGTGGACCCTCTTCAAGGATCCAACTGTAACAAAATTTCTAAAGGGATTTTCTCATCTGTACCTGCCAGTTTCATCTCTGCTACCTCCTTGGTCTCTGCTTTTGTTGTTGTCTCAACTGATGAAGCACCCCTTTGAGCTGTTGGCAATGGTGGATGAGCATTTACTAACTCTCAAGACTGTTTTTCTTGGTGCTATAACTTTGGCTCAATGTTCCGGGGGAATTGATGGTTTTGTGTTGCAATGAGCCATTCCTGGTGTTTCACCAGCTCCTCTTTCATAGCTAAGGTTGTGTCTGAGTTTCACCTGCCACAAGATATCTTATTACCAGTCTTTTGCCCTCAACCTGGTATTCAGTTGGAGAGATCACTGCATTCTTTCAATGTTCCCTGCACTCAGGCTTTTTATACTTATAGGACCTTGATGTTCAGCAGTCCAGAAACCTCTTTGTCTGCAGTGGTGGCTGTTGCAGAGGACAGAAGGTTTTGGCCCAGTGTCTCTTCATGTGGGTTGTAGAGGCTATCCGCTTAGCCTATGAACAGGCAAAACAACTGATACCCGACTCACTTTAAGCTCCTTATACAAGGGTCATCTTGTTCTCCTTAGCCTTATTGAGAGGTTTTCCACTGCCGGATCTTTGTAGGGCTGCTACCTGGTCACAAAACTAGTTATAGACTTTTCTGATGCCATTCTGATCACTCCATTCTGGCCCAGGCAACTGTGGGTTAGACCTCTTCTGACAAGTCCAGAGGTTGCCACATTCCTCTTCCCCTCTGCCAGGATCTCCTCTCATGTTCCAATGGTCACATCATCCATCCAGACACATTTCTCCATCACTACAGGCTCAATTGCCATGCTAGAAGGGATGTGAAATTGGGTGGACAGTGCTGTTCTATAGTGACCTGATCCTCCTTCTTGTGGTGAGCTTTGTAATCAACAGTTGTATGTGGCACAGAGACCATAAAGAAGAAGAAGAGATTGCTTACTGTGGTTCTTTGAGTGGTCATCTGGGCCCTCATAGAACCCTGCCCTACTTTCCCTCTTTTAGGTCCTGTTCTTTTCAACAGACTTCAAAACTGAGGGGAAGGTAGCTTGCCAGTTGGGATCATGCACCATACACAGGAGGAGTGGGGTTTTCCGCCAAGCTTCTCAGTTCTAGAATATTCTGACAGGGTCTCTGTTGTGTGAAGGCACAGATGACCAATCAAAGAACCACGGTAACAGGTAAGCAACCTGTTCTTGTTGATCTCTTCCTTCCTCCATTCATGGCGTGTATCACAACTCCAGAAATGTAGAGATTTTCAGCAACAAATTGTTTCAGTTTGTTTTCATTCCAGGAACTGCAGAATTTGGACAAATACATTCTTTTTTTTTTTTTTTAAACCAATCTAGCAAATTTCTCAAGCATCCCTATTTGGTACTGGATCATTCTGGGCAGTGGGAGCCTCCTAACGTAATACACTCAGGATTAGTTTGCCTTCTCCTAGCATGACTTGTGTGAATGAGGCCATTGTTTTAAAGAGATATCTTCCATTAGCCCAAATGGACCATTCAACTCCTTGCCTTGTGGCTGCCTGTACCCCAGCCTCATCAGTCTCTTTGAATAATCTCATCCCAGTCTGGGGCAGGAGAGGCAAAGAATCCATCACCAAAACAGCCTTCTGGGGGCTTGTGCTGTAGGGAGACAGACCCAATTTAGCACTTCATTAAGGATGTGCCAGCCATTGATCTAGATTATCAAGGTTACTGCCAGCTAATTGCATCTTCCTATGCTTATTAATTATATTTGGAAAGCAAGAGAACAGTGTTTAGTGGCTGTCTGCTATGTTTAAAAAAATCTCCAGCAGAGATCTAATTATGGAACCACTTTGTATACTATTAACCCTTCTTTGGGGGAAAAAGAAGATATAACCATTAGGAAAGACCCTTAACTGTTTGTGAAACTGTCCCCCTGGATTGCTCTTGTGTGCAAGTCATTTCCAGCTTACGGCAACCCTAAGGTGAATCTATCACGGATTGGTCTTGGCAAGATTTTTTCAGAGAGAGTTTGCATTTGCTTTCCTCTCAGGCTGTGAACATGGACTTGCTCATGAACTTTCATGGCCCAGCAGAGACTTGAACCCTCGTCTCCAGTGTTGTACTGCTCAAAACACTACACCACACTGTCTCTCCTTAAGATTGCCCTTAGTCTGAAGTAACTAAGTGGGCAACTCTATTTCTAAATGATGTGGTAGAGGTGTACCACTGCCATTCATACAAAAATTAATTCCTGGAGAAGTTAACTTTTTGGACTACAGCTCTCAGAAGCCCCCAGTCATCATAGCCCCTGGCAATGGGGGATTCTGGAAATTGTAGTCTGAAAGAATAACTTTTCCAGAGGCTAATCCTAGAAGAATTAATTTTCTTAATTACAAGTTTTTGTGATTCTGAAAATATAGGACTAAGAGTTGGTCTTTCCTACAAAAAGGAATGAGGCCATAGAGCATTGTGGAGATGCAGGACTCTGTCTCACTGTACAATTATAGTAGTCAGGGAAGGCACTAATGCTCTCTTGCTGAGAATTCTAAATGCTCCTCCCTAAACTACAAATCCCAGAAAGCAGTAGGATGGAAGCATGGCAGTTAAAGTGGAATCATTGTGATATATTTGTGTAGTGCCCACAGTGAACTATACTATTTCAGGCTGAAAGTGGAGAACTGTATTTTAAATGTTTGCCATCACTCCCTGCAAGTAGAAAATAATCAGAAGAGATGGACACATAATCTGACCTAGTTATTTTAATTTTGTACCAGTTTTGGGTACTGCCACCAAGGTCAGATGGGATTTCACCACCACAACTCCCCACCCCCCAAAGAGGATCACCTGATGGAGAGTGGCTTTTAGCAGCTTAAGTTAAAAATGCTAGAAGAGAAGAGAAACCCAGCAGCACCTCTGGCATTTTAAATGTGGATGGAGAGGTGGATTCAGGACTGACAATTGTGTAATAAAGGATGAAGCTGCGATGATGATGATGGTGATGTAGTGCCATCACTGCATATGGTGGTTTACGAGGAAAAGAATAACAAAACATAAAACAGTTGCTTGCCCCCAAGCTTACAATCTAATTAAGATATGATACGAAAGGAAAAAGGAGTGACCGTGTGGGAAAAGATTAAGTCCAACACTGCCTCTTCTCTCCCTCCGAGGCCTCAGCAGTGGCAGTTGGGATGGACGGAGGACCTTTCACCAAGAAGAGACTTCCTCAGTCTAGTGTTCTCCAGACTTGTGTGGAGTTCAGCTCATATAGTCTCAACTCAGCAGGGGGGCTGTGCTTGCTGGGGATAATGGACATTGTAATCAATAAATCTGGAAGGCAGCAGATTGGAGAAGGCTGGCTTAGAGGATTCAATTCAGAAGGCTCAAGACCATTTCATTTACCCCATTGAAAGTTCTGGACAACACTTCCTAGTTCAGCTTACCCTGCTGAAGCAATATTGTAGGCTTAGAGTGCTTCCTATAAATAACTTTTCCTTTTTTAATTAAAAAAAATGCAAGTATACAAGGAGAGGAGAAGTGATAAAACTGTAAGACCAGAATAGGCAGTGTGAAATCTCAGAATGTGAATAATCGTCTGTGTTTCACATTAAAAATCTGCTCTGAGAACAAGGGTTTTTGACTGACTTGTCACCCAAAATATCAAATATTTTTTGTAAGGAACTGGTGCAAGAAGAGGGCTAAAAATCAGCAAACTTAGGCTTCAGCCATGTAAGTTTCCAGAAAGAGAAGGGCAACAAACCAGCCTAGAGAAGTGGTGGAAAGTGTTAGATTTTGAAGACGTGATTGGTGTACATAATGTATGCAGTCCATCTCTGTAGCATTCACATGGAAAAATCAGTATTGAGTCCAGAATTCAACACCATGACATCATTTGAGTTTCTAGTGTTTGAGAAGATTCCAAAGCGAGGTAGAAGGTGGTCCATTACTCTGCCTAACCCTATGAACAGTATAGGAGCTTTCTCTAGTTTTTAGTCTGGCTACTCTAGATAGACCTTACTAAACTAGATGAGCCATTGGCCTGATTCATATCTTCAACAACAATATCTCTGATTTAGACAAGTTCTGTAGGTCAGGAGGCCAGCTCCCCCTGCAAATGTCAGAGTGCATGGTAGGTGTTTTGTTCATTTTTTTTTTTTTTTTAAAAAGCCCTTCCAGTTGTTTCTTTTAAATATGTTCTCACTCTCGTGTAGAGTGCTTGGGGAATCTTCATGCTGTTCTACATGGCAATTGCACTTTCTGGTGGCTTCCAGGAGTCCAGTGCACCTTTAAAAAAAGATGGCACATCACCTGAGTGAATTGCTGAAAGCAGGGATGGTTGTCTACTGGGGTTAGAGAAGGCACATCTCCATTTCTGGAACTTGAGCTGCACTCTTCCCGTGCTATACTCCCATCTTCTGAATTTTAAAATATTTTAAAACTGTTTTTACAAATTTAAAATGTTCCCTGTACTTCACTATACATGGAGCAATTTTGCAATATTTTGGGACTGCCTTGATTGTTCTAGGCTTCAGATGGCCTTAAGGGTCTGTGTACTTTTCCCACCCTGATTTAAGGAGGAAATATGTGTGGATTTTGCCGACACCACTGCACTGTCAAATTTTAGTAGCAGGAGTAGTGAGGGCTGCCTGAAGTCCATGGATCAGTGAGGGCTGTATGGAGCCCTCTGTGTTGCCCACCCATGCCTTAAAACACCCCACAGCTGTACTTTCCATCATCAGCTTTTGAACTGAGATATCTTAAAGCAAGACATCTCAAGATGTGGAAAACCAGCAATATTTTTTCCCCAGTGAGACAGGAACCAATTCCCTATTTGTTCCCATTGGCTACAATTGTTGTTGTTTTTTCCTTCTTTCATGGAACCTTGTCAAGGATGGCTCATGGACTAGCACCAACTCATGGACCATCAGTTTCCATAGCACTGTGTTTAAGCTACAGTAACCCAAGTTTGAAATCTGACTTCTTCTCCACATCCAATATCTTCCTGGTATTGGTTTCTGCAATGGTTAGTGTAAAAAAGCTGTTGTGTAGGAGCGGTCCTGGGTGTCACTGATTGGAATAGGGTTGCCAGATTGGATATAAGATAGGGCTCTTGCAACTTCAGTCCTTAACAGATCATGGGGTAGGACAAGGTACTGTAAAGCTTCATCAGGTGGGACAAAGGTATCTGTCCTCCTGTACTTTCCAAACCCCAACTTTCAACTGTAGCTGTCACTTCTCAGCATGGTTACTGCATCCCTGGTGGAGAGCAGCAGGATGGGACTCGGATGAGAACCTAATTGTATTCTTGTCACCAAACACAAAGCAATTGAAGGAAAACCTAATATGGCTTTGCATGAGCTAACCCAACAAACACTTTCATATTGTCTCAGTTTTCCTTCAAAAGAACAAGCTGACACTGTGAGGGATACATGATATTTCTTCTTCATGGTCTCTGTGCCTCACGCTATTGGGTTCTTCGTGCCTGCTGAGAAACCTCTATTGGAAGATTCTAGAGCCGAGTAGCTTGATGGAAGCTCCTCCCCCTTTGTGTACTGAGCATGGTCAAGCCCACCAAGCTATCTTCCTCTCAGTTTCCATCCATCCATCAAACAAGCAGCATCCGTCTATGAATAGCGTTCTTTTTTTCATAACTTCTAACTTCTTTTTTCTTACTTCTGTTTTTTCTTTTTCTTGCAAAAAAACCCCCTTTCCTTCCTCATTTCTTCACTTTCCCTTCTTTTTCTTTTCTATGTCTGCCATGCTGTTTAAGTTGTGTATGCCTTGCAGATGCGAGGTTTTGCTATCCGATGCCCACTTTAAGTGTTTGTTCTGTCTCCGAGAAGGCCATAATGTTCAGACCTGCCCCGTTTGTCATGAGTTTACCTCACAGAGTTTAAAGAACGGGGCATCCTGATTTAAATCCTACTGCTGGGAGCAATCCCTTGGAGTTAGCAACAAGTGGCTTCCAACAAGGCTCTCTATACTGCCGTCACCTTGATTTCAACCTTCGACCACCCCCCTGCTCTGATTTCATCATCAGTATCAATGTTGAAGGATAAACAGCCATCGAGACCAACTATTTCTGTAATGGCCTTTCTGGCCCCATCATCAGTTCAGGAGCAACTTGCCCAACCGATGGTTATGCCTTCATGCTCCATGGCTGTGGAGTGACCACAGTGACTGTGGACAAGGCAGCTCAAGAGGCAGCTAAGAGCCCTCACTCCTCTGGGGAATCAGCACCTGCTCCAAAAAAGAAAAAGAAGTGCCATGCACCCTCTACTGCACCAATACAAACTTTGGTACTGGTAGCCTCTCCACCTGCCCATACTCCACCCTCTGTGGACTGTACGATGCAGGCCAAGCCACAACTCCAACCAACACCACCTCTGTCAGTACCAACCCTAGTCATGGAGATAGGGTTCTCAGGTCCATGTTCTCCTTCAGCCTCTCCTGAATGTTAGGCTTGCATGTTTCCTCTTCCTCTGACTCCAGCTAGAGACCACAGAGTCTATAGGGAGTACTAGCTCAGACCAAGCCTACCAGCAACCTGAATACCCAGCACTTGCTCTCTGAGAGGACTCGCCCTTCACATCAGCATCTTACATCAGCCAATACAGTAGAGATTACTTGAAGAAGGCACCACCTTCTTCCTACTACTCTTACTCACCTGCTTACCATGACTGTTGTCATCCTGACATTTGCTACTGGTGTCCACCTTGGTACCAAGTGCAATCCAGATCTTGTTCCTGTTCACTCTCTGGACTTCTAGCTCACCTGATCTTCATCACTGCACACCATGGTCTCCCTACCAGTCTCACTGCTGGCCCACTCGTCGCCACTCACTGTTGTCTCCATCTCTTCCTGCAAGATTGGCACCACCGTCACCATCTTAGATGATTTTTCCTCTTCCTTGCACTATGGCCATGATCTCCAGACCTCCACCACTAATGGTTTAGGCATTGCTTCCACTGACATCAGAATCTTCATCGATACCAGCAATAGCAACAATGGCATCGACTTTAGTACCAATCTCATTGACACCTTGCCTGTCCCGGTACTGATATCAATACCTGACCATCCTGAACCACGGATTTCCAGGAGTCTTCAAATGCCTACCAACGTGATGAGGACTCTCCTGAATCTCGCCCCGCATCTCAGGACTTACACCAGCAGCACTTGGGAAACCAGCTCCTGACTCAGCACTGGAAGATATCAAACAGTTTGCCAATATCCTCCTCCAGATGGCCAAGAGGATAAGACTAGACATCTCTGGGTCGCCGCCTCCTGTCCAGGATCCAGTTTCCCTATTTGTCAATAATCAGGCCCGGACTGCAGCAGCAATTGTATTACTTCTGGCCTTACAGGAGGTGATGATACAGCCGTGGCCTCAGCTGACCGCCCTCCCTCAAATACCTCATGATCTGGAACATCTTTATAGGACTTAATATAAGGATATGGAGTATCTTTTCAACCATCCACCTTCCAATTCCATCAATGTTGAGCAGGGGGTTGGACTGGATGGCCCTTGTGGTCTCTTCCAATGCTACATTTCTATGATTCTGTGATTCTATGATTCTCTCAGATGAAGAGAGGAAAGAAGATCCACTTAACCTCGCCTGACAGGGAGGGTTGCTGTCTTGATATTTTCAACTGTAGATTCTATTCTGCTGCCTTCCTCATAGCCAGAGTCGCCAATACCCAGGCTTACCTGGTAGCTTACCATTGCTCACTATGGAGTGCCATCCTTAACCTTATCCCATTTCTTCCTGAAGAGCATAGGTCAATGGTGCTGCAATACCATAATGAAACTCTCACTTTATCAGCCTAACAAATCCAATCCTCCCGTGTGGCCAGAGTGATGGTAGAATCCATAGCACTGAGACACTAAGCTTGATTCTGATCTGCTGGTTTAGCTGAAGACACCCGCAAAAGGATTAAAGACCTTTGAAGGTCAGGGCTTCTTCCACTCCACAACCAATGAGGTGATGGACCAGCTCATGAAAGCCAGGTGACAGCCAAGAAAATGGGCTTTGCTGCCTGCCAACAACATTGCAAGTCTCAATTGTATCACCAGTCCTGGAGGCATCCTTCCTCCTCCTAATGCTCTAGGTCTTCTCACCTCTTCTGTACCATGCTCCTCAGTTCACCGCTCAACCAAGCTCTGTCAGGCTCCATTGAAGAAGTCCTCCACCACATCAAAGTCTCACTTTTGACTTCTTTCACAAGTTACCTCCTCTGCCAGCCTTTCATCCAAACTGTCTTCTTCCATCCAGGGCTCCCTATCTATCCCACCATTATCCCACCTGGTGGAACATCACCTCAGTGCATGGGTCCTTACCATTATCCGCCTCAGCTATGCCATAGAGTTGTTAAGTCCTCCACCTCTTGGTGTCCTCTGCTCCACACACCCCCAACCCCGTCCTCTTGGAAGAGATAGACAGTCTCCTACACAAGGGTGCAGTGGGAAGAACGCCACCTCACTGCAGAATGACCGGCTTCTTCTCTTGGTACTTCATTGTTCCAAAGAGGGACGGGGATTTGCATCCCATCCTGGACTGTCGTGAAGTCAGTTCCTACATATGCCTTTGCAAGTTCAAGTTGGTGACCCTCACCACTATCCTCCCCTTTCTGAGAAGAGGTGACTGGTTTGCGTTGATAGAACTTTGGGACATATACTTCCACATCGCCATATACTCTCACCACAGGAAGTTCCTTCACTTTGCCATGGGCAATGACCTTTTCCAATACAGAGTTCCCCTGTTTGGTCTATCTGTAGCACCCAGGGTGTTCACCAAATGTATGGCCGTCATCATCTCTAACCTGAGGACCAAGAGGATCATCATGTTCCCCTACCTGGATGATTAGCTCCTAGTGATGACCTGCAGATCAAAGCTCTACAAGGATCTGCACTCTACCCTCTGTCTTCTCCACAACCCCTGGGCCTGAATGTCAATCCGAAGAAGTTCCATCTGGAGCCCACCCAGGTTCTTGACTTCATCAGAGTGGCACTATATTCCGCTGTCTTGAATGCATTTCCTCCTCACTAGAGAATGCTCACTTTTCATGATGCAGTGTTCACTTTAATCAACAGATCCTCATGTTCAGCCCTGGATATCCAGTGCCTTCTAGGCCTCATGGTGGTAACAACCACTATGACCTACTTGTCATGCCTCCGCTTCTGTCTTCTCCTGCATTGGTTCATCCACCACTTTGACCTGCTTCAGGACAACCAACATGTGATACTTACCATTCCTCACCACATCCAGGAGTTACTTTTCCAGTGGACCTCCAGACACAACCTCCTTGCCGGCATGCTCTTCAAACCCTTGAGGCCAACCATTATGATCACCACCAACGCCTCTCTGATGGGTTGGGGAGCCTATTGCCATGGAACCTTGGTTCATGATATCTGGTCCCCCAACAAGGGTTCCGTACACATCAATGCGCTGGAACTCCTAGTGATGTTTTCATGTCCCTCTGTGCTTTCGAATGTCTCCTCCAAGCAAGAGTCACCCAGCTGCTTTCAGACAACACAACTGCTGTCTGTTATGACAATCACCAAGGAGGGACCCATTTGACAACCCTTCTCAGTCTAGTGCTGCATCATTTGGACTAGTGCATCCCCAGACGAATTCACCCAATTGCAGTTCCATCTAGTGGGTGAGCCACACACCAGAATCTCACCACAAATAGTCCCTCTTCCTTCAAGTATTCAGTGTACTGACGTCCACCTGGAGCCAGCCAGTTATAGACATATTTGCATCCCCCCACAATGCAATGTTGTTGCTTCTTCTCCAGAGTGAGGACAGTACACAACTCCCTAGGGGATACCTTCCAGTTTCCATGGAAAAGGGATCTCTGTTATCTGTTTCCTCCTCTTCCACTTCTCAGCAGAGTCGTTGCCAAAGTATCAACAGACAAGACAGATGAGATGCTGATTGCCCCCTACTGGGGTTCGGTCGCCTTCTCTCAATGTGTCAAGAACAATGGATGCGGCTACCTTATGCCCCAGAACTCTTCTCTCACTTGAATGGACAGGTACTCCATCCAGACCTGCCCCTTCTCAAAGTGACAGCATGGAGGAAAATCTGTTTTGTTGGCATCTACGAAAGATTCCACAAGAAGATCCCACCTCTATAAGTGGAAAAAATGTTCAGCCTTTGCAGCGGAACTCTCCCAACCCCTGGTTCAGCGTCACTTTCCCCAGTACTACACTTCCTTCTTCACCTGAGAGAGCAGGGCTTGGTTTTTTCCTCAATCAAAGTCTACCTTTTGGCAATTGTCACCTTCCAACCTCATGACTCTCCCTCCTCCATGCTCTTACATAATCCAACTGTGAAATGCTTCTTGAAGGGCCTCCAACATCTCTATCCTCTATTGGCCCCACCTCTTACGCTGTGGTCACTCTCACTGGTATTATCCTGATTGAGGCATCATCCCTTTGAACCCTTAGCTACAGTTGATGAAAGACTGCTTATTATGAAGACAGCTTTCCTTGTTGCCATCATCTCAGCAAGGCATGCCAGCTAGATCACAGCACTCTACTGCAATGAGCTCTTCCTAGTCTTACACATCAAAGTTGTCCTTTGGCTGGACATTACCTTTCTACCCAAAGTGGTTTCCAGTTTCCACTTGGGCCAGGACATCATCCTCCCCACTTCCACCCTGAGCCATCTTCCAACCTTGAGTACTTCTTGCACTTACTACACATGTACAGAGCTCTGGCCTTCTGCAGCAAGCAAATGGCACTCTTTTGACAGTTGCCTCATCTTCTCATTTGCTATTGTAGTAGACAGAAGGGCTGAAAGGTCTCTGCCCAACATTTTTCCGAATGGATTGTGGAAGTGATACACATTGCTTATGAAGTTGCTTGCAAGCCTGTCCTTTCCTCATTCCATTCTCATTCCACAAGAGCGGTGTCATCTTCTGCAGCACTCCTCCAAGGCATCAACGCACTCCTTGCACTCACTAGACATGCACAGAGCTCTGGCCTTCTGCACCAAGAGAATGGCACCCTTTTGACAGTTGCCTCATCTTCTCATTTGCTGTTGTGTTAGACACAAGGGCTGAAAGGTCTCTGCCCAATGTTTTTCTAAATAGATTGTTGAAGTGATACATATTGCTTATGAACTTGCTTGCAAGCCTGTCCCTTCCTCATTCCATGCTCATTCCACAAGAGCGGTGTCATCTTCTGCAGCACTCTTCCAAGGCATCGACCTCCCAGAACTATGCGGAGTGGCAATATGGTCTCAGTCATCCACCTTCATCTGCCATTATCAACTCGACTGCAGGGCCAAGAGAGATGCCTGTTTTGGTTGAGCGGTCTTACCTTCTGTCCTCTAGGACCTGACCCACCATCCTCCCCATAAGCTCTCTAATCACTCAGTTGTGTGAGGCACAGAGACCATGAAGAAGAAGGACAGGTTGCTTAGCTGTAACTGTAGTTCTTTAAGTGGTCACCTGTGCCCTCACACAAACCCACCCTACCTCTCTTCTTTCAGGTCTCCGCTGTTTGTCGGACTTCAAAACTGAGAGGGAGGTAGCTTGTCAGGCTTGAGCATGCTCAGTGCAGAGAGAGGCTTCCACCAAGCTACTCAGCTCTTGAGTCTTCCGATGGAGCCTTCTATGCAGGCATGAAGAACACAATTGTGTGAGGGCACAGATGACCACTCAGAGAATTACAGTTACAGGCAAGCAACGTGTCCATCTTATTCCTTCTGATGCAAAGGGGCTAGAGAATGGGTTATATAGCAAGGACTGGGGACTGACTGTTTTCTTTAAAGGAGGCTGTATGTAACCAACTGATGCCTAGCCTGTAGTTAAAACTTCTATCAAATTTGTTAGCTTGATGAAATTTCCCCAACACATGTGCTTTGCAATAGTGACTTGGCAGCCTTGACAAACTATATCAGAGTATACAAGCACATGTCTCAGGGCTCTTCAGATTCTGGTCTGTCAGAGTGAGGAACAGAAATCCAGCTCTTTCTCTGAATAAAATTGTATCCTTGATATCACCAGACCTGATATTCTTATTTCTCCTAGAGTTATTAGGGGTTGCGGGGTGGGGAGTGGAAGCAGTGCCCCCTTCAGAATAACATTACCTTCACTATTATGTGTCTAATGACAAGAACAGAACCAGACTCTCCTTCACGCCCCCTTTGTACTCTATACTATCAAGGCAATAGCCATGTTGCTAGAAGACGGCTGCTGCTGAACTTTGGGGTCAGGAAGGTAAAGAAGAACAGAGCTTTATGGTACTTCATCCTCCTCTAAGATTAGTTAAGGATTAAAGTCACAGAAACCATATCCTAGAATCAATGTGGAAACCTGAGACTGGGCCTCTGACTGTTGTTCAAACCAGTGTACCCAGCAGTACCAGGACATCCATCTTGAAGAGCTTCCTTCCTCAACTCCAGGTTCATGTTCTTCATTGTGCTGAGGATGACATTAGTGAAGATGGGGAGGAAGTCTCTCAGATTTCACTATATTAGGATACCTGCACACCAGAGTTGCTGCCTCAGGGCTCTGTAGCAAAGTAGCCAGTATGGTATTGGTTAGCCAGCTCAAGAGGTCTCCTTTCCATTTTCCAGCATTGCCATATCCAGTTCTCTCCAAAGGCAACCATCTCGGAAACTCTTTAGGCCGGTGGTTCTCAATCTGTGGGTCCCCAGATGTTTTTAGACTTCAGCTCCCAGAAGCCCTGAGCATTGACCATAGTGGCTGGGGCTTCTGGGAGCTGAAGTCCACAAACATCTGGGGACCCACAGGTTGAGAACCACTGCTTTAGGCTGTCGACATAAATATTTAATAAGCAATATATCTGCATTTTATTGCTCATTACCTACAAGATTATTTCAGTATATTACTCTTAGGTATGAATATTTATGGTGTATTACTTGACTTGAAGTTAAATGGCTTATTGACTCACTCTTAATGCCTGGTAAGCACTGATGTACTCCTTCTGGTTTTTTGGTGGGGGGGTGGCTAAAGTGCTGGAACAGTGGGGTAGGCTCAGAAGGCTATCAAGATTCTGATACCTGGGCTTTTTTCTCTTGAGATGATAAAGTTAGGATGAACCAAATGTCACTTGGAAACCTCTTCCCTAAGATTAGGGATGGGGAACCTAGAAGCTCAGGAAGCTTATATTCAGTCAGATCATGGGCATTCTGGCTCAGTACTATTAACTCTGTATGGTAGAGGCTCCCTAGAATTACAGGCAAGGTTCTTTCCTACCCCTACCTGGAGATCCTTGTTATTCCCTGGTGGCACTGCTCTGCAGTTAACATCATCCATGACATTTGGTTCAGCCGCAGTTGGCTATTTCCATTTCAAAACCCTGTCCTGGAAACTTCATAATAAGTCTGTCTGGGAAATAAGAACAAATAAGAATTCTTCCCTCCCCCGCCTCAAAAAAATGTTCTTTTCAACCGCAACATTTCTGACATTGCAGTAAGTGAAAACTTCAGTTGAGCATTTGAAAATACAGCAAGCAAAATTAGCAAGGGAATGAGAACATGGCAAATCTAAGAGTTCTATGTATGTACAAGTTTCAGTTTCTCATTCTGTGGCATAGAAATTTAGGAAGAAAGAAACATTTTGTAGGGGGACAGAATTCTTATTTGGAGAACAATGTTCTCATTTAACTTCTTCTCCACCCCCAAGAGCTATACCCCTGTGTTCCGCTTAGATAATAAGAAAGAAAACTGACTACTGTGACAATAGCATACCACAAATGTGTATGAACTGCAGAATTGCAGAAAATGAAAATATCTCAAAATAGATGCAGCACATAACTAGATACAGTCTGCCCTCTGTATATGCAGGGGTTCTTTTTTCAGGAACCCCCATGTAAAACAAAAAATTTTAAGCATCTGATCTCGTTATAGTCAGTGGATGTGACAGGCACACACCCATGCCAGCCACATGGCTGCTGCATCTATTGACTATTGTGGAATGCAGCACTTCACACGGTCTCACATTCATGTCCATGGAGGTTGTGTCAAGGGAGGGGCCACTGTATTTCAAGGCCTTTACACAGAAGTCTGTCACACACGAACCCACATACACAACCGTATACACTCTCACACATTCATTAAAAACATGCACATTTGTGGAAACTATCCATTTTAAAGATCACCTCAAACTGAGCTCACCTAGTCTAGCATAGAGATAAGAAATGGAAATAGCCATGGATGCGAATGGCAATGGGGGCAATGGGCCACATGACTCTTCTTTTAAGCTCCCTGAGGAAGAAAAAAAACACCAAAACTGACCACTATTTTTTTAAAAAAAAATGGGAGAATTTTGCTTCAGGTGTTGTTTGTTTGAGGAGAAATGTTTATACAGAAATGTGTTTATGTGTTTGAGCAGAAAGTCTGTCTTTTATTTATTTATTTTTTTAAAGGAAGATTTTTTCCCAAATTGAAGTGACATTCCAGGCCTTTCATTTGGAAGAGTTTTGGCCACCACAGAAGTCAGAACAAAAGGTTCCCCAAAGCTTTCCTACACATGGTTTAAGAGGAGCAGGACTGGCTGTGTGACAAAAACAGCTTCTGTCCTTCCTTGGGGGATGGCTGGTTGACTAAGGAGAAAAATTCTGTGGTGTGGGGGGGTGGCCCCCAATGTCTGCTGGTTGAAGTCATTGGGTCCCTCTGCCTCACAGTAGAGCTGGCCTTGCTGTCATAAGGACTACCAGGTTATGGAGAAAATTTACGAAGCCTGCTTAAAATGCCCTAGGAAATTCCTGCTCAAATGCCATTGCCACCTCTAAGAAGAGGTAGAGTTTTGGCTTAATCTTTGCCTTCGTCGTCATACACTGTGAAAAAGCTGCCCTGAGCAAATATGTCCTTTATTTCAAGCTAGCTTGACACAGAATAAAGCCAGTACTGCCTCCACTTCCTTCTCTGCTTTCAAAGAAACTATTTCCTCAAGTTCCTCTGAACTACTCACCTTGTCAGGTGTCCAGAGCAAACCAGGCAAACTCATTGGGATCATAAAATCTCGCTAAATGAATTGTTGTTGTTGCTGCTGCTCTTCTGGTCAGCAGCAACTGCTTAGGTGTGTTTTTACAAGCTGGGGAAGTTTCCTTGATGCAGTAAATTGCCTCTGACAGGCAGTTGTGCTATAAAGAGCTGACATTTCTCTGTAATGGTTATAAAATGCTGAATTATTTTGGTGAGCTGCGGCTGATGAGGGAGCAACTTGGAGGTAGGATAATTAGTTGTGAAGCAGTAAATACAAGAGACAGCCTAAGAGATATTGAGCAAGGGGGTCCTTAATAATTCAGAGGAACTCCTGGAGGCAAGAGAGAAACCCAGGCAGTAAGGCAGCAGGCGCTTTAAGGGTAATGTCCACAAGCTTCTCTGTCTTTTTCAGCCACAGGTTTGGTGATGATCTCCATGAGATGCTGGCACTCTTAAGTCCTAATTTCTATTGTTACTATTATTTATAAAAGCCATCCCGTATCCTGTGACTTGCTCTTCAGCAGTAGTCAATTTATAAAACTGGACTTTAGCAGCACACCATGGCCTTGGATGCACTCTTGCGACAGTGAGTCACCCAGCTCTTGTTACTGAAAAGTTACTTTACCACAGTGTTCTCTATGTTGGGCTAACTTTGAAAAATACATAAAGATATCAACCATCCCAAAATATGGCAGTGTAGTTACTGAGATATGCACATGACACTGAACACATTGCACTAGTCTTGGCTTCCCAACTTATTTCTGGGTCCAAAGGATTTCCTATAAAGTTTACAGCCTTAAATAGTTTGGGAACAGGGTATCTGGCCACTGTCTGCTCCTAAATGAATGTGATTGCCTACAGAGATGTTGAATAGAGGCCTTGTTCCAAGTAGCCCATCCCTTCAAGTTATATGGTAGTAGGAGAGACTGGACAGTCATTTGTTGAGGGTGCTGTAACTCTCCAGACTGCCTATGTTGAGCAAGGTTTAGATGAAAAGCTCTCCTTTAGTTCACTACTTCTGGGTTGTTTTGTGGGGCACTCTCTTTTAATAGTGTTCCTGTTTGCAACAACATAGAAATTTGTGTCCACTCAGAGGAACCACAAGCCCACCTGGTTCTAGTATTGTCTCATCCATTCATCAAAGTCTGCCTGGCAACCATCTTCAATATTCTTCTAAATATTATTCAAAGCAGTGTCAGAAATGAGAAGTAAGTTATGGATTCACATAAGGAATGTAAGAAACTGCATCTTATCAAATCAGACCTTTGGTCCACTTAGTTCATTATTATCAATCATGATTAGCATTAGCTCTTCAGGATTTCATACAGTGGTTGTTGCTGGCCAAAGATTGGCCTGGGACCTCCTGCAATTAAGGACATGCTGTTCCTCCCCATTGCTGCTCATTTGATCTAGAACCATGACTTTGAAAAATGACTTTTTTGGATTCAAGTCCCAGAATCCCCAGGTAGTTTGGCAATTAGGAGCTGTGCTCCAAGCCCTCCCCACCCCACTTTTCCAAGCTATATCTGAAAATCACATCAAATCAACACATCACTTGTTGTCTAGTTCAGGGTTATAGTTCTGCACTGAATAAAAATGCTATTGGTCTGAGCTCTGTTGAGTTGAATGCATCCTGTGTGCATTTTTAAATAGTGTCCAAAGAGAGAATGCTGACATTGAAAATTGGCAGGCTTCACTTGGCAAAGGTGAGGCACATGGCTTGGGAGCCATAATATATCTCTACAGACCATATGGCAAGGCTGGCCCTCTCAGGGCATACAACGGATAGCAGAGGGAGCAGCTGTCAAGGCTGGGTGCTATTTCCTGCGTGGGAGTTGCTAGTTCCTGCTGCCCTTAAAGCTAAGGCCAGATCTGATAGAGGAAATCAACTGTTAAATACTAATGATAGAAAAGCAATGGGGTCAATTGTTAGAAATAAGGCATGATATATTGGTTGCAATTCTAAGTTTGAAGTATCATTGGCAGCCCAAAGAACAGTGTCTTGGTTTTCTGTTTCTCTTTTAGGTTGATTAACAATGGTGAAATACAGGCATCTCAGCTAGAAAACTCAGTCAGTACATTTGAAATGTTAAATGGTGCAGTACCTCCCTCCCCATTCACAGGTTTGACATTCATGAATTTGATTATTTATGAAAAACGTGCATGCCTTCTGCCCTTCTCTTCCTCCCATTCCCTTATGTTTGCTGGGACTGAAGAAAGAAGGCAAGAGTTCCCAGGCAAAAGGAAAGGGAATGGGGCGGAGGCACATGCGTGCCTTCCTTCTCCCCTTCGGACCTCCTTCTCCAATTCCCTTGCCTTTGACCCCAGTGTGGAGAACATATGCCGAGGTAAAAGACGGGAATGTGGGGGGAAGGAACATGTGTGCCTTCCTTCTCCCCTCAGAGCTTCTTCGTCCCATTCCATTGCCTTTGACCCCAGCTCTGAGAACTCGTGCTCAGGCAAAAGGCAAGGGAATGTGAGGGGATGGCATGCACATTCTTCTCCCCTCCAGAACTCCCCCCTTCAATTCCCTTACCTTTAGCCTCTGCACTGAGAACTTGCACCAAGGCAAAAAGCAAGGAAATGGGCAGGGGAAGTCCTGGAAGGGAATCGGGGGGGTTCGTGGGGGGAGTTATTTGTGTTTTTTCCACTTTCACAGGGGTTCTGCACCCAAACCCTCACAAAAATAGAGGGGACACCATATTTTAAAACTGTTTCTTGCCATCCTCTTTTGTTGTTATTGTTAGTCTCAGAGAACAATTGCACATTTTCACCTGTGGGTTTTGCATATTTTTGCAAAGTATGGAGTATTGGAAAATGTGGCAACTATAGCCTCATAGTTGGAGTTATTCATATCTTTGTGATCAGTTATCTTCTCTTAATGTGTTTACAGTGTCCATCAACTTAGTTTCACAAAAGCAAAGTTTGTGCAAACACAGGAAGATTATTTTTGTTTGTTTATTTATTTATTTATTTGCAAAATATTTGCATAACCACAATGCAGAAGCCACAGTGAGGAGAACTGATGGCACACAAAGGGTTAAATCTCTCATGGGTGCAGAGAAATCCTTAAGGTGCTGTTTCATTGTGCCAAAATGGCCAATCTTGATTAAAATCTCTGCAGTAGTATGATATCTTCACATCCATATCTTCTGCCCCCTATGTTAGCCCTCAAACTTGAGGTGGACTGGATATTAGTGTCCCTTTTTCAGTACTGTAAAACGATTAATTGGTGGGTCTAGTTAACCTTTGTACATGGAATAGGATAGGATGCTATTCTGCTCTTTGGCATGGAATATACCTGGCACATGGCGATGTGTGTCACGTATGTATTTTCCCTTTGTCTGGAACAGTGGCATCTAGTTGACTCCCATGTCACCAGAGTGATGAATTTCCTCTAGGTTTTAGTCCAGATTCTAAGGAATCTATCCATGGTGCTATCCTCAAAATAGGGCTGTTTAGGGCTAGCCCTGGTGGTGCAAGTTGTTAAATGCTGGTACTGCAGCTACAAGGTTGTGAGTTCGATCCTGCCAGGCTCCAGGTTGACTCAGTCTTCCATCCTCCTGCAGGTCAGTAAAATGAGTACTCATCTTGTTGGGGGCAATTAGCTAACACATTGTATACTGCTTAGAGAGCACTTAGCTGATAAGCGGTATAGAAATACACATGCTATTGCTATAGCTATTGCTATTTCCATGCTACACTGTTGTAGTGGTATTATTCCACTTTCAACATTCTGTGGAATCCTGGGGTTTGCAGTTGAGGGAGGGGCATTGAGAATTCTTAGCTAGAGAGCTCTTGGGCCTCAGTAAACTACAAACCCCATAATTCCACAGGATGTTGAAAGTGGAATAATAGCACTATAACACTATCATAGCACTATAATAGTATAGTGTGGAAATGGCCTAGGTTCAGCACTTGCAAAAGCTTCAGATGGATTCTTCATGCCTCTGATACTGAACCCACCAGCTGCAACTGCTCTGGAATAAAAGGGTCATGAAAGCCTTTGTCTTAGACAAAGATATAAAGTTAATTCCATATATGAACAATAAAATATGATGACACAACAGCTAAAAGAAGGTGCAGAATAGGTATGTAAATCTTCATAAATTCCATTATCTCAGGCAGGAATGGATCATTTAACCATTTTTTTCTCTTTTTAAAGACTATTTACAATTCAGGACGTACAATTTTCCCCCTTGCTCTTTGTGCACAGAAAACAGCATTTTCTCTGCTGAAAACAGATTTCTTGCACATAACAAGGACTGCTATTTTTTACTCAGAAAGTGTCATTTTCAATGCAAGAGGCCTGTTTTCATGTACAAAAATGTTATTTTCTGTCCAGAAGATGCTATTTTCTGTGCAAAAAACCACACAAGCATTTTTCATGCAGAATAAGTCCTGAACTGGAACTTTCTAAGAAGCCTATTTTTTAAACATTTGTTGGGTATTTTCTAATATTCTTTCCATCCCTAGTGCAGAAGAGAACCGGCAAGTTTTTAGTTGCCATCCCTGCTTCTCTGTGGCTTTTTTAAATCTCCTTCAAGCACATCCTCAGACTTCTTCTCTTTCTTCCAGTCTTAAGAGATGACTTCCGGCAGGCACCCAGTGATGTAGTAGTGGCAGCCGGTGAACCAGCTGTGATGGAATGTATCCCACCGAGAGGACACCCAGAGCCCACCATTTCCTGGAAAAAGAACAACATCCGCCTCAGTGATAAGGAGGAGCGCATTACAGTAAGGCCAGAGACAACCTTGTGCCTCTTTAACATCTGAAATATTTTCATATTCATGGTCATAGCTTGAACTCCACTGTCCTCTCACTTAGCAGTGAAGCTATGTAGGGAAGAAGGAATTATGAGATTGCCTCTCCTATAAAAATTCTACCGCTACATGTAATTTTGCTTCACAGCCCAAATTTTTATCGTTGCAGAAGTTTAAAATTCAGTTCAGCATTTAGAAGACACAGTTTAGATACCCAAAGAAAAGGGCAACCAGGGTTACCAAAGGAATGTGAACACAGCAAAGGCAAGAGTTCTAGAAGTGAATAATTTATCAGTGTTTCACTCTGGAATGCTAGAAATTTGAGACTAAAGAAAATTTCTTGTGGGCTAGGGAGATTACCCTCATTTTGCTCGCCTACTACAGTAGGTACAGCCCCTGCTCTTGCTCAAGGCTGAGAGATAGAGAGGACCCACAGTATAATGATTGGGTTAGGGCTATGGGAGACAGGTTAAGTCCAGGGCTGGAGCTGTTTTTGCTCTCGGGACCAGATTGCCCATGGAGGCCCATCCAATAGGCGAGAGGATATCAGGGTGTAAGGCTCCTCGTTCAAGCCCCTGTCCTTCACCAGATCCCAACCTTTCTTCTTGAAACTTCAGAATCAACCTCAACGCATGCCCATTTCCACTGCAGAGAAGAAAATTCTTCCAACCAGTATATACATTCTTTCCAATGCTAAATGTTGTTCCCAGTGAAAAGAATCTTCCTGTCATTGGAGATGACAGGGGAAGTTCCTCATAACATGTCTCTCATTATCCTAATTTGAGCAGCAAGTGGCTTGAGAAAGCAGTCAAGATCTTGGCACATGTACTTCTTTTCCTTGAGACAGCAAATTTGGGATGAAACAAAAGTCAGTTGGGGCAGCGCTTTGCATGAATCCCTGACAAGAAGAATCCTGGACTGACAAGAATTTTGGAGTTTGGGACTTACTCTGTGCAAAATTCGCACATGTGAATTTTTTTCACACATGTGAATATTGTTTTCTGCACAGGAAATAGCATTTTCTGTGTAGAAGGTAATTGTACAAAGAAACATGTTTTCTGCACAGAGTAACTGTTTCCTTTGCAAAAATGCTGTAATTGGGAACTTAATCTGCACAAAATTCTCATGCAGTTGATTTCCACAGAAAACTATATTTTCTTCACAGAAAAATAGCTTTGTTTCTGCACAGAAAATGCTGCAGAAAAACGAGCATTGGCAGATTTTGTGCAGAATAAGTCCTAAATTGCAAATAGGCTTCAAAAGCTATGTGGTTTTAGAGACTCTTGCTGCAGAAGAAAATTGCTAATATTCTTGTTATTTCCTTCAAGAAGAAAATAAGTGAAGAATCACATCCTAATCCAGGATGGTAAAAGGCACCAGATGCCGTCTGATCTTGGAAGCTAAGCTGGTTCATCCCTTGTTAGTATTTGGGTGGGAATGCAAGGTGAATGCAAGATGCTGTAAGCTAGGAAGGAACTAGCAAAACCACCCCTGAGTATTCCTGGCCTAAGAAAACCCTATGAAATTCATGGGATCACCATAAGTTTGAGAGGTGACATGAAGGCATGTACACACACATGAAGTTGCAGTATTTCAAGAGAACATTCTCCCTTGGGATTTCTGAAGGTTACTACAGCAATGCATTCTCTAGTGGCTACTTTCTGCAGTTGTCAAGACCGTTAGTCTCCAATGAAAAACAGGTCTGTGCCAGGTACGTATAGACCAGTGGTTCTCAACCTGTGGGTCCCCAGATGTTCGTGGACTTCAGCTCCCAGAAGCTCTGAGCATTGACCATAGTGGTTGGGGCTTCTGGGAGCTGAAGTCCACAAACATCTGGGGACCCACAGGTTGAGAACTACTGGTATAGACAATGGATGTATTTAAACAGAATTTCCTGTTGGTGTCTTGCCTTAGATCCGAGGTGGAAAGTTGATGATATCCAACACAAGGAAGAGTGATGCTGGAATGTACATCTGTGTGGCCACCAACATGGTGGGTGAACGGGACAGTGAGCCTGCGGAACTTGTGGTATTTGGTATGTATCAGTAAAGTTTTGCTGGATGGCTAAATTGGGCAGGAGGAAAAAGAAGGAGAGTTTGGAAGTGGCTTGTTCCAAGTAACTGGGTACTTACAATGAATTCCTGTGGGAAAACCACAACTACATTGCGTTGTAATTATAAGTTACTGAGGAATAACATAACTTGTTTGTTGTAGAACTGCAACTTTTTAGTTACTTTTTTAGTTGCAGGGACATGTCCTCATTTGAATAATGGAGGAGGAATATCACTGATTCAAGTGTTGGCTTGTGATGCTGCCTCATGCTCTCTTTGGGGTGTTGAAATGATGTTGCAGTAGAAAAAAGAAGAGTGTGTGTTTTGTCATAGTCCAGGTGCTGTGTTTTATACTTTTTGTTTTTGTTTTGTGTGTGTGGTTTTTGTTTTTGTTTTTTTGTTAGATGTAACTAAAAGGGTAACTATTATAGTTCCTTCAGAAACAAAACCTGGATAATTACTTTTAACAAATTATAATTGTAGCTGTTTTTAGGAGGCCTTGGAACTATTGCCATATCATTTATCAGCTACTTAGTTATATCTGTGCAACTAACATCTCCTGGCCTAACCTGCCGCGTTAAAAACCATCAGTCAGGTTGGGCAAAGGAGGTCCGTTAAGTGCCCAAGTGGAAAGCAAGGCAGATATTTCCACCTCCACCCCACCAGTAAGCAAGGCAACGACAAGGGCTTGCCACAGGTGTCCTGCTTCTGATCATCACAGGCTTGCTTACAAGTAGAGTCGTGGTAGTGGAAGCACTTTGTGCCTCAGTGAGAAACTTGGCCCGATCTGGCTGCTGGCTCTTAAAGTGGGCTGGAGCAGCATTTACATAGATTTACACCAAAGCCATTTCCTCACTAGACTGTTTACAGCACTCTTATTCCACTTTCAACATCCTATGGAATCCTGGGGTTTGCAGTTTCGGGAGGGGCCGGCCATAGGATGTTGAAAGTGGAAAGATAGCGCTATAACAGTCTATGTAGTCTTACTGAACACAGACCAATTATGAATCGGTAACTTTAGGTTGTGAATCCATAACTGCAGTACTGAATACTAGTCTGTAACTGTAACTAATTTAAAACATATTTGTTTGGTGGTGGATGCAAGCAAACGAGCTTCTTTGGGTCAAACAAAACAAGGATGACAAGCACATCTTTTTCACACCCTATTTCTCTCACTGTTATTTCTGATCCTGACAGAGCGCCCCACGTTCATCAAGAGGCCCATAAACCAGGTGGTGCTTGCTGAGGACACTGTGAATTTCCACTGTGAAGTGCAGGGAGACCCTGTGCCAACCTCCCGCTGGCGCAAAGAAGAAGGGGAGCTTCCTCGAGGAAGGTCAGTAGCAACTGCAGAAAGTTTTTTCCCCTCCATTGGGAAGAAGTGATAGGGGTCACATGGATCCAAGTGGAAATTTAGGCACATGGCTCTTGAAACTAGACCTCTCCTCAGTTATGTACTTAGTGAATGGCATAAGGGGACAAGCACTATCTTTCAACATCATTCCAAACCCCCAACCCAGCTGTAAAATAAGGAGTGTTAAGGAGTTTGCATTTTTAAACAGCTATGGAAATTGCAAACAAAATCAATAATGGCTGGAAAGAAATTCATTCAGGTCTCTAGAAATAAATGATGATTCTTCTAAAGTCAGCTGAACAGTTTCAAGTAGTTATGGTGAAACAGGAACAGGGTTCATGATCTCCTTATCTTCACAGGAAGAGCTGTTTTGCTTAATCTCTGAGAAAATGAGGCATTAGGCACAATGGGGATGATGAAAAATATCATCACAGGCAGTTGCACCAGTTGCTATGGAATTAAAGAGTGCTGTCTTCATTTCTTCCCACTTCAAATGTCCCTATATGAAAATAAAGGATATGTTTTTTGCAGTAACCTCGTCATCCCCCGGACTCCTGGAAACAAGGAAGACATTCCCAAGCCAGTGAAGAAAAAGATTAGGTTGCTTGCACCAGTGATCTTAAAAATATCCTTAAAATTGTTAATATGGTTAATGTGGCATGGAATGTCAGTGATAGCTCTCTTTTTCAATTCCATTGATAGTCCTGAGGAATGTGGCTGTTTAATAAGGATGCTTTTGTGTGGATCCTGGCAGCGCATGTGATTTCTTTCTGAAAGCACATTAATAATTGCTGATTGCCACTATTGTCCTTGAGGAGCCCATCACAGAGGGGCATGAAGGAAACTGTAGCTCAGCAGAGCCCATTGATCAAGGAAAGAATACACAGCCCTGCATCTTGTTGGTAGTTTTTCTTGAACAAAGCCCAGAATACTGATGCTCCTCCAGAATAAGCACATGAACCTCTCCCTGAAGTTTCTAGAGTCCTGTGTAGTGCAGAGATTTGAATTAAATAGCCTCCTGAGATTCCTTGCTACTCTATAATTCTGTGGAGCGGTACAACCCAGACACAAGTTGAGACACAGCAGTGACATGTGCTTTTCTTCAACCCCAGATCAGAGGTTCAGAATGATAACAGTCTACGCATCAGTCGAGTGAGTGCAGAGGATGAGGGGACCTACACTTGTGTGGCCGAGAACAGCGTGGGCAAATCGGAAGCTTCTGGCTCTCTCACTGTCCATGGTAAGTATGGCTGATTTGGTCACAAAATGCACTTGCTAGAGAGGTGCACTAAGGAGTGATGAGAAACAAAATGCAAATGGCAGGTGAGTAGGTAGTCCTTGGAATGCTTACAGGTACAGGCTTCCTCCCACTTACCTAATAACTTAGGGACTAAAGCACTATCAGAAAATGGAATTGGTTGAAAAACAGAATCCATATACTATACTGTATTCCCAGCAAATCGAGCAAGCACAGAACATGAAGAACTTAAGGAGGCTCACTTGGGACCAACTACATGTGTGCTGCTTGCAAAGTCTCTCAGCTGGCTTGGTGCCTTTTCCCCCTCCCCTCTCAGTTTGCTTTGGAAGCACTGTGCAAGTGCAAGCATTCCCAAGCAAACCTCCATAGGCAAGAAAAACTAATGAAAGAGCAGAATGCCAGTTGAATTAATGGAACTTGTCCTTAATTTGGAAGCATCAAAACATCAAGTCAACAGATAATAAAGCATCAAAAAGTGGAGGGTTGCTGCACTAGGTCCAGCTTGGTATTGGGCATGCTGCTATATCAGTGGTAGCCCTCCAGGGCTGATGGACAAAAGGAGCCATAGGGAAAGTGAGTTAACTTTCAAAATAATTGTCGCAGCCAGTGGCAGCTGATGGGTTTAGGAGCTGTTGATGCACTTAGGCATCTTGGATAGCTTCTTTAAAGTCACCATCCCACTGACATGGAAGTGATCAGCTGCAGCTGGACTTACCAATCACAAGACAATTGGTTTTGTAAAATGCTCCTTCCCAAACTTTGCTTCACTGATTCATTTTTCTGATTTATCATCAATTTACTTGTGAATAAGTCCCACTGAACTCAGTGGAATTTGCTTCTATTTAAGTATGCATAGCATTACACTGTTAATTTGAATTCCTCCCTCCCTATTCGTCTCCACATGCAACATGGGATGTATTTTAAATCTTTTGGCCTGCTGTGAATAAAATATTTCTGGCTTTTTAAAAAAAAATTTCCTCAAAGAAAGAAATCCAAACATTATTGCCCCACATCACAGTATTTCAGATATTTAAGTAGGACTTCATGAAATGCTGCACTGTGATTTCATATGTTTAATAAGCCTGCTTCAGTCATTGCCCTTTCTTTGAAGAAACTGTTAACACAACTTCCCAAAAAATAAATGAGCTGTTAAAAGAAGGATTTTTGCACTCTTTAAAGTGTTTTTTTCCAAAGTATCAAACTGCTATCCACAGTGACACCTGATGTGTGGCAAAAGAGATTGTCATTTCTTATGGGCAAGACATTTTGAATTTTTCACAAGTCATCTTAGAATGGAGCATTCTTCTTCATGGTCTCTGCGCCTCACACAAGTGGGTCTTCGTGCCTGTGCAGTATCGTATTTCAGAAACTTCTAGAGCTAAGTGGCTTGGTGGGAACCCCTCCCGCTCCTGAGTGTACTGTGCATGCATAAACTCACCAAGCTACCTCCTTCTCAGTTCCATTTTATCTGCCGAACAGCCAGGAACTTTGGAACTTCTGACTGAGTAGCAAATCTCCTTTCTTTTCCTCCTGTATTAATATTTCTTTCTTCTTTATTTCTATTCTTCTCCTTTCCTTCTCCTCAAAAAAAAAAAATCCATCCTCCCTTATGTCTACTTCACTTTTCAAACTTTGTTTATCTTGCAGCCGCAAGGTTCCTCTCTCTGATGCTCATTCTGAGTATTTTTACTTTCTGGGAGAGGGACATAACGTCTGTGCTTGCTCGATTTGCTGGGAATTTACATCCCAAACATTGAAGAACAGAGCTTCTTGTCTGAAGTCTTTCTGTTGGGAGCAAGCCCTCCGTGTTAAGGAACAAGCAGCCACCAGTACAGCCCTCTACACGGCATCGGCTTCCTTGTCAACAGTTTCTTGATGTTGGTACTGATATTGAAGCAGACATCATCCTCCATACTGAGGTTGCTGCCTTCATTACCGGGACCCTCCTGTTCCTCATCGAAGAGCCAGTCACATTCCTGAAGTCACGGGACCATGGCCACGTCCACTCAATCACCACTTTTGGAACCAGCTGCCTGACTATCGCTTATTCCTCCACCAATTCTTCTATCCCAGGCTGGAGATCTGCCGCAGTTTATATCTCAACAGAAGCTCCACCTTCTCCAGGAGTCAACGGCACCACCTAAAAAGAAGAAAGTGAAATGCCATCTTCCCCCAGTCTCCATCTCCAGGGAGGAAACCTCCTTTACTAGCCAGAATGACTGGCTTCCACCAGTATTGGAACTGACCCCACCACCGTCAATACCAACCCCTCCTGCCCAATCCCCTTTGTCTGCTCAACAGCCGGTCCACCAGACAGACCTGGCATCAGTCCCATCCTCGCCTTTTCGGGACTCCAGACATTTTCCAGAGGGTCTGAAGCCATCACCATCTCCACCACCTCTGCTGGCTCAAGATTGCCATCCCCTGCAAGAGGACTGGCATTGAACTTAAGACTGGCTGGAGACCACTCACTGGACTGTAGAGAACAAGACCCCTCTCTAGACCACTATGACCATCCATACTATTGTCCTGGTTATCCATCTCCAGGTCTTCAAGTAAGAATCCCCATCCTTATTGGCCTCCTGCATCAACCAGTACAGGCAAAGACATATCTGGAGAGAACCTCCTGCTCCATACTTCTCATATTCACTAGCATACCACAACAGAGATCATCCTGATGTCCGCTGTTTGTCTCCTTGCTCTTTCTCTTGGTACCAGTCTTGGTCACATTCTTGATCCTGACAGTCATCCTGACCTCAGACTCACCTGCAATATTGTCACTCCCGATCTTGTTTCCGATCTTGATCATGACATTGTGACTGTCCTCAGCACTGCTCACTGATACCAGAAGCTTCTGTGGTACCGACACCAATACTGGGACATCAGAATTAACCATACCATTCCAGGGCGATCTCTTCTCCGCTGAGAGTGATGTCTGCAGGATCGAGACTGCCACTGGCCTCTCCTTACACTTCAATATCAACTTTGGCAATAGCAATACCAACTGCTTTGATTTCGGCACCTATCTCAGCTGCCCCGGTACCACTGCCATGGCTTTTGGGGAGCCGGCCCAGGATTCCGCACCAGAGGACATCAAACAGTTCTGGGACATCCTCCTTCAAATGGTGAAGACTATTGGCCTAGATGTCTCTGGGGCCCTTCCACCTGTCCAGGATCTAGACTTCCAGTATGTTGACACCAGGGCTCCCACCGCTACTCCCTCCCTGCTCTCCAGGAGGTAATGAAGCACCTTTGGGCTCAACCTACCTCTCTTCAGCCTACTCCTCACTGTCTTACCTATACCAGACTTAACATACTGATGTGGACTACCTCTTCAATCATCCCACCCCCAATTCCATAATCATTGAGGTGTCTCAGATGAAAGAGGACAAGAAAGTCCACACCACCATGCCCAACAGAGAGGGACATTGCCTTGACATCTTCTGCCAATGTTTCCACCTGGGGGCCTCTCTGACGCTCAGGCCTGTTTTGATGCTTACCAGCATTCCATTTGGGAAAAAATGCTACCACTCCTCTCCTTCTTGCCAGACAAACGGAGATCCATGGCTCTACAGTACTAGAATGAATGTGTAGCTGTTTCCACCCAACAGGTCCAGTCATTCCTCTGTTCTGTCAAGGGTTATGATGGGTGCAGTTGGACTCCACTACTATGCATGGCTATGCTCGGCGGGATTCACAGAAGACACTCAAAAATGTATTGAGGACCTTCCCTTTGACAGCCAGGCTCTCTTCCATTCCACCACCGATGATGCGATGGACCACCTCATGAGGGCCAGGCTGACAGCAAGGAAAATGGGATTTGGGTCTCAATCTCAACTGTGTCGCCCTTGCTCCTACCAGTCCTCCTGGAAACTCACCACTTCATCCTCCTTCTGCTCTCGATCATCTTGTTGGCAGTCTTCACAGTCTTTCCTGCCTCTCTCCTTATCTCACCTCTCCTTCAAACAACAACAGACATCCATTAAAAAGGCCACCTCTACTATCAAGACTCGGTTTTGATTCCCCAGCAGGTCACCACCACTTACATCTTTTCACTTCTTTACCCACATGCCATCCAAGGCCTGAGACCTTGCCTGATACAACTCTACCTGATGGACCATCACTTCAGATACCTGGGTTCTTATCATCATCTGCCTGGGACATGCCATCAAATTCTTAAATACTCCTCCTATTGGCGTTTTTCATTCTATGCCCCCAAACCGTATTCTACTGGAAGAAATCGACAATCTTCTACACAAAGGAACTATAGAACACGTACGACCTCAGATGAAAGCCATGGGGTTCTTCTCCCAATACTTCACCATTCCCAAGAGAATGTCCTGTCTTAGATCTCCACAGCATCAAGCACCATCTGACCCCACAAGTTCAAAATGGACACCTTGGCTTCCATCCTTCCCCTCCTCAACAAGGGAGACTTGTTCACCTCAATCGACCTTTGGGGTGCCTACTTCCACATCTCCATTCACCCTCACCCCTGCTTCACTGCTGGACACTCCCTTTACCAGTATAGGGTTCTTCCATACAGCCTTTTGACAGCCTCTAGAGTTTTCACCAAGTTTATGTCAGTTGTTGTCACCTTTCTCAGAATGAAGGGCATCATAGCATAACCAATCAGTGATTGACTGCTGCTGGTGACCTGCAGGAGCAAACTCTATTGAGACATTCACCTAACCCTCTCTCTTCTATCCGACCTTAGCCTCAACATCAACCCTCAGAAATCCCACCTGGAACTGAGACACTCCCTGGACTTCATAGGTCCAGCCCTGGACTCCACTCTCAGGCAAGCGTTCTTTCCAGCTCACCAAGCACAGACCCTCTGATCTTCAGTCACCCAATTCCTTGACAGGACATTCTGGTTAGACCTCATCTTGAATACTGTGTCCAGTTCTGGGCATCCCAATTCAAAAAGGACATGGTCAAGCTGGAGCAAGTCCAGAGGAGGGTGACCAAAATAGTGGGAGGCCTGGAAGCCATGCCCTATGAGGATAGACTTAGAGAGCTGGGGATGTTTAATCTGCAGAAGAGAAGAGGGGACATGATAGCCATGTTTAAATATTTGAAGGGATGCCATGCAGAGGAAGGAGAGGGCTTGTTTTCTGCTGCTCCAGAGGCCAGGACAAGGAGCAATGGATTCAAGCTGCAGGAAAGGAGATTCCACCTGAGCCTCAGGAAGAACTTCCTGACGGTCAGGGCTGTGCGGCAGTGGAACATGCTGCCTCAGAGTGTAGTGGAGTCTCCTTCCTTGGAGGTTTTTAAGCAGAGGCTAGATGGCCATCTGTCGGGAGTGCTTTGAGGGTGTTCCTACATAGCAGGGGGTTGGACTGGATGGCCCATGTGGTCTCTTCCAACTCTACATTTCTATGATTCTATGATTCAGTGCCTTCTCAGCCTGATGGCAGCAATGCCTTTGGTGACCTGCCGTTCACATCTCTGTTCTCGACCTCTACAGCACTGTTTCCTTTGCAGCTTTATCGCCCTCTGTGACAACCAGCACATCTGCCTCTTCATGCCAAACTCCATGAAGGACACTCCTCTGTTGGATGTCCTGCAGTCACTTACTCTTAGGGATGCCATTCACCCCACTGCAACCCTCCATCTTGGTCACAGTGGATGTGTCCTTCACGGAGTGGGGAGCTCATTTTGCAGGGACGATCGTCCAGGTTTACTGGATGAGACTCGAGGCCTCCCTTCACATCAATGTCCTCAAACTCCTAGCGATCTTCAAGACCCTCCAAGCCTTCCAGAGACTCCTTCACGGCCAGATTGTTCAAATAGTATCAACAACACAACAGGCATCTGCCTCCAGGGGGGCATCCACTCCTCTGTCCTCCTTCATCTTGCAACCCAAATATGGGATTGGTGTATTCCCAGAGGAATTCACCCCATAGTTCACCTGATGGGTCAAGACAGCACTCTGGAGGATGCCCTAAGCAGGGACCTCTCCCCTCACCAGGAATAGACTCTGTTGGATCTGACCTTCCGCCTCATAGTATCTCACTGTGAACTCCTGGATGTGGACTTGTTTGCAACCCAGCTGAACATGAAGTGTCTCTGGTATTTATTTGTGGGAAATGAGACTAAAACTGTTAGGATTCAGCCTTCATTTAGCAGAGTTACACAGAAACATTTAAGAGCTTGTCTAATGACTTGTGGCTTCAGACTGGCTGATGTAATAAACACAAACATAGGTAGCTTTGGATAAAAACTTAGAATATTTTACTAATGGCTTCTTCATTTACATCTGTATTGAGAGCCTGCTACCTGTCTAACTAGTGAATAGGAGAATCTTCGGTCTTAACTCACCATCCTTCTCGATGGAGACTCGAAGCATACGAAGAGTTCAGAGAATAGCAGCCATGAGAACAAAGAGAGATCAGAGAGAGCAAGGAAGGGTCTAAACTTTTATAAGACCGATGACCCAAGCACAGTCCTGGTTCACATGATCTGATCACCTGAGAACCAAAGGTATTTATGATCATGCAATAAAAGACAGAAAAAGTCAAATGGAGGAGATCTGGCATGCAAGAGACAAAGGGAGCCCTATCTAGCTATTGCCCACTTGTTCTAACAACAAGATGCGGGGGAGAGAATGCTGAGATTTTCCCAACAGTATTACTCTAGAGCGAACAGAGGCCCCAACTCCTTAGGGAACGCATTCCAATTTCCTTGGACATGGGACCTCTACTATCTCTCCCCCATTCCCACTCCTGAGCCAGGTTGTCACCAAACTTGTGACTGTCAAGACCAATACCATCCTAGTGGCCCCCTTTTGGCTGAGCCCGCACTGGTTCAACCACCTTCTCTCAATGTCTCGGGGCAGATGGATTCATCTTCCCTCATCTCGGGATCTACTATCCCATTTCAACAGTCATGTCCTCCATCTGGATCTTCATTGCCTTTGGTTGTCCACTTGGAGGATAATTCCATAGATTCTTCCAGGATCTGTGCCATCGTACAAGTTTCCAGAAAATAGTGTACTTGAAGTTCCTGCCTCTACAAATGGAGATGTTTCTCGAAGTTTGCCACAACTCAATCTAAACCAACTTCACTGGCCTCCCTCTCTACTGGCCTCCACTTTCTCCTCTCCTTTAAGGAACATGGCCTCACTTTCTCTTCCATAAAGTTCTGGAAGTTTTGGCAGTTGTGACCTTTCAACCAATTTACTCACCATCCCACTTCTTCTTCCGCAATCCAACAGTCAAGCATTTCCTTAAGGGTCTCCGACAATTCTACCCCTGGCTTTACCACTGTTCACCCCTTGGTCACTCTCCTTGGTTCTTTTCCAGTTGATTAGTCACTTCTTTGAACTGCTCACCACTGTCAACGAGCACCTTCTTACCTTGGAAACAGGTTTTCTCCTGGCCATAACCTCAACCAGATGAGCTGGAGAACTCATGGCACTTTGCTCAGATGAGCCCTTCCTTGTCTTCTATAGGAACAAGGTAGTCCTTCGTTCGGATGGTATCTTCCTGCCAAAAGTGACTTCACACTTCCACATGAGTCAAAATTCCAACATTCTAGCCTCAACCTTCTTCTGCTCTTGAATGCTCCCTTCATTCACTGGATGTCCATTGAGCCCTCACATTCTACATCCAGAGAACAGCTTCCTTTTGCCATATTCCCCACCTGTTTGTGTGCTGTGGTGGCAGGCGTAAGGATCAGAAGGTATTCTCTCAACACTTCTCAGAGTGTACTGTAGAGGTGATCCAAGTTCATATGCAACTTATAGAATCATTTCTATGATTCTATCAGTTGCATATGAATTTGCGAACCATTCAGTTCCTCTCTCCCTCTGGGCATATTCCACAAGAGCAGTAGCCTCCTCTACTGCTCTTCTTTGGGGCATAGAACTCTGAGAATTCTGTTGGACAATGATGCGGTCCCAGCCTTCCACCTTCATCCAACGTTACTAGATAGACTGTAGAGCGTGCCAAGATGCCCGTTTTGGCCACACGATGTTATCCTCCATCTTCTGGGACCTGACCCACCGTCCTCACAATAAGCTCTCACTTGTGTGAGGCACAGAGACAATGAAGAAGGACAGGTTGCTTACCTATAACTGCAATTCTTTGAGTGATCATCTGTGCCCTCACAGAAACCTGCCCTAACTCCCGTTTTTCAGGCTCCATGCTCGGCAGACTTCGAAACTGAGAGGAAGGTAGCTTGGTGGGCTTGAGCATGCTCAGTTTGCTCAGGAGCAGGAGGGGTTCCTGCCAAGCTATTCAACTCTAGAAGTTTCTGAAACTAGCTACTGCGCAGGCACAAAGATCCATTTGTGTAAGGGCACAGATGAGCACTGAGAACTGCAGTTACAGGTAAGCAATCTGTCCTTCTGAGAAAAACAAAACAGCAGCCACTTAATGGAGTCCTGATTTGTTTCTTCCATTCCCCAAGTCTAATTTTGCTGGAACATTAAGAAACTGAAACATTTTGAGGTGAGAAGTACTACAGCAACGTATCAGATGTGGCCACCACTGTTCTTTCATCTTATGCATATATCCAGCCAGGATTTAAGGCAGAGGTATGTGCTTTCAGAGAGTATTAGGCATTCTCCTTGCCCACTGGGTATACCACTCCCTCCTGCCAAGTAACTGGACCTTCATTTCTATTTCTTTCTTTATTTTTTAATTGTTTAATTAAAACAAGGAATGTGGCAGTTTCATGCCTTTTTGGAAAGTGAATCATGTTTCCTGCTCAGAGCTAGAAAACAACTTTCATTTCTAATGAGGTACTTTGATAATTATTCCTTGCAGAAACAAGCTGAAACAATGCTGATTTTTGTCCATACTATTTTTCAGTTCTAATTCACTACTTTTTAGTGAAAGATAATGCGGTTTCTGCATATTACTCATTACTTTATGTGTTCTGAGCTGTGGAAGAGAGAGGAAGAAGAATCATGTGCATATATATCTGCCTTCTCCTACCTCTGTACAGCTGATGAATGACAGAGAAGGTAGAGGGCAGCCAGCAGTAGGGAGGAAGAGAAGAGGAAGAGGAGAACTAGAAAAATTACCTGCACTCAGGTTAGTTAGACTTTAAAAAAACTTTATAAACTTGGCCTGTTCTCTGCCTCTCTTCTGCCCAGTTGAGGAAGGCTGCTGCTGATGCCAGGAAAAGGAAGCAAGAGTCAAAAACTGAGTGGATGGGAACAGGGAAAAGAGAGCTTCTTCACTGGATTGGCTGCTCAAAATAGTTCCACAGGACATATTGTAGGGTTGAGTTGGGTCTGATTGAGCTATGAGCAAAAAAATTTAGAAGTAGGGTGGTTTCTTAATGTCCAATACCTGCTCAGGCACAAGATTTAGAGCAACTGCTTTTGCAGGGGTGGGTGGGGGTCGAAATGTGTGAGTGACTGTTTGTTCATATGTTCCCAAAGAGAGGCTTGAGGAATTTTTAACATACTCTGTAAGACTAATGTGGCAGTCACATCCCATTTTCAGTTAGCTTGTGTTTGGGGGACCAGTGTAGTCCACGAATCTTAAGTGGGAAGAACAAAGAAAGGATTGCTTTGCTGTCTTTTCTGCCTTTTTCTCCGAATTTCAAAAGTGCTGTATCTGAATTGGCCACTAGGGTGAGCCTGAGAACATTTTTCTTGTATTTTTCAATGGCATGATAGTAACAGTGTGGGAAAGTTATTACTTATGAATAGTTCTGTGAATTAGCTTTCTGGACTTAATACAGTAACAATTATCAGTCTGTTGGGTGAGCAAAGTAATGAGTGAAGTAACTGCTTCCTTTAAAAAAATTCTCACTGTGTTTCTAGAGGCTCTCAAGAGTGTGATTCACTTGGTTTAAAGAACTTGTTCTTTCTTGGCAGGGAGACTCTGGGGTCCAAAATGGGCAAGAAGCTGAACGCTTCCTTCACAATATATGTTGCCTTTATAATCAGCTGTAAATGTGTATTATTAACTTACTTAATATATTTTTCTTCTAAACTATCCCAAAGGATCTAAATGGACCACCATTATATAGAAACCAAAAGCATTAAATTGATTTATTTTTTTTAAAAAATACTATAAAATCCCTGGCCAACTGCAAAAGAATAAAACTGAAACTAAACAGCCACTTTCCCCCACATAGTAGCTTAATCTCTACTCCCAGTAGGAAAGATTCATATTAGTAGGGGATTTTCTAGTTTTTGCAAGTCTCCAGAGGGAGGGAAATCTCTCAATGCCTCCCACCGTATCTGTACTTCATGTGTTGATTTGGCAAACAGATCCATTCAGATTTGGCTTCTAGTTCCCTTCTGTTCTAATTCTGGACATCCTTTCTTGTTGACATTTTAAACATTCATGCCAGCTTAATTTGATCCAATTCATCTCATACTTTTTTTTTTGTTTTTTTCATATGTTCTCTTTGTTCCAGTTGGCCCATTCCGTAAGTATTCATTTCATCTCATAACACTGCTGCATGCTGGGATGGCTGAGGGTTGGCATTATTTGGTCAGTTTTCTGCATGCAACTTGGGGGATATAGTTTTTACTTTACAGAACATTGTTTCTGGGTCCAATCATTGGTATCAAGAATTACCAATCAAATCTGATTGCCTAGATATTTTTTTTTTAAAAAAAATATACTTTCTTTTGATTCAGTAAGACAAAATTATGTAGCATATCCAGTAATGGTAAATGACTTAATTTACAGTGTAGTTGTCTGCATTATTTTATCAAAAATTATTCCCATTAACTTCAATAGAACCTATTTCCAGGTAAGTGTGTACAGTATAGAATTGCATTCTTAGCCCTTTAATTCTTTTGTAATTCCAGAATTCTGCTCCAACCTGAACTGTCCTACATACATTTCACCATTTTACTTTTGTAAAAATTACACAATATTGATATTTTGTGGGCCTTGGACTTGTCTGCTACGATGATTGTAATTCTGTCTTGACTCTTTGATAAGATTTTCTGTTCTGGGCTGCAACTTGGCAATTGATACTGCATTTATATGATGGCACCTCCTTGGGGACATATTTCTCTTACCCCTATTGTACATCTGTGTTTGAAACTTACATAGGTGAGAATGTTTCCTTCCAGTTTGAAGCAGCCCCAACTCCTTTCCTTTCCTTTCCTTTCCTTTCCTTTCCTTTCCTTTCCTTTCTTTTTTTTTTCCTTTATTTCTTATTTGTGCATTGAGTACTTGGAATGGCGAGTCTTGCCCTGTCATGGGTAATGATAAGAGAATAATATTTTGGGAGGTCTTTCACAAGCAGATCTCTCTAAGGTCTAATGCTCTGTTTAGCTCTAGTTGGTGTGCTGGTAACATAATACAAGCATTGCACCATGTTTTATGGTTAAAATACCAGTTTACAAAGGGGCAGAGGGAGAAATCAAATATGTCTGTCCAAAGAGAAAGCTCATACAAATAGAATCTACAGAAGTCAACTTCAAGTCCAGGTGAAACAGCTGCCTTGATAAAGGAAAATGTTTACCAGTTGTATAAGCTGGGCCAAGACTTCTACTGATTGCTTACTGTCTGCATCCTTGGATATTTCTCTTGTTCGCAAGCCAGTTCTCCAAATACCAACTTAGGCCATTTGCAACTACACTGTTAAAGTGCTATAATTCCATTTTCAATATGCTGTGGGATTCTGAGGTTTGTAGCTTCCAGAAAACCACAGAGCTCTCTGGCTGAGAATTCTAAATGACCCTCCCTAAACTACAAATCCCAGCATTCCATAGGATGTTGAAAGTGGAATAATAGCACAATAACAGTGTAGTGTGGAAATGGCCTCAGATACCAGATGCCATTCTTGCAGTAGGCAGTTAGCAGAATTACATCATTTTATCTATTTGTTACATATATGTTCCAGCTTTTTCTCCAAGGAGTTAAAGCTGTCCTGTCATTTTGGCAAAATCACTGAATGTATGCATTCAGCTGGTTAAATTAGTTAGAGAAAAACAAGTATTACTCTTCAAGTCTGTCTGGTTTCTCAGTCATGAGAAAAATGGACAAAGATAAAAGAGCTCAAGTGTTCCCAAATTCATCTCCATGTTGATTCAACAAATGGTTTGACATGTTGGCTTCTGCCATTCAAAACTTTCTAGTGCAACCTTCTGTCAGTGCTTGGACCTCCCTCCTACTCCACAACACCTATATGATGCTGTCTTTCTTAGTTCATTCAAATCCCTACTTTGCTATAAAGTGTTTGTTTTTATTTATTTGGAATGTTTAAAAACATAAGAGCTGTGTTGGGCTGGATCAGAGGCTTATCTGATTTTCTTTTTGTTCCTGAAGTGTCCAAGCAAATCTTTATGGTAAGGCCACAGTTAGGACATGATTACACTCCATGAGCATTCTGCTCATGTTAAAAAGGTGTATAGAAACTAGGGATGTGCTTCGGTTTCAGATTTATCCTGAATCCAGAATTCTGTTGGGATGATCTGTAAAAGTTCAGATGATGTCCAAATCAAAGCAAGACTTCTTGAAAGCAATAGCAATAGCATTTATTTCTATACCGCCTATCAACTAGTGTTATCTAAGCGGTTTACAATGTATTTTAGCTAATTGCCCCCAACAAGCTGGGTACTCATTTTACCGACCTGCGAAAGGATGGAAGGCTGAGTCAACCTTGGAGCCTGGCAGGATCGAACTCACAACCTTGTGGTTGCAGTACTGACATTTAACCACTGCGCCACCAGGGCTCCTGAACAGTACTGAAGATTTCTTGACAATTTCTATTTGGATGGAGATAATGAGTCACTGGCCCTTTTCACACGGTATTTGCTGTGCAAAAGAGCCCCTCGAGTGTTGCACAACTGCAAGGAGCAATCCACACAACGCACTCACAATCGCGTGACGCTCCAGGGCCTGGCAGACACCGATTGCAATCGCGCATCGCTCCGGGGCCCCACGTGCACTTACCATGCATGCAGAGCTCCAGAGCCACAGCACTCGTGCTTCCTGCCCCAGCGCAGCCTGGGAAATTTCCAGGCTGCACTGAGGAAGGAAGAAGAGGGGCTCTCGCTTGAGCAGGCAGCAGTTGCAGAGCTGAAGGAACTGGGATGCGAGAGCCTCTCACTGGAGGCTGCTCACGCAATCCCCACACCCCAGCTCCACAAAAAGGTGAGTTGCAGAAAGGGCCACTGTGTCCCCCAAAATAGCTGCATTTCTCCCAGTGTAGGATGCTTATTGCTAGTTTCTTCTCCCACGGAGACTGAAAAGAGATTTTCATGGAATTTGTGAGGCCTGGAAATAAATAGTTGTGGCTGCTTGCTTGGAAGATGCTAGAAGTCTGCATCCTTTTATTGTTTACTGTTCCTTTTCAACACTGTTGTCCACCTTGTCCTCCTATACTTTTTGTGATGTTAGTACCTATTGAACAGAAAATAGAAAAGCCTTAATTGTTTTTAGCACACTGTGACTTCTCATCTATGTGTTTATTAAAATCTTGACATCCTGCCCTATATCATAAAATCTTGTGCAGCTTTCAGTAAATAGTTTATGCAACAAGTGGGAAAGAGTGGCCCCGGAAGCTGCATGTGGCTTCGGCGGGATCTTTGTGCAGCACCAAAGCTCTTCAGGGACACTTAAATCCCCCAAACAGCTGTGGGGGGGGGACAGATTTTTTGGCCTAAAGAATAGCCACTGCCCTCCCCCCTTGGGAATACAATTCAAACTGCCACAAAAAAGTAGCAGTTTGACTTCTCTTGGTTCCTCTCCCCACCCTAAAATGGCAGGAACCAGCCATATTTGGACAGATTCTCAAAATCAGAGGTGATATCACATCACTTCTTGTCTAGTTGGGAGCAACCATGGAACTCATGGGAGTGGGATGTCCACTTGTAGTTGCCCACCTCTGATTATAACAGTTTAAAATGTTTAAAAAGGGAATTCCACAGCCAGGGTATCACAGCAGAGAAGGCCCTCTCTCACACCTTCATGCAGTGTATTGTTCCCATTGGTGGGACACAGATGAATGATCCTCCAGAAGAACTGAATTCTGATCCTGATCTTCTAGAGTGAATTTTGGAGCAAAAACAAGTTTTTGAAAAATTTCCCAACATTTATTTTTGATCCTGGAGGGAGTCCAGGAAGCTCCAGATGTGGTGGAAATGCCCTACACACCTAGAGATTATTTGTGAACATTTCAGAGGGAAAAGAAATTACCCCTGGGGGGCACAAAAAGGCCTTGGGGGCTGCATCCAATCAATGGACCTCACTTTGCTTACCTCTGGCATAAAGCAAATTACCTTCCCCCAGTAATGGAATCTTTCAAAAATGACATCTGTCCTGAAATTTTGTGGATTTCCTAACTAAGTCCATGACATTAGCCATTTTCATAACATTTGCTACAAAAACAAGAGAGAGAGTCATATACTTACATGGCAATACGTGTTTGTTCCTTACATTTTTTTCCCTGACTTTCTGTTTAAAATAGTACTCACGGTGCTTATCAAACAACTAAAAGATAATAAAACCAGTTTAGAAAGTCAGATTGAAAAGATTTGACCTTGCCACCATCCTAAGAGCAAAGCAGTGGGAACTGACTACAGTGTTGAGGGGAATGCATTCAACAGTCTGAGAACACCACAAGGAAAAGCTGTCCCTTCCCACAGGACTGTCAAGTGGGACTCCAAAGGTGATGGCCTTCTCCTGAGGGCATCTCCTGAAGTCCCCACCTGTCTGTTTACTTTCAAATGCATCTATTTTCTTTTCCACTTTTGTGAGGATTTTGGGCAAAAGTGGAAAAACTTTGAATAACTCTCCCCCCACAACCCCACTCCCATTGCCTTCTGAAGCATCCCCCTCCCATTCCCTTGCCTTTTGTGTGCCAGGACCAGAGGCAATAGAATGGAACGGAGAGCTCTGAAAGGGAGAAGAAGGAAGGCACATGTGTACTTCTCCCTCATTACCTTGCCTCCCTGCACCCCACACACTTGCCTTCCTTCTCCACACCCGGCAAACCGGAAGGGAATAGGAGGAGGAGAATGTGAGGGGAAGGGATGTGTGCACCTTGCACAAAGTCACAAAGCTCAAACCCGTACATGTGGAGGGAGGGCTGCATTTTCACTCTGACTGGGAATCACAGAATGGTAGAGAGTGAAGGGATCCTAAGGAGCATTTAGTCCAACCCACCAACAGTGTAGGAATCCAGAATTAAAGCTTCTCTGCCAGATGGCCATTAAACCTCTGTTAAAAACCGCCAATGAAAAAGAAGCTATTACCTTCCAAGGTGCTCCATTCCATTGTCAAAGAGCTACTGCCACCAGGCAGTTAGGTCTGGGGGTGCTTCTCATATATTTGTGGTTTGCATATCCTTGGCAGACTGTTGAAAAAGCTGCCTTCTCTTTTTCATCAGAGAGCATGGCTCTTGTCAGATCTCCTTCCCTTATTGTGTGAGTGTTTTTTTTGTTTTTTGTTTTTTGCATTCTTTTGTTTTTGGCTAATAAATCACCCAGGGACAAAGCCCTCTGCTTTTCTTGTAGCTGAGAAGATACATGGAGAGATGCTGAGTGATAGGAAATACTCCTTTCTCCTGGTCCTTAATTCTTTTGTGAGCTGCTGGTGACGCAGTTCAATTTCCTGCCTCAGGGAGGATAGGAACTGTGGAAGGTGGGGGTGGACTTTCTACCATCATCGCTTATCTGCATGCTGGATTTGTGGGCAGCAGGCGGGAACATTTCCTTGAGCACCCAAGGTCATTCTTGCCCTCATTTTATCTTTTTCTTTGAAGTGGTAAAGGCAAAGTGGGGTTAGGCTGTGGGTTGATGGGAGCAGTCATGAATTTCCTGAGTCACAATATCCCTTCTATCATCCAGACTCCAGCCTTTGAAGTGATGCCTGGTATGTGTGGGTTACAGAGAGAGAGGGGGCCGCAAATCTGGGAGGAGGAGCGGCTTTCCTAGCAATCATTAACCAAAGAAGCAAAACTGCTGCCTTCCTTCCTCCTATTTACATTTTGATTTGATTATGGAGCAGGTGGCATGACCAAGACAACAAGCTGTTGCTCAGGAAGATCAGAGGTCACTCTGCTTGCACCCAGGCCCATGTCTAAATGCATATCCCCTCTCCCTCACCCACTCACCCTCTGGAGAAGTGATCCAAGGCAGCTGATTTTCAGTTGCAAGGAATATAGAATGGTTCTTCCTGTTGCTACTGGCTTTCCAGGCTTCACAACCACACATGCACATACAACCTTCCCCCACCACCACTTTCACCATGGCAGTAGCCGTAGTGGACAAAGTCTGACCTGTGGCAAAGAAGAAATGACCTTTCCTGGACCCCAAAGAAGACTAGCAGGTTGCAGTTTTTTATTGCCACACTTCTCCTTCAGAATTTATGGCCATCCAAGAAAAAGCAATTGCTCCCGTAAGCTTCCAAACCCAGAGCTTCAAGTTACAATCTCATACATGTACACTTGTAGAAATGCTGCTGACCCCAAGCTTTGATGATTTATGAGCAGTGGATGGAAGGGAATGGATTTGTTTCCCCATGGGGTTCATGCCAAAGATTTTTATCAGGAAGATAAAATCAATGGAAATATCCTAAGCACCTGGTCTCTCCAAGATTCTTAAAGCATTTTATGCTGGCACTGAGGCACTAAAATTTTACCCTTATGGATAAGATTATAGAAACTTGTGAATTCTGGGAGAATGTGGAGACTTTTTTTTTTTAAGGGGATTTATTTGTCTGTGATGCATAGAATTGTAGCTGCCTTCATTGTTTATGTTCTCGCTCAAAAAGCTCCCAAGCATCTTCCATAACTAGAATCCTTAAACGGACTAGTTTGATAAAGAAGGGCCAGGAACATACCTTGTGAGTGAAACACATGGTCCCAGAAGTCATGGTATGGAGGAAAAGAATAAGCCCTTCATCTAGTATTTTACAAGATATGAAAAGTGATTGCTGAATGTTTTTTTTTCCCTGGGGAGGGAATTCCACAAACCTGGTACCACCACCGAAAACACCGTGGCCAAAATTCTAAATCAGCTACTTAGTTACGTATGCAGAACTCCCCCGCAACCTGCTTTACTGAGCATCAGCTACACTGAAGGAAGGAGGTCCATTCTGCCGGCATTCAGAGCAGAGGGGGATGTATTGCCACCACTACCCCGCCAGCCAGTGAGGCTGCAACATGGAAATACAACAAGGTCCTCCTTCTGATTCTTGCAGCCTCACTGGCTGCTCAAACAAAGATGGAAATGTCATTCACCTGCATCCCAGTCTCCAGAACGAACTTCATTCTCTTTGTGACCTGGTGCCTGGTACAACAGCTTATTGGGGACAGTTACAATTGTTTAAATAGTGGCATGATGTTGGCTACATGGCGATCCTGAATATGGATCAGTTGTAGATGCACAACTCAAGCTTATACATCTGTAAGTGTGGTGCTGAATTCTGGCTCATCTCTCTCATTAGCCACCTGTCTCACCCTCCCCCTTTTTTTTTTTCAAATTAATTGTTTAGTTGGATTGATTGTTGAATTCTTTTTCAATTAATTTATTATTTTTAATTTTTTAATCTTACCTTTTTTTCCTCCAAAATGGGACCCAGATTGGCTTTCTGCTGCATATGGTTTTAGCAATTTTACTTTTAACTTGTATTGTAAGCTGTTTTGGGCCCCTTATTGGGAGAAAGGTGGGATATAAAGAAAGGAAAAGAGAAAAAGAAGAATGGCAGTGCAGTCAAAGGAAAGCCTTAGCTGATGATCTCAGCGTAAGGCAGATGGATGTGGAGAGAGATATTGGATTTCCAGTATCAACACTTTTGTCCAACCCAATTTGGTGATTCCTTGGTATATATTGTCAGGTTGAATCACTCTTTGTCCCTGAAATAGGGCAGTGGATAGAAGTCTCACCAACTTTTCTTCCTTCCACTCTCCACCAGTATTGTGCAAAGTTTAACGGTTTGTATAACTGAGCTAATCTGAACTCTGGAAGAGGAAATCACCCTGGGCCTCAGACTTGGGATTGCTTCCAATTTTAAATCCTGGCTGTGCTGATCTCCCCCTACTCTGTCAAATGGTTCTTGTACCAATCAATAACTATTGAACATCAGTAGTCTTTTCTTTGCTTTCCATGGAAATTCAGCAGGGGAGGACAACTTGGGGGAAGGAGGAGAGCTGCATAACAAGCACTTGCTCATTTATACACACTTCCCCATTAACATGCCGGTAACCTAGCAATCTATAACTTCATTAAAGGAAGGCTTGCAATGATCAGCATGACAATGGCACACCTGAAGCTCCTCTTTATAGTGGCCCATAAATACTTTACAGCTTTACAAGAGAGATGCCTGTTGTCTCTTTGCTGGTTTAGGTAGTTTGGAGGAGAGAGCAAAGAAGAGATAAGGAAGGTGATTAGCATTTAAAAAAAAAAAAAAAACCCTGATGCCATTTGTCTTGCATTGAATGCATAGGGAGGGATTCTAAACCAGCCAGAGGTGTTCAGGAAGGAATTTAAATCCAAGACATTATTTATGGTTGGTGACAGATTTAGGGAACTTATTGCTTTCTTGTCTGCTTCTGTCTCAATTTATACTTTATTCTATGGCAAGATGATATTTTCTGCATGTATTTATAGGTTATATTTTTTTAAAAAAATTAAACTCCAGACCTATTTAGAAAAACATTTATACGCTGGCTGTCCTTCTTCATGTTATGCCTTTTCTTTCTTTTTCCATGCTCCTGTGCTTTGAATCATTTCTTTCTTTATCATTTTCCTTGTGAAGTCTTCTACCTGTTCTTGTTTATAAAACCTTCTGGACAGCCAAAACAAAAGTAGGCTTGTTGACATACACCAATGCAGTGTGTGCCCATATACCAAGTTAGACTGTTGATCCACCTAGCTTAGTATTGTCTGCACTGCTTGATGGTGGCTCGCTAGGATTTTGTGAAGGGTCTTGCCCAGCCAAGCCTGGGATTGAACCAGGGGATTTCTGCATATAAAATCTATGTGCTGCCCCCAGGAGTGTACCTACAATGGGACAAAATGTGGGCATTGTCCTCCCAAAAATAATTCTGCCCACCCCCGAATTTTTCCTTCCGTTCTCAAATTTTAGCATTACAGTAATTTAAGACTTGCATTTAAAAATACAGTTGACCTTCTCCATTTATGGGTTTGACTTTCACAGATTTGATTATTTGAGAGTTTTTTCAACTCCCACCACCTTAGGCATTTCTTTTCCTGGAGGGACCTTCCTTTTTGGAGGCTCTCATCAGGTTGTGAGCCCATTAAAAGCCTGCCTCTGGCCCTCCTCCTCCTTCTCTGTCAGTCATTGCCTGGTCAAGTAACGATGTCTTGCAGTCTGATTTTAGCACCACAAACCCTCTCCTAATGCCACATGGCACCCAAGAAAGTAGTTGGGCATGAGAGAGGAAGTATGGGGCCACTGTGCTGACTCAATCCCTTTCCTTCTTCTTTCCCTGACTTGTTTTGGAGCCTAGGTGTCCATTCTCCCCACCATGCCTTGCCTCTCTTCCCACAGACATGCATGCACATTTTCATATATTTGCAATTTTTCCACTTTTGCAAGGATCCTGCACCCCTAACCCTAGTGAATGTGGAGGGCTGACTGTAGAAAAGGACCACATGGAATTATCAGGGGAATGGAAATACAGCAAATGTAAGAGATCTAGGTGTGAAAGGTTTTCAATTTCTCACTCTCTGCAATGCTAGAGTGAAATGGAAATGTGGCTACAAGTCCAAAGGCATGTATCCACTGGTTAGTTCCAACTAAAGTAGACCCCTTGAATCAATGAAATTTACTTCATTCTGGACTTATTCACTCATCAGCAGTTGATTCACCTGATTTTGTGATAACACCTGCTGAAATTCCATCTTCTAGACAAGTGCTGAAGGTACAGGAGCCTTTTCTGGTTTTCAGTCTGGCAGCCCTAGCTAAGACTAAGAGTTGAATTTAGATGAAGAATTTATTCATTTCTTCCTAATGGCAGAACCTTTCTTTTTACAAGCACACAGTCATGAATATGTCAACGTCAGTATGGTGTAATGCAGTGGCTAGAGCAAGTATGGAAGGCTTAGTGCCAAAACAGGCCTATCTTACTCCAGAATGATGCAAGTTTTGATTTCCCAGATGTGTGGGCTCTATATTAGGAGGATTGGAGAAAGTTAAAATAGGAGCTTCCAAGGCATCTTGGAGCCACTGTAACCACTGGGTTGGGCAGAGCTTGTATGTTTCTTTCCTTGATGGATTCTAAGAGTTTAATCCAAAAAAAGTGACATTTCCAAACTCTCGGAAAGAGCACCAGAACACATTTTGGCAGTAGCTGTCTTGAACATAGAGTCAGCCCTGCTCAGGATTATAGACCTGTGGTATTTCCACAACACCCCAATTTAGTACTAGCTAGTTCAGAATTGGTACTTACAGGAAGGCAATGATAATGTCTGAAATGTGAGACCTTAGTGGAAACATATTTTGAGCACTTCCCTCTTTGCTCACAGTTTTGGTTTTTTCCCATTATTTAGTATTATTTATTTATTTTACTTAGTGTATTTGCGTGCTGTCTTTCTCCCAGAGTGAACCCACGGCAACTTCCACACATACTGATGAGACTTGTCCCATAGTCTCAAACCTCTCCTTCTTTTTCTCCCATCTTTTCTTTTCTCTCAGTTCCACCTCAGTTAGTGACTCGTCCTCGGGATCAAATTATAACCCAAGGCCGAACTGTGACATTTCATTGTGAGACTAAAGGAAACCCACCACCAGCTGTGTTCTGGCAAAAGGAAGGGAGTCAGGTAGGTATAGGGTGACATTTTTGTTTCTTTTGTAACTCCATGTATGTGGTGTTATTATATTTATATCTCTCCTTTTTCTGAGTTGGGGGCTCAAGATGGCTTACAACAGTTAAATATAGCTAAAAATTCACAGCATACAAAAGTTTAAAATGTAATTAATCTGTCAAAGAATTAAAACTTCTTATAAACCTTAACCATTAAAAAGAAAGCAGCAAATAGAAAATGAAGAACATTATGCACAGCCCATTCACTGTAAGCAAGGGAGGTGCCAGTCTAGCCTCTCTGGGAAGGGAACAGCCATTGAGGAAGCCCTCTCCCATGTTCCCACCAGATGCACTGTGAGCATGGCAGGATAGAGTGCAGACCCTCCCCAGAAAATCTCAAAACACAGGCAGGTTCGTACAGCTCTTCAGATCACCTGGACCTGAACTGTATGTTGAAGTCTCTGTTCTGGCACATCCTGTTTTTAGGGGTAATTGGCAAACAGGGTATGCTGTAGTTCCAACACCTTTGCAGTTGGATACTGAGGCAGTCACATGAGATGCTTAACTAGTAAGGTAGCCTCTAGATCACAGGTGGGGAAAACTTTACAGTCTGAGATTCTCTTGTGGCCTGACTTTGTGCATTGTGGAGAAATACAGTGAAATGAGAAATTGGGACTCAGGTATCCAGGAGAAAAGAAATAAGGAGAAGAACAGAAACAAACAGTGGAATTTGGGTGCCTACTGGGATGTTAGCTCCATTAAATTTATTGGGGACTTATCAGGTTATGTGTGTTTAGAGTTGTACTTTACATACTATGGGGCAACCCTCAGTTTATGATAGACCAAGATATACTTGCAGGTTGTATAACTGTAAGAATCAGCTGTATATCCGTAAGGGAAACTGTGGTTGTGATCACAGCCATTTTACCTCTGGGTAATTAAAAATGTGACTGCATTGCATTTCTTAAGCATGTAAGCTGTTTTCTTTGTTACTACTCCAGTTTTAGGTTAAAACAAAAGCTAAAATAGTTTTTCAATAGTGTTATTTTAAAAACCCTCTTTACAGTAGGTAATTCATCTTGCATCTCAGTTTTCTAAACAAGAGCTGAGATTTTATCTCAATAATAGTTTCTAGCCTGGAGAGCCATAGACTGGCAACCAGAGTGTGTGGGATGCAGGTGTGTCTCTAGAGAGACTCACTTCCTTGGAATGAACAATTGGAGTTTTCTAAGTTGTCTTTAAATAGCTCTGAGCAATTACTGTGTCAAGTTACTCACATCCTGAGAGAATAAGTGATGGAAAGACAAAGAGAAAGAGATACAGAAATATTGCAGCATGGAACTTCTTGTCACACAGCATATATAAATGCAGGGCTTGGAAGTAACTCATTGTTTCCCAGTAGCTAAGGCATAACTCAGTTTCGTTTTGATTGGAATGTATCAATGGATAACTTCATTCCTTTTGCAGTACAACTGTAGCTGTTTTAGTTACTTTCATAATTGAAGGTTTGTGGTTGTCACCACTGAAGTATGCTTTGTACCATAGGCCCAGAAACTTATGTCATTCTGATATTTAAAAAAAAAATAACTGAAAGTCTTTATTCTAGTTTTTTTCATATATACAAAAAGCTAGTCCCAGCTAGGATGGACACACTGAGTAATTGGAATTCATGTTAGTATTTACCTGTCAAGTCCTAGTCAAGTCCTAGTGGATTCAGTGGATCTACTCTAGTTCAGACTAACAACTGGATCAAGGTTAAAGAATCACAATCTCTAAAGAATACATCTCTATTCTAGAGGAGGAGGTTAATTCCCATAACAGTAACCTGCAACTGTAACTTTTTAAAAGTTACTTTCTAAACTGTGAAAAAAAGTCATCTAGTGAAGGAGGTTTCATATTAACAGTCAAATTTTGGAGATGCAAGGGATCTCAGATGACATCTAACACCTGTGACTTCCCTGGAGTGGGTATTAACTCCTAGAGAAAGATGAACCTCAAGCCAGGTTCTGCCTTCTATAGAAATTAATAAGAAATTTGTCTACAGCTAAAGTATATAATTTCTTCACCAGGTTTTGAAATTGACTTCACCTTTATTTTTGATTCCATGATAGTGTCCCAGTTATGAATATGGACACCGAAAAGGAAAAGAATAGCTGTTATGTCCCTCTAAGAAAGGTGGAAAATCATTTCACACTGAGTTTTGAAAGCAGTGATGACTAGTGGTTCCCATATGAGATGGGTGATTAAGCAGCTCTGGTTTAATTTTCAAAGAAGCTATCCAAAGTTCTGAACCTATTTTGAGAGGTTAGGATTCAGCACCCTGGATGGTTCCATGAAAGTGAAGTATCAGGCAGATTCAGCACCACTGACATGGAAGCCCCCAGTTGCCTTTGAGAGGAATTACAATATTCCCTCCTCTGCCCCCCACCCCCAAATGATTCTTGTATGCTTTCTGTTGGTGAGAACTCAAGACATCTTGCCTTTTGTTTTTGCTTTTTTTTTTAAATTCCTTTTCTGTAGATTCTTCTTTTTCCCAGTCAGCCCCCTCAGGCTGTGGACCGCTTTTCTGTATCTCCAAGTGGTGAGATGACAATCATGGATGTACAGACCTCAGATTCCGGCTACTACATGTGCCAGGCAATTAGTGTGGCAGGAAGCATCCTGGCCAAAGCCCTGCTGGAGGTGGAAGATGGTAAGTTATCTGTTTAGTGCCAAGGCAGAGTTTTAGCCCTGCCTAGGAGTTACTGGAGGGAAAGCTGGTAACAAGAAGTTCTAGGGATGGCTTCTTTAATAACAGCAACAGTGAGGAATTTGGGGGAGCAAGAGTTCACAGAAAGACCTATCTCATTCCTTTAAAATAGCTACTTATTGAAGATGCAGAAACAGTCCTCAAAGTGCTGAGCAGCTGGCTGAACTAGATGGCTTTCAAGATCTCTTTAAAATGTTATGATAAGTTTCCTGCAATCTATAGATCCTATTTCATTCTTTTATACCAGGAAGTAGTAGTGACTGTTCCTGTAGATATGTATGTGCATGAATATGAGTCTGCATGCGTGTGTGTGCATGTGTATGTGACAGAGAGACTAACTCAGGATATGGAGGGGCATGAATTCCAAATGTTAAAATCCCCCTAATATAATTTAGAACAAAGGCAAACACTACTATTTCCATATTCCACTCTGAACCTCATGTGAAAACAGGTTTGGAGGCCACATGTCAGTGGGATCGGATCTTGTGGTGAATGACACTCAAAACACACAAACAGGTTCACACTGTAGAATGGAGGAATGCACACAGTAGGATCTCTGCTGTGCCCTTTCTTAGTTAAATTATGTTGTGGTGATTATGCAGTGCTCTCAAAATGTTGTATGACCCTAGTCCCAAACCCTGAGGATCAACTTGTTATGAAGAAAGTAACATCTCTGAGACAATCTGAGAAATACGAGCAACTAAAAACATTTGCACAAGCAGCTAAACATTGTATACATTTTTGCCACGCCTTCTAGTTTTCTTCTCTGTGGGAAGACATGAATTTCTCAATCTGCGGAAGCTTTAAAATGATGCTCTCCCTCAAGGAGAGGGAACATGTGGCCCTCAGGTGTCAGACTACAATTCTCATTATCCCCCAGCATTAGCTGGCTGGGGCTGATGGAAATCACAGTCCAGCAATATTTGGTCATCCGCAGATTCCTCACCCTTTTTGTTCATCTTAAAAACAATACCAAGCTGTGGCTCATTGTCAGTCATGCCTCCTTAACAAAATGCCTCTAACCCTGAGAAGCTTGGTTAATTACTTACACAGCTGTGAAGGACAATGAGAAATATTATATCAAGTGTGGAACAGAGAAACCTCGTGTAGGCTTTCATTGCTTGCTGTGATAGGGCTGTTGGCTGGTGAGATTTGTTAATGTTCACCCAGGACTGTAGAGGAACCTTTCTTTCACTGCTTCTTTTAACTAACTACAGCTACTGTCATATTGTGTAAGTTTCCTTGTCTTTTTGGTTGCCAGGAAAAGGGGTGAAGCAGTGGAGAACAGGGATTACTCTGAATCAGAACCATTTGCTTTTATTGGTAGAAAGAAAGCACTGCAAGAACAGAGGTGTGGGGCCAGGCACAACTGAGTGGGCTGCTTTCCACCTCCCCTTCCAGTCAACTGGACTTGGTTTAAGCTGTTCTCCTAAAGTGATTCATACCGCTCATTCTTCCATGGAAGTTGTGCTTTGTAGAAACAATTCTATAATGAGATGTAGTCAGGTTTTAAGATGTGAATGGAGGAGGAGTGAGAGGGTGGTGAATGAGACATTAGTTCCTTGCCTATATTAATAATAAAATCTTAGCCCCCTGAAAGAATATAGTAAATCAAAGCAATGCTATTTAGAGTTCTTTCTGCATTGCCAGGCTGTCTGTAAGAAGTCGATTTGTCCTCTGGGCTTGCCCAAGACATTCTGACAAGACAAGATGATACCTCCTCTAATTCCATGTACAAAAAGCTAATGGGACTTTAATCTTTCTTCTACAGTGGAGAAGGGACTACGACTTCCATCATTACAAAAGACAGCAGGTTAGCTTAGGGGATACCAAGCAAGACATGAAGCATTCAGATTTTTCCTCCAATACCTTGCTACCACCTTCACCTCTCTCTTATTAATACTGAAGCCAGCTGTGCTCATTCTGTACAGAGCCCTGCCTTGGACATGGATAGAGGGGAAGCAAGATGTCATGAGGGCACAGGCAGAAACTTGATGAATCAGACCAAAGATCTATCTAGCGCATGGGTGGGCAACTGCAGAAGCTGTGAGAATCAATTTTCACCCCCATGACTTATCAGTGTGCCTGATTCAACTGGAAGTGATATTGTCTCACTTCCAGTTTTGATTTTGTCTGATTTACAGCTTTTTTTCTTGATGGCAGATTCAGGTTTGTAAGGGGGCTTGAGAGTAGGGGGCAAACCTACTGAAATTTTCAGTCAGTGGTGGGCACTGTTGGGTGGAAAATCACAAGAATTTGTTTCAATCAGGGGACTGGGGCTTTGGAGGCTTTCAAGGGCTACACTTTAGGCTTCCAGGGGCCATATGTGGCCCACAAGTTGTTCCTTGCCCATCCCTGATCTGCTTCAGTGTCCTGTTTTGCCTAGTGGCCAACATATGCCTCTGGGAAATCCACAGACAGGAACAGAAGACCACCTTTACATCTTTCCAGCAATTCCACTCCGTATGATAAACTGAACCTGAATAAGATGCTGCATTGTAATCACATCGCCTGATAGTTTAAGGTTCCTGACAGCCAACCATATTCTCTTTAGGTGTATTGTAAACTGGAAAGGGTACAAGTATGCCAATCCACTGTTCACCATTTCCATCCCTGATTTTCCATTGTTCTCTTCTGATTAGCATTCGTCATTATCCATGGCTTATGGGGACTCAGTCTTCAGTGGACTTTGGGGAGGGTGGAGTCCCCCTTTTTTTTGTTCTTTAATGTTTTGCATTTCGCATACCTTGCAATACACCCAAACATGCTAAAACATCCCACTTTTTTTTCAAAATGACTCTGTCTCTTGCCCCCAATGCTATTGGCACTCAAAAACCTGCATTCACCTGCATCCACTGTACTGTGTATGGATATGAGGGCTGCATATGGCCATTATGAATAATAGCTGCTGATAAACCTATCCTCTGTTAATTAATCTCTTTTTCACTTGAATGCCAGCTAAGTTGGCAGCCATTACCACATCTCATGGCAGTGAATTATATAAACCACTTACATGTACCTTCTGTCTGTACAGAGTTGACTTCTGTTCAGTTTTATGGCATGATTCCAAAAATAGTGACATGAAAGGAAGAAGAGAACAGAACTTCCTCCTTCTCTTTCCATATCATTCTAAATTCTGAAAAGGGATTATTTTGAATCTGAACATTTCCTGACCTACATTGTGGGCTAGTGACCAAACCTGCAGAGAAAAGCAACACCAAACAGTCTGAAGACTATCACAAAGGTCCCTTCTGGATACAGCCAAAGGTCCATTTCATCCAGAAGGTGGAAACATATGAGTTGTAACTTCAATGAGCCCTAGCTAGCAAAATAAATGGTGTGGGGTTGATGATAACTGCAATTCAACAGTATCTGGAGCTGGGTTTCTCACCCTGATGTACTCCATCATCCTTTCTGTAACAGTAGAAATAAAATGCCTTTTGGGATCATAAAATGATTTTTTTTAACGTAAAATGAAAAGTGGTCTTTTGTGATCATGTAAGGACAGTTTTATTTTTGGAGTAAGAACTCCTAAATCCCCGTGCTGCTAATGCAGCTCTGGAAATTGTTATCTAAAAAGTGACATTGCCAAACTCTGTTTAGGGATAAAGATTATTCTTAGGTCTGAAAAGGCTGATGACTATTACATCTTTCTGAAATCTCTAGATCTGTCTATACCAGATGGGAACTGGCTAAGAACCACCCATTCCTCAATATGTAGAGTATCCAAAGTCAACTAAGCATCACAAATGGAACACTTCACAGGGGCTTCTCCCTCAGCTAAAAGTCATCTATTATTAGAGTTGGCAAAGTGAAAACTGGAGCAGGTTCCTGTACTTTTCATGGTTGTGTAGAAGAGGAATTCAGCAGGTATTCTTTGCTACCTGGTTGGATGACAAGCAACACCTACCAAAATTCCCATTTCCATGCAACCATTATAGTTATAGGACCTCTCTCCAGTTTTCAATCTGACACTATGTCCATAATTAATTAATAAGAGATTTCTGTGAGAGCCAGCATGGTATAGTGGTTTGATGTTGGACTAGGACTCTGGGAGACAAGGATTCGAATCCTTGCTCCATCATAAAAACCTACTGGGTGACTTTGGGCAGGTCATACTCTTTCAGACTCAGAGGAAGGCAGTGGCAAATCCTCTCTGAACAAAACTTGCCAAGAAAACCCTGTGCTAGGGTCACCAGTGAGTTTTCTGCATTTACATGATAGTAACAGCAACCTGTTTCCTGAATCACTGTGCCCAAGATTCTGGAGACTGACTGTAAAGCCAGGAAGTACCAAGAGCTACTGTGGTCTGCAGAGCCTCTTGGTTAACCTAATGTCAACCATGTCTGTTCTGCCAATAGGTTTAGTGCCTTGGTGAACCAGTGACCTGGAAATGAAATGCTTTGTACTGCGTTCTTTCCCTGTCCCCCACCACCCACAGAACTTCCCTCTAGAGAGCAATCCTCTTCTTTTGACAAAGTCTTTCCCCCTTCTCTCTTTTTAATGGCCACACCTGATCCATTGGTGGCAGACAATTGGGAGAGATTAAGAAGACAAAGAAGGTTGTAACCCTGAAAATCCTCATTTAGTCCCAGCATCACCAGCTGGGTTCCTGTAGCAACAAGAGAAGGCACACTCTTCTAAAACTGCTCTGGCACACCACCTCTCTGCTTGCGCACACGTGCATGTGTGTGTGTGTGTGCGCGCGTTTGTGTGCGTGCATGTCACCAGGTGACACCCTTTTTCCTCTCTGTCTTTCAGTTGTGTTATTGAGCACCCAGGTTTGCTAAGAAAGTGAGAAGCCCTCCTTAACTCCTCTGTCTTGGCACTGGGAGCTGCCAACAGGCTTGTCCACTTACTGAGAAGGGCTTCTTATCTTCAGTGCTCTTTGACAACACACAGACCTAAGGAGGAAGGCAGCTGGGGCTTGTGTATCCTCCTGGCAGTTACACCCCTGACATGCCATCAGATATGATGTCAAGTGATTTTCTCTGCCACGCAAGGAGAGGCAAGGTGGGGAGGAAATGCCGATGATATGTCTCTTGCCCAAGTGATGAGTGCAGGGCCCTCGTGCTGAAAGCCTGGCAGGTGCGACAGATGACTCCTGTCTGCATCCAGCTCCTTTGCTTTGATTGATTTTCCCCCTCCCTCCCCCGCTCCCCTGTGTGTGCGCTTTTGCTGCTGATTGTTACTGGGAAATTCAATTGTGTGTGAACTCTTGAGCGCCCTTTGTCCGTCCGTGGCTTCCCAGTCGATAGAGAGTAATTAGGGCCGTAAATAACAGGCAGAGCTGTGAGCTTGCTGGACTGCTGAACAGAGGGGTGAAGCTTGGCCACCTCTTGGGTTTAGTTTCAGGGGATTAGAAGGCCACATCTTTCAGATAGGCGGCAGACTAATCCAGCTCTTATGCTCTTTCCCTTTGAGTCCTGCTGCTAAAGAGGGCAGTAGTTCAAGTGAGCTGCTTATATATTAGAATGAGGGGTGGGGAGGCTGCAGCCCACAGGAAGTGATGACAGTCTGGGTAGGGCTTTAGTCTTAGTAATGTTTAGTTCCCTTTATAGTTTGAGCAAGGGGGAATAGGTGCTTATTCTGATCTTTATGGTGATGATGGTTGTGATGAACCTGATGGGAGGGGGGTCTTGACAACAGAGAGCTGATTGGCTGGTGAAATGGAACTTTGGATAGCCGAGGGGAGGGGCTGCTGGAAAGAGGAAAATAACGGGTTTTAACTGTCTGGTGTATGTTTGAAGTGGGTAGTGTGATTTGTGGTGTGTTTGGGGGAGGTTGGAGATTTGAAGAGCTCTGTAGGAGAGAGAACTGAGAAATTGGGTGTATGAAAGATAGTGAATGAATTGAAAGAGAGAGAGAGAAGAATGGTGTGCTGTTTATAAACATTTAGATATAAAACACATTTAAAGCAACAGTGTTACAATAAATGTTTGAAGTTCTGTGTTTCTTAAAACAGTGTCACAAAGTCTTATTTTGAATCCCGGAATATACACACTACCAATAATATCATCTTGACCTTAGTGCCAACAGTACCACAGTCTTGGAAAATATAAATCACTGCTGATCCTTACATCTGGGAGAAGGGCAGATTTAGGGAAGGCAGTAAAGAGGGAGAGTCCTGAAAGGAAGAAGAGTGAGGGACAAGAGTGAGGAAGGGACTGCGTTCTCAGAGAGGCAGAACTGAGGCAGACCCGTTTGTCCTGTTCCTGGCTTGATTCAGAGATCTCCCTGGCTGTTCAGATTTGAACACAAAGAGATGTCAGGCTGGGCAGGCCTTGAGTGTGAGGCTTGGGTGCGCCTTTTGCACTTGGCACTGACGGGCAGTGGTTTTTTTCCACACACACATTTTACAGTGGTGGTTGTGTAGCGGAACTGAGATAGAGACCCACGGTTTTAGAAAAAAGATTTATTGTGCACAATGTCCCAGTGAGATCCTCTCTCAAAAGTCTGGACCCGCCTCTTACATTCAAAGCAATTTATACATCTCCAGCACAAATACATCACATGAGTACAGAGGTTCTCACCAGTGTGTACCTACAAAATGTTGCAAATCTTCTGTAATGCTGCCAAGAGCTAGCACGTCAAGCCAAACTGATAACATTCCATTACACAAAGTTCCTTTGTCTCCTTTAAACACAGAGGGACTTCAATTGCAGAGGAAAGTAACTGCTCTTCCCTCACACCCAGAAGTCTTCTAGGCTGACCCGAAACTGCATGTCCACTATATTCCTCCCCCTTTTTGCTGAATTCATTAGCAATTCAAGCATAACTATTTCGTTAGTTTGGCATTGCCATTGAAGCGTATACAGCAGCTTTTCCTATTTCTCTAATCATTACAGATTGAAAACACTTTAACATGCAGAGTATTGACAAGCAGATTTAGGAAGGCCATTATTTATGTGCAAAGCAATTCTACAAGCAGTGCCTTTACCCATGCTTACTTTGGAAACCAGATAATCATGTCCACATGCCTGCAGACTACAAGGATGATTTTCTAACATTGAATACTTCAGAATGCATTTTCCCTTTTCACATTTAAACTCATTAACATAATAGAAGATAGTTCAACCAATTTCATGCTGGGCTGACAGCCAACAACGCATCTGCCTTACATGGAAAGCAACTCCCTCCATTGGGATCATGATGACTCCCAACCTCTCAGATACGTGCTGCCAGGATCATACCCATTGCTTTCATCATAAGCTCTTTTCATTCCTGCCCAGCCAAACTGTTTATCCCATACCTATATTGGTTAGTGTACTGGGTAAAAGGTGATACCCTCAGTGGCCAAACCAATTCATCCCAGAAAACAAACCATACATCCATTTACCATTGTAAAAACTGGTTTCTTTCTAGAACTGACTAAGGAGGACCAGCCCCCCTTATTCCCGTATAACTCAATGAAATCATTGCTATTACTAAAGAAAACGTTAACATTGGGGTATTTTCCTGGGCATGCCTGTGGGGATTTAAGGATTTTAAACGCTACATTACAATTGAGATGGTCTCCTAAGCTTAGCCCATGAGAACATACCGAGCCAGTACTGACATTCAGGGCGTTCAAGATCTGATTGACCAGTTGGTGAAATTGATTCATCTCCCAGCCTCCCTTGCTCAGCATCATCTTCATCATCACCAACAATTGCCATATACACATATCTTCCAATCCCACAAAACATCCAACTGTAGTGATAAAATAGGTAGGCCAGGGTTCCTACTCCTCCTATGCCTGCTACAATCCATGTTATTGTCTCCCACATTCAGGATCTGACCGTACGTGGAGGAGTGCTTGCGTCTCTGGTAGCAACTGCAGTAGGGATCAGTCCCAATTCTTCTTTCCTCTCCAGGTGGAGATCTGGCCATGTGCTGGGGTGCCTGGCTTCCAGGTATGCAGACACCAGCAAGGCTTAGTCTCAGTCTTCTTACTGCTTTCTGATGATTTTCAGCTCCAGAGGTTGCCCTGTGTTTGGAGCAACAGACCAGTCAAAGTGAGCCTTTGTGTTATACACCCAAGGCTTCATCCTGGCCACCTTTACTACAGTGAGAGTTGTCACCACTACCTGATAGGGTCTCCTCCACCCATGGCCAAGTTGCCCCCAATCCTTCACCCATATCTCCTGGTGGGAAGGGGTGTGCCTGTGTCTGTAGAAAGGGGGATCCCTGTTCTAACATTTTCTCCCTTGTTGTACTCAGAGCTTTCCCTAATGCACTAACTCACTCCTGTAGAGTTATGTTTCCTAATTCCTTTCTGTCTCTCCTTAATCCACCCAAAAATGGCTTCGTACTTTGGCTAAAAAGGGGACAACCTTATGGTTCTGTGAGGTGTGCACCTCATCCTATGCCTTATCATAATGGGGCTTTGGGAAGAACAAAAACACTCCTGGTTTCTCTGCTGTGGGCTGCACATGGAATGAGAGTGAAAAGTTTCTGTAAAATGGGCTAGGAAGATGGTGGTATCATACTACTGGTCCTGTATTGGCATCCAGTCCAAAGACATAGCCAGGGCTGTTATCTGGGCCATACACGTTGAACTACTGTGTCTTTTAGGATTTTGTCTCATCTTCTCCACTTTTCTTGAGTTCTGAGGTCTGCAGGTACAATGTAACTTCCCAGGTGATTCCTTGAACAGTGGTTTAATCTTTGATGATCTTGTGAACAAATGCAGGTCTGTTGTTTGAGCCTATATGGTGTGGGCTTTTTTGGGGCTGACATTGGTCTCTTAGATGTCTCGCAGCCTTCAACTCTTCCTTTGTTTCTCCTCTGCCTTTCCAATCAGAGTTCTGCAGCTGCGGTTCCACTTTCAGCCTGGAGGGGCGCTCTATCGCCTCTCAGAAGTGCCCCATTACCTTCTCCCTCCCAGCTCAGAGGTGCTCTATCACCTTCTTCCAGCTTGAAGGGGTGCTCCATCACCTCCTTAGCCTGCTGGGGCTGGGCCAGGGAGCCTTACCAATTGCCGCTCTATCGGGAACTGGGCGGGGGCTTCTTCGCAATTTAGTCTGCCTTGCATCTAGGACTCCGCCTTTTCCTGTGTTCTTCATGCTTTTGCTGCCAACTTCTTCCAGGACGTCACAACTCCAAGCCCTTGCCCCTCTCTGTCTGAGGGTTCGGGGGGCAAAACTTTTTCCTCAGTCTGCCCTTGTCAGCTGGCCACAGACACCTTGGTTCGTAGAGCCTTTACAGTTAGATTCTTATCTCTCAGCCCTACTTCTCTCTCCTTCAGTGCCTTCATAGTAGCTAGCAAGGAATCTTGCTGCTTTTGCTCTCAGCTCTTTGCTGCTAGAGCTGTTCTCCAAGCACAATTCCTCCATCTCCCTCTTTCCTCTACCAGCTCCTGGGCTCTGGCTGCCTCTTCCTGGACTCCACGTGGTGTGGTGGGGTCTTTACATCTGGATCTCCAACGCTGCCTTGCCAGCCTTTTCCATGCCCAGTCGTCCCTGCTCACCTCTCTTTTCCTGTCATCCACTTTGCTTCATACCGAGCCAGCCTTTGTCTTGGCTACTACATAGCCTCTCTTAACTTGCCTGTCTCCCCTTTTGGTGGCAGGGGATAGTTCTGCCAGCTGCTGCTGGAGCCTCTTCTGCTTGTACCACCTGGTTGTGAACCGCTGTAGGGGCCATTTGGATTTTTGCTGGTGCTGCTGGACTTTTAGCATCAGTCTTTTGGCCCTTTTCTTCTGTCCAATTCTAAAATCCTAAACATCAAATGAACCAAGGAAGGGGGGTGGATCCCCCCTTTCAGGTCTGGCTCCTCTGCTTCTGCATCGGCTGCCGTCCTTTGCCAGCTCCGCCCTCCTGCTGCTTATTGGTAAGCTTAAAGGAGCCTATGCCTTTTGCTCTCCAAGCTTCTCTGTCTTCTTCACATTGTGGCCGGTTGCCTACGCCTTCAGGGCGGCCAGCAACATCCCGTTACACTCTTCGCGCGCCATCACTGCCTTGGTTTGCAGCTCCGTCACTCTGGGGCCCGAGGCCTTGCAGGGCTTCATGCCGCCACTGCCGTCAAGGGAGGGGGCCATGCCACCTCCATGCTCTCTGCCTCTGCTGCCCTTGCCTTCTTGGGCTTCTTGGCTCCCACTGCCTTCTTACTCTTCACCTCTGCCGCTTGCAGGGGGGCCATCTAATACTTTACTTCCCTGTTCTTTGCATTTAGGGGGAATTATTCAGTTACTACAATTCCCATGTGCCTAAAGTTCCTATGCCAACTGCTTTCCCAAAAATACAATGTCAGACAGAGTTCTACAGCCTTTTAAAAATTCCTCCTCCACTTCCAGGAGGGAAAAAATCCAAAATCAGTCAGTCCTTTTTCTCCAAGAAAGAGGAGGGATGGAGGTGATGGTGAATGAATGGGAATTTGCAAATTGACAGCTCATTAAATCCTTTCCTGGGGGAAAGCCCTGCTGCCTGTCAGGCTGAAATGAGTTGCTCCCTCTGCCTTCAGCATGGAACAGGGTGCTACTTTTCTAGTTAATTGATGCAATTAGTGGTGTTGTTTTTAACAACTTGTTGGCATAGTAATAGTTCTCTGGACTTAAGGGATGACTGAAGTTTCTTGGATTCAAACTTCCGCCTGCCAGCAGAATTACAAAATCTTCTGTAAGAGTTAAATTACAGAGGGCTGGCTTCTCTGTTCCTTCTGTCTCAAGCAAGGAAGAGGGGAGTGGCATTGTTTGTCTAAACGGGCTTTCAAGGTTTTTTCTCTTCCTATTTCTCGTTTCAACAGGGAGGGGCGAGGGGGATTTCTGGTAGCAGCAGTGTTTTTGTAAGACATGAGACAGACAACTGTCTTCAGAGTTTTAAGCTATGTTTTCAAAGTTTCTCTTTTCTGTGTCCATTTATTTGGAGGCAGATTTGCTGAGCCCAGGTGGGAAGATTCCAATCTTGTATTATCTGCTTTTTAATTAATTTATTGCTGCCTCTGATGTGCATTTTCAATTCCTTGCAGTCTTGAAGGCTGCTTCTTGCCCCATTCAGACATCCATTATAACTTTTCCAGCTCCTTAGGCATGCCTCCCATTATTCAAGATCAAGCCTCCCTTTTCCTTTTCACTATTTCCTATCAAATGCCTAAAGCTTTGTTTTCCCATTAACATACTAACTTAATTTCTGCTAGCCTCTTGGCTAAATGAACTTCTAGCCCAAAAACAGCAACTATAGGGTTAAATCTGAGAGCCAGAGGAGGAGGAGCCGCGGGGAGAGGATGTGGCTTCAAGCACCAAAAAACAATCAGAGAGAGAAATAAACCATTTTTCTTTCCTGGAATTTTTCCTACACACATTAATATAATATTCTGGCCTCAAAGCAGACAAAATGCATAGAAAAAGTAAAGTTTCCACTTAACCCTTTTGTTTGAAGTTTTCAACATACATTGGAGCAGAATCTGATTGAAGCAGTACCTGTCAACTGCCTCCCTCCACCCAAATTCCTCCCAAAATGACAACACACAGTAGGGAAGGGGGGTTGAGCCGTGGATGAGGGGATCCCAACAGCTCGAAACAATGAGGTAGACAATTTTCACACATGCTGACTCACGCAGCCGGACACTCAACAGTCTGCAAATGAGAACTGTGGCATTTTCAGTCATTTTTACATGCACACACTTTCACACAACAAACACAGCCTCCCATTTCCCTGTGTGTCTAAGGAATCCTGCGGTTTCAGCAGCCGCACCTTGGAGTTGCTATACTCGGGCAAGATTCCAAGGGGATGATCAGACCCCTCCTCTTCCTCCGTGTCCCACACTTTAGGGGAAGGCCCTTGACACACTTACCTATGGCTATTCTGTGACTGTGTCTTGTATCAATTTTCCAAACCGTTCCTGGGTTCTTTAGCTGGCAACCATTCCCCTGGCTTTACACCCCCACGAGGAGGACCGCCCAATAAAAGAATCGGGGGCGCCCAAGGTCCTTATCAATGGTGCACAAATGCCAGAGGAAACAGCTGCCGCTTCAAGAGGGCAAAAAGGCCCATCTATCCCGGATGAGCCCCCAAAATATGTAGCGGAACTGAGATAGAGACCCACGGTTTTAGAAAGAAGATTTATTGTGCACAATGTCCCAGTGAGATCCTTTCTCAAAAGTCTGGACCCCGCCTCTTTACATTCAAAGCAATTTATACATCTCCAGCACAAATACATCACATGAGTACAGAGGTTCTCACCAGTGTGTGTCTATAAAATGTTGCGAATCTTCTGTAACGCTGCCAAGAGCTAGCACGTCAAGCCAAATTGATAACATTCCATTACACAAAGTTCCTTTGTCTCCTTTAAACACAGAGGGACTTCAATTGCAGAGGAAATTAACTGATCTTCCCTCACACCCAGAAGTTATCTAGGCTGACCCAAAACTGCGTGTCCACTATAGTTGCTGTTGTTGAGGTAGCTGATAAAAGCTAAGTCCATCTCACAACAGTTTGTGGCTTTATTCACATTGGGAAGCATGGATAATGAGTGCCACATCTAAAAAGCATTTGCTTTTGATTTTCTGATTTTTGAAATTACATCCCAGCAACCAGCAGAATGAAAATGGGCCTTATTCAGGATGGATCTATTTATCTGCTTTATTCAGAATAGAGCAGGCTAAAATCCAAAGGCAATATAGTATCTCTTCTAATTCTTTTGTAAATGACCTCAAGAATGAGAGTAGGCTGTAGCCCTGTAGGCACTTACTTGGAAGTAAGCTCCATTGGATTGATAGTAGTCCAGAATAGGATTGCACCGTAAAGAAATAGATGATATATGTCTTCTGTATTTTAAATTATTGTCTTCTGTATTTTAAAAGGCCAGCATATTTTTTTGATCAGCCTGTTGTATTAAGTGATTGAAAGTATGGCTTCTATGAATGGTATGGTAGATTTTAAATTGTTTTCAGTGTGGTTAATCCATGTACTTCTAAAAACTCTAGATGGCTATTGAGATCTTGAAGAGGTATTCCATCTTGCCTGTGAATGCAGGAGGAATGCCTCTTCTGAGGCAGAAAACATAAGAGGTAAAATCGCTTGGGAAAGCAGATGGAGCCAAAGCTACACAGTGAGTATTGAATTTGCTTAGGCCAATGTCTGGCTGTTTATGGGAAGAGGAGGAGGAGTGTAAAATCAAGGGAAGAATGCAATGAAATATCCTAGAAGAGTTTATGGCTGGTTGTCTAAAATTCTGACCTAAAGCACTTCCCTTCTGTTTTAAAATATTTTGTTGCAATTTCCATTTTTCTCTGCAGATTTTGCTCTTCTTATTCTGCCTATCAGTAATCCAGGCCAGCTTTACTGCCAGTACATATGAGTGTCAAGTTTGCTGACCAACAGAAGTCAGATGATATTTCAGTTTCGATTAATGACTGTTTCTGTAGCTGTCTGAGGACAGGGATGCCGTTTGAATCCTCCTTGCTCTGCTCATTGGCCTCTTCCTCCTCACCCCTCTCCCCCATTTCCCTTTTCTATGGCTGCCTCTTCCACTCAGTTTGCCTCCATTCAATAGGGGTGTTATTTAGTGTCATTTCTCATAGTGTCACAGCATGCTCCCTCCAGCATATCTGATCAATGGCATTGATCCACAATAAAACTGGCACCGACGTCAAGTGTCCAGAGAAGCATGGGGCAAGCAAACTGTGGAGGGGCTTAGTTTGTTAACACAGCTACAGGCTTTCTCAGGGAAATGAACTAAACCTGCATAAATAATCATTCCTTTGGCTTGGAAGTCTGTATTTGAATTCAGCTAAGCTGGACTAGTTTGTCATTTGGTTTGTTCTGATCTGTGATTGAAAAAAATATATTCAGGTAAACAATCCACATTCTGGGAGTATTTGGAGGGGTGGGAATGGGATGCAGCTTTCTAGCCTCTTCCCTGCTTCCAACTGCTCGGACAAACCTCTGAAGATCATGCAGGCCAAAGGGACAACATATAGGCCAAAGGAACTGTCTTTCACCCTGAGACCAAACTCAGTTGCAGAGAAGTTCAAGGGTGCATTCAGATGGTGGGTGGGGCCAGAGGCAAAAGAATATAACCTCAAATTATGATTGCCAGGGACCCATTCACACCACACCATTATAACAATATTATTCTACTTTAACTGCTAGGGCAACATCCCATGGAATCCTGGTGTTTGCAGTGTAGAGACATTTAGAATTCTCAACCAGAGTGCCTTACCAGACTATTAACGTGTGGATTCTGTAGAATGGAACCATAAGTTACCAAGAAAGTTGATTTCGGTAAGATTAGGGAAATCCTGGGTAAGATTTCATGATCTGAAATGCTTAAAGGGAAGGGAGTTCATGGGAGTTTCTTGGGCCCTTTTCGCACGTTACCTGTTCGCGCTGCTGGGTTGGGGTCCTCATGCGAGAAGCCTTGGAAGGAACGCTGCCGCTTCCCTGCTGCTTCAGCTCCGCAGCTCCTTCCTCCTCACTGAGACCTCGCAGGCTGCACTGGGGGGAGGACGGGCGACCGGTCCGGCTCCCAAGGCACCACATGCCTGGTAAGTGCGCACGGGGCCCAGGAGCATTGCACAACGGCGCACCATTTTCAGCTTTAAGCTGAAAATGAAAAGGTGCATGCCCGCTCTGCATCTGGCCCTTGAGCATCGCGTAAATGTGAGCGCTCCTCACATTTACGTGACGCTCAAGGGGCCTTCTCGCTTCCAAAACACAATGCAAAAAGGGCCTTAAAGGTGAGATAGTGAAGACACAGTTGCAAACAATTCCAATGAGGAAGAAAAGTGGGAAATGTCTAAAGAAACCAGTGCAGATGTATAAAGAACTTTCAGATGAAGTCAGATAAGAATGGAAGAAGAAGGAATCCACCAAAGAGAAATACAAATAAATAGCCTGTACTTGTAGAGTGAGGGTCAGGAAAGCTAACACTCAGAATGAGCTCGGGATCTCTAGAGAGGTTAAAAATGATAAAGGAAGTTTCTGGCTATGTTCAGAGCAAAAGGAAGAAAAAGGAAGAGCAAGAACAAATGGTGGGGCCAATGCATAGAGAACATGCTGTAATGCTAATAAGAGACAGAGAGAAGGCTGAAATGTTTAGTACCTCCTTTGCCTCAATCTTCTCCCAAAAGGAAAACAGTGCTGTATCTGGTGAAAACAGAATAAATCATACAGTAAGAGGACTACAGCCCAGAATAGATAAAGAGGCAGTAAAGAATACCTAGTTACTCTGAATGAGTTCAAGTCTTGAGGGCCAGATGAAACGCATGTTATTACTGAAGGAACTGTTAGATGTAATCTAAGAGCCACTGTCAATAATGTCTGCGAATTCTTGGAGGCCAGGAAAGGTCCAAGCAGATTGGAAGAAGTAATGCCCTGATCTTCAAAAAGAGCAGAAAAAAAGAACTATCAACAAGTCCGTTTAATGTTGAAACCAGGAAAGGTTCTGGAACAGATAATTAAACAGTCAGTCTGTATTTACTAAGAACCAGCATGGGTTTCTCAAAAACAAGTCCTGCCAAACTATTTTATTTTATTTTTATTTTATTTTATTTTATTTTATTTTATTTTATTTTATTTTATTTTATTTTATTTTATTTTATTTTATTTTATTGCAAGCTTGGTCAATCAGGGGAGTACTGTAGATGTAGTATATCTTGATTTCAGTAAATCTTCCATGATATTCTTGCTGGGAAGCTGTTGAACTGGGGGCTGGGGAGTGTTACAGTTAGGAGGATCTGTAATTGGTTGACAGACCAAACCCAGAGTGCGTTCACCAATGGTTGGTCTTCATCCTGGAGAAAAGTGGCAGTTGGGGTTCCTCAGGGTTCTGTGCTGGGCCTGGCATTGTTTAACATCTTTTAAAAATGACTTATAAGATGGAATAGAAGGCATGCTTATCAAATTTGAGAATGATAGCAAGTGGAGGAGGTAGCTAATAGCCCAGAGGACAGGAACAGAATTCAAAATTACCTTGACAGATTGGAGAGCTAGGTGAAAACTAACAAAATTTATTTCAATAGGAAAAAAGGTACTACGTCTAGCTGGAAAAATGAAATGTACAAATACAGGATGGTAGACACCTGACTTGAAAGTAGTATGTGTGAAAGCTTAAGTATAAGTTAAACATGAGTCAACAGTATGATGCAGTGGCCAAAAAGCCAGTGCATTTCTGAGCTGCAGAACAGAAGTATGATGTCCAGATCAAAAGAAGAAGTAGTACTATTCTTCTCTGGCTCAGTGAGATCTCACCTGAAATACTGTGTTCAATTCTGGGCACCACAGTTGAGGAAGGATATGGCCAAGCTGGAATGTGTCCAGAGAAGAGCAATCAAGATTATCAAAAGTCTGGAAATTTCCTTTTGAGGAATAACTGAGAGAGCTGGGTTCGTTTAGTTTGAATAAGAGAAGACTGAAAGATGACATGATAGCTGTCTTGAAATATCTGAAGGCAAGCCATGTAGAAGATGGAGCAGGTTTCCTTTCTGCTGCTTCAGAGACTAGAACATGAACCAATGGATTCAAATTACAAGAAAAAAGATTCTACCTAAACATTAGAAAGAACGTTTTCAATGCAAGACCTGTTTGGCAGCAGAACAGATTGCTTTGGAGGACAGTGGATTCTCCATCTTTGGAGATCTTTAAACAGAGGTTGGATGAGCAGAAGCGTTTAGCTGTGTATTCTTGCAGGATGGACCTTGTGGTCCCTAATGGGGAAGGGGGAGTGCTCATCTCAATCAGAATGGAAAGATCTGGGCTAAAGCTATGGGAGGGCTCAATTCAGCCCTTGGGCCTTGTTGATGTTGTATGCCTTCAAGTTGTTTCTAACGTACAGGGACCCTAAGGCCAACCTATTATGGTGTTTTCTGGAGTTGTGTGTGTGATACACACTAGGCCACCCAGTGGATTTCCATGGCTGAGTGGGCAATCAAACCCTGGTCTCCAGGGTCATAGGTCAATGCTCAAACCACTATACCATGCTGGACCTAAGGCTGGACCTTAAGTTTGTGTGGTCTAGTGTAAACTGAAGACAGCTCCTGTGCCTTTGACAGTTGTGTAGAAACCTTGGGCAGATCACAAGGTGGCAAATGTTATTAATTTGAAAGAAAGGATGCAGAACATTGCTTTTCTCTGAGTCTACTGGGAAAGGAAAGATTCTGCTCCTCTCCTCTCCTCTCCTCTCCCCCCCTCTCCCTGATGCTAACTTAATTGAAGGCAAACTCCTTTTGCACTTTGAACTCGGTTTGCAGCAATGGAATTAAATCGATGACTAAAAGGAAAGATGGGAAGGGAAGAGAAACATCGGAACATTTGAAAAGCTGCTGAAGGAGTGAGATGAGAGAGGATAAACTGAGACTGTTCCTGCCAGATTGGGGCAGTTGGAGGATATGCACCATAGCACACTAGTGTTTTAGTTATTCTATTTGTTGTTGTATTGGTGAGGCATGGTGAGGGATTATGGGACATCAGGTGTGGAAGAACTTCTCTGATTTCTTGACCTTGACTGATTTCTGGGCCTTGACATTTGCTGCTATCCCCCAGGTAACAAAATGTCTCAACTGGTCCTGACATCTATTTAGTTTTTCAAAGCATTAAATTCTATAGTAAAATAAAACTCAAATTTCCCCGAGAACCAAAGAGCAATCAAATACTTCCATTTTTTCCAAATACTGCCAAGTGAGTGCATGATATGTGGCAAAGAAGTTGAGAGCATGCATGTTATTCCAATGAGAGGTGGTCCGTGCGATTAAGGAAAAGAGGGGCCACATCATGCCACAAGGCCGTGAGAGTCCCTGCTCCTCTTCCATGCACACATACTTAGAAGTTGTTTGAAGAGGGAAAGCCTTTGAGTGTAGGCCCCCCAGTTGTTTGGAATCCAGAACTAATGAGCCATGAATGAAGGTGGAAGGGCTGAAGGAATACTCTGATCCTGCGGTCACAAGGTAGCGGATGAACAAAAATGATAGTAGGCAGAAGCTTAAACCAGCTCTTAGTAAAGAATGTACAGAACATACTGCTTACTAGAAGCAAAAACAAAACTGCAGACAGGCAAAAAGACAATTTCTGAACAGGAATATAAAAAATCTCCAGGATTGCTTTCATTATGTGGTGATTGAATCACATCCTTGGTTTGTATCAGATTCTCCCACATTAATTTTTTTTTTATTTAATTCATGCATTTTTTAAACATGCATTTTGTACACATCTTCACACTGGCTAAAGTACATGTTTTTATCGTGCATGAGTGTGTGTGTACACGTGTATGTGTTTTATTTCTCTGAGAGGTACCAGAGGCCAGAGAAGTGAAATGAATACTTTCACTGAGAACTTTGACTGCAGTAAAATTATTTTCTATCCCAAATTCAAAACATCTCTTTCATGTTATTTCTTAATTTTGTATGTGCCTGTATCTCTAGTGTAAACAAAGCCACAGGCAGAGTATTTAATAACAGCCAAATTGATTTCTCATTACTAGGTCACTTCTTAACATTCCATTATCACTGAACCGATATTCATTTCTCCTATTGTGTTAAATAATAGGCAAGTCTGTAGGAAATGATTTATGTTGTTCTGCCGTGTTAATTCCACATGGGCACCTTCTCTTTGAATAAGAAATCTTTAACGTATCTCCTGCTCTCATAACAAGCAATTTCTGTGTAAATCATAGCCCAGTAATGGCTTCACTTTGTTTGCCACAATAGACGGCTTGACAAGAGATGAAAAAGAAAGTGAGAAGAATGCCTTTCAATGTCTTTGCAAAAATGAAGGCAGCTAAGCTTCTGTAGCTGTGTGTTGCTTTTTCTACACACACCCTGTGTCTCTAAATACCCCTCTTTTTTTTTTTTAAAGTGTGGTTGGCACATGCAGCTTTATCACTTACTGTGACACTAGCTTGTGTGAATAAACTATCTCACATTTTGTTGGGAACTGCCATCAAGTTGACTTTGACTTATGGTGACCTTATGGATAAGAGACCTCCAAGTTACCCTGCTATCATCAACCATCCTGCTCAGGTGTTGCAGATTCAGGGATTTGTCTTCCTGGATTGAGTCTATCTATCTGTAATGCCGTCTTCCTTTTTTCCTATTGCCTTGTACCTTACCAAGCATTATTGTCTTTTCTAGTGAGTCATGTCCTGTCGTGATATGGCCAATGTACAACAGCCTCTGTTTAATACTAATAATATTAGTAATAATAACAACAATAATAACAACATTTTTTTATAATGCTATTTACACCAAAGGGTGGAACATGGACATATACAGTCAGAGACAAAGACAATAAAGCAGATGAAATCCTCAACACTCCACCAGTCACTAGCCATCTCAGCACCTTAAACACAACTCAATGGCTTAAGATGGCTTCTAGGGATTGTTTAGGCTAGATTTGCTCTAGGACCCATTCGTTTGTCTTTTTAGCAGTCCAGGGTATACAAAGAACTCTTCTTTAGCACCACATTTCAAATGAGTATTTTCTTCCTATCAGCTTTCATATTTAATACTGCAAAAAGAACTCCCATGAACATGGGCAGATGTTCTTTCAGGCCCAGCAGCAGGATCCAGCAGCCCTGAAGGCAGCTGGCAGGATCCTAGGACCTTGACCAAGCCCACTGGTGAGAACGCACCTGTGAAACTATTTTGAATTTCCCACAGTGGTAATGTCACTTTGTAGCACTGTGTGAATTAAAACAGCAGACCTACTGTCCCCAGAGAATGCTGATATTTAGAGGTGGTACAAGTGGGCTGTACAACAACGTTTTGTAGCATGAAGTACTGCTGTGTAGGATTCCAGCGACTTTTTTTCATCCGTCCCAGTCCCTATACCTTTTCCCCTCTTCATCAGTCTCCATCAGTCAGTTTTCTGGAGCTTTCTCTTTGTCTTCAAGCATTTTTGCTACCTAATCTATTTGTACTGCTGAATATCTTGAAGTTCCTCGAGCCTGTTGTTTCCTGCCTGTGAATGGCTAGTGCTGTTTTGGCTAGGGAAACATTGGCACTCATTGCTGAAAGAGCCAGCCTGGAGCTGTGGTTTGAGCATCAGACTGTGACTCAGGAGATAGGTTCAGATCCCTGCTCAGCCATGGAAACCCACTTGGTGGCCTTGGGCAAATCACATTCTCTCAGCCTCAGACGAAAACCCTCTCTGAACAAGTCTTGCCAAGAAAATTCCATGGTAGGTTCACCTTAGGGTTGCTATAAGTCAATAATTACTAGGAGGCACATAACAGTAACTCAGGGCTGAACATCAGCAATGGAGAGAATGGTAATGAGATGCTGGGGCCAAATGGATGTTCTGCTAAAAAGAAAGCCGTCATTAGAAACAAAACCTTGCCTGGTCTGACAGATCTGTGCTTACATTCTTTGTGATACTACAAGTGGTTCTGTGCTGTACCTAGTAATTAAGCATTCTGCTTTTTGTAAGAAACTGCTTTGGTTTCTCACATTAGGTGCCAGAAGAAAGCTTCCACCTTTAATTTAGTAACTAGGAAAAATTCTTTCTGTCCTTTCAGAAGAGGAAGGTGATAACATAGATAAAAGGTATGTCTTGACACATTTACTGCTGCCTGTAGTTCTCAGGCAGTACATCTCCAGGTAATCAATTAATGCTCTCCTCTAATTGACTATTTAATTACACATTACTAAACAAGCTGATGGATATAAGTTCTGCTACCTGTAGCTCTCGTGGAAGCAAATGTTCCATCATGGGATTTTAAGATGCTGCAGAGATTAATCACATTCTGGGGAAATGTGAGGAAGCGTTTGTGTATGTGTGTGAGAGAGAGTGAGATAGTATGAACAATAAAGAAAATATTGCAACCCAGCAGAAAGGAGAGCAGTCCATTTGATTAAAACAAAAGTTTGAATGCTTCCATCATTTTTCAAAATTGGTCTATTTGAGGAACAACAGGAAGGGGAAATAAAAAAATAATGTTATTAGTCAGTTCCAGAGGTTATTTTGGGGGGCACTGTTAGCAAAGAGTGACAACCTCCCAAGAGGCAGATGCTGGCAAATGGCATCAAGGTTTTGCTTGCCCTGTACCTCTTTAGCTACTGTGCTACCTTCAGGAACAGTAGTAGACAATGTCCCATTGCCAGTGGTGAAGAAAGATGCAACTGCTACTCAAGTCAGCTTTTAAGTAGGGAATGGAAGAGTTGCCATCTTGTTCTTCACCTGAAGTGGCAAAATATCTTGGGCCAGACCTGTCTGTGTACACTCTGTACAACTGACCAAAGGGAGATGACAAGCTGGGGTGTGGGCCTCAGCAGCTGCCTCAAAATGTCTACTTCTGCAGTGGACCTTGCCATGGGTAGAAAAATGTGAGAGGAAAACAAAAAGCTGGAAGAATTGTCAGCAAGCTGGCAGAGAACTCCCATTTAAGGAGGCTGGAAAAGAATTTTCATTGGGCTTTATTTAATGTCTGCATGTTCACAACTGTGTTTTGACATGTTCAGAGATTGCCTTGTGCAAACACACTACTCATGTTCGTGGTCTGCTTGGCATGAGCAGTATAATGTGAGAGCAGCAAGCTCCCATGAGCCTTAACAGAAAAACAAAGAAATTGCCTCCTCTGGGATCTTTGCTTCCGCATGCTTTTCTGCACATCTGCAGTGTACAGTTTCATTTAACAGTGTACTACATCTAGACAACTGAGGGTGATATATTGGACTATCAAAGAGGAAGGGAGCTGGTATCAGAGGGAATGTCAGATCTGTACTCTGCCATGAATCCCATTGAGTAATCGTGGATCAAACATGCTCTCCTGGCCTAATGTACCTCACCATGTGATTGTAATAATATTAAGGATATCAGAGGCAGTGTGCCTCTGCATGTCTGGGGACCTGTACTGGGGATTACAACCCTACAATTGCAGTCATGTCCTGCTTGTGGACTTCTCATGGGTGACTGGATTGCTACAGTGTTAACAAAATACTGAACTAGAAAGGCCTTTAGTCTGAACCAATGTATCTGTCCTTAAATGTTGTCAGGGAGAGGGGGATTCTTGGAGGAAGAATGAGGAAAATCATTAACAATTAACAATAAAGCAGGTAAGTACTGTAACAACCTATCAAGTTAAAAAAAATCTTCTGTTAATTACCTTTCTATATATTGTTTTTCCACCTTTTAAAAGCACTTTTAACATTTTTCTAGAGCTGAATCCCAAACTTACTTCATCTGAAATTACTGTCTGTGAAAAGTAATTGTGTTTGGGGTACAGTGGAGGTCATTTTATTTCATTGCCTTTGCCTGTATACCCATATTGTCCTGTTTTGTCCTGTTTTGTATAAAGTGACATCCGATCGTATTCCACCAATCATTCGCCGTGGACCAGTCAATCAGACACTTGCCATAGACTCTACAGCACTGCTACAGTGTCATGTCACTGGGAACCCCCTACCCAGCATTCAGTGGCTTAAAGATGGAGAAAGGATTGTGGGCAGTGACCCAAGAATCGGTCTGTTAGACAACGGAACACTGCAGATTACAAACCTACAGGTATGATGCTCATCTTCCATCACTGCCAAATGAAATACCTCATCTCTTGGGGGCTCATTTCAGACTTTACAGAAATGTCCTTTCCATGCATGTCAAAATGCTAAATGGAAGGAACACCTCTGCATTCTTTGCATTTCGTTTCTTACCAAGGGGACCATTGGGCTTAAACAGTGTGCAATTACGTGCACAGCCTGGAAAGTTCACTTTTAGACACTTACAACTGGGCTTAGAACAGTGGTTCTCAACCTGTGGGTCCCCAGATGTTCGTGGACTTCAGCTCCCAGAAGCCCTGAGCATTGGCCAGAGTGGCTGGGGCTTCTGGGAGCTGAAGTCCACGAACATCTGGGGACCCACAGGTTGAGAACCACTGGCTTAGAATGAACGTATAGCAGTCAGGCGTCCTATTGGTAAATTACAATGGCGTGAGTCAGATGTACACCATCACAACTCACTTTTTTCATTGTTGTGGAGTCAGAATTCTGTTCTCAGCCTCAAAACTCACCTTATAAAAAGCACAGTTTTCCAATGTGGCCATGGCCATGGCTATGTTGTTGAAGGGAAGCGGGAGGAGCAGGGTATGGTCAGCTATTTTCCTGTAGCTGGACGCACTTCAAGAACATCATATGCAAATAATGTGTCTCTGCTCATACCCACGTGCTCTCCAGCAACAGGGAAATGACCATGGCCACATTGGGAAATTGTGCTGCTTACAGGGTGAGTTGAGGTACTAGCCTTGGGACACATAGCTGTAAAGATATAGATACATGATACATCTTTGTCTGTCAGTGCAGAATTCTAGCCAATATTTCCAGTTTCATTTTCATAGAACACCACTCCGTCAGCGTGATAAAAATGTTTGGGTTAACTTTTCCCCTTCTGAGCATGTATAGATTTGTGAGACAGGATCCCTGGCTTATTAAAGAGGTGCTCCACTCTCCTTACCTTTTAAGCAATACCTTGAATCAGTAAAGGAATTAATGCTTTAAAATGCTTTACTGTGCAAAGCAGAGTAAGTAGAAGCATAAATTTCATGTAGATTTGAGCCAGAGAGGTAATAGATTGCACAAATTACCTGAGTTTGCTTTTTTTTTATGCGTCTCTATGCTGCAACATTTCTAAAACAGATTAAGAAGTGCATACCCATCTTATCTCTTTGTGACTATCAACTACAGCCATTCTTTTTTTTTCACTTTCCTGCAGATCCATTGCTTTCCATTTCTTCTATTTCTGGACCACGTCTGTTCTGAGCTTCCAGACCCTCTTCCTGTGTTCCTTTTCCATTCTGCTCCTCTCAGCCCTGTTTACAGTTTCTGCTTCATTCTGACACTGTTTTGCTCAGTCCTTTGCCTTGAAAAGTGGATCCACTTTCCCTTTTTTCAGCCTCCCACTTCCACTGCACTTCTTTTCTTTCCCCCACTGTCTCTTTTACACCTTTTGCCCCTTTACTCATCCCCTCATTCTTTGTCATTGCAGCAGCAGTCAACCCAGTGGTAGCCAGTGTGACTGGACTAGATGTGACTATTAAAGGCATCTTTGCATGTAATATGCAGGTTGCTTTAAAAAAGGCAAACTGCAGGGCTGACCCAACCATTGAGCAAAATGAGATGGCTTCCTCATGCAGCAGATGCTGGGAGGTGGCAGCAAGGCATTGGAGGAGAGAACCATGTGCCATATGGCTTTCTCTTCACTCCTGCACAGTGAAAGATACGATCTCTTTGTCAGCACTGAGGAAAGATTGAGTTGCCAGTCCACTGAGCAATGGTATATGGAATGAAAGGGGCCACCATATTGTTCCTTGCTTGAAGCAGCAAAATGTCATGAGCCCATACCGCATTGCCTAGTTGAATAACTCTAGGCCTCCAGATCTTATTTGGCCACCAATTCCCATCACCCCTAGCCACCATAAGTGAAGGGGACATACAGTACAAGTGTGGGGATGGGACTTGGGGGGCTCCTATAAGCATGGTAGGAACTGATAGTTAATGGTATCTGAGCAGGCATGAGCCAGTTTTTTTAGCTTTCTTGTGCAGAAGGAATTCTTCCTCTGCCCCAGCAAACGTCATGTTCAGAAAATGGAGTTTCTTGGGACTGCAACAAGACCAGAAAGAATTAAATCCACCATAGTACAGCTTAGATGCATCACCATGCATCATTTCATCATGAAATGTCACTGCTCATGCTAAACACTGGGGGTGGGCTTCATCACAGACAATCTGTAGGGATGGTCTGTGTGGATTTCCCACTGGTTCAACCTCAAGTGCATGTCTTGACATCTTCATAGTAGGGCAGTTCTCATAACCAATTTTTACTCAGTTAGACAGACTCAGTTAGACAGACTCCTCCCTTGGCCCATGGACATTAGCATTTTGAACAGATTTTGTGAATGCTGTTACTAACATATGTGTAGGTTATGACTCACTGCACTGAGGTAAATTCAACCTCTCTAATGAACAAGCAGCAAGCAAATGAATTCCACAGTATAGTTAGGAACTGAATTGCTACTTTCATAATTGTGGCAAATTGCTAAGTAATGCAATTACTAGATAAGAGTTTGTAATTGCCTGGTTCAGAATTTGAATAGGAATTTTTAAACACTCCTGAGAGCCAAGCCAGAGAATAGACCCAGAAGCTACTGTGTATTTATTAAGAAATTAATAATGTTAACAGGCAGTAAGCAATTTCTTTGTTTTAGTGGGGAAAAGCAGCTGAATGCAATTTTCTTTCTCTTAACAAAGTGAATATCAATAAACAAAGCGCCAAGCCAGCCAAATCAGTCCCTCTGCAACACAGCTGAGCCTGAAAAGTAACTTTGCAGATCATTCTATTACGGGTAAAGTTATACATAACTTGCTGCTGAGAGGTCGATCATAATTAACCCTCTTTATGGGAAACTGTCAAAGTCACTGTTCTCTTTGTCAGTTCCTCTACCAGTGATCTTTCTGTCTTCTTTCAAAGACTTAGTGATGTGTTCATGTCTCATTGTGGTGACATTTTACAACATAAACCGGTTGAGCAGTTGTTTACTATGGATTATTTATTTATTTTATTTGTTTCATACTTCCCTCCTACAAATGGGACTCAAGGTGCAGATACAGCATAAAATGAATAAAAACATAAAATGTAAAACTCATCAGTAGAAGAAAAGGTAGCATTCACACAGATCTCTCTCTTTCTTCCTCGCCCCCTCTCTCTCTATGTATATGGGTGAATGCTACACTTTCTTATGCTCTCTATATGTATGTATGTATGTATAAGATATATCCTGTCTTTCTTCCAAATGAGACCTAAGTCTGCTCATTTGTGAGGTAAAATGGGGTATATGAATTAAAAATTAGCAGTCAAAAAGTTAAAATACAATAGAGTAAATTAACTCTGTAGGACATCAGTGCTTTAGAACTATATAAAATCATTTAAAACTGTGAGAAGAATAATATAAAATGTAGCACGTGCACCTAGTTAAAGATCTTTACAGACAGCCACTTAGTCACCAAAGACTTGTCCAAATAAGGTTTCTTCCTCCAGTGGAAGGAGAGCAGTGACAGCATAATCTCTTGTGGCCGAGAGTTTCATAGCTTATGATAAGCCTGTGAGAAGGCAGTCTCCCATGTCGCTACCAAACATGCCTGTGAAGGTGATGGGGCTGAGAGGAAGTTTTCCCATGAGTTAATAGCCCTTTCCATAGCAAGCAAGGCTAAAGATCCACCTGAATAAAAAGTTCTTTGCCTGCTGGCAGAAAGATGACAAAGAAGGAATTACCATAGCTGCCCTCAATGGGGAGTTCCAGAACCTGGGGGCAGCTTCCTTTCAAGGTTAATGTGCAAAACTTGTTGGAAGAGACATCCCAGACCTTTAAATGCTGTGCTATTTGTGTGAGACTTCTTAGATATTGTACAATCACATTAGTAGTTAGCATCCCAAGAAATTTTGCTGCAAGAAGAAAAGGACAATGTGGTGCTCATCCTCTCTCATTCCAAACAGAGAAATACTGGTCTGACAATTGACTCTTACTGTACTAATGGTGATGGGAAACCATTCTTTCCTATGCATAAAAGAGAGCTGGCTAGCTTTGGTGGGATACATAGATCTGTCCTCCAACAGAAGGCAGAGCTAGGGGGCTAAGGGGGCTGAGGAAGAATATTTACTGCATGAGCCAGTCACTGTCATCACCCAAAATGGTAGTGCTTGGGCTGAGGTTTCCTGTCCAATCAGTGCAAAAGCAGAAGCCTCACGTGGTCTGCCTATAGGGCGGCCAGGGTAATACCATCTCAAGCCCTAAAATTTTAAGGCCAAAGCTTAAGATGTCACAGGAAGTATGCCTTGCTTATGGTGTTGAGGCTGATACATCAAGCATCAACCACAGGTGTTTAGAGTGTGTCGTTCAAATACCAAATAAATAAGCAAGCAAGCAAGCAACATATAAAACATTACTGAGTGGTTTAATACTAGATAATGGGCAAGAGTTGAAGTATGGGCACAAATTTCACAAATCTGAAAAAAAAAAACCCTGATAATAGCATAGCAGAATATATACAGGCACACAAAGGCAGTGGTGTCACCTTGAGATTCTTCCCCTTCTCCTGAGGACCATAGAGACAGGCCTGGAGATGCTGGAACTCTGTCTCCACATAGTGGTGCAGACTGGTAATTTTAGCCCTCCAAAGGGAGAGACTGTAGATAGTAACATGTAAGGCCTGCTGCAGATGATTGTAAGTCTTGAGGTATTGTTTTGCGCCTTTGACACTACCCTTTTGGCACTAGTCTTTCCGATTATTTTAAAAGTCCTATTTTGGTCCAGACTGTGCCTATTCATTCTGCTAAACAGGACTCCAGATATCTGATCCCAGTCCTGCCCTGATAACACCACTGCATCCACAGAGATTGTGATTTGAGACCTCCTACAGATGCCCCAACCATTAGAAATATGATAGATGGCAGCTTACAGCCCCCACAGGAAAATAGGATCACAAACCATGGGCTGCTAGTTAGGGTTAAAGATAGTTTTTAGCTTACACCATTGGAAACCTTGATCCAGCAACAATCCTCTGAAGGCAGCTATGGAATCAACCTTTAGCGATGTGTGGCCCTCCAGATGTTGGACTGCATTTCCCATGATCCTTCACTGTTAGGTAATGGAGTCTAGGGTCGGTGGGTAGTCCAACCACAGCTGGAGAACCACACACTCTTCATCCTTGACAGAGTTGGCTTTAGCCCATAAAGGCTAGTACCATAGTTAAATTGTTACTCTTAAAGATATCACAAAAACTCTTTGTCTTGCTTGAATAAATTTGCTCTGGAAAGCAATTAGGATAATATTTGAAGAGAGGTATGGGCACAGGGAACTATTAATTGCTACAGATCTCAAATGAGGAACAGGTTTTCCTAGGAGACTCCGTTAAGTGAATGAAGAGTAAGAAGGCCAGTACATTAATCTTCACTTCCTTGAGTGCATTGCTGGTAAATTCTGATAGATACATTATAATGGTATACAGCTGATAGCGTCAGTTGCCCCCAGGGCTAGCAACATGGGTGTAGAGACAAGGCTCAGGGGGTTCCATTTGTTATGTATGCATAGCTGCCCAAAGTCCTGTTCTTCTATGGAGATAAGACATTCCTGTGGCCTTTGAACTTTTCGGGTCAAATTAGATCTAGCATTCATGTGCACTTCTGCATACACAGCATGTGTTCAGACACTGAATGATAATCTGAGAGTCTTGCTCTTGTGGTTGTATAAACTGAATCTTAGTTCAAGGCATAGAGAATGCAGAGATCCAGGCCTATGGTTATGGGATACATCACAAGGCAGAAGACCTCAGGTGGAGCTTTGCAGCTCAATATGTATGTAGGTCTAACAATCTCAACCTGGGTGTGTCCAACCTGCCCTTTTGCTGCACTGGCATCGCATCCAGCAACGGGGTAACGTGGAGGTTATTCATGAATTACTTATCAAAACACAGGGCTCACGCTAAACATTTGTTTAAAAATTGATGCCAGCAGTCAGCGGGGAGTGAAATATTTCACGTTATTTTTGTGCCTTCATTGTGTCTGAGTCAGGAGGTTAATGCATCTGCCAGGTCCCAGTGCGCCTAATAGCATCATTTTATAGCAGTTGTGGCTCTTTGCCCAGGAAAAAATTAGAGCTGTCAGGTGGATTGGAGGACTAGCATGAGTTAATGGTCCCCTAGGACAGACCGTCTCATCAGACCAGTCTTGATTCATGGTGAAAGTGGGCCAACAGCAGTCCCTGAGTCACAGCTCTGAAGCCCACCTGGTGGGGACATTAAAATGATACCCTAACTTCCCTTTTGCTGCCCAGTAGCATAACAGTCATCATAATGAGCTACAGACCATTTTCCAACTCCCTTCCAACACCTTTGCTCAAAAGATTCAAGAGGAACCATTGCTGAATCATGGGCAGCAGAAGTTCCTGGCTTCTACCCAGAGCTTAGGAAAGTTACTTTTTTGGACTATAACTTTTTAAGTTCATCAGGTAGCTTGTCTGCTGGCCATGTGGGCACAGTCTGGGAGTTTTAGCCCAAAAGATAGCTTTGCATCCATCTCAGAATCTCCAGATCAAACAATGAGGTAGTAGGTAGAAGGAGGAAGGATTCTGGAGAGCTGCTACCGCTCAAAGAGACAATGCTGGGCTGGCTGGAGAAGTAGAATGACCTGATATAAGACAGCTTCCTTAACTGCGGTTGTATTCATCTAAGACAGGAGTGGGTGAAGTATGGCCCATAGGCTGCATGTGGTCCAGCAGGGCCCTCAAGGATTAAAAAAAAATGCAAAAACAGTTTTTTTTCAAAAAATAATTGGCCCTCAAATATCCTCTATGGGGTGTGAGTGGCATTGTTGCCATGTTTTTTGGTCTCCCATGGGTCAGTTTAGACCCCTGAGAGGCTATTAAAAAAAAAAAAAGAGGTGAACAGTGACTTCCGCTCAATTAGTGTTGCTAAAAATGGCCTCTCCTAGGCCTAAAATGGCCTGGTGTAATCTAAAAAACATGGCAAAAATGCCCAAATGCCACCTTAAAAAAAAGAGAATTTTTTAATAGGAAGATCAGTGGGGGGTGTGAACTTCCAAGGTCTCCTGGGGAGCTAATGCAGCCCCCTAGCCTTCCACAGTTGCCCACGCTGATTTGTAACAACGGCAGTCCAGATAAAACAAAACACAATCCTTTGGCAACAGATCCATTATGGAAGCACTTGAAGGCTAGAGCCTCTGTCATCAAAGGTGTGGAGATCTTTCTTCGGTATCCGGTATTAGAACTCAGGAAAGTTATCTTTTGGGACTGCAAGTCTCAGAATACCCCCAGCCAAGGTGGCCATTTGAGGGATTATTGGAATTGCAGTCAACAAAGATAATTTTTCTGGTAGGTAAGAGATTAGGGAGGCTGAGAAGCTGTTGCCAGTCAGTCCTGGGCTAAATGGATTGTACGTCTTGTAGGAGCATTGCAATGAAAACAACACAGAGATGCATGCAGCCACTGCCCTCTGCCAGTTGGCTTCCTTTGAGTCCACCCCACTGATTTTGCCCAGTGCCTCGGGAAGAAACGAAGCTTTTCCCTTGAACCAGCTGTATGTGTGAAATGTCAATAGTATTTCTCCCTCACAAGATTTGTAGAACATACAATTTCAGAGACAAGAATAGCAGAAACTCCCAAAGCTCCTTGTAGAGTTGCAGTGGGTTGTGGGTGGAGATGAATAACATCTGCCTTTTCTGCATGTTTCAGATTTCAGACTCTGGATTGTATGTTTGCATCGCTTCGAGCTCAACTGGCGAGACAAGATGGAATGGGTTTCTGGCAGTGCAAGGTCGGTCATGTCAAAAGAGGGCAGGGATTGAAATTTTGGGAGGATACTCCAGGCAATGTATTTTATTTGGCCTCATCTTCTTTGATGTCCTTGTTTTATTTGTTTTTACTGGGGTGGGGGTAGGGTTTTCTTTTTGGAACAAATGCAAAACAACTATACAGGGTTCATGGAGTTCAGTTTTCACTTGTCCTGAAACAAATGCATGGAGAACCAAACAAGTCCACCCACATTCATGCCATGGACAGTGCGAAAGTGGAATTAACACACACATACACACAAATAGCATCTTCAGTTTCTCTTCCGTGTCTGTTGTGCTCACAGTCATGCTCAGCTTCCCCCTGGCTGCGGCTGTTTGCATACAGAATAAAGGCAAAAGATTCATTTACAATATTAATGTTTTATTGGCCCCTAGCCATGTGTTGTGGAGCCATTGAAGATGATCCTCTGACTCACAAGATCAGAGTGCTGGGAGGGGGAGGGGCGTTAGCTGAGTTGATAATGTCATATTGTTTCGAGTGATCACCGTTGTAATGCATAGTATTGGGAAGGGTTGTTTTGATCTTCCATGGACAATTAAGATCCATTAGCTTTGTAAAGGACCTGTTCCCAATGAAAATTAAAAATGTCTAGAACTGGTTTATTAATATGGAACAATACAGCTGGCTCCATTTATGGATTGTCCTTGGCCACATTGTTATTGTGTGCCTTCACGTCATTTTTGACTTACAGTGTAATTCTAAGGTGAACCTATCAGGAGTTTTCTAGGGCTGAGAGTGTGTGACACACCAAAAGCCACCCAGCGGTTTTCCATGGCAGAGTGAGGAACTGAAAACCCCTGCTCAAATCACTGCACCATGACTTGGCAGCATGGGTATGGGGAATGTCAGGATGAATGCTTGATGTTCAAAATGGCAATGACTACGGAGTATTGAGCCAGTATTTCTCTCACAATAATCAACTGTCCATTCTGAACTTAACTGTTCCTTCTTTGCATTTCTCAGGTTGGCCCTAGAGGAGCTGAAAGTGTGCATAATTAATGCAGGGATTACAATACATAGTAAAACCTCAGCTATTTTGTGCTCACGTGCAAGGAGGAATGATCACAGTAGTTCTCCCCACTGTGGGAGGAAACAAAGGTTCATCTGCAATCTCCTCCTGGCATTTATACATTTATACATATGGAGGAATTAGTCTGTTTAGAAGACCATGTGGGTTTTTCTGATAGGTAGATAAATAAGTAAATAAATCCCTTGTTTTCTATGCAGAAAACAAGAGGTTTGCACCAAAAAACAAACAAAACACAAACACATTTTTCTCCATAGAATAGTTCCTCTGCTACACTTTCAGGCTGTGTGGGAGAAAAATGTACAGAATTCGCACTGATCTATTATTCTTCCCAGTGTAGTTTTCTGCCTGTAAAAAAAATAGGAACAAATAATTTCTAATATTTCTCCCATCCCTGCTGTTGTATGTATAATACATTCTCTAGCTGCAAAAGAATAAGCCAGTGAAATTCTTGGATCTGGTAGTTTTTCAGGCTCATGGAAACCCAAAACCGTGGCCATCTCTGCTGGCCTTGAAACTCAGGCCTGGACATCTCCCCAGATCACTGTACTTCTCTGCCTTCTGGAAGAGGAGGCCTGTTTGCATCCACAGATGAGAATGGCTCATTTAAACTAGCAATAGACTGTCCTCTGAGTTCTTGCTCGGCAAGCACATTCTTTGTTGAAAGAGCCAAGCCAAGCCATTTTTTTTTTCCGAAAGGAAAAAACCTCAAGGAATAACTGATGTTGAGCCAGGTTTGCTGAGCTCTGTGTGGAGATTTGAGGGGCATCAGAGCTCTCTTTTCTCCTATATTGGCATTGGAAGAGATATAACTAGCATGTGGAAAAGTAAATTTTGAGGACTAAAACTCCCAGTATTCCTGGACCATTTTGGTGTGGGCTTTCTGAAACCAGTAAAGTAACTTTTCCAAGCTCTATAAACATCTCAGTGAAAAAGTAAATCCATGGACTCAGTAGGCTCCTTGCTCTTTCCAAAAACTTTGGAGCTCTTGCCCATTTGTAGACCTGCTAATTACAAAACCAGCATGAGTGTTTCTTAAGGCTGACTCTGCCTTCTTGATTAATGGCAGGGTCACTTCTCTTGACAGGTCTACAGGCCTAGGCAGGGATAGAGGCACAGATCCTTAATCCTGCCCCATGGCAGCTGGTTGGTTTGGCTTAGTAGAAGCTTAGTTTGAAGGAAGAACTGCTGGATGAGTTAAGTCTTCCTGCCTTTTCCACTCAAAGGAAATGCCAGCAGGGATTAATAACAAACAAACAAAAAACTCCTCATGTATATGTTGCTGTATATAACATAAAAGGCTGGCATCTTATTGGGACATTAGGTTTTCAAAAACTAGCAGTTATGTGAAGTTGAATTGTGCCACTATGCAACATATGTATTCTGGAGAGGGGAGCAGAAACACATCTGTGCTATTGATGACCATTGCACAAGCAGAAACAGAGGTGTGGCCAATGCATAACATATCCCATTGTGCAGCAGTCCTGCACAGTGTGTCTCAATGCACCCTGGTGGTGCAGTGGTTAAATGCCAGTACTACAGGCACAGGGTTGTGAGTTCGATCCTGCCGGGCTCCAGGTTGACTCAACCTTACATCCTTCCTCAGGTCGGTAAAATGAGTATCCAGCTTGTTGGGGGCAATTAGCTAACACATTGTAAACCACGTAGAGAGCACGGAGCTGATAAGCAGTGTAGAAATACACATGCTATTGCTACATCTTGTGCTGTGCCCCTTTGTGCATCATTTCAGTTCACTAGCATATTTGCATGTCATGTCTGTAACATAGCTCCATCATCATAAAGTTACACATCATAGCCTCTGATGCAGGATCTTGGCCAGAATTACATTTTCAGGCCATCCCTCCCTCCAAAGACTGACACTGACAGCACAGTAGCTTAAGCTGACAACTGGTGACTAGTCAGCAGAAGGAGCATTTGTGACTGAACAGGGATCTGTGTTCAGTTCCCACCAGGCCTCTCCTTCAGATCCCTCTGGCACCGAGGCTGGTAGCTTGTGGTCTTCTGGCTGTTGCTGGACACTAGTTCCATCATCCTTCATCCTTAGCTATGCTGGCTAGGGCTGACACTGTTCAACAGTATCTGAAGGAGTACAAGTGGCCTGTCTCAAGTGATATCTTTCCTTTTAAGCTTTCGTGAAAGTGCGTCCTTCATTTTTAAATGTAAAGGACCTAATTTGGGTGGATAAAGTTCAGATGTTCAGATGCCTTTGAACTGCTGCTTCCAGTATTCTTCCCCAGACTGTGCTGGATAGAGGTCAAATGGGAGTTGCAATCCAATAGTATCTGGAGAACTAAACTTCACCCAGCTTCACAGAGGCATAGGAAGTGGCTGTTTACTGTGAAAGCGCAGAGAAGAAACCCTGTAAGATTGAATTCATCCTTCATCTGGTGTAAAGGCTGTCCATGAGAGATTTGATCCATGCTTCCTCAGGGTTCACTGCTGTTCTCGTGTTCTTGTCCCAAACTTTTGTTTTTCCAGAAAATGGGGGTGATCTTCAAATACATCTTCCAGAGCCAAGCCTTCTCCCTGGACCTCCCTCTGCACCTTTGGTCACTGATGTCACCAAGAATAGTGTGGCTTTGATCTGGAAGCCAAGCCCAGTGAGTGGGGGAGCTGCTGTCAGTTCATACATAATTGAAGCATTCAGGTAAATCAGAAATTGCATTTTCAAATGCGCTTTTTCATAAAGCAGCAAGATGGTGAGGAAGCTTAATCCAGATATAGGAAATGTGAGGCCCTAGGAATACATGAGGCTAATTTCTTGTTGCCTCTTGTTTTTTTTTTCAGTAGGGTCTTAGCAAGAACAGGCAGCATGCAGAAGAGTGATATTTTGAGAGATATTGAGGGTCTAAAGTTTAGGAGCTATAATGGTGTTACCAGGGCAATGCCTTTGATCAACCAAGGAAGGAGAAGCAGTGAGTCTTTCCTTCACACCTCCTAACTTCTTCTTATGCTGAAAAAGTACTTTGTCACCCACCAGGTATGGATATGTAGTCTTCAGGTAGCTGCTAGACTATAATTCCCCTCAACCCTAGCTAATGTAGCCAGTGCTGAGAGATCATGGGAGTTGCAATTTCAGGTTCTTTAGCCCTACCTAACTGGTTAGAAACCTCATATCCTGTATTTGCTGCAGACAGCTAGATTAAAAAAAAAGGGTTTGAAGCAGAGAAACAGCATTGTACCCATCCAGATATTCTTTTTCTGGTGTGTAGAGTTAGAGACTGTCTGCACAGCTGGTTTGGATAGGTTAAAAACAACCTTGAAGCCCATCCTCTACATTCAGGATATGAACCAGAGCTTGGAATGCAAGTGAGAACTTGCAATCATTACATGGGAAAATAAACAGTAGGCAGAACCTGGGAAAGTTGCATTTTTTGACTATAATTCCCAGAAACCCAAAGTTAGTTTGGTAAATGACCATGCTGATTGTAACTAACTTTGAGGGTTGTCATTTGAAAAAGTAATTTTCAATTACCAATTTCTGGTAATAAGGTTGTTTTGTTGAGTGAATGGAGTCTGCAGTTCCCTAGAGCAGTGTTGGAGAACATATGATACACAACCCAACCCAATAATTCTGCCAGCATTACTATATCTGCTCCAGAATTTAGAGAAGTAGAAGGGAAATAATGGCAAGTTTAGTCTCAGTGATTTTAGGCTACAACCTATGGTATCTCTGGGCCAGACATGCATCACATAGTGCATTTTGAAAGTAGTTATCAACACACTACCAGAATGTCTCAGTGTTTTCCCTTCTACCTGGCTGACTGTTTGGCCCTTTGAATCTTTTTGACATGTGTTAAGGAAGGGGGGAAACCTGTGGCTCTCCAAGTATTGTTTGATTACACCTTCCATCATCCCTTACTGTTGTCTGTGCTGGCTGATGCTGTAGCAGTCCAACTTTCAAAGGACCTGTGTATTTCAGATCCTGCCCCTTACAAATTCACTGACCTATAAATGACCCAGAGAGAGGTAGACAGTTGTTTCTGCTCTGCTATCTGAGACGCCAACTTCTAGGCTTGGATAAGGAAGGCTTTGGTCTTGTAACAGTCTGAATCTTTTTTCTGATTCGTCAGCTCTGCCAAGTCTGTCTGGAGCTGGGCTTTCAGAGGTCAAGGGAGCAGACCTGCACAGCTGTGTAAATGTTTTGCTGTCAGCACGTTCTTTGGCAGTGGATCACCCCCACTGAATCCCTATTAAGCTTCTGTTTGTGATTCCTGCCTACAGTCCACCACAAAACTCCCCTGGGCTCAGATTCTTCCTTCCTACATCCATGTTGCTAAGGTGCCTCACCAGTGAATACAAACCTGTCTTGCTCATGTGGTTTGCAGGCTCTATCACAATTTACCTTGAAGCCATCTGCTTTGGAGATCTGTAGGGAGCACAGGTGGCCTGGCGATTCAGTTAGCAGTGAGAAGTTCTGCAAACAGCCAGACTTTCCAGTTAATCACAGGAGAATCAGACTCTGTGTTTGTGCATGTGTATGGAGGGGGGATGTGGAGATGCAGGGTTAAGCAGCAATATGGCATCTGCTGCTAAATCACCTTGAACATGGCTTTGCATGTCTGTGCATTCAAGACAACTAAACAGTCTGATGCTTCTATTCAAGATCCTAGTATTTATCTGTAAAACCCTAACCTGGAAAGGCAAATATTTGAAACACTAAATGTCTTTGAGTACAACTCCATCAACCCCATGCTAGCAGAGGCTTCTTGCATTTGTCCAGAACATCTGGAGGACCGAATTTTCTTCATGTTCTGTGTGGCTTCAAGCCAGGACTCTATGGATCATAAAAGAGGTTCTTGTATGAACCTGCCCAGAACTTAATGGCTCTTATTAGCAATATACACATTAGAAGAAAACATTATACCTGTGTATGTCCTTTTTCAGTTGTGGCAGATGGAGAAATTAAGTTCCATCTGCAGTGACCCTCCATGCTCTGTACTTATCGTCCTGCAGCAGAGCTGTCCGTGGCCATTTAGTGATCACAGTAGGATGTGTGGAGGAGGATGCACCCTCCAGGATCTTTTTAATGTGACCTCAGAGGCTTCCTGGTAGGTCCTCATGTGTCCATGCATCTGCCTGAAGGAACAAAAGTGAAAGCTGCCTGGTTGCTGGCCCAATCCTTTCCTGACCAGTAAATGGCTATGGGGGAAGATCAGGCTGCAGAAAAACATAAGTAAGGGTTGCAGGAAAGGAAGACAGAGTGGAGTTATACGTGGTGAAGCTTTACATTCTGCCTGCATGATGTAGGATCTCAACCAGTGTTTTTCATCTGAAGCCTAGCAAGGTGATGTTGGCGCATAGAGATAGATAGAACTTTCTGTGTAGCAGTACCCCCAATAGAACTCTTTTCCTGAAAGGTTATGTTAGCTCCCGTATTAGTTTTTAGATAGCTGCAGGGAGGGGAGCAGTATAGCTGCTCTAATTTTAGAAGGTCCCCTGTTCTACAGTTATATTTTTGTTTTACTGTTATCTTTTGTTTAGAATTAGAATGTAATTATTGTCCATTTCATTTTATTTAAATCACCTCAAGCATCTGAGTGAAGGGGCAATTCAGAAATGTTCTTGAAAAATAAATATAAGTAATAAATATAGCCACAACTCAAGTCTTGATTATCCCTTAGATCAGTAGTGGGGAATATGTAGTTCTCTGGGTGTTTCATACCAAAAGTCTTTCAGTCTTTGATCATAGACCACATTGGGAAGGATGGGAGTCCAAAAGGTTTGGAGGCTGCAAAGTTCCCCATCCCGGCTATAAGTCATATTCTGACTTTTCAGCCTGGCTCAGCCCTTGCTAATTTCAAGCCTGAAATAAGGAGCTGTTTGCTTCTTTCTTTCAGCCCCGAATTATGGATCACAGGAAAGTGTACATCCCAGAAAAAGCAGCAAAGGCTTCAAGGGGGACATTTTGATTTCGGAATGAATAGATGTGGCTAAGGCCAGCAGGGCTGCCTTGAATTCTGAACTGCAAACGCTCTGGAAAATAATACTGACAGCTTTTCTTACACCCTCTCCTCTTTTTGGAATCCAGCAGTTAATTTTAAAAAGAAAAGCCAGAACTCATAAGAGTTTAAAGAACATATCTATGGTCCATGTCTTTCTAATCCTCACTCTGCCTTTGAGAGGCTGTTTTTGGTTGTTGGCAGGGAAAGTTCCCCCATGCACATACTCAGAAATTATTTTCTTAATGCATGGTCAAGTGAGAGGGCCCCCACAGCAAAGTGGTACCAAGCTTATATAGATTGACTGGCAGGGCTGGCCCAAATCAGTTTGCTGCCTGAAGCTGATGAGCATATGGCACTCTCACTTCCCCAAGACAAATTGCATGGTACCCACAAAGCATATTTTCAGCATGTGAAGCAGAAAATCCCACAAATGCCTCTCCTCATTTCTGACAATAGAAATATAACAATCACGAATGAAATAATTGAGACATTGATATGCTTTCAGGGTACCCAGAATCTGCTGCCCAAGATGGCATTCTGGTCCTACCTAAAGGTGGGGCAGCCAATCCTGCTTACTAGTGCTGCCAGACAGTAGCGGTGCCGTAGTCTGTGGCAAGTAGCTGTGAGCCATCCTCCATTTTCAATTCAGCATAGCACTCTGGCACACTGTGTCTCTGAAGCATTATGGGAAATTTAAAATGGCAGAATGCTCCCCAGCCCTTGCTATAATAACCTTGCAGCCAGGGAACCAAGCAGACAGGAGGATTCACCAGTAGATCTGTTGGGCCCTTCCAGTGCGCATGAGGCCTAGTAGCTGTCCAATAATGTGAAATGGTACTAATGGCATCATGTACTTTCTACTTTTATGTCAATCTTTGTCTCAAGTCCACTCAAGACTGTCCAGAGTGTTTTTATTTGCTTCTATGTTGAACTGGTTTGGGGACCATCCTGTACAGTGACATGCCTCTGAAACTCCTTGCCACTTTATTTTGCTGAAGTCAGCAATTATGGATGCAAGACAAAGGCAGGCTGTCAAGGCTGTACTGTTCCTCCTTTCCTTTTCTGGTCTGTTGCAGCCAGTCTTCAGGTAGCACCTGGCAGACAGTGGCAAACAATGTGAAGCTGGAGAAACACACAGTCAGTGGCTTGAACCCTAACACCATTTACCTCTTCCTTATACGGGCTGTCAACACCTATGGCCTGAGTGACCCCAGCCCTGTTTCAGAGCCAGTTCGTACACAAGGTAAGATTCTCACATGCTGATGTATTGGAGCACAAGGGTTTGACTGGACAGGTGTGGCTCCCAGTGATGATACCACCCAGAACTTGAAAAGCTACTCTTAGGGACTGTAACCCTCTGATTCCCACACGCAGCATGGCCTTGAGTATGTAACGTGTAGCCTGGCCATTAGAAAGTATCTAGAGTAAGGGGAGACGTGAGGTTTCTACTGATCAAGGGTTAGATCTTCCAAAAGTAATTCAAAATGTGAGTTAAGATATATGCCAATCCATCCATTCTTCATAATATATAGTTTGTAGTTCATTTGTATGGATGAATGTCTAGTAGCATACAGATTTTGTACAACATCTCTAAAGAACACAAGTGAGGGGGTTGATTTTGGGGGTTCTTTTCAATTCAACAGTTCTGCAGTCTCTGTAAACACTATTGTCATGCAGCAGTATTGGCCAGACTGTGGCTTTGCAATTGGTTTTAGTGCAACTGCTGAACTAAAAGCCAATGAAAATAGATTGAAAGGAACAGTTTGTGCCATGCATGTGAAGTCCAGCATTAACTTTGGTTCTCATAATCAACAATGTCTTTCTGTTCCCACCTCACACTTTATACTCTTGGCAGATGTGAGTCCTACCAGGCAAGGAGTTGACCACCGGCAAGTGCAAAAAGAACTGGGTGAAGTTGTGGTTCAGCTCCAGGATCCCGTCATCCTCACCTCCACCACCATCCAAGTGACCTGGACTGTGAGTACCAACAGGATCGCTGCCAGCTCCTGAAACAGCGGGATATGTGGAAGCAGAATGTTTTAGGCCAGGGTCTAGGAATGGGTGGTCCTCTAGGTGCTGTTGACCGCAGATCGTAGAACCCCAGGCCAGGATAGGGAGTGGTGGAGGATGATGGTATTTATAGTCCAGCAGTGGAGGGCTACACATTCCCAACCCTATGCTAAACAAATTCATAAAGATTCAGTTCATCAGTAACTGTTTTTCATAATAGCTGTTGGTACTGTTGGGAATTAGAATTTCCCAGGGTGTTAGCCCTACTGGGAAATTCTAGGAAAGTGCAGGCAGTTTCAGGTTACAAACTTAGAAAAGTTTACTAATGGCTTCTACATTTACATATGCATTGGGGAACCTACATCCTAACTAGCTAGTAGCTTCGTTCTTAACTCACCATCTTCTGATGGAGATGCAAGGCATGGTCGGAGAGGAGGAAGAGGAAGCAAAAATGGAGGAGAAGAGAGAAAGATCTGAGAAGGGGTCTCTTTCTTTTGTAAGGCTGATGACCCAAGCAACAAACTTGGGTCACATGATCTGATCACCTGAACACCAAAGGTATTTATGATCATGCAATTAAATGACACAAAGGCAAATGGTGGAGCTTTGGCATGCAAAAGAGAAAGGGAGCCCTATGCTAACTATTCCCACTTGCTCTAAAAACAATAGGGAGGGGGAGGAGAGAATGCTGGAATTTTTCCAACAGGTACTACCAGCATCAGAGACAATATAACTCTGGGATTTGTAGAACACCAAGTACCTTCATATCCTGCTTTGTGGTTTCCCAGTGGCACCTCACAGGCCACCTAGGGAAACGGAGTGGTAGAGTGCATCAATTTCAGCCCTAATCAAACTGGGCTTTTTTGATTTTCTTGTACTCTGGCAGGGTTAGTTATCAATATTTTTACAGCTAAGAAAATAAAATCACCTTTGTTTTTTAGTCCAAAATGCAATTAGCTCCAAGAAGTAAGTATGGTGCAATAATGTAATGGGACTGGGGACATTGCTTGGGGATTCAGAAAGGTAGTAAGAGGATGGAGTCAAAAGAATAAAGGAAAAGACAGCAGAATCAGCATGAAGAGGCTAAGAAGCATAGAAAAGAAATGGGAGTCATGCAGACATTTAGTTGTTCCCAGCAGTGGATATCATGCCTAAGAAGTTCAGGGTGTGTCTTCTTTTTACTCAGGTTGACCGCCAAGCTCAGTTTATCCAAGGCTACCGAGTGATGTACCGGACTAAGGGTAGTGCCTGGCTGGTGCAGGATGTAAAATCACCCACTGAACGTAGCACTGTTCTAGTTGATCTGCGCAAAGGCCAGGAATATGAGATCAAAATCCGTCCATATTTTGATGAGTTCCAGGGCATGGACAGTGAGGTGCTGGTAGTGCGCACCCCAGAAGAAGGTGAGTGTGAGGGGGAGGGAGGCCATTGTCTCTGTCTGTGAGTCTCATATGCACATGCACAGATACCATTTCTTGTCTGTGGGAGGTTACGTTCCATGCCTCACCACCTCTGCTTTGTTTTTCCTCCTGGAATTAGCATTTGTCTTTAGCCATACTCCATGCTGACTTATCTAGCCTTGCAAGGAAAGCTCAAGAGCAGTATGAAGACCTCAAGCTTCAGTTGACATTAAATATGAACTGCAGCTCCCATTGATCCTAGGCAATGTAGCCAGTGGTGAGAGATCATGGGAGTTGCAGTCCAGAGGACCACACAGATACTACCTCTGGTGCAGTGTATTCCTAAGGCCAATTAACAGAAGAAATGATGGATGGCATTTTCCCCCTCAGCTTTTGTGTCAGTCAGCATTCCTAGCACAACTTCAGGTTGTGCAACTAAGCACCAAATACTATAGAGTCTTTGCCTTTATCAGAAAGCTCTGAGCCATGCATCCCCTTTTATTTCTTCCTCCTCAGTTCCCAGTGCTCCTCCTCAAGCAGTTACCGTGGTCACAGTGGGGGCCAGCAACAGTACCAGTATCAGTGTATCCTGGGAGCCACCTCCACCTGCAGAACAAAATGGGATCATCCAGGATTACCAGGTATGGTTGGCTCTCCGTATACCCTTGGATTTTGTGGAGCCACAAAGGCTGGTCCCAAATCTTCAGGGGTCTGACAAGAGAAAGAGTCACCATGGATACTGTGAAACCAGTGACGAGAGATTTCCTTTCTGCAATGGAATTGAACATTTCCAATTTTCTGTTCCCATGTCAGGTTTGGTGCCTTGGCAATGAGTCTCGCTATCATATCAATAAGACAGTGGATGGCGCAGTGCATTCAACAGTCTTGCTGGGCCTGGTGCCTGGCATGGTCTACCGCACTGAAGTGGCAGCAGCCACCAGTGCAGGCGTGGGCGTGAGGAGTGCCCCAGTGACCATACAGATCAGTGAGTATTCAAGACTCATCCAAACAGTGGTATGTGCAAACAAAACTGTCTGCTTCCCATATGTTTTTTCTTTCTCGGCCATTGAGCTCAATTGGGGAGCCCTTCTTAATTGTTCAACTACCTTCTGTTGGATGATTGTTGGGGAGCATCTTTCAGCCTGAGAAACACATTCCATTTCAAAGAGGCTCTCGGGAGCTGTATTCAGTGGTGGACGTGGCCAAAGGTAGCAGGAGTTGGGGAACCAAAACCTAGTTTAAAAATTCTGATTGCAAGTGAATTAAGCCTTGGAGACATTTTCACTGTTAGAAGAGTGTGGAAAACACGTACGAAAGCTGAGAAACCACCATCTGGGAAAGCTAAAAGGGCTAAATTGAGATCCCAAAAGGGTGGTGCTCCCACATGCCTGCTCTAAGACTATGAGTGGGGTCTTCTCAGTTGGGATGGCCAGTCTCTGCAATATGCTCCAAAAGGATTGATTCCGCCCCCACTCTTGTTGGCCACTCTTGCTGGCCATGTTTAAATATTTGAAGAGATGTCATGTCAAGGAGGGAGCGAGCTTGTTTTCTGCTGCTTCACAGACTAGGACAAAGAGCAATGGATTCAAGCTGCAGGAGAGGAGATTCCACCTGAACCTCAGGAAGAACTTCCTGACAGTCAGAACTGTCCAGCAGTGGAATATACTGCCTCAGAGTGTGGTGGAGTCTCCTTCTTTGGAGGTTTTTAAGCAGAGGCTGGATGACCCTCTGTTGGGAATGCTTTGAAGTGTGTTCCTGCGTAGCAGGGGGTTGGACTGGATAGCCCCTGGGGTCTCTTCCAACTCTATGATTCTCTGATTCTGTCTGTTGTAAATGATTGTGTTGTGGAAGGGCGTGTGGCCCAATTACCATTTGATTTTGGCAATCAGATCTAGGTGGTCAATTTTGGGGAGAAGCAGCTGAAGTGCTGGATGGAACAGTCATCAGATCATGGTGTGATGATGGAATGGAAAGTGACTGTTGTTGTACAGTAAAAGCCATTTTTCCTGTTTTTCTTAGCTCTGTATCATCATTCTCATTGAAGTAACCAAGCCATGTCAGAGCTGTACTGTTTCAGATTGTTCATGTGATGGAATGCTCTTCCATGCAATTTCCCTGCCTGATAGAAAAACAGCAAGTCAGATACTAGTGTTCTCTTTACTAGCTGTCAGGGAAATTTGTTTTGCTTTAGCATTTGGGGTTTGAGGGTGGTTTTTACTGAAGGAGCGCTTGGTCATGTGAGTTTGCACCTCTTTTCCCACCTTGGTGGCAATTGACACGGCTGCTTTTGCCTCCCCTGCATGCCGCAGAGCCTTTGCCAGATCAGGACACTGTGCCTGTGAGCAGTGGGGATAGCGTGAGCCTCGCTGAGCAGATCACAGATGTGGTGAAACAGCCAGCCTTCATAGCTGGCATTGGAGGGGCCTGCTGGGTCATCCTCATGTGCTTCAGTGTGTGGATCTACTGTCGCCGGAAAAGAGAAAGGAACTAAGTCACTACACAGGTGAGAAAGACAAATGTTGCTCTGCTGCCTAAGCACCTAGCCATGTTCATATAGTCCAGTGAGTGCCTTGGACAGTTCCAAGTGAACCACCTGCACCAAAGATAACAAGGACATGACTGAAGCCTTTTGTGCCTTGGGAGGCATATTACTACTCCCATGCTGCACCCTTTCCTTGGAGATGGAGGGCTTTAAAAGGGTAGGTCTTTAACATGAAATCTTGCATTCTCCTTCCTCCTCTCTGAAGATTCCATTCAGACTAGTTCACACTATTGACAAGAAAGTATGAAATGTTGGGTCCTTGAGATGGGGATTTAGTTCCCTGGGAGGTGCAGGCACTTGAGAGACTAAAGATCTGAATTCAGGGATTCTTGTTTCAAGAGTCTTGATCCTATGTGCTCAGGCTGGATCACAATGCTAAGATCCAGCCTTTCCACCTCTGTTGCCACTGACTCGATGAATCTGACCAGCCATTCTCTCCACAGTTCAGAATCGAAGCCTAGGCCGTTGCTCGGGGGTTCTCATACCAAGTCAGACTATTTGTCCTCTAGCACAGTTTTGTCTACTCTAATTACGGGTGGTTTTCCAACTTCTTTCATTTGCTCCCTTCCACTGGAGATGACAGGCTTATGAATGTATGGTATTTTGCATGCAGCGCATGTGCTCTCTTGCACAGTTGCAACCCTTCCAGCTGCATTAGGGCCTTCCCCATCTCTGCATGACTTTCTCTGAGCTGCCTGATTCTGTTGCTTGCTTTTCTTTACAGCTTCCTTTGCGTACACACCAGCAGGTAAGGCATCTTTTCCCCAATTCCATTGCATTGCTTTTCTCTCGAGACTCCCAGCCAAGCAAACCTTGTTCTGTGAAGTGACAAAGTGAACACTGACAGTGCGGCTCTTTTCTTTCAGTGTCTTTCCCCCATGTGGATGGGGCCACGCGAAGCAGCAGCAGGTGAGTGCAGAAGAGAGTTTTATTCAGTTTGCATTATGATGTGGCCTTACAAAATTCAGATGTTCGAAAGTCAATACACAATCCAGAGACTGTTGCATTTCAATATCTGCACTTGAAGTTCTTAGACTGAGAAGTGTGTATATGAGTTTGACTGTTGGACTATAATTCTGGAGACTAGAAATTGATTCCACACTTGGCCATGGGAACCCACTGAGCGACCTTGGGTGTATCACACACTCTCAGCACTGGAAAACCTCAGGATAGGTGTGCCTAGGGTTGCCATAAGTCAGAAACAACTTGAAGGCACACAGCAACAACAACAAGGGAAAAGAGCACACAAAGATGTGTACAGTAGCGAAAAAATGTACAAAAAGCATTGTATAATGGAAAACTACTTAGAAAAATGTGTATATCAGGCAAAACATGCTTATAAATAAATGTGTATATGAATGGTTCGAATGCTATTTTAGTCCTGACTAAAGTAGACTCATTAAATCAATTGGGTTTACCTATGTGTTGATTCACCATTCAACCATTGCTCCAAGGGTCTACTTTAATTGAAACTGAGGGACAGGATTCTGGTCAATGGCTAAAAACAGATGTATATATGAGGAGATCTTTTTTAAAAAAAAAATCAGGTAACAGGCCAGACAAAACATAATTTAGACTTCATGTCTCTCCTCTAGCCGTCCTGGCATGCTTGCCATGGCCACTAGTGCCTCCAGCTATCCCTGGCTGGCAGATTCATGGCCAGCCCCAAACTTGCTGCGAAATGGGAAGACGAAGGAGCCTGGAGTGACCTGCTGCCCAGGAAACCACAATGCTACTGAAAGATACTACAATGGTAAGGCTCCCACCACCTTAACAGCTCTTTAAGAAGAAAGTCAAGCACAGAAGAGGTGAGCAGAAGATATACATGTTTGGCTAGAAAATATGATGTTTGGGCATTATGGAGTTTGGGATGAAGAGATTCAAGTAAGAAGTCTACTTGTATACTGTGCACAAAAAAGGAAACTGCAGAAACTACCAAAGCAGACTTTTCAGGCCATGACCTCCCCCTAGTTTACAGGGGAAAGCAGCAGGGCTAATCCTCCTTCCCTTCAAGTCTGGATTAGAGATGGTCCTCAAAACCCACAAGTGTGGGAAGTGCTTAAAGTTCAAACACAATCTGTTCCTGCTGAACCAGAAGGCCTAGGAAAGCAAGGCTGTGATGTTGTCTCCTTGTTTACAGATGCTGGGATTTCCAACTACATTGCTCAGACTGAGAAGTTTGGGACAGGAGTGTCTGATGGGCCCATTTACAGCACTATTGACCCTGCCAGCGATGATGTAAGGACTTTCAACGGGGTCTTTTCCCAGCACACCACCCCATATGCCACAACACCTGTGGTGCCATATGGAGCTACTCATCTCCACTCACCTGATGAAGAGGACAACCAGTGGAATACCCAACCTGGGATCTCCAGCATCCAGTATGCCCAGCCTGAACGGGGCAGGGCAGAGTGTGGTAGGAACCATCAGCATACAAGAAGTTAGACACCTTTCCTCTCTTCAAATGTATATATTCTCAATTGTCCAGTGGCCCCTCCACTTCTGCAGGAGTTCAAGGCACAGAACCCTTATGGACGTGGAAAAACTCCCTCCCCTGACGATCCCCCTCCCATTCCCTTGCCTTTTGCATGCTGGGACTAGAGGCAAGGGAATGGCGGGGGAGCTCCGGAGGGGAGAAGGAAGGCTGATGTGAGCCTCCCCATTTCCTTGCCTTTTGTCCAGCTGCTTGTTTCCCTCTGCATCCAGCAAAATGCAGGAAGGAGAAGAATGGGGTGAAGGCATGCACAGTGCCTTGTGAATAATCAAATTTACAAAGATCAAACCCATGAATGTGGAGGGAGGATTGTAATGGCATCATCCATTTAGAAAAGAAAAGTCTGGATGTGTCCTTGAGAAGAAAACTAATTTACAGAGAGACTAATGATGATGGTGTTGATGTTATTGATACAAAATCATTAATGTCTCTTCCTAGGTGGTGCAGGCAAAACAATAAAAGTATTTTGAAAACTGTAGATCTAGAATTAAACTGGAGAAAGAAATGGCAGGAAGAGAAACTGAATTGGCAAGGATGAATGTGATACACTGCAGACATATACAGCTTTGGAAAGAATCGTAACTGAGTCTGTACTTTGCATGCTTAAAGTTCCAGGTTGAAGCTCTAATTAAAAGGGTCTTTGGAAAACACCTTTTGCTTGAGATGCTGCCAGTGGAAGCAGCACAGAGATCTAGCTCAGAATAAGACAGCTTCTTATGAACTTAACCCTTCTTTGACTGAGGCTGAAGACTGACAGATTCATCAGAAAGGGGACCTGGGAAGAGAGAGTTGAAGGAAGCAGGGAGCGGAGGCAGGGAGATATTCCAGGCATAAGGGGCATTGCGCTACACATCTCTGACCTTTACTCCCCTGTGCAGTCTGGACAACCTGGATCTGTTATTTCCATTGGAGGAAAAGCTATTATTCTCTGAAAGAGTAGCTTTCCCCCAGTGGAAGTATCAGCCTGGGATGTGGGGAGTTTGGAGAGAGCCCCCCTCTAACTCCTACATCAGGATCCTGTTCTTATTAAAGAAAACCCTCCTATTTACTTGTATAAACCTATTATATTATTGCTGTTTGTGTGAATACCATGTGTTAGAGTTTAGTCTTTTGCTCACTGCATACCATTGGTGCTAGCCCCAAACATTTTGCTTGAAGTGAAGCTGTAAATGACACCCTTGCTCATCTACCCTTGCTCATCTTAATTTCAAGTTTCAAGTAAATATTTGCTAAAGCTAGCAAAGTTATTCTGGTATTTGAGGGCAGAAAATCTCACACGCAACCCATCACTGGCAGTAAAAATCAAAAAGCAACTAATTGAATAACTAAGCATTTACTGTCCTTTCATTGGCAACCCAAATGTTCTTGTTACTGAACTTACTCTGCATGATAGTTGAGCTGGCTCTGCAGACGGTACTGATTTGCCCGACATAATGGTGCCTTTTAAAATGATGTACCAACAATAGCAGGAAGTCAGGTTATTGCAGAGGTGAAATTCCTCCTCAGATTTAAGGCTCTCCCAGATTTGTCTAAAGTAATGTAAATTTTCATAGTATAGCTCTTTGAGTTTTGTCTGACTTTGCTATTTGTAGCAATTTCCTGGATTTGCTCTAGAGCTCTCTCAGGTGCAGTTGGGTGAGGTGATCCTACAATCTGAAGGGCAGATTTTCTCCTGATCTTTATTTTTTTTCCCCTTAGAGTTACAGTATAAAACTGCCATTTCACTGATGCCCTTACAAATGTCACAGAAAATTAAAGACCTTTTTTTGTTGTTCTGATCCACCTCACAATTAAAAAGAAATTCACCCAGTAATGGGAATAAAATGTTGTAGCAGGTGCTGGGAATTGCTAGAAAAATTCCAGAACAACAGAAACATTGGTTATTTACCAGAAAACAAAACAAAAAAAGTCCAAAGCCAAGAGAGCTACAGTAAAACATACTGCAGCCTCGCAACATATTTGCCCCACCTGGAGGGAACCTTAGTATGTAGAACAGAAACAAATTTGTGTATATTGAAGAATATTGCAATATTTCAAACACTGAAAGTTTGGGCTGCAGTCATAACCAGCATGGAACTTGCTTCTGAGTATGGGATTGCTCTGCCAGAGTTTCCTATAATCAAACAACTTCCAGACCCTTCTATACTTTACTGTCTTTGAGAGTCCCTCCCTTTGACTTCTGTCTGTCATCATAGTTGCTAAGCCTGTGAAACAAAAATCAATGGGGAAACCAGTGAAAACACCATCCCTCAACTGGACAGAAGTGCTTCCCCCACCACCATCTGCCAGCGAACTGAGCCAATATGAGGAGGGAGAGGAAGAGGAAGAACTAGAAGTCAGGTAAGTGCTAAATGAAGGACAGGAAATAGGATGTGAGTGGGGCATAGAGAGCCCAGTGTACCCAGCCAAAATGACTAATTCATTTATTCCTTGTTTGCAGCTCAGAGGTGGAAGAGTGGTGTCCACCCCTGCCAGAAAGGACCTATCTGATGGAAAACATCCAGGAAGAGACATGTCCTCCACCTCCACCTCGAGGTGATGCTTCCTCTCCTACTAATTCCTATGGACAGCAGTCCACAGCCACATTGACCCCCTCACCCCGAGAGGAGATGCGAGCTTCTGAGGATATACCAAGACTGCACCACTTTGAGATCCCACACCTGCCCAGGTATAAGCCACATCTACTTACAAAGCATGCAGTCTGCCCTGCATGCCACCCACATGCTCACTGCTTTCCTAAGACTCTCCAATCTAGATCTCTTGTTTTGACCTTGTTCTCCGCAAGTGTATATAATAGCTTCCAACTGTGGGACAGATGTTGTCCTCTGTAGCTCTGAAGGGAACAAGTGGGTAGGAATTGTGGGGAAGCAGATTTGGATAAAGATTAAGATAAATTTCCTAATGCTAGGTCAAACTCCCCTCTCTTGTCATGTGAACTCATTGCCTTGGATCACACCCTTTAGAACAACAGCAGGCAACAGCACAAAGTCTGTGTGCTACTTTTCCAGCCGCATGACCCTCTAGGACCAGACTTCCAGACTTACAACAGTTCCCCAAAAGAAAGAAAAACACAGCAAAAAACTATGAACGTATGCCACGCCCACTAGAATAATGCAAGAAGGTGATACTTCAAGGTGCATATGTGAGAGGGGAGTATGATCAACAGTGCCAGGACAGGCCCTGCACCATATTTAAAAGGTGAATTGCTGCTCTTGAAGGCTTCCAAGAGAGGCAATCCCCCTTTTCTTTTTGGCTAAAAAAGGAAGTGTGGAGCTTGCCTATCTCTAGAGTAACAAAAAGATCCAAATACACCCTGCCCTGTGTCAGCGCTTCTAGTTATTTGAAAATGGCTGTCATATTATCTTTGGTCTCTTTTGCAAGCTAAGCATATCCAGTTCCTTCTTCTTCTTCGTGGTCTCTGTGCCTCATACATTAGGAGTTTTCGCGCCTGTGCGGTAGCATTCAGAAGATTCTAGAGCTCATTGGCTTGGCGGGAACCCATCCCGCACGTCGGTACTGCGCATGCTCAGCCCGCTGAGCAACGGTCACTCCTCAGTTCTTTCTTGTCCGCCGTTGCGAACAGAAGGTTCTGCTTGTTTGGCTTGTGCTTTTACTGTCTTCGTGATTTTTCTTGGCTTTTGACTACAGATTTTGGCTTTATCGACTACTCTCTTGGATTTCGGATTGGTTTTTGGTACTGCTCAACTGGTTTTGACCCTTTTCTGGCTTTCTTGCGATTACGGATTTCGGACTTGTCTTGGCGTTTCGGACTTTGCTATTTCTCCTCACTCCCTTTCCTTAGTTTATGTCGGCCCTTTTCAAGAACTGCGCCTCCTGTGGAAGGAAGGTCGCCCTTCCTGACCAACATTCCGAGTGCCTTTTTTGTTTGGGTGAAGGCCATAACGTCCAGGCTTGCCCGGTTTGCCGTGACCCTCCGGAATCTATCTGCGAGATTGAAATCTCACTGCTGGGAGGAGTCTTTGCATGCTTGGAAGCCTGCAGAAGGTACCATGGCCGAGAAACGCCTGACCACATCTTCTTCTTTAGCAGCAGCGGCGGCTGCCGCACCACCCACCTCATCGGTACCGGGACCACCGATCACGAAGTTGCTGAGGATTCCAAAAATCTTGGCAACTCGGGCACGGGAGGACCCTGTAGGCTCGCAGGCCTCCGCCTCCTTCCCTAGGCCACTGACACCGGCCCAAAAGAAGCGTCCCTGACTGATGACGCTGGGAAGGAGCGCAAGAAGAAGAAAAAAAGGAGAAGCGGCGCCCTCCCCCAGAGGAGACTCGCCCACCAACACCAACACTCACCCAGCCTGCTGAGGAACCTGCGGAGCTTCCTGAAGAGCAGGAAATCCTCGAGGTGTCAGACGAGGAGCAGGCTGTGGAGGCCTCGCCCTCTGAGCCACCCCGGCTAATGGCTGAGGTCACCCCACCGGACCACCATCCTTCGGCAGGCCGCCAGGAGGAGGCTGCGGTCAGGCAACGTCCTGCCTCTCAACGTGGCGAGTCCCGCTCTCCTGATGAGAGGGCCAGGCCTCCATGCCCACGATATCAGGAGATGCACCAGGAAAGGGAATACTCTGGCGAGAGTAGATACTCTCCTGCCACCTACCTTGGGAGGTATGGCCAGGAGCAAGTGTGGCACGAGCCAGCGGGATTGTATTACTTATACTCCCCGTCGTACAGGGACCGGTACCACCCCGACGTTCGGTACTGGTCACCGCGATGCCAGTCTCGATTGCCACCACGGGAGATTCACCATTCCTGTTACGAAAGGTCACTGCGTCAGTCACCGGAGGTCCCGGGAGCCCTCACCCCGCTACAGGGCTGTCTCGCCACCCCCGCGGACGACTGCAACAGCTACTCGTCCGGTGCCACAGACCACCGTGGCCCAACCTACGAGAGCTGCAACGTCTACAACGCAGGTCGCACACCACCCTCGGCCTTTGGTTGTGCCCCTGCAGGTGACCCCAATACCGGCCATGACATTGGCTGCATTGGTACCGACGCAAGCGACAGCCCTGGCGGTGACCCTGGCTCTCCCTGCTCGCAGACCATCTGAGGAGAAGGAGGAGGAGAGGTCTCCAACTCGGTCGGCTGAGTCCTACAAATCGAACTCGGACTCTGTGGAGTTGACTCTGGCTTCACACTGGCTTTCAGGGAACCAGGTCTGGAGTCTGCACTGGAGGACGTGCGCCAGTTCTCCACCATTCTCCTCCACATGGCCACTGCCCTTGGCCTCAAGGTGACTGACCCAGCTCCAGTAGCCCAGGACCCGGTTTTCCAGTACTTGGAAACCCGCCCACCATCCACCGCACCGCTGCCGTTCTTGCTGACTCTGGTGGAGGCAATGAAGCAGCCATGGGCGAAGCCGGCACCAGCACAGCCCATTCCGCATCGGCGGGAGCACCTGTACAGGATGCAGAAGGAGAACGCGGAGTTCCTCTTCAGCCATCCTGTACCGAATTCCATCGCCGTGGAGTCAGCCCAGACGAAGGGAGGCAATCAAGCTCACACCACTCCACCAGACCGTGAAGGTCGGAAGCTCGATGCCTTCGGTCGCCGCTTTTACTCGGCGTTGTCCTTGGTGGCCAGGACACTGAATACGATGGCATGCCTCGCGGCATACCACTGTAATTTGCTGGACCAACTTGCGCCACTCCTTGTTCAACTGCCGGAGGAGCCACGTGCCGCCGCCACTCAGATCTTCGGCGAGGCAGTCACGGTGGCCAACCAGCAGATCGCTACCTCGAGGCACGTCGTGAAGGCTACCTCGAGGATGATGGTCAGCTCAGTGGCCCTTCGCCGACACGCGTGGCTCCGGTTCTCTGGACTTCAGAAGGACAGCCGTCGACAGATCGAAGATCTTCCATTCGACAGCCAAGGGCTCTTCCACGCCTCCACCGACAAGGTGATGGATCACCTTGTGAAGGCCCGGCTGACTGCTAAGAAGACGCCCATCTCATCGCAGTTTCCTGTCCTCTTTTTCAGCGTACCAGCCGCAGTCTCCGAGATCGACCGCATCAAGACCATCAATGTCCTCCGCTTCGTGAAGGCTTCCAAGAAGACACCCATCATCGTCATCGAAGAATTCTTCGGGGACAAAGTCTCGATTTTGAGGGTTTTCGCAGGACACCACCAATACATCCTTCGCACTTCCAGCGGACTTGTACCATCATCCGAGTCTGGCCAGGCACCTCGTCCAATGGTGGGAGATCACTGCGGACTCCTGGGTGCTTACCATCATCCGCCTGGGATACGCCATAGAGTTCCAGGATATTCCGCCGCAGGGTGTCTACTACTCCACCCCGGCCAGCTCGGTACTGCTGGAAGAGATCCAGTCCCTCCTCCAAAAGGGAGCGATCAAGGAAGGCGCTTCCACCTTCATTCAAGACCACCGGCTTCTTCTCGAGGTACTTCTCTCCATCTGCCCGCAGCACAGACGGTAGCTGCGGTTTGCGGTCAACAGCACCAGCTACCAATACCGGGTGCTCCCGTTCAGCCTCTCCACCGCACCGCGGGTATTCACCAAGTGCATGGCCCTCGTCGTGTCATTCCTGCAGATGAAAGGCGTCTCTGTCTACCCGTACTTGGACGATTGGCTATTGGTGGCGTCCTGCTGACAGAAACTCTACAAAGACATCCACCGGACTTTGACATTGCTCACTCGACTCGGACTCAGGGTCAACCCGAAGAAGTCCCATCTCGAGCCCACGCGGGTTCTCGACTTCATTGGGGCGACCCTCGACGCGGTATCGGCGAGGGCCTACCTACCGGACGAGAGGGCACGGACGCTCTGTCGGGCAGCATCTATCGCCTTCCACGCTCCGACGATATCAGCCAGGACGATGCAACAGCTCCTCGGCTACATGGCCTCGACCACTGCCGTAATCTCCCTCTCCAGGTTACGTGCACGACCGCTCCAGCACTGGTTCGTCAGGGCCTTCAATCCTCTCTGGGACAACCAGTCTCACCTCTACCAGCTGCCTCAACAGGTCCATCGATCTCTCCTGTGGTGGCAGTCGTACAGGAACCTCCTGTCAGGCATGCCATTCCGCGACCCCAAACCATCGGTCATGGTGACGACGGATGCCTCGCTCTTTGGCTGGGGAGCGCACACCAGCGACCTCGGAGTCCGTGGTTGGTGGATGGAAGACGAAATGTCCCTTCATATCAACACTCTCGAGCTGCTGGCAATCCACAAGGCTCTGAGGTCGTTTCGTCACCTGGTCACAGGCCGCACGGTGTTGATCCTCACCGACAACACGATGGCGGTCTGCTATGTGAACAGGCAAGGAGAGACGCACTCCACCACACTACTACACATCACGCTCGACCTCTGGAACTGGTGCGCCTCGCTGCAGATACATCCGGTGGCGGATCACCTGGCGGGGCAGGAGAACACCATGGCAGACGCTCTCAGCAGGGACACCACTTCCTACCATGAGTGGTCCCTGTCGATCAAGGCCTTCCGGATGCTTCGAGACCGATTGGGCGAGCTGATCGTCGACCTCTTCGTGACCAGCCAGAATGCGAAGTGCCTCCGGTTCTGCTCGAGGGCCAGCCACGATCGCCACTCCGTCGGCAACACGTTCCAGTTCCTGTGGGATGAGGGGCTTCTCTACGCCTTTCCTCTGTTCCCCCTCCTGGGCAGCGTGGTGGCGAAGATCCTCGCGGATCGAGCGGACATGATCCTGGTGGTGCCGTACTGGCCGAGGCAGCACTGGTTCGGGCCCATGTTCGAAGCCGCCCCGGGACAAATCCTCCGGTTCCCGACGATACCGGACCTGCTATCCCACTCCGACAGTCTCGTACTGCACCTGGACCTGCCGCTATTGGCCCTCCATGCCTGCAGGATATCGCCGTAGACGACCCGATCATTGGTAACGTCTTGACTGTGGCCAGGAAGGACTCCACTCGCCGCAACTATCACTACAAGTGGAGGCACTTTGTGGCCTTCGCCAAGGAACGTCGAGAGCCAGTATCGCCTGTCAACCTGCGTACCATGCTCCACTTCCTGCTACACCTCCAGCAACAGGGCCTGGCCTTCTCGTCGCTCAAGGTGTACCTCGCCGCGATCGTAGCATACCAACCGCCACAATCCCCTTTGGCTGCTCTCTTCAGGGACGGTACTGTCAAGCAATTCCTGAAGGGCCTACAGCACCTCTACCCACCGATATCACCGCCGCTACCGCCGTGGTTGCTATTGCTGGTGCTGTCACAGCTGACAAGGCTGCCCTTCAAGCTGATGGCGACAGCAGATGACAGGTTGCTCACCATGAAGACTGCGTTCCTAGTGGCTGTCACCTCTGCCAGGCGGGCGAGAGAGCTGACAGCGCTACAGTGCGACTATCCTTACCTAGTTTTCCATCGAGACAAGGTGATCCTTCTGCCTGACATCTCCTTTCTCCCGAAGGTGGTGTCCAGTTTCCATCTGAGCCAGGACATCATCCTGCCACCCTTCTATCCGGACCTGACTACACCTCTGGAGCGGTCCCTTCACTCCCTGGATGTTCGTCGGGCCCTGGCGTTCTACAAGGTCAGGACTGCGGCCTATAGGCAGACACCACATCTTTTTGTCTGCTATGGCAGGCTCTGGAGGGGCCACAAAGTATCCACCCAGTGCTTCTCCAAGTGGGTGGTACAGACTATACAGCTGGCGTACAAGCTTGCCAAGAAGCCACCGCCAGACCTTCTTCGGGCTCATTCCACCAGAGCTGTGGCTACATCTGCAGCCCTCCTGAAGGGAATTGACCTGCAGGAGCTGTGCCGTGTGGCATCCTGGTCCCAGCCATCGACCTTCGTGCTCCACTACAGGCTGGACTGCCAGTCCCGCAGAGATGCTCGTTTTGGACGTGCCGTGCTGGCTTCTGTTCTCTAGGGTCTGGGACCTGACCCACCATCCTACTGGTAAGCTACACAGTCTCCTAATGTATGAGGCACAGAGACCACGAAGAAGAAGAACAGGTTGCTTACCTGTAACTGTGGTTCTTGGAGTGGTCATCTGTGCCCTCATACATGCCCGCCCATCCGTCCCCTCTTTTCAGGTCCCGTCTGTTCGGCGGACCAGAACTGAGGAGCGACCATTGCTTGGCGGGCTGAGCATGCACAGTACCGGCATGGGGGATGGGTTCCCACCAAGCCAACGAGCTCTAGAATCTTCCGAACGCTACCACACAGGCGCGAAAGCTCCTAATATATGAGGGCACAGATGACCACTCGAAGAACCACAGTTACAGGTAAGCAACCTCTTCTTCCAGTCCTCACCAGGACATGATCTCCAGCCCTTTCTCCATCTTTTTCTCTGGAGAAGTTGCATTTGTCAGTACTTTATTAAGCTGTGGTACCCAGAACTGCACTTTTTTCATTTCCAGTGCATCCTGACTTAGTTTCTTAGCAGAATTTCTCATAATTAGGTGTATGTATTTGGCAGGACAGAGAATGAGATGAACTCTATTTGCAGAGTGACATTGTAGGTTGATTGGTACTGGGGCATGACATCATGATTGGTAGTGGACATCACCAGGATTGTGCATGCTTTCAGATCCGATGTGCTGCGTTTTGTACTGGTCAACATTCCCAGACCTTCAGCTTTTTTTTATTAAATTTATTTATTAAAAAATGTACATAAAAACATACAAAACAAGTACAAACAAACAAATACACAAACAATACATATTATACAAATTAAACATATACACATATTACAAAATACATACAGTGAGAACATTTGCTTCTTTTACCTAAATACCTGTTGTAATAGTTTGAATATTACTTTGCACTCTGACACAAGAACATGTTTACCATAATCCATTTCATTTTTGGTCTTTATATGCCTTAATCTTCTTTAATATTCTCTATTCTAGAGTATTTCAAAAATCAATATTCACCATCTTAACAACCTTCCATGGATTCTTATAATACTTTATTACACTATCCCATTGTTTTATAAATTTATCTTTGCTCTCCCCTTTCATTATATGTGTTAACCTATCCATCTGAATCATATCATACAATTTTAATTTCCATTCTTCTATTGATGTCATTTTCCCCAATTTCCATTTTTGAGCAATGACCATTCTTGCTGCTGCTGCAATATAAAACAATTGTTTTCCAGTTTTGTTGTCTAATTTCTCATCCATTATTGATAACAGATATATATCTGGTGCCATTTCAAATCTTATACCCAACATTTTTTCTATTTGTAAATGAATAGACTTCCAATAATTTTTTACTATCTTACACATCCACCATGAATGATAAAAGGTTCCTATTTCTGTACCACATTTCCAACATTTATTTGAACATGTATTAGATATTTTTGCCAACCTTTCTGGTGTGAAATACCATCTCAGATACATTTTATATAAATTTTCTTTTACATCTTGGCAGGCAGTATATTTTATTCTTTTTTACCATAATTTCTCCCACTGTGCCATCGGAATTTGGTGGGTAAAATTTTGAGCCCATTTTATCATAGATGGTTTGACAATTTCTTCTTCTGTGGACCATCGCAACAACACTTTATATATAGAGGAGATGGCTTTAGGTTTCCCTGAATACATTATTGCAGTTAATTCTTCATCTTTTACTTGAAATCCATTAAGTCTAATATCACTTCTTAGTTTTTCCCTAATTTGTCTGTATAAAAACCAGCGGCATTTAATACCAGATTCATTTATCTCTTGTTGAGATTTAATTTTTATTTGTTCTTTTTGCCTCTCCACCATATCTTCATATTTTATCCACTTATCAAACAATATATTTTCTTTCTTATAGAAAGACTCATGGGGAGAGATCTATTCTGAAGTTTTCATACAGATTCTTGTATTTTCTCCATATTTTTAACAACGCTTTTCTTAAGTAGTGACAATTAAACTCTTTGTTATTTTTCCTTTTATTATACCAAAGATAATAATGCCACCCCAACCAAAGTCCTTCTAGATTTAATAATTTAGTATTTTCTTATTTGATCCATTCTTGCACCCAATTCAAAAACACGCATGATAGTACAACGTCAAATTTGGTAAGGCTAATCCCCCTCTTTCTTTGGCATCTTCTAATATATTCATTTTTACTCTTGGCTTCCTTCCACCCCATATAAATTTACCAATTTCTTTTTGCCAGACCTTAATAACCTTGTCACATTGGATGATAGGAATTGTTTGAAAAAGGTAAAGAATTTTTGGAAGTATTTACATTTTAACCGTGGCTATTTTCCCCAACCATGACAATTTTAAATTACTCCAATTCTTTAAATCTGTCAAGATAGTTTTCCAAGTTTTTTCATAATTGTTTTTAAAAAGATCAGAAATCCTATTCGTAATCATAATACCAAGATATTTAACTTTTTTAGCAATTATATAACCCATAATCTGTGATATTTGATTCTTCTTCATGGTCTCTGTGCCTCATACATTAGTTCTTTCTTGCCTCATACATTATGAGCTTTCGCACCTGCGCGGTAGCGTTCGGAAGATTCTAGAGCTCGTTAGCTTTGGCGGAACCCCTCCCCCACGTCGGTACTGCGCATGCTCCTCCCGCCGACTAACGGTGTCTCCTCAGTTCTTCCTTGTCCGCCTCAGCGTACAGAAGGTTATGCTTGTTGGCTTGCTTTTTTCATTGTGTTTGTTGGATTTCTTGGTGTTTTTTGACTCGGATTTGGATTTTGACTACCCCTCTCAGATTTCGGACTTGGCTTTGTATTCCTTCGATCGGTTTTGACCCTTTTTTCTGACTGTTGACGATTTCAGATCTCGGACTGTGTTGGCGTTCTCGGACTTTCTCCTTTTTTGCCTTGCCCCCGGTTTATGTCGGCTCTTTTCAAACGGTGCGCCTCCTGTGGAAGGAAGGTCGCCTCTCCGACCGACATTCCTGATCTGTTTGGGTGAGGGTCACAACGTTCAGGCCTGCTCTATTTGCAGAGAGTTTACACACCAGACTCTCCGTAACAGGGCGGCAAGCCTAAGTCCCACTGTTGGGAGGAATCTCTGCGCGTGCAGAGACCTGAAACGATGGCCGAGAAATGCCCGTCCTCCTCTTCTCCCTCGGCAGCAGCGGCGGCTGCCGTGCCCTCGATGTTATCGGCATCGGTACCAGGCTCAGTAACGATAATGAAGTTGCCGAGGATACCGAAGATCTCGGCAACTCAGGCACATGAGGACCCTGCGGGCTCGCAGGCCTCCTCCTCCTCCAGGCCGCTTACCCCCGCCCAGAAGAAGCACCCCGCCACCGAGGGCACGGGGGAGAACAAAAAAAGAAGAAGAGGAAGGAGAAGCGGCGCTCTCCACTGACAAAGGTTCGACCCCCAACTCCACCACCCACCCAGCCCACCGAGGAACCTCAACCAATGGAGGAAGAGGAGCCTCCAGAGGAAGAGGAAATCCTCGAGGTGTCAGATGAGGAGCAGGTCGTGCAGGCCTCGCCCTCTCAGCCGCCCAAACTGATCATGGAGATCACTCCGCCGAGTCGCCGTCCACCCTCGGCAGAACACCAAGAGGAGGCTGTGGTCAGGCAGCGCCCAGCCTCTCGACGCGACAAGTCCCGATCGCCAGAGCAGCGGGCCAGGCCTCCATCCCCGCGATATCGGGAGATGCGCCTGGAGAGGCTTCGCTCGGGCAAGAGCGCCTACTCTCCTGCTCTTCTGCCTACCTAGGAAGATATGCCCAGGAGCAGGTGTGGCACAAGCCGGCCAGCTCCTACTATTCCTACTCACCATCGTACAGGGACTGGTACCATCCAGATCCAAGGTACTGGTCACCTCACTGCCGGTCTCGCTCGCCACCGCAGGAGGCCCACTACCCCCGCTATGAAAGGTCACCGCTGCGTCGTTCGCCGAGTCACCGTAGGTCCCGGGAGCCCTCACCCCGCTACAGGGCTGTTTCTCCACAGCTACAGCCCAATGCCACAGTCCACCGTGGCCCAGCTGGCGGTAGCTGCGACGTCTACCACGCAGGCGGCACACCATCCTAGGCCTGCGGTCGTGCCCCTGCAGGTGACTCCGATACCGGCCACGACATCGGCCGCACCGGTACCGATGCAGCCTGCAGCTCCAGCAGTCACCCTGGCACCTCCAGCCCGTAGGCCGGCTGAGGAGAAGGAGGCGAAGAGGTCACCAACTCCATCTGGCGACTCTTACGACTCGGACTCTGACTCTGCTGAGTCCTCCCCTTCTTCTCACGAGTCCCCACTGCTGGTGTTCGGGGAGCCAGGCCCGGAGTCTGCACTGGAGGACATCCTCCAATTCTCTGCGATCCTCCTCCGGATGGCCACAGCCCTTGGCCTAAAGGTGACTGAACCTGCTCCACAAGCCCAGGACCCGGTCTTCCAGTACTTGGAAGCCCGCCCACCATCGACCACACCGCTGCCGTTCCTACCAACCCTGGTGGAGGCGATGAAGCAGCCGTGGGCGAAGCCGGCGTCAGCGCAGCCTATCCCACATAGGCTACAGCATCTCTACAGGACCCAGAAGGAGAACGCGGAGTTCCTCTTCCATCATCCTGTACCGAACTCTGTAGTGGTCAAGTCGGCCCAGACAAAGGGAGGTAATCGGGTGCATACCACCCCTCTGGACTTTGAAGGACGGAACCTCGATACCTTCGGCCAAAGGTTCTATTTGGCATTGTCCCTGGTGGCCAGGACGGTGAACACGATGGCATGCCTTGCGGCGTACCATCGGAACCTCTTCGACCAACTCGCTCCACTTCTCGCTGACCTGCCGGAGGAGTCACGCGCCTCAGCCACTCAGATCTTTGACGAGGCCGTTGCGGTGGCTACCCAGCAGATCGCCACCGCGAGGCACGCCGTGGAGGCCACCTTGAGGGTGATGGTCGGTGCCGTAGACCTCCGACGCAACGCATGGCTCCGGTCCTCTGGGCTTCAGGAGGACAGCCGTCAACGGGGTTGAAGACCTTCCATTCGACGGCGAAGGGCTCTTCCACACCTCCACCGACGAGGCCATGGATCACCTCGTCAAGGCCCGACTGACAGCAAAGAAGATGGGCATCAACCAGCCTGCCCAGTCTCGCCGCACTTTCCAGCCGAGCCCTTCGTGGGGGCCCTCCTCTTCAGCGTACCAGCCGCAGTCCCCGCGGTCAACCGCGTCGAGGCCGTCGACGTCTTCAGCTTCAAGGAGGCTTTCTAAACGGCTCCAATCTTCGTCATCCAAGAAGTCGTCTTCTGGAGCGAAGTCCCGGTTTTGACGGCCTTCACAGGACTGCACCCGTGCCATCCTTTGCCCTTCCGGTAGACCTGATCCACACCCAAGCCTGGCCAGGCACCTCGACCGCTGGTGGGAGATCACTGCAGACTCCTGGGTACTTACCATTGTCCGCCTAGGGTACGCCATTGACTTCCAGGATATTCCGCCACGGGGTGTCTACTACTCCACCCCAGCCAGCTCGGCTCTACTGGAAGAGGTCCAGTCCCTCCTTGAGAAGGGAGCGATCGAGAGGCTCCTGCCTCCAGCCAAGACCACTAGCTTCTACTCAAGGTACTTCACAGTGCCGAAGGCGGACAGATCCCTGCGGCCCATCCTAGACCTCCGAGGGGTGAACGAATACATCCGCCCCAAGAGGTTCAAGATGGTCATGCTGCCTTCGATCCTCCCCTTCCTTCGCCAAGGGGACTGGTTTGCGTCCATAGACCTCAAAGACGCCTATTTCCACATCTCGATCCGGCCGCAGCACGGGAGATACCTACGGTTCGCGATCAACAGCACCAGCTACCAGTACTGGATGCTGCCGTTCGGACTTTCCACCGCACCGCGGGTGTTCACCAAGTGCATGGCTCCGGTCGTGTCCTTCTTGCGGGTGAAGGGCGTCTCCATCTACCCTTACCTGGACGATTGGCTATTGGTGGCGTCCTGCAAACAGAAACTGTACAGGGACATTCATCGGACTTTGTCTCTTCTCACTCGGCTCGGACTCAGGGTCAACCCCAAGAAGTCCCACCTCGAGCCCACCCGGGTTCTTGACTTCATCGGGGCGACCCTCGACTCGGTATCAGCGAGTACCTTCCTACTGGACGAGAGGGCGCGGATGCTTCGTTGGCCGGCGTCCACTGCCTTTGAGGCCTCAATGATGTCAGCGAGGAGGATTCAACAGCTCCTCAGCTACATGGCCTCGACCACCGCTGTAACCTACCTCTCCAGGATACGTGCACGGCCGCTCCAGCACTGGTTCGTCACGGCCTTCGATCCACTCTGGGATGACCAGCACCGCCGATACCACCTGCCCCAACAGGCATGCCGATCACTCCTGTGGTAGCAGTCGTACAGGAACCTCCTGTCGGGCATGCTGTTCCGCGAACCCAAGCCATCGGTCACGGTAACGACGGATGCTTCGCTCTTCGGATGGGGAGTGCACACCGGTGATCTCTGGGTCCGAGGCCGGTGGATGGACAACGAGCTGTTCCTCCGCATCAACACTCTCCAGCTGCTGGCGATCCACAAGGCCCTGAGAGCGTTCCGACACCTGGGCACGGGCTGCACGGTGTTGATCCTCACCGACAACACGATGGCGGTCTGCTACGTGAACAGGCAGGGAGAGACGCACTCCACCACGCTGCTGGGCATCGCCCTCGACCTCTGGAACTGGTGCATCCCGCTCCAGATACACCCTGTGGCGGTTCACCTGGCGGGGCAGGAGAACACCACAGCAGACGCCCTCAGCAGGGACACCACTTCCCACCACGAGTGGTCCCTATCCAACAAGGCCTTCCGGATGCTTTGGGGTTCCCGCCAAAGCTAACGAGCTCTAGAATCTTCCGAACGCTACTGCGCAGGCGCGAAAGCTCCTAATGTATGAGGCAAGAAAGAACTAATGGATGAGGGCACAGATGACCACTCGAAGAACCACAGTTACAGGTAAGCAACCTGTTCTTACTCTCCTCTTCTTCCAGATTTTTTGTCAGAGCAAGTGTCTTCTCATTTTTAATTTTCAGACATGAATATTTCCCAAAATCTCTAAAAACATTCTTCAAAACAGTTAAACTTTCCTGTTAATCTTAAAAAAGTCTCAAGAGTCAAAACTTTGTCTATTTCTCCGATCTTAATAAGTCCTGGTTCTATTATAGAGTCCCGCTGCAAATTCTTGAAAAATCCAAAATACACAAGCCCAGTTCTTGTTAAAGCAATTTATCTATTGTCACAAAAAATTCAGGAATTTCTCTAAAGACAACAACTATGTCTTTACTGGATATGAAGTCAGAGCAAGCCAACTTGTTTGTATTTTTATATCCTTTGCGAAAGATTCCTTGTACGTAAACAGTACAGCGACCGATCCAACTTCTTTCTGTCAATACACAATACCCTTAGTCCCACTTTCTTTATTTCTCCTTATATCTTAGTCATTTCCTTATTGGAGTTTACCTTGTATTCCGATCAAGTTCAGACAGTCTTTATTTCTTCGGCTTTTTCTTCAATAAATTAAAAAAGTCCGGGCGTCACTTCAGGAAAAAAAATCCTACCTCCGAGCGGCTGTGGCAGTTCTTCGACCCGCTGTTTCGTCTGTAGTCTTCCAGCGCTAAGCGCCATCAGCTTGCAGGCTTACAGCACGGGTCCCCTCCGAACTCCCTCCGGACCCCTCTTCCCCGAGGGGTACTTGCCCAGTTCTAAAGAAACAGGCGTCAACGACCCTCACAGGATCGTCTGGCCCCCGCAGATCTTACGGTTTCCCTGGGATTTGCCGCTCGTGTTGACAGCCTAGGAGCAGCTATTTTCTTAGGCTGCCATTCGTTTCCCAGTTAAACTTTCATACCCATTTTCCAAAGTAACCAACAAATCATCAGCAAATGCCTGTATTTTATATTCATTACCTTGTATCTTGATTCTTTGATTTTTTTGGCATTTTTAATATTTATTATCAATACCTCTATTACCAATAAGAACAAAAGTGGAGATAAAGGACATCCCTGCTGTGTTCCTCTATATATTTTAAATTTTTCTGTTTTTTGATCATTTACAATTATTTGCGCATATTGTGTAGAATATATAGACTTAATCCAATTTATAAAATTAAATCCCATCTTCATTTTCTGACAAATTCTGATTAGAAAGTCCCAATTTACCATATCAAAAGCCTTCTCCATATCCAGAAAAAGAGCAATCAGTTTTCTCTGGGGATGATTCTCACAAAGTTCTAATATATTGATTATATTCCTTATATTATCTTTTATCTGTCTTCCCAGAAGAAACCCTGCTTGCTCTTCAGATATCAAATTTATAAGAATTTTCTTCAATCTGTTAGCTAATATCGCTGTAAACAATGTGTAGTCTGTATTCAATAATGATATTGGTCTATAATTTTTTATATTAAGCGGGTCTCTTCCCTCTTTATGTAGCAATGTTATATCCGCCTCTTTCCATGATTCTGGAATAATCCCTTGTAACGAGTCATTCATTATATTTTGTAATATGGGTGCCACTTCTTGATGGAACGTTTTATAAAATGCTGCTGTATAGCCATCTGGTCCCGGGGGTTTCCCTTTTTCCCCTTATGTATAGCTTCCATCACTTCCGCCAAAGTAATTGGCTTATTTAAACTCTCACGTTGATCTTCTGATAAAATTGCTAAATTTTGATGTGAAATATCATTCCATCTTTAATCTCTTGTTTCTTATATAACGTTGCAAAATAGTTTGTGATAATTTTCTTGATCTTCTGAGGATCTGTATATGTCATCTCTCCGCTTTTTAACTTAATAATCGAAGTTTTTTCATTTCTCTTCTTCAATCTTAATGCCAACTATTTTCCTGCCTTATTTGCCCATTCAAAGTGATGTTGTCTGAGATATATCAATTTTTGTTAAGTTCTGTATCTAATTGCTTTTCTAATTGCTTTTGTAATGTCCTTAGATCTTTTTGTATTTCCTTATTCGTTGGGTCTTCATTTAACTTCCCTTCCAACTTCCTCATCTCTTCATTCAGTTCCTGGATATTCTCTCATTTTTTCCTGTTGGCTTCTGAGTTATATTGAATGAAATACCCTCTAATTATAGCTTTTCCAGCATCCCATACTGTCACCAAATTCACTTCTTTATTGAGATTTTCCTCAAAATATTATTTAATCTGCTTATTTATTCTATTTAATAATTTCTCCTCCAATAATAATTTTTCTTTTAATCTCCATTTAAATATTCTTTCTGGCCTCTTAAAAATCATCAATATTGGATTATGGTCTGAGAGAAACCAAGGTAAAATCTATTGTTTTTTAACCATTTGTATTAAAGAACTAGAAACAAAGAACATACCAATCCGTGATAATGATGCATGGGGGACAGAATAAAATGTATAATCTCTACTTAATCCATATAGATATCTCCATATATCTATTAGATCAAAATTCTCCAACATAACCTCAAATGAGCTAGGTAGTTTCCCTTGTTATCCTTTTATATTTTTCCTTGATTTTCTATCTATACTTGGATTCACCATCCCATTCCAATCTCCCAGGATTAATTTATGATAATTTAATTCTTTATAAAAATTTTCTTGTTTTTTATGTGGACCATTTATACCAATTACCAATATTTTTTGATTTTGCCAATTAATTTCTGCCGCAATATACCGTCCTGCTTCATCTTTAAGAATTTCTTTAGAGGTTATTCCTGGGTTCACATATAACACTACACCTCTTTTTTTCATTTTGGGGACCAACACATATTCGTTTCCTAATTTTTTAGTTTGGATCAAATGTATTTTTGATGCTTGTACTTGAATTTCTTGAAGGCAGATTACATCCAATTTTTTCTTTTCTATATCATGAAATATTTTTTTCCTTTTTTGTGGAATTAAAATCCATTTTACATTCCAGGAAAGAATTTTTAATTCCATTCCTGGGAAATACCAATTCAATTATTAATTAACTCTCCTCTTCTTCTAAATCTTCACCCTCCTCGTCATCTGTTTCATTCCCTGCTACTTCTTCCTCTTCAATATTCTTCTGTTCCACACCACTTTTACAGCTGACCTCCAGTTCCTTTCTTTCTTTCTTTCTCTTCTTCTTCTTCATCTTCTCGCGATTTACGTCTAAATAATTCTTTTCCATATCTTTTCATGAATATCTTTACTTCTTGGACTGAATCAATTCTGAATTGTTTCTCATGGAAGCGAAAACTCAACCTTCTAATTTCCCCCATCGATACCGAACATTCTGATGTTTCAAAAAGGTTGTTAAAAATTTATATTTGTTCCTCTTCCTGAGAATTCTTCGGGGAATATCTTTATAAATATAAACTTTAATTTTCTCAATTATGAGATCAGTCTCCAAACTTTTGTGTATTATTTCCTCTCTGGTTTTCTTCGTCACCAGTTGAATCATGATGTCCCTTGGCAATCTCCTTTCCTTCGCTATTCTGGATTCAATCCTATACAATTTGTCGATTTCCCATTTCATTTTTTCATTAGAAATGTTTAGATATTCAGCTAATGGTGGGATCAGTCTTACATATAAATTCTCCTCTTTCCATTCTGCTAGATCTCTTATTTTAATATAATTCTCCCTTGTTTTTAAGTCCAATAACGCTTTCTCATCTGATAAATGATCATGTTGTCAATTTAAGTTTTCAATAGTTTCTTCAGTTTCCTTCATTTTAGTTTCAAGTATTTCCACCCAATTTTGAGTACTTTTTAAGTCTTCCTGTAGTTCTCCCAATGCAATTTTAATACCTTTCAATTCTGTTTCTAAAGTCTTGCCTCATTTCACTCCTGAGGTCTTTCATTTCTTGTCTTATCTCCAGTGTTATATTTCTGATTTCTTCCAAAAGTGCGAATTTATATTGGTCTGATTTGGCTTGTTCTGGTTTTGGTAGCAGTTCCAAGGATAATTTTCGCTGAGTAGTAGTGATGGTTTGTGTGGTCATTTTTGCTGCTTTGGCTGTTTTCCCGGTATCCATGAAGCTTTCCCAAATCACTGATATTGGAAGCTTGATAGGTTTTAAGAGTTCTTTTATCATATATTCATTTTGTTTTCCAATACCCTCTTTTCTATTATTTCCACAGTTCACTCTCCGCCAATATACATCAGATTCACTCCAAAATCAATCCAAGTTATCAAAACAATTCCAAATATGCAATGCAAATCAGACTTCCCAACCACAACTCTAATTATCTAATTAATTCTAGACACTTCTAATTAATTCATTACTATAATCACTTTAAATGATACTAATTAATTCAGGCTATATATTATTAAGGCTAGGGCAATCCAATTAATTAACAATTAAATAATAATGACTTTTAATCAAACGTATCCTTCTAATCACTATTAAAATTAATTTATTCACTTTAAGACCTCAAATATTTTTCGGTAATTAATTCATTAAATAGTCAATAATATATACTCAATATTCAATAATATATGCTCAATAATCAATATTCAATAATGCACTATATACTGTAATATAAACTCAATAATCAATATACAATAATGCACTATTCACCAACAGTCAAATTTGTAGCTATTAGAAGTTATATTTCCCACTGTCCCACAATATTTCTATTGATCTTATTTCACTCCACCCTCTTCTCTTCTTCTCTGTCCTTCTCAGTCCTTCACTATCGCCTGTTCTTTCTCTCCACGCTGCTCTCTCCGCCACTCCACGCAGCTCCACCGTTCCACACTGCTCTCTCCACCGCTATTTCTATTTCCCTATTCACAGTCCATTGCCAATCGTCTTTAAAATATATCGTCGCTAGTCACTAATCTCTTTCTGTCTCTTCCAGATAGATGTTAATTCCACCAATTAATAAATACACAGTTACACACAATTAATTCTTTAGGAAGTTATATATCCAACTGATTAAACTCTGTCCAATTCTGTCTCCTCTTATAACAATCCTTTCCTCTTCATGGAAGTCACCATTACCCTCTCTGTCTCTCGTCTTCTTTCACTCGCCACTCAAGTTTTTCTTATCAATATAAATAATCTTTTATTCCTTTTCCTTCCAACTTTCAGTCCATAGCAAAGAAAATATTTTAGTTGTAACGTCCAAACATACAGTTTGTACGGGGGAAGCAGAATAGTTTAAAGTTCAAAAGTTTTTAGCTAGCTTAGGAATATGGCTCCCGGATCACTCAGTCAAACTGCTAGCATGCCGTTTTAGTTATCTCTCTCCCCCAGTTCGTGTCACTATCAACAAAAAGATGCCAATCCGAATTCCTTATCCTTTTAGTCTTTCGATGAAATTAGGTCTTCTTCTAGAACAAGCAAACAGGACCTTCAATAATGTTCTTATGTCGAAGTCTATTTAAAAAGGTCTGCAAGTACCGCTTGTGTGCAAGAAGCGATATCAGATGGCAGTAGCTGCTCTGGTCTCCCTCGCTCCGTCTGCCAATGTCTGTCTTTTACGAAATTTTCCGCTCAGATGGTAGCTGGGAATCGCGATTCCTGATCTCCGGAGCCCCTTTCTCACCCCCCTATACCAAGGAGGACTTTAATTGGTTCCCCAACCTCCTTCTACCACCTGAATAAAGATTCTTCTTTAGCAAAGCCCCACGGAGAGCCTTGTCACAGCACCATAGTCAGACCGGAAGTGCAGACCTTCAGCTTTTACTGGAGGCTTATAAGTCCTCATGAAAGTTATTAGAAGTTTAGAAATATTTACACCACTGTTCACTTAAGCAAAATCCAGCTTTTGATGGTGTAGGGTTGTGGTGGTAAGAGCTGCCTTGACACTGAATTCTGGTTTTAATTTTAGCACAGAGTATATATTCAGCCATACAAGAGTCAATCTATCCACTTTGCCATCTCTTCCATTGTGACTGTCTTCCCACTCAACTTGGTGTTTCTTGTTTTCAAGGCGGCTGCCCAATGGCTCAGGGCCCTTACCCAGGGCCTCGAGTCCTCCTTTGACTCAGTCCAACCCATATCTAAATATGCCTGAAGATGGGCCAGAAAGCATCACTTCCAGGCAAGGTCATCGTCGTAATCTGAGCCAGACACCAGTGGACAGTGCAGAGAATGTGGATTCCTCAGGAACAGGTAGGTGCATTTTCTCCAACAACAGATTTCTGGAAGGTCACGCACATTTAATTTAACATAATTAAGCATGAAGAGTGACAGAGTCTAATAGTAGTTAGACAGTGTCAGACTAGGACTGGGGAGACCAGGGTTCAAATGCCCATTTAGCCGTGATATTCTCGAGGTTTCTAAGGGCCTTTCTGCACTAGACTGTTATAGTGCTATTATTCCACATTAATCCTGGGGTTTGCAGTTTAGCAAGGGGCATTTGCAATTCTCTGCCAGAGAGCTTTTTGGCCTCAGTAAACTACAAACCCCAGAATTCCATGGGATGTTGAAAGTGGAATAATAGCACTATAACAGTGTGGTGCAGAAAGGCTCTAAGACTGGTCTGCATCATACACAGGGTTGTTGTGAAGATCAAATGGGAAGAGAATAGGATAACTCACAGTGCTCTCAGCCTCTTAAAGGAAGAGTGGGACAAAAACATATCAGATACATGCATATTTAACACATGCCTCTGTCCTTTCCTTTAGCAAGAAAGAGTTCAGGCCTCACATAGCTGCCCTGAGGAAACCTCACTGTAGTAATAACTCTTCTTTTCTCCCAGCTATACAAAATCATGTTAGGTTTTCTTAATGGCTAGCCTTCACTAGGGCTAAGACTTGGGTATGATAAGCTAAGTTGCTGACTGATAGTCTCTGAGTCAGATGTTGGATTTTTTATTGACAGGCAAACCCCATACCAACCTAGGGGATATGCCTCTCCCTCCAGGGCAGAAGGCAAAAGGCAAGAAGAAGTCCAAGTCTAGCCACTACCGTCGAGAGAAGAAGCAGGGAGGTAAGTGCTAAGGAGTTGGTATTCTACCACAGAGCTAATGCCTTTCTATTTTTCAGGTATGTTCAGTCATACCACCAGAGCTTTTTGAGCGTACAGCTTTGACAAGCCTAGGATGGAGGAAATCACTTTCACCTTCAGCATAGACACAGAATTTCATTGAAACCCCATAGAGCTGGGGTAGGCAACTCTCAGGTGGCGGGGGGGAGTCATTCCCTCCCCCATGCTCACACACATGATGCTCTTGCACTAGACATTTCAGTATGTCTGAAATGACACAGTGTCATTTCCAACTCCCATTTTGGTTGATTTGGGGGCGGGTTTGGGGTTTGGGGATTTGGAGGATTAGGGGAAGCAAACTGCTGTATTTTCAAGCAGTTTTGGCAATTTGGAGCAGTTTATGGGCAAAAATTCACCCAAAATTTTACCTCCAAAAAATAAATGTTTAAGATATTTGGGAGCCTGGGGGGGGTTCAGCAGCCACATTTAGAGGTCCAAAAGGCCAGTTTGCCCACCCATGCCGCAGAGCAAAAAGACTAGCTGTCCAAGTCCTTTTTAAAAATAGTACTTATACATTTAACCGGAGTGGGAATCACATACCTCCACATGCAGGCAGCAACCAAGCCCTTCTACCTTCCTGTTTCTTCAGTAACAAAGTGAGAATTGCCACTTCTGGGAGCTGCCAGGTCTAGCAGTTCACAGGTCCTTCTGCTGTGGAGGCTGGACATATCAGTTAATACCATGCAGGTGTGTGCTTGCCAGTTTACAAGCCAGCCTACCTGCAAGTATGGCTGCTTAGATTCATCCAAGCGTGGAGAGTCAGTCAGGAACTGTGCCTTTTCACAGTACTGAGCCACTGCACCTCTATTACCACTTCCCAGTTTCTGCAGGTAAGGGCAGGAGTTCTCCCAGTCATTCTACAGCAACAGTCAGTAATTCCAACCAGCAAACCAACTTTTAGTTGTTGTTGCCTTATAAAGCTTGGGAATGTTATGGTTCTTTTGTGAGGGCTGGGGGGTACAACTCATAGAACCTTCTAGCCATCAAGAGATTCTGGGAGAATTAAAAAAAAAATAACTGTTCAGAACTTTTTATTGTAAATACCATAAATTGAGTACAAGGAAATCCTCAGGTTTCTGGTCTTTGAGAGCATTTCTAGAGTTCCAGTGACAAATGCATACAGATAATGCTTGATAAAGTCTTATTAGCCCTATGGAATGAGGCGCTGACAGTTCTTTGCTCTTAATTCTGCTTGTAGATCTTCCGCCGCCACCTTTGCCACCTCCTGAAGAAGACATTAGCAGCTCTGCTCCAGACAGCACTCCACGACTGGACTGTGACCCTTCTGCCCTGGAGAAGGACCTGAATGGTTCGTCAGCTTTGGAGCGGAAAGTCATCCATCGCACAGCGGCAGGCCAGCACTACCACCAGCACAGAGATGGTAATGCTGGCTACAGTGGTCACTTCTCATGCTGTGGGGTTGCTGTATCTAGAGCCAATTTTCCCAACATTCATTATGGTGTGCCTGCTAGGGCATCCCATTATCATCTGCAGCTTCCAAGAGGTTAAGGATTAGGAGTTCTCTCTCACTATCTCCAATCCCCAGTATCTCCATAACCTCAGTTGAGTATTGTAGCTGACCAAGATAAGCAGTAGAATCTGTGTGCCCAGCTCCTTGTAATGAGTTTGAAAGACTCTCAGCACTTTTGATTGCATTTCTGCCTGGATAAACCCTTAAAATTGTTGCTTGGTGTTTCTGGATGATGATCAATGGTGACTGATGACTCAGCCTGCCTAGGCTTCCATCCAGGCAGTTATACACAGGCAGTTGCTCTGAATGCAAAATGGCAGCAGAACACAGCCTGTTTTGTTGTTGTTCTCTCCTAGCAGATGAAGAAATCATTCCGTACAGCAAGCCCAGCTTTCTTTCCAGAAGCCAGGTGTCAAGCAATTGCTCCACAACAGGAAGTTCTTCTTCCAGGGGATCAACAACATCTAGAGGTCATGGGTCAGGGCGCAGCCGGACAACAGGCGAACGCAGTGAGGTGATGCTGTAGCACTTCCTGTGTTCTTTTTTAATTTTTATTTTTGGCACAGAGACAGAGGGATCCTAGCTCTGGAAAATGTATCACCATATGCCTAGAACCAGCACATAAGATACTCCAACACAGGGTAGGGAGACTTTGGTCCTCCAGATATTTTGGACTACAGCTCCTGGAATTATTTACTCTTCACCATGCTCTATGGGGCTTCTGGAAGTTGTGGGTCAGAATATCCCTCAGCTCTTCTCTCACAACTGCTAAGCCCCCAAGAGTCCTTCACTTGGTTTAGGGCTATTGTTCAAGGGGTGGGGAATGAAGCCCTTTTGTCCCATAGTGGCTATTCATTATGAAGCAAATACATATATAAGCTCCTATTCCAAAGCTGCATGCAGACATATGCAGCACAATTTGTGTCACCCATAATATCTATGACTACTAATAGCATCTCAGGGGAGGGGGTGATTTTTAATTGGGGGTGCTCGTTCATCACATCACAACAATGTGTTTCTGAGTGGCAGTAATGGATTCAAATGGTTGAGACTAGAAAAAAGATACACAAAGTTAAGCAGAGAGATTGAGTTGAGCAGTGAACTAAATTCCTTGCTTATTTATTTTGTTTATTGGATGTTTAAAACTGTACCCTCCATCCATCAGATATACAGAGATATGTCCAGAAAACATTGATGGGAGCTTTCCTTAAAATAAAACAGCAATTACATATGATGAGCAATTAAAATGAAAGAGCAGCAAACTATTAAACATTAAAAGTCTGATGGAAAAGGAAAAAAATGGGTAATTTTAATAATTTTATTCTTGCTACAAGAAAGTCTTTGAATACCACACAGTTTTTAAGGCCTGTAAGCACTTCAAGACTCATTTGGCACAAAAATCACATTAGGCTGGTTTGTACTGAAAAAGCATTTTCAGCACAGAAAACAGCATTTTCTACACAGAAAATAGGACATGCTGAAAATTCTGTTTTCTGTGCAAAACAATTCATGTGAGACTTTTGCTCAGATTAAGTCACAAAATGCAAAAAAAATCATCAGCCCAAGATTGTTGTCAAGATCTCTTGAAAGTTGAAAACATGTTTTTCAACCATTTTTCAATCATTTTCAAATATCCTTTCCATCTTTACTCCTTCCCACCCACTTCCCCCAGTACTGGATCTTTTAGGAAGCAGATGAGATCTCTGGCTAGAGGATTAAAGGAAGGGCAAGTGAAAAGCAGAACCAGAGATACTGATTTGTTGTCCCCTTTGTCCTTTCAGGAAAAAAGATGAAACCAAATGGAGTTGACATGAGAGCAGCACCTATGAAATTGGCATCTGTGAACTTTGGGCTGGGGTGGGACGAAGGTTCCATGCTTCTTAATTTATGACCTTTCATAAGGAGCCGTGCAACCCGGCTCCTGGTAAATAAGTTTGTTCCCTGACTGTCAGCAGTCCCTGGAAGCCAAGGAAAACTGTATTTAAGAATCAGGACAAAGGGACGCTCCATTCCTCTAGGGCCTGTGGAGGGTGTGGTTTATTTTTTTGCTTTATTTTGGTTTGTTTGTTTTGTTTGTTTGTTTTTAATTTCTGCAACTGAAGAGTTTGTGCCCAGTGGGAGGGGGGTGGGGTTGGAGAAGGTGGTGGGGAAGGGAGTTTGTCTTTGGTCATCCAGCTCAGGATGGGCATTGAGGAGCAGCCTACAGCATACTAAGCACATGCTCAGAAATTGCCCAGGTGCTCAGCCCTAAGGCAAGACTCACCAAGGGATACTTTGGTAGTTCATGAAACTTTTTGTAAAATGACCATTAAAGCTGTTTGTTAACCTGGATCTCGCTAGTCTCCCTTCACTTTCTCCCTGATAACATGCACACAACCACCTTGCAAAATCCTAGAGAGCACAGAAGAACATACAGGAGAGCCTCTTTGAAACTAGAACTTGAAAAGTTACTTTCCCAGGATGCCCTGGCTATGCTGGCTGAAGGGTAAAATAAAATAAAATATAGAAGTTAGTATTTCCAAACTCTGTTCAAAACATCTTTGCCTGGAGCAGCAGCAAATGTTGACACAAAGATCTGTCCTGAAGGCAAAAGCTATTCCACAGCAGAGCAGATAGCCTCAGTGGGTAACAGGCTGTTTTAAACTGAGGTTGGCTAGACATCTGTCAAGGATGCAGTGGATTTCCTGCATCAACAGGAATTAGACTAGATGTCAAATGAGGTGGCTTCCAACGAGGGTTGCCAATGAAGAAATGGATAAGGCTCTTGTACCTTTAATTGTTGTGTAGAAAAAGGAATTTTGTCAGGTGTTACTTGAATAAAAAGAAACATCTGATGAAATTCCCTTTTCTACAAAATTGTAAAGATACAGAAGCTCTTCACTTAGCAACCCTACTTCTAGCTTTATAGATTCTGTGGTGGTATTGCTCCCAGAAATGGACAGGGTATCAGAGGAAACAGCCACGCATACAAACTAGGGATGGGCCAACCAAATCCTTGTATCCTTGAATCCTTGGCAAGAATTCAAGATTCGCAGATCTGAATCCCCACGCCAAAATAGGTGGACCAAATCTTTCAAATCCACCAAATAAAATAATTTGTTTTTAAAAATTGGTGCCTCCAGGGCCTGTCAAGGGCCTGATTGGCCAGTGGGCCCCTGGGCATGTGAGAATCGCAGCATAAAGCCATGTGTGCGTGTCAGAGGCTGCCTCTGCTTGCTTGTGCTGCCTGTGCCTGCTCATGGGGCTGCCTGTCCCTGCAGCTGCCTCTCTCTGCAAGGTAATAATCTCTATTCTTTTGACTTGAGACTGAAGAGTGGGGATTGGGAATTATTGACACTGGACTACAGATTTGGCTCAAAAGTCCCTTGAAGGACTTGAGACTGGACTTGGTAGAGAATTGAGACTGGACTAGAAGCTGGGTTTGGTTTTTTTTTGGTTTTTTTAAATGCCTTGTTGCAAGACTTGAGATTTGACTTGAGACTGCAGGGTGCAGAATTGAGACTGGATTAGAGGCTGATTTTTTTTTTGTTTTTTTTTTAAGTGTCTTCTTTTTTGCAGAACTTGAGACTTGTCAAATTCTGCTTCAAAAACACACACTACACTTGATCTTAGCCAAAAGGCTGAGAAACTCTTTCCCTTGTTTTTTAAACCGTTTTTTAAAAAAGGATTCAAAAGCTTTGAGATTCATGGATTCCCAGAAACTTCCAGCGATTCGGATCTGGATTTAGATTCAGAAAATTCTGAATTCGGCCCATCCCTAATACAAATTGAATGGTTCAGAATCACAGCAGTAAGAAATCTGAAATGAAAGCCAGTTCCTGTCTAATGGCAGGTGCTGACAGAAGTCGAAAAGCTAGCCAAGTTGCCTTGGGTTTCAGCCCAGCACAAATGGTGACCGGCTGCCCAGTCACTCAGGTCATTTGTCCATAAATGGAGATTAGTTTGCCATGAGCACAGCAAGCCAAATGTCAGCATGTGTATGTTAGCTCTATGGAGGCTTTAAAAAGACTTGACAGAGGACAAAGATCAGCTGACACAGCTTAACCTGCAATTCCTGTGCCGCTGAGTAGCCACAGAGACACAGTCATCCCCAAACCTTTCATTAAGAATAGCTGCTGATGAAATGTTACCATTATTTGGTTCCCAATTTGAGTTGGAGGGGAAGGTCACCTTTTGATCCTGATTCTCAGTTTTTTCGATTTATTGGCTGCTTAGCATGTATGGTTTGATCCAATGGCACATTTCCTGCTATGAGGATAAAATGGAGGTGCAAGAGCATCACTAGTTTCGTTTTGGCAAGTTAGGCTGCAGTTCAAAGCCATGGAACAGATGGGATCATGGCCAGGAGAGATGCTGGCAATCCTAGTGGCTCTCTTACTTGCTTTTAACAAGAGCTGAAAATGGATGAAAAGGGATTTTAACTGATGAATGATACGAGTTTTATACTGAAACCCTGTGTGCTTTTTATGCCAAGTCCCACTGTGTTGAATGTGTCTTACTTCTTGGGTAGTGAGTTTAGGACTGCTGTGAAGGAAAGAAACTCTGTCTGCGTATGTGGGTCTGCGCGCATGTGCATGCACACAAAGTAGCTGCTCAGAACAGAAGGCAGAAGGGTGGCTCCTATGCCCCTCCCTTTTTTTCCTATCCATGTTGTCTTCTCAGGTATTTATTTGCTTGTTATACTCCCCTTGTTCTGATGAATTCAAGGTTCTGCCTCATCCCCATTCTATCATCCCAGCAACACTCTGAGGTTGCCTTATGCTCAACCAGTGAAATTGATGGTTCCAAGAGAACAGGACCCTTCATCTCTCAAGTTCCAGCAAAACATTCTATGATCATTATAATAATCGTAATCATTGTACCATTGGTCTCAATGGAGAAAGTAAGTGCAGTGGCCCCTCCACCTTCATGAGGATTTGGGGCACAGAACCCTCATGAATGCCAAAAAAAAATGCAAATAACTTCCCCACCTACCCAGCAGAGCACTCTGCTTCCCATTCTTTTGCCTTTGGCCTGAGGTGCCTGTGCCTTCTCCATTCCCAGGCAAAAGGTAAGTGAATGGGGGCAGCCCAGTGTATGGAGAAGGCACATATGTGCCTCCCCCATTCCCTTTTGCCCAGGTGTACCTGCCTTCCTTCCTTGCTTGGCAAAAGGCAAACAAATGGGAGGAGGCAACCCTGGGCACAGGGAAGGGGGACATGTTCCTCTCTCCCATTCTCTTGCTTTTTGCTCGGGTGCACTGCTTTCTTTCCATGTGCCCAGGAAAAAGGCAAGCAAATGGAGGAGCGGCCCTGTACACATTCCTCTCCCCATTCTCTTGCCTTTTGCCCAGGCATGTATGCCTTCCTTCCATGCCCCCAGTCAAAAGGCAAGGGAAGCGGGGGGAAGGCAAGTGGGCATCTTGTGAATAATCAAATTTGCAAAGGTCAAACCAGCAAATGTGGAGGGAGGACTGTATTTCAGAGCTAGTATACCTGTTTGGTGAACGAGTACCTCAGGACCTGGTCTTGGTTCAAATTTTTGGTCCAAAAATGGAGAGAAGAAAGCCTCAGTCCTCCCAGGGTGTCCATGTACCCTATTTTACTGAAAACAGACCTTGCTGGGATTACTTTTCTTGGAAGTTTGGCGCTGATCAAAGTATGGCTGGAATCCTGTTGGCTAATCCCACCTAGAGAAGGCCCACTGAAACAATTAATGGTGAATTAATGCATAAGCTAGAATCATAGAATTGGAAGAGACCCCCAGGGGCCATCCAGTCCAACCCCCTGCCATGCAGGAACACACATCAAAGCATTCCCAACAGATGGCCATCCAGCCTCTACTTAAAAACCTCCAAAAAAGGAGACTCCACCACACTCCGAGGCAGCATATTCCACTGCCGGACAGCTCTGACCGTCAGGAAGTTCTTCCTGAGGTTCAAGTGGAATTTCCTTTCCTGCAGTTTGAATCCATTGCTCCTTGTCCTAGTCTCTGGAGCAGTGAAAAGCAAGCCTGCTCTCTCCTGGACATGACATCCCTTCTAATATTAAAGCGTGGTTATCATGTCACCTCTTAACCTTCTCTTCTGCAGACTAAACGTACCCAGTTCCCTAAGCCGTTCGTCATAGGACATGGCTTCCAGACCCTTCACCATTTTGGTCGCCCCCTCTGGACACGTTCCAGCTTGTCGATATCCTTCTTGAATTGAGGTGCCCAGAACTGGACACAGTATTCCAAATGAGACCTAACCAATGCAGATGATGATAATCATAAAAATCCAACAGATTCAATGGCTCTATGAGGCATAGGAGCAGAAATCCTGAATGTAGTCTGCATTATGTAACTTTTACATATAAATACATAGGAGAGGTGCAAGGAAACCCAGTTCTTGTTGTGTACCTTCAAGTCATTTCTGACTTACAGTGATCCTTAAAGGGAATGTATCAGAGAGTTTTCCTGAGCTGAGAGTATGTTACATGCCCCGTCACCCAGTGGCTTTCTGTGGCCGAGGGGGAATTGAACTCTGGTCTCCAGGGTTGTTGTCCAGTGCTCAAACCACTACCCCATGATGGCTCTAAGACACCCTGTTAGAGAAACCCAACACAAGAATGTCCCAATGCACATGAGGCTCAACTCAGTTGGCATGCCCTCACAGATGTCCTAAAGCACAATGGGCCAATGCACATCAGTCACTTTCTTGGCTCCCCTGCCAAATAACGTCACCCTTACTGGATACAGATGCTACGGAATTGCCCAATTCTAATTTCTACTGGCATAAATCCGCCTATGCAATGGGCAAAGCAAGGATGTTTTGTCCTAGGCAGTTTATGAAACCAAAAGGCACCTTCAGAGGCTGGTGCCAAAGAACTGGGTTGTAGAGAGTTGATTTGTTCAGGGAAATAACATTTTTGCAATTTATCCTTCCGCTGGGAGAATGATCCTCCCTTCTCATGGCTAGTAATGATAAATGATCATGCAGTCAATAAATCAAGGAGAAATTCTACTGAGGAAATGACACAGCTCCTCATTTCATAGAAGAGAGAAAGCTGGTTGGCAATGGAGACTGTATTAGTTTATGAACATCAGCCAGGATCCTGTTGGAGACTTAGATATTTTTAAGTGGACTTAAGTCTGCAGGAATTAGAGTAGGGCAATTCTGTAACATCCTTACCTAGCCAAGGGCTGCTGTTACATTACTACATAGTGGGGGCAGAAAAGTGATTGATGTGCATCAGGACACCATTTAGGGAGTGCCGAGGAACTGTAGAGCTCAATGCCCATCCTCTTGCCAGTGTCCCATTATACATCTTTGCAATTCATTAACAGGGTTTGTTAGTGCCTCTGCTATATAGCTAAGTATATGTAAAGTTAGATAACATACTCTGTGATAGTATATTGCAGCCATTGTTATTATACTGCTTTTGCCCATGTTGTTGGAAGCATAAACTCACTGGGAATAAACAAACTTTTCTATTTTTGCTGCCTTCTTCATTCAGTCACTGCAGTTAAAGCTCATTTGATCCTTGAATTTGGCTTGAACCTCGCATTTCATCACCACGTTATTTTCTTCCTCATAACTTCCAAAATGGTTGTTGCAGCATAGCAAGAGTTGGAAATCTCTTTCATCTTAACGGCTGAATCAATTTCAGAAAATGTCTCCTGGGCCTCATTCCAGAGATGGGTGGAGCCAAAAGCAAAAGGGTGGGATCAAAAATATACTAGCAAGTTTTTTTCCATAAAGCTCTTTTAGAGGAAAATAATAGCACCAGACAGATGCAATTTCAAGTTGGTAGCCCTTCCAACCTCTCTCACAGTGTTGTGCAGATAAAATGGAGAACAGAATAGCTGCATGCTCTTTGGAAGAAGGCTAGGATGAAAACAGAAGAAATTAAGCATACCTGATTTGTCTGTTCACATCAGCCTAGGATTCAGAAATTTTGTAGACAGAAGTTTTCTTTCCTTGGCAATCAAGTGATAACGTCAACTGGTTTGCACAACAGGTTGCTGAACAAAGCACAGGAGTCATAATTTCTAACTGTCCCAATTTGACAAGGACAAGCCTGATTAAACTTCTGTTGTTTCAGTTTTTCATATCCCAGTTTCTTTCTCTCCCGCTCACTTTCCCTCTTTGTCCTCAGTTTACTTCAGTTGCCCCAAACTGAGTTCAAAGTACAAAAGCAATTTGCATGCAACTCAGCAGGGAAGAAAGGACAGGAGGGGGCAGAATGTTGCCCTTCCCAGCAGGCTCAGGCAAAGGCAAACTGCTATAGCCGCTCCTAGCTAGGGTGTTCTTCCACATTCATTACTATTGCCATCTTGATCACATTCTGATGTTTCTTGGTCAGAGATTCCAATGTTCATCTGTGAAATTTTGGAGGATATGCAGGAGTAAGACAGACAGAAAGGTCAGGTGGCAAGTAGGATAACTTATTTGTCACCCCAAGAGAGCATAGGCATCTTCCCAAAAAAGTCAAAAGAGAATGGTGATTTGTATGCCAAGTGCATATGCTAATATCTGAGTAGCAGTGCAAATTTGGAAATCATCATTTAAGTAAAAGCAGCGTAAGGGGAAAGGACAAGTGACTTGTGTGCCTGCTCATCTTGCTGGGGGACAACATCAAGGCATCTGCTCTCCCTTCTTAAGAGTCTATTTGTACTGCATAGTTCTATCAGTTTGATGTAACTGTCTCCATCCTAAAGAATTTTAGAAGTTGCAGGCCAAGATCCAAAAGGACTCTGGGGGGTTGTAAAGCTCTTCCAGCATACTTAAACTGACATTCTGCTGCCAGCCCTGGCCCAAGGTGCCTTAATGGCACTGGGCTGTGCTCCCAGCAGTGGGCAGGGGAAGACATGACGCTCCAGCTGCAGTCAGGAAAAAGAAACAGCCTTCACTCTACTAGATCTCCAGCAACTGTGCTGCATGTATTCTAGCATGTGCTGGAGATCCAGGAGAGTGACAGTTGGTCCTTTTTGTACAGCTGCAACTGGATGCTGCCTAGGGGTTTCCCACACCTTCCCTGTCCCATTTACTAATTCATTGTGTACACACCCGATCCATCCAGCTGCAGATGTGCTGGGAGACAGCAGAAGCACTGAGGTGTTGGACAAGGATTTACTGACTACTTCCATCTTCAATGTCTCAAAAAGTACATAAATTGGTGTGATGCCTGCTAATGCCAGAGGATTCCAGGCATCATTAGACGTGATTCTTTGAATTCTCTGACAGAGAAGTCGAATGAAGTCCCATGAACCTCAACATTAGACTCTCAAAGAACCTTCTCAGTGTATCTCAGAATACAACACTGTGGCCAGAATCTTGACCACCAGAATACCTCTTGGTTACAGTGGCATATTTAAAAGACATTCAGAGCATCCAGCGGCTCTTGGACACACCTCCTCTCCCAGCCACAATAGGAGTCTGGCCAGGAGACATCTGGCTACTATTTGTGCACCTGGAAACAAGAAGCTTCCGGCCTTGCCCGAGAGGCAACCTCTATATCTTCTGTCCCAGGGTGCAAGACAGTCACATGATGCCTTGCGGCACCCAACTGACCAATCAGTGGCCCAGAGGGGCAAAGCTGTGCCCATTAACCTCCAACTGCTTTTGCATTCCTGGGGAAGAAGGAGGAGCCATCCCTAACCCCTGCAATAGAAGCATCCCAGCAGAGATTTACACTATATCTGTGCAGTGCAACCAAAGGTCCTGCCAATGTAAGCTGCCTAGACCATCCTTAATCATATTTAGCTTTCAGTCTTTCATGTGTTTGAAGGACTTTGTATATATTATTTTTGTAATCCTTACAGCCACCCTAAACTGTGTGACTTTATTGCTTGTTATATACTTTAAGATAATTGTTTATTATTTACTTGTCTTTACTTGTCTGTTAATTAAAACATACATATGCTGCCTTTCTACCATAAGTGGCATCAGGAACAACCACTAAAACAACTAACCCTCCTTTGTTAAAAAACAAAACAAAAAAACAGACACCCCCCTCCAAATGTGCTGAGTAAATCATTCTGCACTGGGGAGGAGTCTTTATTCTTATTCCGCAAAATATGAGGCTCCGGACTTCTTCCTTAAAGTTTTGTCCCGTTGACACCACAACCTCCATATTCCAACTCATTTAATGGACAAGATGATTTTCTTTATATGTTGGATGTTGTCATGCTGAAGGCTGTAACAAAAATTTCAGGCCTTTCTGACTGTGTTGATCCACCTTTTGGCCCCATGCTTGCCCCAGCCTTCTCAAGCTGCAAGCTTTGCCAATGCAAAGGAACTGCCTAAGGACCCAGGAGGGTTATAATGGATGCAGAAATGCCCTCCCCGCCCAGTCTTTTGGCAGTACAGCAATGTTGTTCTGTAATAGGATACTGTGCATTGCTAACCCCTGTCTTATGTACTGAAATCAGCCTTCTAAAAGCTTTGCAGCCCTGAGCTTTATAATTCCACCTTGCATTGTGCAAGTAAGGGCAAAGACTTTCCTTCAGCATAATGCAAACAAGGGCAGCGTTGTTAGGAAAGCCGCAGGATTTATGAGTTCAATTACCTTCCATGACACCAAAGTCTGTTTTAATGAGCAGCACAACAGCCTAGTTCTGAATGTGGGCTTTAGGGATGGTCCAGGACTTTTGCTGCCTGAGGCAAAGCAGAAGAGAACAGCTCTCTTCTAGGACAAAAGTGGACTGGAGTAGCCACTGCCTCTTTTGTCAGCACTAGAGATCTCTTCCTCCACAGCTCAAGGCAGTAAACTAGTTTAGCTGGCACAGAGCACCCTGTATGCTACACATCTCATGCCTCCAACACCTACCAGCTGAAGTGAAATCATCACTTTGCTTAGTAGAAGAGTCAGCCCTGGCTGGGCTCCACACTCACACAATACACCCAGTCTAGACTGAAGGTCAGGCAATGCAACACGCTTCTCAGCCAAGGCACAAGGGTCAGCATGCTCTGCAGCCCAAAAGGCCATACCACCCAATTTTTGCCTCCTCCAAAGCTCAGGAAGGAAGTAGCATGACATTTTAGTTGCCATTTGGGGCAAGCAAAGGTGATGTCACATCACTCATTTTGGGCTTTTTTCCAAGGAGAGGATTTTGCTGTTTGGGGATGCAACACCCATCAAAACATTTTAACGACTGGGGTCCTAGGTGGATCTGGTGGGTCTGCCTCTTTCTATGCACAGAACCCACCTTTCTCCTGCCTGAAGCCCCTCCATGACCATTTAGTGAAGAGGAGAGGATGGGGCCACTGGGTTAGGTTCGCCATTTTACCCAATCAGCCATGTTCTGTCTGGAATCTAAGCATCCCTCCCAGTGCCCACTTGCACTATTAGCTAGCCTGGATTCCAAGGCTTCACTTAAAAAAAGAAAATCTCCATAGGACTCAAGATAGGAAGCGAAATGACTAATAACTATTCTGATCAAAGGACATTGCAGTGGTTTATTGCAGGTCCCTGCTGCTCCTGTCCTCCAGTAGGTTCCAGAACAGAGAGGGAGTGTGTGTTGCCACAAACAGCAAAGTGAGGAGGACCGGAGGGCAGATTGCTGGGGGATGCATGTGCAGGGGATGAGGCTATCGAAGTGGCTGCAGCAGAAGCTCTGAGAGCAGGTCAGCCACTCAGATTTGGATATTTCCCCTGCAGTCAAAGTGTTTGAGGGTGGGGAGAGAAGCAAGAGAAAGAGGTATTTTATTCACTCAAGCAACCAAGGTGTAAGATGCATGCTCATCTTTTTGGGATTCACAGTGAGAAGAGAGATTACAGATTAGGGCAGCCTGGAACAGAAAGAGCCCAATAGCACTGGCAACTGTACCAGTTGCAGCTGGACTAGAGTTTGTTGTGGTGTCTTCAGCCCTGCTGTAATCTACCAATTCCTGAAAAATGCATTGGTCTGTCTGTGGCTGGCGTCCTGTAAGTGGTATACATAGGCATAAGACCTGCATATGTCTTTTTTGGTCATTGCAGAGGTTGGGATCCTTTTCCATCCTGTGCACTGCCCAAAGCCCCCTGCCCTGATTCACCATTGTGCTGCAGTGATAACAGTGGGGGAAGGATGTTCCTGTAGCCCAGTGGTTCTCAACCTGTGGGTCCGCAGATGTTCGTGGACTTCAGCTCCCAGAAGCCCCAGCCACTGTAGTCAATGCTCAGGGCTTCTGGGAGCTGAAGTCCACGAACATCTGGGGACCCACAGGTTGAGAACCACTGCTGTAGCCAGACACAAATGGATGACACCATTTGTTGAGTGATCTGGAGCACCCCAGTGGATCTCAGTGGAAGATGGTAGAAGACATCCTCTGTGTGCATCTGGCTATACAGCATCTGGCTTCTGCAATTCCTTCTGTCAAAGGAGCCATGGTGGAGTTTCCTGCTATTTTCTAAGAAGTTTGTTACAATTTTACACTCATATGACTCATGCTGGGTATATTTTAGGCCCAGAATTTTTTTAATTGCTTTTTAAAACCTAAAACTTACAGCATTCTCCAGTCAGCCAGTGTCCAGCAGGCTAGGGGATTATTGGAATTTTGTGCCGAAACAGTAGCTTTTCGAAATCCTACTCAGATCTAGTTTCAAGTTGCTTGGCTGGTTTGAACTGAGCTGGGAGATACAAATGGCCTGTAGCTCAACTCTCGCATCTAATCTCACACTGCTGACTTCAGATTCAATCAAATAAGCAGGAGACTTTATCCATGTATGGCAGCTGTTCCAAAAGCTACAGTCAAATTGCCTTTGCTCACAGATGCTAACCTCATCACCACTGCTGACTACATCAAGCTTCTTTCTATTCAGGGCTGGAAGGGATGTTTATGCAATACATAGAGGGAAACAGAGCCTCGGCCACATTTAAGGAACACAAAAGATCTGGGTTTTCCAAACTCCCTACTAAGCATCTGTCTGTGTTTATTTAGCCTCTTTCCAACAGGAAACCCCTCCGGAGTTCCCTGATTAAACAAGAAGGGGCCACAAATGTTGCCAAAATACTCTAGACACCTGGCAAAAGACAGGCAAGAGGCCTCAAGGACATTTGCCTTGTTTGGCTGTAATTCTCAACTGTACCAGGATGTATGCTTTGGGTAATATCCTGCCCATTTCTTCCTGTGACAGTAGCTGAAAGCCAGAGGGCTTTGAGCAAGTAGATTTCAACACAAGCCTAGGCAGAGTGTAGTCCTGAGTCCACAGGCAGTCCCTACCACCGTTTTTTGCAGCCCGTAACCCCTCCAAACTCGTCATATTTCTTCTGCCCCATACCACCAGAAAGAGAAGGTGACATGTTTCTAAACAGTTTCTATCCTTTAAATGTCCTGCTGCAACATTTCACAGATGAAAACTGGGACACATGCAGCCCAGCAGCACCAAACTGTGGTCAAGATTGCAAAAGTTATTAATGAAGAAGATATCCAGGCTAAGAAGGGCTGCAGCAGTCTACAGCAGAGCTTTGCAAACTGTGTGTCGTGACACATTAGTGTGTTGGCTGCAGTGTGTTGGTGTGTCGCACAAATGTAACAGGTGTGGGGGCTGCCTCTCCTGCTGTCACCACCACTTGGGACAAGGAAGACCCCAATGAGGGTGGCACCTGGCCAGGCCCAGGTGGAGAGGCTGCCTCCACTTTCTGAATTACTGTGTCACAAAATGATGCATGTCTAAAAAGTGTGTTACCAACAAGAAAAGTCTAGAAAGCTCTGGTCTACAGGAAAGGCTGAGATTCTGCCCCCTCCTCTCCTCACCCCTTTGCTAACTGAGTGCAAAGTACTTGCACTTTGAACACAGTTTAAACCAGCTGAGGTAAGCTGAGGACAAAGGAGGAAAGCAGGAAGAGGAGAGAGAGAGATTAGCACATTTTAAAAGCTGTAGTGTATCTCACAGGTAGAATAATTAACATTTGCAAGTAGAGGGTTAGCAACAGCCCTTCCTACACACCCAGGTGGCCAGAGAAATAAAGTAGGCTCAGCATCCTTTGTAAAAACAGATGAAGTAGCTTTATTTACGAATAGTAAAGGTTTCATAACATCTCATGGTGAGACACCTTGTGACATGTGCTCTTCAAACATGGAAAAGCAGCACACAACTGCAGACAAACTCAGATTAAATGCAAGTTATCTAATTCAGTAGGTATGACTAAGAGCAAAAAACAGAAAATGGCATGAATGCATGCTGTGCCAAAACTCTTAGTGAGGCATGTAAACTACAACACTCCAACAGTTTACAGATGAAAATTGAGACACGTGAGGCAAGCAACATTAGAGTGTAATTCAGATGGCAAACATTATTAATAAGGAAGAACGCACAAGCTAGGAGAGACTGTGGTAGTTGGCTTTTGCCTGAGCTTACTGGGGAGATCAACATTCTGTACCCTGTCATCTCTCTACCACCACCATTTCTGAATTAATTGAGTGTAAAGTACTTTTGCACTTTCAACACAGTTTGCAGTAAATTAAGTAAGTTGAGGAGAAAGAGGGAAGGTGGGAGAAGGTTGGAGAAACTGGGACATTTTGAAACAGCTGAAAAAGTAGGATGGCAGAGGACTAATTGGGACTGTCCAGAATAGTTGGAGGCTTAGCAAGTGCTAAGCACAAATGTGCAAAGGTTGCTATTTCTATTAGCATTTGCAATGCCCGAAGCTCTTCTAAAAGGCCTGCCATCCTGTTTCACCACCCCTTTTCTTTCTTTGCTTTTCACAAGGCAGGCATGTGCCATCACAAGAAATTATTGTAAAAATCAGTGGTCTTGGTAGCCAAGAGAGTCTGCCATTTCTAATTTCCTCCCAATGTTTTCCCCACTCCCAGCTCTGTCTTGAAAACTCTGCCCATGTGGCTTGCTTAAGTCAATCAATGTCTGCACCTGAACACACACAAAGACACCACACAGTGCAAAAAAGCCTATTGTTTCACACACTTCAGCTGCTGGGGAATATTTTGAAGCCAGTGATCACACTCTGCAAGCCAATTCATGTTTTTGTGACACATCCTTCATCCTACCCCCTTCCTGCGACAAAAGAAAACCCAAGCCAGTCTGTTCAAGCTCTTTAATTAATGGAGAGCAGTTTGTAGCACAGCAAGTGAATATACACTGAATCAGGTTAGGAGTCTGGAGCAATTACCCTGTAGTGTAGGCTATACTTTGGGATCCCTCATATAAGAAGTGGGGCCAGAGCCTGGAAACACTACAGTCAGCCCTCCACATCTGCAGGTTTCACTTTTGCAAATTTGATTATTCATGGATGATTTGCCTCCCTATGCCATTTTTAATAGGGACTGCAAGCCTCGTGAGACTGAGAAACTGCAAACAAGGCTTGCAAGTCCCTCTTAAAAATAGGGTGGAGTAGCAGTGGAGGTGGCAGTAGGCCCCACCAGCCAGCCACTTCTGCCTGGTGAAGAAACCCTGGTGCCTCAAAGGAATCCATGGTGGGTAGAATATGCTGATCGTACTTTTTTGTGTGTTAAATATTGTTTGGGAGGGCCTAGAGTTATTCACAGTTTTTTCACGTGGTGGCGGGGGTCCTAAATGTGTCCTAGAACAAATCAAGCTGGATAAAAACCTAAAAGCAAAGAGGATTAAAGTGAGACTATTGTACTGTAGACACATCATGAGAAAACATGACCCATGATCCAGTAGAAAAGACAATAATGCTTGGTAAGGTGAATTGCTTTGGTTAGATCTCACCTGGAATACTGTGTCCATTTCTGGGCACAAGAATTCAAGAAGGATATTGACAAGCTGGAACGTGTCCAGAGGAGGGTGACTAAAATGGTGAAGGGTCTGGAAAACGTGCCCAATGAGGAGCAGCTTAGAGAGCTGGGTATGTTTAGCCTGATAAAAAAAGGTTAAGAGGTGATGTGATAGCCATGTTTAAATATTTGAAGGGATGTCATGTTGAAGATGGAGCAAACTTGTTTTCTGCTGCTCCAGAAACTAGGTCATGGATCAATGGATTCAAACTACAGGAAAAGAGATTTCATCTAAACATCAGAAAGAACTTCCTGATGGTAAGGGTCATTTGCCAGTGGAATATGCTGCCTTGGATTGTGGTGGAGTCACCTTCTTTGGAGGTTTTTAAACAGAGGCTGGATGGTCATTTGCTGGGAGTGCTTTAACTGTGTGCAGTGGTGTACCTAAGTTCAACAGCACCTAGCGCAAGTGTGGAAGTTGTGCCCCTAGGTGCTGCTTCTCCCACCACTGCCGCCCTGGGCCAAGGAACAACCCTGGTGGAGGCAAGGGGGGTGGCAATGGGCCAGGCTCGGGTGGAAGTGCTGCTGCCGCCGCCACTGCATCAGGCCGAGAATGACCCTGGCCAGGATGGCGGGGGGGGGGCAGGCCTGAGTGGAAGGGTGGAGGCAGCTTTTTTGTGCCCCCTGGCATTGACACCCAGGGCACGCACCCCACTTCCCCCACCCTAGATACACCTCTCTCTGTGTGTTCCTGTATGGCAGGGGTTGGACTTGACCCTTAGAATCATAGAATCCATCTCTGTGATTCTATGATTCTAAGGTGGAAAGCAATAGGAAAGGAGGAAGACTGTATTACAGATGGATAGGCTCCATCAAGGGAGATATAGCCCTGAGACTGCAAAACTTCAGCAGGGCTGTTGATGGTAGGGTGACTTGGAGGTCTCCCATTTATAGAGCCGCTTTAAGTTGAAGTTGATATGATGGCAGTTAGAAACAAGTAGTCCAAAACCCAAACTTTTCCAGGTTTTGAATGGGAAGTGAAGTTGAGACTTCTTAATTTGTAGTTTAGTCTCTTTACAGCTACGTTATTCCAGCTCGAGGCTTGGCCCAGGTAAGTTCAAGCTTGACATTCCTGTTTTCTTCAACAGAGAAAGGAAATAACCCTCAATAAGGCAATGAATTGTTTAAGTAAGAAGAGACCAAGCACATGGCACCTAATGGTAAAAGATGTATTTAGCTAATTAGGCTGGGCTGCTCACAGAAGCAGAAGCCTATGTCTGGCTCTTCCTACAATCAGCCAGTGTCCTGAAACACCAAATCTAATTAGTTCATCTTCAGAAGGCAAACTCTGCTCATAAAATTATCATCACAGCCATAAAATTATCCATCCCTTTCCTCAAACTGAGCAAAAGCACTCAATTCCCTGACCCTGCCTGGTTCACTGAGTGCTGTGAAGCTGACTGGAATACAACATGCCAAAGACCAACCATTGTTCAGTCTTAACTTTGGACCAGTGATTCCAAAACATGTATCAAACAGATGAGCTAGATTCCAAATTTGTATCTAGGTGCTGGGAATGAAAGCTTGTATCTAGGTGCTAAGAACCATAAAGTCAAAATCTTCAATGAAGAACTACAATAAATGAAACTAAAGGTTGAACTGACCCAACATCTTGTTTCCCACAGTAGAAATTTTTGGAAAATTTCCAGCTTCTGGAAAGTTCACAGGTGGGATATGAGTGCAATAGCACCCTCCTGCTCATGTACCTCAGCAGCTGGTGTTCAGAGGCATATTGCTTCTCATCTTGGAGATAGCCTACAAACAGAAAAATACAGTGAGAGTGCAGCCATCAGTGCAACTTCAGAGAAGGTGTACCTCTTTTTGAAGGGATGTTACAGAACTGTATCAAACACAAAGGGTTTTCCAATCCAAGACCAGCCTAAGAAAAAGAACCATAAGAACAGAGACCTGGAACCCTGGGTTGCCCAAAAGCTGAACCTGGCCCAGAACTTGGAAAGTTACATTTTGAGAAGAATAAATACAAGCTGGATAGATGAAAGGAATACTACGGACATAGCATATCTTGATTTCAGTAAGGCCTTTGACAGAGTTCCCCATGACATTCTTGCAAAGAAGCTAGTAAAATGCAGGCTGGACAGGGCTACTGTTAGGTGGATTCATAATTGGTTGACTGACTGAACCCAAAGGGTGCTCACCAATCGCTGCTTTTCATCCTGAAGAGAAGTGACTAGTGGGGTGCCACAGGGTTCTGTCCTGGGCCCAGGGCTATTCAATATCTTTATTAATGACTTGGATGAAGGAATAGAGAGTGTGCCGATCAAATCTGCAGATGATACCAAATTGGGAGGGGTTGCTAATACTCCAGAAGATAGGATCAAAATTTAAAAGGACCTTGACAAATTAGAAAGCTGTACCAAAGCTAACAAAACAAGTTTCAACAGAGAGAAATGTAAGGTCCTACACTTAGGCAGAAAAAGTAGAATGCACAAATATAGGATGGGGACCACATGGCTGGATAACAGTATGTGTGAAAGGGATCTAGGAGTCTTGGTGGACCACAAGATGAACATGAGTCAGCAGTGTGATGTGGCAGCCAAGAAAGCCAATGTGATTCTTGGTTGCATCAATAGAAATGTGATGTCTACATCAAAGGAGGTAATGGTAGCACTCTACTCTGCTTTGTTTAGACCTCACCTGGAATCCTGTGTCCAGTTCTGGGCACCTCAATTCAAGAAGGATATTGACAAGCTGGAGTGTGTCCAGAGGAGGGCGACCAAAATGGTGAAGGGTCTGGAAGCCATGCCCTATGAGGAATGGCTTAGGGAGCTGGGTATGTTTAGTCTGCAGAAGAGAAGGTTAAGAGGGGACATGATAGCCATGTTTAAATATTTGAAGGGATGTCATGTTGAGGAGGGAGCAGACTTGTTTTCCACTGCTCCAGAGACAAGGAGCAATGGATCCAAAGTGCAGGAAAGGAGATTCCACCTGAGCCTCAGGAAGAACTTCCTGATGGTCAGAGTTGTTCGGCAGTGGAATAGGCTGCCTCAGAGTGTGGTGGAGTCTTCTTCTTTGATGGTTTTTAAACAGAGGCTGGATGGCCCTCTGTTGGGAGTGCTTTGATGGTGTTCCTGCATGGCAGAGGGTTGGACTGGATGGCCCCTGGGTCTCTTCCAACTCTACAATTCTATGATTCTATGAAATCCTTTTGGAGATTTTTGTTTGGGGACACAAGTGCAAGTTATTTTTCAGATACCATGCAAGGAGGCTGATTGGCTATATATAGGGGGTGCTGGAAGATTGTAAGCTGTTTAGAGCCAGTGTGGTGTAGTGGTTTGAGTTTGGGTTTTATTTCCCCATTTGGCCATGGAAACCCACGGGGTGACTTTGGGCGCATTACATATTCTCAGTCCCAGAAAACCCCATGATAGCTTCACCTTAGGATTGCCATAAGACTTGAAGGCACACAACAACAAAAACAACAGTGTGTGCTGTCAGTGGACCTCAAGGTAATTGCACTTGCAGGGTGCTACAGCCTACCAGCATCAAACAAGATTTTAGCCAATGATCCTTGGTCATATAAAATGGAGCAGTAGCAGGATGACACTCTGGATCTGATCTGTAGGATCAGATCATGGGTGCTAGTAGCATCTAAGCCCTCATTTGTGGCCCCAGAATACCCTGTAGTCAACCAAAGCCTGCTGAACCCCATTTAAAAATACAGTGTGATTTGTCACCCCCCAAACCCGACCAACTTTGCGCAAATATGCAAAACAACCCCAGCCCAACTCCCCCCTCAATACCCACTCCATTTCTCTTTCAAAATGATGAGCAGCTGTGATGCAATGTCACTTCCTGTCAACATTTTGAAGGAGAAATGGAAGAAAAACAGGTATTTTGGTGCACTGAGGTGTACAGCTTGCAGGGGGTCAGAAGGTGGGGGTAGAAAATTGGCTTCTGGTGCCCACACAGTTGCCCAACTCTGACCTGAGCCCACACTGATAGCTTGTGCAGGTATGAGTGGAGGAACACTGCTGATTTCTTGCAAATGACCCATTCATTATTTAATTCTTCAGAAATCCAAATGACATGCATTCCTCTTGATTAACTTTTGGCCTCTTTGGCTTGCCATCATGTCCTGTTGTATGTTCATTGTCAAATTCCATGTTATCTTTACTTAAATGGATCTAGACCACTGAAAGCTACATCTCTTTGGGATGATTTAATCCCATACCGGATGCTCTCCAGCTCCTGACAACTTTCCAGAGGGTCACTTTCAGAGTTTTTGTTAGATATCCATAGAGAAAGTTCACAAAGCTGTGACACCAGTGAAAGGACAGTTGATGCCACTCTGGAAAACATTCAATTTATTTACACAGTAAGGCCGTACACACAATAGCTAGTAGCTGTGCCACAGTCCAGCAAAATTAGTAGAGCAGAAATCTGAAAGGAAGAAAGCATTTTCCACAACATGGAAGGTGCCATTGCAAGAATGAATAACAAAAGACCCATCCAACCCTCTCAAAAGAATAATTAACAAGTCATCCCTCCCCTCCCCCACCATTTTGAAGATTTTTTTCTTTTGTTTTGTTTGTAAAGAAAATTGCATGGGGATCCTTTGTGTGTGTGTGCAGGAGAGATCCCTGTCCAGCCCCTAAAAATTCACAACCTTGTTAATTAATGGTTAAATATTTGATCAGAAACAGAGAGCTTCTCCTCTGCATCACAGAAATGTCCTTGGAAGTCAGCAACCCAGATGGTGGCACAGACTGATGGATCCTGGGAGGGAAGCCAACAACAAAAGACCCAAAGGACTGTTCTTCATTATCCTGACACTGATCTCCACCTCAGAGGCGACTGTGACGATCAGGCCTCTGCAGAGCTGCCAACTGGCTGGAGAAAGAAAAAATAAAACTGCTCTGACTTGCTCGTCTGCATTTGTAGTAAGTTTAACATACAAAAGCCAGGAAGTGATGCTCTTTTTTGTACACAGCTACACAGATCTTCTATTTGGTGCTGCAGATCAAAGTGCTGTGGGAGAGGCCACTACCACAACTTCAAAGGTTAGCAATCCAGGCCTCTGCCAAAAGAGACACAGAGATGTCAGGAAAATGGCTCCCAGATCTGCTAATGATTGCCTAGGCCTAGGCGTGTTTATTCAGACACAAGGACTGAAGGACTTGTAATGCTCCTAGTCAAAATGCATCATATAGCCATGCTGTTCTTTACTCCTTAATGGTTTTTTTCCTTTTTCTGGAAGCAGTGATGGGAAAACATAGGAGGATTATAAAATGAAGATGATGACATTTGGGCATACACATCTCATAGAATTCCATCAGTGAGGAAGAGTACTACCCAACAAAAAAATTGTTTGGAAGCATCCCAAGCCACCGTGTTCCGTGCAGCTTACTTCCAGGTAAGCATGCATAGGAGGACTGCAGCCTCGCTTTGTATAAAGTAGTCCAAACTCAGCAAAAAGCTACCTAGCATAAAATGATACAGACATGTTCCTCTCTTGCACATACTATAAGCAATGTTAGGGTCCATTTGCAGTTTGGAGGAGTTCCCTTTGCTGGTGGATAGAATCACTTGGAAGAGGAATCACAAGCCATTCCCTTCACTGGCCTGGTGCCCATCCACAGAAGTCCTTTGTAAGTGGAAGAAAGAAGATAATCAAAGGAGGCTTCTTGATTGATGCTGAAGGTGCCAAAACTCTACCAGAAAAACACGAGATATTAACCAGTTTACATCCTAGCTCTCTCATCCCAATAAACTCCTCCTAAGGAAATATCAGAAGAAGCCTGCCTACAGAACAATTTGCTTCACTTTTGTACATCTTCACCACATTTCAATCACTTCCATACTTCTCAGGTTTGCTTTCTCTCTCTTTGTTTGGCACAGTGAATTCTTCCATTACTTGCTCCTTGCCTCTATTCATAATGAGAAAGGTGTCTGACCCAGGGTCCTGGACACCCATTGGAAAAGGCTGGGTGGCACGAGCTGCTCTGGCTGGACAGTTGATCAAGTCAGACAGGCAGTCTCCTGCAAAGAAACAAATGATTGCAATTACTTTGGGAAACAATTGAGGAGTCTCTAACGCACACACAAAGATTATTGTTTCTCTCCACTGACATACCAGGGCCGGAGGGAGAAGCTTTAGGCAAAGCCAAAATCCACCTCCAACTATAAAGAGAGAACAAAATCCTTTGCATACATACAAAAGTCCTTCAAAGGCAGGTGCCCTGCAGGCCTGCTTCAAGGGCACACAAAGGCAGCTTTCCTCTAGTGCAGGCCTTTGTTCTCTGTTGGCCAATGGATTTCATCTCCTAGGAGCATGGATTCCCTCATTTTACTGGAATAAAGCCTCAAATTTCCAAACACTCACAACTGATTCTGATCAAGAGCTAGCGTACTTTTTACTGTTAGGAACTAGGGTTGCCAAATATCTCTTATTATAAGGGATATCCTTTATTTGATGACCAGAAAACTTGTTCCTTATAGGATTGGCAGGTGTCCCCTATCTGAGGATTAGAAAGCTTTTCCTTTCATATAAACTGAACAGCATGCCAAAAAATCCCCTATTTTGGGGTATGGACCCTCCATAAAGACAGAAACATGTGTATCATACAGTTTAGCACTGCTGACAATATGTTAATTTTGCAGATAGCCTGTGGTTAAGTTAACTGAAATCAATACTTTCATCTGGAATTTTAAGTAGAGTGCGAACTTGTTAATAGCCAGTTGTTGATTGTCAACCCTTCACGTCATGAATTTCAACTGTCCCTTATTGGTATTTTGAAAGTCTGGCAACTCTGTTAGGAATAGAATTTAACCCTAAGAGTTGCTGACATTTTAACTGGGCCTGATCCTTTGCCTAAAAAGACACAATGACCTTGTTCCAGCATCAGAACAGGACTTCCAAAAATTGACAACAGTGAGACATGGACTGACTCTTTGAATCATTCTAATATGGGATGCTGGAGGATATGTATCAACAATGTAAAACAGGACCAGCAAAATAGGTGTCCATATTAACGTAAAAAAAAGGAGGGCTGCCAAGTGAAATAAGGGGCAGGTCTCCTATCCCTTTACTGGTTGTGTAGAAATGGGCATTTCAGCAGGTGTTGCTTGTCACAGAAGCAACACCTGCTGAAATTCCCTCTTCTACACAACCATAAAGAAACAGGAATCCTGTCCTTTATCTTACCTGCAGCCCTAAGAACAGAGATAGATGCATCTGCCAGTTTCCCCTTCTTCTCTACAGTGGCACCTCAACTTTTGTGAGAGTTCAGGGTGCAAAACCCTCACAAAGGTGGAAAAACTGCAAATGACTCCCCCCATGCTCCCTCTCCCACTCCCTTCCAGGGCTCCCCCCGCCACATTCTCTTGCACTTTGCTGAGGCATGTTGCCTTCTTTCCAGGCACCCAGGCAAAACCAAGCAATTGGGTGGGGCACCCCACTCACCTTTGTGTCTCTTCTCTGGGTAGGTGGTTGCCCCCATCCAATAGCTTAGCTTTTGCCCAGGTGCTTGGAAGGAAGGCAGCACATCCAGGCAAAACACAAGCAAGTGAGAGAGAGGGGGAGGCACACACGTGCCTTCTCCAAGTGCATGGTTGCCTCTTCCCAATTGCTTGCCTTTTGCCCAGACTTCTGTAAAGAAGGCAGCATGCCCAGGCAAGATGCAAGCAAATGGTCGGGGGAGGCACACACATGCCTTCCCTGGGCATGTGGTTGCCACCTCCCAATCACTTGCCTTTTCCCTGGGCTTCTGGAAGGGAATGGGAGCGGGAGCACTCACTCGAACGGGCGGGAGTTATTTGTGCTTTTTTGACTTTTGCAAGGGTTCTGTGCCCCAAACCCTCAGGAAAGTTGAGGGGCCCTTATACAAAATTCTCAAAATTCTCAAGTCATTCAGTAGAGAAGCAGATGCCCAAAGTATTTGATATCTTGTGCACTTTTTGGGGTCAGAACAATAATTAATAAAAGTAAAACAAGTGTTTTCAAGTGTACACAAATGGCACTGGTATAAGAAGTTTTTCCATTGGCCTCTAATGACAATATTATGAACACAATCCAATTCATCTCACACTGAAATTGTTCCAGCTATTTAAGTGCAGGTACACAAAGGAAGAGGAAGAAAAGAAATACAGCTGGATTTCCACATTTGCGGATTTGACTTTCATGGATATGATCATTTGCAAGTTTCTTCAAACTCTGCCTCCCCATCACAGGCAATTCTTTTCTAGGAGAACTTTCCTTATTGGTGGCTCTGATCAGGCCATGGAACCCTTTAAAAACCTGCCTCTGGCCCACCACCTCTTCCTCCAGCAGCTGCCTGGCCAACCAGAGATGGCTTGCAGCCCCATTTCTCAGCACCACAAACCCCCTCCCAGAGCCCCTACATACACCCAAGGAAAGAGATGGATGTGAGAGAGAAGTGTAGGACCACCATGCCAACCCATCCAGCTTCCCTTCCCTTTCCCTGACCTGATTTAGACCGTAGGTGTCTGTTCTCCCCACCATACCCCAGCCCCCTTCCCACACACACACACACACACACATACATTTTGAGATTTGTGATATTTCTACTTTTGCAAGGGTCCTGTTACCCTGAAAATTGGGGATATCTTGAGGACACCGAAACCAGGCATCAAAAATTAAGGAACTAGCTGAGCTACCCAGCAAAACTTGCAAGAGGTCAGGGCAAGGGATCTTCAACCCTATGTCTACAGGGTCAGAACCACGCAAGAGTCAGAGAAACAATCTGAAATGGTTTTTATTAAAAACTAATGGAGGGAGTCGCATACACTTTCTCAAATATTCTTGCAATCTTAGAAGGGTTACAGAAATAAAGTTGGAAATAAGCTACCAATTGGGAGAGAAGGCATACGGACCTTAGTCTAGATGTCCTGGGAGAAGGAGAAGACTAGTGCAGGCTCGGTGTAAAGCACCATGAGGAGGCTGGATCCCAGGCTGGACGAATGGCAACAGCAGGGTCTCGCGGAGCAGTGGGGATGCGAGTCGCATTTGGCTCTCAGCAGGATCTGAGAGGCTTGGGTGGGAGGCTTCAGTCGCAGCAAAATGGGCCCTTCTGTCCGGTCTAGGAGGCTCTCCAAAGAGGCTCCAAAAGTGGGGAATATTTATAGCCAATTTCTGTCCTCAGGCCATGTATCGGATAGCAAAGTATTGTTAATGGGCAATAAGTGTGGAATATAATGTTAAGCAAATATCACGACCCCTCCTCGGTATTGTTTCTTACTGGGAAGTCCAGGTATGTGATAGGTTTAAAATTCTGAATTGATAGGCTTTGATTGTTTAGCTTCACGCAGTTCATCAACATAGCTTGGGGCTGTGACAGTGCCCAGGAGCGAGTCTATTGTGTCTGCCTAGAGATACGTGACTCAGAACAATAGGTCAGTCTTTTATCATAAGGGATGCTGTCTACGTTCCCATACAACAGAGAGGGTGGTACCGTTTTTAGGAATTTCCAATTCAAAACCAATTTTGTTTTAACTGAAACTGACCTTTGCTAACCAATATCCAGGTTGGGGGAGCCAAGCAAATTGTAGGGGTTCTCTCTTAGGATTACTTTGGGGTGTAACAGTCCTGCACTTTTAATCCTAGCGGATGTGGAGGACCAACTATAGAACCATTTGAGGAGATGTTGCTCAGATAAATAGTTATCATTTTTGCTTGTTTGACCACAGAAATAGACTCAGAAGAGTTAGAGAATAGGTAGGGGCCTCGTAGGCCCTCGAGTTCAACCTCTGCTCAGTGCACTAACTCAAGCTAGAGCAGCCCCAGCAGGTAGCTTGTTACCCTGTTTACTGGGGGTCCCGGGAGGGACTCCAAAATGTGCTCAACTATAGGTGGGGAAAATTAGCTCAGAGCACTGCTTTAGTGTTACGAGAGGTAGGATAACTTAGCAGGATCTTGTAACCCAGTGTTTACGGAGTCAGGCCAAGTCAAGGAGCAGACCAGTTTGAAAATAATGAATGATCTTTATTAAATACAGGCACACAATGTAAGCAACACACGCACACAGATAACTAAGGAAAATAAAGGTTGGAGTGGTATAGAGGGATTTTGAGAGGGATTGTTGAATTGGGTGATACGACACCTGTCCTGAAGCTTGAGTTCGTTGGTCTGGAGTCTCAGTATGTGGAACTGAGGGGACAGCTCACCAAATAGAGTGGCAGCAAGGCTGTATGAAAGTCCAGAGCGATCCGAGGAAGGTCTCGGAATCAGGGGTTTTTATAGGGAGAAGTGTGACTGCAGGCTATGCCTTACTCGGGACAACAATGAGTTTTGGGTGCGAGACAATGTCTCAGAAAGGTCACAATTTAGCATGATTGAGTTAAGTCTGAATTGACAAAGAGGTAGACTCTATGCAAATGCTCCGTGCTTGGACTTTAAGTTTCTAGCTTGCCAAGTTACCTGCTCAGGACAGGGAGTCCTTTGTAAACAGCGTGCATACATAAGGAGGGTGTTTGCAGAGAGGTCTCCTAAAGCGGTGATCTGGCTGTTTCTGGCCTGCCTGTATTGTCTTGGGATATTGCAGCGTTGTGATGGCTGAGCCTAGTTCTGGGCTTGTCCGGGGGCCTCTCAAACACGTGGAGAGGAATGGTGTAAGAAAGCCAAATTATTGATATCAAAGTGATATCAGGTGCTATCGCCAGGTAGGCCTAAACTGCAGTAACAAGCTATCCACCTTCTTTTTGAAGATGCCCAGAGAAGGAGACGCTGCTATCTCTCTAAGTATCTGGTTCTATTTCCAAACCATTCTTACTATTAAGAATTTCCTTCCATTGTTCAATCAAAACCTACACTCATGTAACTTAAAACTTAGAACAAAGTCAGCTTGAGAACTGTTAAGTTTTGTTTCTTTTGACTGGTCCTACGTTCACAGTTTTGTTCTCAGACCCTACCAAAACAAGGGTTTTGAATGTTCTCCAGGCATGGAGAAAATGTGATGCTTCACTTGATTTTCATGTGTCAAATTTCTGTTAAAAGGTGGGTGAAAGACAAACTGTCAGCAGCTAGACCTTGCTGTTCTAGAGTGGGCAAAACTACCTTATCACTGAAGGCATGGGGATTATGATGTCCTTTACAGCTAATTTTTTAAACCAGTATATTGGGATAGGTAGCTGAGCAACTTCTATGGTACTCTTATCATCAGAAGCCAGTGGTGGTTTCCATGTCAGTGGGGCAGTGACAAGCCCAGTCCAAAGGAACTATCCAGGGTGTTCAACCTACTTTGGGGATGGGGTTAAGCACCTTGAACAGCTCTTTTAAATTATGAATGAAAACCAAAGATCCACTACCCTACTGTCATGGAAGCCACCAATTACCATGGCCATCAGTGTGTTTGTTGCGGCTTTCAGTCTTATGAATACAGTTGGCCCTCCACATTCACTAGGATTAAAGGCTCAGGACCCTTGCAGAAGTGGAAAAATCACAAATATCAAAATGTGTGTGTAAGTCTCTGACTGTGTGTGGGAAGAGGGCTGAGGCATGGTGGGGACAGCAGGTACCCAGGGTCCAAACCAAGTCATGGAAAGGAGAAGGAAAGGGGGTAGGTTGCCCATTTCCTTCCTTGGGTATGTGGGGTGTCTTGGGAGAGGGTTTGTGATACTGAGAAATTGGGCTATGAGCTGTTCTTAGCTGGCCAGGTAGCAGCTGTTGGAGGAGGAGAAGGACCAGAGGTGAGCAGCGTAGTCTAATCAGAGCTGCTGAGAAGGAAGGTCCCCCCAGAAAAGAAGCACTTGAGGTACAGGAGCAGGGGTTGGAAAAACTTGCAAACAATCAAATCCGTGAAAGTGAAACCTGCAAATGTGGAAGGCCGACTGTCTTAGGACCTGCCATATCAAGTCTAATCAACAGCCCAGGTCATTCAGTATCTTATACACCAGGCTTCCTCAGCCTAGTGCCCTGCTACAGATGCCACTGGACTGCAACATCCATCATCCCTAATCACTAGTCATACTGTCTGGGGAAGCCAGGAGGGCACCAAGTTGGGAAAGGCTGCTCTGCACTGTATGACAGTAACTCCCATTGGTTTTTAACTGGCCTTACAGGATCAAGCCACCTCAAAACACTTTGCTTCCCAGAAGTGATAGCTCAGGGTATTTTCCCTCTTTCAACTGCTGTGAGGATTGCAAGTTTAGAAAGGGCAGGGTGGCAGCAGTAGATGAACTTGCAGTTCTTGTTAAACCAATAAAAATCCTGGCTTTCCAGCTTACATCATTTCCAAGGTGCCAGGCAAGATATTTTCCCCAGCCCTACCTGAAGATCCTGGGACTTTGGGGTCTTTTGCATGAGTAGCAGATGCTCAACTGCTGAGCCACAACCTCTCCCAACTTTCTTCCATATGTACACAGACTGGCCAGCAATTCAGTTTGCAACATGACAATTTTTCCTATTTATAGCTTAACCATTATGTACTGGTTCATTATAAGGCTGGCAAAAATATCTTCAGTGCCTCTCCATGTGTCCTCTGAACAGCACTAATGAGCATCCCTCATCTATACCTTGGGGAGCCAAGCTGCAGAATAGCAGAAAGTAACTAGAAACAGCTCTCCATTTCATCCAGAGTAAGGCTCTCATCTAAAGTGAATACAGCAGAGGGCATAAGCCACACAAGTTACTTCCAGCATGCAAGGCCATCACTAATTGAACCTCTCTCTCCTGCTTGCTGAGGCGCAAGGTGTGGGAGGCCATCAAGGCCCCCATCAGTCAGTCAGAGCATTGAAAATCAATAGATCCTCCCTCCCTCTTTCCCCACAGTATTATTTGGAAGCATCTTGCAAATGCTGCACTAAACCTATTGAGCTTTTGGGTGCTCATAGATCTCCATAAGGAGAGTTAAGCCATTTGTTTAAAAGGAATAAATGTTGAGCAATATCTGAGAAAACTAGGTGTTTGCTGAAGGGAGGCTGACCCAAACCCTTGAAAGTAGCCCACTCAGGATGGCACCATAGAGCAAACTTTCAAATCTGGGTCAGGGTGAGTAAGAAAAGGAGAAGCCACATAGGCAGTAGGAAAGATTTAAGACCTCTCTCCAAGAAACTTGGAGCAAAATCCCCATGAAAGCCAGGTGTCTGATCAAGCACAGGAGTGACAATGACCCAAATCTCCATGAGCAATACAGTCAGGACAGTTCACAGAGCCAGATTTCAGTTCTGGGTCAGGTAAGGTAGCCTGCTCCAAGAGACAACAAAGTTCATGGACCTTTAATAACCAAAGAGTAAAAGGCATTTTAGTAGTTGTGGCAGTTTGCCCAGTCACAGTGCTGTAGGGATTTGGAAAGTGCCACCTGTCACAGTTCTTTGTCTGTGCACTTCCCAAATGAATAAAAATCTCTAATCTCCAGAGGCTGGTTATCCCCATGCCACAGAATGCAGCGGTTTAATGATTCGCCAGATACAAACTAAGCCAAAGCAAAGTAGTTAAGTCCAAATTCTCCCACTGGCTGTGTGAAGCTTACATGCAGAGACCTTAGGTAAATGGCTGTGCTAACCAGTAATGTTGGTAGCTGTAGATTATTATTATTATTACAAATACTACTACTACTACTCCTCCTCTAGTGCCTGCCTGTCTCAGGTCACTGATCAGTCTCTGATTAGGAAGACTGAAAAATGCTTTGAACCCAGTTGGATAATGTATTGTCTGGTCTGAGTTGCTGAAACTCACCAGGGTCTCCAGCAGGAAAAAGTCCTTCTAATCACCATCTACCTGATCATTTTAAAACCAGAGTAGTTAGACAATCTGAATGCAAAACAGGGACTCAGCCACTGAACTACAGCCCTTCCCTAAGGTCAGAATATTTATCCTTTTTGGCCAGCATCATCTCCACCTGTGCTGAGGAATCTGTAACCTTCCTGATATTATTGAACTGCAACTCCCTTCTGTCCCAATGAAGAACAGTGGTCAGGGATAATGACAATTGCTATTCAACAATCCCTGGAGGCCATCCACTCACCTCTATTGGTCTGCTTTGGTTGGCATCAGCTTGCTGACAAAGAAAAGTCTTTGCCATCAGCTGTGAAGTAACATGAGGGATTTGGCGCTTTCCACTTCCAAATAGATGCTCTGCCATTGAGCTACTGTCTTCCCTGGTCTTGTTCATTATCATCTGCTCTGACCAGCAACAGTTGTCCAGGAAGAAAAAGGGAAATTCCACTACTAACACCAGGAAGTGAACTGAGGACATTGTGCATGACGCTTATGGGCTTTGCCATGTGCTCAGCTGCTCCAGTGACTCGCCAGGCTCAAGACTCTGCTCGAAGGTGGACCAAAAAATACGACTAGGAAAGCAACAAATATAGATATGTACGTATGTCATGAGAAGCAGTGTGGTGTAGTGGTCTGAGCATTGAACTACAACCTTGGAAACTAGAGTTCAATTCCCCACTTGGCTATAGGAACCCACTGGATGACCTTGGGCATATCACATACTCTGAGCCCCAGAAAACCCCATGATATGTACATTTTAGGATTGCAATGCGTCAGAAACAATTTGAAGACACACAACAAGAACAATGTATGTCACAGTTATTTAGAAATGAAAAACACAAATAATGTTTAAAACAATAATTGAATCAGATCTGCATAAAAAATAATCAGAAATTTATAGACATTAAAAAAAAAATCTGGCCATACTGGGAGACTCTGGGTGTTGCAGTCCAAAAACTTTTTTCCAGCATATTGATCAACGATGAGTTTCCTCATCCCGCATTAAAGCACACTTGGAATAGGCTACTCATGTGTAGAGGCAGCTTCAGGGGTCAGAGTGGTTGGGCACCTGAGAAAACTCTCACTCAGGGGAAGAGACACTGCCACTGATAGATTCCCCTGATCCTGCTAGTATTCACTCTGTTGCTTCTGTCTGTTTAGTTGCCGCATATGTTGATTTTAACCCAATTAGGGTCAGAATCACACACATGCTGAAATCGTCTTTTCTGCACTAGAGAAAGAATGAAGCAAGTTCTGCCTGCATTAGCAATGAGGAAGAAATTGGCTTGTATTTTAATATAAACTGACTTAATTTGCACTCACCACACCAATACACAAACCAGAGCAAATTTTTTCTCGTTATGTGCCTTCAAGCTGACTCTTGACTTATCATAGGGTTTTCTTGGCAAGATTTATTCAGTGACTGTGACATACTCAAGGTCATCCAGTGGGGTTCTGTTACAGGCCCACACACCTCCCCCCAGTTTTGACATGGTTTAATTGGCAAAAGATGATTTAATTGGCAATACATTAATTGGCATTGATATAAAATGAGGTGTTTTATATCTGAGGTGACTGGAAGGTCAAGCTGGGCAGAGGAAAATTACTGACTGATCACGTGTGGCTGCAAAGCAAGTCAGCAGGCCCCCTCTAGGCATAGCCGAAGTCATTTTGAGGCAGGTTATCAGGCAACTCTGGAGACAATAGGCTTAAGCTGAAACTGAAACATCTCTGAGCATACAAGAGCCAAGGGAAGTTCCTGCCAAAACAATGATTGCTTCTACCCTGTTCCCTCATAGCTGAATGTTTCCCAGCATTTTCCCCCAAACCTCTCTACAATGCAGAGCTATTACAACAACGATTAACTCCTTGTCACCAAACAATAAGACCATTAACTCTGTCTGGGTCTGTTTTGTTCATTTTGCATTTTCCATTGTCTGCTTGGCTGGGATTGCCATTCACACCCATGCCTCCCAGGCACATTTTGGATACATAAGCCCTCCACTTTGGGCAGTTCAGTGCGGTACTTTGCTTGCTGGTGGCTATTCGGTCACTCTGATTTCCAGTTGTGTACTGCCCTTAGACACACAAGTCTAAGCCACATTGCTGCTTATTCACTACTCTTCTGATTGGTAAATATTGCCCATATTACCCTGAAATCTCACTATCTTTAACTTTCTTCTCTTTTCCTTCAGTTAGCCTTGTGTGAATGTGTGACTCTTTGCATATTGTGTAGGCGCGTGAGTGAATTCCCTTCAATAAAGCACATTTTAGTCTACTTTTGAATCTCTGGCTGGTTCTTTCCTGCAAGGACCACATAAACATTGATGAAAAGATCTCATTATGTTACCCCCCTCTCACAGCCCTCCTAAATTTTGAGCTCGTTAATTCCGCACTATCACATAGAGGAACTGGCATCGCAGGCGAACCTCTGAGTCAACCACATTTTGGGGTAACAGTTCTAAGGCAGAGTGGAAGTTCAAACCCTGGTCACCCAGAGCCCTAGTACAAAACTCAAACCACTACATCCTGCTGGCTTTGGCATCACAAAATTCAGTACTTTTACAGGAAGCTTCCACTTTTTGACACTCCATTATCTGATAATGTGCTCTATTGACACTTCTAAATTAACATGGGTTCCACTCTTTCATCAGTTCTTCTTGCCTATGCAAGCTTGCCTGGATCCACTCACACAGATGCAGTGCTTGCAAAGTGACCTGAAAGGAGGAAAAAGAGGTACTAAGCTGTCCGAGAGACATTGCAAGCAGTGTGTGTGTGGTTGGTCCCAAGTGAGTCCCTGTAAGTTCTTCATACTCCCTACAGCACAGTACAGTACATGGGTTCTGCTTTTCAACCAATTTCATTTTCTGACAATGCTGTAGTCCCAAATGTCAGATAAGTGGGGGAAGCCTGTACTTCCCAAAGGTTGTGATGTAATTCTCTGCTTTAAAAATGTATGTGTTAGAGCAAATGCATATGGGGCGGGTGGGGGAAGGAAGCATGCAAAGGAGGAAACTGCTAGTACAAATGTGTGAATTGTGGAAACATGCACCCAGAAACATAGGCAAATATGCATACATTGCTGTGGGGAATTTTAAAAATACTTTCTAGTGGATGTGATGGCACAGAATGAACCTATCCTTGGAAAACAAAACTGTGATTTAAAATGAAAGTGAAACAGATTTGTTTAATTCTAGCTTGGATTCAGAGCTTGGAAAAGTTACTTTTTGGGTCCTGAAGTCCTAGAATACCCAAAAACCACGCTGGCTAGAAGATTCTGAAATTTGTTATCCAAAAAATAATGTTTCCAAGCTCTTCCTGGACCTGGTACTATGTCAAATGTGAGTTTATCAAAACCTTGTGAGATTTCTTTCACGATGAAGTCTGACTGCCCCACCCATCCCAATCTGCTGCTCATTCTTTTTCTAGAAACACCAGACAAGAGTAACAGCACTTGCCATTTCCTTTTTGCAAGGCAGAAGTATTGAGTGACTGGGTCTCTCCCAAGGCTGTCATCCTTCCCTTTCCTAATTTGGGAATGGTGTTCCAGTTCTCAGCCTGCTGTGTATACTTGGCTTCCATTTCGTCCACCCAATCTGTGTTCCACTCCCACACAGGAAGGGCTTGTGATGTTGGTTTCTGTTGCACTTCCTCTGAGCCCTCTGCAGAAGTCTGTGGATGCAGAAGTCCATCAAGAGGAGATGCTGAAGGCAAGAAGTCTGCAAGGAAGAAGAGCAAGGCCAAATATCATTGTCACTCATTTTAAGCATACACATATCTCCAACTGTCCTGGTTTGGCAGGGACAGTCCCAATTAACTTTCTGTCATCCAACTTTTTCAGCTGCCTTTAAAATGTCTCAGTTTGCCTCTCCTCCCCCCACTTTCCAAATCCTTTGTCCTCAGCTTACTCTCATTGATGCAAACTGAATTCAAAGTGCAAAAGTAATTTGCATTTAGTTAACTCAGCATGGAGGAGAGAAGAAGGAGGGACAGAACTTTGCCCTTCCCTGCATACTCAGGCAAAAGCAAACTGCTGCAGCCTTTCCAAGCTGGAATGTCCTTCCTCATTGATAACTATTGCGCTCCTGACCACACTCTGATGTTCCTGAGTCACACATGTCCTGGTTTTCATCTGTGAAATGTCAGACAGTATGTGTACAGCAAATTAAGTGATGGATGCAGAACCTCCCAGGCTTCCAACCAGACTTTGAAAAGAATGATGCAATAGCATCCAGAGACATCTACCCCATTCCATGGTCCAGCACAGCTGAGACAAAGGCCCAGCTCTTTTGCAGAGAAAGGAAACATCTACAGTTTTACCAAAGCGGGAAATGTTTAATGTCCTTGGGGAAATGTAGCACTTTTATTTTTGTTGTTTTAAGATATCAAAAACTAAAAATGGTTTTCTGAACTGTGACTGAGAATTGGGAGATGTTCAGACTCCATCAAAAATATTCACAGTTCGTGTGACTATAGGTCAAGAGGGAGAAAGGGCCATTTTTCACCCACCCATTTGGGTGAGGCATAGTACCCTTGCAAAAGTGGAAAAATTGCAAATATCAACGTGTGTGTGTCTGTTGGAAAGGGGCCAAGGTATGGTGAGGACAGCGGGCAGCCAAAGTCCAAACCAGATCAGGGAAAAGAGAGATAAAGCGGGGAGGCAAGCATGGTGGCCCAATACTTCCTCTGTCTTGCCCATCTTGCATTGAGAGAGGGTTTGTGGTGCTGAGAAATTGGATTGTGATCCATCCTTAGCTGGCCAGGGAGGGGCTGTTAGAGGAAGGGGAGGATGAGCTTAATTCAAGCTGTATTTTCAGCTGAACTAATCTAATTTTGACATCTAGAATTAACATATGGGTTGGAATGTTGCTGTCCTATGCTTTGCACATTTCTTTTGAATGTCAAGATGTAATTCTTGGTTCAAAAAGATGTATAAAAATGAGTAATTTAGCAAAATGTGTACAGAAATACATCCTTGAGAGAAAAGTATGTCCAATTAAAGTGGGTTTTTCAGTTTATGAATGTTTCTCATCCCTACTGTTTGTTTTTGTTCTTGAAATGTTAAACAGAACGATAAGACAAGATGAAAGAATAAAGGATATAAGAATAAAAAAGAAAGTTAAGAACATTTTCAGATGACTTAGTGGTTTTGGGGGACAGTCCTACTGAGTGCACTGAACATTTTTTTGTTAAAGAGGTTAAAAGAGTTTGGAGGCATGCTGGATTTAAGATAAATAACAAAGAATATAAAGGAAGAACAGGTACAACTGATGTGTAAATCAGGATTTAAAACTGAAAAGAAGTGAAATACTTGATCATTACTGTATGTTGAAAAATAATTATATTTAAACATAGAATGATATTGTGAAGATAGTTTATGTTTCCAAAGGATTTTTATTTTTTTTAAAAAAATCAAAGCCTATGCTGGCATCCCATGTTGCACTTATGGATTTGTAAACTAGAGTTGTTTTTGTTGTTGTGTGCCTTCAAGTCATTTCCAATTTATACTGACTCTAAGGCAAACCTATCATGGGGTTTTCTAGAGCTGAGAGGGTGTGATGCACCCAAGCTCACACAGTAGGTTTCCACAACAGGGAATTGAACCCTGGGCTCCAGGGACCACTACACCATACAGATCCAGAACTGCTTTGTATCCAGTAACACTATGTAGTCATGATCGTGGCACTACTGGCACAATCGTAAATGCCTGCTTAAGCTCATTTTAATAGCCAGCAGCCTCATCAGGCAAAGGAGGTCTGTTCGGCTGCCAGTCAGCATGCAAGGAGGAGGATGGTTCCGGCCTCCTTCCACCAGTGGGTGAGGCTGTGATGATCGGAAGCAGGAGCCCTGTTGTAAATCCTCATTGCAGCCTCACTCACTGGTGGGAGGGGACTGGAAACAGCATCGTCCCTGCACTCTAACTGGCAGCCAAACAGACCTCCTTTGTTCAATGGGACTGCTGGCTATTAATCTTAACAGGGTTGGGCCAAGAGATGCTGCTTACTTACGCACTTGTACCTAAGTAGCCAATGTAGGCTACCAACAAATATTTTTAAAAATCTTTGAAGGGAAAGCCTGTAAACTGATATGGAAATAGGAGAGAAGTGACCCGTGACTAAATACATGTGAAACTGAGAGTGTCTACACACTCCACAGTTACATAGTTGATACCATTTTAACTGTCTTGGCTCCATCCTGCAGAATCCTGAGACTTGTAGTGCCTCACCAAACTACAGTTCCCAAAATTCCATAAAAATGGGCCATGGCAGTTAACAGCAACATCACACTGCTGAAACTGTGTGCTGTAGACTCACTCGTGGACAGACAGGAAAAAGACAGATCCCTCTGTCCCTACCAAAAACATATCTCTATATGTTGCTTGGAGGAGATGAAAATCACTGCAGTTCTGCCTCATTGCTGTTTCCAAGGCAGTCTTGGGCCATTTCCGCACTACACTCTTAGAGCACGATTATTCCACCTTCAACATCCTATGGAATCCTGGGGTTTGCAGTTTCAGGAGGGGTTGGCCAGTGGAAAGTGGAATCATCGCGCTCTAACAGTGCAGTGCGGAAATGGCCTTGGACAAATTGGAGACAGTAGAAGAGCCAAACTTATTCATTCCCACCCCCAAACTTCCCTAATGTGCTGCTGATCCCACAAGTGCCTTAGAAAGAAGTGCGCCCTGATCTAAACCACAGAGATCTGGCTGGGGGCCAAGGACGCCTATCTAGGTCAAACACACTAAGCCTTGTTTGACCTCACTATGGCGGCCTGTGTGGGGAAAAGAAGAAGAGTCTATCTCTCGTTCACTGACGGAACCAGAAAGAGCTTCAAAGGAATTGGTAAAGAGGGAGTGGGAAAAAAAAATATCCTGCGTCTATCTTTGAGAGGAAGGTGAAAGGGAATTGCCGTCTGGCTGTTTGCTCAGGGATTCTTGGCATGTTTGTGCCTGGAAGCTCTTTTCTTCCCTTTCTGCATCTTTTTTTGCTTGCTCCATCAATTTTGTCATTTACAACTCTCAAAGTTTGTTGTATGGAGAGAAACCTGGAAACAAAAGCCTCATTCTAACAGCAATAGAGAATTACTGCAGTGATAAATCACGTTGTATTTTCCTGGCCGTCTGCCTTATTACAAGGAGCAGAGATTGAATGGAAGTGCCCAGAACCTGAGCAGCAGATATGAAATAAATCAATTTGTCTGTTGGCTCTGAAGGGCAGGATGCAGCTCCTGCTCTGCCTGCAACTGAACTCCTCTGTCCTGGAGAGCATCTTTGGGGAGGATGAAGGAAGAAGTGGACTCCACTCAAGCAGCTTGTCAGCTAGAGGGCTTGGCAGAGGTCATGGGGAAGGCTTTTTTTCCCACTGGAAAACTTGCTTGGAATCAGTAAAGGGATCAGTAAAATGCAGCTGGTGAGGCAATTTTTTTTTTTTTGCCCCTGTATGCCCTCTGGAGGCATGGAGGCATTTTACCACATTTTGGGGCCCCATGGATCATTCTAGGTCCAAGAGGAACTATTTGCAGTTACCTCCTGTTGTAAAAACAAACCAACCAACCCTCTAATGGTCCTAAAATGGTCCAGGGAGTTCCCCAAACATGGTAAAAATACCCTCCCAACCCTTCAAGAGGGTATTTGGCGGTTGTTGTTTTTTTGAAGGTATGTAGTTCTTCTAGATATCTTAGTGGGCTAATGTGGCTCCTCAGTATCTGACAGTTGTGTAGTCCTGCTCTAGCTCATAGAATCATGTAGCCTTCCAGATTTAGTGGGACCAAAGCTCTCAGAGTTAATCACTCTTAGTTGTGCTGGCTAGGGATCCTGGGATTTGCAGTCCAGCAACATATGACAGGCCACATGGTTGCTGTCCCTACTGTAGATTTTGTTTTGTTGATTCTTTTGCATGTTTAATTCCCCCTGCAAATATCCATAATACAAATATAGCTGGCACATACTTGGGACCTGTCTAAACAGGAACTGGAGTAGATTTGGACTCAGACTACAGTGGGTGTGGAAGGTGGAGAATGTATCCCTTTACTTCCACTGGGTTCCTGGTCTGGATGGCTCCTGAAGCTATTTGCTCTAAAAAAACAATGTGGCTAATTATGCTAATGATACATCACTTGGGGCAAACAGAAATGATGGTGGCATAAATTCAGATGCAAAATTTGAAATAAGGGGTATAAACGAAATACAAAGACAATGCAGCTTATCAAAGGTGGGAGGGGGGACTTCTACCAGGAAATCTATGTACCTGCTTGGCCATGTGTCCAGGTGCAAAATCTGAAGGGCAATTTCAGGATCCCTGCCAGACCTCTCTTGTTATTGTCAATTGTCTTTAAAACTGGAGCTGAAAGGGACAGCCCTTCAAACAAAACACTGTTCTCTATAAGATAGAATACAGGGTTATCCTAATATTGAATAATGCTTACTATTTCTGAAAATTAAATACCTTAGGGGACAGCACTGGGTGACATTTCCAGAGATGGAAAAATTACTTTTTTGGACTTGTTGTTGTTCTTGCTGCTGTGTGCTTTCAAGTTGTTTCCAACCTATGGCAACCCTAAGGTGATTCTATCATGGGGCTGAGAGTGTGTGATGTGCCCACAATCAGTGGGTTTCCATGGCTGAGCAGGGAATTGAGCCTTGGCCTCCAGGGCTGCAGTCCAATGCTGAAACGACTACCCCACCCTGTCATCATGGGACTTGTAACCTTCTCCAAAAGTAACTTTTCCAAAAACTCTCCAACAGCACCCCCTGATTAAATTTGGATTAACTTCAAGCATACTTTTTTTTGTCCTGTAACTACATCAAGATCAGCTGAGAAAAGAGAAAAGCTGTTATTACCTGTCAACGCCTTGTCAACCTCTCTCTGAGTCAGCCCGAAGCAGAAACTGTCGACTGCCACAGCCAGCGCTTGGGCAAAATTAGCATCCATGAGAAAGGAGCCATCTGAGGAGCTGATCAGGCTGCAGCGGGTGCTGGTGCCATTGTCCTCAGAGACAGAGCCCCAACCGTTTAGGAGGGAGCCACCCAGTGAGGCCTCGTCTTCACTCAGGCTAGACGAGGGCGTCCGGCAGAAACCACGGAAGAAATGGTTGGAGTAGCCTCCACCTTCCTCCATGTTGGGGTCATCATCCTCATCATTATCAAACAGCTCTGCAGCCAGCGGGCTGCAAATATAGCCATAGGTATGAGGTGTAGCAAAGGTTCGGGGAGTAGCGCTGATGCTGTCATTCTGCTGCCTTGGAGACAGAGGACAACACTGGCATTAAAACTGAACAAACATCATGAAATTACTATTATGGGCTGGCATTCATCATTGCAGTTACGGATTTGTAAGCTAGAGTTACAGATCCACAACTGGTCTGTGTTCAGTAAGACTACTGTAAAACTGTATAAATGCCATCCTTAAGAGCCAGCAGCTGGATTGGGTAACAACCAGCAACAACCAGAAGCAAAACCCCTGTTGCAAATCCTTTTTCACAACCTCGCTTACTGGTGGGAAAGGATGGAAACATTCTCTTCCTTGCACCCCAATAGGAAACTGGGTGAACTTTCTTCACCCAATCCAGCCTCTGGCTCTTAAGGTGGACTGGTGGGCCAGGACACATTGCTCAGTTACATAAGTGAAACTAAGTTATGAAGATGTAACTAAATATCAGCAGTTATGATATGATGTAATGATTTATTTATTGGATGATGATGATGATGATGATGATGATGATGATGATGATGATGATGATTTCATTTATTTCTCTCATTTCTCCCAATATGAGACCCAAGGCAGCTTACAAAATTGAGTTAAAACAAAATATATAGTATACAAAATATACTATGAATACTACACATTTTTTAGAAAGTTAAATACTGACATTAAAAACACTAATTTAAAACAGTCTTAAAATGGCAGTTAATAATAATAATAATAATACCAATACAAACACCACACACATTTTCTGCAACAGATAGTCACTGCTTAAAAGTCCAGCTAAACAAGAAGATATTTGCTTACTGAGAGCAGAAGAGCAGACAGGAGGCCAACCTTGCAACCTGTGGGAGGGAACTACACAGTTTAGGGTCAACCACCAAGAAGGCTCTCAACCAGTTGGGCCTGTGAGGATAGTGGGACTGAGAGAAAGGCATTTAAGTAAGAAAAATGAAATTCACAAATATAGGATGGATTGAAAGCAGTACCTCTGAAAAGAATCTAGGCATCTTAGCAGAGCACAGGCTAAACATGATTCAGCGGTCTGATACAGTGTCCCAAAAAGCCAATGGACTTCTAAACTGCTAGATCAAGGGCAATGTCACCCTATTCTGCTTTGGAAGTAGAAGTGCAACTTGCCTGGAAAACAGGAAGCTCTCACCTTTTGACACACTGTTATCTGACAACTCATTATTTTGATGCTTTCAAATTAAGGGCAAGTTCCATTAATTCAAGAAGGGTTCCACTATGTCGTCAGTTCTTCTTGCCTATGGAGGCTCGCTTGGAACTGCTTGCATGGGTGTGCTGCTTGCAGAATGAGCCGAGCAGGGGAAGGGGGCTAAACTGGCTGAGAGACTCTGCAAGCAGCATACATGTGGTCAGTCCCAAGTGAGCCTCTGTAAATTCTCCATGCTCCCTACAGTACAGTACATGGGTTCTGCTTTTCAACCAATTCTGTTTTCTAACAGTGGCCCCGTCCCTAACAGGTCAGATAAGTGGGGGTACCCCTGTCAAATTAATGGAACTTATCTTTAATCCAGGAGTATCAGAAGAGTGAATTGTCAGATAATGGGGCATCAAAAGGCGGAGGCTTGCTATACAACCCAATCTACCAGGCAGATCTCAAATAGAATCTCTGTAGTTGAAACGAATATTTCATGAATTCTTTTTCTTCTACAAAAAAGGTGGGGAAAGTGTGGTGTACAGAGCCTTTGAGTAGTCCCAATGGCCCCCAGGGCCCAATTTTTATTTTTTATTTTTTTATTTAATTTTTTTTGAAAAATAATGACATTTTCTTTGCCTCCCAATGCTCTTTAAGCACTCCTAGAGGTTTGCTTTAATTTTACCAGCTTTTGCGTAATCCTAGACCATTTTAGAAGAGACTTTTTAACCAACAGGAAGAGACCTGGAAAACTTGATAATACTGGACTGCACCTACTGAGAAATCTTTTTTCCAACAGGAAGTGATCTGGAAATCTACTTTTTAAAAAAGTTTCTTCTTACAAATGCTCTTCATAACAGCCTTTACTAACTATCTCCACCTCCTGCATCAGTTTTACTACTTTCATGCTCTCACAATCTGTTTTAGGCTAAAGGGAAGACTTTATTGTACCAGGAAATAAGCCAGTTAAAACTGGAGGATAAAAACATCAAAACAGTTCAATTTTCTCACTAATCACTCACTAATAAATCAAAATGGAGAATGTCATCAAGAAATCAGAAGGAAAAAAAAACTTATGAAGGACAACTTATGAAAGAACCAGATAAAGTCCTGAAGCCTAAAGATGAATAATTGAATACCAAACTCAGGATCATCTGTGCCATAGTATTTCTGATTGTCATATGTGGATGTGAAAGCTGGACAATGAAGAAAGGTGACATGTTTGAAATGTGGTGCTGGAGAGTTGGTTCCAGCTTTTGGTCAGGTTAATGGAGAATGCAATCTAGCAATTGTGTGCTAGATTGCAAACTCTGAGGTGTTGTGCTGGACAGTGGAGGCTTTTCCTGTTAAACGGTGGACTCTCCAGTACATGGAGAGTCCAAAGCATCTTCAGATCAGCCAAGCCAGGACCTGCAAACCATCCAATCATGGGGGATCCCAAGGCTGGAGAAGAAATTGCATACTTTGGAGGAGCCAAGGTTGTTACAGAACCCTTTGTATGGCCATTACGTTAGCCTTTTCCAGACCTCTTGACACAAGATTAAGCCTTGATTGTATCAATTTTGGTGGAGAAAGGGAAGAAGTCTGTTCGTTACAGCTATAACTGTTTCCCTAATGTTTAATTGCCCTCTCATGAGATGGTGAGTTTTAAAGAGACAATACCTCCCCCCCCTTTTTAAAAATTGCTAAGGCAAAGACAAATTTAAGACAAGTTAAATATGCCAACCTTTTCTTTCATCTGCCTTTTCCAAATGGATTTTTAAAGGGGGGTTTCAGCAGTTGGCTGAGGCAATGGAGGACATGATCTAGCAAGTTCTGCTATATCGCAGTCCCCAGAAGCATTATGCTTGACAGGGGGTGCTCCACTCACAGGGAGTCCAAAGACTCTGTTGAGCCAGGGTTGGGACTGGCTCAGCTTGGGAATGGAGTGGCCACAGTAGGTCCTGAGGCTCTGGGAGAATCATGCACTTTGGTGGAGCCAAAGTGGAGGAAGGATTCCACCCCTCTATACGGACACCAGTTTCTCTCTGGCCAAACTTCTTGTTAAGTATGCAATTCTACCTTTATTACTTTGAGTTTTAGATGTCAAGAAGCCCTTTATATGCAACAGTTTTAGTTATATGTAGTTTAGTGTTTTTCTGTAGTCTAGTTTGATGTTTGTAGGTTTATTTACTTTTTTATTAGTTTATTGTTTAGGTTATTTAATAATTTGTTTTCATTTATATTATTTTGTTTTATGTATTGTTATCATGTGTATTCTTACTTTTTGTCTTTTGTATTATTTCTTTTTATTATTCTCTCTCTCTCGCTCTCTCTTTCTCTGGATCTATGACATCATTTTTGGTTAAGGCTTAATTAAGAAAGACTTTCTTTTTGTTGTTCTTGCTTCTCTACTCGAGGACTTTGATTTGGATTTTGAGTAGCCTTGTTTTACTTAATTGCATTTTCCTATTTTCTATTTTTTTCTGTTTGGATTTATAATTTTGCTATAAGGACTACACATATAATTTAAAAAAAACCCTGTGCTGCTATACGTTTGTAGAACCAGTTAGATGAAGATTTTTTTAAAAAGGAATTTATGTCCCCTTCTACATTAACTGGCAGCTTCTATGCTCCTGAGAATGTTTTGGATGAACTAGTGCTTTTAATCTGTGTTTTGAAACACAAGCTTCTTTTGTAGAACCAAAGAGGAGGAAGGAATACGGTGACTAATTGATGGTTTTGTAGTATTTTTTATTGCAAGAAGATAGAAACTGGCTGTACGCTGTAATTTTTTTCTTCCCTTTATAAAATAATGATACCTTCTACAACAAAACAGAAGATGCAAACCAGAAAGGACTCAGTTGAAGAAAGCAAGGTGCCTATTTCTCTAGATTTATGACAGAATTTAGGCAATATTTAAGGTATAGTCTGAAAATAAGATGGACAAAATGGAAAATAAAATTGATAATTTGAAAATACAAGTGACAGGTGATGTTAAAAAATGTAACAGATGATGGTGGGAAAAACAACTGCTGAAGTCCAAGAGTCCACAGGCAGGACAAAAGCATCAAGAGATGTAGTAATCCAATTCTTATCCAGAAAGTTAAATGACCAAATTTTGGAGCTTCACCAGAAAACACTATGGAATATTCAGGATGATTCATTTGTCCTTTTGAAAGAAATTCCAGCTTGAATCCTGAAGAAAAGGAAAAATTATAAATTTTTGGTGAACAAAGGAGAAAGAACATCTCTTTCACTTGGGATAGACTGGAAGGTGTGATTTTCACTTATAATAATAGAAAGATATTTGAATAAGAAGGTGAATGACTTCCTTAGAAGATTTAAAGATGATATTGAAAAAGAAATAGACCAACAAGAAGTAGAAGAAGAGCTCAAAGATTCTTTGGAAAATGCAGCAGCTGCTTTGGTTGCTCAAGACAATGGAGAGGCAGATTCAGCTACGACTATGGGAATTTTCTAGACTATGCTAGACTTTTCTTCATCTGAAACTTAAATATGAATATAAATTGTTGACTTTGACTTTGACTATAAATGGGGTTAACACCCCTCAGGAAAAGAAGATATTTAATTATCTAAAGAAATTGAACTTCGATGTTATTTGTTTGCAAGAGATTCATATTCAGAATGGAGATAAAAAACTTTTAATACAAAAAATATTAAGCGAAGAATTCATCTCAGACATTGTATGTAAGACCTAAATTATCTCCCAAGTTGATCTTTGTAGAAGAAGAAAGATTCATTGGGGTGCAAATTAATGTAAATGGGGATAAAATGTTGGTGATAGGGGTGTATGCAACTGTGTCTCAGAAAGGAATGTTAATTCAGAAGTTAAATGTGATGTTATTGTAAATGTCTTATGAGAACTGGTGTCTGATGGGAGACTGGAATGGGGTGGTTGTTACCCCACCAGTATACTCTATCCTGGGGACTATAAATTTGATATCAGATATGCCCGCCATGCCAGGGACGTTGCCCGAGTGGGTACATAGGCTCAGAGGTCGAATGGCCGAGGTCAAGACCAGGAAAATCCCCAGTCATGTAGCCCAAGGAGATCTCAGGCTGTGCAAATGCACATAAACAAAGGGTCCTCAGGCAAGAGTAGCCAACTTGAAGGGATTATCAGGTTTTTCCCAGGTTGAGCAGCCTTGATTTTGGAAAATCCCAGAAGGCAAGGTCCATCTACATAAACTTACACTGCAATCCTTTGCAACTGCAACCCTGAACACTCGCAACCCTGCATAAACCAATCATGCAAACAACTGGCCCATTGTTCTTCCTGGGAGAGGGCCTGCCCTCAAGGTACGTTCTACCCTATAAATAGTCTTAGTTTTTGAGTGTCTCTTCAGAGAACTCCTTGCCATGCTAGCAGACCAGCAGTCTGTTAGTAGAGTGATTCCCTCAGCCGTCTCTTTGCTGAGCTCCGTTTTTCTCACTGCTTCCCGTACTGAAGACTTCAGGATAGGTGCAGTATCACTGCCTCTACATTGCTATATCCTCTATCCATTTTTTACCTCTTTTCCTTCTCAATAGGCCTGGTGTGTGTGAGTGAGTGTGTTGGTGTGTGATAATATATTCATTTAATAAAATTCATTTATTTGGTACATTTGTCTGGCTTTTTGCTTGGCCTAATCCCATAAAGTTGGGTAAAAGATCCTGCTGGGTTACCCTGCCCCTTGTTTTGCTAATGCCAGTGCTCTGCTAATTTCCCCAACCTTAAAACTTGGAGCAAATCAAGGTGTCTCCCATGGGACCCCCAGAAGTCAGGGTAACATGGTGTCTCCACAGGTTGATAGACTTTTCTCAAGGTATATAAAGAAGACACAAGGTTGATTATGTAAAGAATGTTCTGAATTGATGGACAATGTGCAAACCACGGATATTTGGAAGATGAAGCATAAGGATTTTACTTTTTTATCTGCTAAGCACAAATCGCATTCCAGGATTCAAATGATATGGATCTCTAAAACTTTGACTGATAAGATTTATAAAGTTGCCTAAGACTTTTTCAGATCATAATCCTGTGATGATGATGCTTAGAAAATCAAGTAAGTAAGAATTGTATTGATCCCAAAGGATGGACAAGATTTGACTTTACCAAAGAACTATAAACCAATTTCTTTGTTGAATAATGATTATAAAATCTTTGCTTTGATTTTGGCAGAAAGAATGAAGAATTTATTAAAGAAATAAATTGAAGAAGATCAATGTGTATTTTCACTCAGGAGAAAAATGAAGGACAACATTAGAATTGTACTGGATGTGAAACAATACTTTGAATGCTATAAAGAAAAGCAAGATGTTCTAATTCTTTTGGATGCAGAAAAAAGCCTTTTAAAATTTGAACTGGTAATTTCTTTTTAAAATTATTAAGGAATGAACTTTGGTCAATTTTTTTGTTTGGATTAAATCAACATATATGACTCAGTTATCAAAAATAATAGTAGATGGAGACACCACAAAGGCCTTTGAAATTTCCAAGTGGACATGGTGAGAGGGGGCAAGATGGCGGTGTGACAGGTAACTGGAACAAGAGCTACTGCGAAGCAAGGTTATGAACCTGTCTCTGTGTTGTGAGACAAGATGGATTCTCCCCAGGAAACTAGAGGGGAGATCGGAGGGGCTCAATTGAGACATCTGCTAGCAACTAGTACTCGTTACAGTAACAAAGAACAAAGAAATAAAGACAGCAAGAAAGGAGGAATGAGACATGGATGTTGCTCTACGAGCTTTCCACAGCCCTGTGATCATTGCTGGAGATTGGTTTTAGGACGGCTGGCGCTCAAAAGAAGTTTCAATTTAAAAAGCTTCAAACTTATCTGGTAAGCTGTCAGTTTAAGATTGACTGGGACAGTTTAAACTGACAGAACATTTAAACATAAAACAGAGGCCATTTCCGCTCGGGGCGAGGGAATCGCCCCGTACCACTACTTACCAGACTTCTTGGCTTCCCAGTCCGGTCCGTGCTGCCTCAGAGCAGTGCATGCTCATCGCTCCGCACTGCTCTGGGGACAAAAAGGGCAGCTTCCAGTTGGTCGAGGGTCTCGACCAACCACTGAAGCTCGCCAGCCTTAAGCCCGCCCCCGGCAGATCGCAGGCTTGCACTGGTGTGAGCCTGCAAATCTGCACCGGAGAGCAGGCATGGAATGGCGCGTTCTGTGCTTTTGAAAGACCTGTTTTAAGCGGTCTTTCAAAAGCATGCTTGATGACCACTTGGGGTTGTTCCGGAGCGGGCTGAGATGTGGAGCTACATTAAGTAGGTCCGACCCAGTCCGCTCCCAGGGGCAGAAGTCCTCCCTGGAGGACGCTCTGCACCGTTTCTATTAGCCCGTGTGGAAATGGCCAGATATAATTATTGATTTTTATGGACAATTAGAAAAGAGTTGATCTTTGTTCATAATAGGATCTCCAGTTACACTTGAGCTGTTGGGCTAATGCGAGACACATTCTGGACTGGAATAGATTGAAGTATCATACAGGAATTGACTTCTTCTTTATCTTCCTGCTTCAGGATATCCTAAGATGCCCATACAGAATTCTTCTTTTATGTGAACGACATTTTTCCCCCTCTCTTCCCAGAGACTAAGCCGAAGAAATTAAGGAGCTGCTGTGCCTGTAACCCTATCTTGTCAGAGACTGCAATTAGGATGAACCTTTTTATGTTTCTCTTTTTTATTTTCTTTTTTTTACTCCTTTTTTCTTTTAGTATATGGATTGCTAGTGAGTCACTACAAGAGATGGAAAAGAAGGCTGATTTGTAAGCTATAAGGACAAATTGGTCGACTGTTGGAGATTTATTTTGACTGGACCCTTGCTCCTCTGTTGATTTTTAATAACCTTCACAGACATACAGTGAAAGTATGCAGCTGTGGAAGAGCAGCTGTCAGGCTGTCAGGGAGTGACAAACTAATTAACTCAAGGATAATGCAGCACATACAGGAACAGAGCAGAGACTTGCTTCATTTTCCAATTGCTATTCTTTCTGAGTTTTTGTGCTAGCTGTTTATTCCAATAATCTTAATGTATTTAAGCTGTTGTGTTAGTTCAAGTGATCTTTAAAAACTGAGTTATGCACTCCATGAGATACATTAATTTTAACTGACCAGTGAGATTGTTCAGTGCACTTTTGGGAAGATCTAATTAAGAATTAACCAAGGACACAGTTTTCTTTCTCCTTCTATAACCACCTAAATATTAATCATTCAATATATAGACTAAGTTTATCTCTTTTTATAGATTTACTCTTTCACTTATATAAGCATATGTCGCCCCATTGGTAAACCCTGTCCCGGGATCTACAGCTTTGATATAAAATATAATCTAAGACATCAGAGAGGTCACCTGGATGAGCACGTAGGCAGCAACAATCGTACAATCGGAAAACCAGGTCAGGCCAGTAAACTCCCCCGTCATGTAGCCACAGGAGACCTCAAGCTGTGCCAACCCAAAGTGGACAAAAGGTCCTCAGCCTTTGAGGAGCCAACTTGTAGGGATTAAGGTGCTTTCCCACAAGTTGGGCACTGGTAGCAATAAAATCTTATCAGGCAAGGACCATCTACATAAACTCACACTGCAACCCAAAGTGGCGGAAGATCCTGAAACTTTGATAACAACTTGTTATCTTCTAATGTCAAAGAAAGTGCCGGTGTGGTATTGTTTTTCCGTTGCCATTCTCTTTGTTCTCCCCAGAAGAGGATTTGCCCTCAAGGTACATTTTCCCTACAAATAGTCCCCGTTTTTGGCTGGTTCTTTGGATAACTCCAGGTCATACCAACAGACCGTTCCCCCCCACCTCGGCAGCCAAGTAATCCCCTCAGTGTCCTTCCACTGAGCTTTACTTCTTTCACTGCTTTCTCGGACCAAGGACTTCAGGAAAAGGTGCAGTATCACCCAAACTACAAATCCCTAATAATCTCTCTATCTAATTTCCACTCTTTGCCTTTCTATAGGGCTTGAATGTGTGTGAGAGTGTATGCATTGATGCGTGATATTTCCTTTTAATAAAGTAATTTATTGGATCTTTTTCTGTGGTTTTTGGCTTGGCCTGACCCCGTAAAAATTGGGTAAAAGATCTCGCCAGGTTACCCTGCCTGTCGTAGTGCTATTGCTTCTGCTCTGTTGAGTTTACATTCCCCATCCCTTGGGGACCCCTCAAAATTTCAGGGTAACAGATATGAAATTATCTATTAAAGGGGGTAGTGGGAGATAGCTTTAACAGAGATATAAATACATAATCACTACATTATACATTTCATTAAACATGAGGGCTGAGCTGCAAGTTTTTTTCCTCCTTATACCAAATAATCAATTAATCTGCATTTGATTGACTAAAACCATTATTGTCAATTTCCATCATTAATAGTGAGCTAGATATAATCAAATTAATTTAATAAGATTGAATTAGATAGCTTATCTTTGTATAACCCATATCTCTAACCCTATAACACCAAATAGACAGAATTTTATTAGATATATTGATAGAAGATTATAAGATTATTTAGTTTATATAAGTACATATATTTATATACTTTTATCCTCTTCTTTTTGTCTCCTCCTTTGTTTCTTTCTCTTTTGCTCTTCTCCTTTTTCTCTTTTTTCCTTTCTGTGTTAATCCTAAATTAAAGCTAGCTTAAAACTTTCTTTATTTTTTCTCCTTCTGAAACATGAATTTGGATTAGTTACACTTAGTGAATTAATTAATTTCATTTGCTGATACTTATTTAGATATAATTTAATCAATTTGATAAAGTTAAAGTAGATAACTTATCTTTATATAACCCATTATAACATTGTGATAACTATACTTAAGTACACAGCAAAGCAATCATATTTTTATAGAAGGAAAGACAAGAGGAAAGAAGAAGGAAATAGAAAAGAAAAAAACAGAAGAATAAGGAGAAGAAAGAGGATAAGATGAACACAAGACATACAACTGCCATGGCAAAAAGAAGTAGCTTTCTCAAGTTCCAGAAAGAAAAAAATGGATCAAGTAGTTCGGTAATAGAAGAAATTAAAAAATTAAGTATGCAGTTAAGAACAGAGATGAGGGATCTGAGAACTGAATTACAAACTGATTTTCAGGTTGAGTTAAAAGATATTGGAAGAAAATTAGACTAGATTTCTAGGGAAATGTCAAAGATTAATAGTAAAACAGATGAACTACAAGCTAAAGTGCAGAATATGGAAGAACTAACTGTACAGTTAGAAGATACTTTAAAACAAGAAATATTTACCACTAAAATTACAGCTGAAATAAGATGTCTAAGAATTAGAGGTCTTCAGGAACAATATGGAGAGAATTTAGCTGAAAGACTTATACCAGACTTGGCAGACTTTATTGGATGGGTCCCAGAGCACTTTGACCTTGAAGTGGATAAACTCTTCAGGATTCATTCTATAGCAGCAACAAATAAAAAGCTTCCAAGAGAAATAGCAATTTATTTTATTAGAGAGAGGGTTAAAACCTGGTTCTCCAACAGAATTACAAGTATAAATTAATCATCGAAGGAAAAGAACTTCAAATCTTTAAAGATGTCCCCTCTCAAATTCTATCAAAGAGAAGAGATTATAGACAACTGACAGACTACTTGAAACAATTATGAATGGGAAAAGATTGAGGGCATGTCTTTTAGGATGGGACACAGAAGATATTTAATCAACACAGTACAAAAGGCAAAAGTTTTTTTAAAAAGAATTTGGGAATTTTCAAGGTCCAGACCAACATGATGATAATAATCATTGGGTGCAAGAGCAAAGAAATACAGAATGGAAAAAATCAACAAAAGAATATAATAGAAAAAGGATATACAAGCAGAAGACAGACCAATCTCAACAAACTTTAATGAAAATACACCAGGGGAGAGAAGAAGGAGAAACAGAAGCTGATATTAAAAGCTCAGTTAGTAGAAGAAGGGAGGAATATGGTTATCCACAAGATTCACATCAATCAGATAATGATATTCAATCAACATCAAGAAGTGGAACACAGGAATGTAAGAAGCAAACAAAGTGACATAAAGAAAAAAGCTACATATGCAGAAGGCTGAGCTTTATAAGCAAGCAATAACTGTGATGAAGCAAGGAGGAGAAGATGGAGAAATAGAAGAAGAACTGGAAGGTGGAATTGGAGGAATAAATCAAGAGGAAGAGGACTTGTCACCTGCTAAACAAAAAAGAGATTCTTAAAGAACCAGATCCAGAATACTGAAAGAGGTTACAAAAGAAAGAAAGAAAGAAAGAAAAGAAATACTAGACAAACATTGAAGAAACTGACTCTTAAAATGTTAGCCTGGAATGTGAAAGGAATTAATGTCCCAATTAAAAGGAAAAAAGTATTCCATTATTTAGAAAAAAAAGAAGATTGACATCATTTGTATTCAAGAGACCCATATAGTAGAGAAAAACCAATTTTTTATTTTATCTGAAGAATAAGAAATTAGGTATTTGTTCTGCATCATGTAATGAGAAAAAGAAAAAAAGGATAGCTATTTATGTGAACAGAAAATATGAGGCCCTAGAAATATTCAAAGATTCAAAAGGGGAATATACAGCAATAGAAATACAAATGACAATTTAACATATTTACTTGTAGGAGTTTATGCACTTCAAGACAACAAACAAGAATTTTTTCAGAAATTACTTGGGAAAGTTAGTGAGTTAGAGTATCAGGATATGATATGGCTGGGGGACTGGAATGGTGTGACTGATCCTGAATTAGACAGAAATGCTGTAGATCTTAAGAAGAAGAGGAAACAAGGGAAATTATCCAAACCCTTCCATGAAACAGTTGAGAATTTATCACTAAGTGATGTTTGGAGGTATAAATATGGGAAAGCTAAGGATTATACTTTTTACTTGGACAAACATCAATCGTGGCCCAGGATTGATATGTTCTGGGTGTCAAAGACACTACTTAACAAAGTTAAAAAACATGGATACTTTTGAATAGGACTTTTTCAGACCACAATCCAATATTGCTAATATTAAAACATAAAAAACCCAAATATTCATGGAGAATGAATGATTTAATCTTAAAAGTGTCAAGAATTGTACAAGAGAATTGTAAAGAAGGCTCTCATAAAGGCTTTTCCTGTATCCCAAACAATGTCAATCGAGGTGCCTTTATTTAAATTTCAGAAGAAAAAACCTTTTAAACTCCTCTTTGGAGTTTAAAAGGTTTTTTTTTCTGAAAATTTAAATATAGGCACCTCATTTGACCTTGTTTGGGATACAGGAAAAGCCTTTATGAGAGCCTTCTTTATTAAACAAAACATAATTTTAAAAAGGAAGAGACAGCAAGAAGAGTAAAAGATCATGGAAGAGATCAAGAATAAAGGGAAAAGACTGAAGGATAGTCCGGGAAGGGAGGATATTAGGAAAGATATATTAATTTTGCAAAAGCAACTATCTGAATTAACAACTGGGGAGAGAGCGATGAAACTGAGATACATTAAACAATCGAACTTTGAACAGATAAATAAACCTAGCAAGTGGTTAACATATAGATTAAGGAGGGTAAAAGAAAGAAATCTATTTTGTCAGATAAAACATGAGAGACAAACACGAACTAAACAAAACCATATTAAAGAAGTCTTTCAAAGATATTTTGCTCAACTATACCAAGAAAACAAGATCCAGGAAAATAGGCAGGAAATAATAAAAGAGTATCTGGACAAAGAACAACTCCCTAAAATAACAGAATCTCAGCAACAGTTATTAAATCAAAGAATCTCAATATAGGAAGTCCTTCAAACAATAAGAAAATTAAAGATAGACAAAGCTCCAGGCCCTGATGGCTTTTCCGCATTATATTATAAGGTTTTTGAGGACAAATTGGCATTAGCACTTCTAGAAACAATTAATCAAATTAAAACTGGACATATTCCACAGACATGGACACTAGCTAACATTATGCTTATCCCCAAAGCAGGGAGAGGCCCTCTTGAGGTTAAAAATTATTGACCAATATATTTATTAAATATAGATTACAAAATTTTTGGCTTCTATATTAGCAGACAGATTGAAAAGAATCTTGCAGGAATGCATACATAGTGATCAAGCTGTTTTTTTACCTGGCTGGTACATGAAATATAATGTTAGAACAATCCTCAAAATTATTGAACATTATATCTACTAAGAAGAAATTGGTACTGTTGTTCTTAGATGCTGAAAAAGCATTTGATAATGTAAATTGGATCTTTATGAAGCAAGTACTGAACAAGATGAATTTGGGAATAGATTTTTATAAATCGATTGATGCAATATATAAGAATCAACGCACAAATGTAATAATCAATGGTGAAAAATCTGACAAAATGCAAATAAATAAAGGTACCCACCAAGGTTGTCCTCTTTCACCCCTACTGTTTATTATGATACTAGAGATCGTAAACAGGAAAATAAGGAGAGATCATGAAATAAAAGGATTTCAAATTCAGGATCAAGAATATAAATTGAGATGTTTTGCAGATGATCTGGTCATAATATTAGAAGAATCAAAGAAATTATAAGGAGACTTCTTGGAACTTTAGAATATTTTGGAGAATTGGCAGGTGTCAAAATAAATAGAGATAAATCAGTGATAATTACAAAAAAAAAATGAATAAGGAAAAAGAAAGTGAAATGAACAAAGAATCCAATTTTCAGATAAAGAAGAAAGCCAGATATTTAGGAATAATAATTTCTAATAAAAACACAGGTGTATATGAAAATAATTATAAGCCAGCTTGGAACAGAATTAAGGAGGATCTCCAAAAATGGTCCAAATTAAATTTATCACTATTAGGTAGAATAGCTACAGTTAAAGCAAACATTCTTCCAAAAATGATGCATCTTTTTCAAAATCTGCCCATTATAGCAAGAGGAGATATATTCCAATCATGGTATAAAGATTTTAAAAAAATTATTTGAAAAGGTATTAAATGGATTAAATGGAGTACCCTTCTCTTTTATGAGAGAGGAGGATTAGGCCTGCCCAATATGAAGATTTATTATCATGCTTGCACTTTACAATAGGTATTAGATTGGATAAGGCTAGAAAATAATAGAGTACTTAATCTTGAAGATTCCAACCTTCAGTTTCGGTGGCATGGATATATCTGCAATGAGAAAGTGACTGTGGATAAAGCTTTTAATAAGCATTATATAAGAAAACATGTATTGAAAATCTGGAAAATTTACAAAAGAAAATTGTATTTTAAAATTCCACTATGCACATCCTTCCAGGAGGCCTTCCATAGATATGAATATAAATCTAAAAAACATTGGTTAACTTATGATGATATATTGATTAAAAATGCAGTACATGATAAGATGAAACCATTGGAAGACTTACAAAAGGATGGTTATGAATGTCAATGGCTACAATATAGGTAAATTAGAGAAAGACATAAAATTAATTTTAAAGAAGGTATAGAAATGACCTCTAGTGATTTTGATACAAAAATCTTGCAAGCAAAAGAGCACATACTATCAAGAATATATAAATTACTAATAAATATTGAGTTGGAACAAGAAACTATTAAAAATAATATGATTAAAATATGATTAAAAGGTCCCAAAATATTGGGTGTAGTATTTTGTTAGAAGATTGGGATAAATCCTGGTCTAAATACAAAATTTACAAGGTATTCGGCCCTTAAAGAAAACTATTATAAAATGTTATTTAGATGGTATTTAACACCACCTAAATTAGCTAAAATATACATAACAATATCAGAAAAGTGTTGGAAATGCCAGGAAAGGAAGCGTACCTTCTATCATATATGGTAGAACTGTAAGAAAGCAAGAGAATTTTGGAGAGAAATACGCAGTTCCATCACTAAAATATTGGTTATTAATTTTCTTATGTCCCCAGAATTGTACTTATTGAACATATTGAAAGAAATAGATATCACTGTACAAAAGAAATATTGTAGAGATGTATTATATATGAATATCACATATTATATTATTTGTCTGGAAGTGGAAAGAGAGAGAATCCCGTGACGGAAGACTGAATACTAAAACTTTTTGATATGTATCAAATGGATAAGTTAACCTGCATGATCAATAATCAAAACATGGAATTAGTTAACCAGGAATGGAAATGTGTGAAGAATTTGTGGAAGGAGAAATGGGGGAAGTTGCTATTAATAGATATATAGACTTTCTTTCTTATTGTCTCATGGGAGTAGCTAAAGCTAAACCAATCGGTCTGATTATGAAACGTTAAAAAATTGCATATCCCCTTTTAATTCATCTTTGGTAACATCTCACAATGCTAATTAAGAGTAGGTTTAGTGATTGTGCTGTACCTTAGCCATGAAGCAGACACAACAACATATGCAATAGGATTTACCTATTTCTTATCTATTTATCTTGTTAAGTGCGATGGTGGGTTGAGATACACACTGTTTTGTTATGTATTGTTTTTTCTATCTTTTTTACTTGATGGCTTTTTTGTTATTTTTTTGTATTCTGTTTCTATTGTTGTTATCTATATGTGTATATGTATCACTAGGGATGGAATCGATCGATACTGTGATTGATACATGGAGGCACTTTTGAACAATGAATTGTGGAATTCAACGAGATGCTAATATACTTGGAATTAAGAATAAAAAGGCAGAGTTTAAATTGAGAGCTTTTGCTGATGATTTGTTAATTAGATTGGAAGAACCATTGAAACTAATACAGGCATTGCAGGAGAAATTAAAGGAGTCTGGGTTACTAACTGGTCTGAACATAAATAAAGGTAAGACTAAGATTTCAACCAAGAATATCAATTTTAAAGAAATCAGTGAACTACAATTAAAAACAGACTTTAGAGTTGAAAAGAAAGCAAAATATTTAGGCATCTATTTAACCAGAAAATCTAGTCAATTATTTGAAAATAACTATATGAAGACATGAAAAGAAATTAAGAAAGATTTGGCTAAATGGAAAAATTTGAATTTATCATTTCTAGGAAGAATACCAACAATAAGGATGAATGTCCTCCCAGGAATGATTTTTCTTTTTCAAATGATTCCAACTTTGATTAAAGAAACACCATTTAAACAATGGCAAAAGGACTTGTCAAGCTTTGTAGGGGATAAAAACCCAGAGTGGTAGAAACACAGAGTGAGACATAAAGTTATGCAGGAATCAAAAGAAAGAGGCAGCCTTGGTTTGCCAAATTTAAAGATTTACTTTGCTGCTTCATGTATGGATTTAAAAAATGGATTGTGCTGAAAGATTATCTTTTGAATTTAGAACGCTAAGACTTAAGATTTGGATGGCACATATACTTATGGTATGATAAAGGTAAATCGAATGTTGTTTTTAATAACCATTGTATCAGACGTGCATTGTTGAAGATCTGGAATAAATACAAATTGAGATTATGTCCAAGAACTCCAATGAGGATTTTGCCAGAATAGGCTTTTTAAAGAACAGAAATGACAGCTGATCAAAAATATTTGCTATATTAGAATCTTTCAGAGAAACATGACCAAGGTTATAATACAAAGTCATTACAACAATTACATGATGAAAGTCTAGATATGCAATGGCTCTTATATAGAAAGTCAAAAATAAGATTTAAAGAGGATCATAGAATCATAGAATCACAAAATAATAGAGCTGAAAGAGACCACAGGGGCCATCCAGTCCAGCCCCCTGCCATGCAGGAACACACTTCAAATCCCTCCCAACAGATGGCCATCCAGCCTCTGCTTAAAAGCCTCCAAAGAAGAAGACTCCACCACACTCCGAGGCAACATATTCCACTGTTGAATAGCTCTGACCATCAGGAATTTATTCCTGAGGTTCAGGTGGGATCTCTTTTCCTGTAGTTTGAATCCATTGCTCCTTGTCCTAGTTTCTGAAGCAGTGGGAAACAATCCCATTCTCTCTTTGACATGACATCCTTTCAAACATTTAAACATGGCTATCATATCCCCTGTTAACCTTCTCTTCTGCAGACTAAACGTACTCAGCTCCCTAAGCTGCTCCTCATAGGGCATGGCTTCCAGATACTTCACCATTTTGGTTGCCCTCCTCTGGACACATTCCAGCTTGTCACTATCCTTCTTGAAATGAGGTGCCCAGAACTGTACACAGTATTTCAGATGAGGTCTGACCAAAGCAGAGTAGAGTGGTACTATTACTTCCCTCAATCTAGACACCATACTCCTATTGATGCAATGAAGAATAGCATTGGCTTTCTTGACAGCAGCATCACACTACTGACTTATATTCAGCTTGTGGTCCGCTAAGACTCCTAGATCCTTTTCATATGTACTGTTGTCCAGTCAGGTGTTTCTCATCCTATATTTGTGCATTTCATTTTTTCTGCCTAGGCATAGGACCTTACATTTTTCTCTGTTGAAATTCATTTTGTTAGCTTTAGCCCAGCACTCCAATCTGTTAAGGCAGTGGTTCTCAACCTGTGGGTCCCCAGATGTTTGTGGACTTCAGCTCCCAGAAGCCCCAGCCACTATGGTCAATGCTCAGGGCTTCTGGGAGCTGAAGTCCAAAAACATCTGGGGACCCACAGGTCGAGAACCACTGTGTTAAGGTGATTTTAAATTCTGATCCTGTCCTCTGGGGTAACAGCAACCCCTCCCAATTTGGTTCATCTGCAAATTTGATCAGCATGCTCTCTATTCCTTCAAGTCATTGATAAAGATATTGAACAGCACAGGGCCCAGGACAGAATCCTGTGGTACCCCACTGGTCACTTCTTTCCAGGATGAAGAGGAGCCATTGGTGAGCACCATTGGGGTTCGGTCTGTCAACCAACTATAAATCCACCTAACAGCAGCACTGTCTAGCCCACATTTTACTAGCTTCTCTGCAAGAATATCATGAGGGACTTTGTCAAAGGACTTACAGAAATCAATAACTGTTACATCCAGAGCAATCCCTTCATCAATCAAACTTGTAACTCAATCATACAAGGAGATAAGATTAATCTGGCATGACTTGTTTTTGAAAAACTCATGTTGACTTTCAGTGATTGCAGCATTGCTTTCTAAGTAATTACAAATTGTCTGTTTAATGATCTGCTCTAGAATCTTTCTGGGTATTGATGTCAGGCTGACTAGGTGATAATTAGGATAAGAATGCTAAACAATTTGAAGAGACTAAATCTGATTTGGAACTATGGTTATGCTCAGATGATGATCATTTTATTGCTGAGATGTATAAATTTTTGTTGAAATTTGAGATGGAAGAAGAACAAGTGAAGGAATGTATGATTAGCTAGGCAAAGAATTTTGGATATAATATGCACATGGATCAATGGGGAAAGCTATGTACAAAGGATATTAATACATATTATGTTATGATTTAAAAGAAAATTACTGCAAGATGATGTACTGCTGGTATCTTACACCAGAGAAATTGGCGAAGATTTACAAAGAAATGCCACAGTCATGCTGACTGCTTGTACCATATGTGGGGGACACGTGACAAGGCTAATCAGTTTTGAACAAAGATTCAAAATGTGATGCAAAAGTTACTAAAGTAATTAGGAGACCCGAATTATATTTATTAGGAATTTGGGAAGAAGATACAGCAAGAGTGGTATATGCAAAGTATTGGGGGGGGGGGAACCAGACTTACCAACAGTGGATGAGTAGTTAAACAGATCGATGGGGATTATTGAAATGAACAAGGTAGCAAATGTCCATTTCAATAATTGTCAGGGCCTCGGGTGTCGCCGCGCCAGCGGGCGCTGCGGAGGCCGACGCCGCCGTTACCTCCAAGGAGGAGGAGGCGGGGCCGGGCCCGTCGGAGGTCGCAGCCGACGACGGGAGCCGCGCGGTCGCCGCGGATGGCTCCGCCACCGGGGGGATCGCCAGGACGCCATGGCAGACGCCGATCCCGGTGAGGGTCTCCCTGGCGCGGCGGAGGCCGACGACGATGACGCAGATCGGCCCGGCGCTGCAGAGGCCGCCGGCCTGGCTCCCGGGCCGCGGGGTGTGGCGGACGAGGACCCGCGGGAGGAGGCGGGCCTCGGGCCCGATCCCGGGGCACCGCCTACTCACGAGGCTGCCTCAGAAGAGGCTGAGGCTGCCGCGCCGACGACGACGTTCCAGCAGCGTCGGCGGCTCAAGGAGGCCAGCCACTGCTCCCGGCGGCTGCAGGAGAAACACCTGGGGGCAGGGAGCTCCCAGCTGTAGCACAGCTGTGAGCCCGGCCACGTGCTCGGTGCGGACTGGCCGCGGCCCAGCCCGCAGGCCTTTTAGGCAGGCGCGGAGCTGGGGAAGGCACGGAGCAACAACCGTCAGCTTCCCGCGCGTCTGTCGCCCGTGCCTTGTTCCAGTCCAGCCCGTGTCTGCGTTCTGCTGCCCGGCTCTACCCAGACCCTACCCTGCATTAAAGGTGCAGTAACCCTTTTGTGTTCGGGGTGAGGCAACCCCTTGTTATTTCCGTTGACACCTGCTGTTAAGGCAACCTTCAGTTCAAGGCCCTTGCTGGCTGCAGCACCCGGTGGGACTGTTTGGGACACTGCTGGTGGCCGCCTCCGGCCCGGCCCCTGCTTGACCTCAGCCCACGCTGACAATAATTCCCATCAATCTGCTTAACCACTCATCCGCTGTTGGTAAGTCTGATTTCCCCCCTAATACTTTACATATACCAGTCTCAAAAGGCAAAATTCAAAATGTATTTGTGTCTCAATGGGAATGGTTGATTGATTTTTTAAAAGAAGAATGAAGGCTATCTGATGACAATAGCCTTAGAAAAGATAAGATTTTAAACTTATGTTACTACATGAGAAGTGTGAAATTAGAATTTAAAGCTGTATTCTGTTTGTTGCTTTAAAAGGTTTATTTTTTTCACTTTTTATTCAGATGGTGATTATTACTAATTATTGATGTTTTTCATTTTTTAATAATGATTATCAGTACTATTATCTTGTCGAAGGATTGCTATTGTAGGATAATACTACGTTATTGGAATTAAGTATATAGATCAGAATATAGAAATTATACAAAATATAGAATAGGTTAATAGTGATTTAACATGGTAATTTAACTAACTAAACAGTAAGTAATTGGATAAGTAATTAAATAACTAGGTAAATAATCATAATGATACATTATAAGTGAGAAGTGTTTAGTGATATATGATTACTAGCAACCACTAGTTATTGTTTTAAGGTTGGATTTCATATCTAGGTTTAAGTATAATGGACTGTATGCAACAAGGTGGGAGCCAACCCTTTTTAGTTATTTGTAATTATGTTATGTTTTCTTATGTGGATTGTTACTGGTAGTACTATTAGTATTGTTTGTATTGTTAGTCTGTGTTTTGAGTTTTAATTTTGTTCTAAGTTTGTGTAGATTGTACATAGTGTTAGGTTTTTGTTTTGTTTTGTTTTGTTTTGGGTTTTTTGTTATATTTCTGTTTAATAACATAAAATTTTATTTTTTATAAAAAGGAATGTGGTGCTGGAGGAGAGTTCTACAGAATGTTTAAAAGGACAAAGTAATGTGTTTAAGAACAAATCAAGCATGAATTTTCGCTGGTAGCCAAACTGAGGCCATCATATTTTGGCCATATTAGTTTTCAATGTATTTTAATACAGTTAATATTTTTAATATTAATATTGTCAACATGTAATATTTCAATGTTACAAATTGTTTGTTTTCTAAAAACTTTTTATATGCATATTTTAAAAGACATTTTAATTTGTTCTCCTTTAATGTTGTTAGTCACCTTGAAACCTATTGTAGGGAGAAAGGTGGGATCATGATGATGATGATGATAATGATGATGATGCTTGGTAAAGTAAAGAGCAGTAGGAAAAGAAGAAGATTGCATTATAGGTGGATTGACTCAATCAAGGAAGCAACAACCCTTAGTAGGGAAGAGGAGATGTTGGAGGGACATTAGGAGAAATATCTCAGTGGTAAGAACAATTTCACAATGAAACCAAATAGTTATAAGGGCAGTGGGAAATCCCTTGCTGGAGGTCTTCAAGAAGAGTCTGGACAGCCATCTACTGAGGATGTTTTAGTTTTTTATGCTCTGCATTGTCTAGATCAGTGATTTTTGGCAATCTTGAACTCCCAAAATGTTTGACCATTGGGCACGCTGCTTAGGACTCTGTGAGGTGAAATCCAAAACATCTGGAGAGCCAAAGGCTGGGAATGCCTGATCTAGATAGTTTACAAAGGATCTTCTAATTCTATAGTTCTAAGACTACATAATTAATCCCCATCACCACCTAAAACACTCCAAATGCTTGAATCTTTTCCTGTTGGAAAGATGCTCCAGCCCCAACTTTGTCATTATTCTGCTTGTCATTTTCTGTACCTTCTTCAGTTTTTGCAGAACTTCCAATGTACATGGCTCCCATCCAAGAAACGATCAGAGGTCTTCTTAAAGACTTAGAAAAGCAGCAGTAGCAGCGGGCATCCTCAAAGCATTTCCCTATGCCCATCTCTCCACCTAGCCATTAAGCCCTTCTGCTAAGCACACATGAAATCCCTGACAGATGCAAATCGCCTGTGTTGGAGCTCTGCCATGGATCTTTTTGATATTTGGGGGCAAAGCCGAATGCTGCCACTGTTCTTTTAAAGAGTGGTTCAAGAGGGAAAGGCTGCTGAAACCACTGGCTCTGTTGGAGACAGCCAGAAAGGGAAACTAGCAATACAGAGGTTTCCATTTAATTAGCAATTTGTTTGTGTGGCTCTTCATTTCAGAGATATATTGTCCCAGTTAAATTACTAGGTCAGCCTCAGCAAACACACTCACACAAAATCTTCAGTGAGCAAGTCCAGCTATGTTTCTGCCTACTTCACCCTTCTCACCTCACCTCACCTTTAGTGTCTGGGCTAAATCCAGTTTTAGTCTCATCTAGAGTAGATCCATTGAAACATGCCCTTCAACAGTCCTGATTTAATACGAACAGTCCTGATTAATGCCTTCTCGTCCTGTTTTTCAGCTGCTTTTAAAATGTCCCAGATTCTCTCTCCTCATCTCATATTCTTCCTTTGTACTTGGCTCACTTCAACTACTGAGTTCAAAATGAAAAAGTAGTTTGCACTCAATTAACTCTGCGGGGAAGAGAAGGGGAGGAGGAAGAGTCTTACTCTTCCCAGTAAGCTCAAGCAAAAGCAAACTGCTGCAGCCTCCCCTAGCTTGAGTATTCTTCCAGATGTGTAGCTAATGACCTCTTGACTACAATCTGATGTGGCTTGGCCTCATGTGTCACAGATTTCATCTGTGAAATGTAGGAGGTTTTGTTGAAGTCAATGGCGCTAACATTGGTCTTCATTAACAAGGTTCATTGATTTCAACTCTAGTTGTTGCTAAAATGAGTTTCAGTGCTATGCTCCCCCAACTAACGGCTGCCTACTATATCGATAATGAATCCTGCCACAAATAACCCCCCTTCCAATGTACTTGGTAATCTTAGACTCAGATTCAATGAGCAGAGACAATTAAGCTTCTCTAAATGTATTTTTTAGTATTCCTTTACTAATACCAAAACATAGTAAGCCAGCCCTATTGTATTTGGGGGGGGCTCTCTTGCTAACTTTGCTGATTGGAGCCCTGCACTTATGCCCCACAATCCTTTCATCGGGATACCACTGTTCATCCCTGTTAGCTCCTTCACTTCTAGACCCTCTCCCAAATCATTCTGTTCCATTTTAAGCTCTATTAAATCCCCCAAAATTCAGGCTAAAAGCAGATTCAGCAGTGTCTTATGGAGGGTTTTATTAACAAAAGAACTGAAGCTGGCAGATGAATCCTGGTTACATTCCAGAAGAACATTCATGTGGCTAGGCAATGCTATTCCTTATATATAGGGTGTAATGTATGCATGTATAAGTGCTGGTTCTTTGCCCCTTTATAACCACAGCTCATTCCAAGCCTTCCCCCAAGGAGTTAGAAAACATTCTGCAGGCAGCCTGGAATGCAATTGACTCAGGATCAAAAACTACGGTCAGCCCACATCCTGCCCTAAAGCCCAAAGGTTTCAGACACAGCAGCCTAGCATTAAAAGAGTGAGAGGCAAAATGCCCTATGGAACCCACCTAAGAGGTGAAATGCACTTATAAAACTTCACTTAGTTCGACTTCTCTCTACTGTGAAGGGGACTAGCAAGGTAGAACTCAGAAAGTTCATTTTCAAAGGTAACTCCAAAGGTAGTTAGTTACAATTTAATTATCAATTAAAAGATTACTCTTTATCTTCCCAGTTCTTAAAAGTAATTTTTCTTTTCTTTTTTTTACTTTTAAAAACACTCATCAGTGCTACAAGCTAGTCATCTGTGGTACCGAATGGTACCTTCCTCCCATCCACTTCACTGCTACTTCAAAAACCAAAGAGAGCACAAAGCAACAGCAGAAGTTAGCACTTGGACAATCAAATGGATGACAGGGATGACTGGAGTTGTAGTCCAATACATCTGCAAAGTCTGTTGTTGCTGTGTGCCTTCATTTTGTTTCCAATTTACAGCAGTCCTAACATGAACCTATCATGGGGTTTTCTTGACAAGATTTGTTCAGAGGTGGTTTGCCTTTGCCTCTCTGAGGCTGAGAGGGTGGGACTTGCCCAAGGTCACTCAGTGGGTTTCCATGGCTGAGCAGGGATTTGAACTTTGGTCTCCAGTGTTCAAGCCACTATACCACACTGGCTCTGGAGGCTGGGAATAGATTAGGATGGGAATCACATAGCCCTCTAGATGTTGTTGAACTGCAAATCTCAACATCTCCCACAATTGGCTATGCTGGCTTGGGCTTCTGGGACTTGAGTCTTGGGAGATCTCAGGCCCATACATTTCCCACCCACCCCAGGAGCAGTCAATCAACCGGCTGGTGGCGTGTCCTGGGACAAAACAGATTTCTTCTGTTTGACAGGCTGAGGTTAAAATTAATCCCAGACTCTGAGTCCCAAAGAAAGAGGTAATTATTATATACATTTTCGTCATACATCTTAAAATGTGGCTTGGAGTTGGAAGGCAGAGCAGTTGGCATTGCAAGACTAGCTGAGGCTTGTTAAACATTATGGAGAACATATTAAGCTGGCAGGCAATTGGCCCACCTAGGATCTAAATGGAGCTGTAACTATCTTAGTGGGATCAATGTGCTTCCCGTAAAATCAACTACTCAGTGTCCCAGCCCCAATTACAAAAGTGTAAGGAGTCAGCCTTGTGGGGCAAGCTGTCTTCAAACTGCAAAGGCAGCATTTCCAGGCACATTAGCTAATTGTGGCCCACGATGCTTTTGCTGGCAGTGGGACAAAGTTGGAGCCCTTTGTTAAGTGCAGCTCAAAGAAGCCCGGGGTGGAACAGCATGAGAGCATTTGAATCCACAGCAATCTTCATTTATCTGTGAGGCAGATGGAAAGAGGGAGAGAGGTGGAGTGAGGTGTAGGTTTGAGTGCTGGACTCAGATTCAGGAAATCTTGGATCAAGAAACTATTGAGCTGTGAAGCCCACTGGACCACTCTTTCGCAGCCTGACTTATCTCCTATCTTGCAACATTTCACAGATAAAAACTGGACCATATGTGGCCAAGCAAAATCAGATTGTGGTCAAGATGGCAAAGTAAGTAAGTGAGGACAAAGGCGGGTGGGAGGAGGAAAGAGAGAAGCTAGGACATTTTAAAAAGCAGCTGAAAAAATGGACAACAGAGAATTATCTGGGACTATCCCTGCCAAATCAGAAGAATCAGAGGATACCTTACCTCACAGGGTTGCTGTGGGGATAAAGTGGGGAAAAGAGCAAGAGACATCATCTTGAGCTTGTTAGAGGAAAAGCAGGATACAAATGTAGCTACTAAACAGACTGTGTGAAGCAGTTTTCAAAACAGCTTTGCGAAAATACCCAGAAGGAAGCTCTGAAGTTGAGAAGCAACACCTTGTTCAAGAATATCAGGAAATTCATGGCTGATGGTGTTGGACAACTGACACAAAGCCAAGACACTATGCTAGCCATCTCCCACCTGACACTCTCCAGGTATATCAGACTACAGCCCTCCCTCCATATTCATGAGTTTGGCCTTTGCAAATTTTATTATTTGTGAGGTGTGTGCACATGCCTCCATTCTCTTGCATTCTGCTGGGTGCAGAGAAAGAAGGCAAGTGCCTAGACAAAAGGAAGAAAACGAGGGGGAAGGAATACACACGCCTTCCTTCTCCCCTCTGGAGCTCCCCCTCCTGTTCCCTTGCCTCTGGCTCCAATGCTGAGAGCTCCCACCAAGGTAAAAAGGCAAGGAGAATGGGGCAGGGGGGAAAGACATGAGTGTTCCTTCCTTCTCTGCTTGGGGGCTCCCCCTCCCATTGCCTTGCCTTGGGTTCTGGCAAAAGTCATTTCAGAACCACTCACAATAATCTTTGAGAACTCTTCAAGAACAAGAGAAGTCCCAGCAGACTTGAGGAAGGCAAATGTCGTCCCCATCTTCAAGAGGGGGAAAAAAGAGGATTCAAATAATTACCGACCGGTCAGCTTGACATCAATACCAGGAAAGATCCTAGAGCAGATCATTAAACAGTCAGTTTGTAGTTACTTAGAAAGCAATGCCATAATCATTAAAAGTCAACAGGGATTTCTCAGAGATAAGTCATGTTAGACTAATATTATCTTTTTTTACTATAGGGTTACAAGCTTGGTAGATGAAGGGAATGCTGTGGATGTAGCATATCTTGACGTCAGTAAGGCCTTTGACAAAGTTCCCCATGACATTCTTGCAAAGAAACTAGTAAAATGAGCTACTGTTAGGTGAATTCATAATTAGTTGACCAATCAAACCGAAAGGGTACTCACCAATGGCTGCTTTCATCCTGGAAAGAAGTGACTAGTGGGTGCCACAGGGTTCTGTCCTGGGCCCAGTGCTATTCAACATCTTCATCAATGACTTGGATGAAGGAGTAGAGGGCATGCTGATCATATTTGCAGATGACACCAAATTGGGAGGATTGCTAATATGCCAGAGGACAGGATCAAAATTCAAAATGACATTGACAAATTGGAGACCTGGGCCAAAGCTAACAAAATGAATTTCAACAGAGAGAAATGTTAGGTCCTACAGTTAGGCAGGAAAAATAGGATGCACAAAGATAGGATGGAGGACACATGGCTGGATAACAGCACATGTGAAAGGGATCTAAGAGTCTTGGTAGATCACAAGCTGAACGTAAGTCAGCAGTGTGATGGGGCAGCCAAGAAGGCCAATGCGATTCTTGATTACATCAATAGGAGCGTGGTGTCTAGATCAAGGGAGGTAATGGTACCACTCTATTCGTCATTGGTTAGGCCTCATTTGGAATACTGTATCCAGTTCTGGGCACCTCAATTCAAGAAAGATATTGACAAGCTAGAGCATATCCAGAGGAGGGCAACCAAAGTGGTGAAGGGTCTGGAAGCTGTGTCCTGTGAGGAGTATCTTAGGGAGCTATGTTTAGTCTGCAGAAGAGAAGGTTAAGAGGGGGCATGATAGCCATGTTTAAATATTTGAAGGGATGTCATGTGGAGGAGGGAGCGGGCTTGTTTTCTGATGCTCCAGAGACTAGGACAAGGAGCAATGGATTCAAGCTGCAATAAAGGAGATTCCACCTGAACCTCAGGAAGAACTTCCTGATAGTCAGAGCTGTCTGGCAGTGGAATATGCTGTCTTGGAGTGTGGTGGAGTCTCCTTCTTTGGAGGTTTTTAAGCAGAGGCTGGATGGCCATCTGTTGGGAATGCTTTGATGGGTTTCCTGTATAGCAGGGGGTTGGACTCGATGGCTCCTGCGGTCTCTTCCAACTTTATGATTCTATGATTAAGGTTCCCAGCACTGAGACTTGTGCCAAAGCAAAAGGCAATAGAATGAGGTGGAGAGTGGCATGCACACATCTTCCTTTTCCCCTCGAGAGCTCCCCTCCCATTCCCTTTCCTCTGGGCCTGGCAGGAGAAGGAAGGCTTGCATGCCAGGGCAAAAAAGCAAAGGAATGGGAGGGGTGTTGTGTGTGGGAACGAGGGCAGGTTATTCACGATTTTTCCATTTTCTCAAGGATTCTGTGCCCTGAATCTTCACAAAAGTGGAGGGGCCACTGTATAACACTCTTTGTTTTCAGCCATGTTCCCAGCCAGCAGTTCAATTGGAAGGAAAGCTGGATCATGTCATTGTAATGGAGATGGACACTTAGGTCAAAAGAAAGGGTCCATGTTTTCCACTACGAGAACTCATATATATGGTTGCAAGTAAATGTGAAGAGATTCAGGCTGTTCTTCTAACTTGTTTTGAATATTCAAAGGTTGGGAGTGCCATGTTTACACCTTCTTTGGGCAGAAAAAATGGGGGGAGGAGAAAAGAATGTAGTATGTGAGGGCAAAACAAAGGCATTGCTCAACGAAATAAGAATTCTGCGCCATCCCAAATAAATTTTCCTTCAATATTTCTAGCATTGCAGAGAGGGAGGTGCTGAAAATTGTTCACACCTAAAATGCATATTTGCTGTGTCCCCTTTTCCTTGGTAGCTTGCCCCTTTTCTTTGGAAGCTTAAACTAGATATCTAAACAACTCACATTTCAAGTTACTGCAATTTGGGAGCTGAAGGAAAACTTAAGTGGTGGGAGGAACAAAACTCTTATTTGTGGTAGCAGTGTTATACCCTCTGTGATAATGGGGCTTTCCATTATCTAGGCTTATCAAAGGGAGATACTTCCCTCTTCAGGTAAACCAAGGGTTAATGAGATGTTAGGATTACATCAAGGGTCACAGGGTGAGAGTTGACCAACCAAAAAGAAAGGGTCAGCATCACAGGTCACAAGGTGAGAATTGACCAACCAAAAAGGAAAGAGGCGGGCATCTTGGAGAGGCTTCCAGATCCTTCCAAGGAGGAAAATAAAACTTCTGAGAGGCCATGTGGCCAGAGAGAGAGACAGAGACACACAGAGAGAGAGGAGAGCGGGGCCAGTGGAGCTGGCAGCATGCCCTGTCTCCTGGACCCCCCTCTCTCCTCCTTTAGACCATCTACGCCTATAACCTAATTGTGAGTAACTAGAAATAAGTAGTTAGCCGCGTTAGGGCTAATGTTGTTATTTTGGGAATTGGCTGATCTTAAGAATGTATCTGTGCTGTGATATCTGTTTTGTAAATTCTTGTAACTAAGTGTACCTGGGAGAGGGGGTCTCCCAAGTGTGATATTGTTATTTGCATGCCTTGATTAAAACACTTTTATAAACCTCCGTTTCTCTCCATTTCCACACCAGGGTTGGCACACGCTACATAGGACCTCTCACTAAGGGCAAGGGGGAGGTGGAAGTTCCTTACGCTTAGGGATTAGGCAGAGTCCCTCCTGTTCTGTCTAAGTAATTCATAATTCAGGGGGGTGGTGGCAGCATACTTGAGAGAGTTGGGGAGATTGCCAGTCCTTCCATGCGTGGAAGTCAGCTTTGGAAGGCTGGCAAGAACCCTAGTAAAACACTGGGAGGAAATTTCCAGTTTTGCAAAGGTGGAAGTCCACTAAGAGACTGGAAATAAACCTACAGTGTCACATGGTGGCAGCGGTTTTCAGACGGAGAGTGGGTTTTTAGGGTGCAGAGTTGAGGCTTTGGCTTCACCTCCCCCGTGTCTGTGGCAAGGAATTAAGCTCAGGAGAAGGGGGGGTGGATGTGTGAGCGACGGAGCCTTCTTAAACAGCCTGTGGTTTAAAAGGAACTTTTTTTTCCTCTCCTTCCGGGTCCTCTTTGAGGCTTGAAAAGGGAGGGGGAGTTGGAGGCTGGGGGGCGGAGTCGCTTCCTCATTGAGAGCACTCTTGCAAACGGGTGAGCTCCGGATTTTTTTTTTCTTTTTCTTTCTCTCCAAAGCTTGCAGTGAAGATCTGCTGGCTCTGTCATTCAAAGCTTCTGTTGGGGGAGAGAAGTTTTTTTTTTTTTTTTTTTTTTTTTGGATTTTTAAAGCTGCTAAACTCTGGCATTGTGTTCTGAGTCAGCAGCTGGAATTTTTTTTTCTTCAGTCTGCTTCGAGCAGCCAAGTTAGTAAATCTGCATACTAATTGCAGGTACTTAACTCAGGCAGAGTTGGCTTTTGTTTCCCTCAGGAGGGAGGAGGGGGCAAAGAGCAGGGAAAGGAGAGAAGGCTTTGGGATTTTTTTTTCTACTTTTCTTGGTTTTTAGGATTTCTCCCTCTTTTCTGTGGCTTTTGGGGCTTCTAGCACTGTATATTCTTTGATCAGCCAATCAGACCTTTTCTGTGTTGTAGTTTTCGGTGCACAGACGTAGTCAGGGAGTTTTATGAATTTAAGATCCGGAAAAATCCTGGAATACACTATGGATCCAGTGGCGACCCCTAGTGGTACCAATGTCACACAGCAGGATGCTACAGAAGATAGCTCATCTGCTCAACCAGCTACCCCTAGTGGTAGTAATCTAGCTCAGCAAGGGGCTGCTATGCCAGTAACAGCCCTTGGTGACCATATGGATTCTCCTGCTGCTTTCTGGGAATCAATAAAGCTCCTGCATGAATCAATAAGGCTCCTACATGACAAGTTGCCCCCTGAGCAAATTGCAAGATTCCTAAATAAATCGATGGACATGATGCAAGCTTCCACTGCAAACCAGACAGCTGCTCAGCGGAACCCAGAGCCGCGACTTGCTCTTAACCGCATCAGACAGCTGCCAACTTACAGAGATTCAGATGATTTTGAGGCTTTTCTCATCTCATTCAAACGTGCAGCAGATGATTTTGGGATCCTTGAGGAGAATTATATGAGTGAACTTCGGCTTAATCTCTCAGGGACGTTACTGAAAGTGGCAAGCGACTTGCCAGCTGCGGACCGAAATGATTTCACCAAGTTTGTGGCCCTAGCCCGGAAGAGGCTTGGACTCACACCAGATAAATCTAGATCCCGATTTCGTGCCACTAGGAAAAAACCGGGCGAGAGTTACAACGAAATGGCTTGTGCACTTGAGCGGGCACTGGACTCTTGGATGCAAGCAGCTAAAGCGTCCACTAAGGACGAGGTCTTATTTCAGTTTTTATTGGAGCAATTCTTGGAGCACATACCTCCACAGACTGCATCCTTCGTGTTGCAACGCGAGCCAAAGACGCTTGAGGAGGCCGCCAAGGCAGCAGATTGCTTCGTTGCCTCCAGAGGTGAAGAGGCATTCCAGCCTACTGTGGTAATGCCTCCTACAGACAAGCAGAAATACCAACAAGCGCGCAAAGATCTCCAGAAGCACAACACTTCTACCCCAAGGTCATCACTAAATGACACCACCTCGAAGCCTCAACTGCACAGCTCTACCACACCGCCACAGCCTCGCTCCGGGCAGCAGTCTGTGGCAGGTGCTAGGGTCAGCCAGGGAAAAAGGCTAGCCCTAAATGCTTTCTCTGTGGAGAGCGGGGACATATTAAAGCCAACGTAAGCAGAAGCCTAAGTTGGCCCAGTTAGTGGTTGCTTCGGCTTCCAGGGACACTCCCACTGATCATTCAGTTGCTCCTGATCCGGACATGATCCCTACTCACAGAAAGGCACACACTGTGGGTAGGAGGCAGGAAAGTTGTTGCTTACAGAGATACTGGAGCACAAGTTTCTGCTATTCATCGTTCATATCTGGATCCTGGTCTTGTTGATGACCACATCAAGATCACCATCAGAGGCTTTAGAGCTCCTCCGGCTCAACTGTCAACAGCACGCGTTCCTGTTCAGTACAATGGCTGGGAAGGAGTTTGGACTTTCGCTGTTTATGATGACTACGAATGTCCTGCTCTGTTGGGTGATGATCTCGTCTTCCATGCTAGTCAGGCCCGGAAAGAGTCCGGACAGCGTGCAAAGACGGCAAGCAGCCTGAGCAGAGGTCAGTCTTCAGTGCAACTTGAGGACCAGCCTGAACTTAGACTGCAGTCACTGTCTCCTGCTACACCAGAAGGAGTCCTGTCTGAAGAGGTGGTGGAACCTAGGACAGACTCCCACCACAGCATCGTAGGCCCAGAGGTCGGGACCATCCTTGCTGATACCGTGGATGTCGGAGCAGATGCTGGCGGAAGTCCAGGAAGAGCTTCTCCATGTCAAGAGGCTAGTCAGCATGGTCTCAAGTTGGTCCCTGGGGTCACTCCTGACTCAGCGCTGCCCAAGGGGGCAGAAGAGTCTCCGGTGGGCACCGAGCAGAGCAGGTGCTGGACAATTTGCCTGAGATGCAAGAGGCTGGTGCAGAGGAGGAGAATCCAACAATGCTGACTCCAAAGCCAGCAAAAGATTCAACAGCAGCGGAAACTCCAGAGAACACTCCAGCCAAGGGAGCAGAACCTGGAGAAGCTGCAATGCAACGAGAATCTGAGGCGAGTCTGCCACTCCAGGGGGGAACAGCTGGTTCCTGTTCAGCGACAGCAGTTCCAGGAGAACCAGGAGGCAGACCAGAGCCTTCAAGCTGCTTGGACCAGAGCAAAGGAAGAGGTGAAGTCTCCTCCAGCGATGAAGGGGCCCAGATTTGTAATCATCGAGGGCCTATTATATCGTGAGTCTGGCCCGAGAGGTAAAAAGGGGGGCGTATGCACTCAGAGACAGTTGCTGGTGCCTTCTAAGTATAGAGCCAAACTCTTGAGTCTGGCTCATGGTCATCCTAGCGGACATGCTGGGGTGAACCGAACCAAGGACAGATTGGGAAAGTCCTTCTACTGGGAGGGGATGGGCAAAGATGTGACTGATTTTGTCCGATCCTGTGAAGTTTGCCAGAGAGTAGGGAAATCCCAGGATCAAGCCAAGGCCCCTCTCCAACCACTTCCTATCATTGACGTTCCTTTCCCAGAGAGTGGCTGTGGACATCATGGGACCTTTCCCTAGGAAGACTGCTAGGGGAAAGCGATATGTGCTCACCTTTGTGGACTTCTGCACTCGTTGGCCAGAAGCCATTCCACTGGGTGGGATCTCAGCTAAAGCAGTTGCCCAAGCTTTGACAGACATCTTTGCTAGATTAGGTTGGCCTGCAGAGATTTTAACAGATGCAGCTTCCAATTTCAACTCCAAAGTCATGCAGCGCCTTTTAGAGGCACATGGAGTATGCCATCTGACATCAGTGCCTTACCATCACCAAACTAATGGGTTGGTGGAACGTTTTAATGCAACCTTGGGGGCCATGATCCGTAAGTTTGTGAATGAACATTCCAATGACTGGGACTTGGCGCTACAGCAGTTCTTGTTTGCTTACAGATCTGTTCCACACCCAAGCCTGGGTTATTCACCCTTTGAGCTGGTCTATGGCCATGATGTGAAAGGGCCATTACAGCTGGTTCAAAGTCAGTGGGAGGGAGCTATCCCTTCTCAGAGACTAATGTGGTTGATTTTGTGACTAACTTGCAGAAAACTCTCAGGGAAGCATGGGCAGATGCTCATGAGAATCTGCAACAGGCACAAGAGAAGCAGAAACCTGGTATGACCAGTATGCCAGAGAACGTTGCTTTGAGAAAGGAGACCAAATGATGGTTCTGAAGGTTCTCCAGTCTAAAAAGATGGAAACTTCTTGGGAAGGTCCTGCCACAGTGCAAGAACGCATTGGGACAGTGAACTATCTCATACAGTTTCCAGATTCTAGGGTTAAGCCAAAAGTGTATCACGTGAATTCACTGAAACCCTTTTATGAGAGGTCCAGTCACCTTCTCACACTTTCAGTCCAGGAAGATGAAGAGGAGGAAGAGTGGCCTGAAGGTGCTTTCTATGATCGGGAGGGTGGTAGCTTGGAAGATGTGAAACCCTCCCCGAGACTCAATGCAAAACAACGCAAGCAGTTCTTTCACTTGACGGGTAAGTTCACCACCCTGTTTTCACCTGTCCCAGGTCGCACCACAGATCCTCAACATGTGGTAGCTGCAGATGACAGCAGGCCATCAGCAGAACAGCCACGACGGGTGTCACCAAAAGGGAAAGAGGCGATAGAGAGGGAGGTGAAAGAGATGTTGGACATGGGGATCATTCGCCCATCACGCAGTCCATGGGCATCCCCAGTTGTCCTAGTGCCCAAAAAGGGGGGGGCGGACATTCGTTTTTGTGTGGATTATAGAAAACTGAACTCAGTGACACGCCCTGAACATTATCCAATGCCCAGAGTAGATGAACTGTTGGAGAAATTGGGGCATGCTAAGTACCTATCCAGCCTCGATTTGACTAAGGGCTATTGGCAAATTGCCCTAGCAGAAGAATCTAAGCATCGAACAGCATTCATCACTCACATGGGCCTGTTTGAGTTCAATGTCCTTCCCTTTGGGCTACGGAACGCACTGCAACTTTTAAGAGGCTGGTGGACTGTTTGCTAAGAGGGTGCAGGGACTTTGCTGTTGCTTATTTAGATGACATTGCAATCTTCTCAGACTCCTGGGAAGACCACTTGAAACACTTGGAGATTGTCTTCCAACGCATTAGTGATGCTGGACTACAGTCAAAGCAAAGAAGTGCCAGTTTGCACTGGACAGAGTGACCTACCTTGGCCATGAAGTGGGACAGGGGACTATCACTCCAATGCAAGTCAAAGTGGAAGCTATTAATAGCTGGCCAATTCCTCGTTCCAGGAAGCAGGTGCAGTCCTTCCTTGGCCTGGCTGGGTACTACCCGGGGAAATTTGTGCCCAACTATAGCCAAATGGCAGCACCTCTAACAGACCTGACAGGTTCCAAGAAGCCTAAAATAGTGAAATGGACAGCAGAGTGTCAAGAAGCCTTTGCAGCCTTGAAACAGGCCTTGATGGCAGATCCTGTGCTCAGGGCACCAGACTTTGACAAGTCGTTTGTAGTGGCTACAGATGCTTCTGACAGAGGCATTGGAGCAGTATTACTACAGAAGGGTCCGGATGGCACCTTGCATCCCATCTTGTTCCTCAGCAAGAAGCTTTCTGCAAGGGAGTCCAATTGGTCCATACCAGAGAAGGAATGCTATGCTATTGTATATGCGTTAGAGAAGCTGAGACCATACGTCTGGGGACGTCGGCTTCACCCTCCAGACTGATCATGCTGCCCTCCGATGGCTACATACAGTCCGGGGAACTAACAAGAAGTTACTACGATGGAGCCTGTCCCTACAAGACTTTGACTTCGACATTCGGCACGTGGCTGGAAGTTCTAATGTGGTTCCAGATTCCTTGTCACGCAGAGGACTGGAGGGAGGTTAAGAGGGCTGAGTTTTCCATGTCCGCACTGAGAATATGGCTAAACTGTACTGTTGTGTGTGTTTGCATTTATTCTTTGACTTTTCCTTTCTTAGGTCCCAGGATGAAATCCCAGCCGGTGTGGTTCCAGCCTTCAGCTGTTCCCAGACCGTCTGAGATTTGGGGGGCGTGTGATAATGGGGCTTTCCATTATCTAGACTTATCAAAGGGAGATACTTCCCTCTTCAGGTAAACCAAGGGTTAATGAGATGTTAGGATTACATCAAGGGTCACAGGGTGAGAGTTGACCAACCAAAAAGAAAGGGTCAGCATCACAGGTCACAAGGTGAGAACTGACCAACCAAAAAGGAAAGAGGCGGGCATCTTGGAGAGGCTTCCAGATCCTTCCAAGGAGGAAAATAAAACTTCTGAGAGGCCATGTGACTAGAGAGAGAGACAGAGACACACAGAGAGAGAGGAGAGCGGGGCCAGTGGAGCTGGCAGCATGCCCTGTCTCCTGGACCCCCCTCTCTCCTCCTTTAGACCATCTACGCCTATAACCTAATTGTGAGTAACTAGAAATAAGTAGTTAGCCGCGTTAGGGCTAATGTTGTTATTTTGGGAATTGGCTGATCTTAAGAATGTATCTGTGCTGTGATATCTGTTTTGTAAATTCTTGTAACTAAGTGTACCTGGGAGAGGGGGTCTCCCAAGTGTGATATTGTTATTTGCATGCCTTGATTAAAACACTTTTATAAACCTCCGTTTCTCTCCATTTCCACGCCAGGGTTGGCACACGCTACATAGGACCCCTCACTAAGGGCAAGGGGGAGGTGGAAGTTCCTTACGCTTAGGGATTAGGCAGAGTCCCTCCTGTTCTGCCTAAGTAATTCATAATTCAGGGGGGTGGTGGCAGCATACTTGAGAGAGTTGGGGAGACTGCCAGTCCTTCCATGCGTGGAAGTCAGCTTTGGAAGGCTGGCAAGAACCCTAGTAAAACACTGGGAGGAAATTTCCAGTTTTGCAAAGGTGGAAGTCCACTAAGAGACTGGAAATAAACCTACAGTGTCACACCCTCCAACTGTCCTAATTTGGCAGGGAAAGATCTGATTTATCTTTTGCCATTTCCCTTGTCAGCTGCTTTTAAAATGGTCCAGTTTCTGTCTCTTTCCCTGTTCTTCTTCAGCTTACTTCAGTCTCTGCAAACTGAGTTCAAAGTCCAAAAGAAGTTTGTACTCAATTAACTGAACAGGGAGAAGAGGAGGGGAGTGGAAATCTTGCATTTGGTAGTTGAGTCAGGCAAAACAAACTGTGGCAACTTCTCCTCACTTGTGTGTTCCTCCTCCTGATTAGGTTTTGCCATCTTTACTGCCATCTTGCTTGGCTACCCGTGTCTCAGTTGTCATCCGAGGGTATCCAATGCCTTCATTTCCCTCCTATAGCTACGCCTTGGAGATGGGGAGACCAACCATGGAAGAGTCCTGCATTTATATGCAAGAATCTTTCCATCAGAGAGTACATTATGACTTATGCACAAAGTGTGCTTTACTTTTAACTTTTTTTTAATGTTTAATATTGTTTATAATTTATCATTTTAAGGGTATATTTTAATTTTTTTTAAATGTTTATTGTTTTCAGCTGATTCTTTTGTGAGCCACATTGGATCCTTCTCTGGGAGAAAGGCGGCATATAAATGAAATGAAATAATATATAAATAGAAATTTAAAAAAAACACAAAAATTACCGATGATGCTCTCCTTCCTCACTGAGTTCCAGGTACTCAGCTACCTCTTCTGGAGTGAGAACCGTTTCCCTGTCTTCATTGAGAGATAGGGAGATGGAGGTGGCAGACAGGCGGCTGTAAGGCAGTGTGGGGGTGGTCTGGCTTTCTTCCAGGGACTCACTGGCTGCCTGCTGGGAATCTTTGTCCGCAGATGCCAGGTCTGCAGGAGGATCCAAGTAGCAAGTGCAAGTACACCTGTCAAATGCAGAAACAACCCACCAGATGCATTGTCAATGACTGGCAAATATTTTCCCCCTGTATCCTCCTCCTCATCATCCTTGTTGCAAGAAGCTGGTGGAAAGATACAGCACCCCTTGTTTCCATTCCCATCATGCCCTTGCTGCTGCTCTTGTTTTTTCTTCTTCACTGTAGATTTGACTTCACACACACGCACACACACACCCCAACTTTTTCTGGTGTTGTCATGCTCCTGCTGGCTGAATCCTCATCACAGGACAGTCTGTTGTGTCATCCAGGAGCAGCCTGTGCCAGAAGCCCCTGAAGCAATTCAGGGCACCAGAGCGATGGCGGCTGGACCATCCTCAAAAGATTTAGGTAGTACAGGATTGAACTGGATTGAATACCTGTCCCATGAAGAAGATATCTTCGGACACTTGATTTGTACCTTCTCTGCTGTCTTTTCAATGTGAATTTTCCTGTTTAAACAGACCTACAGCCCTAACTGACCAGGGTAGAGTGGGACATGCAGTTAGGTGGACTGTATTTATTATGTATTTTGTGCATTTTTTTAAATTGTCAGTGTCTTCAAAGTAGTGTTTTAATTCAATTGATGGTTTAATGCTTTTAAAAACTTTTGTTGTTCATATTGATATAACTGTTCTGCTTTAAAATTATAATGTAAGCTAAGTCCATTTAGGTCAAGATATCTAATTAATTAATTAAGCAAGCAAACAAGCCAATGTTCAGTTGTGAATATTTACATTTATTTAGTCAATTTATATCTTTTCTTTCTCCCAATAGGGGGCACAAGGTGGCTCATAGCACATGTTGAAAACAATGTATAGCTTTAAGAAATGACTATGGTTGTATAATTAAAAAGACAAAAACAAAGGCACAGCAATTTAAAACAGTATAAAAGCTTTTTAAAAAATAATAATGAGAAGTATTAATAGGATGCCTCTCATGAGTAGGCTCACTCCATAGATAGCACTGATGGCTTACAGCTGTACTCTGAAGGCTGGAAAATGTCTTTTGTGCAAATTTCCAGTCTTGTATAGTTCCTGGCTACCCAATTGGCCACTGGAATAGGGCCAGCACCAGCAGTGCCACTGAGAGAGCCCAGACACCAGAAACTGACCACTAGCTTTGGCAAGTGACTAGAAGCTTACAAGAAAACAGGGAAGCAAAGGTTGCAAGATAAGCAAGAGCTTTGAATAAGAGGAAACTAGCTCAGTAACACAACAGAGATATTGCAGAAATGGGAAAACAGCTACAGGTGGATGCTAGTGGTTAGCTCTGAGGTCTTCAATGTCTGGAGCACCCCAGACTAGATAAATGGGAGGTGGAGTGACTACAAATGCTGAACTACAGGTAACTGTAGTTCAGTTACCTATAGCTTCATTAAACTTCATTGTAATATTAACTTTCACGTCCCCAAGATGGGATTTGGTATTATAATTTGAGTCCACCTATATGCACATGTGCAGTGCTTGAATGCTGACATAATAATGTATTCATTACATAGTTTCCTATATGTATGGAGTTATCTCCTCCCCAGGCAGGACCATGTAAACTTTGAAGACTATATAAGATTTGGTTTGTCTTGTGTTTGGGGAAGACTTGATTCGCTGAATGATGTGTTCCGTTCTTCAGAACTTCTCTCAGTGTGGCTTATTGGCTAGAGCACTGAGCACGAACCCTGCTCTGAGTCCCTTCTCTGGGAAAAATCCAGGTGACATCACCACTCCTGGCATTTGGAACCCTTTCATGCCTTATTTCTCTTGCTATGTTCAGACTGTAAGTCCCCTACTTAGCCTTGCTGATCTCTAGCAGCTTTCCTACATGAAGGGCAGGCAGAAGAGAAGGAACCTGTGAGCTTATGGCATCAGCATCTCCAGGGCCACCCATGGCTTCAGTGATAGAACGCCTGTTTTGCCTGCAAAAGCTACAGATGGAGCCCCAGGATGGACTGGGAAGCCCCTCTTCCTAAAACCGTGGAATAACTGTGTCAGTCAGTATAGATCTGCTTTTTTCAACCATTTTACCCCAGAAGAACCCTCAAAATAATTTTCTGATCTCAAGGAATAAAAATGATTACAGGAAGCCCCCACCTTTTGATGCCCCGTTATTTGATGAATCACTCTCTTGACACATTCAGATTAAGGACAAGTTCCATTAATTCAGTAGGAGCTCTGCTCTTTTGCCAATTCTTCCTGCATATAGAGGCTCACTTGGGACAGCTTGCATGCACACCCTGCTCGCAAAGTGAACTTAGAGGGGAAGGTGCCAAGCCGACTAAGCGACTTTGCAAGCAGCCTGTTCACGGTCAGTCCAAAGTGAGACTCCAGAAGTCCTTCACACTCTCTATAATACAGTACATGGGTTCTGCCTTTCAACCAATTCCATTTTCTTACAGTGCTCTGGTCTCTAACCTGTCAGATAAGTGGGGGAAATCTGTATGTTTACAGCTCAATTTAAAAAAATACTATTTTTTCCATCACAATGTCTGTGGAATCTGAAGTAGCCTTTCTTGGTAGAACCCTAGATGAGAAATTCTGGTATAGATGATACTGAACCAGGCAGACCAGTACTTGATGCAGTACATGGCCCTTTTCTGTGTTTTTATCCAGAGCTTCAATTAAATGATTACAAAAAACAAGCTGCTTGTAGAATTCCTTTTCCAAATTGCATAGGTATAACTGTAGCCTCATTAAATGGTATTTAAGCGCTGGCTTCTGCTTTCTGCTCTCTGATTATTGAAATGATGAAAAGGGGGAAGGTGTTTTGTATCATCAGCCAGCAGCTTACAGCATTCAGCTGTGTTTTCTCTTTTAAATTGACTACGAATAACTACTTGGTCTATTTTTGAGAATGGGAAAATAAAGATACTTTTAAGAAGATATATACTATAATTGTTTTAAAAGTAATTAAACTATAACTAAAGTATTTTTTAAAAATAAAAAGTAATTGGTTTAAACGTAATGATTTAAAGGTAATTGGTTAACGTCAGTTCTAAGGCCCATAACTAGTTTGTTACTTAGAAAAGTTAGTTCTAAGATCCAAAAGTAGCTTGTTACTCTATGAGCCTTAAAACTAACTGCAACTAATTACTTTTAAAGTATCTTTCTGGTTCTGGGGACAAAATATGTTGCCAGCCAGCCGCAGCGTGCCTGCTTAAAAGCCATGCAGGATGCCACTATTTTTTTCCATCTTGCTATAAAGATATTTATTTACTGGCTAGATTTTATATTACCTCTTTTGTTTGAAGAGCTGCCTCCTCTTCTTCTCACGGTATCCTCACAGCAATGTATTAAGGTTGCCCAGGCTAAAAGTGTGTGTATGACTGGTTCAAGGTCACACAGTGAGTTCCATGGTTCAATGAGGAGTAAGCCCTGGATCTCCCAAATCCCAGTCCAAAAAAATAGCCTCTAGCCCACAAGGTCTACAGAGTGGCTGCACAAGCCAAGGTAGCTTGCAAAGTTTCCAGGAAAGTGTTGTCAACCCCCTTTCCGGCTGTCACTCAATTCCAAATGCAGCAGTCGAGAAGTCCGTTCACAATCACCTGCCAGCCCTGCCAGTTTGCAGCTGAGGCATCCTTCCCATACTGGCACAGCTCCAGTTTTCTAAGTGACTCTCTCCATGCTGTGAATCCATCTCTCACACCTCTGCCAGAATGTTTGAGTGATTTCAATAAATGAACCTAGCCCATTTCCATGCAGGGAGCATGTTCATCATTTATAGAACAATTCTTCAACACTTTCTCTCCTCTCCCCGCTCCCTGCTTTCCGCTCCCACCCCTGGGGGGTTTGTGACAACACCTGACTCTTGCATGTAAATGCATGGTGTCTGCCACCTGCCACCTGCCCATTAGACTCTTTTTCTCTTCCTGTGACAAGGTGTGACACACAAGAGAAGAAAATGAAAAGAGAGGAGGGGGAACAGAGGAATAAAATTTCTGAGTCTTCCTGAAGATACTAAGGATGGAAAGCTTTTTCCCAAAACTTGGGAAAGCTATTTTGAAGGGAATACAGCTCTCAGAATCCTTCAGACCATTCTGCCTGGTGGAATCTGGAAGATGTACAGTGGGCCCCTCCACTTCTGTTGAGAGTTTGGGGACACAGAACCCTGATGAAAGTGGGAAAACCATGAATAACATTCCCCTCCCTGCCCCATGATCCCACTCCCATTCTCTTCTGGGGCTCACCCTCCATTCCTTTGCACCCTGGAGTGCAAGCCTTCCTTCTCTGCACTGGGGCTAGAGGCAAGTGCATGGGAGAGGGAAGCTCTGGAGGGCAGAAGGAAGGCATGTGAGTGCTTCTCCCCTACTCCCTTGACTTTTGTCTTGGTATGCTTGCCTTCCGCATGTCCAGTAAAATGCAAGGAAAGCGGCGGAGGAGAATTGGTGGGGAGGTACACACACTCCTCATGAATAATCAAATTTGTGAAGGGCTGTGGAGGGAGGACTGTATTCCCAAACGTAGCTTTTCTGAGCTCTACCTTTACCACAGGTTAGGGTGAGGTAAAGTATAGCACTGAGCCAAGTGACATTCTAATAGTCAGTAGGGAATATTGTTAGGGAGCTGAAATGGGACATGGGAGATATGGGTTCTAGTCCTCAGTGAGTCATGAATTCATTGAGTGCTTTTGAGATCAGACATTTGAACTCAGATTCCCAAAATCCTAGTTAGCTCTTCAACTATTAAAACATCCTACTCCTCTTACACAATGGTTTATTGCTTGCCCCACTTGGTCTTGGTTTGCCTATTTAGAAAGAAAGAAACCATGCTCTCTGACTGCCCCAGTCTTTCAGTTATTAATCTTCTATAGCCCCATTTTTTCAACTGCTTTTAAAATGTCCCAATTTTTCTCCCTTCCTTCCACTTTCCCCCTTTGTCCTCAGCCTATTTCAACTGCTGCAGTCTGAGTTAAAAATGCAAAATTACTTTGCACTCAATTAGCAGGTGGGGGAGTGGGATAGGTAACTGCATTTGGGGCAGGGGCCAGTCCCCCCACTAACAAACCCAAATACCTCAATTTTCTTTAGCAGTCCCTCTCAAAATGATGAGAGGAAGTGATGATGCATCATTTCCTGTTGCCATTACATAGGAAAACAGATATTTGAGGGTAGTGTGATGTAATGGTTTGAGCGTTAGACTACAACCCTGGAGACCAGAGTTCAGTTCCCCACTCGTCCATGGAAACCCACTGGGTGACACTGAGTGTGTCACACACTCTTAGCCCCAGAAAACCCTGGGATAGGTTTATCTTAGGGTCACCATAAGCTGGAAATGACTTGAAGGCACACAACGACGGCAGATACAGCATTTGGTGGTATTTGTGGGCATAGGGATGTTTCCACGTGTTTGATATCCTCCAACTGTTCTGATTTAGCAGGGACACTCTTGATTACAGTATTCTTATCATCCACTTCATTATCATTCAGCTCCTTTTAAAAGGTCCCAGCTTGTCTCTCTTTCTCCCACTTTCTACCTTTGTTCTCTGCTAACCCCAGTTGCTGCAAACTGAATTCAAAGTGCAGAGTTACCATAATTTGCACTCCATTAACTCAGCAGGGTGAAGAGGCAAGGACTCTTTCTAATTAATAACTTGCCATCTTGACCGAACTCTGATGTTGCTTGGCTGCAGGTGTCCCAGTTTTCATCTGAGAAACGTTGAAAGGTATGAGTGTCTCTAACAACCCTGTCAATCCAAAGGAAAACCCAGATCAAAAGTTCTAAGAAATTTAATTATGGTAAACAGACCATGGTAAATCAAGAGATGTGAGAGACTGTGTCCTGTTTTAAATGCAAGATTCACCAGTATTGAATCTGCTTTGGAACTAACTTCTGCATTAATAGTTTATGTGTATGCTGTTTGCATTGCTATGTTCTTTGCAAAAATTCCTTGTCTCTCCAACCCAGCTCTCTGGAGTAGTATGCCTACATTGAGTCACTGTGCTTCTTTCCTCTTTCTAATGCAACAGCTGTCTGCTGAGGAAGCATTTAAACTTCTAGAGCCATTCGGTTCCTCCTCATTTCATTAGCAGTGCCTTTAAGTTTACAGCACATGAATCAAGTGGCACAGGGCTTGGGAAAGGCCCTTTTTAGATTGCAAACTCACAGAGTTACACTGGCTGAGGGTTTGGGGAGTTGCAGTCCTAAAAAGAAACCTTCCCAAGCTTTGCAGTGGAATCTTGCTTATCAGCTTAATTGTTATCATGAAGAATGCTCTGATTAAAACAGAGGTGGGCAACTGCAACAAGTTGGGAGCCAATTTCATATCCTCCAATATTTCATTAATGGTAATTGGGACAGGTATGATTAAACAACATCAGAGTGCGATCAAGATGGCAGCAGTTATTAAAAAGGAAGAATTCAGAATCCTATTGGGAAAGCACAAGATTCTAGCTCCTCCTGTCCTCTCCCCCACTAAGTTGATGTGTACAAACTACTCTTTTACTTCGAATGCAGTCTGCAGCAATGGAAGCCACCTGAAGAGAAAGGGGGAAAGTGGGAGGAAGAGAGAGCAATTTAGACATTTTAAAAGCAGCTGAGAAAGTGGGATGGTGGAGGATTAACTAGAATCGATTCTTCTAAATCCAATCCATTTGTTGGAGGCTAAGCAATTTTCTGTTGCTTAGAACCTCCAGGAGCTATAAAGACTGCCAAAATGCCCCCCCCCAATCCTCATATGTGTATGCATGGGCACACAAAGAGACAAAACAAAATAAAAAGTGGCCAGAAATCTATTTCTGGCTTTGAAAAACTGGTATTTTTTAAATATGTGGTGATGGGGGTTGGGATGAAACCTGTTTGAATGGCAAATTGCTACATCTGTAGTCTTCTAGGAGACTCACCCCGTATTTTTATGACCTAAAAAGCAAGGGTTCAGCTAATCTAGAGGGGCTAGGTTAAATCAAAATATATAGTTGCTAAACAAGTTAATCAGTGCCATGAATGGAGTCTAGCATCTCTTTCATAACCTTGTGCAAAACCAAGAATTCAGAAAGAGAAAAGTGTTTTCCACCTACTGGTGGCTGAGCTCTCCAATCTAAATAAATTTAGCAGGGTTGTAGCTCAGTAACAGAGCACATGCTTGGCATGTCAAAAGGTGTCAGGTTCAATCTCTGACATTTATGGCAACAATTTTTCCGCAGCAAAAGGAGAAAGAAAAAGAAAAAAAAGGAAAAAGAAGGAGATGATAGGGTCACTGCGCAGGGAAGATGGTGAATTAATAACAGGAGGAAGAGAAAAGGCAGAACTCCTCAACACCTTCTTCGCCTCAGTTTTTTCCCAAAAGGATAAAAACACTCAACCTGGCGGTTGGGGAGCAGGTGAGGAAGTGGGGGAAATGCAGCACAGAATAGATAGAGAGGTAGTACAGGAATACCTGGCCACAATGGATGAATTCAAGTGTCCAGAGCCAGATGAATTGCATCCTAGGATTTTAAAAGAACTAGCAGAGGTCATTGCGGAACCTCTTGTTATAATCTTTGAAAACTCTTGGCAGACAGGAGAAGTTCCGGCAGACTGGAGGAGGGCAAATGTTGTCCCCATCTTCAAGAAGGGAAACAAAGAGGACCCAAATAATTATCACCCAGTCAGCCTGACATCAGTACCTGGAAAGATCCTGGAGCAGATCATCAAACAGTCAGTTTCTAATCACTTAGAAGACAATGCCGTAATTACTAAAAGTCAACATGGATTTCTCAAAAATAAGTCATGCCAGACTAATCTTATCTCTTTTTATGATAGAGTTACTTGCTTGATAGATGAAGGGAATGCTGTGGCTGTAGCATATCTTGATTTCAGTAAGGCCTTTGACAAAGTTCCCCATGACATTCTTGCAAAGAAGCTAGTAAGATGTGGGCTGGACAGGGCTACTGTCAGGTGGATTTGTAACTGGTTGACTGACCGTACCCAAAGGGTGGTCACCAATGGCAGATTCTCATCCTGGAGAGAAGTGACTAGCGGGGTGCCACAGGGTTCTGTCCTGGGCCCGGTGCTGTTCAATATCTTCATTAATGGATGAAGGAATAGAGGGCACGCTGATCAAATTTGCAGATGACATCAAATTGGGAGGGGTTGCTAATACGCCTGATGACAGGATCAAAATTCAAAAGGACCTGGACAGATTGGAGAGCTGGGCCAAGGCTAACAAAATGAATTTCAACAGAGAGAAATGTAAGGTCCTACACTTAGGCAGAAAAAATGGTATGCAGAAATATAGGATGGGGGACACGTGGCTGGCTAACAGTACGTGTGAAAGGGATCTAGGAGTCTTAATAGACTACAAGCTGAACATGAGTCAGCAATGTGATGCGGCAGCCAAGAAAGTCAACGCAATTCTTGGTTGCATCAATAGGAATATGGTGTCTAGATCGAGAGAGGTATTGGTACCACTTTATTCAGCTTTGGTTAGACCTCATCTGGAATACTGCGTCCAATTGTGGGCACCCCAATTCAAGAAGGATATGGATAAGCTGGAGCAGGTCCAGAGGAGGGCAACCAAAATGGTGAGGGGCCTGGAAGCTATGCCCTATGAGGATAGACTTAGAGAGCTGGGTATGTTTAGTCTGCAGAAGAGAAGGTTGAGAGGGGACATGATAGCCATGTTTAAATATTTGAAGGGATGTCATGTTGAGGAGGAAGTGGGCTTGTTTTCTCCTGCTCTTGAGACCAGGACAAGGAGCAATGGATACAAGCTGCAGGAGGGGAGATTCCACCTGAACCTCAGGAAGAATTTCCTGATGGTCAGGGCTGTCCGGCAGTGGAATGTGCTGCCACGGAGTGTGGTGGAGTCTCCTTCACTGGAGGTTTTTAAGCAGAGGCTGGATGGCCACTTGTCGGGAGTGCTTTGAGGGTTTTCCTGCATGGCAGGGGGTTGGACTGGATGGCCCTTGTGGACTCTTCCAACTCTACATTTCTATGATTTTAATGTACCTGAGAGCAAATGATGTTGAATATCTCTGGAGCAGATCAGCCAGAGGGAAAAACTCTTGTTCAGATGGACAAATTGCCTGGCAAAAGTATATAGCAACTTCTTAAACACTTGTTTAATCTGACACACTATGTACTGTACTTAATTTGCTTTATCCATTTGTTCTTTGGAAGGATGAGGCTGGAACTCGGTGGTCGAGCTTATATTTTTCAACAGAAATAGGACCACACCAGCCATTTCTAATCTGGTCCCTTCCATAACCATGGACATGCTGACAGGAGTGACAGAAGACATAGTCTCAACATCTAGAGAACACCAGGTCTGCCTTTCCCTTTTCTACATGTGGATAATGCCAGGACCCAACCCCAGTAATTCCATTTCACTAGGTCTTGGAATGGTTCCCGCTAACGACCTTGGAGAGTTGCTGCCACTCAGTGCAGGTACTATTAAGCTAGAATGATCAAAGATATAACATGGGGTATGGCAGGTTCCATTGTGTCTAATATTAATCCTTTTAGGGATCACTACATAGGAACATAGGGAACTATCATATATCTTAGCAATAACTGCAATTACTGGAAGTAACTAATCACGGTTAGAGGCAGGAGTCTTTCCTTTCCCTTCTTGGGGATATAAGGCCCTACAAAAACTGAACTTGGGACCTTCTATGGGAACAGTACGGGATTTACCACTGAGATATAACCTAGTACTTCCCAATGTAGTGCCCTCCAGGAATTGGGCTGCAATTCTCATCAGCCCCAGCCAATATGGTTAATGATCATACATGGAAGTTGTAATCCAATCATCTAGAAGGGACCAGATTGGAGAAGACTAGCATTACAAAGGAAATCCCACCCTGTGACAGGGACATCTGGCAGATGATGGCTTTAATCTGCAGACCTTTGGATTCTGGGCCCATCTTATACCCATTCTCCCACTACAGACGTTCCACCGAAAGAAGAATGTGCACCTATCTGACATGAGGCAAACTGGTATCTAGGAGATGAGACAGCACAGAAACGGCACTGTGGGAAGTTCTCCTGTGCAAATCCAACCTCGATCTTCCTTGCAACAAAATGTATTTTCAATAGAGCAGCCAATTATTGTGTAATTGCCCATAAATAAGAATGACACTGAAATTATTTCATGCACAGATCCAAGGACAATGTTTTCCTCTCTATAAAATGTGGAATTCAAGGGACAGCAAAAAGAGGATGGAGTCAGCTGATATTTCACTAATGGACTGATTGATTTTCCTGGAATGATAATTGTCCATTTACTTAAATAGCTGGGCACTTGTACAGAGGCCTGCCCTATTAAGTGAAAAATGCTCCCTCCCAACAAGGCACAGAGTGGCAGCATGATTTGTTGCTTTTTAAGTGCAAAGTAGGTAGAAGGTATGATTGGAATTCATTTCCCATCCAATCTCCACCCCCTTAGAGATGATCCATCATACACTGCCTGAGGATAATATGCAAAGCAGTAGGCTTCTCTTCTCAGTGCCAGAGGGGGCACTGGGCAATTTATTCTGAGCACTGGCACAACTGGAAGATGAGTCAGCACAGAGAGAATCTTAATGCAGCTGCATAGTGCTCCCCATCAAAAGGGGTGCAAATACAAGAAGGAATTTAAAAGCATGGCACAACTCCATTGGCCGTTTCCACATGGGGTTTTTGAAACGGTGCAGTCCGTCCTCCAAGTAGGAGGTCTGCACCTCGGACCGGACTGGGTCAGACCTATTTAAGGTAGATCTGCACCTCAGTCCAGTCCAGAAAGACCCCAAGTGGTCCTCCAGCGTGCTTTTGAAAGACCTGATTTTTCCGGTCTTTCAAAAGCACGCAGTGCACCACTGCGAGCTGCTCCCTTATGCAGATTCACAGGATTGCACCAATGCGAGCCTCCAATCTGCCCTGGGGCGGGCTTTAGGTTGGCAAGCTTCAGCGGTTGATCGAGACCCTCGACCAACCGCAAGCCGCCATTTGGGAGGCTGGAAGAGTGCGTATTGATGAGCACGCACTGCTCCGGAGTGCCGTGGACTGGACCAGGGAGCCAAAAGGTCCGGTGAGTAGCGGTGCGGGGAGATTCCCTTGCCCAGTGTGGAAAAGGCCATTGCTACAGGCGGATGTGAACTACAACTTCCTGAGCTCAAAGAACAATCCAAACACTATCAAAGCATGACTTTCCACTAAGCATGACTCTCCACTAAGAACAAATAAATACGGCTGTAAATCAGTTGTTAATTTAGTTGATTGACAAGGATTCTGATCAACTAAGAAACTATCATTAAACATGTGTGTGTGTGTGCACATATATACAATTGTGATACTTTACAAAAAGTCCAGAGGGAAAGCTCTTTCTTAGAAGAGGCATGTGGTCTTGTATGAGGTACTTTTTCTAACATGATACATCCTTACTATATCATCACATAATCCAGTTCCTAGGCCCAACTAGAAATAACTCACTGAATCATAAATGTTGACAGACTAAATTCCTCTTGATTCAAGACGTTCACTCTAGTTGGAATATTTGGCAGTTGGATACAGGTCATTGTCTTATTAACTGGAACTATATGTCTTCTTGAGTGGACTAATGTCTGAAGGAAGTAGAACTGAGTAGTTCTGCAATGTTTGTATTCAGCAAGGGGCTGCTGTGATGTTGCTACATAAAGGAAACAGCAAAGTGATTGATGCTCAATGCAACCAATGTATAATCAGACCCACACACAACAGAACTGTTGCACAATGTGACTAATGCACAATGGAACTCATGCTCATTGAGACCAATGCATGATGCAACCAATGCAGATTGGAACGCCAACTAGGGAGTGTCATTGCACATTGGTGGAACCCAGTGTGCATTTGGACACTCTTGCTGGTGGCCTGACATGCATCTTCACAAGTCACTAGGAGGGTTCTATAGTGTCTCTGCTATATAACTAAGTATGCATAAACATAGAATCAGTAACAAAGACTGCAATATAGAATCTGCATTATCATTTTCTTTTAAACTATTTTTTATCTTTTACACATATTGATGAAGATTTACAAGATTTATTGATTAATTAATCAACCGGAAGAGATCATATTGACTAATTCTTCTTAACAAACTATCTGTCAACACTCACAAAAATCAGCACTCACAAAGCAAGCCAAACAGTATACCAAAGAAAGCTGAATTCCCTGTATAACTTATGCAAGTCAAGTATATATTGATTTATTTCTTAAGTAAGTCTTTTTAGATCTTCCAAGGCTTTCTCTACTGTAGCATCAGCATTGTGGAATGCCCCTCTTTTGGAGGCCCAAATGATTTCTAATGATTTTGCCCAAATTTGTATAATTAGATGGTTTTAAACTGTTTTTAAAATGCTTTCATAATTTAGTATGCTTTTAAATTCTTAAATTATTTCTTAATTATTTAAATCTTTACATTGTTCCACATTGTTTTAAACTGATTTCATCTGTATGCCACTCTGAGATTTTGCAATGTAGAGCAGATATAAATATTTTAACAAATAAGTAAATATATGCATAACAAGGACAGGCAACTTGGGTCCTCCAGATGTTGTTGGATGGCAACTCCCATCAATTCTTACCAGTCCCCATGCTGGCTAAGTTTGAGGAATTCCTCCAGAGGTAGATCTAGGGTGTTGCAACTGGGGCTCTTGCCCCAGGTGTCAATGTTGAGGGGACACAAAAAGAGGAACCCCCCGCCTGGCCCTGTCCTGCCACTCATCCTTCCCCCACTCACCCACTGCTGCTAGCCCCTTCCCCACCTGCTGCCGCTCGCCTCCCCACCCCGCCGCCTGCTACTCCCCGCCCAGCCCTGGGCGCTGTTGACCCTTGGTATGCCACTGAATTCCTCTGAGGAACTGCAGGCGATATGTTGAGCTCCCTCTGCCCCTCATAACTTGCAAGGGAAAAAGATGAAAACAAGCATTTGAATTGTGATACAGTTTTTTCAGATTACTTCTCTTACTCTTGCTGGGTGTTCTGATCTTTTGCGGCTTGGAAGCCTGGAGGGATGGGGGTGGTGGTGGCAACAACCAACCAGCAATGTTCTGTGAAGCACTGCGCTGCGAAAACTTTGGGGAGCTGTAGGTTTTCAGTATCTTTTTTGTTTCCCCTAGGAAGAAACAAAGACATGGTTAGCTGCTTCCACTACATCTGCAACTTTCAGTTACTATAACCACTCAGATCGGTTAGAAAACCCACTTCCTACTTAGAAAATGAGGTCGTTAAGGATTATATGGTTAGGTGGGCCAGAGATATTGGCCATATTATTGATTTAGACAACTGGATTGAGGCATGGAAGAACTTGCATATGTTTACTAGGTCTTATTACATTCAAGAGAGCGTCATTAAGCTGTGGTTTCGATGGTATCTCCCACCAGTTAAGATAGCTAAAATTTCAAAAAACAATAAGGATTCTTGTTGGAAATGTGACAAAGAACGGGGAATGTTTTTTCATCAGTGGTGGGAGTGCGACAAGGTTAAAAACTTCTGGTCAAAAATTCGAATTAAAATTCAAAGAGTTCTGAGTATTAACATAGAGCTAACTCCAGAAATTTTCCTACTGGGAATGGTAAATTTGTGTACCTCAAATAAGTGCACCAAGCGACTAATGTGGCATATGATTATAGCAGCTAGAATAGTTTTGGCTAGACATTGGCGGAAGAAAACCATCCCTTATGAGGAGGAACGGTGGGATAAACTTCTTAGCAGAACTGGATAAACTTACCTTCATGCTTCAATATAAAACTACAAAGCAATTTTACGAAGTTTGGCACCCCTTAATTAAGTATGTTAAAAGTAATTCATAAAGGAAGTTATTACTGTGTATCAGTGCACTCTCGTTGCTGATATATCTTTTTCTTGATATTATATTGTATCTATTTAGTACTTGTATTAGTTTGCAAGGGCTCTCTGTATAATCTTGTGGAAAGAGATATTGGCAGGAAATTCGGATATGGTTTTTTCTTTCCTTAACAAAAGATAAGAGGAGTACAACCAATGTTTATGTTAATGGTATATCGGAGGTAGAAATTAATCATTTTTTGGGGAAAATTTTTTTTAGTTTCCCAATTAATGTAACAAACTGCCTTTAGCTCGGGGGGGAGGGATATCCCTTTTTTCTTTTGGTTGGGGGAGGTGGGCACTCTAGTTGGGTTAATTATGAACTAGATTTGATTTAGTACCGATTATGTATTAGATTATTGTTAAGAAAATTGATAGATATTATTTGTACATATTATGAATACATTGTATGGGAGAAGGAAGAAATATGGAAATGTGCTGTTTTGTAATGTAATGTTTGTGTGTTTTTTTTTCTTTTCTAATATAATCTAATAAAATATTTATTAAAAAGAAAAAGAAAACCCACTTCCTCAGTGAGCTGAAGACCCTGCCAACCCCTAAATACACTTAAATCTATCCATGTATTAGGGCCCCACAGTCAAAACTTTGGACTTTGCTAGCAAGAACACTACCAAATTTAGGAAGGAAACTATAGCCCCAAAATAGAACAAATGATTTGCATGCAGAAAGTTTTAGGTTCAGTCCCTGGCAATCAGAAGTGGGATGGGAGGCAAGTGATAGGAAAGACCTCTGTCCAAGACCTGGACAGCCCCTGCCAGTCAGCACAAACCACTGGTCTCCTGGGAAATTCTCAGAAACCACAGTAATGGGCACGGTCAAAATCAAATGTTTGGGACCAAAAATAGCAGTACATTTCAGCTTAAAGCTCTTGCTGCTAGTAAGTTAGCCTTTCAAATGTTTAAAATAGCATGCTTTCCAACATTTCACAGATGAGAACTGGGATACGTGTGGCCAAGCAACATCATACTGTGGTCCAGATGGCAAAAGTTATTAATGAGGAAGCACACACCAGCTAAGAGAAGCTGTAGCAGCTTGTTTTTGCCTTAGCCTATTGGGAAGGACAAGACCCCTACTTCGCCTCCCTTCTGCACAGAGTTGAATGCAAACTACTTTTCCACTCTGAACTTAGTTTGTAGTTTGCAACTGAAGTAAACCCAGAGCAAAAGGGGACAGTGGGAGGAGAAGGAGAGAGAAGTGGGGCATCTTAAACACAAATGAAAAAGTGGGATAACAGGGGTTTACTTGGAACTCTCCCTGCCAAATCAGGACAGTTGGAGGGTACAGAATAGCAAAAGGACCCATACAGAAACTGGAAGACCACCAGATAATGATGTTCTGAGGAAAGGTATGTCGGCATCTGAAGGAAGTCCAGAGGGCTTATTTCAGCCTCAGGACCTGAGTTCTCCACTCTTATCATAGTGATGTTAGTGATGGCTGCCAAGGCAGAAGGTGTTGCACCACTACTGAGGCTGCATACCTGCTCTGGAGCACAATTAATTCATTTTAGACTGTTGATTTAAAGGTGTTACATGAGACAGGCCTTTTTAAGTAGTAACGTTCATCACTTTGCTTACTTCAAAATGTGGCACCACATCCCCTGTGTTCTAGCTAATTTCAGCTGACAGTTGTCTCTTCTGTGCCCATTACAAATGTAATCTCCAGGCAAGCACTACTATTCAGTACAGAAAGGCAGCCATTTAGGCAGTAGGTTTGTGGTGTCATAAAAGACCAGTAAATGTTAGTCATTTATTTTTGCTGTTTTTATGTTTACTATAGGGGATAGGGAGAGATGCCTATGGATACTTCAGATGTAAAAATCAATTGTCTTGAATTGAGTTGACTGAAAGGTGCCATTTAGTGCTTCACTTCAGGCAGAATAAAAAAGTCTGGGACCAGCCATGGCACCAGTTTCTTCCTGAAGTGTCTCTATTCCCTCAAAACCATAACAGATTCCCAACTATTAGGAAACCACCTCTTAACTAGTAGATCCCACACTGATGAAATATTAATTGGCCATCCTAGATTATGAGCCAGTAAGCCAGTGTGGTATAGTGGTTTGAGCATTGGACTATGACCCGGGAGACCAAGGTTCAATTCCTGCTCACTCGCTAAGTGACCTCAGGTGCTCAGTCCCCAGAAAACCCTGTGATAGGTTCACCTTAGGATCACAGTAAGTTGGAAATTACTCGAAAGCACACAACAAAAAGAACAACAGCAGCTCACTTTACAACAGAATGGACAGTCAGCTGCTTAGCAATGCTAACATTTTAACATTTTTAATATTACAGATTTTTAGAAGAGAAAGCTACTACTGATCATGAGGAATGTCTCATTTCCTAAAAAGTATGGATGCGCAAGAAAGCTGCAGACATAAACATCCAGTTACTTTCCATCTCTGGAGACTACAGGTGAATTTACAGTTGAGTATATGTGATATAAGTGAAAGATCCCCTTTCCAGGCTTGTCCTGCACTTCAGCCTCTTGGGCTTCTGTCACTCACCTTGCCCTTTTCCCTTCAAGATCTGTCCCTGGATCTGTTACTTGGGCCTCAAGGTAATCTCTATATATGTTGTTCACATATTAAAACTTCACAGTTCCCCAAAGTCCTATTCAGTTCTTGCACTTGGCTGACTGTCCTGTTTCTATTACAGCATTTTCCTATCTCTCTGCAAGCTTTCCCCTGCGTTTGGGGGGTTGGAGATGATAGCTCAAACATCTCTCCAAAAGCAAACTCTGAACCACAAGGAAGTGAATTCTAGGGGAGAGGCTGAGGGAAAAGGTGGGAGCCACATTAAACCTTGTTGGAGATGCAAACAAACAAGGCTTCAGACGTTTATACACAGAGTTTGTGAAACAAACAAGATAAACTTGAAGTCCTAGTGCAGGAAGGTAAATATGACTTTATAGGTATAACAGAGACCTGGTGGGATGACTCTCATGATTGGCACATAACAACTGAAGGATATAATCTGTTCAAAAAGGATAGATAGGGAAGAAAAGGAGGGAGAGTAGCATTTGTCAAAGACAAATTTACTTGTACTGAAATCCTTGCAAGGGATCAAACTGGACCAGTTGAGAGCATTTGAGTAAAGATAAATGGAGATAGAAACAAAAACTACATTGTGGATTACGCTTTTCAGAAACAAATCTCAGAAATCTCCAAGATGCAAGAACTGGTAGTTATGGGGGACTTTAATTGTCATGGCATCTTCTGGGAGACTGACTCTGCTAAGCATAGGTTCCCCAACAAATTCCTGATACACCTAGCAGATACTTTCTTCTTTCCAAAGGTGGAAAAAGGAACAAGGAGATCAGCAATCCTGGACTTGATCTTAACAAACAGGGAAGAGTTGGTTATGGGAATCAAAACGATACTTTAGGGGAAAGTGACCAAGTCATGCTAGAATACATGATTGTGAGGCAGACCAAAGAGGAGTATAGTCAAACTGAAATCTTGGATTTCAAACTCAGAGAAATACTGGGTACAGCCTCATGGCTAGAGATTCTAAAGGAAAAAGACACCCAACATGGGTGGGATTACATGAAGGAGGAGTTGCTAAAAGTACAATCACAAACAATTCCATGGATTCCAACAATTCCAAACATTTGAAAAAGCCGATGTGGCAGCACAGTAACTCAAGGAGGAAATTAAAAAAAAAAAAAAAAAACATGTACAAAGAATGGAATGAAGGATGAATCACCAAGAAAGAATACAGATGTTTAGCTCAAGCTTACAGGTATAGCGTAGGGAAAGCCACAGCTCCAAATGAGCTGAGGGTGGCTAGGCAAGCGAAAGGCAACAAAAAGGAATTTTTCAGATACATTCAAGGCAAGAGAATGACCAAGGAGGCAGTGGGATCACTGTTCAATAAGGACGGCAAAATGCTAGCAAATCACAAGGAAAAGGCAGGACTACTCAGTGTCTATTTTGCTTCAGTTTTCCCACAAAACAGGACTATGTGCTTGTATGCATCAGCAGAGACCTCGGCAAGGAATTTGAATTGCAAATCAAGATTGATAAAGAGTTAGTCAAGAACAACTTAATAAACCTAAATGAATTCAACTTTGTAGGACCAGATGAACTGCATCCCAGAGTACTGAAGGAATTTGCTGATGTAGTCACGGAACCATTTGCCATTATTTTTGAGAGATCCTGGAGAACACATGAGGTGCCAATGGACTGGAGACAAGCAAACATTGTTCCTGTCTTTAAAAAAGGCAAAAGAAGAAGAAGAAGATCCAGGAACCTACAGGCCAGTCAGCCTGACTTTAACACCAGGAAAAATATTAGGACAGATTATGCAGGTGTCATTCTGCAAGCATCTTAATGACAGCGATCAATAGGAGCAAGCATGAGTTTGTCAAGAATAAATCTTGCCAAATCAATCTTACAATTCTTTTTTTGATCATGTCACTAGTTTAGTGGATGGTGGGGATGTTGTGGATGTCATTTATCTCGATTTCAGTAAAGCATTTGATAAGGTATCCCATAATATTTTGATTAGCAAACTGATCAAATACAGAGTAGATGGAAACACCATCAGGTAGACCCATAATTGGTTAGAAAACTGTGCTCAAAGAGTCATTGTCAATGGTAGCACTTCAAACTGGAAGGAGGTCTTGAGTAGAATGTCTCAGGGTTTTGTCCTAGGGCCATTACTCTTCAACATTTTTTTATCAGTAACTTAGATGAAAGGGTGGACATGTGATAATGGACTCTTCCCATTATCCAGGCGACACAGCTGAAGGAGGATAGTTCTCTCTCCAGGTTAACAAGGGGTTAATGACGTGTCAGATTTAAGTTACATTAACTGGGGATCAGCATCACAGAAGGACATCAGAGATCATGAGAGACAACTGCCCAATCAGCAAGACCAGAGAGAAGAACAAGGTGAGAAGCTTCCAGTCACTTCAGTCAAGAAGTTTTAAAAAGGCCTCAAGAGACCATGAGGTGAGGAAGACAAAGGAACATCAATGAGAGAAAAGGACCCATAGTAGGCTGGTCCAGACTCCTAGTCCAGACTCCTGGCTTCTCCCCTGGCACCATCCCAGTATCTTGATAGTTATGTGAGTGGAATAAGAATGTTTTACCTAGTCACGTTAGGAATTACATTCTTTTAAAACTGAAATGAAATGACCTAGGCTTGTCTGTAACTTTGTAACTGCTAACTCCTGAAGGAGGTGCCTCTATGAATGAGGCATCTTGTATCATTGTGTTTGCCTGCTAAGAATAAAAACCTTTCCTTCTAGATCTCTTCTGTCCATGTGCTCTCTCCATGTGCCTTGCCAGTTGCGCTCACAGATAGGATTCCCCTCCACCACAGAGGGTGGAAGAGGAAAGCCTCTGTGTTCAGAGATTCTTTCCCCAGCTGCTTCCTACTGAGCAACTGCATGATGGGGATTTAAAATCAATAGGTGGTGGAAGCTAGATGATCTCCAGGGGGAAAAGGGGGTCCCATCTCCTACTTGAGGGCAGGAGACAGCATCAAATAAGAGAATAACTCACCCTTTCCCTCACAGGAGGGAATCCTTATCAAGTTTGCAGATGATACAAAACTGGGAGAGTGGGCTAACACATTGGAAGATAGGAAAAGAATTCAAAAGGACCTTGACAAATTAGAAATTTGGGCACTTAGGCCACAAAAACCACAAAAATGCACAGATCTAGGATAAGGTATATGTGACTCAGTAGCACTACATGCAAAAAGAATCTTGGGATTATTGTTGATCATATGTTGAATATGAGCTGGCAGTCCGATGCTGTAGCTAAAAATGCAAATGCTATTTTAGTCTGCATTAGTAGAAGCATAGTTTCCACTTAAAGGGAAGTAATAGTCCTGCTGTATTTTGTGGTGGTCAGCCCTCATCTTGAGTACTACGTTCATTTTTGGGCACCTCATTCTAAGAAGGATATTGACAAATTGGAGCAGGCTTGAAGATGGGCAACAAGGATTATAAGAGAACAAAACATATGGGAAAAGATTGAAGGATCTAGGTATGTTCAGTTTGGTGAAGAGAAGACTGAGGGGTGATAGGATTGCAGTCTTTAAATACCTTAAGGGCTGTCACGGGGGGGGGCAGAAAGTAGGAATAAGTCTAATGGCTTTAAGTTAACTTAAGTTAAACTGAATATTAGAAGAAATGTCTTGATAGTTAGAGTGGTTTGCCAGTGGAACCAACTGCCTAGAGAAGTTATGGGGGGGTCTCCTTCTCTGGACATCCTCAAAAAGAGGCTGGAAAGCTCACTGCAGGGGATGCTTTAGCTGGAGGTCCTGCACTGAGTAGGGTGTTGGACTCATGGCCCATGATTCTATGATCTTATGAGTACGCTGTTCTCTAGTGTGAGCTCACTGGAAGGACTGAACATGAATGGAGCTGTGGCTAAGCATTTCACAAGAAAGGAGGATCTCTGCTGATAATGATATACCAGAAGTAATTCATGAATAAAAGATTACAACCCCCTAGTTCAAGCCATAGGACCCCTCCCGTTTTCATGAAAGGCAGGACACCAGCCTACAGCAAATAATCCCAGGTCACCTCTTCCTCTTTCCATTCAGTTTCATCTTCTCACTCTCTCTGTCTTCCATGATACTTCTTTCTATTTTTTATGCAGCAATAGCAAGGAGGAGAAACTGCAGGAGGCTCCAAGAATGGATAGTGGCCCTTCTTTTGATGACACGGGCCTTGTAAGGTACCTGGCAGTACCGACCCTTGACACCGATCTTGCATCTCCTTTTGGAAAGAATCCAGCCCCCCGCCTGCCACATTCCTCGTGAATGCGCATCAATAGAGACTGCCTATCAACAGCTCAAAAACTGATTAGCCTCAAAGTGCTTGAGAAGAGCTACAGAGTTACATGGCTCATATGTAACAAGAATTAGGAGACACACTCTCTCTCTCTCTCCCCGTCCTCTCTCTCTCTGTATGTGTATGTAATGTGTGTAAGAGGCTGTCAGTGGCGTTGGCCTTCTTGTAGGAAGCAAGAAATAATGCTCTCCTTGAGTCTCATTAAGCGGCATCTCCTGACCCCTGCATATGACAGTTAGATCCAATTCAGATTAGAGAAAAACTTAATGCATCCATCAGGAACAAAAAGCAGGGGAGCGTCAAGAAAGGACCTAGATAAACATTAACTGCCTGACAGAATCTCAATGGACAAATTGATCAGGCACTTAAGTTTCCTGAGCTGCAGGGATGTCGAATGGAGATTAGAGCAATAATGCTACCCAGCATCTATCACAAGTCACAACAAATAGAACTGTTCCTTCAAATTGGGGGCTTTTTGCAAGTCAAAGCACTGAAAGGGGTGTTCAGGTCAGCATTTGTTTGTGAGTTTTGATAATGTTATTCACAGACACATGATGTGCATAGGTACTCTTGCATGTGTAAGAATGAGAGCCATGTAGTCCATGCTGCAGCTGATTACCTGACAGTTTTCTTCCTACTTGCTCTACAGTCACTTGATTTCCCCTCTTTATTAAAAGTCAGCCTTTGACTTCTCCTCTAAGACCTCTCCAGTCAAGAAATACATCTTTTCTTTCTGTCCAATATGCAGCACAGAGCTGATGCTAAAGATATATTAAGCAGAAGAAGTGGGGGGGGGAATGGGCTTTCCTTTCCTAACATAATCTCAACTGATGTGAATTTGAAGTAGAAATTATACATGAATTTTTGAATTGCCTTAATTAGCAATACCCTGCTTTCAGATAAGGGGTGTCACCACCATTCACAAATTACACTTTCTGCATTTCAAATGTCACAGCCCTTTCTCTTAGTACAAGAGAAGGGATTCACTGACTTGTCTTCTCCCAGATACTAATTCATAGTGCTCTAAAACTAGATTCATATGCAGTCCCACAGATACTCCTCAAGTTGGTGCCATAACCATTATCTTTACTGTCCTTTTCTCTGTTCTCCAGTGAAACTGTCAAAGTGAGAGAAAAGCCCTGAATGAAATTTGCCTCAGCAAAACTGGCAGGGGCCAAGGTCCAATTCAGAAAAGCAGAAAGCTCTGTTAGTCCCATTATTTGGTAGCCTCTCACCACCCTAAAGGAGGTGTTCATTTCCTCAGGCAATTTTCCAAGCAGCTCATCTCACAGATTCTTGGCTCTGAGGACTCATCAGAGCTGACTCTACAAAGAAATGGTCTGTGATGGGAGCCGCATATAAGATTAGTTTTTCCTTCTTTGGTGGGGATGTGCACATGCAGCAGGGAGTTGAGGTCTGTTGTTACCTTTCATTGTCTTGGCTGCCTCCTTGCACAGGTGTCAGAAGTGGCAAACTGCTTATATTACAGTCTGTTTCATGAGTAGTTCATTCAGTAGAATCCTGGGTCCCATTTATACTACAGTTTATATACCCTATTATTCCACTTTATCTGCCATGGTTCCTCTCTATGGAATCCTGGGATCGGCAGTTTAGGCAGGGGCCTTTAGAATTCTCAGCCATGGTACTGAGACCATAGACCATAATGTCTTACAAGACTACCAGTCCCAGGATTCCACAGAATGGAAGTTAAAGCACTATAATTCTGTAGTGTAAATGGGCCCTTGGCTTATGTTCTCCTATCATACTTCCATTCAGGGAATGCATGAAGCAGTCTTACTTTACACCAGATCACTAATCTTTTCTCAACCTGGGGACGATTTCCACTATAGAATTATAGCACTATTACTCCACTTTAACTGGAAGGCAACATCTTGTGGAATTCTGGGACCTGTACTTTGGTGAGGCACTACAGCACTTTGGCTGAGAAGTCTAAAGGTTTCTCCCTAAACTGCCAATCCCAGGATTCCATGGGACAGGACCATGGCAGTTAAAGTGGAACAATATTGCTATAATTCTGTAGTGTGAATTACTCCTGATTTCCTCCAAATGGTTTTGGACTAGAACGCTTATCATTCCTGACCACTGGCCATGCTGGCTAGGACTATGGGGATTTGTGGTCAAAGACATCTGGATGGGAAAAGCTCATCTACACTGAATGGCAGGACATTCCCAGGATTTCACATATTAATCTTCCCTAGCTCTGTCTGGAGATATCTGAGTCTTTCTGCATATGGCACATGCCCTAATCCTTCCTCAAGTTACAATCTGAAAGAAGCTATCCCTGAATCTGTACAACTCTATGATATTTAAAAAAAATAAAAAAGCAGTAAGAAATTTGCATCAGGTAGGACAATTTTGTTTGTAGGTGACATGTCAATAGCAGGAGATAAGACCGAATGTGCTTTAAGTGGCACATATGAAATTTGGTCCTTTTCTCGAGGTGCCACCAATCAAAGTACTGACTTTCTCCATCATACTATATATCACCCAAGGCACTGACTTCTCTAGGACAGTTTTATATTCTAGAGAATCCAGTAATTACATTTTTTTCCCCTAGACAGACATCTGAGGCTGAAGGGAGTGGTAAATTTTGTGGTAAACAAGGACCAGGTGAGAAGAGCAGAGGCTGAATTGGATATTTTTTCCCTATTTCTTTACAGAGAGAAGGGGAGAGAATGGCACTTAGTATAGGAAAAAAAATCAGGGGAAGAGTCCAGCATGGCTTTTAGTCTTAGATCCTCCTTTTCTAATGTGCAGTGTCCTCTCAGCTTTTGAAGTAGGGGGGTTGGGACAGGTAGATCAGTCTATTGCTTTGCCACCCCATGCCAGATTTACAGGTGGTCATTTATAAGTCTGTTCTATTATCTTCCTCTGTTCTTCATTCTGCCATTTTATAAAAACCCATTTATTAAACATCCACATATGCAATATAAATAAATATTTTCCCATAAAATATACATTTCTGAATATATTTTAGTATATTCTGGTCTTTGTTGTTTTTAGCAAAATTTGGAGAAGAACAGATTTCAAAAGATAACATTCTGCTTTGCACATTCAAACCTGGGAAGTGGAAGTTGGATCAGTTCACACTTTCAACTATGGACAGCGAAAAAATATAAAGCTCAAAGTTCTCTATAGGAGAGCATTCAGACCAAGCAAGTTCCTGCCTGCAACCTGATATAATCCAGAAAAAGCATCACTATTTGATCCTTTCTTTACTTCTAAGCAGCAATAACTGCAAACAAACTCCCTCATTCATAATCCATATTGAGACAGAAACCATGCAATTCTTTTTTTTCCCCCTCAGAATGTCCAATTTAGTCACATAGCTCCTTTCTTTGCAGACACTACTTCATGAATATCTGAGAAGGATTTATGGACAGAGGGCACTAGGGAGAGATGTGGTAGAGGCTGAGGCGTGCATAGTTTACAAGGAGAAGCCTTCTCGGCAGCCACGTTACCTCATTAGGCATTTGAAAGGGCTTCAAAGAATCACTTCCATTTGAGAGCCAGTTTTGTCAGCTTGAGGCTCATCTGGCAACGGGGCTTCCTTAATAAAAACAATGTTTGCAAAGCATGGGTCTACATCAGGAAGAGAGTATATTTGCCTGTAGAGCCCACTGTATAAACACCCAGTTCAGTTACAGTCTAATGACAGTTTTATCTCTAGCTCTGGGAATCTTTTGAAGTCAGACTATTTAGGACAGGCTGAATTTCCTCTAAGAAGTTTGAGCAATTTCTGGACAAATTGTAATACTGGGATTGGAGCAGGGAGACAACATTGGAGGGTCTAGAGGCCATTTTTCACACATCCTAGGCTTGCCGTGGGCCACACCAGCCCCTCCCAGTGAAATTAGAAATGAAACCAGAAGGTCACTGCCAGGTTTTAAATAATTCTGGTGTGTATTTTTTGCTGAAACAAACTGTGGGGGACATACTAGAGGCTCTTTTGCACCATATATCTATAGCACTATAATTCCACTTTAACTATGATGGCATGGAATCTTGGGGTTTTTAATTTGCTGAGGCACTAGAGTTGTCTGGATGACAATTGTAAATATGCTTCCCTAAACAGCAAATCCTTGAATCCCATCATGTATTTCCATGACAGCTGAAGTGAAATCAGAGTGCTAAAACTGTGTAGTTTGAAAGGGTCCCATGTTTTGGAGGAGTAGTACACTTCTTTCTGGCTTCTTGAGGTGTGATTCTCCCTTTTAAAAAATAAAGATTGGGGCTCAAATCCTCCAGATGTGATGGTAAAGCAAATTAGTCTAACTTCTTTTTTAAAAGGTCTGGAAACCAAGCCTCAAAAGGAACGGTTGGAGGAAGTGGGCATGTTTACCATGCAAAAGAGAAGACTGAGGTGATATGAGAATGATCTCTAAATACCCAAAGGATTTTGATGTGGAAAGTGGAATTTTCTGCTGCTTTGGAAGACAGAAACTGAGTCAATGGATTCAAATTACAAAAAGGGAGATAAACAATGGAAGGAAATTCCTGATAGTAAGAGCTATTTAGAAGTGGCATAGACCACCATGGAAAGTGGTGGACTCTCTTTCATCGGAAGTATTTAAACAAAGCTTAAATGGCCACCTGTAAGTGATGCTTCAGCTGCTGTTTCTTGCACTGGCAGAAGGTTGAATCAGAAGGCCCTTGGGTCACTTCCTACTTTATATTTCCAAATATTAAAGTGGGCATTGGGGTATTTGGGCCTTCCTCCCTAGTCACAATCCCAACAAAAATCATCTTCACACATGCAAATGCACAGAATGGCATCAGCAGTGAGGACCACAGGTTGGGGCAACACTTGTGTACATAAAGTGGAGCATCATTGCTGTGAAATGTTTCCTGCTCCTAGGAGGAAAGACTATAAAATTTACACAGTAGAGGATATGTGGCTACACTACAACCCAAAGCCTATGTAGACCCAAGCCCTTTCAAGATTGCTGAGCACCAGAAATGTTTAAACAAACAAAGCTTTAGAAATTAACTATTCCAGCAGCAAAGTATTTGGGGGAGACTGTGATTGACTTAACATGATGTCCTGATGCCCTCTAGTGTTATACTAAGAAATGGAATGCAATCAGAAGTGGAGACAGTAGCAGGAACGTGCATGAAAAACAGTAGTAGATGTGTTTGTTCCAGGGCCCAAGAGGAGGCCCAAAATGGTACATTTTACCAGAGCTGCACTCAGCCAGCTTTGTAGAACTCTTTGGAATTGATGGATGTACAGCTGGAAAAGAACCATGGAAGTCTGCTTCAATACACAACTATGGCAGGAAGGTTGTTGTAGGCCCAAAGATGGAAGAATTTAACACTATCCACAATTAAGGAATGGTTGCTGAAACTGATCAGATTTTGCAGAAATGGACAAATTATTTGGTTTAATTAAGGAAAAGTCATTAATGACATTTCTTAAAGACCAAAAACCCCTTACAGACTTTTTGCAAGAAAGAAAGAAAGAAAGAAAGAAAGAAAGAAAGAAAGAAAGAAAGAAAGAAAGAAAGGGGAAGGGGAAGGGGAAGGGGAAGGAAAGGAAAGGAAAGGAAAGAAAGAAATGACTTGGTAACTTTTGGTTTGAATGTTTAGAAAAAGCAGCTATAATTTTGGAGAGAGGGATATAAACCACTATATGCATTTGCTACTGCTGAAAGGAAGATTGGAAGTCACTTTTTTCTCTTTTTCTTTTCTTCTGTTTTTCTTCTTTTATTTTTGTGCTACATTTTAAAAATGTTTATCATATTGTATTTCAATTTTTTAATTTTTTTCTAATCTTGCTAACTTTTAATGTATTAAAATTATTCTTACTAAAATTATTTTAAAAATTTTGTAGGACTATTATTCAGACTGGATGCTATATTAAACTCAGGAAAAAAGCAGGTAGGTTTGGGGACATAGTAGAAAGCAATTTCACAATTGAAACTGTCACATTCCTTTTAGGTTGTCAAGGTTGTCATGAGATTGAATGCATGGCAAAAGTTTATGCTATGGGGATGAGGGTGAAAGGATTCCTACATTTCTATTTCCACCTCATGTTTGTGCCCTGGCTGCTGCTTCTGTTGCTGTTAACTTACTCTTTCTTTCTCCAAAATCCAGTAGTCATGGCAGCTTACAGATTAAAATAAGAACAACATAGTTCAAACTTCCAAAAAAGCAACACTAAACTAACACTAAAAAGAGATTAAAATATACAGTTGGCCCTTTATATCCATGAATTCTGTATCCACAGTTTCAATCAACTGTGGCTTGAAAATATGCTTTTAAAAAAAATCCAAAAAGCAAACTTTGATTGGACCAAACTTTGATTTAAAATAGTGAGGGGCACCATTTTACTACACCACTGCAGTAGCAGCCATACACCCCCTCACTTTGATATGGACTAATTGGCAAATATATTAATATTGATTGGCATGAAATTAAGTTATATACACTTATGGCTGAACGGCCATGTGGAGAAGGGATACTAGCTGGGAAGATGTGCAAAAGTAGGTCAGAGGCGACATCAGCATGGCCCGGACATAAATTCACTGTAGATTAGCTGGGAAAGCCTATCTTAATGACTCTGAGCTAATCCTCTCAACTGCCCAACTGCAGAAAACAATAGTCAAAGAAACTGCAGAGGTGCAGCAGGCAAGCACCCTGCTGTGTGCAATTTCTACTGAAATGTTCTCCAGTCACCCTACCCAACCAAGACATTGAGACAAACAGTCCATTCCAGATCATCTTTGTTTACTCTGCCTGAAAGCAATCACCTCATACCCCTTCAGGCAGGGAAACAGAGTATAAAAATCCTCCATTTTAACCAGTTACTTTGCAGTTCAAAGTGGCAGAGTTATGTTCAGCAAATGGCATTGCAAGTGAACCCCTGAGTCACCATGAGCATCCACGAATTTTGGAATCCATGGGGAGTCCTGGAACCAAATCCTAGCAGATTCCAAGGACCTACTGTACAGTTAAAATTGTTTAAAAAAACCCTCAGTTTTAAAGTAACAGTACAATTAAAACACTAAAGCACACTCTTTAATAAAAAAATACCTTTAATTCTCAAAAAAACTTGTTGAAATAAAAAAAATATTTGCCTACTTGTAGACAGAAGCAATGTCGGGCCCTCCTAACCTCCCTAGGAAGAATATGCTAGAGCCTGCAGCAGTTGCAAAGGACACCTAGGAATGGTTAATTTAAAAAAAGTACATCCAACCCCCCCCAAAAAAAACACCAAACAAAACTAGAGAATCCAGAATGTCATGAAATAGTGAGCAAAGAGTTTTCTCCAAAACTCTTTTATCTTACTTTATAGAATAAAAAAGCAAGAAGGTAAGGGGAAGACAGCAGGGAGGAAGCGCCCTGATGGACATTCCCCCTTAGGGGTGCTGCTGAAGGATATCTCTGTATTTGGATATCTGTTGAGGGGTGGTCAAAGGGGAGCCCTCCAGGCGTCTTTGGACTGCATCTCTCATCAGCCCTTTTTTCTGATAGTCATAATGGTGCTATGATTCAAATGTGTTTAAAGCATGAAACTGTACTCAGTATGCAGTTGTTGTTTTTTTAAAGTCATGGTTTAAAGTCATGGTTACCAGATGGGGAGGATTGCTCTAATATATCAGGAATGGTGATGGAGATGCAAAGCATGAAATGGAAGTGTCAGTAGTGTATTTCACAACTTCCCCCCAGCAAAAGATCCTTAAGTCCAGGATCTAATCAGGAGGTCTTCCAGAGGTTGATAAATTGCAACTCCCAGCAGCCCTAGAAGAATACTGAGAAGTATTCTTGAAGAAGAATTAAGAATTAAGGGAGCGAGAAACAATAGGGATATTATAGTGGGGGTTTACTACAGACCTCCAAGCCAGACTGAGGACCTCGATGGCGCTTTCATAGACCAAATGACTGCACATTCAAAAAGGAGAGATACAGTAATAATGGGAGATTTCAACTACCCGGATATATGTTGGCAGTCAAACTCTGCAAAGGCGGCAAGGTCCAGCAAGTTTCTTGCTTGTCTTGCAGACAATTTCATGGTCCAGAAGGTGGAAGAGGCGACAAGGGGATCAAATATTCTGGATCTGATCCTGACCAACAGGGAAGACCTTTTTAATGACGTAGAACTGGTTGGATCTTTAGGAGAGAGTGACCATGCCCTATTAGAATTTGGCATTCAGTGGGGAAGAGAAGGCAAGTGTAGCCAGGCATTCGTCTTAGATTTTAAAAAAGCAGACTTCTGTAAACTGAAGGAGCTGCTGGCTGAAATTCCGTGGTCAAGAATAGTCAATGAGAAAGGAGTTCAGGATGCATGGGAGTTCTTTAAAAGGGAGATACTGAAGGCACAGGCTAAAACTGTGCCATTAAGGAGGAAAAATGGAAGGCATCTGAAGAAACCGGAATGGTTGACTAAAGAACTCTCAGCTGAGCTAAGTGTTAAGAAAAACATGTACAGGAAATGGAAGAAGGGGGAAATCACCAAAGAAGATTATAAGCAAGTAGCCAGGAGATGTAGGGAGAAGGTCAGAAAGGCTAAAGCACAGAACGAATTTAGGTTGGCCAGAGACATTAAAAACAATAAAAAGGGCTTTTTTAAATACGTCCGCAGCAAAAGGAAAAAGAAGGAGCGAGAGGGTCACTGCGCAAGGAAGATGGTGAATTAATAACAGGAGGAAGAGAAAAGGCAGAACTCCTCAACACCTTCTTCGCCTCAGTTTTTTCCCAAAAGGATAAAAACACTCAACCTGGCGGTTGGGGAGCAGGTGAGGAAGTGGGGGAAATGCAGCACAGAATAGATAGAGAGGTAGTACAGGAATACCTGGCCACACTGGATGAATTCAAGTCTCCAGGGCCAGATGAATTGCATCCTAGGATTTTAAAAGAACTAGCAGAGGTCATTGCGGAACCTCTTGCTATAATCTTTGAAAACTCTTGGCGGACCGGAGAAGTCCCGGCAGACTCGGAGGAGGGCAAATGTTGTCCCCATCTTCAAGAAGGGAAAAAAAGAGGACCCAAATAATTATCGCCCAGTCAGCCTGACATCAGTACCTGGAAAGATCCTGGAGCGGATCATCAAACAGTCAGTTTCTAATTACTTAGAAAACAATGCCGTAATTACGAAAAGTCAACATGGATTTCTCAAAAATAGGTCATGCCAGACTAATCTTATCTCTTTTTATGATAGAGTTACTTGTTTGATAGATGAAGGGAATGCTGTGGACATAGTATATCTTGATTTCAGTAAGGCCTTTGACAAAGTTCCCCATGACATTCTTGCAAAGAAGCTAGTAAGATGTGGACTGGACAGGGCTACTGTCAGGTGGATTTGTAACTGGTTGACTGACCGTACCCAAAGGGTGGTCACCAATGGCAGATTCTCATCCTGGAGAGAAGTGACTAGCGGGGTGCCACAGGGTTCTGTCCTGGGCCCGGTGCTGTTCAACATCTTCATTAATGACTTGGATGAAGGAATAGAGGGCACGCTGATCAAATTTGCAGATGACACCAAATTGGGAGGGGTTGCTAATACGCCTGATGACAGGATCAAAATTCAAAAGGACCTGGACAGATTGGAGAGCTGGGCCAAGGCTAACAAAATGAATTTCAACAGAGAGAAATGTAAGGTCCTACACTTAGGCAGAAAAAATGGTGTGCAGAAATATAGGATGGGGGACACGTGGCTGGCTAACAGTACGTGTGAAAGGGATCTAGGAGTCTTCATAGACCACAAGCTGAACATGAGTCAGCAGTGTGATGTGGCAGCCAAGAAGGCCAACGCAATTCTTGGTTGCATGAATAGGAGTATGGTGTCTAGATCGAGGGAGGTATTGGTACCACTTTATTCTGCATTGGTTAGACCTCATCTTGAATACTGTGTCCAGTTCTGGGCACCCCAATTCAAGAAGGATATGGATAAGCTGGAGCAGGTCCAGAGGAGGGCAACCAAAATGGTGAGGGGCCTGGAAGCCATGCCCTATGAGGACAGACTTAGAGAGCTGGGCATGTTTAGTCTGCAGAAGAGAAGGTTGAGAGGGGACATGATAGCCATGTTTAAATATTTGAAGGGATGTCATGTCGAGGAGGGAGTGGGCTTGTTTTCTCCTGCTCTTGAGACCACGACAAGGAGCAATGGATGCAAGCTGCAGGAGGGGAGATTCCGCCTGAACCTCAGGAGGAATTTCCTGACAGTCAGGGCTGTCCGACAGTGGAATGTGCTGCCACAGAGTGTGGTGGAGTCTCCTTCTTTGGAGGTTTTTAAGCGGAGGCTGGATGGCCACTTGTCGGGAGTGCTTTGAGGGTTCTCCTGCATGGCAGGGGGTTGGACTGGATGGCCCTTGTGGTCTCTTCCAACTCTACATTTCTATGATTCTATGATTCTATGATTCTATGAATACCAAGAGATGCAGCCCGGCAACATTTGGAGAGCCTCACAGTTCCAAGTCTTTGTCTAAAAATTCTCTAAGCCCCCCACTCAAAGGGGGCTTCAAAAGACTCTTATTGCAAAGTTTACCCTGCAGAAGGGTGAGGAGCGAGTATGCAAACATAGCAGAGGGACTAAGGGCATGGTACCCACCATACCTATGTTCCTTCTTCAAGCAAGCATTTGAATTTGGATTCCAATAAAATCAATGGGAACAAGGTAGTGATGGCTGAAGACTCTTTCAGATACAATGAGTGGCTCCATTATTGAAGGACAGCAACTGTACTCTTAGTTTTAACAGCAGAATCCAGGTGTTAACAACATGTGCTGGTTTCTATGCCCAGTAGAGCTTCAGGACCCATACTGTCTGGACAAATGGCAGAAGAAGCTGCCATTAAAACCAGCTTGTTGCTCTGCAATAACATAGGCCACATTTGGTCTCATTTGCTTTCAGTGATAATCTCCACTACTACAGTCCCATCAGTCTGATATCACTTTAACTATCATGGTTTCACCCTCCAGAATCTTGGGATCTATAGTTCAGGCAGGAATGTAAAAATCAATTCTGAACTACTGTTCCCCTAGAACCCTGAGAAGAAAGTTTGAGGATTAAGCAGGATACTTTGGGAACTATAATTCAGGGGAGTGTGCCAGAGCTCTCTAGCAGACAGTTCTAAGTATTCCATTAAATTACAAGTCCCAGAATAATTTAGGATGTAACCACAAGAGTTAAAGTGGTATCAGATTGATACAACTGTGCAGTGCAGATATACCTTGTATTTAATGAACATAAGATGGAGTTTATCCACCCCTAGGTTTTTAAGAAAATCACTCTGCTTCACTAGCATTCTGATGTTGTCATTTTGCCCTCGGCTTGTGAAGAAGGAATTCTTCCTCCTACCATGGATTATTTCTTGCTTTCTTGAGCTGTGATTGTTGCCCCGGCTGCCATGCTGGTTCCAGTCTGCTGAAAAGCTAGGTGGCGGCATGGGAGTGCTATGTGCTTGCTGTAGCCCTGGAGGAGAAAAAAGACATTCTCAATGACATGTGCAAGTAAGATTTGCCTGGAGCAACCACTTTGCTCTGCATTTAAACTGACCCATAAATGGTGGAGGGGGAGAAATCATCCCAAACTAGGAAACCCAGAGTTGCTGAAGTGAGGTCTTTCAGTCCCAAACACAAAGACCGTGATATCTATTCCTGGCCAAGAGGATCCAGTGGGCATCCATGACAGAGTAGGAAACCACTCCAGAACCTGAGCGTATCTCACTGTGAAGAAAAAAATTCCACTCTACAGCCCTGGAAGGGTCCTTTTACACTATACAATTATAGCATTATGATTCCATTTTAACTGCTATAGAAGCATCCTATGGAGTCCTAGGTTTTGCAGTTTGATAAGGCAATAGACACCTGTGGTTGTGAGTTCTAAATAATCCTCCCTAAACTCTCGATCCTAGGATTCCACAGGATGTTGCCAGAGCAGTTAAAATGGAATCATAGTGCTATACTTGTGTATTTGTAAAGGGCCACAACAGTACACAGAATCAAAGGTTCCTCAATCTAGGCCCAGTGGATTCTGGAACTTTTAAATGACTAGAAAACTGGCTACTTCTGATTACAACTGGAAACAGCAGATGGGATGCCTTGGCTATGATCCTTGGCATAAGAATAAGGTTGTTGCTAAAGACATATTCCTGGAAATCACTAGAAAGGACATGGCAACTCACAATATAAGACAAAGAGTGAGAGAAATATTTCTATATGAACAGCTGGAAGGTAAAAATAGATCCCTGGAGAAGTTGTTCATTCTAATGGACCTTCAGTGTGTGTTTCCAATCTTTCTGGGAACTAGAGAGTTTCTTCCCCTAATTGGCTGTAGAGGCAGGAGGCCTGACTAGAATTTAAAGAGATGAGCATGCAGCCAAAGTTGTGAAGGAGGACTCCACAGAAGGGTGTCCTTCTGAGCTGCTGCCTTGTTTCCCAGCAACCCAGCCCCTGTTGTGTCCTCGGCAAGGAAGGCACTTCACTCTGCATCTCTCCTGGCAATTAGCAGCTTCGGCAAGCAAATTAGGTTTTCTATTAGATTCCACGAAAGTCATGGTATTCAATTTGTACCTGAACTTTGGAAGTAATTCAATTAAGGCCTCATGTGGACCTCTGCCTCCCTGGTGGGAAGGAAAGGGGGAGGCATTGTCACCAACTTGGAAGTGGGGGCAAATGTGGAAACTGAGCTGACTGTTTCCACTCTCTCCAGCTCTGCTCAGCTTACTGTTTCAGGATAGAAGCTTGAATCACATAATTCACTTGTTCCCTTTCAAGATAGGACATGCCAACTTTTTTTCTGACAAGGCTCCTGCACTGTCAACAGATTCATGATAAACTTTACCAGGCAAGACTGTTCTCCTTGTTGCTGTCTGAATACTGGAATTAGGTTGAACTACCAAACTTCTTACTGCTGTGCAGCTATAACGGTAGAGGGGTTCTGCCAGAAAGAAAGCTGGCAATTTTACCTTCAGGACCTTATTTAAACTACGTATTTTTAAAAAGTCCTGATCAGGGCTTGTAGAGGCCTCTTACCTTTCTTGCTGTTTTTCTCCCAGGATTCTTGGATGATGAGTTTTGGAGACAGGAGACTAGTTGTCTTCCACAGCTCTTTCTGAGCCCCTCCCCTGACACTGGTGTTGCCCACCCTAAGATTCTGGGAACAATGTGGTATAAGCCTCTGGTCACCCGCTTGTGCCGGTTCCACAGTATGTCGGCTGGGGCTGGAAATGGGAGAAGGTAGGGAGGTGCCATAGAAGGTTTTCAAGTCTTTTGCTGGAAGATCCACATACAGTGCTCTGCACAGGCTGCTGTTCCTGCTGTCAGACACCAAAGGGACTGTCTGGATGCGAGAACCTTGGCTTTGCCTGTCAAAGGGTATAGCTGCAAGAGGAAAAGGGCAGGTCAAATGTGAAAAGGACGTACGCCTGTAAACATGATTCCCCTGCCCCCCAGTTTCAGAATCATCTCCCAAGATTATAAACAATGACTCTCAAATGAAGTGTTGCTGAAAAGCTATAACTATGGCCAGGATCTTCTCTACCGTTAGAAAGAGTAAGGCAATTGCCTCAGGTGGCAAATGTTAGGAGAGAAGCAGTCTCAGCCCCTGAACCATTCCTTCTGAGTCCCTGGCCATTCCTTCTTGTTGGAGGATAAAATTGCCTGTCCACTGCCTGTTCTTCACTTCTTAAACCAGTGTCAGCTTGTGGTTTCCATGTCTGCTGGATAAGGAACTCACTCCAGGATTTAGGCCAGGCTTTACAGGAGCTATCCAAGGTGCTGAACCTGTTTAGGAATAGGGTTGGCACTTGGCTGACTCCTTTGAAATTCAGGTTAAAAACGAGCACGGATTCACAGCCCCATTGGTTTGTAAGCCATTGTACACCAGGGCTTCAAACTAGTCTGCTGCCTTCAGGGGAGATGGAGTTAAGATTCAATGGGCAGTCCAGTTTGTTTCTGTCAGGAACTGAATTCACACACACAAATATAACAGTTCATAAACACTATTTATTAGGAGTGTGATACATAGTACAGGACTTCAGTGAGTGAACTGGAGGCAATTAGCAAAATTCAAAACATAAAAGGCAAAGAGTTTCTCTTCCCATCCGCAAGAGACCTTGAAGTTCTGGCTTAGCCTGGTAGCGCTTATCACTACATTTCTAGCTTTTTTATCTAACGGTTTCTGGTTCTCATACCTCGTTACAAGCAAGCTGCTACTTAACTCCTACTACATATCCCATAACTAAAATATGGAGGGCTACCCGACAGTTTCTCTGGGTGCAACAGGGACTGACGCGAAGGCACTCCATTTTACCCATTGCATCAGACAGCAAAATGGCAAGGGCAGTGTTCCACACAGCTACAATGAATTTTAAAAGTTTATTACCTTATCCACTTAGATGTATTTGCACTGTACAATCATAGCAGTGATGGCATTTAACTACTATCATTCCATCCTATGATTTGAAGTGGGCTAAAGCTGTCTCCCAAAGGAGTCTGGATATCTCTCTAAACTACAAATCCTAACATTCCACAGGATGAAGTGATGGCCATTAAACTGGTATCAAACTGTGCAGCATTCATACACGACAAGCCAAAACCACACAGCACCTGATAAGCTAGTTTACTACTGATGTCTTCACCTGGCAGCAAATCTCCAAGGTCTTTCACAACTGAGATCTTTTATTATATTACCAGAGATGCCAGGGACCAAACTTGGATTCTTTGGCAGGCACATGATGCGCCTTATCATGGAGTTCTGATCCCTCTTTGTCTAGTACTGATGTGTCCAGATGGTAATTTTAAAAAATAACAACAACTCTGCTCTTGGCAACTTTCCTGCTTTAAAGAATGTTGTTTGTAAGTGTGTGTGTGTATGTGTGTGTGTGTGTATGTATTTGTCTTCATTGTGTATTGAATATTTGTAACCCGTCTTGAGGAGAAATTTCTATAGCAAATGAAGAAACACACAAGATTCTCCCACCAGGCATGACAACAACAATAAGAGACTGTTGACAAGGGATACTTACTTTGCTGTTGTGTGTCTTGAAATCATTTCTGACTTATGGGCAACTCTTAAGGCAACCTTATCACTTTTTTTTTTTTTTGCAAGATATGTTCAGGTGGGGTTTGCCATCACTCTCCTCTGAGGATGAGAGAGTGTGACTCACCTAGGGTCAATCACTGCATTTCTATGCCTGAGTATCGATTGGAACCCTAGTCTGCCAGAGTACTCATCCAGTATTCAAACCATTACACTCCGCTGGTTCTTAGCTATCTTTTACTGGGACAGAATATTTATCTATCCATCACAGTATCACTAGCTTAGAAGAGGAGGGATAAAAATTCAAATTCCTTGACCCTGAAATCTCTGTGGGATTTGAACCCTGGTACCGTAGAGTCCTAATCCAACATTCAAACCACTACATCACACTGTCTCTGGACACTTACTAGATTTCTGGAATTCCTGATTATCTTTGGGCTCTGTCCACAGAAACTGACTGCTCCTGCTGCTGCTGCTGCTGTAATTCTTAGAACCTGAAGTCGATTTCCAGGTGTTTGAAAGCCAGGGAGAATCACTGGAATCCACCCTACAGGAAAAAGAGAATAAATATGCTACCACAGATGTGGATGCAGTGGTGACAGCAGGGCAGAAAATGTGGGGCATCTTCCCAGAGTCCCACTCAGCAGAATAGGCAGGAGGGTCCTACATGAAACAGAGCTGGCTCACTGCCTTGGATAGCTGGACACATCACCATCTAAATCAGGGGTAGGCAACTGTGTGGGGACTAGGACCCCATTTCCCCTCACCAGACCTTCCCACAGACTGCATCTCCACCACAGGCAGACCAAATACGCCTGCTTTCCTTTGCTGTCTCTCTCAAAATTGTGACAGGAAGTAACATCACTTTGTGCCAACATTTTGAGAGGGACTGCAAAGAAAAACAGAGGTACTGAGGAGAATATTACTGGGTTGGGTACTTTCACATGTTTTCACACTTTGGGAGGATTTTCTGCATGGTGTTGCAGCACAAATTATCCTAAAATCATATTGAATAGAGATTTTTTTTTTTTATCGAGGGTGGGAGGATTGCGAGGACTATTGCAACGGCTCCAAATTAGAATCCAAGTGAATACGGATTACTTATTCAACATGTGATAACAGCAGCAAGAACATTGTTTGCTCAAATCTAGAAATAGAGGGAAGCACCAACAATGGAAGAATGGATTGTTAAGGTTGATGAGTTAAGCCAAATTGCCAAACTACTGTGGGGTTTAAAAGACAGGCCAACTGAGGATTTTTTTAAAAGACTGGAAACTGTCTATGGACTTTTTGAGCAACAAGAAATCTAATGATGCAATAATCTGTGGCTTTGGTTGCTAGTAATTCTAGTAGGATTATTTAGTTGGGTCTGTACTGGTAGAATAATACTTTTCTTTTCCTTTTTTTATTACAATTTGACCTTGGGGGTCAGAACCCTTACATGTTTCAGTAAGTTAATGTTTTGTGTTTTAATTAGTGTTCAATTAGATAGTATCTGTTAAAACTGATTAATATTTTTTAAAAAAGACTAGTTGGAGTCTAGGAGCTGTATAAGGCCCACAAGCCACATTATGCCCACTGTAATCTAAAGACTGGGCCAGTACCTAACACTATTAAACTTATTTAAGACTAAGGACTTTATCACACAATAAATTTGTTTCACAATTAATTCTGTGTTTGATCTGTCCTTATCACATGACATTGCGACATTATTACATTACATTTCTATCATTATCAGACTGCATATTTTCATTGACAGAAAAAAACATTAATGGCCCCCATCTCACTGCTATTCAACTATTACTTTTTGTTCTGCTGCATTTCCAATATTCCAGCAATCATCTGGTGTGACTGGGCATGGTTCTCTTCTTCTTCCCCTCCCTATCTCCAAGCAGGGTGAAGTCACTCCACTTCTGGCATCCAGAAAAAGAGGACATCATGGTGCATAGAAACAACATTGCTTTTATTCCATTCCCTGACACATGCTTCTTTTTAAAATTTGTTTTGCCATAATTGCACAATTGCAGTCTGTGGTTGGTTACTGGTATGCTGCAATTATGCAAAAACATTTTTTTTAAAGTAATACATATTAATCATGGCAAAAAAGAGAAAAAAATAAGAACAACCTTACTTTTACTCTGTTCTCTGATACATATTTCTTTTTCAAATTTTGTTGTAAATGCACAATTGAGCTCTTATGTTGTAAATGCACAATTGAGCTCTTATGGTAAATGCACAATTGAGCTCTTATGGTAGCATGCCACAATTATGGCAAAACAAATAAAAAACGAAATACCTACTGTGGAACTGAAATTGTATAATTGGTGCCAAAAAAAATTAAAAATATACAGTGCACCTGCACTATGTAGTGCAGACACAGGTAGGAAGGTGGGGTCAGAGAGGTTGTGTAGAAGATTGATTATGGGAATATGCGTCACCAAAGTGACATCATATTGTTACTAAAAAGAAGGTGTGAAAGTAATTGTTTCCATAATAGCATGTTTCTGTTCACTTCAACAACAAGATTGCTGCTAGAGAACAGGCTGGTGTGATATAGCTGTGAGAAACAGACTGTGAAATCAAGGAATAATGAGTTACAGCTCTGTTTTTAGCTTGGACATTCATGTCCAGCATGCATCTTCATTTACACATACAGGACTAGTGACCTGCAGAAATGTATTCCTTGCTGCTCCAGTGGTCATTCCTTCCTATTTTGCATTGAAGAACCAAGAAGGATTTTTTTAAAAAAATCTCTTCCTGTCACACTTTTCATATCAGTGGACACACATGGAGAACTCTGATGATTTTATACTGGTGTCACATAATAAAAGTGTGACATAAGAGAAACAATTCAAATAACTACTTTTTCTTGACAAGGCAGTGCATTGCCCTTCCAAACATCCACACACTGCCATTCCTAGAGTCCTCAGAAACTATAGCTTACCTGTGTTTGATGATGGTGTCATCACTTGCATTCCTATATAAACCTGGAAAGAGTGAAATATATATTTGTTTATTTATTATTTTATTATTGTATTTTGAAAGTAAAAGTCAGCATGTATTGCAAAACCAGCAGCAAAAAATGGAAACCACGCAGCATGAAAAGCAAGCTGCCAAAAGAGATCTGTGGTAATCTAGAGCAGGGCTGAGAGTCTTTGGAGGATCCAGTGGCCATATGTGTCCTCCTTGGACTTTGGTGGGCTGCACTAGATCCTACCCTGAGAAACAAGTTGTTCCCACATGGCAAATTGCAGTCCCAAAGACCATCAGAGGGCACAATCTATTATTGAAATGTTATTTCTGCTGGCTTGCTTTGACCAGAAAAAGCATTTTCCAAAGAAATGAGAAGGGCCAAGAAATAGGTGGGCTGGATTTGGTAGGGTCTGAAGGTTTGAAGGTCACAAGGGGGCATGCAACCCACAGGCCTCAATTTGCTGATGATGAATTGGTAAACACAGTTCTTCAAATGCCTTGGAGAATTTGTTTACAAAAGAGTGCAATGTCATGATTAGGTTTCAGGGCTCCATCAAGAAGAGTATAGTATATAGTTTCTATGTCAAGGGAAGTGATATTACCACTCTATTCTGCTTTGATCAGATTCCACCTGGAATACTTTGTCCAGTCCCCAGCACCATAATTCAAGAAGGATATTGACAAGCTGGAACATGTCCAGAGGAAGGTGACCAAAATGGTAAAAGACCAGGAAACCATGCCCTATAAGGAACAGCTTAGGGAGCTGGGTAAATTTTACCTGGAGAAGAGAAGGTTAAAAGATGATATGATAGATATATTTAAATATTTAAAGGGGTGACATCTGGAAAATGGAGCAAGCTTATTTTCTGCTATTCCAGAAAGCAGGACATGGAGCAATGACTTCAAACTTCAGGGAAAGAGATGCCACCTAAATTTTATGAAGAACTTCCTAGTGGTAACAGCAGTTCAACAGTGGAATATGCTGTCTCAGAGTATGATGGAATCTCCTTCTTTGGCTGGATGGCCATCTGTCAGGAGTGCTTTGATTATGTGTTCTACATGGCAGGGGTTAGACTTATGGTCTCTTCTAGCTCTGTGATTCTATGACATTATGAATAATCCCATACCACAGCCACCAAGTGAATACCTCTGAGATAGCATTTCACAGAGGAATACCACCATGGAAAAGGTTCTTTGTCTTAGCCACACACTGAGGGAGAGCTATGGAAGGGGAAAAATGAGGACATTGCCCTCCTAATTAGGAATTATTTGCCTCCTAATGGAATTTTCCTTCAGTCCCCAAATTTCTTGCACTGATGTAACTTAAAACTTCAGTTGAGCATTCAGAAGTAGAAATTTAGGCATCCAAAGAAAAAGGGCAGGCAAAGTTACCAAGGCCATACAAACACAGCAAGTGTAAAAGTTCTAGGTGTGAATAATTGTCACTGTCTCACTCTGCAGTGCTACCAATTTGGAGCATGAAGGAAAATTCTTGTCCAGTGGGCAACGCCTTACCTCATTTGGTGGGGTAATTTGAACCAGGACCTCAGAGGAAGACCTGAGAATCCACATAGGATATCAGAAGAGACACTTGATAGCTAACATGGCCTTAAAGTAGTACCTAGCACAGTAACATGCTGTTAACTAGATATAATTATCTTCATTTACCGTTTATTTCATGACTTGTTTGTCATAGCAGTCAACAAGGCCTTGTCACAAGGGAAAACTGACATTACATACTGATCTTACTACATTTTTGAATGGAAAAAGGTTCTTGCATTGGGGTGATCAGGATAAGAGAACCAATCAGAATAGAGGACATAATCCTTGACCCAGCAACTAGTTTCTCTACTGCCAGCAGCCCATTCTAAAAAGCCTTTTTCTTTTGTGTGACCCAAAACATCAGTCTGTCCTTATAAATCTGCTCCCAGGGTATTCACTCTGATGGCTGGGAGATGATAGAAATTCTGATCCAACATAGCTGGAATGCACTAAGTTGGGAAAAGTCATATGTTGGCTTAAAACTCTGTGAAAAGGAAGAAAATGAAAATGTTGGTAGATGTATTGCATGTGGAGGGACATTCCCCCCCAGAAAGACAATGTACACATATACAGACAACTCCCACAAGACGCCCCACAGAAGATACTGACTTTTTTTTTCAAACTGTGGCTTTAAAAAAAATGGATTCCTGCTAGTGATGTAAGGAATATTCACAAATATTCTCATCCTAGACAAGAAAGGTTGAGACACCCTCTTGTAATTAACTGCTGTGTCAACTGCTGAGATTTTTCAGCCCTGCACAAAAAAGAAAAGACCAGTACTTTCTGTCATGAAAAGCAGCAACAGCAAACAAAACAACATAAAACATTGGTTTTTTTACAAAATGTTGGGATTTGCATAAAACAGAGAATTTTGTGCAATAACTGCAGTTTATTCAAAAAACGCATAATTTTCATTTTAAAAGCTCCTAAAATACCCACTCAAAAAATACTGAAAAATCAACCAAAAAAAAAAAGGGTAATCTCACTCAAAAAGGTGAAATTGCTTTAAATTGCAATAACAAAAAAAGAGATTTGAGTTTCTAGTCTACATTTATTAGAGATTATCTGCTGCTCTGTCCTCTGCCCATTTGCTGACCCAAGTCTAAGGTGACATCACTTTTTCTATAAACCTAAGTTCAGACTTTACAGAAAGATCCTCCTCCTCACCTTCACCAAGGGCATACTGCCGCCCTGCACTGTATTGCCTGGCTTGCTGCTGACAAACATAAACAGCCAGCAGCATCAGCATGATCCAGAGGGCTGAACCCACGCTGGCAATGAAGACAGGTTGGCGCACCACTTCCAGGATGTAATTGCTGGACAGGAAGTCTGAGGTCTTTGCCATTTTCCCTAATGTAGGCTCTGGACAGGAACAAGATATGATCATGAATGTCTCATTACAACAGAAGCACTCTGAGTACACTTAGTACCATTGCCATGGCCCTGTTCAAGCAGGAGGAAGGAGCTTTGCTCAGGGGCAGAACTCACTGGCCAAAATTCTACATCATTTCAGCAACGCTTAAATATCCACTGGTGGTTTATACCTTCTATATTGAACACCAATGTAATATAACATATGCAGATTGACGGTCAATAAGCATGGCTTATACCCAACTGCAATGCTCAAGATGCAGAGGCAATGAACAGAAACTATGCACATTCACATGCTACTCTGTCTGCTTTAATGTCTCGGACATGCACAATGGTTTTGCGTATGCAGTGCTTCATATGCCATCAGATGGATATGACTGTTGCACCTTACCCTCTCCTCAATCACTCTGCATGAGTAGCACAACTTAAAACTGCATAAATCATGAAGAGGATGCCAGGCATTATGTGCACACATTGGTTTGATCCCTAAAACCTTCAAATAAAATCAGCTCAGTTGCCAGAAAAAAATCTTTCTATGACTCCAGGAGAGATTATAAAGTAAGAAATCAAGATACTATTGGACAGCTGGCAGAATGTAAATCCCTCCCAGTCTACTTATATTACTCATTCTTCTTCCCTGGGTAAACAAGAGCAGCTGGAGGAGTACCCCTTCACTGACTAGAGGGCACAGCTGTACCCAGAATCTATTCAGTTGTCCTTCTGTACCTGGGACAAAGACATTGATAATGAAGTAATGGATACATCCTTGTTCAATGCCCAAGGAAGTATTTAAGCTGGTGTAGCTGGTGGTTACACCAGCAGAAGTCATCAACAGGATTCTAGTCAGAGTGAGTAGCAATGGGCTAAATACAGGGTGGGCAACACACTAACTATACACCATTCCTCACCACTTTTTTTCAGCTTCCACTGCCAATATAGTAAAAACAATTGTATTTTTACTGTGAAGCAAGGCATGTGGGAGGTGGTACATGTTGCTTTAAAGGAGAAGCAGGCTCCTAGAAGCTTCCTTTAAAACAATACATTAGAGTGAAAATGTATTTGTTTTTTTCCTCCCAAACCAAGAATGTTGTTTGTTGACTTCTGCCATATTTCTGAATCTTTTAGTGGTGCTATGTGAATCCTGGTAGATTTTGTTGTGGGGGAATTGTTGCCTACCCTGAGCAAGACAGAGTAAGCAGGGGCAGTCAAAATCTGTTTTGTTGTCTTTTTTTTCCTATGAGAACTTTTCAAAATTCACAAATTTCTTTATAAATGCTTTTTTTGTGTGTGTCAGTACTTTGCTTAACCTATGCTCTGAGTCACCTTACATCCGGTGTTGAAAGTAAGGTGGGATATAATTTAATTACTTAATTAATTGAAAACCTGACATTTTAAAAATGTGATTGTGTGCTAAACTGAAATGGAACTGAAATCCTGCTTGTGATTTATGTTGTTAACTAAGGAAGCTCTAAGGGAATGTATTGTAGCTGAATTCTAAGAGACTGAGTACAAAATACCATCTCTGACCTGTCACACTGCATACTGGATTACTAGCCACACCAATTCCTGCTCCATTGACAGCTGCTACCTGGACACAGTATTTTAGTCTGTTGATCAGGCCTGTTGCTTCAATACTATGTGTTCCTGCATCAACTGTCTTGTTAAATCCACGGTGAGTTTCATTGCCCATGACCCAGACCTGCAAACAAGGAAAAATACAAAATGGCCAGGCTTTGCCACACAGAACAGTGTAAACCAGCATTTCTACAACACGGAAACACCCGGAAAAGAAAACAATTATGATTTACAGAGCCATGCAACCAAAACAGTTGTAATACACAGTTACAAAGCCAGTCATGGCTGGTGGCTCCTGTAATGATGGGACAGTAAATCCAGTCTGCGTTTTAGTCCAAATTTGAAGGCAACTCCAAGGTGCTGAACCTATTTGGGGGCTATGACCTTGGCCTGCAAAACTCAGTACTGATTCACTGTCCCACTGGCATGGAAACCAGCAGCCACAACTGCACAAAGCTGGCACAACAAGCCAAACTATATATGAGAATTTTAATAAATCCAGTCAGTCCACTGCATTCACATGTGTAATATACACATAGCAAAACAAAACAGAACTGAAATGCCAGGTACAGTGGTTCCCTGAAGGACGTTCACCGGTTAACCGTTGAAACACTGCAACTTAAGTCTCCTACTTTTCCCCATCAAAACTTCTTTCCCACCAGCTCTTGGTTTTGTACTGCTAATAATCTTCCTTGGGATACTTTCAGTCCTTTAGCATCCCCTAGGTACTGAGGTAAGGGCCTAAATATTTTTTAATACTTTAATTTCTTATTAAGTAAAAAACAGGGGGAAAAAACAACACAAACCAAACATAGAAAACAACAAAAATACAACCATACAAACATCAACATCTAACTTAAACAGATCTAAAACAAATACTGACAAAACAAAACTAAAAGTTGGTTCTCTCCCTTGTTGCAAACAGTTCTTATTGTTTAAGCATTTACACCTCACTATTGAATCATTCATTTTATCCCATAATTATTCATTGTTGCTAATCACAAATCAGTTTATTTACTTTTCTCAAATTCATACACCATTATTAACTTATTCTAGATTAGTTTATACTAATGATCAAACATCAAAAGATAATAATCATCTATATAAAAATAACATTTTAAAACAGAATACATCTTCTAAATCTACCTTTATACTTCTCATAGAGTAATATAAAATTTAAGTTTCAAAAGTTATTGTTATCTGTTTACCTTCATTCTTTTGTAAAAAAAAAAAATAAACACTTCTATTCAGACAAGAATTTATTGTGTGTCCTGCCTTTTCTCCTGTGTGTAAGATTGTCCATTTCAACAATTCCTATCAGTTTGTTTAGCCATTCATTCAATGTTGGTAATTCCAATTTCTTCCAATACTTTGCATATTGTTGTACCAGTTTATGTTTCTTCTTATCCACTGTTGTATCTTCTGCCCAGATTCCTAACAAATATAATTCAGGATTTTGGGACAACTGAGATTTTAAAATCTTTTGCAACCTTTTTTTCGTAACTTCATCCAGGACTGTTTAGCTTTATCGCATGTTCTCTACATATGGTACAAGGAGCCAACACAGTCCTGACACTTCCAAAATTTAGCCTTTGTCTCGTTATACATCTTTGCATCTCTTCTGCTGCAAGGTACCAATGTTACATCATCTTATAATAGCTTTCCTTGAGATCATAACCTGGTGCATTTTGTCCCTAACTTTTCCCATTGATTCATACACATTGTATATCCAAAATTCTTTGCCCAGTTAGTCATATATTCCTTTATTTGTTCATCTTCCATATCAAATTTCAACAAAAACTTATACATCTTAGCAATCAAATGGTCATCATTGAAACAAAACTATATTTCCAAATCAGATTTAGTCTCTTTAAACTGCTTAGCCTTCTTATCTTCTTTAAATATTTATGTATAATTGTCTATATGAAAGCCACTGTAATTTAACACTTTCCTCCTGTTAATTGTTGAAGTGATTTCCTCTTACACTCTTGATTTTTTTTCTCCAATAAATCATAATATATCAACCATTTTTGGTCAGCTCTCATTTGTGTTTTAGAGAAGGCCTCTTATGGAGAGACCCACATTGGAGTTTTTGGACATAATCTCAATTTATACTTATTCCATATCCTCAATAAGACATGCCTAATATAACGATTATTAAAAGAACATTAACTTTTACTTTTCCATACCATATATGCCATCCAAATCTTAAATCATGGCCTTCTAAATTCAAAACCTTATTATCTTTCAACAGAACCCACTTTTTAATCCATATCGTGCAAGAAGCGGTGAAATAAATTTTCAGATTTGGCAAACCAAGATCTTTGCCTTCTTTCAAATTTTGCAGAACTTTATTTCTCACTCTAGGTTTTTTACCTCTCCAAACAAATCTTAACAAATCCTTTTGCCATTGTTTGAATGGTGTTTCTTCAGTCAAAATTAGTATCATTTGGAAGAAAAAAATAATTCTTGGGAAAATGTTTATCTTTACTGGTGATATTCTTCTAAAAGAGATGGGTTCAGTTTTTGCCATTTATCCAAATCTTTCTTAATCTCTTTCAATGTCTTCACATAATTATTTTCATATAATATAACTTTCATTGTCTAGATTTTCCCATTAAATAGATGCCTAAGTATTTCACTTTTTTTCAACTTTAAAGCCTTATTAAATTCTTTATCATCTGCTATCAATTTTGAGATAATTCTGTTCTGCCTTTCTTTTCTAAGTCTCTATGTGAGCCATCTTCCTGGTTTATTTCCATGTTCAAAATTCTTCTGTCACAAAAATTTCAATATCCTCCATAGTCAACATTGATAATTGACTTCTCAGTAATCTGAACTGCTTCAAAATTCCTTCATCTTCTGGGGATTTCATTAGTACATCCTATTTAATCTTTAGTCCACCCAAAATTTTCAGTGTTTTTTCCATTTGCTTCTTTTTATATTCTTTGTTAAGTTGAATAAATCTCCTCTCATGTATACCTTGAGTCCCAAACTGACCTAATATTAGTTCCTTTATTTAAATTCCTGTAAAAAAAAACCTTTAATCTCTCTCTTTGTTTTTAGAATCACTCCCTCATTCAAAATTAAGGACTTGTTTAATATCCATCTAAAGTCTTTGCTTTTCCTTCATCATCACATTATCCATCAGTTCAAAAAAGTCTTGGGGTAGTCAGTTTTGTGTTTTCTTTATATCTTTTCTTTACATCTTTATATCCCTTGAAGAAGACCTGTTAATGTGTGGAGACACCACTCTCTTCCAATCTCTCATCAAATACCAATTTTCATAAGACATTTCAGATACCATTGAATTTAACTTCTAGATTAACATACCTTTCTGCAACACTGGTACATAAACTCCCACCACCAAAATTTTATCCCTATTCACATTAATTTCAACTCCCACAAATCTTCCTTCTTAGAATCACAGAATTAGAAGAGACCACAGGGGCCATCCAGTCCAACCCCCTGCCATGTAGGAACACACAATCAAAGCACTCCTGACAGATGGCCATCCAGCCTCTGTTCGAAAACCTCCAAAGAAGGAGATTCCACCACACTCCGACGCAGCATATTCCACTATCGGACAGCTCTGACTATCAGGAAGTTCTTCTTGAGGATCAGGTGGAATTCTTCATCTGTGAAAATCAGCTTCAGAGATAACTTAGGTCTTACATACAAAACTACCCCATTTTTCTTTTAGTGTCCAGCTGAGATAAATTCTTCACCTAGTCTTCTTTGTATTAAACATTTATGATCTTTCTTCAATATAAGGATCTCTTAGAAGTATAATATCCAAGTCCAATTTCTTTAATAAAATATCTTATTCTTTTTCTGGGGGTTGTTTAACCCATTAATATTCAAGGTCAAAAATTTGTAATCCATTTTGATGCTTCAGATATTGAAAAGTCCAACTTTGTTTCTATATGTTTTGTTGTTGCTAAATCCTGATCTTCTTCTTTATCTTGAGCACCTAATGCCATTGTTCTTTTTTCATCAGAGTCTTTGGGCTCCTCTTCTGATTCTTATTGTTCCATTTTCTTATCAAAATCATTTTTAAATATTCTCAGGAAATCATTCACTTTGTCAATTGAGTTCAACTTGTGTCTTTCATTCTTGTAAGTAAAAATCACTCTTTCCAGTCTGACCCAACTGAAAGGGATATTCTTTCTCCTGAGCTTGTCCACCAAGAATGTATAATTCTTCCTTTTTTTAAAAGAATTTACACTGGGATTTCCTTCAAGAGAACCAGCAAGTTGCCCTGAATCTTCCATGGCATCTTCTGATGAAGCTCCAAGATTTGATCTCTCATCCTTCTGGTTGAAAACTGAATTACAACATCTCTTGATATTTTCATCTTTTTTGTGTAAGGGAAATTAACTTGCTATATAGTTGTTATCTTATGATCAATGTAGTCTTCGTTTTCTCCCATAAATGTTGATAAATTTTCAATTATCTTTGTATCTAATTTTTCCCCACTCTGTTCTGGGAGACCATGGATTCTAAGAAATCTTTCTTTCCCTTGGTTCCAGCAGCTGGTCACATCAATGGTAAACACGATCAAGCAAGCTGCACTAGGTCATGGTCCCCATAGAAGCATCATGCCTGACAGGGCCCCCCATTGTCAAGGTCAGAGACCTAGGCAGCAAGCCAGCCCAGAGAAGGGAGTGGGAGAGCTAGCAGAGTCCTGCCTGGAGGAGTCAAGCAAGCACTTACTCAAAGGAAAAACATTTACCAAAGCCAGAGCGACAAGTGAAAGCTGTAGCCAGAGTTCCAAAAGCCAGGGGTCAAGAGCCAAGAGATCAATCCAAGGTAACAGGAGCCAGGTGCTGAAAACAAGGAACAGGCAAGGGGAGGACTTGTAAGAAGTTTGCCACAAGCAAAGGAAAGCTTCCAGGCAGGCAGTAATATAGCCCAAGGCACAGATGTGGCTAGTCACTGCTTCTTAAACTTAATCAAGGAAGCCTCCCTTTGCTCAGCTCTCTTGACTCTCCACCTTGTTTGTGGGCTGATTGACACAGGCTCAAAAGCATCTTCAGAATCGGATCCCTGTTGCTCTAAAGGAGCAGGCAGAGGAACGTCCGAGCCTGCTTGGTCCATGCCAGCAGGGGGAGCTCTTGAGCTGCTGCTCGTCATCTCCATTCTGAGACACAGGGACCAACAGCTGCCGCTCGTCAGCAGCAGCTCTGACAGGGGCTTCAGTTATCACATCCATCAAGCTAGTGGGCTCCCCAAATCACAGGGAGCCTAAAGACTCTGTTGATTCAGGATCAGGACCGGCAACATCTGCATGGGAACAGAGTGGCCACAGCAGGCCCTGAGAGAATCGTGTGACTCGGTAGAGCCAGAGGTTGAGACTTGGACTCTCCATATGGACACTACATTCTCTGCATCCAGACCTCCTGTTAGTAAGTAATTTTATTTCTAGTGCTTTTGCTTATAGAAAAAAGAAGCCCTTTGCAAGTGACAATTTGAATTTTCACCTATTTGCTTTGAAGCCTTCCTGCATTTTATTTAAAGGGACAGTACTGCTTTTTGAATTGGCATTAGAACCACATCTGAGCTAACTTTAGATAGTCAGTCTTTCCTTTTTCTGTCTTGTTTGCTACTGTTGTTTTGGGGACTTGATGACTTTTATTTTTATTTATTTTTTATAAGTTTAGATGAGGAGATGGATTTTGAACTCTTTTTTCTTTTGAATTTTTAAAAACAGTCATTCATTTTATTGTGCTTTAGCAAACAGCCACTACACACAAACACAAAACTTACGAAATCTACAAAAAACAATTGATGTATCATTTTCCAGACACCCCCCCACACCTTTCTAGCATGTAACTGCAAAGCCTTACCAAGAAATTTGGATGTTTTAAAGGATACATATTTCACAACATCGGATAACAGAAAACAAACCTTCACAAAAGGAGAACTTCCCTTGAGAGATTTCAACAAAGATAAATATAATTGTTTCTAAGATCATTATAAATGGGGCATTCAAGCAACACATAAGTTAACTCTATTGAGGCAAAGTTACAAGCACATACTCTGTCCTTCACAGGTACACTCCAATATCAGCCCGTCCAAACTGCCAATGGAAGAACATGTAATCTTGCATGCAAAATGACTAATCCCATTTTAATATTTGGAAGGTCCAACAGGTAACTTGGAAAGGGTAGATATAATGGAATAAAAGAAACAAAAAATTTATTGGATTGGCAGGACTTAATCTTAATCATCCTGAGATTTGGTCTTTGAGTCTGTGGAGTATTAATACTTTAGCAATATCACAACCTTTTTTTTCATTCTTTATTAAGAAAAATAAACAAGAACAAAAAAAATACATAACTTGACAAACATAAAAGTTAAGGGAAAAAATGACAAAAAAATGCTTACATTTCTATTTCTCTCCAAATCCATTTATATAATGTTTCTTATTCAATGTATTATAAATCATACTGATTACATATTTTGGTTATATATATCTGAATCTCATTTTCATTATACTCATTGTTATTAATTATTCCTATAATTAACACTTTCAAAATGTACTATTAGTAATTTCATTATTATTTCTATCCTTTTCAAACTAAATTTAATCTATTACTATTACTAAGTGTACTCCATCCCCAGAGCCAATTATACCTCAAATTACTCCATCTTCCAAAATTGTAACTTTTCTTGTGGAGATGTGACACCTTCCTCTTTTACTAACATCTTTTCCACAAATATCTTCCATATTGCATCCAAATCACTCCCTTTAGAATAATAGAATCATAGAGTTGGAAGAGACCACAGGGCCCATCCAGTCCAGCCCCCTGCTATGCAGGAACACACATCTTGCATCATCCTGCACGTCTCACTTGTTTTGTCTTTGATTGCACTAATCATATTCCTTGCCTTTTTAGACTGTGCAGATCTGGCCAACATTTTAGAATTCTTATTACTATGTTCAAAAAAATCTCCCCTCAGATATATCAAATTGCTCTGGACCTCATCAATTTCTATTTTCTCCAATTCATTTCTTTTTGCTTGTAATTCTATATACATTTGTTTATTCCTGTCTGTTACATATTTATTCTCTAATTTTTTAAATTTCCATTTCTAACTTTGATTTCTCTCCCTGTTCTCTTTTTAAATTACATGATTCCTTAATACAAATCCCTCTTGCAACTGCTTTCATAGTATCCCACAACACTGCTTGAAAACCTCCCTGTTATTAATATCCCATATATCCTGCCAAGCTCTATCATAACCTTGAGTCAGAAGAAAGGAGATTGAAAACCCCAAATTCAAAGCAACCAATTGCATTTTATGCTTCCATGAATTTGAGTCTGACTCTTCCAAAGTCAACAAAAGAAGCTCTGGTGCCTGTTTAAAAATAATTTTTAATCAAAAGAGTAGGGCTAATCTAAGAACCTCACCTTTAATTGGCATTACACCTAATTCTGCACAAAGTAGTGCTAATTATGGCCCTTTCCACACGGGGTAAAAAAAACGGCTTAGGGCGACCTCATCCGGAGGTCGTCCACACCGTGGAGCGCGCTAGAGCGGGTTGAATAGTGGAGGTTCCACACCTCAAACCGCGCTAGCGCGGCCGCAAGGGGTGGCGCGTCGCGTTTTTTAAAAACCACATTTTATGTGGTTTTTACGAAAAGCGAGCGCGCTAACCCGTTGCAGCGCCTCGTGTGAAGCTGCAGGGACGCACTAGCACGTCCCTGCAGAGCTGCCCGGGGGCGGGCTTCCGGCTGGCGCGCTGCCCTGATTGGCGGAGCGCCGCCGGAAGTCGCCGGCCGCCATTTTGGGCACCGCCGAACGCCGCCGAAACTCACCAGCATGTGGAGCGGCGAACGTGGGCTCCCCGCAGGGACGGAGCAACCCGTTTTCAGGTAAGATCCGTCCCTGCGTGCACTGCCCCGTTCCCCCATCCCCCGTGTGGAAAGGGCCTTTGTAGAAATGGGGACTGCCACAAGTCTATGAAAAAATTAATTTTGTGCCCTTTCAAACAGGTCTAAGTTGGCCAAAGCTTACAGTGGTGCTCCATATAACAGATTTGGCAGAACCCTGTTTTTGTAAAGTTCTAAAGTGGATCACATTGCCCTGTTTTATACAATAAAATCGTAGTAATCCATTTAAGGTTCTTTCAGCTAACAAGGTGCTTGATTGAACCTGTGAAGACCATTTACCAGTCCACTGAAAGACCACACCAAGGTATTTAAAGGAGAAAACTTGCTCTAATTTATTCTCATCAAGTAGCCAATTATGGATTTTCTTAGATTTACCAAATACCATAACTTTTGTTTTCTGGTAATTGATGGAAAGAAGTTCATTCTTACAGTATAAACTAAACCAGTTCAGCAATCTATGCAGGCCTAATTGAATATAAGAAATCAGAATAATGTCATCTGCATACAGGAAGATCTACTGTTTCTGATTTCCAATTTTGACTGAAAAATATTGGTCACCTTTTAAGAACTCAATTACGTCATTTACAAATAGATTCAAATGAAGGGGAACAATGGACTTCCGGTCTGGTCGCACGGCGGGCGTGAAAGGCAGCTCAGAGCTCTGCTCTGCGTAATCACCCGATGTGGACCAAGTGGTAATTTGTCCATCTAAAAACCAGTCATTAAACCCCCCGGTAAAGGGGGTTCAGAGGGGGTTCAGCGGGGATCCAGATTCCGATTCCTAGCCCCTACAGAGGATTCTGAAGGAGTGGACGGGGATCGAGGGGACCTAAGAACCATCCACGGCCACATCGTTGTCGCTGTCAGATCGGCACAAGCGCTGCTACTGACTTTTAAATTGAAGCTTGAACAAGCTTTCACTGTGAAAAGAGCCAATCTAGAACTGATTACTCTTAAGACATCAACTCTGCAGTTGCTGAAACAAGTTGCAGGATTGGAAAAAGTAAATGTAAGTTACTTGATCTCATCAACAAATATAGTCCATACTTCCTTTACAACGCTAAGCATAAAGTCTCAAGAAACAGACATCACTACCTAAAGGAAATCTTTTAAATATGGATTTCTTTTCTCCAGTATTATCCAGTGTTAGATACAAAAAAGGAGAAAAACCTATATAAAAACTGATTTATCCACAGAAAGGGCAACTTTCCAAGTTCTAGAGATTAGAGACTAAAGTGTCAAGACGGAAAGTGCCTGTAACTGTTTCATTGATGAAGACTGGTCTCAGCGAGAAACTAAAGTGAGCTAAAGATTCCTTATAAGAACTTTTTATTGCTGTCTTTTGGCGACTCCAATGGATTCTTGGGTTTCTTTTTTTCTTGGACTTAACTTTTAATAACTGAGAAGTTCTTTTTGCGTTTTTTTTTCTTTTTCTTTTTTCCCCTGCAGATTGTGTACCAAGTCTTGGATTGGACTTGGAAACTCTCAGATTTTTTTTGGACTCAAATTTGAAACTCCCAACCTGGATTTGGAAATAATTAAACTTCTTTACTGGAACTCGAACTGTGCTATGATTGGGATTTTGTCTCTTTGAGTTGGTGCCGAACTTGTTACATAATTGACCTGGGAGCCAGCTAAACGAGAAGGCTTCTCCCTTTCTTTTTCACGACACTGTGGTGACGATCGGAACTGCCTGTTAGGATCAAAGCAGTCTTCAGTGACTTTGATGCCAGTTGCTGATCCATCTGACTTTTGGGAGTTGACTGTTGGACTTTTCAGGCCAACGTAAATAAATAATATATAGATTGGGTTGCAATATAGCTTTCATATAGCCCCCTTACTGGTTAACTATATTTATATTTCATATTTATATTCCATTTAGCAACTCATATTTAATAACTCTAACATTTAAAAGCTAAACAACTAATTTAAATCTATATAAGCCTGAATCAATTTAAATCCATGATCATTTCATTTATTAGGCACTGATATAATTAAATATATATAAATATATATAATTCTAGTATTTAGCTACTTTATATTACTTAACTATACTATACTACTTTATATTACTTAATTTTCAAACACAATTTTGATAATGCATTAGAGATTTAAAGGACTTGAATGAACTGAATTGTTCTAAGCAACTATATTATGAATTGAAATAGCAGAATATTATTAGAGAAGACAATGAACTGAACTGGAGGACACTGTATCGCTTTAAAGTACATTTTGAGTGAATGTTTAAACAGACTTTTGTAAATGCGTGTGGGCTTTGCCTGTCCTTGAACGGGACATCTGTTAGGAACGACCTTGAAAAAAGTAAGAGGTACATCTGCTTGAAAGGACCTTGAAAGAAATAAGTAAGCAATAGACAAAAAATTCTTTTTAGATACTACACTGCTATTTTCTGGAGAAATAACTTACTTATAGATTTCCTTTTCTTTTTCTCTCTTCTTTCTCTTACTTGATAAAACAAACGCCTCTAAATTATAATAATTTAAAGGTTTTTTATGTAATATACACTATCAGAAATACTGTTAAAGAAATAAGTATAAGAAATCTTACAGTTTAAGTATAATATACATATATAATACAAAATATACAGTTGAATTATAAAACAGCTCAGACTAAGCTAAAAGAAGCAAGGAATAACGGATCCTCGCACTAGAAAAGGAAAAACGGCAGCTAGTGCAGTGGCAGGAGTCAGCTCATCTAGCACATCTTCAACACATATAGCATCCTGAAGATCTTCAACTGATACAACACCCAGGCCTCAAGATCAGATGATGCAGATGATGGAAGAAAAGCTGCAAGGATGAAATTAGACATGAACTGAAAGAGACTAGATCTGAGATATGGTTGGATATGAAACAAGAACTCAATACATTGTGGAAAAAGATAGACAGCATAACAAAAGACACAACTAAGTTGAAAAACATAACTAAATCCCTAAAAGAGCAAGCTCATCAAGCAGAAGAATCTATCACTTCGATTCAAAGGAAACAGGAAGAAGAAGAACTTCAGTTAGAACTTCAAGAACTCTGCTACTGCGATCAATGTCTGAAATTGAGAGGTATTCCAGAAAATCTACCTGAGAATCTATCTACACCAGAAGCTGATACCCCCACTAGCAGAGTTCATGGATATATCTGAAGAAAGACTAGAAACTTCAGTTGATTGGATTTTTAGAGTTTCTTCAAAAATAGCAAGGGAACTTAACTTGCCCTGGGATGTCATTATTTCTTTTACTAGAACTATGATTAAGGAAAGGATGCTTCAAACAGGCTATGAGAAAAAGCTGCTGATTGATGAAAAGGAAGTGAAGATATTTAAAGATATACCATACCAGATACTCAAAAAACATCAAGAATATAAACCCTTGGCTAACTTCCTTGCAAGAAATTGGATTAACTATAAGTGGGAAAAATTTGAAGGTCTGTCCTTTTCATACAAACAACAAAGGCACAAGATCAGCTCAACACACAAAGCCAAAGAAATGCTGGAGAGACTAAAGAAAGACTTTCAAAAGGCAACTGGATTCGATCAAGAGAACCAGACGAAGAAAAAAGCATCTAAACAAAATCAAGAGACGGTCAGTAAAGAACAGGAACAAGAACAAGGAGAAATGGAGATGAGAGTAGAAGATCACAAGGGTGGAGAAAGTGGATTGGACGATGATGGACTTGAAGAAGAGCAAAAAGGGTCAGAAGAGAAGGAAATTTGAAAAGCGAAACCAATTAATCAAGGAAAAGTAGAACAAATTCTAAATAAACATGGCTGTCAAGATACAATCTTGGAACATTAAAGGCCTGAACTCTGCATTCAAAAGAAGACAAATATTCAGCCTTCTTGAAAAATAACATCTTGATATTATCTGTCTTCAAGGAGTGCGCCTTCACACACAAGACTTAAAATACGGTCGTAATCCCAAATTGGGAAAATGCTTTGCCTCGACTTGAGAAAAAAAGAAAAGAGGAGTGTTAATATATGTCAGTAAAAAATATACAGCACAAGAGATCTTTAAGGATAATAAAGGACAATATATAGGAGTCAAAGTAAATATTCTACAAACCAAACTTCTGATCGTGGGAATATAGGCACCAAATGGTACTAAAGGTGACTTCTTTTCTAAGGTTCATGATGAGATCTCAAAATATACACATGAAACTAACCAAGACAATATTGTCTTATTAGGAGATATGAATGTGTCATCAATCCCATTGTAGACAGATCCACTCAAGGAAAATTTTAGAGAAACAATGGTAAAGTTCCCAAGACTTTCTTTTCTACGATCGATGACTTAGCTCTACTAGGTACATGGAGATACAAGAACGGACAATCTCAAGAATACACCTTTTTCTCTGACCGACATAAGACAATGTCAAGAATTGGCTTAATTTTAGTCTCTAAAAATCTTCTCACTAAAATAAACAAAATAGATATTTTACCAAAACTATGCTCCGCCCACTACCCCATTCAAATAGAATTGAAATGTAGAGTTAAGGAAAAGTCTTGGAGACTGAACGACGAGATATTCCAGAAAGATGAGTACATCCAAAAAGCCAAAACGGTAATTACTAACTATTTTAGAGAAAATCTAACACCAGAAGTTTCAATGAAATCGATCTGGGATGCCAGTAAAGCCGTCCTCAGAGACCATTTCATCAAATGAGGTTGTGAATTAAGAAAGAAAAAAAAGAAAGAGAGCAAAATATTATAGATCGAATGAAAGAATTAGATAAGCAATTGAGGAAAAATCCAACCAATAATATCATTGTCAAAGAGCTCAAAAACCTGCAATCACAATTGAACGAAGTAAACCTCTTGAAACTGAATATCAAATCAGACAAACTAAACACGAATTCTTTGAACAAGCTAATAAGCCATCCAAATGGCTGGCAAATAAACTATGGAAGAGAAAAATGAACAAGACAATTATGGAGATTAAAAAAGGCAATTCCAGGTTAACGCAACAGGAAGACATTAAGCAAGCCTTCTTTGATTACTATAAGAAATTTCTAGATGCAAGCTCAACTCCACTCGAAGAATGAAAGAACTCTTTGTATTTGGAAAGACATAATATACCCAAACTTTCAGAAGAACACAGAACTATGTTAAATCGATCAATATCTATGGCAGAAATTACAGAAGTAATAAGGAAATTGAAGCTAGATAAAGCTCCAGGCCCAGATGGATTCACAGTGCATTACTACAAAACATTTGAACATGAACTTTCTTCACCCCTTCAAAGGACAATAAACAATATATTAATTACAGGTATACCAGATACTTGGAATAAGACCAATGTAACATTAATTCTGAAAGAGGGTAAAGATGCAACAGACGTCAAAAATTATCACCCGATTTCGTTACTGAATATTGACTACAAAATATTTACTGCTATACTGGCAGATAGACTAAAAAAGTCCTCCAAGAGATAATCCACAAGGACCAAAATGGTTTCTTACCAAAAAGAACATTAAAAGACAACATAAGAACTGTTCTAAATATCATAGAATACTACAAAAAACACAACAAAAGAAAGCTGGCTATGATATTTATCAGTGCAGAGAAGGCCTTTGATATGCTCAACAGGTCCTTTCTAAAAGCCGTACATAAAAAGATAGAAGCAGGACCCAAATTTATGACCTGGATTGATGCGATTTACGACCAGCAAGAGAGTCAACCATTGATAACTGGGGAAAAAACAAGATCAATAACTGTTAAAAAAGGAACAATACAAGGTTGCCCTCTATCACCTCTATTATTTATAATAATGAAGGAGATTTTAAATAATGCCATACGTCAAGATAACGTTATTAAGGGAGTACAATTAAAAAAAACATCCGTTCAAATTAAAAGCTTTTGCAGACAACCCTGTTCTATTCCTCGATGACCCATTAAGTAGTTTGAAACATCTTACACAAGTAATGAATGAATTCAGAGAACTCTCCGGCTTTAACATCAACAAAGACAAGACTGCAATCTTAACAAAAAAGATAAGAAAACAGGAAGAAAAGGCCTTAATTGAAATACCTGACTTTAATATAACAAAGTAAATCAAATATTTGGGAATATGGATTTCTGGAAGAAATAATGAACTATTCAACAACACTTATGAAAAGAAATGGAAAGAGATTAAGAAAGAGCAAGAGACCTGGTCCAAATTATGACTCTCCTTTATGGGCAGATTGGCAACGATAAAAATGAATGTATTACTGAAGATGATCTTTTTGTTCCAAAATTTACCTATTATTATTAACAAGAAATCTTTTCTACAATGGCAAAAAGATCTAGCTCAATTTATTTGGGAAGGCCATAAACCACAGATTAGGTGGAAGACTCTCACAGATTTAAACACCAGAGGTGACGCTGGCCTTCCAGACTTTTATATATACTATAAAGCTGCTGCGATGACCTGGATTAGAAACTGGATTACCTTGCATAATGAGTGACTATTATCACTGGAAGGTGCAGACCTGAGAATGGGTTGGCATGCTTACATCTGCTATGATAAAGCCAAGGTAGATAGAGATTTTTCCCATCATTATATTAGGAAATCATTGTTAAAAATTTGGAATAACTACGAAAGATCAACTTGTAGACAAATACCAATGTGGGTTTCACCTCAAGAAGCCGTTTACGGCAGATGGAAAGACACACTTAACTGGTTGAGATATGAGGATATAATTGATATATCCTCTCCTGAACCATCAGCAATTAAAACAAGAGAAAGGCTAGAAGAGGAAGGTATCATACTTAATTGGTTCCCATATCGACACCTGGTGGAAAGATTTCATATAGAACTAAAACTACAAGGCTTCAATAGGAAAGAAAAGGATGTTCTGATAAAACCTATGTTTGAAAACCCACCACATCTGATGGCTAAATTCTATAAGGTACTATTGTTGCAAGAAAGAGAAGACAAAACAGTTAAAGCAACAATGATCATTTGGGCTCAAAATGTAGGACATACAATACAACTGGAACATTGGGAATACAACTGGAAAATGACACAGAAATTTACAATTGCTCAGAACCTAAAAGAAAACTACTTTAAGATTTTCCACAGATGGTACATGACACCAAACAAACTTTAAAAAATATACAATACCGGCACAGATATATGTTGGAAATGTCAGACAGAGGTTGGAACACTTTATCACTCATGGTGGACCTGTAAAAAGGCTAAAAAGTACTGGGATGACATACACAAAACAATAAATAAGATCCTACAAACTGACTTTAACAAATCCCCAGAACTCTACTTACTGAATATGCTCCACACGATCAATCAGAACATATTAAAAAACCACTGGAGGATCATACTACATATGATAACAGTAATGAGAACTGAATACGCTAAACAATGGAAAAGTGAAGAGGTCCCTAACGTAGACCAATGGTTATCTGCCCTGTCAGAAACAAAAAGTGCAGACATATTAACTCAAAGGCTTAAAGGCCTAGCAGATGAAAAAATTGACAAAGAATGGGACCCTCTGAACTAATTCCTTCAAAACCAGAAAAGACAAAATAAGCTAATAAATGGTTCTTATTAGTCTGGTGAAGGAAAATTTTTATGAAATTGTGGTAACAATCCTTTAAATTAAAATTTCAAAGGGGGAGGTAATACTGTTTTTTTTTTGTTTTTGTTTCACAAAGTCGTATAGACTTTGTGAAACAAAAACAAAAAAAAAGTATTTTTAGGTTTGATAAATGTGACAAAGATATCAGTTTAGACTTTAAGTTTTAGTTGACATAGATTTGAATGTTCAGGAACAAACAATTTAACTGAACTTTTTTGTGGGTAGTACTTTTAGAAATTCACTCAAGAGCACTAGGTTCTAGCAAGGATTGGAAGAAAGCTATATGAAACTTAAATGAGCTACAAAATATTGTAAAATCGATGTTTAATTACACACATTTTATAATTGTTTATATTTGTAATAAAAAGTATAAAAAAAAGAAAAGAAGGGGGAACAAGTAAACACCTTTGTCTTACTCCTTTTGTAACAGGTATTGAGTCAGATAAATATCCTCCATCAATTCTGACTTTCAAGTATGTATCCAAATATAGAGCCATTATATACTTTAAGATAGGGAGCCATTTTAAGCAACCTTACTACCTCTGAAATAATTCCAGTGGAGTATCTGTTCTACAACAAATTCAGTGTGACACGGAGAGAGCTCTGCTGGGGCATCTGCAGTTTGTTTGATTTTTTTGCTATGTTCTATTGTCTTATTGTTTTATAGTCCATAATTTTTAAATTAGTTTTTACTAGTTTATAGTCTTTTGTTAATAGTCTTAACTCTTTGTTGCCTTTTTATGCTTTAATTTCCTTTTTATAACATTTAATAATGAGAGCAATAGAAGTTACCCATATAGGCAACTAGCCCAGCTGAATGGCAGCAAGTCAAACTTAAGATTATTAGTTTCTGTGAAGACATTGCTATTTTTATTTGGACTGCTATTTAAAAATTTAAGCTGCAGAAAGTTTACATTTAGCTGTTCTGCTCCATAACCACTTGTACTTTAGTTGCAGGGACCTGTAGTAGAGGCAGTGAACAGAGGTTCGAAATAATACACTGTGCCTTTGATTTGTTGAGTGGCTGCAGAAAAAGGATTCTTTGTAGAACGAAGCTCCAATGGAGAATGCATTGGATGTTTCTGAACCTTTCAATACTTCATGGAGGCCGGTTATTGATTGACGCTGTAGAGTTGGGAACTGTGAACTGCAGTTTACTGTCTCAAAAAGAGTGCCTCAACATTCTGTTTATGAAAACTGTTACAGTGGTTGGCCAGAAGGAGTATAACAGAAAATACAAACACTCCCCACTCTTGTCCAGCCCACCACAGGCGCAATCCTCCCCTGCTCCAGAGGAGTCCTGCAGGGGCATGCAGGACCGGTGGTCGCCCATTCCCTGCATGTCCCGGGCCTCCGCTCGCTAGCAGCATCCAGCAGGGGTGTGTAGAGAGGACGATCGCCCGTTCTCTGCACGCCTACCACCACTGCTGGTGCGGGTGCTTCGGAGGTGGCCTGCAGGGACATGCAGAGTGGGCGATTGGCCATTCTCAGCACACCCTCGGCTACCGCTGGTGCAATCAGGCTCACCATCTGCCTGCCTGCAGCTCCAGCGCAATCTCCCCAGCAATGGGGAATGGAGATGGCAAGCGGGGGGGGGAGTTTTTCCTTCTGCCTGCCATCTGCCCACCCACAGCTCCAGGAGTGATTGCGTCAGCAGTGGGGGGGTGTGCAAAAGGAGGAAAGATTTTTTTCTCCTGGCTGGTATGGCCATGTGTGCAGGGAAGGAGGGGTGTTGGGGGGGGGGCAGTTATTCAGGTTTTTATTTCACTTTCATGGGGGTTCTCTGCACGTATGCCCTGTGAATGTAAAGGGTCTAGTGTACCGATTCAGGCAACTGACCTTCTGCTTATTAATGCCCTATATGCTCCTTTTCAAGTGCAAACATTTATCTTAGTATTAAAATCAGATAGAATGCCTTCTCTGCTCATGCAGAGGAAAGATCTTCCAGCCAGTTTAGGTGTTATACCCACTCAAGTGTTTTTACATACATTCAAGAAACCTCTTTTGCCTCTTTTGTCCTTGAATAACTCCCAGGTTTTGGCAGAATATTACTCCAGGCCAATTTCTCTGTCTGAAAGTCAAACCCTAAAAGTTTCACCTTTGGTTTTGTTTAATAATGAACATCAATGTACTAAGCAACACTCTGTATCAATAAATTCCTTTGAGGAGAGTTGCCTTCAAGACCCATTCAATATCTCCAGGGTCATTGAAGAAGAGCAGTTAATAGATTCATATAAATGCTTACGTTTGACTGGAAAAAAGCTATTATCCACAGACTGGGTATTCTAAGAGAAAGACTATTTGCTCTGAGAACAGCAGAGTTGGATCTAATCCAGAGCCTATGCTTCAGGATGATCTGATTATGTTTGAGACCCCCACACAGTAATAGAAATATTATCTTTAGCCAAGCATGTCAAACAACAGCCTACTGGTTAGAAATGAGAAAACTGGAGCCTCCTGAATTAGATGAAGGGAAGGCTAAAAAGAAAGTCATCATTCTTGAAGAACTACATCCAATACAGTAACTACAGAGAAGATCAATGAAATCTAGGGTTTACACAACAGTGACAATCAATACACTCAAAATCAGGACTTTCCTGTCTGTCTTGGAATTTTTAAAGAACTGATAGCTTACTTTTGATCTTGAAAAGTTTGTCTTATTTCGTTAGCAAATGACTCTTATCTCTTCTTCGGATTTAATACTGAATAAGATTTGGTGTTTGCTAGAAAGACAATCATCTTAGACAATATGAAGTTGGAATTTTAAAGTTACTTGGCCAGTTGGATTTCTGTACAGTTCTGTTCTAACTTTAACATCTATGGGAAAGTTTACATGGACAACTCTTCTTATCTACTATTTTGAGTACACAGCCTTGTGGTTTAAGCAACAGAGGGAACACTGAACAGCAACTATGATGGCTATGACTGTAGGTTGTGACACTGAAACCAAAAAGGATTTAGAAAACTTTGAAGATATAACTGAATACTTTTTGCATTTCCTGGATGAATTTAAACAAGCTAATTTACGCACTGAGAAAAAGTTCAAACTGCTTTCAGAACAGCTGTCACAACTTTCTCAAGAGCTAAAAAAATTGATGAAGATGAGGACTTTAAATCACAACACATGGTTGAAATGATATGCTGGCAATCTGAGCAAAAGAAGACACAATACATTGCTACAAGAACTTATCGCTGTCTTGGAAACGCTTCAAGGTGAGACAAATATATAGAAAGTGATGGAGAAAACTGATTCTGGAAAGAGGAAAAACACAAGAGATGTCATAACACTACAAGTAACCTGGGAGTTGGATGTCCACAATTATGGTGATATGACATCATTTTGGAGAATTTGTTACAAGTGTCTTGTAAAGCTACAAGAAGTTTTCTCTGGAAAAAAAAGAGAATGACAACTCAATGATGGATTTATTGGAGGTTAGACTTCCCAGGAAAAATATTCTCTTCATCTGGATTAGATTTGAAGAATTGATGTTTGTGTACAAAGATAAGAGGCACAGATTATGCATGATTGCCCTGATAAATAGCATTTTAGAGTTATTTGTACAGGATGCTGTTTCAGGGAAAAAGGAAAACAGAGAGAAGTAGGGGGATATAAGTGTTTGTTATGAAAATGGTTTAGGATTTATTGCTTATGTAAATGGTTAGTGATTACATATGATTCTGCCTTTTCTGGGAGGGGAAGAAATACAGAAAGAAGCAAAAAGAGGAAGAAAGTGTTTAATGATGAAAATGATTTATGATCTATGCTTTATGAAAATGATTCATGATTATGAGTTATTAGAAGCAAAAGTTATGTAGGGATTGGGGATGTAGGGATTTGATGAGGAAAGATTTGTTATTCCTTATTGTTAAGTTCAGATTTGTTATTTCTTACTATTGCAAGAAGAGTAGTCAGAAAATAGTTTTACTCTATCTGTATCCTTTACTAAAAGAATAAATACTTACATTGGGAGAAAATTATAATTTTAAGAATCACTAATGTTTAATATAGATTAGAATAAGAACTAGTTACTAATGATTAATTATTACATTTATGATTTTTAATAATTAAGTTAGAATTATTATTAATGTATTTTGATTTATTCATTATTATCACATGTTGTAAGTTTAGATTTCTCAAGATAATCAACAGGCAAGAAGTATATACTTTAAGTTTAGTTTATGAGTAAATTATTAGTTGTTACCATCGGATTACTGTTCACTGTTTGCTGCAGGGGCAAAAACCATGTTTTTTAGTTATATGTAGTTTAGTGCTTTTCTGTAGTTTAATTTGATATTTTTAGGGTTTTTTGTTAGCTTACTGTGTCAGTTATTTTGTGGGTTTTTTGTTGTTTTAACGTATGTAGTGTCATTCTGTATATTGCTACTTTGCTGTTTTTCTTTGTTGTTTCTTTTTATCATACAATAAAAAAATAAAAAATAAAACAAATCCAAAAAAGAGAGAAATCTTTGTTTCTCTGTTTGTTCAAAAAGTGCTATTCTGTCCAGTTGTTTCTTTAATTCTTCATATGCTCTTGTCTCCATTTGGGTAGCCTTAGTTTCCAACTAGGTGGTCTTTTCTTGCAACATTCCTATTGCTTTCTTCTTATCTTGAACTTCAGCAGTTATCTTTTCCAGCATCTGCTGGATTTTTTTTTTTACTTCAACTGTCACTTGTCCTTTCAATTCATCCATCTTATTTTCAGAGGATACCTTAAATTTCCTAAATTCTGCCACAAATCTGGCAATATAATCAGGCACTTTACCTTCCTCAGCTGAATCTTTTACGATTTGCATCTTCTGTTTAGATGAAGCCATATCTATTTTCTAGAAAATGTAATCAATGCAGCCAATTTCTCTTTTCTTTCAGTGTTAATATTTGATAGCCATCTGCTTCATTCACTGTAGTTTTCTCCTCTTTAACTCTGCTGAAGCAGTTTCTGTTCCAAAACATAGGTAAGGACAGAACAATTTCCAAAAACTTTCCCAAATGCACGGAAACTGGCACAGTGCCAGTCAGTACACAGACTAACAGGGTGCATTTAAGATTCAGTCTCTATGAATTCCAAATATAATAGCCTTACAAATATATAACAGCAAAATCCTTTTCAAACATGTATATAATCAATATGGGTAAAACTGTAATCCAGTTAGGAAAGTTGCCAGTTTTAAAAATAGCTCTTCGCTAGGCAGGCTGGTGAAGTTCCAAATTTGATATCGCAGGTACAGAACAGCAACAACAACAACAACAAAATCTCTTTCTGGTAATTAGTTATAATCCTACTGATTTTGTCCTTTGCAAATCCAATAGAAGAAAAGTAAAAGGGTTGAGATAATTAATTTGTCTTTCCCATAGCAATCCATTTCATGAGAAGGAACGTCAACAATAGGGAAGCAGTCCTAACTGGTGCAAACAAGGGCTTCTTTTTTATTTAAACAAAGCTATTAGAGTCTAGGTTTCTTCTTACGAAGAGGTCCAGTCAAAGGTTAATACAATGCCTGGGAGGGCAGAACATTCACCCCCGGCTCACTAGATCCCCATTAATCCCAGCTGGAACAGGAACCCAGGGCCTAAATATTCTAAAGGCTCCAGATCTTGTCTGTTCTTGGGAGCTAAGCAGAGTCTGCCCTGGTTAGTCCCCAGAAAGGAGATGACCAACAAACAGCAAGTGTTGTAAGCTATATTTCAGAGGAAGGAACTGGCAAAACCTCTGAGTATTCCTGGCATAAGAAAACCCTGGGAAATTCATAGGATCTCCATAAGTAGACAGTAACTTGAAGGCGCGCGCACACGCATGTGCGCGCACACACACACACACACAGAGGTACTGAGGTACTCAACCTGCAAGCCTCACTGATTTCTCTTTACCTGGTAGGCCTTAATGATGCCATTGTGCACGTCTCGTGGAGGAGGTTCCCAGTGAATGATCACTGTCTCATTCCCATCTTGGAATGTTGTTATGCTGATGCTTTGGGGAGCACCACTAGGCACTGAGGAGAAAGGATGTGTTTGTTTAAGAATTTCCAGAGAAAGGAAGGCACCAGTTGCCTGCACAATTGCTGGAGGTACAGAATGCCCCCAGTCAGTCAGTCGATCAATCAATTTATATCCCACCTTTCCTCCAAGAATGTGACTCAGGGCAGCTTACAGGATTGAAAAAAAACCCAGGTAAAGCCATGATACTGCTCAAAACAAACAAAAACTTAATATTAAAATAATATTAATTTATTTATAGAAGTAAAACTATATAAAACATTAATTTAAAAGCATAAATTAAAAACACTACTGTACCACACTAGAAAACCCAATATATAGACTAATCATTTCTCAAATGCCTACTATAATAGAAAGATCTTCACCTGATGACGGAAGGACAGCAAGAACAGAATCTGCTAAGCCTCTCTAGGAAGAGAATTCCAGAGTCTAAGGCCCTTATCATATTACACTGATATAGCACTATATTCTACTTTAACTGGCAACATCCTATGGAATTCTGGGGTCTGCAGTTTACAGAGGCCCAAGAGCTCTCTGGCTGATTATTCTACATGTCACTCTCTAAACTGCAAATTCCTGGATTCCATAGGATCCTGACACTGCAGCTAAAGTGAAATAATAATGCTATAATAGTATAGTGTGATAACTTGGCAAGAGCAGCCATGGAGAAGGTCCTCTTCCACATTCCCACCAAATATACTAGTAAATCTGATGGGATTGAGAAAAGCGCCTTTCCCTAAGATTACAGAGTTCAGGCAGGTTCATATGGGAAGATAGGATCCTCCATACAGTCTGGCCTCAAGCTGCGTAGGACTTCATAAGTCACAATCAGTGCGTTGAATTATTGAGGGAGGGGGATGAGAGCAGACCAAAAGATCATGTGAACCTCCTATCATAACCAGCTAGCATGGGAGCAATAGTCCAACACATATTGAGGATGCCAGCTGAAGAAGGCAATGTTGAAGCTTTAGCTAACAATAGTGAATTTTGTTTTGGAAACTGGAACAAAGAGGCCGGAACAAAAGGTACCCCAAGAGATCTATCAACTTCTTTCTGTTTTGTTTTGTTTCATTTTTATCCCACCTGTCCACTAAAAAAAGCTCATGGAAACTAACATCATTGAAACCAATTAAACATAAAACATTTTAAATCATCACTAAAATAAAAACATGAAAATCATCACAAAAAACAACAAAAGCATTAAAATCAATTAACATTGATCAATCGATGCATTAGTAACCTTGTTGGATACTTCTTGCATTTGATTTGCAGTATGAGGCTGGGAAAAGGCATGAAGGCTGAGAATGGATTGAGGGAGTTAATTTTCTTTGTTGCCAACCTGCATGCACAATTCTCACAACTAATGTGGCAGAAAGATACAGGTCATGTTTGTGCAGTTTCATTTGTTTTGTTTGCTTCTGCAGTATACAACCCTTGGGAGTCCACCATCCAGAGGCCAAGCCTTGGGAGGCTGCACCCCAGCCCAAAGGCTCCCCATATATCCAGTGATGGGGACTAGCTTTGATTGCTCGCTGAGGGAGAATTTGTTTGAGGGCCCAATTGTACTGCTGGCTGCGAGGAGATGCTGGGAAAGGCTGGGATGTTTTTCTACATAATTTACTACAAACAAAACTTATGCTATAAGAATACATCTGGCCCTCCACATTTGTGGGTTTGACTTTCACAGATTTGATTATTTGTGAGGTTCTTCAGTCCCTGCTCCCCCACCTGAAGTGCTTCCTTTCTGGGGGAACATCTCTCTTGGTGGCTCTGATCTGGCTTTGCAGACCTTTAAAAACCCATCTCTGTTCCTATCCCTCCTCTGTCAGCTGCTACCTGGCCAACTAAGGACAGGATGCAGATCAGTTCCCCAGCACCACAAACCTTCTCCTGATACTATCCACACCAAGGAAAGAGATGGGTGTGAGAGAGGAATTACAGGACCACCATGCTTATCCACTCCTTTTCCCTCTCCTGTCCCTGACCTGGTTGGGACCCAGGTGCCCATTCTGTTGTTCCGCCCTTTGGTGTGAAGGGTGTTGTAAATATTGTTATTGTTTTTCTCCCCAGCATGCTTTGGCCCCCTTCCCACAGACACACATTTTGATATTTCTACTTTTGCGAGGGTCCTGCATCCCTACCTCTAGTGAATGTGGAGAGCCAATTGTAATGTGTCGGTGTCTGGAACTAAAGGAACCCTTGGAGAGGCTAGAAACTACACCCAGTTCTGGAACAAGACAGGGAATTTTAAAGAGAATTGGATTAAAATGACAGTATTCCATGACATAAACAAGCAGAATTCAGTGCTCTCTGTTGGTAACCACAAAGCATGGCTTTGTTTTAGATTCATTATGTTACTTCATGGTATCTTTAAATGTGACCTAGGCAATGCCTTCAAAGGTATTTACATCAGTGCATGAAGGTTAATCTTGTGTGTCTAATTGACCTATTTTCCATGAATTTGTCACAGTCTCCTTTAAAGTCTCCTAACACAATGGCTGTTGTGTATCTTGGAGAAGCAAAGTCTGCAAGATGAATTACTTGTTGTTTCATGAGCATTTCTATCAGCCATGATAAGAGAAAATACAAGTGATAGCAGTTGTGGTGTTCAAGGAAAGAAAGATGTCCTTCAGGCCATTTCTGCACTATACTGTTACAGTGCTGTTATTCCCCTTTCAACATCCTATGGAATCCTAGGGTTTGCAGTTTAGGGAGAGGCATTTAGAATTCTCAGCTAGAGCTGTTTGGCCCCAGTAAGCTACAAACCCCAGAATTCCACAGGATATTGAAAGTGGAATTACTATAACAGTGTAATGCAGAAATGGCCTCAGAGACACTTCAGTCCTTTTTGGCCTGGGGATGGACAGAGGATGATTCAGCCCCTTAAGAAGCCGGAGATTAAGCTCTGTATTTGCAGTATGAATTATGGGCTTTTTGACTTTCATCTCAATGGCAGTTTCAGCCTGCTGCTGTCTCATTTTGGTCTTGCAAGGAACAACAGCAGACAGGAATTCTATAGAGATTCTATAGACTGGGATCCTTCAGTTTATTGGAGAGATGTGGCCCACAACCATCTGACCTGTAAGCAGTTTCTGCTATTTTTTTTATCAGTGTCCGGTGATAACTCACAAGAGTCTATTTAAATCCCTAGAAAGTGTCTTATGGAACTGAGCTCTCTGCTCAGCTTGCTTGCCAGGAACCTGTTGCATGGACTTGAACTCTGTGTTGCAGCTTAGGAAGGTGTTGGAATTATAAACCAACCGTAGGCCAAAATGGTCCTCATCCTAACTATAGGACCTTCATAGAACTATGAGGCAGGATACAGCTCAACGGGAGAACACATCCTTTGCATACAGAAGATCCTATATTTAGTCTGAAGTTAAAAGAGCCTTGGGTACCAAAGATGAGAGAGATTTCCACCCAAGACTTCAGAAAACCAGAACAGACTACATATGGTTAAATATACATGATCAGCTCATTCAGTTTAAGGAACTTCCATAGATGCACATGTGTCTTGTTGCCCAAGGAAAGTAATCAACTGATCACCAAGTCTCTCTCACTAGGATATTGAGTCTGTTAGAGTTAAACAGAGGAGGTGTTGGAATTTACATACCTTCTTCTGGGATGGAGACACGTTCCATATTGCTGTCCAAGCCATGGCCCCCCCTTGAATATGGTCGCACCTTGAATTCATAAGTGTACCCTCTTTCAAGCCCTGCAACAGTAGTATGGTGGTCTCCTGGGACATTCCACTCAGTCCAATGTGTGCTCACCGGCAACAGAGAGCGGTAGAATACCACATAACCATCTACATGTGTGGTCTGGCTGGGAGGGATGACCTTCAAGGCAATAGAGAGGAAATATGTTTTCACCTCCAAAGTTCAGTTCAGAGAGAATAGAGATTACTATCCATTGGGCAGGTCTGTCAGTCACTATCTTATTTCATTCAGCTTCTCATTTTGCCACTGTGAAGTTCATTCTATGCTTTTCCCCAATGGACTGTGAACAACGATTTTTCAGCCAGCACAAACATTATACTGCACAGTATTTGTATTTTTGTATTGTACGAAAAAATTGTATTTTTGTGGGCACTTCTCCAAATGTACATATTTTTTTACAAGTCAGTTCTCCAGTAAAGCATTTTTGTGAACATTTTTCAAAATATGCATTTTTGTACATATAGTTTCAAAGATTTTATTTTCAGATGAGTGCATTTTTGTAAAAAGCAAAGGAGCAAACAGAGCCAGTAAATAAACAAACAGACGGATGGATAGACAGATAGATAGATAGGTAGGTAGGTAGGTAGGTAGGTAGGTAGACAGACAGGCAAATAAACACACATTTGAAAGCTATAAATAATAATTCTGTCAAACAGTCAGCAGTCCATATATGAAAAAACAGTCCAAAAATTTTTGTAGCAATAGGTGTGAAGATCTGTTAGAGTTTGAACAATGCTTGCTAAGAGTTAAGGGCATTTAAAATTAACCTTACAGGTTTAAAATCTGATTCTTGTGTTTATGAAAGTTTTTAAAAATCAATAGTACCCATGATGAGGAATAATGTGATTTTTTTAAAAAAAATATTAAATAATTGCAGACAATTTGGTGTTGGAATCAAACCAGCAAAAAAAAAAAAAATAGACTACAACTCCCAGAATCCCCTATTGAATGCAAATCACTAGGGGATTCTGGGAGGTTTACTATGGAAAGCAACTTTCCTGTGATGTGGTTAAGATTGGTTGTATGACAGTTTTTGCCTCCTAAATCCACTTTAACTCTGAAGTGGAAAGCCCACTGGGTTTAGAAATCTCTCCTTTCTAACAGAACTTGCAAAGTAGATGGAAGCCCCTTGCTCATTCTACCCGAGATGCTGTTGGATACCTATGACTATGTAGGTTGCACAGGTGGCAAAACAGCAGGACATTGGCAGGAGAAATAAAAAGGCCACCGGTGCAGAAGCCAAGAGGCCACCAGTGCAGAAGCCAAATCAGATTTATTATTGTTAAGAAAAGAAGGCTTCTAGTTCCAAGTAGTCTATTTCTCCAATGTTGGCCTTCCAGAAAGGTCTACCCAGGATTATCAGAATGCTTTTAGCTCCAAAGAATGCCCGCTTTCCCAAAGGCTCCTTAAAACCAGTGGCTTCTTTTCCCCAAGATGAGCACAACAAATCTTCCCCTTTGTGACGACTGTGCAACAGATATAAAAAGTTCACTGTGCTTATGTAACAGACTCATAGTAGGAGACTATACCAACAGCCCCTGTGGGGGCATCCAGGTAAAAAATTCATTTGTAGCTTTTTCTTTTCTTTTTAATGGAACTAATAGTTCTTGTTACATTTAACACACCTTCCAATGCAGGTGGGCTGCTGGAGCATAAGGGACAGCAGTGACATTAATGAGGTAAACTCTGGTATCCATTAGCTCCTTCAGGGCATCTTTCAGCCTGTCCTGTTCCCTCTGGCCAGTGTCCAGTGGATCTAAAGACAAAGAAATAAATTCAAATGTACCTTCAGTGAACCTGTGCCCCAACATTTCGTTGCTGCCTGCTCCTCAAAATGAAGAGACCACACAACAGGACTTGGGATGAACATTGAACTTGACATTGAACTTGAACTTGAACTTGACCTCACGAGGGCTCCACAATAGCAAAATACCTGGTCCCGGGGGCAAGCCCCTGATCTTGGATTGCTACCTCGGCAACCCCCTTTGGAAGGTGTACCCCACAAAAAGCCCACCACCTACCACAAAGTCCACAAGTGAGGGCATAAAATGTGTGGGCCTGTCCCAAGGATGCCCTCCTTCTTCGCCCATCACTCCCTGCCTGACGATCAGGACAGTGAGCTCCAGAGGTGTAGCCTACACCACCTTGTGCCAAAGGTATCCAGCAACAAAGAAGAGGCCAGCAGGGGAGGCGGAGTCACAGTCACAGCCCAGCCCCCTCTCCCACAGCTAGTGCAACAATGGTCACACTGGTGACATGGTCCCTCCACGAAGGGGGGACAGCAAAGTTGCCTCCCCATCCAAGCCACTCGGAGAGCAGGCAGGGGAAAAATAGATAGTTGAAATCAAGACACATGTGGCCAAGCAACTTCAGATTGTGGTTAAGATGGCAAAAGTTATTAATGAGAAAGAAGTTGCAGCAATCTGCTTTTGCCTGTGTCTAGAGGAAAGGACAAGATTCCAGCCTCTCCTCAACATTCCTCTCCGCCCTGCAGAATTACTTTTACACTAAAGTATTTATGTATTTATTTATTTAATATGCCACCCTTTCTCCTAGAGTGCAACCCAAGAGAATAAAGGGGGAAAGTGGGAGGAGGAGATAAAAACCAGGACACGTTAAGAGCATCTGAAAAAGCGGGATGACAGAGTATTAATCGGACCTGTCTCTGCCAATCTGGGACAGCTAGAGTGTATGTAATCAAAGAATCATGAAAACAATCCTTTAGTTACCATGCCTTCTCTTGTGTTTGCAATTTTGTGGCTTTCAGTTCCTAACACCCTAGAAAGAAGGTAAGTCACTATCATCAGGAGCATTTGGGAACACTGTGGTAGTCTTTTAATGTCCTGCTGAAATTACTGCAGCTAAAATTACTGCTGCTCTGCCTTCTCCTGGTTTCTATATGGAGGCACCAGTATGCAACAACACCAGTTCTAGGTTCGTCCACAAAGTTTTCAATGGACCCCCCTCCCTGAGTGTATTAACTATTTTGTCACCCACTATTGCCTCTGCTCATTTGTTTGCTCTTCCTTCTGTATCTAATTTACACCAAGAAAGAGAGGATACAGGATACAGATGTTCTATCTCCTCTCCTTGTTTGCTCACTCAAGCAAGACAGGTGAAGAGCCAGTAATCAGGGGCCCTTTCACATGAGACAGCTATACCACTATGATTCCACTTTAATGGCAATAGCTGCATTCTATGGAATCCTGGGGTTATTTTATTTTATTTATAACCTGCCTTTCTTTCAGCATAGGATTCAAGGTCAGTTTATAGTTTGGTGAGAGCACTAGAGCTCCCTGGTTGAGAATTCTAGATACATCTCTCCGAAACTGTAAATCCCAAGATCCCAAAGGATGGAACTAGGGCTGTTAAAGCAGAAACATAATACTATACAGTTGGCCCTCCACTTTTGCAGGGGTTAGGGGTGCAAGACCTCTGTGAATGAGGAAAAAATGCAATTTAAAACAATTCCAAATGCTATTTTTTTACCTGAGAAAACTTCTCTAGGAATCCCTAGGTCCTTCAGCCAATTCTGTGGTCAACTTCTGGTGGAACTGGGGCACAGAGTCATGCTAGAGGACCCAGCAATACCTTAAGAAATGTTCTCTCTAGGAATCTCTAAGTCCTCCAGCACAACTCTATGGTAATCTTCTGGTGGAAGTGGACCATAGAATTGAACTTGAGGACCTAGAGATTCCTAGAGAGAATATATTTTTTCTGTGTCTGGGGCAAATACAGTAAGAATTTTCAAATAAATAAATAATATTAATAAAGGAACATAACTTGCAATTAATCAAATCTGTGAATCCTGAACCTGCAAAAATAGAGGGTTGACTGTAATTGTCTAGTGTGAAAGGACACTAGAAGCAGGAGCAGCAGCTTCGTTCCAGTGATTTACAGTGGGGCCCTCTGCTGGGACACAGATTTGTATAGGTGCCAAACAATGCCAAATCTTGATGCCAGCCTTGTTGCCACTCTTGTATATGGTGAACATATCTCCAGTAACTCCGGCTAGTCCTGTAGATAAACCTACTTACCCTCCACTGTCAAAGTTGCCTTGGCAGAGGTAGTTCCTGCACTGTTACGAGCACTGCAGATGTATTTGCCTGCATCATCTATTGTCAGATCATGAATCTGAAGGCTGCTTTCTTGGCTTACTTCATACCTGTAGGTAAAGGTACAAAATGCACAGTTGCCACCTGTCCATCCGTTACTCAGTGATGCAGTTAGTAGGCAATGAAAATGTGTATCTTTACACTTGTCTGTTTAAAATAGCAAGCACAGATTGTATGCCAGATCAAACACCAAACTCTCTGAGGTAAATATACTAATAAAATATTTTTGTGAGCCCAACAGATGTTTTAGAGTGACTGAGATTCCCATAATCTCTGGCCATTGACCATTGTCCTCCTGTTTTCCTTCACTCCCCAAATTATTAGTATTCGGGGGCGGGGGCGGAAGAGACAGAGAGACATTGAAAATAGAAGAGTTTTAGTACCTGGAACTTTTCTATTTCCTGGGTTCCCATTCCCAATGGTTACTTTGCCTACCCCTTTTCTTTGGATACTTAAATGGCATTTCTAAATGTTCAACTGAAGCTTTAATTCACCGCTATGCGGACTGAAACAAAATTTCATTGGGGAGGGGCAGAATTGTCACTTGGGGGTAGTGCTCTCATTTTGCCTGCATGCTCCCCTGTCTTAATTAGAGTTGCCAGATATCAGGGCCTGGTCATGAGTCTTCCATTTCCATGGTTCATTTCCAGGTAGGAAGTGAGAATACAAATTCTCCAGTTTTGGTGTACTCTGGGCAAGAAGAAGGGGCTGTGTGCAAATCTCCAGCTCACCTAGTAGAGCAGGAGCTTGATACAATTTCCAGGGCTTAATTGATCTGTTCCTACAGCTTTGTATTTATAAAGCTTTGTATTTAGATAGCTTCCTCATTGTGACACCAGGGCTCACCCTGCTTTCTGTTGTGAATCTACCTTCTCACTAGAAGAAAGGAAACTAGATTTAAAGTTCCTTATCCTATCTCCTTAATTAATTAAGAAAGAATAATCCCTTCATTTCACTTGGACCTGGGAGCAGCACTTTAGCTAAGATTTCTCTCTTAGTTTCCAAGCAGGAAAATATGTTCCTTTTCTTTCTCTCTCTCTCTCTCTCTCTCTGTGTGTGTGTGTGTGTTTGAACGTTAAGCTGTGAATAACTGTGACTGATATTTAATGCATAATACTTAGGAAGGGCTGACTCTAAGTCTCAGGTTTGGGTCCGGAAACTTCAGTGCTTGGGATGATCCTGAACTGATTTCTTCTTGTTGTTGTTATGCACTTTCAAGTCATTTCCAACTTATGGAGACCCTAAGTAAATCTATAATGGAGTTTTGGGGGGCTGAGAGTGTGTGCTGAGCCCAATGTGGGCTTCCATGGCCAAGTGGAGAATAAAATCCTGATCTCCAGGGTCATGGTCCAATGCTCAAACCACTGCACCATGCTGGCTCACTTTTTTATTGTTGTTGTGTGCCTTCAAGTCATTTCAGACTTATGGTGACCCTAAGGCAAACCCACAGTGGGGTTTTCTGGGGCTGAGAGGGTATGATGTGCCCAAGGTCAGCCAGTAGATTTCAATGGCCAAGCAGGCAACTGAACCCTGGTCTCCAGGGTTGTAGTCCAATGCTCAAACCACTACATCACTCCCTAGTCTTAATCTCTACTGATTACAAAGCCAAAGAAAATAAATCAAGCCCTCCAATTTGGGAGGAAGGAGACAGACTTTACAGAGCTAAATATGGGGAAAATAAACACAGTAATTCTGTTTTCACAGAGCATGTGAACAGACAGAGAGAGGGGGAAACCAGTCCTCATAATGCAACAAATTATATTCACCTTCCTGCAGGTAGCTCTCCATTTTCTTTGTGCCACTGCACCACTGGTGTTGGGTCTCCATGGATTCCACACATGAACTGCACAGTGCTGCCAAGTTTGGCTTGAACATCATTAGGACGCCGACTGAATGTTGGCTTCTCTAAGATGAAAGATCAGAACAATTTCATGAACTCTAATAGTTTCTCAGCTTGATGGAAGTTCTCAACAACATGGCAGTTAGATGGAGACCTGTTACATGGAGCCTAACCAGCAGAAGTCAAGACTATTTGCCCCTGCAATAATTCACATTTCTTTTGATTCATGCTGCCATCTGAATGGTGTCATCTACCTTCTGTTTATGGATCCACTAAAACAACTTTGTTGTTATTAAATTCCATGAAATCAGCTCAGACTTCTGGCAACCCTATGAATGAGAGCCCTCCAAGATCCCTGGCCGGCAACTGCCCTGCTCAGGTCTTGCAAACTGAGGGTCATAGCATTTTGATGGAATCAATCCACCTGTAGCATGAGGTCCCTCTTTTCCTATTGCCTTCCACTCTACCAAGCATTATCACCTTTTCTAATGAGTCATACCATCTCCTGGTATGTCCAAAGCACAACAGCCCTAGTTTAATCATCTTGGCAAGGGAGAGGGGAGAACCATGTACTTCACCTTGAGCATGGTGGAGGAAAGGTGTGCTACATATGTAACTAATATATAAATCCCTTTGATAAACACTTCAGCCCTTTGTATAGTTAGGGAAAGCCTATGGCAACCATGCCCTCCAACATTTCATTAATGAAAACTGGGACATGTGTGGCCAAGCAACACCAAAGTGTGGTCAAGATCACAAAACATATTGAAGGTGAATAGAGAATTTAGAAAGCGTTGCAGCAGCTTGCTTTTGCCTGAGCCTACTGGAAAGGGCAAGATCTGCCCACCTCTTCTTGTCTCTTTCCACTGAGTTACTTTTGCCCTTTGAACTCAGTTTGCAGCAACTGAGGTAAGCTGAGGACAAAGGGGGAAATAAGGAGAAGAGGGAAACTAGAATATTTCTTAAAGCAACTGGGAAAGTTAGTCAACAGAGAATTAATTGGAAGTATCCCTGACATATCAGGACAGCTGGAAAGCATGGACAACAAATTTTGCCAGTCCGTCCTAGGTATTTATCACAGTTTGGAAAAGGTACTCTTTTAGAATTCAGCTGCCAGAATAGACTTGCTGACTCTTGGGAACTCTAGCAGTTGTAGTCCCTTCCAAGCTCCTGCGTTTGTTGATGGTTCAAAGACCCCAATCAGTTGCAAAGCACAGAAGGAAAAGTTGTGGTATTCAGTCACTGTTGAACTTCTCACCCCAGACAGAGACCGTGGCTTCTCTGCTGGTTCTCTCCCCTACTTGATTGGTGGCCATACAAATGTATGTTCCTGAATCACTCTTCAGAGCATGGGATACCAGAAGCCTTCCATTGGTGACCTGTAGAAATGGGGGAGAAAAGAAAATCTTTGAACTCCAGAGGGGCTACTTTTGTTCCTGGAAGCATGAGCCATCAGGAAAGTTGAGAAGCACATTCTCCTAATTTCTCTGGACAAGTGCAGGAAATACAATTTTCTTAGAAGAAGATTTAACTATGATTTATTGTATTCTTCAAATGTTTTTCACCTACAAAAGTTTTTTAAAGAACACTCCCTAAAAAGTTGTTAAGATTCCTGTTTCCAGTAACCAGTGCCGCTGTTTTGTAAAAAGAGAACAGTAGGTCTGTTGAACAGAAGAGCAGAATCATCATACAACAAGATGAGGGAGATATTGGGCATACCCTCAAACAATTTGCAGATGAAAACAAGGACAAGTGTGGTCAAGCAACATCAGAGTATGGTCAAGATGACAGAAGTTATTGATGAGGAAGAACACACAAGTTAGGAGAGGATGCAGCAGACCGCTTTTGCCTGGGCATACTGCAAAGGACAATGTTCTGTCTCCTCCTCCTTTCAGTTTCCATTGAGTTGAGTGCAAACTACATCTGCACTTTGAACTCCTCAGTTTGCCACAGCTGAAGCAAGCTTAGGACAAAGAGGGAAAGTGGGGGGAGGAGGAGAGAAAAACTGGGACATATTAAAAGCACCTGGAAAAGTGGGACAACAGAGAGTTAATGGGGACTGTCCCAGCCAAACCAAGAAAGTTGGTGAGTATGCTTGGAGCAGTCTATTTCTTACCCTAAACTACCTTGTAGGTTAGGTGCGGTGATAAAAATGGGGGAAGGATGATGCATGCTATGCTGAACTATCTAGGTTTGATGTTAATGAAAGAACCAGATGCTGAGTCCCTTATCTGCAGCCTGTTGTTCTTCCATACTATTGGTATTTGCCCACCTTGCAGTCTTGTGCAGATTATGAAGTTAATGCCTAGCTCGCATGTTGCATACTTTAAAACACGGTGGGTCAAATTCAGACTTAGAGCAGGCTCTTTGATATCAGTGAGACTCAGTCTAGTCTGATTTGCCTCATTGATTTCAATGGGTCTGCTCTAATCACAATTTAATCTGGATCCAACCTAATATATGTATTCATTTATTCATTTATTTATATATTTATATACCACCTATTATCTAAACTTCTCAGGGTGGTATACAATAAAGTCAACCTAAATTCAAAACAGTGTAATTTTTTAAAAAATGAAGGATAAAACATATGGAAGAATTTAAGAAGTGTAAAAGACAAATTAAAACTGGTTAACAAAGGTTAAAATAATTTAAAACCATGCACATGTGAGGGTGTGTGTAAAATCAATTAGGCCCCCAAAGACTTCAGTGCACAGGTACATTTTCACTTGGTGCTGGCATGATGGCAATGCTGGCACCAATCAGGCCTGCAAGGGTCCCACAGTGGAGTAGGCCCCCTCCTGCATCCTCCCCCATTTAAAGGCTAGATGTGAATATTGTTATTCATTATTACCTCATAATGACCACTTTCCATGTTTATTGGCACTCCATTCTTCCTCCATGAGATGACTGGCTCAGGATGTCCCCGAGGGGGTATGCACTCTAGCATGAAACGTTCTCCAGTTGTTATGGTCAGGTCACTGGGATGAAGCCGAAATTCTTCCTGCAGAGCTATGAGGTAAAGCAAATACTCTAAAACAGAATCTCTGCTGGGAGGACCTTCACCTATCCATATTTCTAGAATGTCAGCAAAGGCTGGCAGCATGTTGAGCTCAGCAGCAAAATATCCTTCATATACTATCATACTGGTTTCTGAATATTGTCACTTTTTAATGTCACAATTATGTGTGTATATTCTTATATCTAGATAATGATCAGTAGTGGCCACAGGTCAGTGACAAAGCATATGCTTTGCATGCAAAAGATCTCTAATTCAGCCCCTAAGATCTTCAAGTAAGACCAAGAGAGACTCCTGTCTGAAATCATTGAGAACTTCAATCAGTAAGTGTAGAATAAACAAGCATACCTCTTCAACAATTCACAGACAAAAACCAAGGCACACTAAACAACATCCAAAAGTGGTCAAGATGGCAAAAGACATAAGAAGACTGGGTGTGGAAGCTTTTTGAGTTTATTGAGATGGATAAACTAACTGTGACCTTGAAAGACAGATTGATGACTAATTTTTAAAAGGATTGGGATAGAGTCATGATATTCTTCACTAAGTGCTGGAGAAGTTTTTGGAAATTTAAAGTGTGATTACAGATAATGATTATTTTTAACAGAAGTATTTCTATATTAGTTTATTAACACAGACCAATTATATAATATTAATTGTATTAGTTCTACTATAGTTTTACTTACTGTATCATTACACGATTATATTTGCTAGTAATTTAGAGGAAGTTTATCAATTTTTAAGCTTATAACCATCAACTGAGATGTTGGAAGTCAAACCAATCTTAATTCCTGTAATGTTCTGTAGTTTTAGTTGTTTAGTGGAGTTATTTTAGTTTACTCTTACTTATGTGTAGTTTTGAACGTGGCATTTTCTTTTTTCTCTTTGTGTGTAGTTTTGTATATCTCTGTTGTTTTGTATATCTGAATTTCTATGTGTTTCATCAAAATATTATTCTAAAAAGATAACAAAAGTTACAGTCAGCCCTGGCACATTTGCAGGTTTCATTTTCATGTATTAGATTATTTGTTTCTCTAACCGCTTCCCCCACCGGGGAATCTTCCCTCTCAACAGCTCTGCACAGACCTTTAAAAGCTTCCCTGTGGTCCTCTTTCTCCTCCACCAGCCACTGCCTGGCCAGCTAAGGACACCTCAAAGCTCAGGTTCTCAGCACCACAAACCCTCTCCTGATCCGCACCCCCACACCCAAGGAAGGAGATGGGAGAGGAAGAGGAAGTATGGGGCCACCATGCTGACCCAGCCCTTTCCCTCTCCTTTTCCTGACTTTGCATGTTACCCGTTCGTGCTGCTGGGTGGAGGTTCTTGCACAAGAAGCCTTGGAAGGAATACTGCCTCTTCCTTGCTGCCTGGGCTCCACAGCTCCTTCCTAGTCATGTGAGCGCCCCGCCCGCGCCCCGCCCGCACCCCGCCCCTTCCTTCCACAGTGCAACCTGGGAGTTGTAGGCTGCTCTGGGGCAGGAAGTGCAACCGGCACAGCTTAGGAGGCTTTGCACGGCAGGTGAGTATGCCCCAGGCCCCTGACCAGTGCGCAAGCACGCACCATTTTCGGCTAAAAGCCGAAAATAAAAAAAAATGCATATGCGCTGCGCATCCGGCTCTTGAGCGTCACGTAAATGTGAGTGTGTCATGCAGACCATTCCTCACATTTACACGACACTCAAGGGGCCCTCTCGCTTGCAAAATGCCATGAGAAAGGGTTCCTTTGGACACCAGATACCTACTCTCCCTACTATGCCTTGCCCCCCTTCCCACACACACATATGTTAAGTATTAAGCCTTCCGGTTCTCTACTAAAAGGTTAAAGTTTGAGTCTAGTTCCTCTGCTGTGCTTGTGGTCATGGTAACTTGCAGGTCAACTTGACCCAGCCAGTGTGATAAGAGACATCTGGCTTGTGTCTCAGTTTCTGTGGGAAATCTAGGGTTGTTTGGAAAAACATTCCTACAGTAGCTATAACTACTGTGAGAAATCTCTCACTGTTCCTTTTCTCGTCTGCCCATTTACCTGCTTGCTCTTTTGCATTTTCACAGCTCTCTCTCTGTCATGCTGTAAGAGGAGAGAGAAGCGCGATAGATTTTACCTAGCTTACTGATATCTTTATGTTACTTACCTATGTTACTTAAATAAACACTAGTTTAGTTTTGCATCTATACTTTGGCCTCAGCTCTGGACTTTATTCGTTTTGTGCCTATGGTGGTTTTTTGGCGTCTGCCTGCTTTGAAGCCCAGACTTATGTGGGCCATGCTGGCGTATAGCATCTCCCCTGGAATCTGCCAACAACACACACATGTATGTTGATATTGGTGGCTTTTCCACTTTTGTGAGGGTCCTGTGTCCCTAACCCTAGCAAATGTAGAGGGCCAACTGTATAACTGAAGAACTCACAAACTAGGAGAGGCCTGCAGCAATTTCCTTTTTCCAGAGTCTGTAAGGAGGGGAAAGATTCCACCCCTCCTCTCCTCTCCCCACTGCTGGGTTAACTGAGTGCAAACTACTTTTGCCCTTTTAACCCAGTTTGCAATAAGTGAAGTAAGCTGAGGACAAAGGGGGAAAATGGGAGGAGGACAGAGAAACTGGGACATTTTTTAAGCGTCTGAAAAAGTGGGATAACAGAGAGTTAGGACTGTCCTTGCCAAACTGAGACAGTTGGAGGGTATGGACAAGTAGTTCTCAATCTTTTGAACATCAGCTCCTAAATTTTTGGGATTTAAATCCCCAGAATTCACAAACCATTACCGTTGCTGGCTGGGATTTTGTGGAGTTAGCATGTAAAACATTTGGCAGTCGAGATGTTGAAAAACACTGGAATAGACAGTACTGGGCCAGGTAGATGAACTCATGTAAGGCAATTACCCTGCAACTCAGCTGTTTCTCCTTGATAAGCAGCGGGGCTTCTGGTGATATGCTTACTCCTTATGCCATATTCTTTATTCTCATTGCTAAAGTATAACAAAAAGCTGCTTTTTAAAACCAGTACTAAAACCTTTCAATATATCTGTGATGGTTGCACTACCATGACTGTTCTGACTTTCCCCTAAGCTCAGGGTTGTTTCATTATGCTACAGCAAAGGTATGCAGGGCTTTGAAGCCACCCCAAGTGCTACTGCATTTGTTCCTACCTTTTTATGTGGAAGGCATTGATAAATGTTAATTCAGTAAAGAACGAAAATAGAAGAAAGCTGTTTCATTGGCTATTGGAAGTATGACTTACATTGGAAGGAGGATATCACACAGGGATGGCAGCACATTTCAACATAAGTGGTCATTTAAAATTTGGCAGCACAGCTTGGGCATCACCTCTAGCCATATTATTCAGAACAGAGCTGGCCACTAAAGCATTCTGCGAGTTCCAGGCTGAAAAGGAACTTTTCCAAGCTTTGATTCATGAGCACACGCTCTTTGAACACAGAGGTTTCAGGTATACATCAAGAGCTGATAGTTACGGTATTTGTACTTTTGTTGCTGTTGTGGGCCTTCAAGTCATTTCCACCTTTGGCAAACCTATCATGGGGATTTCTTGCCAAGATATGTTCAGAGGGGGTTTGTCATTGCCTTCCTCTAATGCTGAGAGTGTGTGACTTGCCCAAGGTCACCCAGTGGGTTTCCATGGACAAGCAGCGATTAGAACCCTGGTGTCCCAGAGTCCTAGTCCAACACTCAGACCACTACTACATCATGCTGCTGTCTAATTTGTACTTTCATTAATTTGTCCAAATGTGCTCCTCCAAATGTTGTTGCACAGCTCCCATTAGCCATAGCCAATGACAAAGGATGAGGGGAGTTGCAGGTCAGCACTATTCAGAGGGCCACACGTTCCCCATCCTGGCTTGAAAATAACCTACTGCATCCTGGGCCAGTGAAATAACAAGGTTATTTGTGGGAAGCTGCCTTCATTTCATTTCTTCTCCTTTGAACATAACAACTTCCTTGAGAACCTGAACTGGGAACACAATCAGAAGGGAAACCCCATGGAGAGCAAAGAGGATTGGCTTTTCCCTTCCCATTCAGTCCTTTGGCTGTTTCCTGCAGCCATCCCACCAGGAGGATGTGAATCTATTTCTGATATAATCAAAACTCCAGGAGATGAGTCAAGTGGTTACATGCAGCAGCTTACAAGATCATACCTTAGGATGTTATTGTTAATATATTTTTAGACTCTTCTCCCTCCCTCATTTTAATTGTTTTTGAGAGGCAGTGCTCCCTATACATGCCATTTACAGCCCAGCAGAAAAGATCTAATGACTTTGCAGTGATTATACTGTAACAAAGAAACATAGGCCATTTCCACACTACAGTGTTAAGAGTGCTTTAGTCCACTTTCAACGTCCTGTGGAATTCTGGGGTTTGTAGTTTACTGACACCAAAGAACTCTCTGGCTGAGAATTCTACATGTCCCTCGCTAAACTACAAACCCCAGAATTCTACAGGATGTTGAAAGTGGACTAAAGCACTCTTAACATTGTAGTGTGGAAATGGCCATAGTATACTTCACCCTCAAGGTAAAAAGGTGGCATTTAACCGACATAGAAAGATCAGCATTGCTACAGTGATTATCTTTTGCCATAAGGCAAGAAGATCTCAACATCTGGAAGGAGAACATTAAATTTAATTGCTGCTGACCAGATGTCTCAACTTGCTTACATAACTATGACTTTCCAGAGCTTGGAGATGGGGGATATTGAATGGATATCTTACCTGTTACTGTCTTCTAAGCTGATACACTTGAAATGAGAGTAGTTAAGGAATCATAAAAGTACAGACTTGCCCCTTACCCTTTCAGTACATGCTCATGATTTTAATTGGCTTTTTAAAATCAGGGATGAGGAAGTGAGAGGTGCTCCTTAAGTTAATGCAAAACAAAAGAACCGTAATTTTTCTGTAAACAGCCCTGTCGCTTTCCCTTACTATATGGAGATTTACTTTGTGTGTATTTTTCTTGAAAACAACATGTTTAACATAGATTGCTACCTCATAGCAGACATCACAAGTGCTCATCCCAAGGGCTCAGGTTTTGGCCTAGTCCTGACAAAGCGACTCCTTCCAGCAGAGTTGGGCAAAACGTGTCCATGGGTCCATATGTGGCCCCAGGCTGTTTTCTAGCCCTTGATCTCTCTAAACTCCCCAGATAGTCCTGCATCTGACCCCCACAAAAGGGTGAATTACTTTTTTTTTTTTAAGTCTCTGGGAATGAGAGGCCATCTTTTAAATAGATTGCAACCCCCTTCCCTCCACTGTGTAACTTCATGAAAGTTCATTTTTTTGCAGCAGAAGTGGGTTGCTGATCACTTCCGGGGGATAGGGTTTTTTGGACATTTTTGACAGTCCATGGATGTTCCCAGGGATTGAAAATTGCCCCCAGGTGCCACTGGGAATTGCCCAGCACCACTTTTATCATATAGATTTCTATCACCTCATTCTGCCTAATTGGCCAATCAGCTGTTAGACACATTCATGCCCAAAGCAAAAAGCCAAAACATCTGTTCCCAGCTGGCTTTGTTTTTGTGGTCTATAGTAATGCAATATATCATTGAATGCTAAAATCAGGTTTATCTATTCTATCATATTTCTGATTTCTATGTATGGCTGTGAAAACTGGATGTTGGAGCACGCTAACAGGAATAGTATCAACTCATTTGAAATGAGTGCTGGAGGAGAGTTCTACAGACACCGTGGACTGCCAAAATGACCACTAAATGGGTTCAAGAGCAAATCAACCCTGAATTCTCAGCAGAAATGAAGATGACTAAACTGAGGCCATTTCTGCACTAGAGTGGAGGAGCATTTCACCGTGTTTTATGAGCGGTGTTATTTACTCTGACTTACCCCAGTTCCTATCTGTATGCCCTCCAATTTCTGTTGAAGTAAAGTGGAGAAAATCACTTGTAGTTTCCGTATCATCAATTTTCCTGGAACTCCTATTTGCCTCCCTCCTCTACTCTGCTGCCACTGATTGGTCAATTTAAGACCCACCTCTGTGGTGGGAATTGATGTAACACTTCCGCATGTAGGAAAAAATGCAGCGGCACCCTTGTGGTTGGTTCGCATCGAAGTTTTTCCGTTTTTATGTTACACCGATTTTACAACAATATGAACTGCACTAAGAGCTGAACACACGCGGAACAAACTATGGCAGAACGATGTCAAACCAGTTTGACGTGCAGATGTATTCACAACGCAACAATACTACAGTGATGTATCTCCCTTGTGCAGAAAGAGCTTGAGACTGCCAGATGTTGCACATATCATGAGAAGACAGGACTCATTAGAAACTATAATAATGCATGGTAAGAGAGAAAGTGGTCAGAATAGAGGAAGACTGCAGTACAGGAGGATGGACTCAAACAAGAGAGCCACAGCCCTGAGTCTGCATGCCCTGAGCAGGGCAGTTGATAACAGGGTGGCCTGGAGGTCTCTCATTCATAGAGTCACCTTGAGTCAAAGTCAATTTGACACCAGTTAGCAACAAAGTAATAGAAGGGGGCTAGAAATGGGGAAATCACCTTGTCAGGACTCTTCCACCTGCAGTGCATGGCTCACAGCACTTCATGGCAACAAGGCCAAGACAAACAGACTTCCAAGGAAGGGAACTATTTGCAAGCACATACTTGAAATGCAGTGTGCAGTACACTTAATCTAGCACTAGTAGAAACATTTCCCAGAGTCTCTTTAGCTTTTATGCATATTTATAGCTGCCAAACACCATTGTGAGCCTTTATGCTGGGCCAAGGGAACTGAACGGGGCCTGATCATTAACAAAGTGTTAACTGGAGAGTCTCTGGGTCTGCATATTAAAAAGGATTTTTAATTGTACCAATAATTAGTGCTGTTCAGTCTTACAAGAGCAACATTCTAGACTTCAAGTTGGAGAAGGCAGTGCTGTCTAGCGGGTACCTCATGTGATGCAGTATTTTGTGTCCCAGCATCACCCTGGGAACAGAGTGAATGTGTCAGGAACTGAATTCACACACACAAATATAACAGTGCAAATACACTATTTATTAGGAGCGTGATACATAGTACAGGACTTCAGTGAGCTAACTGGAGGCAATTAGCAAAATCCAAAACATTAAAAGCAAAGAGTTTCTCATCCCATCTGCAAGAGACCTTGGAGTTCTGGTTTAGCCTGGCAGCGCTTATCACTACATTCCTAGCTTTGTTTATCTAACGGTCTCTGGTTCTCATACCTTGTTACAAGCAAGTTGCTAATTAACTCCTACTACATGTCCCATAACTAAAATATGGAGGGCTACCCGACAGCATAGGATCTGAGCCATGCAAGTAGGAAGAAAGCAAAAGTCTTTAGGATGCAGGACAATAAAAAGGAATACATTCTACCTCACACATATACTCTTAATGAGTACCCTCAGTCTACAATTTTATAATTTTCCCTTTTTTCTTTTCTTTACTATGTGTTCTAAACATTTCATTTATTTTTACCAAGCTTTATACATGACTTTTGCTCTCTGAAATAATTATAAGTACAAAGTAGTTTCCAAAATATAAATCAGACATAACAATGAGCCACCAGCATATGATAATTACCTGACCAAAAGCAGCATCAGAAAACTAGAACACTCAGGCTAATATATTGTGGGTTACTGTAGCACTCCCATTGATATATTTCTGCAGGACTGCAGAGAGAGCTGAGGCAGGGGATAGAGCAAAATATTTCCCTGCATCATTCTGGGGACAACATAGCCTGTTATAGCCCACATAGGAAGGCATGTGTAAGGAAGTTTCAGAGACCTCTTCATGCAAGCCAGTAAAATGTAAAAACACTTGTGCAATTGGTAAATCACACAAGCACAAAGCTCCAGCAGGATTCCAGCAAAGAACTAAAGCTAACAATCAATAAATTAAATGGCAGACTCAAAAATGAGTTTAAAGACAAATGCTTTCAGTTGCCAACAGAATACCAATACGAAGAATCTAATTTCTTGAGGCAATGAATTCCACATATAGAGTGTTACTACAAAGAAGGCCCTCTCACAAGTTGCCACTCTATGCCTCAGAAATCAAGGATGCACTCGAGAGGAGGTACAACAGCTGATCATAAGGCATGGGCAGGACACACAGGAGGAAAAACAGCCCTTCAAAGAGACCAGTCTCGAGTCTTTTAGGGCTGTAAAGTTAATAACCAACACCTGGACTTGTACTCTGAAACAAATTGACAGCCAATGAAGGTGATGTGGCGTGTATGCACGTAGGAGAGAACCAGCATGGTTAGCAATCTGGACTACAACCCTGGAGACCAGGGTTCAATTTCTCGCTCAGCCATGGAAATCCAGTGGGTGACCTTGGGCACATCACACACTCTCAGCCCTAGAAAACCCCATAATAAGTTCACCATAGGTTCCCCATAAGTCAGAAACAACCTGAGGGCGTACAACAACAACAACAACAAACTCAGATTCAAAGAAAAAAAGGCTTTTCTGAAATAGCTTTGCTTCCAACAGTGTGATGCAACAGCTAAAATAGCCAATGCAATTCTAGGCCACAACAATAGGAGACTGTGTTTAGGTTGAGCGAAATAATAGTGCCACTCTCTCCTGCTTTGATCAGACCTCACCTTGAGTACTGTGTCCAGTTTTGGGCACCACAATTCAAGAAAGATATTGACAGACTGAAATGTGTCCAGAGGACGGTGACCAAAACAGTAAAAGGCCTGGAAATCCTGCCCAATGAGGAACAGCTTAGGGAGTTGGGTATGTTTAGCCTGGAGAAGAGAAGGTTAAGAGGTGACATGATAGTCAGGTTTAAATATTTGAAAAGATATCATAGGGAAGATGGGGGTCAGCTTCTTTTCTGCAGCTTCAAAGACTAGGACATGGAGTCATGAATTCAAACTGCAGGAAAAGAGATTCCACCTAAACATTAGAGAGAACTTCTGGATGGTAAGAGCAGTTCAATAGTGGAAAATTCTGTCTCAGATTGTGATGGAGTCTCCTTCTTTAGAAGTTTATAAACAGGGGTTGGATAGCTGTCTGTAAGGATGGCTTTGACTGTGCATTCCTGCATGGCAGAATGGGGTTCAACTGGATGGCTCTTGTGGTCTCTTCCAACTCTATGATTCTATGAAACAAAGCTACTTCCTAATCTTTTGATTGTCTGAAAAGATGTCAGTACCTTACCTTCTACATAAAGTGAAGCATTCTTACTAATAGCTGTTCCAAGATGGTTTCTGGCCAAACAGTTGTATACTCCTTCATCTGATTTTCCTTTCCTTTGGCTGAGGCGGAGGAAGAAGAGGGACCCATCTGGCAGGAGAGTGCGCTGGGAAGTACTATCGTCTTTGTTCATTTTCACATATTCCCCATTGCGATACCATTCAATTGTGGGTGCTGGATTCCCAGTAGCACGGCAGTGCAGCGTGGCTGGCTGATTCCAACGAACTACAAGGTCAGATGGATGATCGAGGATTTGTGGTATGAATTCTTCAGAGCGAGACTTTGAACCTGGGAGAGTAATAAAGGATGAAAAGTAGGATAAGAAATTTTTTTAAAAAAAAACTTTACTTCCTCTCAGATCCTTTAATCTTGTTCTACCTTTCTGGTTTGTTTGATGTCAAATATTTATTTATTTATTTATTTAAATAGTTCTGTATCAAAAGATCTCAGGCTGGCATATAAGTATAGTCAATACAACACACCCTGTAACATTTCAGAAATGAAAACTGGGACATGTGTGGCCAAGTAACATCACAGCGTGGTCAGGATGGCAAAAGTTATTTATGAGGAAGAACACACAAACTAGAAAAGTCTACAGCAGTTTGCTTTTGCCTGAACCTACTGGGAAGGATAAGATTCTGCCCTCTCCTCCTCCCTTTGGTTGAGCTAATTGAGTACAAATTACTTTTGCTCTTTGTACTCCGTTTGCAGCACTGGAAGCAAGCTGAGATCAAAGGGGAGAAATGGAAGAAGAAGAGAGACTCTGGGATATTTTTAAAGCATCTGAAAAGTGGAAAAACAGTGGATTAATCAGGACTGCCCCTGGCAAATCAGGATAGCTGAAGGGTATGATAACAGACGGGTTAAAACAATAAAAATAATTTAAACAGACTAATATCATATTAAAGATGTTAACAAGTTAGAAACAGGTTTAAGTGATTAAAATAGTTTAAAATACCTAAAGTAAATCACTTTGATAAATAGTCATGTTTTTACTTGGCCACTAAGTGAGACCAGCATTAAGTGCCAATTGGGCCCCAAAGAGGGTATTCATAGAATCATAGAATCATCGAGTTGGAAGAGACCCCAGGGGCCATCGAGTCCAACAACCTGCTATGCAGGAACACACATCAAAGCATTCCCAACAGATGGCCATCCAACCTCTGCTTAAAAACCTCCATAGAAAGAGACTCCACTACACTTCGAAGCAGCATATTCCACTGGTGGACCACTCTGATGGTCAGGAAGTTCTTCCTGAGGTTCAAGTGGAGCCTCCTTTCCTGCAGCTTGAATCCATTACTCCTTGTCCCAGTCTCTGGAGCAGTAGAGAACAACTCCACTCCCTCCTCAACATGACATCCCTTTAAATATTTAAATATGGCTATCATGTCCCCTCTTAACCTTCTCTTCTGCAGACTAAACATACCCAGCTCCCAAGGCATTCTTCATAGGGCATGGCTTCCAAATTAGTATTCCAAATTAGGCTTCCACAATTAGTATCACATCACTCACATCTTCACACAGTATATTCTGCTCACTGATGTAACACAGAGAAGGGCTCCCCCCTACAGCAGATCTCAATTCTCAGGCAGTTTCACATAGGGAGAAGGGTTCCCTCAAGTACCACAAGCACTTGGAATTCAGACCAGAAGTGCCTTGGCACACAGTGTAATTCTTTTAGGACTGGCATTATATGATGACTGTATAGTATTCAGTCAGCAGTCAAGCCCCTGTATTTTGCACTAGTTGCAGCTTCCAATTCATCTTCAAGGGCAGTCCTGGGTACAGAGCATTATAGTAGTCTAATTACCAATGCATGAACTACTCTGGCTAGGTTACCTCTGGTGCATCAGTCAGAGCTGGCAGCAAATCCTCCACTTGTGCCACCAGTGGCAAAGACAGATCTAGGAGTACTTCCAGGCTACACAACTGTTCCTTCAGGGGAAATGCAACCCCATCCAGGACAGGCTGTTTACCAGCGCATTACTACACCCAGGCACTGGTCTAGTATCAGCTCAGTCCCAGCTGACTCTGATGAAAAGGAGAAATAGAGCTAAGTGTCATCTGACAGTACCCAACTCCAACATTCCTAATGATTTCATCCAATGAATTCATGATAAAATATGGAGGATGGAACCCAGCAGCTTAACAGCCATGGGTATGAACAGGAATCCTGCAGCACCAGTCCTACAGATAGAAGCATAACCATTGTAAGACAGTGGCTCCTACTGCGTTGCCACACAACCAGTCCAGTAAGACGCAATTATCAATGGTATCACAAGCAACAGAGAAATCCAAGAAGATCAATGGGGTCATACTCCTGCTGTCTTTAACCCAGCATAGCTGATCAGTCAGAGCAACTAAGGCCATTTCAGTGCCATTTCCTGGCCTGAAACTAGACTGAAATGAGTTCAAATAATCTGTTTCCTCCAAGAATGCCTAAAGTTGGCCAGCCACCGCATGCTCAAGTACCCTGCCCAGAAAGAAATATTGACAATAGGTTGGTAGTTCTCATATACCTCTGAGTCAAGGGAGGGTCATATACTCAGCCCCCTGATGTTCTAAACATATTACCCAAGTTCAGTGACAAAAGGAATCTGGATGAATCATGGTGCAGTAACAGACTGTTGCACTTGGACTGGAAACTCTAGGATTCATAGCCCTACTAACTAAGCCACATGACTAAGCCAGCTATTGCCAACTTAAGGTGCTTCCCAGGGTTGTTATAAGGATAAAAGTGAGGAAACTGAAGTCAGAATCCCATTTGGGGCCTAGTATAATTTGCCCTAGGCACACAGAGTGACTTGTTTTAGACAATGGGGAATGGATATATGCAACCACTGATGGTGGGAACAGAGTTCTACATGTAGAACTGTTTCAGATGCACAATAATGCACCAAGAGTAGCATGTCAGGGCACACTTCATACTTCCTACACGTACTGTGCATTGTGCAACAAGAAGACAGTTACATGCACTCACTGGTTCTCATATGTTCAACAATGTTGTTCAGTACAGGTAGATTGCATAACACTAGCATAACATAACTCTGCAAGCAGGTGTTTATTCAATGCCAGAACAATCTAACATTTCAGCCTGAGTTGATGGGGAAAGGTGAGATACAGTGTAATTGCAAGCACTATTGAGTAGTCATATGGTATAATGGCAAGTGTTGTATTTAGAAGTAACAAGTGAGCCTTGTCAAGGATAAGGAATCATACCACTACAAGTTGCCAGTCAGTACCACTACAAGCTGAAGTTGCTAAAACAGAAGTTGGCAATCACAGCAGGGATTAATTTTGGAGCCTTAATAAGCCACAACATTTCCAACAAGGCAACATTTCCAGCTAAATTCAGCTAAAAGGTGAACAGCAAGTGGTCAGAAGTCTATAGCTGGTTTGTATGCTCTGTTGTTTTTGTTAGGTTTTTTGGGGGGTGGGGGTTTGTTTCAGGATTGAATAGATTTGATACCGGTTATAAAGATGAAAGTACAGCTCTAGGAGTGTTGAAGCAGCTGTGTTACTTTCTTGAGGCATAAAAAGGAGGAAGGTCATCACCTGCAACACCATGATGATCTTCTGTTTAGGCACATCTACCATTTTCTTTTAAAAATTGGAATCTGGGGGCTTCAGGGTGCTGTAAAAAAGAGCTGGGACCACAGGTAGCATATTGGCCCTAATTCTCCCCCACCCCTGCCAAGTTAAACTAACCACCAACCTTCTATCTATAGTTTACTTATTGAGATGTTCAAACACAGCACTCTGTCTTGTTTTTATCCCAACAAGCCAGTGAAACAGCCAGCAGTATGGTTCCACTTTAACTGCCATGGGAACAACTTATGGAATTCTGGGATTTGCCATTTAGAGGTGGGTATTTAGAATTCTCACCCAGAGAGCCATACCCTCCAACTGTCCCAATTTAGTCCCTATTAGTCCTCTGTCATCTCACCTTTTCAGCTGCTTTGGGACATTTTAAAAGCAAATAATCAAATTTGTGAAAGTCAAACCCACAAACATGGAAGGAAGACTGTAGTTGAAGTAGTCTGTGGACAAAGGAGGAAATGTCCCAGTTTTTTCTTCTCAGTTTCCTCTTTTGTGGGTTTGACTTTCACAAATTTGATTATTTGTAAGGCACCCAGTTGCCTCCCCCCATTCTCCCCTTCCCATTTGCTTGCCTTTTGCCCAGGCACACCATGCATTCCTTCCACATTCCCAGGCATCCCCTTTCATTCCCTTCCCTTTTGCCCAGGCACACTGCCTTCCTTTCCTGCAGCTGAGCAAAAAGGAAGCAAATGGGATGGGGCTGCCCTGCACATTGAGAAGGCATACTTGAGCTCCCCACCCCCAAATCCCCTCCTCCCATTCTCTTGCCTTTTCGCCAGGTCAACTACCTTGTGTGTTCCTTAATCATTAATAATCATTTCCACTCTGATATGGTTTGTCCACACGTGTCCTGGTTTTCATTTGTGAAATATCAGAGGGTATGGTGAGCTCTTGTGCCTCACCAAACTAGAAACCCAAGATCCACTGGATGGAACTATAGCAATTAAAGTGGAGCAATAGCACTATGACTGTGTAGTATGAAAGGGCTCCAGAACTTGGACAAGTCACCTTTTGAATAACAACTCCCAGATTCCTCCACCCATCCTGATTGGAGAAATCTGGGAATTGTACTGCAAGAAAGTAATACTTTCAAATTATGGAAATGAACCATGTTATTGGTTTGTTTCTCTAGCTTATTGGAGAGATAAGATCTCTGATCTATAGTTGCTTGTGAATATAGAAAACAACTGCATTTACCATTCTAAATTCCTAAATAAAAATGAAAATAATTCAGTATCTATAGCTTCTTTATGCCAATATATGTTAAGAACAGGTATTCATTTTCCTGTCTTTCTGCTCAATGTGAGAATCAGATTTCCCAGACTACAAACAGACTTTAGGATTTAATGGGATATGGTAAAAGTCACCACATCCTCTTACTGAAGTTTATTATAATGTATTTCTGCTGATCTACACCTCCAAGAATCCAACCCATTGTTATTGCTGTAATGCATAGTAATCTCTTCAGAACTTCCTGTGCAAAACTTCCTGACATTGTCTTCTCAGAGGAGACAGAATGTCATAAATCTTTTAGCTGCCAGGAATACCCCTATTTCACAGTGGCAATCTTGGTTTTTTTGGCCTCCCCCTTAAAAAAAACAGATCTCTGTGCCTGTGTCTGTGCCCTTATTTTGTATTTTGGAAAGCCTCCTTGAAAAAGATATTTAGCCTGAGCTACCTTTCCACAAAAAACAGAAATATTGTGATCTAGGTCCTAGCGCATCTTGTTTCAGAAGAAAGTATAGGGCACTTAATTGCAGAGGGAATTAAAGAATGGAGGTTCCCAATTTTCCAACTAGCCTCTCTTATTATGTCTTCAGCAGTCCTGGCAGCCACTGACAGATGAGAAATGTCAAGGAATGTCCCAAACAGTTGGGAAAAAAGCTAAACTAAACCCCCAAGTTTTGATTTTGAAATATTACACAGATCTCCCATCATTACTACTGCTGTATTTCTCTCTCCCTCTTTGTACTGTCAGCGTGAGGCTTGGTTATGTTCTGTATAAGATCCATGAACTGTGAAATAGCAACACTCAGCAGCATCATGAGAAAATGAATTAAGGCAGAAGCCCAGTGCTGACCACAGCTTTACTGCTATCCAGTCTTCACCTTCAAACTGGCTGGTAAGCTTTTCTGTGGGATCCAATGATATAAGAAAACCCAGCCAGCCACTATACTGAATGGGGAAGACTTCAAATTTGAAGTCAATTTTTCCTGCTTCCTCTCTTACACACTGCATGAGGCTCTTAATTGCCTATATGGATAGTGGCACTACACAGTTAAGTCACTAGGTGGCAGTATCCCTGAGGCCAATGCAATCTTATCTGAAGTCTGTGCAAATAACTCACAGAGAAGGGAGTGGACTAACCTAGCTTCAGTCCATCCCCAATTATATTGTTCTCCTCAAGTTGAGAATGGCAGATTTGAATAAGAATATGTCCCTTGTGTTTGGACACTCTTCACACAATTGGGAACCATGGTTTGTTTTTTCCCCAGGTACTATCCTTATAGGGGAATTGTTCTTATCCGTACCAGTTGCTAGTAATAGCCACCAGTTTTCATGTCAATTGGGCAGTGAATCAGTGAAGGCACTATACTTTGGACATACTTTGACTGGAAGCTACTGGCCTCTTTTCTTCCATGTGAGGACTGCAACAGAACTGGGGATCGGACAGGGCTGGCACGCACCCCCTTCATACTTTTACTAAAAATGCTTCAACAATAATTTTGTTCTTAGCTGCCATCAGGTTGACTTTGACTTACAAATGAGAGAGACTATGAGACTATGAAAGAGAGACCTCCAAGTCACCCTGTCAGCCACTGCCCTGCTCAGGTCTTGCAGATTCAGGGCCATGGCTTCCTTGATTGGGTCCATTCATCTGTAATGTGGGCTTCCTCTTTTCTTACAGCATTTCTAAACATTATTGTATTCTCTAGTGAGTCATAGAATGATAGAATCATAGAATTGGAAGAGACCACAGGGACCATCCAGTCCAACCCCCTGCTATGCAGGAACACCCATCAAAGCATTCCCAACATGTCTTCTTGTTAATGATTGCACACAACTTTACTGTTTCTGGATAGAGTCAGAAGTCTCCTATGTCTAATCTGTCCTTGTTCTTCAAGAGAAAACAAAGTCCTTGTCTAAGTTCCTGATAGGTATGTCCACAAGAACAAAGGCCTGAGTTATCTTGAAAACTAATTTATTTTATTTGACATAGTTTTCAGGGATGCACTGCAACCCAGTGCTTTAGATATGTGAGGTAGCTGATGAGGTGGCCTGCTGTCCATGAAAGCTTATACGAAATATAAAAATTCAGTCTTTAAAGTGCTACAAGACTCTTTGCTTGTTTATTCCCACAGACTACCAGGGTGACCTTCTCATTCCCCAGGAAATTGTTGCAATCTAAGCACTGCATGATGCTGCCTATTGTTTGTTGCCTTCCTTTGCTCTGTGACAGTCTGAAGCTTTCATTGTTGGACTTCTGGGCTTGCTTGCCCCATTTAAAAATGCAGTTTCCCTTCCTCTTCCCAAATATCTTTTCTCAGCCACTGCTGAAAGTCACATTGATTCCCCACCTTCACAAAATGCAGCAGGGAAGAGGAAAGCATATAGGCTCAATGCACCTGACTGTAACATCTCTGGAATTTCCTGTTTTTCCGTATTTAGTCCTAAAACAATTTCTACACTTTTTCCTCTCTTCATCTTAGCTAACTGAAGTTTGAAACTGCATTCCAAACTACCAGCAGAAAATAACATATGTGGGTAATGGGGATCTGTAGGAGGAGTACAGAGAAAATAACTTATTCTTCAGCAAGAGCCAGCATGGTGCAGTGGTTTGAGTGCTAGGCTACAACCCTGGAGACCAGGGTTCGATTCCCTGCTCCCCATGTAAACTCACTGGGTGACCTTGGGCACATCACAAATTCCCAGTGCCTGAAAACCCCATAATAGGTTCACCTTAGGATGAGAAATATCTTGAAGGCACACAGCAACAACTTTCTACAGTAGCTGCTTGATGTGGCCCATGGTGTGAAAGTCTGTGAACACAGCAATCTTTTTACACAAAATGGAAAATGCTTTAGCAACAGCTTTGGTTAAGGTCCATTACTATCCTCTTTCAGAATTATACAATGACTATGTCTGATAGCTTTCAATGCTTCTTCCATCAGACTGAGAAATGTTTCAGAGAGGGAGGGAGGGAGGGAGGATGAATTGCTGTCTCCATGATTCCTCACTCCAAAAACAAAACAAAACATAACAAAACAGAAGGAGAAATAAGCAGAAATAAACTGAAATAAACATGGTTTCAATAATTTTGGTTGCCATATGAAATAATGGACAGGGCTCCTTTATTTTGTTGCTGCTGTTGTTGTTGTTTGTATCCTGCTTTGTCTTGAAAATTGGAACTCAAAGTGGCTTACACTTTTCAAAAACTATACAATTAAAAACATACAAAAAGTGAACATTAAAATAAAATTAAATTATACACAGTATTACAATAATAAAGCACAGTATCAGTTTAAAAGAATAAAATACAATTTAAAAAGATTTTAAAATCTATTAAAAACATTTCAGTTTAAAACAATACACACACACACACACCCCTCACAATCATTCTTTGTTTTAAAAGCCTGTTGGAATAAAAAGGTTTTAGCCTGCGGACAGAAGGAAAACAAGGATGGGGTAATTCTGGCCTTCCTGACAAGGGAGTTCCAGAGTTCAGGAGCTACCACCAATAAGGATCTCTCCTGTGTTGCCACCAGGCTCATACAGGGAGATAGGATCTGCCAGATAGCATGGATCTGAACCACATAAGACTTTATAGGTCACAACCAGCACTTTGAATTGTGCCCTGAAACAAACTGGCAGCCAGTGGAGCTGTTTCAACAGGGGCAAAGTATGGTCTCTGTATAGCAGAGTATACCAGTTTGGCAGTAGCTCTTCAGACCAGCTTCAGTTTCCAAAGACTCTCCAAAGGCAGCTCCATGTAAGACCATGGCTAGATTTGATGTCTTGAGGAACAGGCACAGCTTTAGATGTGCAAAAGTACTCCTGGCCCACCAGAGAAGCCTGGGCCTTGAGGTTCAAAACCAAGTCTAGGAGTACACCCAAACTTTGAACCTGTGTCTTCAGGGGGAGTGTAACCCCATCTCTTAACATAGGCTGAATCCCTATTCCCTGATCTGCCTTTTCACTGACTAGGAGTACCTCTGTCTTGTCTGGATTAAGTTTCAGTTTGTTTGCCTTCATCCAGCCTGCTACTGATGTATTTCCCTTTAATGGTTGTGTAGAAGGGGGAATTTCAGCAAGAGTTGCTTGTCATGAAGGGTTATTTGCTGAAATTCCTCTTCTTCTCAACCATTAAAAAGAAAAGAACTCTGTCACTTATTTCACCTGGCAGCCCTGCTACAATTTCACACTACAACAAAAGTGGTAAACACTGGGCCTTCAGATATTTGGGATCACAGTTCCCATAATCCCTTCCCACTGACCAGACTGACTGAGTCTTCTGGGAACTGAAGCCCAAAACATCAGGAGACTCAAAGACTTCTCTCCCCTGTCCCAGAAGAACAGTGCTGCTACTGTTCTTGTTCATTAATAATAATAAAAAGTGAATTCATAAGAAAAGAAACAACTAAAAATTGACTCCTATAGGATGAAACCCATTTAAATAAAAATTTAACAAGCAAGCTATTTAACCTGTTCTGTGTATCCCAGACACGTCACTCACCTCTCCTTGCTGCTCTTACCAGCTGAACTGCCCACTTGAATGAACTGCCCTGTGAATAAGTGGGTGCCATGAAATGGTTTTTAAAGAACTGTAAGTCCAAATGCTAGCTGATAATTCTTTCAGTTGGGGCACACAAAGGCTCAGATGCCACTCTAATATACCAGTCTGGTTTCATGGTTAGAGAACTGGACTGAGATTTGGAAGACATAGGTTCAAGTCTTCACTGAGCAATGAAACTCATTATCTGGCCATGGGCCCCTCACACTACGCAGTTATAGTGCTACAATTTCATTTCAGCTGCCATGGTTCCATCCTATGGAGTCTTGATATTTGCGGGTTAAGAAGAAGTATTTAGAATTCTTGAATTCTTGAGAGCCAGCTTGTTGTACTGTTTGGACTACAGCCCTGAAGACCAAGGTTTGATTCCTCACGTGGCCATGGAAGCCCACTGGGTGACTTTGGGCTCATAGGTTTGCCTTAGATTGGAAATCTAAATTGGAAACAACTTGAAGGCAAACAACAACAACAATATTTACAATTTTCATTTTCAGCCAGATAGCTCTAGTGCTTCATCAAACTACAAACCTTAGGATGCCATAGGATGTTGCCATGGTGGTCAGAGTAGAATCATAGTGATAGAACTGTGTCGTGTGAAAGGAACCCTTGAGTCTGACTGACTTCAGAGTACTGACCTCTCTCTCAACCTAAATCTCACAAGGTTGTTGTAACAATGAAGTGGCGATGAGGAAGAGAAGTTTCTATGCCACCCTGAACTCAGAGGAAGAAAGGTAGGATATAAGTGCAACAAAATAATCAAAGAACTCTATATAAAGCATACCAGAAAGCCAAAGAAAGCAACCCCAAATCCAAAGAACAAAACCAAGCAGGTTAGTTAGAATTTGACTGAAACAAGCCCACTTTGCAGCCGTGGAGGCTAAGTAATCTTTGAGGCACGAGGTCTCAGAGGAATTGAAACTACTTGCAATAATAATACAGTAATATTAAAACAGGGTTCTCAAGGCAAAACCTATATAAAACACTATTAAGACAACTTACTCACATTTTCAGCCTTATCTTAGCATCTCACCCTTTCCAAGTTTTGGCAGTTGGGTTGAGGAGAGGTCTAGCACAAATAAAAGATTTTCAGTCCGAACTGTTCACTCACCTTCCATTAACAGAAAGGCTGCCCATATCAAGATTCTCTGTAGCACCAACTGGATTAATCCTCTTCCTGGCATGCTTATCTTCTTGCTGAAACCACTTCTTTCAAAGATTTTGAACCTAAAGAGATTGACTAGACTCCACTCACTTTCCTACTGTTTGCTAACCCTTTTCTGCTATTCAGTATCATGGGGGCTTTTCATCTCTCTGCTCCAACGAATACATGCACACAAACGTTAGTCAGCTCCAAAGAGTTTCATCAAGGCAGCTCCAACCCACTTGGTGTGTGTGTGTGTGTGTGTGTGTGTGCGTGTTTTCCTGGACTGTTCACAGGATATGGGAAGAGGTGGGCATGAATTTCAGCTTTTTCCACTCCTTCAGCTCAAATTTGAAAACACACCAGCTTTAAGGCCCACCTCCTACACACACAGACATGATCACAACTGGGGGAGGGAGGCTATACAAAAATTTTCCAGTTCATTCTGACTTTACAGGAAAGTTGGAGTCTGTCACTTTCAAAGCTTGCAAAGCAAAGCTTTAAAAGACAGACAGATAAATAGACAGGCAGACAGACAAGACAGTAACTTCCAGAAGTCTTCTTGGCCATGCTGACAATGGAATTTTGGGAACTGTGGTCCAAAATCAACTTTTCCAAGCTCTTACAAGATAAACAAGTGTCTACCAAACATATTTTACAGCTTGCCACAGTTGTTCAGATTACAGATATAACTTGGATGCTAGTTTTATATAGGTTTATACAGATGTGTGTGTGTGTGTGTGTGTAGGTTATGACTGGTTCCATGGTAGGGACCAACTATACAGGCTTCACTGTTTGTGATGAAGTCCATACAGTACGATTTGTTTTTTGAGGAACCAGAGTGCTTTTTGAGGCTTGTTTTTTGAGGAACCAGAGTGTTGCCAGCCCAGGACAGAAGGTGCTACAGATTGTCGGCTGGAGGCCTTAGTTTGAAACACAATCCCCTCCATTGCCACTCCGTGTTCCTGTTACCCTGTTTACTGGGGGTCCCGGGAAGGACTCCAAAATGTGCTCTACTATAGGTGGGGAAAAAGCTCAGAGCACTGCTTTAGCGTTACAAGAGGCAGGGTAACTTAGCAGGATCTTGTAACCCTATGTTTACGGGGTCAGGTTAAGTCAAGAAGCAGACCGGTTTGAAAGCAATGAATGATCTTTATTAAATACAGGCACACAATGTAAGCAACACATGCACAAAGATAACTAAGGAAAATAAAGGTGTGAGTAAGATAGTGGGATTTTCAGAGGGATAGTTGATTTGGGTGATACGACACCTGATCCTGAAGCCTGGAAGAAGATAGAGAGCGATGCTGGGGTTCGGTGTATCTCAGCACATGGAGATGAGGGGAAGCTCGCCAAGCAATGCGGTAGCAAGGCGGCTGGAACTCGGGAGCGATCCGAGGAAGGTCTCAGAATCAGCGGTTTTTATAGGGAGAAGTGTGACTGCAGGCTGTGCCTTACTTGGGGACAACAATGAGTTTTGGGTGTGAGACAATGTCTCCGAAAGGTCACAATTTAGCATGATTAAGTCCAAATTGGCAAAGAGGTAGACTGTACGCAAATGCTCAGTGCTTGGCCTTTAAGCTTCTAGCTTGCCAAGTTATCTGCTCGGGGCAGGGAGTCTTTTGTAAACAGCGTGCATACATAATGAGGGTGTTTGCAGAGAGGTCTCCTAAAGCGGTGATCTGGCTATTTCTGGCCTGCCTGTATTGTCTTGGGATGTTGCAGCGTTTGATGGCCGAGCCTAGTTCTGGGCTTGTCCGGGAGCCTCACAAACACGTGGAGAGGGGTGGTAGAATAAAGCCGAATTATGATATCAAGGTGATATCTGGTGCTATCGCCAGGTAGGCCTTAACTGCAGTAACATTCTTAAACTGCCAACCCTCACAAGGTCTGAGAGGGGCAGCCTCATCTGATTCCATGGCTATGACTGAGATGCTATTATGTGTCATTAGAGCAAAATATCATGGCAATACCAGATTATCCATATCAAGGAAGAAGCCAGCTTTTTCTAGACTAGCTTATTTCTTCAGTATCTGGCTATTCAGTGTCCCCAGGGCCAAGGCACTATGGCCAATTCCGCACTAGACTGTTATAGCACTATGATTCCACTTTCAACATCCTATGGAATCCTGGGGTTTGCAGTTTTGGGAGGGGCCAGCACCCCAGGATTCCATAGGATGTTGAAAGTGGAATCATAGCACTATAACTGTCTAGTGCGGAAACTCTGTATGAGAGGTGTGCCTTGCAGAACTTCTTGTCATAAAAGAACAAGTGAGATCATAAACTACCCTTCCTATCATGCCTTGATTGTGGGGACCCCTAAGATCTAGACACTGAAGAAATGTTTAGAAAGAGCTGGCCACGGGGTGGAGGTGCATGCTGGTGTTGTTTGCTCTTTATTTGGTAGTGAATGAAAATGCAGTGGTTGATCAGAGCCTCCTGTCACTGCTGCTTTTTCAACTGCACAGGGAGCTCTTGCATACTTCTCAGTGCGAGCAGTGAAACTATCAGACTGCTCACAGAACATCCAATTTGGCAAGTTGTCTGATAATTATAAGATCCTGGACTTCATGTCCTGCTCTTACTGTGTTCCAGTGATTCTGAATAAGCTGTTGCACATCCAGAAACTCCAGCCATTATGACCAATGGTCAGAGATTATGCAACTTATAGCCCAACAGTATTTGAGGACCTATGTTTGGGAACCACCACTCTGTTTGAAGGCTTGCCAAATCTAACTCAATTTGAAAGTACAGATTCATAACTAGAGAGAAAGTATCCTTTAAGCAGCCTATTGAGCATGCTCAGTCCTCATTGGGTTGTTTTCACCATCTCCACATTTGAGAATTTTATCTAAAGATTTATTGTACAGTCAGACCTCCACATTTGCAGGTTTCACTTTTGTGGGTTTGATTATTCATGGATTATTTGCTGTCAGCTCTGCTGCCTCCCTATGCCATTTTTACTAGGAGCTGCAAGCCTCGTGAGACTGAGAAACTGTGAACAAGGCTCATGAAGTCCCCATTAAAAATGGTGTGGGGCAGCAGTGGAGGTGGCAGTAACCCTCACCAACCACCCTCTTCTGCCTTGCGAAGGAACCCTGATGCATCAAAGGAATCCATGGAGGATTGAATATGGTGATCATAATAATTTTTTTGGTTTGTTAAATATGATTTGGGAGGGCCAAGAGTTATTCATGATTTTTTGATTTTCATGGGAGTCCTGTGCCCCTAACCCTCGCAAATGTGGAGGGATGACTGTACTTTTGCATACCTGGGGTTTTTCTAAATCTTCTAATCCTTACCATTTGTGCATGAGTAGTTCTGTGTTGATAATGTAAGGATCTATATTCAAAGAATGAGTTTGCTATTGGTCCATAGGACTGCAGAAAACACAACATTCCAATCTGGACAATATTTTATTTTTATAAAACTACACATGAGAACTGCTCCCAGTAAATGTGGCCTGATCTGTGTGCTAACACAGATCCCCTGGGATTTTGGGATGATGGTGGTAGTGACTGACAAATAGCTAACATTACAAAGTCAAAACTGTGTCAAGCCCTGAAATTTCAGTACTCAAACCTGAGACCTAGGGATGCCACAGGGGGTGGGTCCCTGTGATGTTACAAGGGTGATATTGTAAGATGCAGCCCCTAGTGATGCCATTAAGCACGTGACACATTAAGCACAGAGTGTGCCATCCAAAATAAAATAGCAAATGTGGAAATATATATACACGCACTTTTTCAAGCTAGTGCTCTCATGCTGAGATTCTTCTCTCTCCCCTTGAGAATCAGAGAAGAGGGTCCTGAGATCTGGGAGCCCTACAAACTGCAAATATCCATGCAATATCAGGTATACATATGCCATGGCATTGCTTTTCCCACTCTTCAGTTGCCAAAATAATTTGCCATGTGATATGTGCAGCTAATGGCTGAGTATCAGTTGCTCCAAAATATCACTTTTTGAAGCACAGAACTAGTTGGATGTGATTTTTTCTAATCCAGGCTGCTTAAATTAATTGGTAGTGCATCATGTTGTAATACAAAACCTTGAAAATAACTTGAGTTTGCCAAAGACATGCCACCGGAGAATAACAGGATGTTGCAAAAACAGCAGGAAGTGCAGTGATGGATAAACCTAAACAAAAAAACAACATACTTGAAGAGAAGTCACGAAAGGCCAGAATTGTGAGGCATGCCGAGACAAAGGTCGGAAGTGAGCATTATTGTAGCCAACATGTGGTTCCTCTTGCACTAGGTGAAGAGCAGACATGGTCTCAGACACCTCTGTACAAACTATACAAACACTGAACTTTGGGATAGGAAAGGTGTTTAGAAGACCAGGGCAAGCTGCAGATCACTGTGCAATCAAATAAGAAACACTTGAAACAGCACCAGCTAGTGCCTGATATATACTACCTATTGTACACTGCAAAGCATATGTTACTAGAGAGTTAATAAATCTCCTTGAACTCCTTGAACCTCCTGCTGGCTGGTACCAAGGGGCATTCTTCCCTGAAGCACTGCTGCTGCTGCTGAAAAGGCCATTAAGGCCCTTTCCACGCGGGGGGAAAAAACGGCTTAGGGCGATTCATCCGGAGGTCGTCCACACCGTGGAGCGCGCTAGAGCGGTTTGAATAGTGGAGGTTCCACACCTCAAACCACGCTAGCGCGGCCGCAAGGGGTGGCGCGTCGCGTTTTTTAAAAACCACATTTTTGAGGTTTTTACGAAACGCGAGCGCGCTAACCCATTGCAGCGCCCCGTGTGAAACTACAGGGACGCGCTAGCGCGTCCCTGCAGAGCTGCCCAGGGGCAGGCTTCCGGCTGGCGCGCTGCCCTGATTGGCGGAGTGCCGCCGGAAGTCGCCGGCTGCCATTTTGGGCGCCGCCAAACACCGCCGAAACTCGCCAGCGTGTGGAGCGGCGAACGCGCGCTCCCCGCAGGGACGGAGCAACCCGTTTTCAGGTAAGATCCGTCCCTGCGTGCGCTGCCCCGTTCCCCCATCCCCCGTGTGGAAAGGGCCTATGATACAGCATCTCTAACCTTGTTTTTATGAGTACTACAGAAATACAAGGACAAGATGGCACAGAAGGAGCAAGCTGGAGACAAGAGGGGTGCATAACCCCTCCAGTATAGACTGATTCTTAAAGCAGGTAAATTGCTTTCAGTATCTTTAAGGGAACCTTTAAAAAAATCTCAGGGGACTCTCACAGGTAAGAATTTTAAGCAACCTTGATTCTCCCCTATAAGTACTGTCCTAGCTTCCAAGTTAGCATTAAAGGGGAAACGAGGGAAGGCAATTCTGTGTTTCTATGCAGAGAACAGTCTCTCTCTTTGTATAAGATTTCTCACAGAGCTGAGAATGGTACTTCTAAAACATTGCTTATTACAGGTCTCCAAGAGCACCTTCGTAGTGTTGTCACCAGGTGAAACTATGTTACATCTGTCCTCATAACCTTTCCTTAGAAAGGTTGCTTAGTTCCTACAGCCCCCTCCCAACCATTCCAGGGCTGATGAAGAGTATGGGAGGATTGGAAAAGCATGGCTACAGTCCTGTATGGGTCAGCATATGGGTGGGATGAGAGATTGCAGTTACTTTACAAGGTGGCCTGAGATGTCTTTTTCTTTCTTTCTTTCTTCCTTCCTTCCTTCCTTCCTTCCTTCCTTCCTTCCTTCCTTCCTTCCTTCCTTCCTTCCTTCCTCAAAAACAAAGATTAGAGCAGCACAAAATCCAGTCGTCCAGCTCTTGGCTATATCAGTCAAAGAGAAGAAAATGTCTGTATGCTATAGCCAGGAGCTGAGCTCACTGGCTCCTGTATTGCCTTCAGCAGCAGGAGACTCTTCTTTTAGAACTTTGTTCTGGTCACCTCACAAGAAAGCACAACATCTCTTCTGGCTCCCTCCTATGAGTAATGGTCACCAAGTACTAGGTGGTGTGCTCAAACTCCTCCCACATCTTTGCTTTACCATACCCTCCAATTGTCCTGACCTGGCAGTCCCAGTTAATCTTCCGTCATTCCACTGTGGGGCTGCTTTTAAAATGTCCCAGTTTCTCTCTCCTCCTCCCTCTTTTTTAGTTGCTGCAATCTGAGATCAAAGCACAAAAGTAGTTCGCACTCAATTAATTTAGCAGCACAGAGAAGAGAGGAGGATGTGGAATCTTGCCCTTCCCAATAGGCTCAGGCAACAGCAAACTGCTGCAGCTTCTCCTAGCTTCTGTGTGCTTCCTCATTAATAAATTTTGCCATCTGGACCATACGCTTCTGTTGCTTGGCCAAATATGCCACAGTTTTCATCTGAAATGTTGGAAGATATGCATTATATCATAAGGTTCAGTGCCATTTCCTTCAATGCCCCAAAAAGCAGCTTGTTGTGAGTAACAGCATTCCTTGTAAATACTTACTTGTGAACTCTGGTCTTTCCCTGCCAGACCCTCTAAGCAACCTACACTGCTGCAAAATGCATAGCACTGCTCCTTGTCTTAGTAGTTGGCTACAAAGAACCCACTGGCACTGAACACGCAGAGGTACGTCCCATTCTGTGGCCTTCCTAGGATCTGATGCCTTTGTTCTGGGGTTTGCTGCTTACTTTTGGCTACCCCGCCCCTGAAAAATGCTATCAATTTAAATGAGCCGTTTTGCCTTTGAGCAAGGCAAGTCTCTTGTGCATACATTTTGCAGCTATACATCCCAGTGCATTCATCTTCAGGTACCAGGGGGCATAGATCCCAGCTTGACAGATGCTCTCTATGGGTGTATCCACTCTGCGAAATTATAGCAAATTATTAAAACTTTAACTGCTATGGCTTTCTCCTGGGATTTGTAGTTTGGTTAGGTGTCTTCCTCCAAGCTACAGCAGTAGAGCTTTCTAGTAGAGAATTCAGAACATCTTCTTTGTCAACTATAAATCCCAGGATTCCAGAGGGTGGAGCCATAGCAGTTAAAGTAGTATCAAAGTGCTGTACTTGTGCAGTGTGGATACACCCTACCTCTGCCTTAGTTCCTTCATTCAAAATTCTAGGTCTGCTTTACACAGATGGTGCATTTGTGGAAAACTAGGTTTTCAGTGCAAACCAATGTATGACCGCTCAAGTAATATGTTATAAGAAGGATTAGCCCAAGAAATTCTGCTACTTGAGGCAAATACAAAACTACACATGCACAACAGTATATTCCATCTAGAGGAGGTTGACAGGTTGGCTGTTGAATCTTATTTCAACATAGAAGGGACACAGGGTACTTTTAAATAAATTGTTAATGTTTATGAGTGGAAGTTTCTCCTCTGCATACAATCCTGCCATTGCAATTGTATTGCAAATGACTAGAGGAGGGGGAGGAGAGGGGGAGGAGGCCGGTACAGAGCTGCAAACAGTTCAGTATCTTACTAGTTTTTACTATCCTGAACACCACCAGAATATACCTGAATTAAAAGAAGAAAAATCCCTAAAACTCTTACCAAAGGTTAGGGAGGAAACAGCTAAACACACAACTGGTCTGGGGTGGCAAAATATATAGGCTTAAGAATTATATGTCTTTTTGGTTTGCAGTAACTCTCAGAGAGCATTGAAAAATCATGTGGTTCCCTGATCAAATTGCATGCGTACATTTGTCTCCACTGGGTGTCCACAAGCCAAATGGACTGCGAGCGAGAGAGATTTGCTTCCAGACATTTTTCTTCCCTAACTCTTGAAGGGCTAGAGGTTCAGATTGAGACACCTAGAGGTCCACATTTGAGTTCATGGGCTGGAGATTCCCTGCCCCAATATATGCTAGCTGGAGAATTCTGCTTGTTGTAGTCCAAAGAATAACTTTTCCAAATTCCATATTTAGTAAAGAACTCATCTTTCTAACTCAGAGGTGAACAAAACAATTAACACTTGTTACCCTGACTTCTGGGAGTCCTGTGAGGGACACCTTGATTTGCTCCAAAAATGCTAAGATTGGGGAAATTAGCAGAGCACTGGCATTAGCAAAACGAGGGGCAGGGTAACCCAGCAGGATCTTTTACCCAACTTTACGGGGTCAGGCCAAGCAAAAGCCAGACATTGATTAAAAAGTAAGCTAAAATGTGTTTTTACTGGGGGGAATTCACTCATGCATACACACACAATACACAGAATCAAGTATTCACACAAGAGCTAACTGAAAAAGAAAGGGAGGAAAATTATAGAGAGGCTGGGGGGTTTGGGAGGATTTATAATTACCAGTCCAGAAGAGTAGTGAAGAGCAGAAAAGTGTTTTGGCTTAGGTATGACCTAAGGACAGTTCTCATTCAGGAGCCAGATGGACAGAGTGATGGGTAGACCTTCAAGAGACTGCACTGGGCATCCTGAAGTCAGGGGTATTTGTGCCCTGAAAATAGCCTGTGGCAGTGAGGGTTCCAGATGCAAGACAAAGGGAACCTGTTGTGGACAATGGGTCCGGAATGGAGTGATTGGTTTCAATGTCTTAGTTGAGAGGGCTTTTTGGGGCTATCTGCAGTAGGATATGCACACAGTGGGGGTGCTGGGCACCTTATTGTTTTCTGATGGCACTTGATAGGATTAGCTCAGAGCCATTAAGTCAGGCTTTCTTGGCTAATTTCAGAGAACTTTTGACCTGGCCATGCTGAGGTCACTTCTGACCTACTTCCAGCCAGTGTCCCTTTCTTCCACATGGCCTTGCCAGCCATACGTATAATTTATATTTTATGCCAACACATCTGCCAATTAATATATTTTGCCAGTTAGACCATATCAAATGTGGAATTGTATGGCCTGGTAACACACTGACCCATCATAAGGGCCCAGGCCTTCTACTCAGCAGATATTGCTGTTTTTGTTGTGTGCCTTCAAGTCATTGCCTATTTATGGTGACCCTAAGGTGAAACTATCATGTGGTTCTGAGGCTGAGAGTATGTGACATGCCCAAGGTCACTCAGTGTATTTCCATGGCCAAGTGGGAAATCAAATCCTGATCTCCAGGGTCATAGTCCAGTACTCAAAAAACTAAACCATGCTGGCTCTCTATTCAGCACATAGAAGGGTTCTTTCACTTTACTAAAATGAGTCTCACCCAGCATGCAGAAATTGTTGTTGTGTGCCTTGAAGTTGTTTCCAAATTATGGTGACCCTAAGGCAAACCTATCACGGGGGTTTCTTGGCAAGATTTGTTCGGGAAGGGTTTCCCTTTGCCTTCCTCTGAGGCTGAGAGTGACTTGCCCAAGGTAACCCAGTGGGTTTCCATGGCTGAGTGGGGATTTGAACCTTGGTCTCTAGAGTCATAGTCCAACGCCACAATGACTCAGAAATGCATAGGGAAGTTATTTCTGCTGCTTTCTCTTTTCCCCCAAATGCCCCAAATGCACTTCTTCTGCTATTCCAGGATAGATATTTCAGGGCACCAGGAACTGCAGGATTGTGGGGGAAGTATTGAAAATAACCTTTGCCTTTCCCACCATGTGACTTATCAGTTTGTAGAATCTTTCTTCATGGAACTCTGCATTTGACTTGGGAAAGGAATAGTGTAGCGAGGTCTTTATACTGACAGCCCCAAGGCTATGGAGTGATATTCCTGTGTGATGGGAAGTTCTCCCCATTCCTTGCCTTCAAGAACGGCTTATAAAACTTCTTTTTCAGTTGTATTTTGGCCTAGTAGACTAGGTCCATGATCCTGTGGGGGCTGTATGTTAGTTTAACTGAGTGCTACTGAAAGGGTTAAGTTGAAGAAGCTAATGCTAAGGTAGAAAAATATAGAAAAATAAGGTGAGCAGATGCGCCCTTTATCTTATCAAGAGGCTTAGGTATGTGCTTAGCAGTGCCGGGAACCTAGGGAGTTTTGATGTTGGAGAAATACTCCCTTGGTACCAAAATACATCATTTTTGAAAGATGTAACCCAGGTCTGCCTGACCTGTAAACACTTCATATATGGTCATATGTAATCATTTCCTGTAACCTGTTTACAAGAGGGTATAAAAGAGAGCTAATACCTGGATCGGGGCTCTCAGGCTTTGGAAATCATTCCACTGAGATCCCTGCAGAAAAATAAACTTTTATTTTTGCTTTCTAATCTGGTGGTCTCAATTCTTGGCGAGCTACTTCAATTTGGGGGCTCGCCCGGGATATTGAGGGGCGTTTTGCCCACTTAGGCGGACGCCAGGGCGTCGGGGCCGTCGCCTCTTTCCGACGCGACCCAGGGCGCCCCTGACTTGCTTTTGTCAGAAGGATTGACTCGGAGTGAGGCGGCAGCTCTGGCGGTGGTGATCCAGCCCAGGGACCCGAAGACGGAGCAGAAAGCAGAACCCTCCCACGACTGTTGGTGAGTGCCCTCCCTGCAACTTCAGGGAGAAGAGGGGCCTGATCAACCCCTTACGTCTTGCCTTAGTACCCCACTGTTGTGGGTGAAACCGCGAGGTTTTTTTGGAGGTGGAAAAAGAGGTGGGAGGTAGTTTGTTGGCGTGAATGTGGTGTGAAAGGAGGGGCGCAAGGTGTCGCAGTTTTTGGGAAAAACCCTTTTTGAGAGTCCGGGTGCGTGGGTCCCCAAGAGAGAGTGGTGTCTGCCCCCCTTCGTGTTGGCGCGTGGGCCCCTTACTCACGCCCCAAACCCCTTTTCTCCTAGTGTGTCTTGTCCACGTTGGGAGGAAATGGGTAAAACCGGCAAACCCCTTTAGGTTGTATGTTAAAAAATTTTCAAGAAAGGATTCAGGGGGGACTTTTCCCCCCGAAAACGCCGGGGCTTTTCCAAATTATGTGAAGTGGAGTGGCCTTCTTTCAAGGTGGGGTGGCCCCCGGGAAAGGGGGGGTTTTAGAACCCGCTCGAATAAGGCAGTGTATTCAGTAGTGGTGGGTGAGCCTGGCCATCCTGATCAGTATCCATACATAGATTCATGGGACACAGTGGTTACAGAGAACCCCTCTTGGTTGCAGAAGTGTCAGGAACAAATTTGTAAGGCTATGGTGCTGAGGCAGGACAGGGCCAGACGAAAGCTTGGAAAAGCCCAGATTTTGCCTGATTCAGCTCCAGAAGAGCCCACTCCCCCCCCTCCCCCGGGTATGTGGTGATGCAGCCAGCCCCGCCACCACTGGCTTTGGAAGTACCACCGCCTGCTCCACTGCCACCAGACCTCAGGCAGCCTCACAACAAGGGGAGTGGCTGGGGGCTCGGGGTTTTTCCCCAGTTACCCATGAAGAGGAAATGACAGAGGAGTTGCCAGGTTCCAGTTTGGCTGTCCAGAATAAGATGACACTCAGACCCAAACCCGAACAGACTGGACCAAAAGAAAAATCCAAGAGTAAGCAGGTCAAGAGTAAACAGAAAAAACCCCCAGAAGGAAGTAGAAGAAGTAGATGATTCGGATGAGGAAAGTGGAGATGTGATTGCACCATTGCGACAAATCAGTCAATTGGTGCCAGATCCCCCCCCAAGAGGGTGGTTATGGGCGAGTCCCGAGTTACCAATATACTCCCTTCACCACGTCTGACCTCCTTAATTGGAAGACCCATTATGCTACTTACACAGATAAGCCACAAGAAGTAATTGAACTTTGTTAAAATATTATGGCCTCACATGTCCCCAATTGGCAAGATTGTCAGCAGTTGCTCCTGACTTTGTTCACTACTGAAGAGCGGAGGAGAATAATTCAGCATGCAGAACGGGTAAACTTGAACCCGGGCACCTCCTGGGGAGGCGAACCCTGAGCAGTGGATGAGAGGTAGGGTCCCCTTGGCGGACCCAGGATGGGACCCGAACCTCCCCGCACAGTTGGCTATGCTCACTGATTATCAAGCTCTACTAGTGGAAGCCCATGAGAGAAGGAATGAAGAGGCCTGTTAATATGTCCAAAGTATCAGAGATACTTCAGGGACCCACTGAACCCCCAGGGAAAATTTGGAAAGATTGCTTGATGCTTATAGGCAGTATACTCCCGTGAACCCAGAAGACCCAGGCAACCAACAGATGGTGAATTTGGCCTTCGTGACCCAAAGTTATCCAGAAAAAGGAAGAAACTCCAGAAACAAGAGGGATTTGCAGGTATGAATTTGAGCCAATTGTTGGAAATTGCCCAGAGAGTATATGTGAATAGAGACCAAGAGGAGAAACGGGGGCAGGCGGATGCATAAGAAAGCGGAATTATTGGCTGCAGCTTTGGCAACAAAGGAAGGGGGGCGGGAAAAATTTGGGGGGGGAAGTGGACCTCCATTGAGACGCAATGAGTGTGCCCTCTGCCGACAGGTTTCCCTTTGGGAAAAATGAATGTCCCAGACAGAGAGGGATGGCGAACAGAGGAAGAGGAATGGATCGAGGAAGAGGAAAAAGGGGGGCAAATGAGGAAGAGGAAGAGGAAGAGTAGTGGATGGAAGATATGAGCAAGGGATGGACAAAAGGGGTTTGAGGACTTCATTGGACTAGCTGAAATGGAACTTTACGATTCCAAAGACCGGGCCCCCTTGCTCTCGGCCCCGGGGAGCCTATGGTCACAGCACAAATAGGGGACCGAGCCATCCCCATGATGGTAGATACGGGAGCCACCCGTTCAGTATTAAATTCTGCAATAGCCCCAAAAACTGAGAAAGCCATAAAAATTGTGGGGGCCACGGGGAAATTGGAAAAACACCCTCTCTTAGAAAAAAAAGGGTTGTGGATCTAGGAAGACATCAAGTCACTCACCAGTTTTTGTATTTGCCCAAATTGCCCTGTGCCCCTTTTTGGGTCGAGATTTGTTGGCTAAATTGAGAGCTCAAATTTCTATTGAAGAAGATGGGACGATGGAAATAAATTTTAGAGGACCAAAGAATATCTCAGTGACTTATCCAATGGAGGAGGAGTGGCGAAGGTACCAGATCATGGTTTGTCAAGAGCAACCCGCTATTTTGGAAACCCCCGGCGTGTGGGC